>CM033727.1:53320680-54581067 GCA_019671005.1 Hibiscus mutabilis
AGCTCCCACTAAAATTAACGTAAGATTTTCTTTGAAATCAAACTTGTGAAATTGATGAAATCTTTGAGAAATTCTTGTGAGATTTTGTTAGGAATCAAAAGTAGAATCAATTGATGATTTTTCCATATAAAATAAGCAAAATTTTTTGGAGAATCATGTTGGGAAACTAAAATAGAAAGTGAGGGAAAATAATGAGAGAAAACGAGAGAAAATTAGAAATAATAAGAAAATGATTTGGAAACCAATTAACCGTCAATTCCTTACTCAATTAAGGTGTTCAGTTTCTGATAAAACATTTATAAATAATAGCTCTCTAAGGATTCTTAGTGTTGGTCCAATTTCGTTTTAGTCACATCAAACTAGTTTTGCAATCTTTACCTAACAAAATCAAAATGTCACTTAAAACAATTTAATTAACTCCCAAATTAATTACCAAAACACTTGATAATATATTTAAACATTTTTGATAAATCAAATCAATTTTTATCTCCTCAATTCATATTTTTAAAATATTAATTTCCTAAAACTCATTTTATCGGTTAATCTGGTTTGACCAAGTCGAACCCAACCGATCAACCTCTAAACGTCTAGCCCTATTTTTCGGGTCTTACACATTGGGAATATGTGCCATCCTAAAAGGATACCTTAGGTCCAGTAGGAATTACCCTAGCCGAAGCGTATGAACCTGATACAATAGGAATCACCCTAGCTGAAGCATAGGAACCTGATATAGTAGAAATCACCAGCCGGATCAGGGCTGAACTTGGAAATACTTCATATCACATCCCAAGTACCTCAACAAAACAATCTAGGCAATAATAACAGTAATCAATAGTAAGCAGTGGTAATAGTAGATATAAAGTAGACAATTATTTTTAGTGAAATAGTAACCAGAGAGCATGTTTTTCAGATCATATATAGAGGTATATTTCAGACAGATGAAAAGCATGTTTCAGATCAAGAGACACTTGTGGGTTCAAATCGGGGAGAATATTCATATGCGCTTGGAACATGCTAAATGGAACAATTTATTTCTCGGAGATACTTGGTATTTACAAAAAAATAAGGGAAACACTGAACTTCTGACAATTTTGAATTGATTTTAGAAATGAGGTCCCTATAAAAGGGGGCTTCGTAACCAACCTCTCCAACCAAGCATTCGAGAATTGATACATTAGGATCATTTAGGATATCAGATATATCAGGAATGTTCTGATCATTTTGGCCAACAAGAGCATTATGGTCATTTAACTTCCAAGGTAGTTGGGTAATTTAACCCAAAAGGGTAGAACTATTATTAGCGTTATCCACTACTTCTAACAGTTTATCCATCCTCCAAAATCTAATTGAATTAATCAAATCTCAACATTGGGGTACTTTCCAAGTACTCGGATAAATATAACTTATGCGTGTTCACGACATTGTACCGTCTATATAGTATAGTTGAACAGATCATCAACACTACTCAACATGAACGATTCCTGAATGGTCTAACACGTATCTATACAATATTCATCTTTTATTGCAACAGTATCAGGAACGAATAACGTAGACATGTTAAGCTTCAAACATATATGGGCATTACAGTTATTAGAGCTCTACCGATATTTTTAGGATTTTGAAAGATTTCACTAATCATAAGTTATGAGGGTATTTCATTCATATAAGTGCTCGATAGAGTTTTAGCCATTCTGATCCTTTCAGTTCTTCCAAACAATTCATTCATTTTAGAACTTGAGGGTATAACCATCAATTCGGTTAATTTAATAAGTTATGTGTCCAAGGATTTTTCAGTCATTACATTTGTTTAGCTTTATTGGTATTTCTTATTCCAAGTCTTAGAGGTGATCACAATCATTTCGATCAATTCATTCTTTACTATCATTTAGGTCAATTCAAGAATATGAAGAACTTCCAGTAAATTTACCTTCAGGTGTTTATCCAGAGTTCAGGAAAAATCCAAGTATAAGTATTTTGTTATCACATATATTTGCATCTTGATACCGAAGTCCTTCCCAATAGATCAGGGATTTCAGATGAAGTAATTATTTTATTAGATCAAGTGTGAATTCTAGATCATTTCCTTTGTTATGGTATTTTAGTCATTATTATGCCTCTAGGATATTATCATCATTTCTTAACAAAATATTTCAGATATCAAATCCTTTAACACTATTAATCTAATTGGGAGATTAATTGTCATATTAATCACTTACTGAACTCAAGATCCTTTCGGTCTATTAAAATTCTCTTTTGAATAGTTCGATCTTATCCAGATACCATTCTTTTATCTCGTAATTGAATTGACTTATGCAGAGTTAAAAGTACAATTAATCATAATCATGCATACTTTAACCGAATACCAACATGTTTCATAAAGCATACAAGAGGTAGTAACGTATTACCTCGGCTCTAAGCTACATTGGTTGATCCATGATACTCCATTTGATCACATTTGAACCCAATTTTGATGTCCCTCAATATCTCAGATACAAGGAACTATGAATACCTTTAATTACACAAATTCCAAATTCAGTTCTTATTCATATTGCTCTTAACTTAAAACTAAATACATATACAAGTTCAGGTTCAAGGTAAGATTCGGAGGCTTTCGGGCTAGAATTTCGCAAAACGGACTTTAAAAACAGACTCAGGTTTTTAAAAGTTATAAAATAGGGATTTTCAAAAAAAATTAGTTTTTTGTCAAAGGCAACGCTAACATCATCGGTCAACGCTGACGTCGTCGGTCAACGCTGACGTCGTCGGTCAATAGATCATGGGCCGGGTTAAAAACATATGGGTCAGGCTAGGCTTGGGTTAGGGAAGTTGGATCGGGTTAGACAGACTCGGGTTGGGTCGGGCTAGGGTTAGGATTGGGCTCATACTGATTCAGATATTGGGTCTAATCCAAAGGCCATTGGGCTTGAAAATAGGATGGCCCATTGGCTTATAATAAGCCTTACTGTCGGTCCAAAAGGCTAGACCAGTTCTGGCCAGGCTGGCTCAACACTAAACTAGTTCAGTTCAAGGGTGAACCGACCATGGTGGTCAGAAATCACCTCCGGCGGCGCGTGGTCACCACGCGTGACCCAAAAGACCAGAAACATCACCAGAACAAAGGCAGAATCGACAATAATCTCAATCATTTCAACCATAATCCAAAATTAAGTCGAAATCCTTACCAACTTACCTAAAAAGGAGAAAAGAGATCAGAAATGATGTAGCTCAGTCGAGGCTTTAAATAGTGACAAACCAACGACCAGGGACCTGGTTTTTTCTCGTTGCAGAATAAGGAGCCCGATGATGGTGGTCGTGAGCAACACGAACAACGAATGCAGCCAAAATCGTTACAAAATTGAGGATGGTGAGTTTGGGTTCTTGTTGAACCTTCCTAACGATATTCATGATAAACGGTAAGGAACATATGCAAGTGGGGGACCAGGTCTTGATCGGCGCATGACGGCGGTTCAAATGCGATGGATAGTGCACGCCACAGAAAGATGATGGCCGAAATCGTCCAGTGAACGATGGAGGGAAACTTTAGAAATTTCTAGACTCTCTCTCTCGGTCGATTCAAATTCAAATGAGGGTCTCCAATACACTGGGAGTTGTTGGCTTAATTTATCTTTGGTCCAGACAGATGAAACACAACTTAAAAATAAGCTATAGAAGGCTAAGACATAAATTAGCCTTATTTCAAATGGTTAAAGCATCATGTTACCACACATGAGGTCATGTGTTCAAAACCCTTTGGTATGAATCTTTTATTGTTTTTGCTCTTCTTCTTTTTTTCCTTTTCCTCTTTTTTAAAACACATTTATACTAATTAAAATTAGAGTGTTACAATGGCAACATTTAGCTTGATACACACAGCTCTCACCTTATCCTTAGCATGTTATGGTTCAAAATTCCTTGTTACACCAAGATTCAACGATTTGATTCGATTTTTTTCATATTATTAACGTAACAACACTTAATGTGGTTATGCATGACGAAGACCTACCTAGTCACAAACGTTTTGAGGGAAGTATACCATTTGAAAAGTGTTTTTTTGTCAACGTGACTGATAGGTGTCGAATCCATCAAAAAATAATACCTACTTGTTCTTTGGATTTGTAGTAGTGGCAAGTAGGGTCGATCCCACAGAGAGCGGTTAAGAGATTAAGTTCACAAGCAATTAAAGTAAATGAGGGATTTTTTTTGTTTGAGTTGAAGAAAGCAATTTAAGTAAAAAGGAATTCAATATAATTTGAAACTCTAGTCAAGGTAGAACTTGGAATATTAAATCAAGAATTTAGATCACCGAACTTCACAAAGATAAACCTGCATCAATCTCAAATAGCTTGGTTATAGGTTAATTGATAATCCACAATTAAACCCAATCTCTCTTACTTAGTAGATAATCACTTAATAATCCATAAATGACTGACTCTTATTATCAAGATTAAAATCCTTAGATAATCCACTTAGAATTAAAACCTATCAAATAGCTTTATTGAATTAAGAGACCCAATGCACATAAACTATCAAAACACTAACCTGTTAACTTATCAAGAATATGAATTCATACCTTCTAACCCTTGCTTGGTTACTTACCACTTGTATCAAGGATGTCTCGATTGGTTGTCATATATATATAATCCAATATATGCGTGTTGAATAAGCTCGAAAGATATAAAAATACTTGAAATAGATGAAGAAGATGAAGAACAAGAAATCTCACTAAAAACTTTTATTAATAACCTCAAACCTAAACCTTAACTAGAAAAAGAGTTTAGCAACTCACGGAGAAGGGAAACAAAGAAGAGAAGAATGAGAATTATGGGATGAATGATTTCTCTTCTCCTCATGACCCTATTTATAATAGAGGTCATTTACATCAACCAGGAGAAGGAATTACAATAAGATTTAATTTAAAACTCTATCCTACTCTAAATATAATATAAAACATAAAAGTTTAACTTGAAGTAGAATTCCGCTTCTTATGTTAAGTGCTCCTTAAAATCCAAATCCAACTGAAACTTCTCTTTTAAGCATGTATTATCCTTTAGTTGTCAAAATCCCTACAAAAATCAAATACTTGTTAAAACATAGATTTATAGTTGGATTAGAACACTAAAATATAGGTATATATATGTGAAAAATATGCAAATATTAGACTTATCATATACCCACACACTTGGATTATGCTTGTCCTTAAGCATATTGAAACTCAAAACCTAGGGTCCTTTTGGTAAATAGAAAGAATAAGAGAAGTAATAAGTTAATGATTGCAATTTAGCACAAGCAAATAATCACCCAATTAATTATCATGAAGTCTTACCATAGGCTTGCAAATACATCACATCTCCACCACTAGTTGGACCGAATTACAAGATCAAAAGGTCTTTGAATTTGGTTGTAACGAGGCTTAGGACAAGGTATGATGAGAAAGACTTTTAGGCTTTTTGAATCGTAGAACTTCACTCTTTTTCTCTTTTGTATCAAGCTTTTTGCACAAATTTAATTTTGGGAGAAACAATGATTTAATCTTTCACTTTTTTTGTCTTTTATTTTCTTTTAAATATTATTTTTTTAAACAAGCAAGACAATTTTTTTTATTTTTTTCGTTTCCTTATTTTCAAGATTTTCTCTTTTTTCTATTTATTTTACTTGATTTTTCTATTTTTTTCAAGTAAGGAAAGTGTGTAGTTCTCCAAATTCGGGTACAAATTAGGGAAATCAACAAAAAGGAATTAGGCTTGTGGTGTGATTAATTTCCAAACAAAAGGCTCAGGCTCAAAGGGTTAAGAATTTATATGAACAAATATTATCTTATAATCACCTTTGTACGATTTAAAAAATGGCTACAAATGTTAATTTAAATATTTAAATTAGAATATTACTCTTAATTTAATAAAAAAAACAACTTGAATATCTACACATTAATATAAGCCAAGGACTAAGTTGGTCGTTCAAAAATTCGATCTTGGTCCAGTTATGAACAACAAAACTGTGAAGCCCGAATCCATAACTTCTTGGATCTGAAGTTTGTTCAAACCCAATTCTTAGATTCCCAAAACCAATCCATCAAAGAGTTGTATATAAACTAGAAAACGAAAATTAGGGTTTTGAAATCTTTCCCCGGTTTACCAGCAGTCTGCCGTTTCTCTTTGTAGCTAACCCAGCAGAGCTTCAACCATGGCCGTCGGGTAATTCATTTCTTCATCTTCCACTCTTTATCTCATCTGTTTTTGGACTCACTCTTTGTGTTGCGATACAGGAAGAACAAGAGGATTTCCAAAGGGAAGAAGGGAGGGAAGAAGAAGGCGTGAGTGTTTGTTTTATTTGATTTTCCAGCTTCAATCATGCTTTGGGTATATTTAGATTATGATTTTTTTGTTAAAGTTTTGATTTTTGTTGTTGGGTTTTTGTTTTTGTTTAGAGCTGATCCTTTTGCTAAGAAAGATTGGTATGATATCAAGGCTCCATCGGTTTTCACTTCCAGAAATGTTGGGAAGACACTTGTTACCCGTACTCAGGGTACCAAGGTTTGTTGTTTTTGTTCTAAATTTTCATATCGGAATCTGGGTTTCATTTAGATTACATTGAACATCTAGCTAAGTGATTGGATTCTTTGTTTTAGCTTTGTAGAATGATGATAATGACGTTCAATATTGTTTCTTCTGATCTTTATAAAATGGAGAATTCTTGTTTTAGCTAGCCATGGTTATATCGAGTTCTTAATTGCTTGAAGAAACCTAGTGTCTGTTATCGAGTCAATTTTGAGATTTCTTAGAGGAGGTTGCAACAATTGCTGAGCTATGAGTTCTAGAACGAGCCTTAATATGAGGATCGATTTCCTTAAATTATCTTCCAAGGGAGTCATTTGTTGAAAAGCTCGAACCATATTTTCCCCCTATTCTTTTCGGTCTTGTGTCCTCCTTAGTCAGCTTTGGTAGTTTTGCCACTGAAGTAAATCTTGAGTTTTTTCTACTTATATGTATGTGGGGAAATCCTTATGGTATTGAACTTTGCTTAATACATATGCTTAATGTGCAGTTTTACTATTTGATCTCTATCTACAGTTTTATATGGCTTGAAGTTTTGTATTTTGTTTGACAGATTGCTTCAGAAGGTCTCAAACACCGTGTGTTCGAGATTTCATTGGCTGATCTTCAAGGGGGTGATGAGGATCACGCATACAGAAAGATTCGTTTGAGAGCTGAAGATGTTCAAGGAAAGAACGTTTTGACCAACTTTTGGGTATGCCAAGCATAAACAATTTTTATTCACATCTTTTCTTCAATGTTGCTTGTCGTAATAAATTATCAAATATGTAGGGAATGAATTTTACAACTGACAAACTGAGGTCCTTGGTGCGGAAATGGCAAACACTGATCGAAGCACATGTGGATGTGAAGACGACCGATAATTACACATTGAGAATGTTCTGTATCGGATTCACTAAGAGACGCCCAAACCAGGTTAAAAGGACGTGCTATGCACAATCCAGCCAGATTAGACAGGTAATAATACTCTGGAACTGTGTCAAATCTGACATCTTAACTTCAATTAAGATTCCCCTAATTGGTTTTTGTTTTTCAGATTCGCCGAAAGATGAGAGAGATAATGACTGCTCAGGCAACATCATGTGATTTGAAGGAATTGGTGCAGAAATTCATCCCCGAGATGATTGGAAAAGAAATAGAAAAGGCAACATCTAGCATCTATCCTTTGCAGAATGTGTTCATCCGAAAAGTCAAAATCCTGAAGGCTCCCAAGTTTGATCTTGGGAAGTTGATGGAGGTATGTTTATCCAATTTTTTGGGATATTTTCCATGATAAAGAATCAAACTTTCTCTGCATTGTTCCTTGCATTAATATCTTTGTTCGTGTTGTTTTCATTTAGGTTCACGGCGATTACTCGGAAGATGTCGGTGTCAAAATAGAGAGACCAGCCGATGAAACCATGGCCGAGCCTACCCAGGAGGTCGTTGGTGCTTGAATCAAGATTTCATGAATTTATCTTTTTCTTTTTTGTTGTTGAAAACATGAGTTGAGTTTGTTTTTGATCACCCTCTTTAATTCTTAATCCTAAAGCTTAATCTTTATTTGTTCATTATGATAATTATAATTTATGGTTAATTTATGATTAGGGTAATTCAATTAGGAAACAAGGTTAATAATTATCCTAATAGAATATTTTAGTTTATTTTAATTTATAATTATTAAAATTGTCAAAAAATTTAATATTTTAATTTGTAATTACCCTAGTTAAATTAGAATTAATGCATTTTTATATGATTATTTTAATCGAGTATTTTAGCTTATAATTGTTTTGTTCATTTTTTAATATTTATTGTATATGAAAAATATGATCTTTTAACTTTTTATTTTGACTTTGCAATAATGAACTTTACAAAATTGAGGTTGAAAAATATTTATTTTAACTTTTTATTTTAAATGTAATCAAATGTAATATATATGTATGGATAATTCAATATAAAAAGGGATTCAAAAAATCAATAAAAAAAGGTTTGAACCGATTCAAAGAATAAAAACCTTGTCTTTATCCCTACTTCTGAAGAAATTCCAGATCTGAATTTCAAAAAAAAGAAGGTATACCATTCTTCTTATCTTCATTCGAATACATAAAAAATGCAAAAATAAGAAGGGAGGGGGAAGATTCAACTTACCCCGGTCCAGTTTCGAGTCCTTTGCCGCCGAGCAAGGCCAGCTTGCAACCATCGGCATCCCAATAAGAAGGAAGGGGTGCGGCCGGTTAAAGGAAAAAAAATGAGAAATGGAGTCTCTTAGGTCTATTTTTAGGTTTTAAAGCATATAAAAAGGGATAATTATGAAGTTAGTCCCTCCATTCTAAAATATTTTAACTTTATCCCTACCGCACATATGGTCCCTTAAAAAGGTGTTCTCAATCTGGTCCTTTTTTCAGATTTTGGTATTTTATTTTATTTTTATTTCAGCACTTATATTATTGCTTTTACATTCCAGTCCATTTATTTATTGCAATTTAACTTATGTAGTTATTTTACCGCATTTAATTATTGTTTGATCATGATACGCCTATGGCCTTACGGTGACTCGAACCGGAGTATGATCCGTATTATTTATGGCCCAGTTCGCTTACAAACATCTAACATGACTTACTAACATTTAATTTCAGCTTCTAATTTCCTGCACTTTAATTTCTGTTCGATCCGGTCCTTTCTGGATATTTATTTAATTTTTCTCATTTTACTTTATTTTCGTTCAATCCGGTCCTAGATCCGGTGCCATTTAATTTTGTGCATTTTATTATCGTTTTTTTTTTGTTCAGTCTGGTCCTTTTCAGATTTGTATATTTATTTTTCAATCTTTGACCACTGCTATTTAATTCAATATACCATGTTTATGTATTTTTTATTATCATTAATGCTTTGTTTTATTCCATGTATTCATGTTGACGTATTCATATTGTTCATGCATATTGTCATTGGCTGCCAACCCACGACCGAGCAAGCCGCACACCAAAGGGCTTTGCACTAGCACACTATGTGCCTCACCCGACCGAAGGACCCAAGTACACACCAACGTCGCACACCATGGGGCCATATCAAACACCCCATGGGGTGTTCACAACCAAAGGAGCCGAGTTAGCACACTTCACGAGCACCGTGGGGCCACGAGAAGCACCCCATGTGCTGCCCACGAGAGAGGAACCCGAGGGAACACTTCCATCACACCCAAAAGAGCCCAACCGAGCATCCTCCAAGTTGCCCACGCCATTGGAGCCCGAGTCAGCACCCGATGTGCACACCTTGGGGCCGAGACAAGCCCCATCCGAGTTGCCCACATTCCTAGGGCCCAATTCAGCACCGAGCATGCTACCGAGGGGGTTTTGGACGAGCAAACCGGGCTCATCATTGCCCAATCCGCCCAAAAGACCAAGACCCATTGAGGAATGTCATCTTTTGACCAACACACATAGAAAGACATCATCCTTTGAGCCACACTTGGGGAAAGTATCCTTGTCACCTAAGGATAATATCATAGAGTGATTCTTAGCCTTTGTACTTTAGGCAACAATGTATTTGAGTGATCATCTTTCTATAGATAGGAGATTTGTATCTTGAAGATTGATCCTTAGCCCTTAGATTGAATCTTCCTAGACCGTTAGATCGTAGAGGGTGAGGCTATAAATAGAGGCCTTCACCCACCATTGTATTCCATCTTTTACTTTTTTGAGTAAAGAGTTTAGAATTTCTCTTCACCTTGTTCGTTCTTCATCTTCCTTGTTTTGCCTAGTCATTTCCCATTTTCCCCTTGAGCTTCCGCTATTCTAAGCACTCTTGCTTGGCAATTGTGAAGGCTGATTTAGTCTTCGACTTAGATCATCGACTAAGGCCGCACGGTTCAGCTAGTCAAGCTCTAGCCCCGTGACAATATGTTAATTTGTTTTGCATTCAAGGGAATATTTACATTTTCAATCCCTGCTCTTTTCATTTTCTTTAGCATTTATCAGCTTTATATATATATATATATATATATTTGGTTTTCCATGGCAGTGTAACATATATATACATACATACATATATACACGGTTTCACATGCGTAGTGGATACATCTTTTTGTACAGTTTTTTACAGTCAAATAATATATCACATTTGTTGTTTCGTATCTATGTACATATCTCCTTCATATTTTTGTTTTTATATACTATAAAATCTTCTGTATATTATTTTACATATTTATATGCGCATATTTTGCTTGTATATTATTAGCATTTTTTAACGAATGTTTATATATATTACATCGTGTTTACACGTACATATTTATTTATTTGTTCATGCCTTGTACCTTTTCATCATATCAATTGTCCATGCATTTTTGTCATATTTATCTTGTCCACGCATTATATTTTGTAGCATTTAGTTTAGTCCTCAAAATTTCGATATCCCATTCGGGAGTGTTATCCCGAATATTCGGGCGTCATCTCCTTCGGGTACCATAAATTACGAGGTTTAGGTTCGAATGATATGATCATGCATTTTTAGGGATTATTAATCAAGTTAGACTCGAATTTAATTTTTTTAGTTAAATACAATATGAACCCTTAGGTATCGATTTTCGGGCGTGGTGGGGTGTGAAACCTTCCCCACTCGTAACCGACTCCCGAAATCTTATAATCTCTGGTTTCCTTTCCGGTGTCCGGTCTACCTAAATCAAGTGACCGGTGGCGACTCCACAAATTTTATTTCAAAACACGTCTTTTTCAAAATTCCCCTCCAAAACCAATTTTTTTCAAGAAAATGAGAAACCTACAGATTTTTAGTCGCTACAGCATGGCAACTTCGCTGGGGATGTTTTTGTTTTTACAAAATAGAGAGTCAAGCCTTAGACGGGTTCGTATCATATTTACGAAGACAATTTAAATTCGGTCTAATTTAATTTTTAATCCTTAATCTTGTTTGTTTACTGTTTTTATTTGCACGGTGTTTGCTACAAAATGTCAATCATGCATGAGCCCCACGAGCTCTGTCCCTCGATAAGTGGGAGTGATTACTTTATCTCGTAGGGTGTTCACCTGAGTATAATATTGTAATTTACTTTCGGGATATGATCCTTATATTTTGTGGGGTTCACGCCTCCGTATGGTATAAGGACTCATATCCTCCCGAATTGATGTCCTATTATCTTAGTAGGTAATAGCGATAGTTCGAGTACCCTTAGTACTCTAGATCCTAACCGCATATAATGGACCATAGAGCCCACCTTTTAGAGCCATACCGAAACTCTGTCTGTTTGGCGGTAACCCTGTTAGTCATTGCTTGATTTATCTATGCCTTTGAATGACATTTATATCCCATGTATATATTTTAATTGCTTTAATTTTGGCTTTTTATTCAATTTATTTATTTATTTGATTATCTCCATCGTACCAACCTATTTATTTTTGGTGTTTGATCTTTTCGTAACACATTGACATATAGCATTAATTCTATTCATTTACATTGTAAATTAGCATGACATCATCATAATATTTAATTAGTCATTTTTACATTGCACTAATTTGAGGTGTTGATTCTTGAATGATCCCTAATTTGGAAAATATCCATTAATCGGGAGAAAATCTAGTACCCTAGATATCAATTAAATTCAATATTCAAAGGTTGCCAGCAAATCCCGTAGATTCTCGGAAGTTGTTCCACGAGGACCATTTTTGAATCAACACCTCCTCATTTAAGGTATGCACCGTACATTTATATGCATTCATTGTCAAGGTTTTAAGACTAATTCTTGGGATGTTCCGTGACAGTGTTACTGGATAAAAGAAAAAGTCAGTCAATTCAACATCCTTACGAAACCCGACAAAAAACTAAAATGATGAACGAAGACATATTGGACAGAATTGAGCAAACTTAAAGAGACATGCAAGCAGATCTGGCTAAAAAGATGGAGGACCAGTTAACTAAGGCCCAACAAGACATGATGGAACAGTTTAAGAAATTTCAACAAGACACACTAGGCCAAATAGCACAAGGAGAGGCATCTGTTGTAAATTCTACGGCAAATCCCATTGATGGGAATGAAGGTCCTACATATCCTCCGAGGTTTACTCCTACACATGCTAGGGTTCAAACTGACTCTCAGGTAATACTTTCTCAAGGGAAGTCACCACTTCATCAGGTCGGCGCCTCTTTTCCTATTAATCTACCCTCCACATTAGAAGTGAGGCCTGGAGGAAATCAAGCTAAAAACTTTGTCTCAAAGATGGAATAGTTGATCAAAATTGAGAAACCCAAGATTGAGACCTCAAAGGAGATCGAGGATTGTTGCAAGCGACTCGAAGAAAAGATAGAAGCTATGAAGGTAGTTGATACTTTTGTCGGGTTTGATGCCAATAAACTTAGCCTTGTCCCAGATTTGGAGTTACCCCTAAGTTTAAAGCCCCAAAGTTCGAGAAGTATGACGGGACGAGTTGCCCTCGTGCTCATCTTACCATGTTTTGTCGAAAGATAACGGGATACGAGAGAGATGATAAATTATTGATCCACTGTTTTCAAGATAGTTTATTAGGATCTGTTACCAGATGAGATAATCAATTAAGTCGACATCAAATAAAGACATGAAAAGACTTGGCCAAGGCTTTTCTAGCGCAATACCAGCACGTCGGTGATATGGTACCGGACCGTTAGACCTTACAGCACATGAAGCAAAAGTCTAATGAAAGCTTTAGGCAATATGCACAATGGTGGAGAGACGCGGCGGCTCAAGTCCAACCCCCGCTTGTTGAGAAGGAGACGGTAGTCATATTTATCCAAACTTTAGATGGCCCAATTTTGGGTCACCTTATAGGCAATGCAACTACCAATTTTTCCGTTCTAGTGTTGTTTGGTGAGCTTATTAAGTGTGTCGTTAAGAATGGCAAGATTGACATAGAAGGAAGTTCGTCCCATAAGAAGTCATCCTATGGAAAGAAAGACAATGAAGTGAACTCTTCGGGTGTCTATAATGTCAGTTACCCTAAGCCGCACCAAGTGCCCAAGGTCCTTCGAACCAAGACTCCGGTCAAAGAAAGAACACTGAGAAGATGGAGTTCACCTCGCTACCAATCTCGTACGGTGAACTGTACAAGCAATTGTATGACAGTCATATGTGGGACCTTTTTACCAAGCTCCAGTACAACCTCCTTTCCCTGGATGGTATAACGCAAAAGCGAGATGTCTCTATCACGTAGGGCAAGTAGGCCACTCGATCGAGAACTGCATAGGCTTCAGAAAACTTGTAGAAAAATTTATTAAGCTTGGAGTGGTAAGTTTTGAGGACACAACTGGGTCATCCACAAACAAGAATCCTCTACCGAAGCATGAAACCGCCTGAGTATCTCAGTGACGCCCTTTTGTGAATAACTTGTATAAATGTAGCCCATGCCTAATGGGCCCAAATATTACACTGTTGTGACCACAGTAGGTCATCTTGTAGTTTTCATCTCTTTCAAAATGATGTTCTTTTGTGTATCTCACTTGCCTAAATGGCAGTGAGAACCTTTTGTAAGGGCCAACAACTACAAGTTCTAATGAATAATACATTTTGATCATACCCATGGCAAATCGGAAGCTATATATGACTTACACCCTGATTTAATATGACCGTGACATAGGGCATCATAATTTTCAAGCAATAAAGTTTGAATTTGCTACAAGGCATTTTTTGGGGGCATGCCTCCAATGGAGTAACTCCAAAGAAAGACAACCAAGTCCAAAGAAGGCTGAGGGCATCCTTACATACAAAGCATCGAGCACTGTTTATTCAGAAGCAAAAATCTAACTACCATAGAATCAAGGGCATCCTATTAATGGAAAAAATAGAATCTATCATTCACACATTTATTGAGATCATTCTTCGTTAAACGCGTACATCATACATGCGTTTAAGTAATCATGAATTTAGGTATGACACATGCATTAAGCACAAAGTTAGGTGCATCCATAACACATTTGATTTTGGCTTGAATGTACAAACAGGTCCAAGAAGAGATGAAAAGAACCTCAACCATTGGGGCAACAACATGATGGTTAACCTTTAGCACACTAAAAGAAGCCGAATATACAAAAGCGTTGAAACTTCTAGGCAAGCCGGAGCAACACTTTTTGAATTCTGCCCCCGTCAGTGGTGTAGCAGATCAAACTTTATCCTTTGATTCTACCTCCGTCAGTGGTGCAGTGGATCAAAATCCCTTTTTGGATCAAACGTTTTACAGATCTTGTCCCTCCGTCAATGACGTAGCAGATCAAATTTTATTCTTTCGGGTCTCATCTCTCTATCGGTGGTGTAGTGGAGCTCATATTTTCCAGATCTCGTCTCTCCGTCAGAGGTGTAGCGAATCAAATACTAACTTCCGATCACGTTTCTCCATCAGTGGTACAACAAATCCAACTCTTTTCAAGTCTTTGCCTCTTTGTCGGTGTTGCAGTTAGACTTAACCTTCCTTTTCGGATGTCACCTCAGAATCATAGCTAGGCAAAAAAGAAAAAAAAAGAAAACGTCAAACAAAAAATCAAAAGAAAAATTCAAAAAAGAAAAAAAAATCAAAGATCAAAAATCAAAAATCAAAGAAAAATATCAAAATAAGAAAAAATAAACAAAACAACCATCTTCTTCACCAGATCTTGCCTCTCCGTCAGTGTTGTAGCGGATCATCTTTTTTTTAGACTTTGTCTCTTCGTCGGTGTTGTAGCTCGATCAAATGTCTTGCATTTTCATCAGTGTTGTAGCTAGACCAAATTCAGTAACTCTTGATCCTGCCTCTTCGTCAGTGTTGCAGCTGGAACAAATACCAGAGTCATCTTCATTCGATCATGCATCTTCGTCAGTGTTGCAGTTGGATTGAACATCAGAACCTTCATCATTCGATTCTGCCTCTTCATCACTGTTACAGCTGGATCAAATATCAAAACCAACCCTCCGATCATACCTCTTCGTCAGAGTCGTAGCTTGATCACATTCTTTAGATCCTGCATCTTCGCCAATGTTGCAGTTGGATCAAATCTAATTTGGCAAGTCCAACAGAAATGTTGGCACAACATGATTAAACACGGTAAAGTTTAAAGATAATGAATAATTCAAATGTCCACCAAAAATCCATTTTTTTTGCAAATGGTCGAAGGAAAATAAATCCTTTAGAAAAATCCAATCTCATAATTGGTATAAACTGATTGTACCAAGGGGAATGGTACAACTAGCCCGAAGAAAACGGCTACCGGTAAAGGCAACTCAAAACTGTTGATCCATGTGCATGTGGGAAAAATGCAAAAGAAATCTATGAGCTAAGCTGCAGATATTTTATGAATCAAATATTCAAAACTTCATCATACGATCCTACCTCTTCGTCGGTGTTGAAGTTGGATCAGAATTTGTTGACTTTCGATCCTCCCTCTTTGTCGGTGTTATAATTGGGCCAAACCTACTAACTTTTTATCCTGCCTCTTCGTCAGAGTTGCAGCTGGATCAAATTTCGTAAACATTGCTTATTCGTCAGTGTTGTAGCTAGGTCGAATTCTCCTCAAGTATTGCCTCGTCGATAACGGCATAACAAACTAAAATCATTTTGCCTCCCCAACGAAACATCCAATTTTGACAGATTTTGCTTCCCAAAGCAGTCGAAATAAAGTCCAAGAAGAAACAATGGCCAAAGAATGAACTCAAACTTGGCCAGACAAAAATGGTAGTAATTCTTGTCTTTGCTCTATTCATGTTATACGGCAATGAACAAAAAGAGACAAATGTCATAACTCATTTTTATCTAGGCCTAAGCCCAAACTAAACCAAAATAAACCCAATTCAAAAAAATGAAAAATATGTCATTTTATTTCCTTAACCCAAATATAACTCATTTTACAACCAATACTCAATAACCCAATTGACCTATACAAACCAAGACCCAATACACATACCATGCCTAATTAAAATCAATACCCATCAGCCCAACATCTTTTAGCCATTAACCCCAAGTCCATAACCTAAACTATTGGCTAACTCTAACCCTATGCCAGCCGCCAGCCCTGATGCCAAGCCGCGCTGCCCTCTGCCGATCTGCAAAAGCCACAAAATTGGGGATTTTAATCAACAACTCTAAGATGGACTAGTGTAGGTTTTTAAATGTAATCAAATGTAATATGTATGGATAATCCAATGTAAAAAGGGGATTTAAAAAATCAATAAAAAAAGCTTTGAACCGATTCAAAGAAAAAAACTGTCTTTATCCCTACTTTTGAAGAAATTCCAGATCTGAGTTTCAAAAAAAGAAAATGAAGGTATACCACTCTTCTTATCTTCATTCGAATACATAAAAAAATGCAAAAATAAGAAGGGAGGGGAAAGATACCCCGGTCCAGTTTCGAACCCTTCGCCGCCGAGCAAGGCTAGCTTGCAACCATCGGCATCCCAATCGGATCTAAGGGGTTTGATTTTAATCTGAGTTTGAAAGTAAAAAAAGAAAGAAAGGGGACAGAGGTGAAGGGGTGCAGCCGGTTATTGGAAAAAAATGGGAAATATAGTCTCTTGGGTTTATTTTTAGGTTTTAAAGCATATAAAAAGGAGATAATTATGAAGTTAGTCCCTCTGTTGTAAAATTCTTTTAACTTTATCCCTACCGCATGGTATAATAGCACATCTGGTCCCTTAAAAAGGGGTTCTCAATCTGGTCATTTTTCCAGATTTCAATATTTTATTTTAATTTCAGCACTTATATTTTTGCTTTTACATTCCAGCCCATTTATTTATTGCGATTTAACTTATGTAGTTATTTTACCGCATTTAATTATTGTTTGATCATGATACGCCTACGACCTTACGGTGACTTGAACCGGAGTATGATCCGTATTATTTATGGCCCGGTTCGCTTACTAACATCTAACATGACTTACTAACATTCAATTTCAGCTTTTAATTTCTTGCACTTTAATTTTTGTTTGATCCAGTCATTTTCGAATATTTATTTAATTTCTCTCGTATTAATCTATTTTCGGTCAATCCGGTCCTATATCCGGTGCCATTTAATTTTGTACATTTTATTATCATTTTTTTGTTCAGTCTGGTCCTTTCCAGATTTGTATATTTATTTTTCAGTCTTTGACCACTGCTATTTAATTCAATATATCATGTTCATGTATTTTTTTATTATCATTAATGCTTTATTTTATTCCCTGTATTCCTGTTGACGTATTCATATTGTTCATGCATTTGTTTATTTGTTTTGCATTCAAGGGAATATTTACGTTTTCAATCCTTGCTCTTTTCATTTTCTTTAGCATTTATCAACTTTTTATATAGTTTATATATATATATATATATATATATATTTGGTTTTCCATGGCAGTGTAACATATATATACATACATACATATACACACGGTTTCACATGCATAGTGGATACATCTTTTTGTACTGTTTTTTGCAGTTAAATAATATATTACATTTGTTGTTTCGTATCTATGTACATAACTCCATATTTTTGTTTTTATATACTATTAAATTTTCTGTATATTATTTTACATATTTATATGCGCATATTTTGCTTGTATATTGTTAGCATTTTTTAACGCATGTTTATATATATTACACCGTGTTTACACGTACATATTTATTTATTTATTTATTTGTTCATGCCTTGTACCTTTTCATCATATCAATTGCCCATGTATTTTTGTCATATTTATCTTGTCCATACATTATATTTTGTAGCATTTAGTTTAGTCCTCAAAATTTCGATATCCCATTCAGTAGTGTCGTCCCGAATATTCGGACATGGATCAAAGTCAGGAGGATAGTATTTGTTAAGCACTTTTCTCTCTGCCATATCGAAGATTACTGTAAACAACAAAATTTATCGAGGTCAGATATAAGTTCGGAAAGCTTGATCATAAAATATGCAAGTTCACAAATAAATGAACTTGCTGCAACCAACGTGAAAAACCTACAGAATGATCACCACAGAAAGATTCCCCCATACATAGATCTCTCTACATTCGAAAGAGGAATAAAGAAATTCTGAAAAAAGGTAATATTTTAAATATGAAAAACATAAATCCTACAATATTTAAACCTAACTTCATTGACGGCAATCCCGATTCTCATGCGAGGTAACATCAACAATAATCAACTTAGTTTACGTACAAATACATCAATCTAAATCCAAACACAACAACCAAATCTTATTTATCATTAAATTTCCGCTCATCTTCTCACTGAACAAACTATGTACAGAAAAAAAAGGTAAAGTAATTGAGAATGAAACAGTTCACAAACAACGTACCGCTAAAGAACGGAGAGTGGAAGAAGGTCTGTGAAGACGACGCCGACGAGAGAAAATACGAGTTAGGGTTTTTGAGAGAAGCGATATGTCGATTACATTGAATATATAGGGCATTACCGTTTTTAACCGACGTACAAATACAATATTATTTGACTTTGACTTTAATTTTGAATTTGACATTAAAAATATTTTTTTAAATACGCGTTTTTTTAGATGCGATTTCCTCGAAAGAAATCAAAATTTGCAAAAGATTTTTTATTTAGGGTAAATTATATAAATGGTCATCAATTTTTTAAGATCTCTTTATTTTGATTATCGAATTTTAAAAACTTTTATTGGAGGAGAAGTTTAGTTGGGCAAGCTAGTCTTGTTTGCTGATATAGTCCACGTCAACACAAAAGGGAATTAAAAAATTAGCTGACCGCAATGACAGTTTTAAAAGTTCGATGATCAAAATAAAAGTGCCTTAAAAATTTAACAATCTTCTATGTAAACTAACAAGTCACGTCAATATATTTTAATAAAATGTAACGTGAGAATCAAAGTAAAAGTAAAATAAAAGTTAGGTGACTCCAATAAATGTTTTAAAAGTTCGATAACCTTCTATGTAAACTTATTTTATCTTGTTGCTTTAATTATTTTGTCGTTATTAGTCAATTAATTAATATGTTGTTTCTTTGTACTTCTTAATTAATTTCTTGACAAATAGCGTCTGCTAGCATATTATTAAAAGGGAAAAACAAAGACGAGACTGAATAAAGTAAACAAAAAGTAAAAAGATTAAACAGAGTCGACAAAAAGTTACGAAGGAAAAATAAAAACAAATGCCAAATAGCTAACTGAGACAAGAGAAAAATAAAAAGATAGGGTTTTATTTACTCAGGGCCTTAGGTATACATGTTCATATACATCATTAGTAATAAGCCATTTTACTAACCTTACCGAACAAAAATACTATGTTATATTTTGGTGTATCTTTCTATGTCCTAATACTAAAATTTTAAATTTTAAATCTTAAAAATACACCATACTCTCAATTTCCTAAATACCAATTCTAAACCATAATCTTAAATTTCTAAACTCTAATCCTAAACTCTAACCTCAAACAATATTTCTTAGCGTGGAAACATAAACATGACACCAAAAAAGAAAGATGATTTCTATTCAACTCTACCAGCCACCTGATTTCCTTGTCTATAAACATGCTCAATCAACACTTGCCATTCTCACCATGGACAACATTATCAGTTTCAGCAACAATCGTCTTGTTGGTCCTATTCCTTGTCCGAGCCCATGGTTCAACTAGTTTGGACATGTAACACTTTAAACAGAAGGTTGATAATATCATTTGGATTATATTTGATAAAAAAAAATGATGTTGGATTGTTGGGTTGGTTTCGAATGGTAAATGGTTGGGCTATTTATAGTTATGCTTTTATGGATCAACGTGTAAATAATCTATTAGTGTAGGGATTAAAACAAAAGTACCCCATTGATATTTCACCCACTTGCCATATCCATACCGTCAGTGTATTAATTTGCTGCCCATCTCCATTAGATGCAACCACCATCGGCCGGCGGCACGTTGAACCTTAAGATTCTTTCAGCCGGTGGCCGGTGGCATGTTGTGTTGTTGTGGAGTATCTCCCCGGTGTCACGTTGAAGCAACACTTTATACGGAACATGCGAAAGAACATTGCCTTTTAGGTTGTCGTCCAACATGCTTTGAACCTCTCTAGAGGGCAAGTGAATACCCTGTTATCCTCTGTTTTCTCGAGTCCGTAAAATAAAACTTCGGCAATGACGCTCGTACTTCTTGTTGAGTTCGCAGCCTCTGCTACATGCACTCGAAAAAATCGTACACCGTGATGTCAAAACGGAAAACTTGTTATTAGACGCTCGTAAGAACATCAAGATTGCCGATTTTGGCATTGCTCGTGTTGAAGCAAGGAATCCATGTGACATGACCGGCGAGACCGGAACTCTGGGATACATGGTGAGGTATGCTTTTAATTGTCTTGTTCATTTATGTCATTTATTTGAGCCCGAGCAACATAGTCAGAATGCTAATGCAATCGTTACTATACGTTCTTAACTATATGCGCTACAATAGAAAATGTGATGTCTATAGCTTCAGCATTTGCTTGTGGGAAATCTATTGCTGCGACATGCCTTATCCGGATTTGAGCTTCGACGAAATGTCATCCATGGTTGTTCGAGAGGTTAGTTTGCATGTTATGTTGTTACTATATATGTACTATGATTGTTAAACACGACATTTTTCCGGCAGAGTTTACGATCTGAGATCCCACGGTGCTGCCCGAGTTCATTAGCGAACATCATGAGAAAATGCTGGGATTCGAATCCGATGAATCATCCCGAAATGAACGAGGTGGCGAATATGCTGGAAGGAGTGAATACAAGCAAAGGGGGAGGGATGATACCAGAAGACTGTAAAACAAGTTGCTTCTGTCTTGCTTCTCGTGGTCCATGAGACCATGAAACGAATGTGAGGGTTTTGGTATTCTTTTGTAATTTCCACATTTTTTATTAAAAAATGTAATTTATTTATTTTTGTTAAAGACATTATTTGGCCTAAAATGATTTTTATTTATTTAGCATTTGTAATATGATTTTATGGTAGTATATGTTCTATTTTTAACTTTAGCATAAAGTTAAAATATGCCCCAAACGTTTGACTGAATAGCAATTTTGGATCCTATTCTTTTTTTTTGGAACAATTCAACCCTTGGCGTTTCATTTTAGGTCAAAATGGCCCCTCTGCGGATGAAAAATGTCAGTCAACTGACGGTAAATGGCTTGAAATAACGTGACAAACCTATATGACAGTGCACGCTGATATGACAGTATCATATAGACAAATGTGTTGACTTGAAAAAATGTTACGAGAGTCAAAAAATAATTTTATAAAATTATATAAAATATAAGATATTTTTTTTGCTGATTTATTATTATGTCAAGTCATTTCAAACTGTTTACCATCAGTTTTCTCACAATTTTCATCCACAGAAGGGCCATTTTGACCCATAATGGAACGTTGAGGGTTGAATTGCTAGAAGAAAAATAATAGGGACTAAAGTGACTATTCAGTCAAACGTTTGTGGTATTTTGACTCTATGCCGTTAACTTTTGATAAAATTTATACACACCTTATAAATAATGTTGTTCGAATATGAATCTTCTAAAGAGAATATTATCCCTTTCTCCAGTGAGATCACTTCATAAATTAAAATATTTTGACACATTCTCAAACAATAATTTTTATTTTAAATTTGTCTATAAGTTTTTAAGTATTCAGATTTCATCCCAAATCATGGCTCCAATTCTAAACTAGTCCTTAAACTTTTGAATGTTTCAGTTTTACTCCCAATCTACGACCCTCATGTTAAATTGATATCCAAACTTTTGAACGTTCTAATTTCATTATCAGATTATCGTTTACGCCACATCATAGTATTACATAATAAACATCAACGTCTACATGTAAATTAACAATTTTTATAATGCTTTTATTAACATGAGATATGATTAACACATACTGATAATTTGAGGATGAAATTAGAACATTCAAAAGTTTAAAAATCAATTTAGAATGAAAGTCATAGTTTAGGAATGAAATTAGAGCGTTCAAAAGCTTGGGGGATCAATGTAAAATTAGGCTCATAGTTTAAAGATGAAATTAAAATAATCAAAAGTTTGAGGACTAATTTAAACCGAAGATCATAGTTCAAGGACTAGTTGTACAATTAACTCAATTTTTTTAATGCTTGAAACCTCATCATCAAAGATGACGTAGACAAAAAAAAAAGATTACATGAGTCTATTGGCACGCAAAGGCAAAGTGATCGAATCCATTATCTTTGAAGCCATTGACACGGCAGCATGCACTTATGTTTTCATCTTCTTTCCACTAATTCACTTCATTCCTATGTGTTTTTAGCCATATGTTTCCCATTATCTTGTTTTCGTTGATTAGGACCTAGCGTTATAGATACGATTAAATTAGTTTTATCTGTAAGGTGTGTACACGTTGTCAAATGGTTAAAAAATAAATACGTACTACCTTACAATGATATTAAGATTTTTCAAAAAAAACAGATATGCCTGAGATCTACTTATTGGTCTAATGACTAAGGATGCTTATATTGTCTCATCTTGTATGAGTTCAAATCTCGATGTGAGAATGTAATACCTCCTCAATTAATCACAAAACAAATATACCAATTCGTACACACATGTGAAAACTTCAACCCAAAACTTTGATTCGGTTAATCTAAAGCCTTACTCAAATTGATACGATTTGACAATCAAAATCAACAACTCATATGCACTTAAAAAATCCGAATCCAAAATAATTTACATTGGAAATGCTAAAGAATTTTAAAACGGACTTTAACTTAAGCAAATCATATTGATACTCGACTCGTTTAATTGATTGGTTCAACAGTAACCATTGAAAAAGGGTTGTGGAGTTTGGTACACATTCAAATGAGAAATAAAAAGAACTTGGACGCTTTGATGGTTGTATTCATGGTATGTATAGAATTTGGACTGCAAAATGCACTTTATACAACCTTTTATTTATCAGCTAGAGAAATCCTATATATATGTTTTTTCTTTTTTAGTTGTCCTTATTTTCAGGGTTTTATCTTTTCTAATCTAAACCAACTTGCGTCGTACACATGATTTTAGTGGATAAGTCTTTCAACGAGAATTTTTTGTATACACAAATACTCAAACTCGAGACTTGTTTAAACGATACTAAGCTGCTTACTAATTGCACCAACCTCCGTTAATTATATATATTTGTCTGCTTTAATCAAACATATATACTTCTTAATTATAACTTAAGTTTGGGCATTTATTCTCTCTCAAAAAAAAGTTTGGACTTTTATCCATTAGGCTGTTAGGGTTTTCTTACACGAAAAGTGCCCTATGAACAGGATGATGATATATCATATACGCAAACATATATAATATTGGATTAGTTGTAATGGGCAATGGCACCTATCTAGCTGTTGGCATGCCTTTCTTTTCCCTTCATCCACACGCAATTCTCACGTTTTAATAAAAGGTACAATGATAAATTTAAGCCTAAGAGGTAAATTTGTTGGCCTAGTAATTCTCAATCGATAATTTTATTTTTTAATTGTATTAATTGAATTTTTATAATTTTTAAAAATCAATAATATCATTTTTTTTAATTTAACCTTTAAATTCTTAAATTTTATCAAGTTCGTCATGTGAATGTCGTTGACTGATAAAGCCATTAACTTTTGTATATGTGATCGTTATCTAGTTTTACATCAGTCGTTATCGTTAATTATCTTATTGTACCGATGATGATGAATCATTTTTGATGACATAATAGTATGAATGTAGATCTCTAAAATTATTTATTTATTTATCTGAAAATTACTGCCACATCATTAAAATTGACTCGTCATCATTTTATTAGAAAATATTAAATTATTAAAAAATGACATATTAACATGTTAACTTGGACGTTATTGGTTATTTAACGACAAAATACCTTATATGACAAGAGTGGCTGGTGATAACAAATCTATTAATCAATGACAGTAAAAGGACGAGATTGATGCAATGTAAACGTTTGAGAACAAAATTGTTAAATTTAAAAAAAAAAACATACATTGCCGATTTTAAAATACTACATTGGCTTAATCAATGTAATTATAAGTGACGAACAATATTGTTGATTTATGATTATTACAAAGACAAAAAAATTACCTCTCAAGCCTAAATTTAATCATTAATATTTATTTTTTGTGAAGTTAACTTCTTTTCTTGAATACTACCATTTAGGGACTTTTGGATATGATAACCTCGTGCTGACAAAACTAATAACATTTTAGAATCAAATATTTTAAAATCGTGAATGAAATAATTAGATTAAGAAAAAATTATTTTTATAATGAATTTTTACAATACTGGATTTAAATTAATTAATTAACAAATTAAAAATAAATAATTATAAAAGCATTCTTCCTTTAGTTCATCACTTTCTTTTATATCAACATCATAGTATTATCAATAATATCAAGATTTAATAATAATAATAATAATTAGTGAATTTTTTTGAATATATTTGTGTGATTACATAATAAAATATGTTTATATTTTTGTTCTTAATCTTTTAAGAAGCATACACACCTTACACGTATGTGCATAAATTCGAATATCGTAAAATGGATATTATCATCTTTTCCACTAAAGTCACTCTTTCCTACTACTAAAATCACTCGTAAGATTCAATATTACTATATGTATATGTGTATATTGTCACGCCTGCAAAGGGACGGAGTCATTAATCCTACATTGAAAAAAAGAAAGGTCTTGAGATATATAAATAATAGCGTTGAACATCCTATAAAACATGTTTTTTGAAAAAAAAAAGGCAATGATCCCGTAATAAGTGGTATCAGGGTAATTTTTTGACTGCTTGATTTTACGCTAAATGCTCATTAGTAGAGTAGGCAGAGTGGACAATCGTGACAATTGACCAATTACGAAAGCGAACGCTCGTGACAAAAACGTCACAAGATTGAATGAGAAAGAATGTTACGCTTAAGAAGAGACGAAATCATTAATCCACATCAGAAATAAAAGAAGAAATCTTAAAATATATAAACGGTGGCGTTACACATTTTATTAGATGCGTATTTTGGAAATAAGGTAATGGCCCGTGATAATATATATAATATAGGATAGCGTTACAACTATAGGAGGGCGAAATTTGTAAATTAACAAGAAACCTTGCATCTATAAAATGGTAACGTGTGTGTCCAAATACAGAGCTGAAACCTCACCACCTTTCACTTCCTTTAATTGCCACAGCTACCTTTCTTTGCTATCTATCTGGAACATGGGATTGGAAGGCGTTGAACCGTCGGCGTTGATGAGAGGTTTTCTGGCAGAGTGCGGTGGGTATGCCGTGGTGGACGGTGGGTTCGCCACTGAGCTCGAACGCCATGGTCAAGACCTCAATGATCCTTTATGGAGTGCCAAGTGTCTTATCTCTTCTCCCCAACTGGTCCGAAGGGTACTCTCTTCTCTTCTACCCTCTTTAATTCAAATATATATATATATATATTTGTTTGATTTTCGGGAAAATTTTCATGCAAGTATTATCTTGGGGTTAGAGTGGAAATATTTTTTTATTTGATATATTTATTATACTTTTACTAAATATGAGTATTTAATAATTATATTTAACTTTAGTTCTATAAATACTATAATTTAAATCTTTTGTCGTAATTTTATTGCTACCATGGGACAGCAACGTGTAAAGATCTGTACTTGACAGCTAACAGGTTTTCTTATGTTGTCAATTTGAGATTTCCATGTCCATTTTTGCAAAATGTCATCTACTATTATATAATATATATTAAATTATAATTTTTATTCAACTATATTGTTATTGATGGTGAGTATTTGATCGAGACAGATTAAAATTTGTTGAATTAGTCGAATTGACAGAGTTTTATTTTATAACCCAAGTTTTATTTAATTTTTTTTGATGAAATCGAATTGAGTTGTTCGAATTTCTGTGCAAGCCTAATTCTAAATATTTATAGTGTTATAGTATTAATTGTTTACGATTCAAATGGTTTTCTATAACCATATACGATACATATATTAATATATTTCTTCATATCTAACATACATCTATAGATAGAATTGAATGATTAGACTCGAACTTGAAAACTGGTTCAATAATTATTAAAACTTTTAAGTTTTTAAAATTTCATTTTATAACTCAAATTTTATTTGAAAAATTTCCGAGTTGAGTCAAATTTATGAACTTATGATTCTAACAAGTCGAATTTGTTTCGTGTCGAATCGAATTAAAAATATTGATTATTTTTTAAATTAAATCAAATTTTGTTCATCATATAATTACCAAAAGTAATAGTTTTCTGACATTTTTAGTATAATTTAAATGTATTTTTAAATTATATTAATATGTTTTTATAATTAATCTTAAAATATAATTTATTATTTAAATATTAATTTAGATCGGATCAATCTGAATTATTGAAAGTTAAATGGGAACCGCCTAATCTAGATTAGTTTATTGGACCATACATATCATCTTACCCATGAATAGACCTAATTATTTAATTTATTAAGAGTGATTAGGTATTCTAATTTTAGTGCTTAGGTTTTAATTTATGCAATTATATAGATCGATTGATGTATATAAACAGAAACACATTGTTGGATGCGGTGGTCGTGAGTAATAATTAGAGACTTCGGAATTTTACTATTTAAAAAGTGAGACAAACTAATTATACTTATTCCTTTGAATTTTCTTTTTCTAAACTAAAATTAGCATTATGGGTCAACAATCTTTATAGTAAATGATCAAAAGCTTTCGGCTGACAGATTATGAGTTCAATTCTCATTAAGAGTACATTTTCATCCCTTTTCCTTGGTATGAACTATTAAAAAATAGCGTTATGGGCAAATGCTTATTCGAATCTCGGCGTGTGAGTGAAGCAATTGAGTTGAGAGAATTTAAGCATAAAATTATTCTTGATATTGATTCTATGAGGACTCAAATTTGATTGTTTTGAAGTTAAGGATCGATTTAGAATTTAGGCATAGTTTGTGGATGACATGTGTGAATTAACCCTTCTTTAAATAAGGTAATAATCTTATATTATACCCAAAGAAACCCTTAAATTTTAATTTTTGTTCAAATAGACCCATAACGTCTAACTTATATCTAAAGAAGCTCTAACCTATATAACGATTACTAAAAGAACACTTTTAACATAAATAGGCATTTCATTTGAAATAATGACTAAGTACAAATGATTTAACACCCGTTCATTGTCAAACGGTCGTCTTCAGAGAAGCTGAATTTTTCAGCTGTGATGGAACGTTCGTTTAGAATTTAAATCAGGCGGGGAAACGTTCGTTTAGCTCCCACTCTGTCCCTGTTCGGCATTGCTTCTTTGTTAGGCGCTCCAACACCTGTTGGAGAAGCATTGCTGAAAGCAGCCTAATTCAAACACCTTTTTTAATTTTAATTTAGTTTGTCTATGGACATGTTTGATGTTTTATCATTGCAGGTTCACCTAGATTACCTTGAAGCAGGTGCAAATGTGATTTTAAGTGCATCATATCAGGCCACTATTAAGGGGTTTGAAGCCAAAGGGCTATCCACTGAAGAAGCTGAAACTTTGATCAAGAGAAGCGTTGACATTGCCTGTGAGGCTCGCCAAATCTACCTCCAAAGATGTGCCAAAGGCTGTTGGGACTTCCTTGATGGTGGGAAAACTACACATCGTCCGGTTCTGGTTGCTGCTTCTGTGGGCAGCTATGGTGCTCATTTGGCTGATGGATCCGAGTATAGGTAAACTGTAATGCTGTTAATATTTATGGTTTTACGGGTCGGTTTGGTTTTGGATCAAGTTAGTTTAGGTTTTACATTTCTCGATTCATTTTGGGTTCAGATCATTTTGGAGTTGAGTCATTTTGGTTCCAAGTGTTTTGAATTTAGGTCATTTGGTTTATCGGTCTTATTTTACAGATTAGGTTATTTCGAATTCCGGGCACTTCAGGTCATTGCTTTCTGGCAACATCTCATTGATTCATGTGTTTCTTTTAACAGTGGCAACTACGGTGATTCAGTGACATTGGAAACATTGAAGGATTTCCATAGGAGAAGGGTGCAAATTCTAGCCAACTCCGGTGCAGATCTCATCGCATTCGAAACAATCCCGAACAAGCTAGAAGCACAGGTACATATACCAATGGACCCCATGTTCATACAAACAAAACCAAAACCATAAAACAACAACTGTAAACATTGCATTCCGGTTGAATTGAGTGCAGGCATACACAGAGCTTCTCGAAGAGGAAAACATAAACATCCCTGCCTGGTTTTCATTCAATTCCAAAGACGGAATCAACACAGTCAGTGGCGATTCCATTGCCGAATGTGCCTACATTGCCGATTCATGCGACCGAGTCATTGCCGTAGGAATCAACTGCACCCCTCCAAGGCTCATCCATGGACTCGTCCTCTCTATCAAAAAGGTAAATAAATTCTAATTTGGTGCGTGCAGATCAAGTCATCATATGAGATGAAATGTTTCACATTATAGTTCAATGATATTGTAATCTCAGGTGACAAATAAGCCAGTGGTCATATATCCCAACAGTGGTGAGACTTACAATGCAGAAACCAAGCAATGGGAGGTGAGCAACCTTTTCTTTTTCGCTACACAATTTGGTCTCTCTAATATTCGATTCTTATTCGATCGTTTGATCCTTACGTGAACAATTTCCGAACTTTGAGATAATGCAGAAATCAGAAGGGAAAACAGGAGAGGACTTTGTATCATATGTGGGGAAATGGAGGGATGCAGGGGCTTCTCTATTTGGTGGTTGCTGCAGGACTACACCAAACACCATCAGAGCCATATCAAGGGTTCTGTTTGACAAAGCTAGACTTGATAATTAAACCAGTTGTTTAGTATGGAACTACTAATAAAATCTTAATGCAGCAGGAATCTGCTAATGATGTACTCTGGGTTAAAAGAATAAAGGCTGCTTTCCTTGTAAAACCAAAAAAAAAAAAAAAAACTGAAAAAATTAAATTATATTAATAAACTCAACGAGTGGTTTCAGTGGAAAATCGAATGACGTTCATCCTATGAGACTTGAGTTCAAGCAGTTTTATGTGCATATACTACCTGGATCAAATTATGTCACATTAAAGCATTTGGACTAGATCACCGAATAAAGAATAGAACACGGACTAAAATCAAATTTTGACCATTAAATTTGCCTACCACACTTTGAATAGATAAAAAACTAACAAATCGACGGCTGCCATTAGTTCTTAGACACAAAAGTCCAACAAGGCGGCTACACAAAAGCCGAGGATGAATGCTTAATTTCATATCCAAAATCTCCATCTCATCAAATTCAAAGACCAACCCAGATTTTCTTACAAGAAACCAAACATGGAGGACACCTCTGTTGTCAAATCACATCAAAACAAAGCCGAGGATGAATGCTCAAACCTGTCTCTTCGGCCATTAGATGTTTCAGACATAGATGCTTTCATGGTCTGGGCCACTGACGAGAAAGTGGCTCGCTTTTGTACTTGGGAGCCTTACACTAACAAAGAAGATGGCTTGAACTTCATCAAGAACACTATATTGCCTCACCCTTGGTTCCGAGCAATATGCGTCCACGACCGACCGATCGGGGCCATTTCGGTGACATCGAATTTGGGGAACGACAAATGCAGGGGCGAACTCGGGTATGTTCTAGCGTCGAAGTATTGGGGCAGAGGGATCGGGACAAGGGCTGTGGGGATGGTGACCGAGACCATATTTGATGAATGGCCTCACCTGGAGAGACTTGAAGCACTTGTTGATGTGGACAATTTGGGGTCTCAGAGGGTGCTGGAGAAGGCTGGATTCCAAAGAGAAGGTGTTTTGAGGAAGTATTTTGTTTTGAAGGGAAGGTCTCGAGATATGGTTATGTTTAGTCTTCTGTCTACCGATCATCATCGAACATGATGTTTGTTTGTGGAGCAAAGTTTAAATGTTTTTATTTGAATTGTTTCCTAGGTTGTTATTTGTAAAATTACACTGTTATAGTTAACTATGGACAGAGGGATGTACACTCTAAAAATTTCATAGTATTTTAAAAAAATTTATATTTTTTATATTGTTGTTTTAATTTTTAAATTTTTGTATAATTTTATTAAATATAAAAATTTACATTTTAATATAAAATTCTATGTTCGTCTCTGATTATTTGTGGCCAATGAGTTCTTAAACATCGTATGAGTTTTCAACAATATATGGTCAACAAAATATGGTATAATGGATCAGTGAATGATCACCAAACTAGTATTTTTGGTGAATAACTACCCAACACGAATGATCCAATAGGTCGATGAATGATCACTCATATAGTGTTTTCGTGAATGACTATCAAGACGGATAATTTTATATTAGAAGATGTAAATTTTTATACTTAGTAAAGTTATATGAGAATTTAAAAATTCTTTAGGATGTAAACTTGGATTATCAATATAAAATACAAATAAAATTTATAAAATATATGAGAATTTAAAATTTTAAAAATACAATTACTTGTAACACTCTCAAATCATCTCTAACTTTGATAAGAAATGCATGGCGGTGTTTTGGTGGATATAGGGCTGTAGCGACTTTTTTTCTTTTCTTTTTTAAAAAAAGAAGAAATTTGCCTCGTTAAGGGCGTTTGTTTAGGAAAGAAGTCGGCTACTAATTATCCCTTAAATTGTTAATGAAAATCTTTTGGAAGATTGAGAATTTCTTTTGAAAACTTTAAATTTTCCAAAAGGATGAAAACTTGGAGTCGCCACCGGCCACTTGGGTAAGGTAGGCCGGACACCATAAAACCAGAGATTCGTTGCGAAAGGGTCTGGGAGTTGGTTACGTGTGGGGAAGGATTAGCACCCCCATCACGCCCGGAGATCGGTACCAGAAAATTTGTTGCTCTTAAAAGGATGAAAGTTATTTGAAATTTAAGTTGAATTTAATTTGGAGTTCTTAGATGAAAATTAGCCTTGATTGTACGGGCTTTATTGAATTGGTGGACTCAAATTAATTAAACATTTAATTAATAAGATTGACGATATGTCGGACCATAGATCAAACCAACATCGATAAGCCTGACTGCCGTGTTAATTTATGGTTCGACCCCCGTACGTCACCTTTGTGCATGATGCAAACATTTAAGTATGATGTGATGATTTTGTTAATTTTTAATCCATTTACCTCGGGATGGTAAAAATTAACTCGAATATTTGGTTAATATCCTTTAAGCTCGGACTGTTACGACACAAATGTTTGAATTAATAAATACCCCCTTTTGTGATTTAGGTTAATTAGAGATGCAATTAAGATTAAAGATTATATGGATGTCAATTAAAGTATGGCAATCAAAGGCATAAGCACAAGCACACAAAAGAAGGCTCAATTCACTAAAAAGTCCAATTAGTGATTTATCTATTAATTAGATGACTCTAATATTTAACCCTAAATTAATTAGCCCTGGAAACTTGAAATCTTATATTATGGTGACTAGATTGTAATTTAATGTTACGTTAAACTTAAAATTGATTTCTCCCCTAAAGTAATTAAGAAATGTTCAATTAATTTAATGAATTTAACATTTACCCCAATAAGCCAAGGATAAATTTAAATTCACTAAATTAATCCGAACACTGGTCTAACTAAGGCTTAAAAAACAAGGTTAATCTAATTCTAGGATCGTGCCCCTATAAGACGAGCACACGATCTAGATTAATTGAGTTAATTTACTTAGTTTAGACAAAAGCTCAAAAGGAGCAAAATAAGACCTAAAGCCCAAACGACTATTATGTAATAAAGCCCAATATGTTTAATATACATTATATATTTAAATAATATAACATAAAAAACTTATTATTTAAAAAAAGTACATTGAAATGCATTATGCATTATAGTTATATAATGTAAGTAAAAACCTATTATTTAAAAATATGCATTATTTATTTTACAAGATTCTTCTATATACTTTAAAACATATTATACACTACATATACATATTACATTTTCACATAAAATTATTATACATTTCAAAAACTATATATTTTATGCACCAAAAATTATATATTATATTCTTCAAAATTATACTATATACCTTGAAAACTATACATTATTTCCAAAACATGTATGTATTATTTTATAAGATCATATTATGTACTTTGAAAACTATGTGATATAGGTCTTAATATATATCATATTTTACAAAATCCTATCTTATTCTTTAAAGCCATTATATTGAAAGTATCTATTATATAAAAACAAAACAATTGTATACTAAAAATATATGTTATATTAAAACATTTTTATTTTTATTTTTATTACCAATTCCTGTTTTATCCTAAAACATATTATAAGTTGAAAAATATTCATAATATTTTACCAATTTTTAATTTACCAACAAATGCATGTTAAACATAAAATTATACGCCACGTTTCCATTTTATACTAAATCCATGTACATATTAAATTCCTAATATACGTTCTATTCAAACTAATTTTATCCCTAAAATTACAATCGCAACCGAGCAAAATAACATAAAAATTAAATTGCAAATGTTAAACATAAATATGCAAAATTTAAACTAAAAAACATGAAAAAAGAATAAGCAAAATAACTTAATTTAAAATTGGAAAAAGGACCTAATTGTAAGAAAATAAAATACAAAGACAAAATTAAAAGAATTAACGAGGATGTAATTAAAATTTTTGAAAAACTACGAAGGACCCGAGGAGTAATTTAAAAAGGCGGAATGGCTTCCCATGGTAATTATCCCACACGGAGAGACCGATAATGCAATTGGACCATGCGAAAGCCCTTCTGGCGTGATTATTTTAGGGCGGAGGGACTAAAAGTGATATTATACCATTTTAAAAGTTATAACATTATATATACCCCATTTATCCGAAAATCAATTTTTTCGACCATTTTTTTGTTATAGCAATTCCCTTCCCCCAAAACGCTCTAAACATGTTCATCTGGGTTCATCATGAACCCAGATTCCGGTAGCCTACTCCGTCGCGTTTCCAAAAACCGGTCATCCCTTGGCCGCGTCGGCAGCGGCCGGTGAACCTAAACAACCATAAAACGTCTTTTTTTCAGTTAAAACCTCAAAAAACTAAAACTAGAATAAGATCCCAGCCTCGTTACATTCACACCGTTTCACTCATTCGGCCTGGAAGATGCCAGAGATTATCAACGACAGAGCTACGACGGCGAGAGGGTAAACCTTAATCTTATGCCCTATTTTTATATATATTTACATATATATGCATGCATGTTTCGAGTATACGAGAAAAATAGATACCTTGAAAGGCTTTTGCTTTTATTTGCTTCGGGATTTTTTTGTTCGAATTTTCTGTCCGTTACAAATGGTGCATTACATGCTTATATCTCATTCCGATTGTTCATTGCCCTATTGCCTATGATTTACATGTTTAAGCAAACTTTAAATGCTATTACTGTGGATGATGATGCTCTGACATGCCCCTTTTTTATATATTTTCTGTTGTGCGGTGGTTGGGAGCCGGTGGTGGCAGCGGAAATTTTGGTGCTGTGGTCATGCGGACGAGGGGATGAACCAGAGCCGGCGCGTGAGGAAGCTGATCGGCCAGAGCGTGGGCTACACGCGCGGGATTCGAATGGCCTGGCTCGATCTGGGCTGTTGGATCAGATCTGATCTGACGGTTGAGATCTCTTCTGGAACGAACGGTCCAGATTGCATCTAGCGATTGACGTGGCATCGCGGGATGATGATACGTGGCACGCGAGAAGCTGGAGGATCTCCATTCGATTTGGACCGTTTGATCAGCACCTCTTGATCCAACGGTCCAGATTTGGCTGCACATAAGAAAATGATAACATATTAGGTTTTTAGTTATTAGACTTAGGGTTGGGCTTGTTGAGCCAGATAGCATGTATTATTTTTTTGGGCTTTAATGGATATATAAACGGACCTAAACTTATATAAACATTGGGTTTTAATTTTTATTGGATATGTTTTTTTATTATTATCTTTTTAATTACTTATCAGCCCATTTTATAATATGATAACATTGTATAAATAAATATCCTTATACAAATATCAATACATACATACATACATACATACATACTCACTAACATGTATTACTATCACATGCAATAACCACATACACATTCGTAACATACATACTTCATACGCATAGGCATACAATATACATTTAGATATTAAAACCACTAGTAGACACACTAACATATTAATAACACATACATAATTGTATATTCCATGAAAGGTTGACAAACCACACACACTCATGATACATACCTAGTACATATAATAACACATATGAGCTTAATATTATTATCACCCAATAATATAAACATTTATAAGCCCATTATTGCAAAATAAAGAAAATGTGTTAACTCCGGACAAAATTAGTGATTACAAGGGCATGTTAGAGTTTATTTAACAAATTAGCACATTTACAACAATGAAGAGGAACTTATCTTATGTGCTTGATGAGTTGCTAAAAATATTATTTTTTAACAGGACAGAGGAAACTAGTTGTGTGTGTTTGACGAGTTTCCACAAATATTTCCCCTATGTCTCATTAAAAAATTATATTTGAGAGAACTCGTCAGACACACACGATGAGTTCCTCCTTCGTTATAACAATACCCTAATTTACTAAAAGACTCTAACATATCTTATATCTTTAAGGTTTAATAGCAAAAAAAGTATCCAAACTATACATATTACTCACTTTTGGTGTCTAAATTATTTTTAGCTGAAAATAGATGCCTAAAGTTTTATTTCAGTAACTTTAGGTGCATGTCGTTAACTATCGTTAATTTTTTTATTTCTTTTTTAATTTCCTTTATTTTTTAACTTAATATTAATAAAAACTAAATTTTATAAAATTCACAAAATAACCTCAAATCCCTAATTCAAAACTAGAATCTCCAAATTACCGTTGTTGTCATCATGAATAACTTTGCCAGAGCTCACCACTACTGTCGTCCGATGCCGCTGTCCATTTTTTTCAACCATCCATTGTCAGAAGTCGATGGTAGGTGTGTTGATCAGCTTCCTAACGTCGAAAGAAGCTGAACTCGCGGAAAGAAGCCAATCAACACACCTACTGTCGGTTACCGACGACATGTGGTTGCAAAAAATGAGCGACAACATAGGACGACGGTAGTGGTGGGCTCTAACGAGGCAAACAACTATTGTATTTAAGGATTTTGGGTTTTACATTTTGAGTTAGGAATTTGGAACTATTTTGTAAAAGTTTTATTTTTATTTTTAAAATAAAGAAAATAAAAATAAAAAGCATGTCACGTGTCATGTTTTGATTGGATAACAGGTTTTTTAACTGCTGTTAGTGACCATCACTTAAAATTACCTAAATAAAACTTTAAGTACCTATTTAGAGCTAAAAATAGTTTAGAAATTTATTTTGTTATTAAACCTATTTTTAATCGGTTTTTTAACTGCTGTTATAAGGGTTGGGCCTTGTAGACTATAACCGGCATGTATCCGGAGTTGAAAAATTCTTTTTCGATGATCATTTGAATTGAAGTGGAACAAAAGCCCGAGGCTAATTATTTTAATCAGTTTATTTTCACCTTATTATTTTCGTAGTAATTTTACTCATATTCTCTAGTTATCTAGATCAAACCCCCCATTCACTAAATTACCTCGCAACAGTCAGGATCGGAACAACAGTATTTCGGAAACTCCAAAGCCTCTATGGACCGACACCTTCTTTTATATACTACGCTATTTTATATTTATTCTGAGATTTAAGAATATTTATTTGACAATATACGATGCTTGTCAATTACCTAAATAAAATTTTAAGTACCTATTTAGTGCTAAAAATAGTTTAGACATTTATTTTGTTATTAAACCTATTTTTAATATTTTCTCACCCCAATGTTCCCTAAAAACCAATTAATCACGACTAACTCAACATATCTAACGGTAGAGTCTAATTAAATACATATATTTAAAAAGCATAACATGCCCATCAAAATAATTTGCCAAAAAATGACGTACACAACTATCCTAGGAAAAAAATTGTGGCTAAAGACATTTTTAGCCTTCAAAATAAAAAAAAATCATTTTAATTCTTAAACTTTTTTTTACCTCTTTTAACTCTTGAATTTCTATTTATTTATTAAATCGAATCAATTGATAAAAATTAATAAACCTATTAAATTAACATCAGTTATTTTATCTTTTCATCAATATTGACACAAGATATTTTGTCGTTTGTGTAAAATAAAAAAATATGAAAATTGTAAAAGAAGTATAAGAATTTATTTACTTTTTCTGTCAATTTATTCAAATTGATAAAAAAAACCCTAAAATTTCAAGACTAAAAAATAAAAAAGTGCAAGGACTAAAATTTCTATTTTTAAAATGGGTCCAATCCAAGTTATCCGAATCTGCACCCAAAACCCGGTCAGTCGCTTCCTCCAGCTACGCCCTCAAATTCCAATAGAGAAGGAGAAAAAACCCCGAAAAGCTCATAACTTTAGCGACGATCATAAGCTACCAATCGATCGGTACCGAAATCCAATTCAACAAACACGAGTCTCTGTTGCTAAAACCATCGCCCATCTCAGAATTTCCCTCCTTTTTCCTTGAAAACCATAACCAATGGACCCTCTTTCCGCCCTCCGCGACTTCACAATCCGGGGCGATCTCGACAAAATCATCCGAGTCAACGACGAGTTCCGATTCGGCAGCGAGTACTCCTTCCCCTGCTCCGCCGAGACCGCCTACCGTTCCAAGCAAGGCAATCTCTACAACCTCGAGACCCTGGTTTTCTACATCCAAAACCACCATCTCAAGCACACCGATTACATGCACAACTCTCTTGCCCTCCGCATCCCCGCCGTCACCTTCACCGACCGGAAACCCCTCCTCGATTACCTCACCGGCAAAGTCTCCACCTCCGATTCCATCGTTTGGAACCCACCCAAGTTCCCCGACGAGTTCCGACCCGACCCATCCGGGTTCGATCCGGATAACGCCAAACCCAAAGGTAATAACACCAACGATGTTGTTTTGGATGAAATAGGAGATACCCATTTTAGTGTTAAGGATAAAGAGATTGAAACTGCTGATTATATTGGAATAATTCGATCGATTGAGAAACCTTTGAAGGATAGAGAAGGGATTTTGGAATGTAAAAATAAGGATTTTTATAGTGTTCTTGTTGCTGCTACCAAAAGGGAAGAAGAAAGGCAGAGACTTGAGTCTCAGCAGAGGAAAGATGGGTTAGTTGCTAAGAGTAGGTTAATGGGTTCTGAAGAGGGGGGATTGGGGTTAAGTTATGGCGATGAAATGATGGGATACGATTCGAAACCGAAGATGCATTTGAAAGGTAGCAAACTCGGGGAAGGAGTGCCGATTATTTTAGTGCCGAGTGCTTTTCAGACTTTGATTACTATTTATAATGTGAAGGAGTTTTTGGAAGATGGGGTTTTTGTGCCTACCGATGTGAAGGTGAAGCAGATGAAAGGGGTGAGACCGGAGTGTGTTACGGTTCAGAAGAAGTTTAGTAGGGACAGAGATAGGGTCGTAACGGCCTATGAAGTTAGAGATAAGCCTTCTGCTTTGAAGTCGGAAGATTGGGATCGCGTGATGGCAGTATTTGTGTTGGGGAAAGAGTGGCAGTTCAAGGATTGGCCTTTCAAGGATCATGTGGAGATTTTTAATAAGAGTAAGTGGGATTTGTCTAGCTTTAGATGAATTGTTATTTGTGTTTTTATTATCTTAGTGCTGGTCGTTTTAAGGGTCGTGTAGAACTCAACTTTGCTGTGAATTTTGTCTAATATGTATCATGTACATTATAAACTATGCATATGATGAGTTTTTGTGCAGTTATGGAGTTCAAATACATGATAGTTTTAGCATGTTGTTTTCACCCGTCAAGATTTAAAGTTTCTTTTGCATTCTTGATTAGCATAAATGTTCATCTTCGGTGGAAGTAGCCAATATATCTACTTTGGTTTTGCGTTGTTGATCACGATAAATGCTCAACTTGAATTTTATGCAGTTATTGGGTTTTTTATGCGGTTTGAAGATGACAGTGTAGAATCTTGCAAGATCGTGAAGCAATGGAATGTGAAGATTATATCGGTAAGAGATTTTTGTCCCTAGGCTGTTGTACTATTCTCATCTTAGTTTCTCAACTTTGGGTGGAACCTAGTAATTTTCCTCTGTCTTATCCTCTTCGTTTATCGGTTTCTATTTATCTCGATGCACAGATTAGCAAGAATAAGAGACACCAAGATAGGGCTGCAGCTTTGGAGGTCTGGGACAGACTAGAAGAATTTGTGCGGGGACGATCACATTCATAAGCCGGGCAGGCCTTTAGGTAACATAAACATGTACATGTCTGATGTTCATGTGCTATTATGGCCTCCACCCCGTATGTATTTGGATATTTTTTTTGAAGAACATTCATAAGCATTTTATGACAATCGGCGATATCTTTATATATTAATCTTGTGATGCATTTGGTTTATGGGTGGCAGCTTCATAATTGTAGTTCAAGTTATCATATTGATGAGATTTGAGGGTTCATTTCCTACTGGACCATGTAGATTAGTGCATTCCAGACAATATGCAGAATGTTACTCGATGGCTAAGCCTTTTAAGACGGCCTGAGTTAAGCTCTTCAGTCCGATCCCAGCTTCCTGTTGAAGAAAATATGCTTGGAATTTGAAGCAATAGATCTTATATCAGTGTAGACAATGGATTTCAATGAAATTTACGTATTGTTATTATTTTACAAACTCGTACATCCATTGCCGACTTTATACTCGTCAACATTGTGGTTCGAACGCTCACAGACCTTGCCCATGCATATTTGGACTCGAGTCTCTTAAGATGAATATCATCATCTTTTTTACCGGAGTCACTTGTTGGTCATGTTTTATTATTGTTGTTGTTTTCGGGCAACATTATTGGTGCAATTGAAAAAAAGTAAACATTAAGGGCTTTTTGCTGTTGTCTTTTTTATTTATGATTTTATCCTATCTTTAAATAAAACAACTAAAGATCACTCATTAATAATTGCATTACAAGATAAATCAATATTACTAATGATCATCTGTTGAATAATTTTCTATAAATATTTTTTGGGTAAATTACATTTTTATCACTAAACTTTCTTCTCACTTTTATTTGGTCACTGAACTTTAAAAAATTTTAATTTGATTATTCAACTTTGACATTGTTTCTATTTTAATTACTCCGTCGTTAAATAATTAACAGTGTTATGACATGAAAAATTACACTAAAATAACGTTTTAGTGGTTTTATATCTTTATAAAAGCTAAAAATTATTTCTTTTCCCTTCATTTTTCTCTTATTCTCCATCTTCTCTCTTTTCCTTTCCCCTACCTTAATCCATTCAGATTCTGACCACCATTCATAGTAACCGGCCACCACGTTAACCACCGCCGGCCACCGGCTTCAGTGACTAATGAATCCCAACTTTTTTCCTTCAAACTCGTTTCACTCTCCTATATACGAATTTGGTGTTCATTTAACTGAAAAAAACTTTAAACTCCACGAATCTAATGTTAAGTGATTTGGTTTCTTATTCTGCAATCTTTGTTGTACGCTGTTGGATGAAATCAATTTTTTTTAACAAAGTTTAGTGATCAAAATAGGAGTAACAATAAAGTTGAGTGATGAATTTGTAATTTACCCATATTTTTATATAAATTATTTTCAACCCATTTGTTAATCAATTATAAATTTAATAATACATAGATACTAAAAAATAAAAATAAAACTTTTAGGATATGATTTATAATTTTCCTATTTATAATCTTTACTTCTTTTAGTTTAATTTTTATTTTAATTATATCATTAATGTTTTATAACCATTCAAATAACACTATTTTATATAAACAAATAAGACTATTAAATGAGCTCGTACATTTAAAATAACATTAGAAGTCAAGAATAAAAAAGATATAATAATAAAATTATTGACAGTTAATTTACTATTAAAAAATCGAAATATGAATTTGACCAAGTTCAAATCTTAACATATTTTTCTGCCGATAAACAATGGCCCCAAACACACGGGCGAGTTCGCCGATAAGCCTTTAATTACTTCCAATATTACTACTTTACAAACCTTATCTCAGACTCAGATTATATGTTTTAGTTTAAGCCTTTTCATTCCAAAATCACTCTTCAATTATCCAATTTCACTTTTCTTGTATACCCCCTTGTACCCTACAATCCACAACATAGTCCATAGTCCCCATGAACCCTACAATTCATCAAATGGCCTCATGGAAGATAGCCCTCGAGCCGGGTCTTGTGATAGCGATGGTAACGGTCACTGTGCTATGGGCTCGAACCGTGGCCAAAACGGACTGCAACGGTGTGCTAATGACGATGGCTCCATGCCTTGATTTCGTGAGCGGAAACTCCTCGACCCCAACGGCCACCTGCTGCACGAAGTTAACCAATGTAGTCAGTTCACATCCGAGTTGCCTTTGCATGGTGCTCAATGGGAGCGGTCCACCGGGAATGCCGAAAATAAACCAGACGCAAGTTCTAGCACTCTCTAAACATTGCAATGTCACAGCTCCTAGCGAGTGCAAAAGTAAAAAAAAAAAAAAAGGACCAATATGTTCAATTTCATTAAATTTACACTATATTAGTTTTCGTACTGATTGTGATATTATGGTTTTTCGATAGACGCTGCAGGAGGACCTGCTGCAACTTCAGCACCATCTCCTCCTCCTCCTTCTGGTTCTGCTGCAAACAAATCAAATGATACGCCACCCGCCAAACCACCAACATCAGGTGCAATTGTTTTTGAATAATAGGCACGATATGAATATGATACGATATCGATATAGTTAAAAAAACGAAAACTTTCTTCGTGTGTCTGGACATGTCCAAATATATTCGAATTTGTTCAAGGTTTGATCATGTTTTGATCGTATCTAATCTTACTTGAGTATAAAACCATAGAGTATACAAGATTTAACCAATGTTTTAGAGTACCACTTTTAACACATCACAATGTTACTAGTTGACACATCATCAATTGGGTGAGTCGAATTAATGTTGAATTAAATCAATCTAAAATTGTTAATTTGAGTTTTAAAAATTTTAAATTATTCGGTTATTCTGGATTCGACGTAGTTTTTATTCAGGTCGTTTATAGTATTGATTTGAATGGGTGCAGGAGGATCTAAAACAAAAGCTACCCAGAGTGATGTTATCTTCAAAATTCTGCTTCAGTTCATCCTTCTGTTGCTCCCCATAGGTCTCTATTATTCAACATGGACCAGCATCTTGTAAGGTTCCTATGGTCATATGAGACATGCCTCTATTTAATTGAGGATATCTCTCTGTTATTGGAAATATAAAAATATTATTGAAAATATTTATTTTAGCATTTTATTTTTTTAAATAGGTTTAATATTCGAACAAAAGTCAAATCCGAACAAATAAAAAGTCAAATTTTACTATTAGTCTCTATGTACGTATAAGTTGCAGATTTAATCATCGGACTCAAATTTGGTCGGTTTCTATTTTTGTACTTTCCAAATTTCACAACTTTTAGTCTTAACCCAAATGATATTAGAACAATAGGACTTAATATTTGAATCAATTTATTTTAAATCGAATTTATAATATTATTCAATTTAAAATTTTGTGACTAAGCGATTCATTAAAATATTTTAATTTGAGAGATTAATTAATTGATTGATTGAGTGACTAAAAATACTTATGTTATCTCATTTTGTATAAATTCAATATTGACATTTGTCTTTAAAATATAATTTTTTATTTAATAAAAAAAATCAAATTTATCGATTAATTTAATTTTAATCGTAACCTTTTTATTAACGCTCCAAGTTATTCCGACAAAGCCGTGTTATAGTGATGTCACGGTTATAGAAACAAAGATATAAATTGAAACTAAAGGTTAGAGTTTTTTTATTTAATTAGTGAAATTCAATTTATTGACGGATTAATTCAAATTTAATATTGCAGAGATTTTTTAGAAAACGTCTCTCTCAACCTAATTTGTTTTATTTATAACGTTATAATTCTTAATTAAACTCTCGATTAATTTATTTAGAACATGGCACATGTCTTAGTGTCCTAAATCATGAATGGAGACAGTGAGTTCTCTTATGTCCCAAGCAATGAACAAGAGTAGCTATCATTTTCAGACGGAACCCCAAATTAATATATGAAGCAACCAAGAAAAGACCCTTTCTCCAGGATGAAATCGTTTGCCTTAGATTATGCTTCTTATAGTGTCTCACTTAAAAAAAAGGTGGGTTTAGGGTTTAAGATTATGATTTATGGTTAGGGTGTATTTTATAGGGGGTAGAGTCTAGTGTTTAGGACGTGGAATTTAAAATTAGGGTTTAGAATTTAAATTTTTAGTATGGAATATAGAAGGGGCATACTTAGGGCAAAAGATTTTTGTTCCTTTCCCGATACTCAATCCAAATCTTCCACCATTGAACAGTTCAAATATCAGAATCATATCATATTCAACAAGTAATCACAAATATACAGAACTCTCTGCAAGTATACAGAACCATAGGGCCCTAGAGGACTGGACGGCATATATATGTATGTGTGTATGTTTATGTATGTATATATCCTCAACCATATGGAAAGGGAAACTAAGTAACAAATCAAGCATACCGTATAATCTATGCTAACAAGGAAGATTCTCAGTGTGACAAGAAGACTGGACTATATGATGTAGCCACAAGAAGGAAGATGAACATTGAGAGTGAAAATTTGGCGGTGCTTCCGTCCAACGAGCCATCCTCCTGTGCCGACGGTACACTTTTCGATCCATCTCCTGCATCCATTGTTAATGTTTTGAGCATGCAGGGGAGTAATTCGGTGATAAAACAAGTAATCAACGAGATAATAACTATTATTTATACCTGTCGGGGTAATGCTCCCGGATTCCGGTGATCCTACCGGAGTGTCCGCTGGAGCCGGAGAAATAGCTGATAACATGCAGGCAATGTTTTGATCAGAATTATTAATCTTGTGTCGGTATAATGAAATGCATATATGTAATTGCATTTGCATCCTTACCATTACAGCTGCTGATGGGCGGAGTCCGAATGTTGCACCAGCCGGGTAGTCTGGTTGATGGTGATCCCGAGCGACGAACCACCACCGTTGAGGACCTTACATAAGCATTGGGGCGAGGAGCGCACGATGTTAGCGAGCTGCGTGCAGCATTGTTGAGACGGGGTCGATGAGGTCCCGGTGATGTAGTTCAAACAGGGCGACAGGCTGATCAATACATTAGTGCAACCCGACTGAGCTGTCGCCCCTGCACAAAGCATACCTACTAGGACCAGAACAAGAAATGTCGCCGCCATCTTCCGGTTCGTCGTTAGTTCTCTCGATATATGGTGTTGTCTGAGAATTCCTGCAGATTGTGAGGATTCTATAGGGGGAGATTGCAATGACGGAATTGTAGGTGACCAACTAGAGGTGTATATCTTTTAACTGTTAAATGGTGGAAGATTTTGTGTGGGTGACCAACCTATATATATATACATATGTATATAAAGATTCATGGATTCAGCTATGAAGAAAGCATAACGTGTGTCTGACTCTTTTACCTTTTTTCCAGAGAATTTTAGGTTTTGAGAATATATGATGATCTGGTTTAGAAAGAACATTCTTTGCAATGTGAATAAAAGACAATGAGAAGGCATTTGCTTGCTTGCTTCACCTTTGGGGTTCTTTCTGAAAATGATATCTACTCTTGTTTGTTGCTTGGAATCTAAGAAAGCTCCCTGTCTCCTCCATTGATGATTTAGGGAGGGCTGAGTTAAAAAGAAAACAGACCAAATCGAATCGAACAATAGCACTGGTAGTGGTACTTCGCCGACTTTGGATTGTTGCGATTCTCTTAAGAACCTCACTTCCCGTGGCATGGACTGTTTGTGCCTCCTCCTCACCGGAAGTGTTCCGTTCCGTTTACCGATCAATAGAACTCTGGCCATCTCTCTTCCCCGAGCTTGTAACATGCCCGGTGTTCCAGTTCAATGCAGAGCTGGGATATATACATTGAATATTACATTTTATATTGTGTTGTCTGTTTTGAGTAATGGAAATGCTCATTTGAGAAATTTTCTTGTTTTGCAGCCCCTGCTGGTGCACCTGTTCCTGCCCCAGGTATGGTTAGACTAACATGACTTGTAGAGGTCAAATTATGATTTTGGGTCTTCTAGTATTCTCGAATTTTGGATTTAGTCCTTATACTTTAATTTAACTTAATTTTGTCATTTTTCTGCTAAGCTTGACAAAACTGTTTAAATTCGGATAGAAAATATTTTCTTTTTCAAATCCCTGATGAGTTAAATTGTACATTGGCAGGTCCAATCCCACTTGCACCCACCCTTTCTCGAGGAGTTTCACCAACTTTAAGCCCAACAGGTTTTATAGTCCCCGAACCAACCGGATCCGTTGAATCACCCGAATCCGACACCACACCGGCTTTAACTCCACCATCCTCAACAGCTGGTGGTCGTTCTTACAGTTTTTCACCATCACTTGTGATGTTGTTGACATCAGGATTTGTTGTTTTGAAGTACTACTAGAAGCCAATATCTCTATTTATATGTATCTATTTATGGATTGTTTGAGAAGTATATTCTTTTAATGGTCTGAAACTATTTTTCAGAGCATATATTTTGTGGTTGTTTCTAAATAAACGGATAGTTTTGTGTATTTATTTGAGTAATAAAATTAGAATATAAGTCAATTTATTTATGGGTTAATTTTTTGAATAGATTTATGGATTAATTATTTAATTTTTTAAACAAGTTTATGTATTAATTTAAACCTTAATTCATAAATCTTTTAAAGAAGAGTATTTTCGAAATTAAAAATTTATAAAAAAAAATGTGTAAAAATAACTAGTAAGTAGTAACCCATCTACCAAATCATGTTGGCTCCTATACTATTTCATAGCGCGTTTTATAATAATTCATCCAATAATAAATGATAAATCTTAGCATAGAAACACTCTCAAAAACTAAATTAATAGAAATTTATCTTTATTTATAAAAAATTATAAGTCTAGAAATGTATAAATATTATATGATTTTTTTAAAAAATTTGAATATTTAATCAATCTAAAGAAATATTATTATTAATAAAAGATTTAAATGAAAATTTGGTCTTCCAATTATGTTTTTTTTTTTAATTTTAATAGTTTCTAACTATTTTTTTATCAAAATAAATATTTAAAATATTTTATGATCACTTTAAATACTTAAAATAATTTTTTTATCAAGAAAAATATTTAAACTATATTTTTTCCCGGGATTAATTTTTCAGTTAAGCCTTAATAAAAAGTTTACTTTAGGAAATAATTTGATAAAATATATGTAATTCAAATATAAATGGTAAGACTCAAAATTTAAAAAAAATTAAATTTTACTCTTAAAATTCTTAAAATATTCAATTTAAACTTGAAGCTTTAAATATTTTTAATTAAATCTTTTAAAATTATTAAAAATTTAGTTTAATCCTCTACCTCCCAAATTCTTAAAATTATTACTAATACATTGATATATTAAGATTACATAACATGCATATCATCATTTCATCACGATCAACAAACATAAGATAACAACCCATCACATAAAACGAAGACACACAGCGGAGGGCATTATCCAAACTACTGGGCTGCCCTGGAGGTGGTCTCAACATTCTCACCGGAACCAGCCGACGAACCAATGTCGATGACCTTAGACTGCCTCTTCGCCTCATCGGAAAACTTCGGCACGGTGATCCTCAAAACCCCATCTTCCAAATGAGCCTTAATATGATCCAAGTCTGCATTCCCCGGCAGCCTGAACTGCCTCCAGAATTTCCCGTTCGTCCTCTCGGCTCTGTGCCATTTCTCTCCTTCCACCTCCTGCTCTTCTTTCCTCTCGCCGCTGATCCTCAGCAGCCGGTTTTCCTCGACCTCGATCTTCACGTCTTCCTTCTTCATCCCGGGGATGTCGACGGCGATGACGTGGAAACGTGGGGTTTCTTTCCAGTCGGCACGAGCCAATGCCACCGCCACCGGCTCCGTGGCTTTGGGGACGGCGAGCGGCGTGTGTTCGAGGATTCTGAATGGGTCTTCGGGGATCATCATGTCAAATACTGACCTTGTGTAGGGCATTAGACCATTTACTTGGCTTGCCATTATGGTTGCTGCCATTAAGAAGATGAAGGCTCCGGTGAGGTTTTTGGTGGCCATTTTTGGTTCTGGAGTTTAGCAAAATGAAACGAGATTGTTAAATTGTTGAGGAAAATTGTTAAATCGGTGATTTCTGAATGTGAAGTGATGACGATGATATATATATACACACATATACATACAGGTTGAAGGGATTTCTCTGGATTGTTCATGTTTGTTTTGAGAATTTTCTAGGACAAAACTGAAGTTTCCTGATCTTAATGTACTGAACGACACGTGTTGCTTTGGACGACTGCAATTATAATGGGGTCATATTCAATGCTTACCAGTTCCATTTGTTACTTTTTATTCTCTATCTAGATTATCCCCAACAGAGTAAAAATTTTGGTGATATTTATTGGTTAAATTATGAAATTCACCGTCCAGCCTTTTCCACTCATATTTTGGTCACTCGTAATCAAACATGTAAGAGTAATGCGAAAGATTTTTTTTTTTTTTGTTAAAAGATGAATTATATTGCATTAGCTATAAATAGCATCATCGATTACATAGTTTGAAATATAATTTAAAATATCGTACGAAAAAATAAAAGACTCATTACAATTCATGATTCAATATGCAAGTGAGTGTGCAGCCCTATTAATTTTTCGTACGGTCAAGTCAAACAAGTGAGAGTGATGTGAAAGATATATGTGTTGATTAGGGATGTTTAAACCCACCGACCTGATCAACAAATCGGATAATTTTTTAAAAAAATTTCACCTCTCGAGTCGAGTACTCGAACCGTCATTTCTCGGGTTGGGCTCAAATCACAAAATTAAAAATTTTCAAGTATCCAAATACTCAAATATATTTTCAATTATTTTTTTATATTTAATAAATACATATTTAACTATTTATATATTAAAATATTTTTTAAATTATTCAAACTGTGCAGTTTGTTATGTCGATGGTGAAACTTGTCTTAATAAGTTGAGTTTGATCCTGTGTAAGCATATTGTGTGTAAACATCTTTGAAGCAATTTGCATATTTTAGTAGCTTGTGAGTAATAATGCACTTTTTATTCTTTTTCTTTTCTGTCCAAATTAAGCTTATCATGGCCAGAAGGACTTTTCCTTAAGCAATGTACTTTCTATATTGTTTCCTTTTTGGTTTTCTCAGAGAAAGATGTTGGGTAGAAAACAAAGATTATGCTTAGAAACTGAGATCTATGATTATTTGATAGGAATTAAAAGATCCAGGCTTCATCCCAAGCAATGTACTTTCTATATTGAAAGCTTGACAATCTTGCTGAATTTACCAATAATCTTACCGGCAGGCAGTTGTGTTTTCATAAGAAATTTTGTTTCTTCCTGCAGTTAATATTATTTCAGCAATTGAATTTGATAAACCTGGGGATCATCTTGCCACTGGTGACCGTGGGGGCAGGGTTGTTCTCTTTGAGAGTACACATGCAAAGGAGGTGGGTTAAAAGTTAGGGTTAAATTAATATTTTTTTAAAGTTTAAGAGTCAAATTAGAAATTAACCCTTTTGATTAACACGCCACGTCATCACACTAATGGGTGCTAATGGCACAATACCAAAATAAATCAGATCGAAAACGTGAGTGACCATTATAATTTTTTTTTAAAAATTGAGTGACCAAAATAAAACACAACCCAAACAAAAGGGACCTCTTGTGAAGTTTATCCATATATTTAAGAAAAAAGAATAATAACACGTGGGCCCTGAATCGATGACAATAAGCCGTTAGTAAAGGTGTTAGCGATTAACCAAAATACTATAACAATTAACTTATAAGATATATTTTTAGTGTAAAAGTTATATGTCCTTAGTGCAATTAGAAGAAAAATACATAGAGAATGTACCTAATAATGCATAGAAGATTAGGAATTCTGTTTTAATGGTTAACCAATAATTAACCATGAACACTCCTAATGGTTAGTCTCCAAATCACAGCAATGAAGTGAATTTTTCAGACTAGATCATCTAGATTAGTGTACCTAATTATTCGATTTTGCGGATACTTGTAATATCCGGATACCCGACTGAAATCATAATATATAATTTGTCCATTCTTTTTGACTTCATTAAGCCTGAAATTGATAAATAATTGGCATTGTCGTTTTTGTGTGAAATCATAATATATAATTTGTCCATTCTTTTTCACCTTCTCACTATTGAAATTTAAAGGAAAATGTCACATCGTTATGAAATCAAAAGGAATTTGAAATCAATTTTTTTAGAAAAAATAATTTTTTTGAAAGATTTCATAATTTTTAATAGAAAAATACGTAACAATAACACCTAAACGAAGAAATGACTAAAATAAGACAAATAAAAAAAAATTAGTGATTAAATTTTAAAAAATGAACTTTAATAGACAAAATAGAAGTGAGAAGAAAATTCAATGGTAAAATATGTAATTTACCCTATTTGTTAAACTTGTGATATAATAATTTATTTTTACATGTAAGTCATTAATTTAGAATTATTAAGACATTGTATCGATATTAGTTTAGTGTAATGTCAAGACATATTATACTCTTAAAGAGAATCTAGATTCAAACAAAGCTTAAATGATAAATCAGTCTTTAAACTATGCCTTTTGTGCCTTTAGGCCATAAATTATTTTTTGGTCAAAATAAGTCACTAAACTATTATTTCTGATCGTTTTAAGTCTTTGAACTATTTTTTGGTCAAAATAAGTACCTAAATCATGCCATTTTTTCCTTTAGTCCTTAAACTATCTATTGGCCAAATTTTTTATGATGTTTCAACATTTTATTGGCCGAAATAATCTTTTTTTAACTTAGATAACTACCATATTTAAAATAACAAAAAATAATAATTTAAAAATTTATTTTAACAAAAAAGTAATTTAAAGACTAAAAAAAAAAATCCTTTATGAGTTTATTTTTGATTTAAGCCTTCGAACAACAAAAGGAAAAAAAGAATAAACCGAATTCATAAATTTAGATTAATAAGAGGAAAAAGTATTCTCCTAATTTTCAAGGGTTCAGATCACTTTAGTTTGATCCAATGGCAGTCGTTGAAGAGAAGCAGCCTTTTTAGAATTTTCCAAGTCGTCGTCATTCGTCAACGTCAACCTTTCTTGTTTCTTCTCCATACTTACAATAGATCTGAATAAACATAAGTTCTGCTACCCTATCAACAATTGCATATCAAACAATAAGCTTTAATCTTCACTTCATCTATAATCTCCGACAACCTTTTTTTCCCATCACCTCAAACATGGCCGAGGCTTTTGCAGTTGAAGTAGCCGCTACTGTGTTGGGGAAAATGAGCAGTGCTGCCTTCCAAGAAATTAGCTCGATGTGGGAAGTACAGAACGAGCTCGAAAAGCTTAAGGAGGTGCTGATGGTGATCCAAGCTGTGCTGGTGGATGCTGAAGAGCAGCAGATGCATAACCGGGAGATTACCTTTTGGCTACGAAAGTTCAAAGATGCTTGCTATCAAGTGGAAGATCTGCTGGACGAAGTTGAGATTGAAGCACTGAGAAAGAAAGTCCTGGAACGTGGAAGCACCGGAAGAAAGGTACGGCATTTCTTTTCAAGCTCAAATCCATTATCGTTTAGTCTTCGCATGAGACGAAAGATCAAACAGGCAAAGGAGATGCTGGACGAGATTGCAATTAATAAGTCTAAATTTCATCTCCTTGAAAGACATCCAGTTAAGAATGTGATTCATAATGGGAGGGAAAGCTACTCTTTTGTCAAGACATCTAATGTGATCGGTCGAGATGAAGACAAAGAAAACATCATACCCTTCTTAATGAATCCATCTGATGGGGAAGATATCCCTGTCCTTCCTATTGTTGGAATCGGTGTCATTGGAAAAACTGCCCTTGCCCAATTGGTGTTTAACGATAAAAGAATAGAGAAGCATTTCGACTCTAGAATTTGGGTGAGGTTTTTGATATTAAACAACTGATGATCAAAATCATTAAATCTGCCACTGGTAAAAAATGTACGAACATGAATAAGGAGGAATTACATAAAGTTTTACATGAATGTCTAAACGGTAAAAAATGCTTTGTTGTCTTAGATGATATCTGGAACGAAGATAAGAGACTATGGAATGAGCTAAAAGATTTGCTGTGTGGGAAAGCAGCCCAAGGAAGTAAAATAATTGTTAGAACTCGTATTCAGAAAGTGGCTGCAATCACAGGCACAGTCCCTCGCTATGACTTAGAGCATCTCTCTGATGAGAATTGTTTGTCTTTGTTTCTTAAGCTTGCCTTCAAAGAAGGTGAAGAGAAACAACACAAAAATCTTGTGAGAATTGGGAAAGAAATTATTCCGAAATGCAAAGGGGTTGCTTTGGCTGCGCAGACTTTAGGTAGCCTACTCAGTTCAACTAGGGAAGAACGTGATTGGAAAGTTGTGAGAGATAGCGGGATATGGAAGTTAAAACAGAAGGAAAATGACATTTTACCTGCTCTCAAACTAAGTTATGATCATTTGTCCGGGTATTTAAAGCAATATTTTGCCTTCTGTTCACTTTTTCCGAAAGATCATGAATTCAATAGTGTGGAATTGATCTCAATGTGGATGGCAAATGGGTTGCTGCAATCTTCAAACACAAATGAGAATCCAGAAGATATTGGAAATCGATATATACATGCGTTATGTTCAAGATCTTTTTTCCAGCAACTTGGAAATGAATTTTTTTGCTTTGCCTTCAAAATGCATGATTTAGTACACGATCTTGCATTATCAGTGGCACAAAATGATGCGAGTTCGTACAACCATTATTCGACTGGTAATGTTCAACATTTGCGGATTGATTTGTCAGGGCAAGGTGTCTCTCTATTGGCAAATAACATGGGTCATATGCGAACACTACTTTTCCAGTCAAATGAAGAACAGAAGACTGGTAGTAAATCCCTCATTGCAGAATGCATCTCAAAGGCCAAACATTTAAGGGTGCTAGATTTGGAAGAGTGCAATTTAGATCGATTTCCAGACGGTATCAGTTATTTAAAGCATTTGCGATATTTGTCCTTGTGTGACAACAACAATATAAAAAAACTTCCGAATTCTATTTGCAATTTACAGAGTTTGGAAACACTTGCTCTTACTGAATGTAAGGGGATTGAAGAGTTGCCAAAAGATATAGGGTGCCTGATTAGCCTTAGAGCATTATATGTAACAACAAAACAGACAAGTTTGCAAGCGAATGGAATAGGATGCTTGACTTCTCTTCAGATTTTGATGCTTTCGGAATGTGAAAACTTGAAATATTTGTTCGAAGACATGCAAAGACTAACAGCCCTTCGAACATTGATTGTCTTTGAATGCAAAAACTTGATTTCATTGCCAAAAGGTATAAAATACCTGACTGCATTGGAATCTTTGTACATTATTAATTGTGAGAAGCTTAATCTCTGTATGGAGCTGGAACTTGGAGGGAAAGAAGATGGCAGCCTTCGGAAATTGTTTATTACGGGAATGCCGAAGGTGGAGACACTTCCCCAATGGATTACTCTAGGATCCACCAAAACTTTGCAGGTGTTGTGCATTGAAGAATTGGATAATCTCTTGACGTTACCAACGTGGTTCCAAAATCTCACATCCCTTCAAAAGCTCATGATTGGATGTTGCCCAAAGCTATCGTCCCTACCAGAAGGGATGCAACACCTCACTGCAATCAAAGAATTGGGGATTAAAGACTGTCCAACTTTAGGCGAAAGATGCATGGAAGAAACCGGTGAAGACTGGCCTAAGATTGCTCACGTCCCTCAGATTGATATCGTCAACAGCTCAGAGGATGATGAATAGGTTAGGTAAGGGTACTCCCCTCTTGCACCCCAAAAAAAAACGATATTATACGCTTAATCATGTTCGAACTTGAAATGTATATAATTATTGTACTTGATTGTCTTGCTAACTGATCATTTATTTAATTGCATTTGGTAGGGGCACGTCAAGTGGAGTTTGTGGGTGCTTGGCCCCCAAGTGACCTCCTCCATGTTATGCCTGCTCGTTCCATTTTAATATATGTTGTGATTTGATATCTACCGGACAAAGACAACGATGATCCTTGTTTCCTTTCTGTGTATTAATCCAACTCAAGAACTTCCTATTTGGAGTTTCGAATTATTGATGATTGATACTTATTGTTATTTTTATTATTAGATGGAGAGATATTATATTCTCGTGCATGGACTTGAATCTATATAAGATTAGAGGTGGCAAACGGGTCATTCGGTTCGGGTCATTTCGGTTCTGACTGCATTCGGTTTAAATTCGGTTCGGGTCGGTTCGGTTTTAGTTCGGGTCTATGGTGATTTCGGTTCGGGTATCGGGTCAGGACATCGAATTGGTTGATTTTCGGTTCGGTTGACTTTCGGTTCAGTTGATTTCGGGTCGGTTATTTTCGGATCGGTTGATTTCAGGTCAGGTCAATATCGGATTAATAGGAGATCGATCGATTTTAGTCGGGTTTTTAGGCCAAGTTAGGTTTTTTCACCCTATATATAACTTTATATAGCTATGTATATTTGACTTTTTGATAAGTTGTACGATAGTTCACATCTCATCTTTATTTATTTATTTTAATATATCTTCTTAATTTCGGGTTGACTTCGGTTCAGTTGCTTTCGGTTCAGGTGAAATCAGTTTGGTTTCATTCGGTTCGGTTGAAAATCGGTTCGGGTCCATTCAGTTCGGTTAAAAATCGGTTCGGGTCAATTTTCGGTTTAACTAAAATTCGATTCAGTTTATTTCGGGTTTCGGATCAAATTCGAGTTATCGTGTTGAAGTCAATTTCGAGTCTCGGTTCAGGTAAATCGGTTCGGTTCTCAGGTCAAGTTTGCCAGGTCTATATACAATAGAGCATAATGAGCATCTTTAGCTATTAGATTTATCAGTGAATCTTTGATAATCATTGTTATTAATTATAGTTTCCGTTATTAATTCTGTTGTCATGCATTCACCATTTACAACTGTATCACATAATTCTTCCAATTCTAAACATAGCATGCTTAAGTCATGGTTTTGTTGTAGGGTGGATCATTCAATTGGATCCTGTCGATTTTTTTTTGAGTTGATCGAGTTGATGAGTGTTATTTTATAATTTAAATTTTATTTGAATTTTTTCGAGTTAAGTCGAGTTTATAAAATTTGAGTTGAGTAAAATTATTCAAATTTAATTATAAATATTTATAATATTATAATACTAATTAGTTCCAATTTAAATGACTTTCTATAACTATATACAATTCACATATTTATAATACTAATTGTAAACATTTATTTCTTCATTTCGAGTTATTCAATTTTTATTTTATAACTTAAATTTTATTTAAAATTTTTCGAATCAAGTCAAATTTATAAAATTACAAGCAAAATTTTCCCGTTACGTAGAGTTGAAAAATTCAATTGAGTCAAATTTTATTCACCCCTAATAAATCTTGATCTTGAATGAAAAGATATTTTTAAAAATTGAATAACGATCTAGGTTTAAAAATCGCTAATATCCAAATCAAACTAAAATTTATCTTTTATTTAATTTATAATTAACTTTTATTATGTAAAGATAAGATTTTTATATTTTAAATAAGGAAAATAACTTTTATTAATTGTTTTTAGTTACTTGAAAATTTAGTTTAATTTTTTATGAAATATTTATAAAAAGGAAACTTTATCAATTAATTTCAAAAAACTATAAAACAAAATAATTTTGTCAAGTAAAAAAAATAATTGAAAACTGAGAACAGAATAAAGAGAGTTAAAATAGACAATTTAAAATACTTAAAAAGCTTGACCAAACCGATCTCACCCTAACTGGTATTGAACAAAGGATTCTACTAGCAATGCATCATTAAATTTAGATGGAAACGCACAGAAATTCAATAACACCCAATGTCATGATCTTCCATGTACCTGGAGGCACACAAATGTTTTTTTATACTAGTTTTGGCTGCCGAGACATATTGTTTCCGATCGGTACAAGCAAATTAAACATCTAGAACAGGAGAGCAAGTACGCGATAAAAATCTTCACGCTTAAGCAACTGCGGTGTCCTTGACAGATTCACGCCAGGCATACTCTCTGGCTCCGTCTTTGTCGACGATCTTGATCACAAAGTTTGGTGGTGCCACAACCAGTCTTGATCTGATCTCCATTATACATTTATCGACTAAATCGATGGCTTCTTCCACTGTCATGCCACTGCGGAAGTGCCTGTCCATCATGGCGAGAGAGAAGTAGGATCCATAACCAAATGCTCCCTTATCAACCTTATGAAGTGTAGCAATGTAGTCGATATAGTACAGAGACGGGCCTGTCTCTTTGTCAAACCCAGCAAGAAGGATATTCACAAAGTATGGATTCTGGAAAAGCCATGTCATTGTCACAAGAAGCAGCAGGTGATAAATAATTCAGCATTATCATGGCACACAGTAGAGAATTAAAAAATCTTTCTCATACAAGGATGAAAATACATATCTTCAGTGTGTTCGAAAGAACTTAAAAACAACACGAATAAAGTTATCTACATTCATTTTTAAAAACTTCTAATGGGATGACATCATTTGACACTGACAGTGCATCAATTATGAACTTTAAAAATAAACTCACTGCGAAAAGAAAAAACTTATTCCAAAACTAGATGCGCAAGATTTCACGGCTTCAAAAGACCATTTGAATTGAACACCAGGACACAGAAGCTAACCAAATAAAGAAGAAACAGAGATACCAAAAAGAATGAAATTGACATGTTATATAAGTCATCACTGGAACACCACAAAGATAAATATTCTCAAAGTATACTTCAAAATTCCTGAACTGTTCAAACCTGATCTTCCACTAAAACAACAAGGATCAATGTCATTAAGCTTTGAAAGGTGTTTCATCATAAACTACATCATACTGAATTGAAGAAAAGTAAGATAAGGTCAAGGATTTATGCAATAAAAGTATCAACTCTACTTTGAATCATATATCAACATTACATGGTTTTATAACTCCCTAGTTCGAAAGATTCTAGGTAAAAATAGCACAAGAGATTCTAGCCTTGTTTAGCACATTTACTTGAAGCGTACGTTCTAAGTACCAAGTTCCAATGCCCACTCTTCACAGATACCAGGTTTAATTGCTTTGTTTCCACTGAAAGAATATATTTACAAGAATTTCATTCATGAACATATTGAATAGGAAACCACACCATTTTACGAGCCTAGCATGTCGCACAATACTTCCAAAGAAAACAGCTAAAAAGCCCAAGAAAACCCGAGGTAAGTGAATCCATATCCAGCAACATCAAGCATCATAAACAAATGCAGTGGTCAAACCTAGATTGCTTAGGTAAGCAGAGAATGAGGTTTCCAAGCAAGTTCAGCCTTCCTTATAGATTAACTAAGCACTTCATTTAAATCACCAGATCACAGAAAGTAGCCACTATTACTAGATATTCAGCTCTAAGTAAAAAGCATAACAATTTAAGCTTAGCAGTCATTAACAAAGCTGCATCTCAAGTTCAATTTGTTATGAAGTAAACGGGCAAAGAAGTATTGTAAAGATTTATTGTACACGGGGATTGCTACAATTCTAGAAGCCAAAAATCTCCAATTCATCAAACCCTTTCTACAAATTTCAACTAAACAAAGGTCAACAAAAGTTAACATTAGTCACAATTACAAGGCTGTTAAAACCCTAATTACAAGTCAGAAGATTTGATACCTTCCTTAAGGCAGTGGCAAGCTCACCGCGAGTGAAATTAGCGGCTGCGGCAGTCGTCAGAGGAATACCGTTCCGGAACTGATACAGAGCCACGTTTTTCTGTATGTATTCCGTGAACTGCACTCTGTTAAGGAGAAAAAGGATGTTATATTATTTTGTTCTTTGAATTTTACTATGACGAATAAATATCCTAGATTTACACGGAGTGAAACAAAAACGAAAAAGATAAAACGAGAGAGGGGAAACCTGTCGCCGGATTCACCGCTGGCGGCGATGAGTTTGTGAGAATCGAGGATCATGATCTTGTCTTCGTTAGATTTGTGGACGAGGATGCTGTGAACCGCCGATGTGTCCGCCGCAACGACGGCGAAATCGTTGCCTACTAAACCGAACACGCACTCCATTTTCACTTCGATCTGTTAAATTTTTAGGTTATTTCGAGTTTCCGTTTTCCTCCTTTCGGAGTTCTGGTTTCGTCTGTATTTAATGGAACTGTCTTGAGGAAGAAGTCGCTCACGGTGTGGCAAAATCAGGGGCCCAAAGCCTATAACTGAACGAGGGCCCAAACAAATAAAACGTTCAAGTGTCATAGGACAAAAAATTCAGTGTTGGGTTGCAGGCATAAATAAACTGTACTTTAACGAATAAGATTGCGTTTGTGTCTGTTTGTTTGTTTTTGAAAGTGTTTATATTTGCTTAAAATTTTAATATCGTATTCATGTTCGTTTGTCACAACAATCTCCACTTGCTACAGTAATTCTGTTATGCACAAATAAAGCACACCAACAGCAAATTTTTCACAAAATGTAATACCAAGCTCATTAACCAGGGAAACTAGGAAAACTATGCATGAATGCCTATCAATGCAACTAAAATAAGCCTTAGTCTAACAATAATACGAATAAAAAGGACAAGAAAAATAGTACTTTTATACACTTATCAGTAATACTTGTATTTAGTGGTTGTGTATTCATAAAACTTTACTGAGTGGAGTATGTAAATGATTTAAACATCTGAACCCTTTATTTATAAGCTGCTTTGAACTAAAGTCTTACGTTTTGTAAATCAAATGTAAATTGTTTTAATGTGAATGATTTACAATGGTGATGATTTAGTTATTTGGGAAAATTTTATGGGTTGAAATTTTCATAGGTTGGGTCGGGCCCAATGTGACATTCGAATCCTCGGGTTGGATCGGGGTATTACAATTATTATACAATTAGTTTTTGGGAGGAGAAGTTCTTATTTTTACCTTTTGTACAACAATCATTTTTTAAGACACATTGCTCTCCCAATGCATGAACTAATATTCGAATCTTGGAGAAAGCGCAAACACCTTAGTTTTAGCGTTTAGGGGTTTTGTTTAAGGTCTAATGTTTAGGGGTTTTAATCTATGAGTTTTAAATTAAATCTCTAACCATATTACCCTAAAACTAAACCTTAACCTATGAACACTAAACCTTAAATTCTAAAACCTCAATCAAACCCTTAAACCCCAAACCGGACCCTAAACCTTAAACTAAGATTGCTAGTGCATGGCCCATAAATTCCTGGCAGGAAATCATACGTTGATATTCTATGTCTTGTCCTCAATATCTCTTTTTCATGTGGAAAAAAATGTGGTGGATTAACCTTGTTGATAGCTTCCATGAATTTTCTGCAGCAAAGAAAGGGGGAAAGAAGGGATAAGACAAGGCCACGTTGATTTAGTCATGGTTGATCAAAAACTTTCCAATTGGTAGAAAAATATGCAATATTGAACTTGTATAAATTCATTAGTCTGGAAAACATGCAATGCTACAGCAAATTAAACATGACCTCATCCTTAACCATTTCCATTATATTAAGGTTCTACAAGTATGTCAACAGCAGATCAGTCGCCATTGGAGTCTGAAGCCAAAGCTCTGGTAGAGAGTGGATGGTGGAGTGGCTACCACAACATTTCACAACGTTGCAAGTGGCCTGGTATATCATGCAACGCTGCTGGAAGCATCACCAAAATCATCTTGTCTCATGCCTGGTACAACTATTCTGAGGTTGGTGATAGATTTGGTAAATTGAATTTCTCTTCGTTTCCAAATCTTGTCGTGCTTGATCTTAGTGGTGGTCAGCTTGGTGGGAATATTCCGCCTGAAATAGCTGATCTATCGGCATTGAAATACCTTGGCTTGTCCGATTGTGATTTATCCGGTGAGTTACCTCCTCCTCTTGGAAACCTTACCCATTTAGAGTTTCTTGACATTTCCTATAACAGTATTCAAGGTTCCATCCCTCCACAACTAGGCAAACTAGAAAAGCTTGTTAGTTTAAATTTGAGTTGGACTGGTCTAACTGGACAGATTCCTCCATCTCTTGGGACTTTAACCAACCTTAGGCATCTTCAGCTAAGTGGAAACAAGTTTGATGAAGGTCCAGTCCCTCATATTTTCTGGAATATGACGGCCCTTGTGACTTTGAAGTTAGATTCTTGCGGAATCGTTGGTCCAATCCCTTCTGGTTTGGGTCAATTAACCAATCTTGAAATTCTGAGTCTTTACGGCAACGGAATGAATGGCTCCATCCCCCATGAAATTGGACTTTTATCAAATTTGCTTGAATTGCATTTGCATGGCAACATGCTTGTTGGGTCAATACCAATTACTCTGTATCAATTAACCAAATTGAAATTTTTGCTCCTTGCTATTAACCAACTTGGAGGTTCCATCCCTCAGGATATTGAAAATTTGAAGAACCTCAGAATTTTAAGCCTCACTGATAACAACTTAACTGGTCATATTCCTCTGGTTTTGTGTCATTTGACAAAATTGGAATTTATTGACATTGGTCTAAATCAATTCAGTGGTTCAATCCCTTCTTGTATTGGTAATTTATCCAACTTGAATTACATGTCGCTTCGTTCAAATCTACTACAAGGTTCTATTCCACAAGAGATTGGGGATTTAGAAAAATTAACTCTCATAGACCTCTCCCAAAACAGATTGACTGGTTCCATCCCCTCTCAGATTGGCAAGCTTTCTAGGTTGTCATATTTAGACCTCAGCTTCAACCAACTCTCCGGTCATGTCCCTATCTTGTCCGCTACTAAGCTTCATATTGTCGATGATACAAATGGCTGTTACAAGATTTCTCCCGAACCTTTTGAAGGAAACAAGGGTTTATCACCTTGTATCGCTTCCTCAAAAACCAGTAAAATTCTTCACTATATCAAAATATTCCTCCCTATTGCCATCTTTTCTACATTCTCCATTCTAGGCTGTTTGTTATTTTCACGGTTTAAGGCCAATAAGTACAACCGTGTTGAAGAACAACCGGCGAAGAACGGGGACATATGTTCCATATGGAACTACGATGGAAAGATAGCATACGAGGATATCGTTGCAGCTACAGAGGATTTCGACTTTCGGTACTGTATCGGAGTTGGTGGTTACGGGAGCGTTTACAGAGCGCAACTCCCTTGTGGAAAAGTTGTTGCCTTGAAGAAACTTCACTGTTTAGAAGCTGAGAATCCGGCTTTCGACAATAGTTTCAGGAATGAGATCAAGTTTCTAACAGAGATACGGCATCGGAATATCGTGAAGCTTCATGGATTTTGTCTACACCGACGGTCCATGTTCTTGGTGTACGAATACATGGAGAAAGGGAGTTTATTCTACAACCTGAGAGATGAGGTGGAAGCCCTGGAAATGGATTGGATGAGAAGAATTGAGATCATCAAGGGCATGGCGCATGCTTTGTCTTACTTGCACTACGATTGCAGCCCTCCAATAGTTCATCGAGACATATCGAGTAACAATGTTCTATTAAACTCGAGCTTTGAGGCCTTTGTGGCCGACTTTGGAACTGCTAGAATGTTGGATCTGGATTCATCTAATCAGACCCTTCTTGTTGGAACCCGTGGCTATATAGCTCCAGGTGATGTTTCCTTTCTCTACAACTTCATTTATTAACCTTCTTTTTAAAAGTACATATAACCAATTGAATTTCTTTTTATATGATTTGTGTACGCAGAACTTGCCTATACAATGGCTGTCACCGAGAAATGTGATGTGTATAGTTTTGGAGTGGTGGCACTTGAAACATTAATGGGAAAGCATCCTGAAGAACTGTTGCTGTGGTTATCATCACCGACTTCTCTGGTGAATATGAAGTTAATTGATGTGTTAGATAGCCGTTTACCACCTCCATCAAGCCAACTTGTTGCACAAAATCTAGTTGACGTCGCTACATTGGCGTTCACTTGCTTAAATCCACAGGTTCTGAAACTTGTCGCATAAAACGATGAAAGAAGTGTGCAAAGAGTTTTGATATCTTTGTTTCAACTTGTGAAGCATGAAATGAATATCGAAGAAGGTTCTGAAACTTGTCATGCATAAAGTCTTCATGAGATGTTTCAATAAAGAGAGGTTTTGATGATTAGATTGTGTTTATCATGTTTTCTGATGATTTGTCTGTCTTCTCTGTTGTATGGAATTTGTAGTTTTGATGACCGAAAGAACACAATATTACCTAAATTTCACTGTTTCAACATCCCAGCAGAACATGGTCCATGCTATTCCAATTGTTTCCACTGTAACGACACTTTACAAAAAAATTTAAAGATATTTGGTTCACGAATGTAAAAATACTTAAATTTCATTTAAAGGAATTCATTTACCGAACTAGTTTAAGGTCTAGTGTTTAGGGGTTTTAGTGTTGAGGTTCATGACTGAATGCATTTGCTACATCGAGATGACGAGAAGCAAAAATGGAACCGCCTCACACGATAAATGGAGGAACTATGACGATTTCAGCGAGTACTTTTGGAGCAAAAAGTGTTTTCACAATCTCAAATGGCCATTTGATTTCACCAGTGATTTTACGAGGGGAAGGAAAACCGGGTTTGTTGAACACAGGACATTTTGGAACGTTTTTAGAAGCTTTGACAGGTTGTGGTTGATGCTATTTCTTTTCCTTCACGGCCGGGTTATCTTGGCCTGGGAGGAGACGAAGCTTCCATGGAAGGCTCTGGATAACAAAGATGTCAAGGTTAGAGTTCTAACATTGTTTATCGCATGGAGTGGGATGAGGTTTCTCCATGCTTTAATCGAAGCAGCCATGGAGTTCGGTCGTGTTTCGAGAGAGACGTTGGGACTCGGTCTTAGGATGGTGCTAAAGATTTTGGTTTCTGCAACATGGACTTCTGCTTTTGTGACTTGTTATGCAAGGATTTGGGCACGAAAGAATGACGACGAACATTGGTCTAATGAGGCTAACCAAAGGGTAACTTTTTACCTAAGCCTTGCATTTCTTTATGCATTACCAGAACTGGTCCTGTATTTTAGGCTGAATTGTAAGGTATTTTACCTGGTATAATGGTGGTTCGATGGTGACTCTTTTATCGGCCACGGATTGAGAGAACGACTAGTTGATAGTATCAAGTATATCCTGTTCTGGGTTGTGGTGTTAGGTACAAAATTTACACTTAGCTATTTCTTCCAGATTAAACCCATGATTAGCACAACAAAGGAATTGTTGGATTCAAGAATTACCGAGTATGAGTGGGACTGGCATGCCGTCTTTAGTGTCAGCAACAAGTTCATCATCGGATTGTTGTGGTTGCCTGTGGTGTTGATTTACTTGGCTGATACTCAGATTTGGTACTCAATCTATTCTCCCTTTGTGGGAGCTGCCATGGGGTTGACGCACCAGTTGGGAGAGATCCGAAACATCGAACAGTTGAGATACAGGTTTCAGGTCTTCGCCGGTGCGTTTCAATCCAATCTGATGCCACAAGAGGAAACAAATATTACTTGTGGAACTTTAAGGGGGAAATTCAGTGAAGCCATTCATCGGCTGAAGTTGAGATGTGGGCTCAGGCAGCCTTTCAAAATGGCCGAATTGAACCAGGTTAAGGCTAACAAGTTTGCTTTGATATGGAATGAAATAATTACCAGTTTTAGGGAAGAAGATATCATATCTGATGAAGAGGTTGAGCTATTACAGTTGCCCCCAAATTCTTGGGAAATCAAGGTTATTCGTTGGCCTTGTTTGATTTTGGGGAACGAGTTGCAAAAAGCTCTTAAACTGGCTAAGGCCTTGATGGATGCTCCTGAGAGTGATAACTGGCTCTGGCATAAAAAAGTATGCAAGAATGAGTATAGGCGATGTGCTGTGATTGAAACATATGATAGTGTCAAGTACTTGCTGCTTCAAATACTGATAAAAAACAATACAGAGGAGAATTCCATTCTCGAAGCCTTGTTTCGGGAAATCGATCATTCTATTAAGATCATGAAGTTCACAACAACATTTCGGACGAGTGCACTGCATCAAGTTCTTTCCATGTTGATAGAACTTGTTGAGCTGTTGCTTAAACCCAACAAGAATGTGAATGAGATTGCTTCTGCTGTGCAGGATCTTTATGAAACTGTTGTTCATTACCTTTTTAGAGTGAAGAGGACTGCCCACCGGGTAAGGGAGGATGGATTGGCTCCTAAGAGTCAAACTGACATGGTCTAACCACTTCTCAAGAATGCAGTCGAGTTTCCGGATCCTGGTAACAAGAACTTCTATATGCAGGTTAAGCGCTTGCATACAATTCTTACCACCAGTGACCAAATGCAGACCTGTCCTGTTAACAACGAGGCAAGACGTCTACTTGCTTTCTTTAGCAAGTCACTCTTTATGAAAATGCCTCAAGCTCCTGAAGTGGAGAAGATAGCTTTCATTGTCCTTACGCCTTTCAACGATGAAGATGTATTATACAGCAAAGAAACACTCGAATCTAACGACCATGGGGTTTCCATCTTATACTATTTGCAGATCCTGTACGTTGATGAGTGGCGAAACTTCATCGAAAGAATGCATAGAGAGCAAAGGGTAACAGTTGATTTAAGTACAACTGTATCAAGAGATGTAAGGCTTTGGGCATCTTATAGGGGTCAGACACTTGCACGCACTGTCAGGGGATTGATGTACTATTTTCGAGCTCTACAGCTGCTCGCTTTTCTTGATTCTTCATCGGAGACGGATATTAATGTAACAAAAGAGGAAGCTATTCTTCAGCGAGATTGCTGTGCAAAGACCATGAGTATGGTATTGCTTTGAAGAAGTATACATACGTAGTTTCCTGTCAGAACTATTGGGAACATAAGGTCGGAGGGGACCCTCGTGCCGAGGAAATCACATATCTTTTGAAACAAAATGAAGCCCTTCGAATCACATATGTTGATGAGGTTTCCATAGGGAATGAAGAGAAGGAATATTACTCCAATTTCATGAAGTACGACCAGTAATTACAAAGGGAAGTGGAGATCTATCGAATCAAATTGACTGGTCCAATGAAGCTTGGAGTGGGTAAACCGGAGAATCAGAACCATGGTCTTGTCTTCACTCGTGGTGATGCGGTTCAAACTATTGATATGAACCAAGACAACTATTTCGAGGAAGCACTGAAAATTCATAACCTGTTGGAAGAATTTAAGCACCATCATGGAATCCATAGACCAACTATCTTGGGAGTTAGAGAACATATTTACACCGGCTCTGTCTCATCGGTTGCTTAGTTTATGTCATCTCGGGAAAGGAGTTTTGTTACCTTATTTCAAGTCTCTTAGCGAATCTAATGAAAATCCGAATGCATTATGGCCATCCTGATGTCTTTGACAGGCTTTGGTTCATGACTCGCGGCGGCCTAGTAAAGCGTCCAAGGTGATTAATATCAGTGAGGACATTTTTGCTGGCTTTAACTGTACTTTGCGAGGAGGCAGTGTCACACACCATGAATACATTCAAGTCGGCAAAGGAGAGACCCCTGGTTGAATCAAATATCAACATTTGAAGCCAAGATAGCTTGTGGGAACGGTGAACAAATACTCAGCAGAGATGTTTACAGGTTGGGTCAAAGACTTGATTTCTTTAGGATGTTATCATCTTTTCACACAACCATTGGATATTTCTTCAATACAACAGTGGTCATCCTTTCTGTCTATGGATTTCTAAGGGGACGACTTTATCTGGCTCTCAGTGGTGTTGAGAATTCCGTTCTAGGAAACGATAACAACAGCAAGAACGCACTCGGCACCATTATCAATCAAGAACTCATCGTTCAGTTCAGACTCTTCTCTACCCTTCCGGTAATACTGGAGAGCTCCATCGAGACTGGCTTCCTAGAAACTATTTGGGAATCCTTGGTCATGCAGCTACAGCTTTCAACTGTTTTCTACACATTCTCTATGGGAACATGTGTTCATTTCTTCGGTCGGACCATCCTTCAAGGCAGTGCAAAGTACCGACAAACCGGACGTAATTTTGTCGTGCAATACACAAGTTTTGTACAGACAGTATTCACAGTCATTTCATAAAGGCCATCGAGTTCAGATTGATTCTTATAGTTTATGCTGTATGCACCCCATCAGCCAAGATCACATTTTTTTACATAGACATGGCAGTCACATTTTGGCTCCTAGTTCTCTCATGGATATTTGCTCCCTTCCTATTCAATCATTTCGGTTTAGATTGGCCAAAGACTTTGATGATTTCATGAAATGGATTTGGTACCCTGGTGCTGCATTTGTAGAGGCTGAACAGAGCTGGGAAAGATGGTGGTACGAGGAGCAGCATCGATTACGTACAACCAGCATTTGGGGAAAGCTACTTGAAATTGTTTTAAACCTTCGTTTCTTCTTTTTCCAGTATGGAATTGTATACCATCTGGGAATTTCAGGCCAAAGTAGGAGTGTTGTTGTGTACTTCTTGTCCTGGATCTTCATTTTTGCCGCATTCAGAATTTATCCAACAATGCCGTATGTCCGGGAAAAATACAGAGCAAAAGAGCATATATATGTTCGGCTGGCCGAATCCGTGTTGGTGGTACTTGGGATACTTGTTATCATTGCTCTGAGAGAGTTGACAGCCTTCAAATATGTTGATATTCAATGCAAACAAGGATTCTCTTTAATGACACATTTAGCAGAGGCCAGCAAATATTCGAGATTATTACAAAGAAAGTACATCAAAAAGATGTCCAACCTCTGATGCACCTACAGAGACAAAATGAAAACTTTAAAATGAATTAGTAGCTATAAGTCTCGTCTATTTCTTTATGTTTACTCGGTTTCTGGCATGCACTTCTCCTAGGGGCCTTATTGTACTTCTTTACATCGATAAATTGATACCCGAATATGCATCGAACACAGATATTAGATGTGAAACAAACTTGAATCGGCACTATGAACTAACATCGCATCATCAGACAATGAATTCATTCAACCACGTTGAAATCCTAGAATGCAACCGAAAATGCAGTCAAGATTCCATCAGGACAAATGCACTTACGTTGTAGATGCCTGCACTGCTTTCTTGGGTCTTCCTTTGTTTAAGCTTAACCTTCATACTTGTGCCATTATCGATAATAGATTGAAGAACTATCAGAAGCCTCCCTCTAATCTGTCCCCTCGGTGTGTAAATAACATCATGGATATCGTCGTCCAATTCCCGGAGCCGAAATCGAACCCACAGCAGCACAAGCAGAACTATTTATAGTAGAGCCTGAGTCAAACTCCATATCCTTATAAATGGAATGAGCAACAGCAACAACCTTGCACATGAGCCGGCGAATGATACAGGGCCAAACCGATGCTTTTGATGTGTAAATGTGCGGCAAAACGGTTCATGATAAGGACCAGTGAGTTGATTAAAAGTTGGAGCTCACACCTTCTTCTCACCTGAACAAACCTCCACTTTGTCAACAATATTTCTAAGACTTCCATTTCTATCATCTTCAAGTAGTCTAACGTTCGCCTTCTCGAGCCTTTTGCTTTCTTTAGGATCATCCTTATTGTACTCATGGGATCTTTCTTCCTATGAAAGTCACAAGTATACTCCTCAAAACCTTTGGAAGCACGATTATCTACTATTATCTGAGCCGGTTTGGTGCCCTGTCCTCTGTTTTCTGTTTCCGGGCCAGTGCTGCCCCATCGGAACTAGGCTGAGTTAACTCGGTCAACTCGCCATATCGTTGATCGACCCGATGTTGAACTAACTTCTCTCTTTGTTGACCTCGTCCGGTGACTCGGTCGCTGAAACCAAAGAAAAACATGAAAGAGGAAACCAGAAACCCCAGCAATGGAGGAACAAGGGAAGGTAAAAGCTTAAGAAGATGGTAACGTGGATCTTTGAAAGCAGGACACGTGTGGTGGCAAAACTGATTATGTAAATTGACCCCAATCAAAACTAAAATGGGATAATAAAATATTTTGTAAAACTTGTGGTAATTACATAATACAACCAAAATGATAAAATCATTTCATTGGGACTGGGGGGCAGCTGCCTTCATTGTAAATCCGCATCTTCTTTGCAAAGATCCGATGTCGATTTAGTTTCCATCCCGGGGGAAGCTGACTTAGCTAACTCGTCCCCAGACTTGGAACCGGCAAGTATGTTTCCCTTAACCGATACTCGTGCTTCGAGCTCATCAGAAACCGCTACATTATCGACTTGATGAACATCGTTACTCGTTGTATCACTCCCTTTAGAGGATCGACTGTTATGTTCATCAGGAGAATCTGGTACTATTTTCATTTCCATCTCTGCAGTCTCTTCAACTGTGAGCTTAGTTTTGACATCAAAAGCAGCATCAGTATATTCGACTGCATCGACGGCTTCCATATCACACTCTTCACGGGTTCGAGTCTTTTTCTCGATAGCAGAGTCCGATGCTGTTTTATTTCCCTTGTCTACTGCGTCATAATCCGTAGAGGTAGTGAGATCTTCACTGTCCGAAGCAGATTCGGTTGCCTTGTTCCCTGACCGTGAATCAGTCCCATCATCGGACTGATTATATTCAGCAGGGCAATCCAGTCCTGCCTTATTCTGCACCTCATGTGCATCATGGCTCGAGCTAGGATTATTATCATATTTACCATCCAGCCTAGATACATTCCTTGTGACCACTGTAGTTTCGTCATTAGGTTCCGGGGATGCATCTGAGGAACCACTGGTTCCACAAGTATCATTTACAGACATATTTGGACATTGGGAATCTGAATCTGTAACTCTAGTTTCACCATTTACCCGACCAGAATGATGCATATCACCACCATCACACTCTTCCGTACCATTCCCAGATGATGAACCAGGTTTAGATCCATTAGCCACCTTGGGTGTGATTTGCTCGTTAGATATTGGTCCAGTTTGATCAACACCTAGAGGGACAAATTTTGAGAAAATTAAGAACAGTAAATAAAACATAATGGAAAACAATTGGCAGCTATTGCATTAACAAAAACCTGTGTCAGCTCTCGTGTTTTCTTGATTCAGCAGAAACTTCTGCAGCATATCTATACCGGGGAAGACCAACATATTCATGGACCTCATTTCTTGCTTAACCGATTCCTCTAGAGCAGTGAAACCAAAAACCGCAGTCCATGTAGGCGTAACTTCAGCAATTGCAGGGATGACTAGTTTGTGAATCGTGAGAGAATGGAGAGCCTTCAGAGAAACAAAAAGAATGAACTAAATCAATGATGCAAGGAACAACAGGGTTAACCATAACGATAACAAGATACACTCACACATATACATATATAATCCCTCCTCAAAGCTTACCGATTCAATAGCACAGAAAAGCCGTCGGAACATTCCCTGATGCCTGTATATGTGACGTGTGCCAATGAACGGCATCTCTGCTAGTTCAATTCCATGGAACCTACAAGCAGCAATATCATATCAAATTGGTAAGCATATATTTGAATGATAGGTAACCCAGATGAGTGCACCAAAACCGCCCAACCAGTAATATCTACTCGAAGAAGTCAGGTGAGCGTGTTTTTGTTAAGTGATCCTGGTCTTCACAATGTTTGTTCGACATTATTATCAATCCAACCAAAGATAAATAACAACAAGAGGGGGGAAAGTGCAGCATACAGTTGCAAAATGTTAATTACCTGATTGATGCTGCAGAAATTATTTCATCGCCTCTCTCCAAAATAGCAGTGTAAAAGCCACTATAATTCAGCCGGTTGAAGTTGGACCTTTAAAGATAAAAGCAGCAAATTGCAACCAGTTAGATATTTGATATTCAACAAAGAATATCACGGACACAGTAATTATAAGTATAATTCAGGGAAGGAATAGACTACAGAAGAATACTCAAGATTGTCAAGCAGAAAAATGAGAAGGATTAAAACATTAGCCCAAATCATAACAAAGCAAGAGCTCAATGTAATTTTAAACTATTGAATAATATATATTAAACTGCATACAATCTATTGGACAGTTCTCTGAAAGCATATCCATAATCTGACAAGAAATGTATTAAAAAATCATAATGTGCATGTTGAAACATTCTGTTCATCCAAACCACGAAATACTCGCTGTCCTGTTCATCTAATATACCATAGTCTAAATAAACATAGTGTGCTGCTAGACAAGCACCACTATGGAGAAACTAATAAGACCAACATCCTTTAAAATTCTGCAACCAAAATGCTTACCCACAATTATAAAGGACATTATTTACTACGTTGATCCCACTCCTCCTGTCAACAATGGGCAAAAAGCATTCATCCATAACAGTCAGAGCAACAGCTAGTTTAGAATTGCATTCCACCCTTTGTGGAAGCCCTCTGGCAAATATATCTGAATCTGCATCTGTTCTCCGAATAAGAGACCATGAGAATCCTCCTTCTAGTTCATGTTTGACCCCTAGATACTTCTGTAAATGCTCAAAGAGCTGTAGAAACAACAAAAACATTTATTAATGTGCCTTTTTAACATGTCAAATGGCATAATCTACAATCTAGCAGAAAACCCATAAATAAACCTATATGAATCGTTTATGTTTAACAATATCATGGTTAAATGGCGAACACCACATACAAATAAAATTTCATTGTCTATAGGGTTCAAAGTAACATTTTAGTTAGCCACAAAGATAGCAATTAGCAACAAATACCAATGCCGTCGTGTCATGAATAAACTGAAGTTTCTTTCTGAGAAACACTCGCCTTCTCAACAATTTGATGTAAAATAGGTTCAACATATCTTAGAGATGGTATACAGAGGGCTCGGTTGCTTTTATAGTAGATTTTTCCCATTTCTTGGTTTACATCAAATCACAATATTTAGCATTCCATCAGAAGAAGAAGAAAAAAGTCTCACCTCTCTACATGTTTGCCCACAAAAAGGAAGAAATAAACTGTTGGAATCAATATGAACCTCATCTGTCACTTTGATGCATGATTTGTGATCTGCAAAAGTGGAAAGGATCAGAATATTTTTGAAAAGAAATCAAGAAGAGAACTACTCAGCAACTTAAAAGTTCAAAGAATTAAGAACACCAAAAAGAAGAGAATGTGTACATCTTTTCTCGCACAGGCTGCAAGTGAGGACACAATCAGTTGTATCATCCTCTTGAGCAATGCCGCTGCCATTACCACAAAATTTGCATATACAATTTGGACAGTACCAATCACCATCTGGTAGAAACTGTAAAAGTGTATATAAAAAGGCTGAGTGAAGCCCTTAAGCAGCATTGTAACAAATTCAAAATATATATAGTTTTTAGATAGCAACTACTGTAACCAGAATAAACTTTTTCACTTCTTCTTTTGGAAAGCAATTAAAAGCCGATGGTTTCAGGTCATCGAAACATAAGATAGAAAGCAATTAAGCCACTGAAAAACATTTCTCACATTAAAATCCAAAACATTGGTGATATCAACTCAGGGAGCAGGTCCTAAGAACAGTTGACTAGGAGAACATTCGGGAAAAGGGTTGTCTTCTAAAAGTTATAAAAATGAAAGTTTACGCCTTCTTGTCACGTAAATTACATGTCCAACTGCTACTCAAAGGACTCTTCAAGATTTCCCTTAAATACGGTTCAGCTCTAACAAATTTAGGGATCCATGTCCATAAATCAATAGTTAGGAACTTTAAAAGAAAATAACCATCAGCTGAAAGGAAGAAATTGTACTGCCTAACAACATATTTCCCAAGAAAAGAGTTGGAGTCAGGCCAGGGAGGGGGAGAAAAATAATAAATAAATAATACATTTAGACTAAAGAAGCCAAGATCCATGAACTGTAGTAATTGCCACTCAAGTATTCCCTAAATTCTCAACACTAAGAACAATCTATTCAACTCCAAACCTGCATAACCAAAGTAACTGACCCAGAGGTCTACAAGGAAAAATTATAGGAAAAGATAGCAAACAAGAGAGACTCACAGCAATTTATAAATGTAAAACGTCATAAAGAAGATGCAAAAGTTATGCAGAAGCACCTCTATATTTAGGCAACTCTGATGAAATGTTGAGGGGCAACTGTCACAACAAATCAGATCCCCTCCATCTCCACAAATGCCACAAGTATCATCATTGGGGTCATCGCCATTTATATCTACAGAATGAAAACCAATCTGCTCAGATTCAACTTGTCTGTTCCATGCATCTATTTTGCACTGTAGGAGAGAAACACCAGAGTCCAAATATATATTTTGAAATGGTTGTCGCAATTTACTTCCAGCATGAATCTCAAATTTTGAAATTGTAAGGATTTTACTGCAACAACCACAGTGGATTCCATCCCTTGTGATCCAGCCCTCTAGCATCACTTTTGTTCGTCTACGGTTCATATACTGCACCTTTTCGCTCAACTGCACAGCCTCAGTATCAATCAGCCAAGCAAGCAGTGTTCTTTTCCCATAATATGGAACAAAGTCATCACCTTCTGAACTCGGACCCACATTAGAACCACGAACCAACAAGGTGCATCTGCCAAGTTTTCTACTTTTTCTTCCATGAACCTGATGAGAATTGGGTACAGAGGATGGTTTTTCATAGCTATCATGTGCATGGAAAAAACTTTGACCTTTTGCATTTCCACTGAAGGCATCATAGCCATTCATCCAACGTTTCATTGACTTGCCCTTCATGAAGGAACTTAGTTTCTCTTCATGACTCAAGCTGTCCATACTCTCATCTTCATGCCTGGTACTCGAAGGTTTCCTAGCAACAGGTTCTTGAGCATCCTCACTGCCACTTTCATCTTTTTGCTTATTTTTCATCTTCTTTCCTGTTTTCCTTGTTAATTGGTTGAGTACTTCATCTGATAATGGGGTAAATGCAGGACCATCGCCAAACGGTTTGTGCTCATCGTCCTCATCTAGCTGCTTTTGAAGTGCATCATATGCCTTGATGATGGACCAGTATGCAGTACCAGCAGGGTTGATGTACACTGCATCCAAGTAATCCCTGTTCCTCCTTGGTCTATAATCAATTGTCCAACCTGCTTCCTGAAGCATCCCCCTTATTCGTTCACGTAATTGCTGTTTTTCTGTGCCACATCCACGCCTAACTTTTCCTTCTTTGATTCTGGTAGGCTGATGCTGCTCAACTTGTGATTTCTGCTGTTTGCTACTTACCCTCTTTTTTCGGTTAGAGGTTTCTTTATCCTTTGGTCGTATCTTCAGAGATGTATCACTGTCCTCTAAATCAGAGTCAGAGACAATATTCTTCTTAGACGTCGGTGTCCTTAGCAAATTTGTTTTCTTTTTCTCTTTCCTACCAAATGAAACAGGCTTCTTCAGAACTTCAGCTTCAGAGTACAAGGATGGACGGACATGCAAGTTCCTCCTAACTCTATCATCAATCCTTGAACCACTCCGGCCTTCCTCAACTTCCAAGTGATCAAAAACTTTCAAAGGCTCGCCAACCTTCTTTGTTTTGTTCACCATTACCTTCAAAACACCATTTTTGCCCTGAACTCTGATGGGTTCATCTGAATCATCCATATACCTCTCCCTCAATAACGGATATTGTATCCGAGTGCCATCCCTTTCCTTCCTAAACCTGTTTCTATCATAATGATCACCCCGACTCATCCCTTCACTTTTATCAAAATAAAAATTCTTCTTATTTTTCTTCATTTCAGGAAGGGCATGTCTGCTTGGACTACTCTCATAATCTCTCTCAATTCGACCAACTGCAGGCATTGAACCCAACAGTCTCCTCCTGCCAACCTCTTCTCCACCATAATCGAATCTGTTCCTTCTCATCATCATGTCCTCTTCAAGTCCATCATACTCATCAAAGTCAAACACCTCTAACCTACTCCTCTTACTGTCACTCAAATCATCCCCATTCCAACCAATGAAACCTTCGTCACTTGGCCTCACCCTCTCCTCCCTATTCCTCTTCCTACAAATTCCACTCTCTTCATAAACAGCTAAACCATTACAAACTTGTATTGTTTCCGGCCCAACCCTCCTTCGAGGCGGCATTACTAGTTCATCGCTAGAACCCGAATCACTCATAATCATCCTAGACCTCTTCTTCTCTGTTTTAGACTCATAAATCTTACGGGTCCCTGTGGACCCGGCTCCACCCGAACCATCCCCTTTCTTTCTCACAATCAAACACCCCGATTGGCTCCTATTCTTCACCACAACCCCCGAATGCTCACCAGATCTCAATCGCTCTTCCATAAAAAATCCAAACCAAAAAAAGGCCCTAAATTCCTATTATTTTCCTCAAATTCATCACAAATTCAAAACAAAATCCGTTAAAAACAGAAGAATAAAGCCTAAATCTCTCTCATCAACCAGATCTGTAGTGATCAATTCCCAGAAAAAAAGAACAGTGAAAAACCAGACTGAATAAATATGTTTTTTTTATGAAACGTTTTAAACTTTTCAAACGAGATAATGTCTTGGGTGAAAAGTGATACCTCGCTGTAGACAAAACACAGTTTCCTTGTACCGGCAATTCGCCGGTGATGACTGGAGCAATTTTCCGGCGAAGATTACGAGGGGATAAAATTGGAGGAAAACGGAAAAAGAGACGGAGAGAAACATATATATACTTCCGCTTTAGATTATATAAAACTATAATAACAAGGGAAACAAATCCAAATGTGCTGTGAAATTAATTAAGTTACGAATATGATTGGTATTATTATATGCCATTATTTTTTATTTTCATTTTTTTGTGTTTTCTTTGAATTTATTTTTTCTCCACGCTAATTTTGAAAATTTGATGCTTTTACACTGAAATTTAAAAAATAAATCAGTTAAGTCCTTGATTTTTTACACTTAATTGATTTTTCATCGTTAAATCTTAATATTTTTATCAAAAAAATGAATCTATTAAATTATTTGATTGATTTTTTTATCGTTAAATTTAAGAATTTTTTTCTTGAAATATTATTGTCATGTGACATAATGTGGTTGACATTTAATTTTTTTCGCAAAAAAAGATTTTAAAAGTTATTAAATTTATAAAAAAATATATATTTATAATCTAAAAAATGTTTTAAATAAAAAATATAAAAAATTATTAAATGTTACGAAAAAATGTAAAAAATCTAAAAATATAAAAACAAAAGATAATTTTTTGTAATAATTAAATGATTTTATGACATTTAGAATTTATAAGATACATTTTAGATTTCTTTTAGAAATTTGTAATAATATTATTATATTTTTAAATAATCTTTCAATTTTTTTAAAAAATATTTTTATATATTTAAATAAAAGAATTTATATTTTAAAAAAATTATATTCTTTAAACATATTTTTAAGGTGATTACAATGTACGGTCTATTTATATTCATTAAACAGGTCATACAGACAAAGTTGTTCGAACTCAGTTCTGTTAGAAGAAACATAATCTATTTTTTATTGAGATCACTTATTACATTCTTAAACACAATTTTTTTTAAAAAAGTAAAAAAATAAAAAATACTACGTGGCATTATCATGATACGATATATGTAATAAATGATCTTAAAATAAAATATTATTAAATTTAACCATCAAGTTCATTGTAAGATGAACAAATGAAATTTTTAGAATAAAAATACTTAATTATGCAACGTTAAGCCATTAATTAATTAATCTCGCCACCCCATTTCACGTCCAAAACTCGCAGTTACAAGAGTTGGGAGTTGGGACAGAGTGCAACGACATCGTTTAATGCACATGTCAGATAGGGCCCACGATTTTCAATTGCTTGCGTGGCAATTCACGTTTTCACCGTTTGACAGAATCATTATTATTGTTGTTGTAGGAAATTTTTTTATATAAAAATTGTAAGGATTTTGGTATTGAATTGTTGATATATATTAAATTTTTATATTTCTTTTTTGTAGAAAATTAGGAATATATCGAAATTCTTACACTTTTAAAAAATTTAAATTTTTTTAAAAAATTCGGTATATACCGAAAAAATTGATATCAAAATTCTTTCAATTTTTATAAGAATTTTTATTTTATCCTCATTTTAAGGTGTCTCACCTTAGAACTTCTCGGAGTTTTCATGATTTTTTAAAGTTCATTATATTTTTTAAATATTGGTTATACGCCAATTTAAGAAAGAGAAAATACATGATGCACAAGCAGTGGAAACAAAAATAATTCCACAAGCGCCCTAATTTCAAGGATTAGGGATTTAGTTTATAGTTTAGGGGTTTAGGTTTAGGGATATAAAAATTAGAGTTTGTGGTTAGAATTTAGGGTTTAGTGTTAAGGTATAAGGTTTAGAGGTTAGGGTTTAGATTTTAGGGTAATATGGTAGAGATTTAAGTTTTTACCTATAACTAGTAAATTCTAACCCTAGATTTTAAATTCAAACCACAATCCCTAAATTATAAGCACATAAACCTGAACTCCTAAACTATGACCCCTAAACTAAATCTCTAACTCCTAAAATTAAGGCGCTTGTGGAAATATTTTGTTTTTACTGTCAGTGCATGGTATAATTATCTTTAACAAATATTATAACACGGTATATTTAACATATTTTTGTTAACTCTTCTAGAAAATTTAAAACCTAAATCCCAAACCCTAGCACCCTAAAATCTAAACCTAAATTCCAAACCCTAGCACCCTAAAATCTAAACCCAAACCCTAAACTCTAAACTCTAAACATAAACCTTAACTTCTACCCCTACAAACTAAACCCCTAAACTTAAAACCCTTAACCCTAAAATTAAAAGATTTGTGTAAACTAAAGTTTATATAAGCTTGTGTATAGAAGTATTTTCCTTTTTGTTTTAGTATGAATTAATATAAAAATCTCTGATAAACTAAATGCTTAATTTAAAATATATGTTTTTTATAAGTTGGGTAGTAAAAGACCATATTTTTAACAAGCATTTAAATTCTAAACCTCGGTGGGAGAAAGAAATTAATCTCTTTTTTTTTCTAAAAACTTGTGGTAATTACATCATTTTCAGTGATTCGACTCTTGATCACACATATTATGCTCCTCACAAGAACCCGAATGATCGTTGCAAAGATCGGATTTCTCAGGGGAAACCGGCTTTGCTTGACTGTTTTCCTTAATCGAAACTCAAACTTCAAAGTTCGTCGGAAACGGCTTCATTATCAACTCAATGAACATCATTACTCGTCGTGTCGCTTCCTTAGGATGCTTGACTGTTATGTTCATCATGAGAATCTGATATTGTTTTATTTTCCATCTCTGCATTCTCTTCAACTGTGAACTTAGTTGTGACATCAGAAGCAGAGCATCAATATCATTATCTTCGTTGACAGCTTCCAGATCAGTCCTCTCGGGATTGAGTCTTTTTCTCGATACCAGACTCTGATTCTGTTTTATTTCCCTTGTCTACGGCGTTATAGTCTGTAGAGGTAGTGGTATTATCACTTTCAGAAGCAGAGTCGGTTGCCTTATTCCCTGATTGTGATTCAGTACTCCCGTCATCTTCAGCAGGATAATCCAATCCTGCCTTATTCTGCACCTCAAGTGCATCATGGCTTGAGCTAGGGCTTGCATCATTACTATCTGGCCAAGACAAATTCCTCGTAGTGTTGTCATTAGGTTCCGGGGATTCATCCGAGGAACCATTGGTTCCACAAGTATCATTTACAGACACATTTGGAAATTGGGAATCTGAATCTGCAACTGCAGTTTCACCATTCAACCGACTAGAATGATTCAAACCACCAACATCATACTCTTGACCATCATTCCCAGACGATGAACCAGGTTCTGTTCCGTTAGCCACCTCAGGTGTGATATTCTCATTAGATCTTGGTTCAGTTTGTTTTGCACCTAGAGGGACAAATTTTGTGAAAGTTACGAATAGTAAATAAACATAACGAAAAAATGGCAAAAAAATTGTATTAATTAAAACCTGTGTTAGCCGTCAAGTTTGCATCGGCGTTTTCTAGCTTCAACAAAACCTTCTGTAGCATAGCTATACCCAGAAAGACCAACATATTCATGGACCTCATTTCTTGTTTAACTGATTCCTCTAGAGCAGTGAAACCAAAAACTGCAGTCCAGGTACGTGTAACTTCAGCTATAGCAGGGATGACTAGTTTGTGAACCTTGAGAGAACAGAGAGCCTTCAGAAAAAACAAACAAACGAGTTAAGCACCATGCAGACATGATATGCATGTATGAACACGCTCCTCACGGCTTACCGACTCAATAGCACCGAAAAGCCGTCGGAACATTCCCTGATGCCTGTATACGTGACGTGTGCCGATGAATGGCATCTCTGCTAGATGAGTTCCATGGAACCTACATACAGAAATAAGATACCAAATCGGTATGCAGTAATCAGAATAATAGATAATCCAGATGCATTCACCAAATCCACCAAACCAGTAACATCTATTCCGAGAAGTCAGGTGAACAAGTCTTTTTACAATTCTAGTCTTCAAATGGGGTGAAAGGTGCAGCATACAGATGCCAAAAATGTTAATTACCTGATTGATGCTGCAGAAATTATTTCATCGCCTCTCTCCAGAATGGCAGTGTAGAATCCAGAATAATTCAGCCGGTTGAAGTTTGATCTTTGAAGATAAAAGCAGAAAATTACGGACAGTTAGACATTTGATAGTTGACAAAGAAGATGAGAATGGATAAAAACATTAACCCAAATCATAACATAGCAAGAGTTTGATGTAATTTTGGACTGTTCAATAAAATAACATCAAGCAGTGCTTAATTAAGAAATTTAACCCTCAGGGCTCAGACCCTTTAGAAAACTGTTATAATATATACAACTACGGCATACAGTCACTATCCGACAGTTCTCTGAAAGCATAACCATAATCTGACCACAAATGTAATAAAAAATCATAATGCGCATACTGAATCTTTCTGTTCATCCAGAGCCGGGAATACTTTGGTGGGAAAATTCAAAAATGAAAGGATAAAATAAACAAAAATCCATTTCACAAATTAGAACGAGACTAAAAATTAACATCAAGAAACAGAAAAAGGTGTGATCTGCTAGACAAGCACTACTGTGGATAAACTAACAAGACCAGCATCCTTCAAAATCCAGCAACAAAAATGCTTACCCACAATTATACAGGACATTATTTACTAAGTTAATCCCACTTCTCCTGTCAAGGATTGGTAAAAAGCATTCATCCATCACAGTCAGAGCAACAGCTAGTTTAGAATTGCATTCCACCCTTTGTGGAAGCCTCTGGCAAATATATCTGAATCTTCATCTGTTCTTCGAATAAGAGACCATGTAAATCCTCCTTCTAGTTCATGTTTGACCCCTAGATACTTCTGTAAATGCTCAAAGAGCTGTAGACACAACAAAAACATTTTTAACCTGTGCCTTCATATGTTTAAACATAGTGCCTTCATAGTATGATATAAAAGCAGACAAGGCATGAACCAGAACAATATGCATGGAAACAAGCAAAAAGTATACAATTTTTATTCCAGGAAAATAAAAAGTGAGGAACTCAGACTTCATAATGCATCAACTCAAATTCAATAAGGGAAATACCTAAAACAAATTTCCATAATATGCAATCTAGCAGAAAACAGACATATAAACCTTGGTGAACAGTTAGCCATAACCACAGCAGCAAAAGCCAGTGCAATCATGTAATGAATAAACCGTAGTTACTTTCAAACCAACATTATTGCCTTCTCGACAATTTGATGCAAGGTAGGTTTAGATGGTATACAGAGGGCATGAAAGCTTCTACAATCGATTTTCCATTTTCTTGGTTTACATCTAATCACACTATTCAGCATTCCAACAGAAGAAAAAAAAATATTACCTCACTACATGTCTGCCCACAAAAAGGAAGAGCTAAACTGTTGGATTCAATATGAATCGCATCTGTCACTTTGATGCAAGATTTGTGGTCTGCGGAAGTGGAAACAAACAGATTAATTTTGAAAAGAAAACAAGGAGAGGAAACTACAAAGGAACTTCAAACTTAAAAGAATTGAGAACGCCAAAAAGAAGAGAATGGATACATCTTTTCTCGCACAGGCTGCAAGTGAGAAGGACACAATCAATTATATCATCCTCTTGAGCAATCCCGCTGCCATTACCACAAATTTTGCATATACAATATGGGCATTGCCAATCATCCGCTGGTAAAAACTGTAAAAGTGTAGATATAAGAGCTAAGTGAAGCCGCTAAGCAGCATTGTTAACACGGACAAGCCAAGTTTGTGTTCAACTACTAAGCAGTATAAGTCAACAAGCACAAAAGGTTAAAACAAACTTTCAACAGGAGTACAAATTCAAAATATTTTCTTTTTTCAAAAAAAAGTGTTGCTGTAAGGAGGATAAACTTACAGGGAAGAAGAAAAAAAGCAAACAAGAGAAAGTAACCACCATTTATAAATGCAAAACATTATATAGCAGCTGCAAAAGTTATGCAGCAGTACCTCTATATCGAGGCAGCTCTGATGGAATGTTGAGGGACAAATGCCACAACATATCAGATCCCCACCATCTCCACAAATGCCACATATATCATCATTGGGTTCATCACCATTTACATCTACAGAATGATAACCAATCTGCTCAGACTCCACTTGTCTGTTCCATGCATCTATTTGACACTGAAGGAGAGAAACACCAGAATCCAAATATATATCCTGATATGGCTGGCGCAGTTTGCTTCCAGCATGAATCTCAAATTTTGAAACGGTTAGGATCTTACTACAACAACCACAGTGGATCCCATCCCTTGTGATCCAGCCCTCTAGCATCACTTTTGTACACCTACGGTTCATATACTGCACCCCTTGACTCAACTGCACAGCCCCAGAATCAATCAGCCAGGCAAGCAGTGTTCTTTTCCCAGAATATGGAACAAAATCGTCACCCTCTGAACTTGGACCCACATTAGAACTGCGAACCAACAATGTGCATCTGCCAAGTTTTCTACTTTTTCTTCCATGACCAAGATGAGAATTGGAAATAGAGAACGGTTTGTCATAGCTATTATGCACATGGATAGAACTTTGACCTTTTGAAGTTCCACTGAAGGCATCATTTTCATTCATCCTACATTTATATGACTTACCCTTCATGAAGGAACTTAGTTTCTCTTCATGACTCAAGCTATCCATACTCTCTTCTTCAAGCCTGGTACTTGAAGATTTCCTGGCAACAGGTTCTTGGGCATTCTCACTGCCACTTTCATCTTTTCGCTTCGTCTTCATCTCCCTCTTCTTTCCTGTTTTCCTTGTTAATTGGCTGAGTACTTCATTTGATAGTGGGGTAAATGCAGGACCACCCCCAAAGGGATTCCCGTCATCATCCTCGTCTAGCTGCTTTTGAAGTGCATCATATGCCTTGATGATGGACCAGTACGCAGTACCAGCAGGGTTGATGTACACTGCATCCAAGTAATCCCTGTTCCTCCTTGGTCTATAATCAATTGTCCAACCTGCTTCCTGAAGCATCCCCCTTATTCGTTCACGTAATTGCTGTTTTTCTGTGCCACATCCACGCCTAACTTTTCCTTCTTTGATTACGGTAGGCTGAAGCTGCTCAACTTGAGTTTTCTCCTCTTTTCTACTTACCTTCTTTTTTGAGTTAGAAGCTTCAGAATCCTTTGGTCGTAGCTTAGGAGATGTATCATTGTCCTCTGAATCACAGTCAGACACCTTATTCTTCTTAGTTGTTGGTGCCTTTAGCAAACTCTTTTTCTTTTTCTCTTTCCTACCAAATGAAACAGGCTTCTCAAGAACTTCTGTCTCCGAGTACAATGATGGACGAACATGCAAGTTCCTCCTAACTGCATCATGAATCCTTGAAGCACTCCGGCCTTCCTCAACTTCCAAGTGATCAAAATTTTTCAAAGGCTCACCAATCTTCTTTCTCTTGTTCACCATTACTTTCAAAACACCATTTTTGCCCTGAACCCTGATGATTTCATCTGAATCAACCATATACCTCTCCCTCAACAAGGGATAATGGATCGGAGTGTCGTCCCTATCCTTCCTAAACCTGTTTCTATCATCATGATCACCCTGACTCATCCCTTCACTTTTATCAAAGTACAAATTATTCTTCTTTTCAGGAAAAGCATGTCTGCTTGAACCACTCTCACATTCCCTCTCAATACTCATCCGAGCAACCACAGGCATTGAACCCAACAGTCTCCTCTCTTGTACATCGTCTCCACCATAATCAAACTTGTTCCTTCTCAAAATCGCATCCTCATAAAGTCCACCACACTCATTAAAGTCAAACACACCTAACCTATTCCTCTTACTTGAACTCAAATCCTCACCATTCCAACCAATGAAATCTTCCTCACTTGGCCTTATCCTCTCCTCCCTATTCCTCTTCCTACCAATTTCACTCTCTTCATAAACAGCTAAACCATTACAAACCTGAAACGTCTCCGGCCCAACCCTCCTTCGAGGTGGCATTACTAGTTCATCGCTAGAACCCGAATCACTCATAATCATCCTAGACCTCTTCTTCTCTGTTTTAGACTCGTAAAACTTACGGGTCCCTGTGAACCCGGCTCCACCCGAACCATCCCCTTTCTTCCTCACGATCAAACACCCCGATTGCCTCCTACTCTTCACCACAATCCCCGAATGCTCCCCAGATCTCAATCGTTCTTCCATCAAAACCAAACAAACAAAGAAGAAAACTATATTCCTATTATTTTCCTCAAATTCATCGCAAATTAAAACAAAATCCGTTAGAAACAGTAGAGTAAAACCTAAATCTCGCTCATCAACCAGATCTGTGGTGAAAATTCCCAGAAAAGAATTGAAGGAAAAGTGAAAAACCAGACTGAATAAATATAAAATTTCAAAGAATGTCTAAAATTTTCAAACGAGATAATGTCTGGCGCAAGCAAAAAGTGATACCTCTCTGTTGATGAAATGCAGTTTCCTTTTACCGGCAGTTCGCCGAAGATAACTGACGCAATTTTCAGGCGAAGATAACGAGAGGAGAAAAATAGAGGGAAAAAAGACAAAGGTGAAGAAAAACAGAGAATTATATATACTTCGGCTTCGGATTATATAACAAAATTCAAATAAATTATGATTAATTAAATTAATCTCTACATCTCGTTTCACGTACAAATCTCGCTGTTATGAGAGTCGAGGCAGATGGTACGACATCGTTTAATTAACACGTCAGATGGGGACCACAATTTCTGTTTTTTACGTGGCAAATTCTCGTTAGTGGTCTGGTGGTTTTTTCTTTTTACCGTTTGACGAAACCGTTTTGTCTTTTAAATTATTTCTAAATACCATTATTTTTTTACACCATTATGAAATTGTCACGCAGCCATTACCCTATTCCCAAAAGACATGTCTGATAGGTTGTGCAGCGCCACCGTATTTATATCCCAAGACCTCCTTTTTCCTTTCCGATATGGGATTAATGATCCCGCCTCTTCTCAGGCGTGACATTCCCCCCACTCAATCTTGTGACGTCCTCGTCACGAGCTTTCGCTCTCGTGATGGGCCACCTTGTCACAATTGTCCACCCTGCATACCCTACTCGGCGTAAAATCAGGCAGTCAAATGGTCACTCTGATACCACTTGCCACGGGGCTATTACCCTCTTCCTAAAAGACATGTCTAATAAGATGTGCAGCGTCACCGTATTATATCACAATACCTCTATTTTCCTTTCCGATGTGGGATTAATGATCTCGCCTCTTCTCAGGCGTGACAAAATTATCTTTCAATCGCGAATATTTATACTTAGGTGTATTTAAATTTATCGTTTAAATATTAATCAAAGATTTAATTGATTAAATAAAGAGATTTTAATTTATATTCTTTGAAAGTATTAATCAAAAATTTGATGCATTTAATTCATGGTATGTAAAATTATCTTTAAAATAAAATATTACAGTGTAATATAATCCAATTATTTGACATAATATAAAATTACCTAGAACAAAATTTATCAAAATATTATTGCAATATCTTTTTCATTTAACACGTCAAAAAAATTAATATTGAATTGAAACTATTTGCATCAAAATTTATAGAATTACCTTGCAAAAAAAACTTTATATTTAATATAATATAATTAGTACATTAAACCATCTAAATGTCTTGTAGTTATGGCTAAATACAGAATGAATATTACCATGAAGACCAAATTAAGAATATTAAATATATATATATATATGAGTAATTATACTATACAACAGTCGTACAAATATTTTGTTTTCACAAGTGCTCTAATTTTAGAGGTTATGAATTCAATTTAGGGCTTATACTTTAAGAGTTTAAGTTTATGAGATTAGAATTTAGATATTATTGTTTGAATTTACAGGTTAAAATTTAGGAGTTATAGGTAAAACTTAAATATCTACCGTATTACTCTAAAACCTAAACCTAACCTCTAAACCTCAAACCATAAATTTTAACCACAAACTCTAAATTATAAACTCCTAAACTATAAACCCTAAATTAGATCTCTAACCCCTAAAATTAGAGCACTTGTGCATCATATATATATATATATATATATATCCTAAATCCTAACCTAATCTCTAAACCCTAAATCCTAACCCTAACCCCTAAATTCTAAGCCCCTAGCCCTAAACCCTATACCTTAAACTAAGTCTTTAAACCCTAAAACTAAAACGCTTGTGAAAACGAAAAGTTTATACCGTCAGTGTATTGAATATATATATATTGTATTTACTTTATCACAACATATAATAGGATTTTAAGTTGATTTTTTTAGTGAAAAGAATAATTGTTTAAGTTAATTTAAAAAAAAAATGTCTTAACTTGGAAACTAACCCTTAGATGATGATCAAATTTTTCAGCAACATAAGCTTGCCAGCCAAACTCTGGTATTAGAAATAAAGCTCCAACTCGAATCAAGTTTGTATTATCTTAATCAAATATTATCGATCAAATCAAATTTACATTATGAGTTAGTTGAATGAATAATCAAACAGATTTTTGCTTTTTGGATTTACGGGTAAAATCCAAACCTTTTCCCTCTCCCTTCATCCTATCTTTGCCATCTCTCTTCGGTGCCTGAAACCAAAGATGCTAAGATTAAATCACAAAACATAGCAATGTCACAACATTCTTGTATAAATATAAAACTGATGTTTGGTTTACCTCGGCCGAGAAATTCTTGAGAGGGTCTCTGCTTTTTCTGTATCTTTTCTTGGCACCCTGGCGTCGACCGGATTTGTCATCTCCCATTGCAGTCCTAGTAAGCTTAACCATTTTGCTGGCATCACGTGTTTTTTTGGTCTAATAGATAATCGGGCACATCACGGAGATGGCGAGCGGGAGGGTCCTTGCTCAGAACCTTGTCATGCTTCAATAAATCTGGCACGGTAAAATGCATGATGCATAAGGATTCGGGACATCGTAATAACGTTGGAAATAATGAAAGCATTAAGCCTACTATGTCCGTTCGTTACCTAGATCCCTTGGATTTACTTCGAGATGAGCCTTCAACCTAACCAAACCAAAAGCAACCAACTCAAAAAATGCGAGACTACAATCTGCAACCAGATAAATTACAAGTTCACTATTGATATATTTGACAAACAGTAATTACTCACTTTTCAGAGTTGAGAATTTCATTCCTTAAATCCTGAGCTCGTGATTCTCTAACTGCAATTCTCGTCACGCTCCTTGCCACATCCTGCAAGACTCCCCTCTCAAAATAAGCAACATGCACTAAATCTATAAACCACTTCGCACCGAGACTATGAATTCATAAAAGCTAAAACGTCCACTGTTTAACAGCCATTAAACTTAACCATAGTAATTAAAAATGTATCATTGGACATTGAAGGAACAAAATAACATCACCTCGGCCCTGTATCGTAAAGACTCCACAGCATCCTTGGTCAACAGTGAAAATGGCATGATAATATTTGTGCCATTGTCTTCTTCTTCACCCAAGAAGGATTTAATTTCTTCAAAAATTTCCATCTCTTCTGGTGAAACCTGTTAATGAAAGAAGGATTAATTGGCAAGAGCTATGAATAACAAGTTGAAAGCAAATGTATATTAATGTGCAGCTATGCTCGGTCATTTAGCCAATGTTATTGCGCTACAAAAGTTATTTATAATTTTGCCAGACACTCACAAGAGAAACAGAAGCACCAGCACTATATGCTCGTCCGGTGCGTCCAGTACGATGTACATATCCTGAAGCACTTGAAGGCATATCAAAATTTATAACCTGCGCCAGAAAGAAACATGAAAACAACAATAAAACCAAAGGCCAATAACTATAGTACACAGCAAACCTTAAAGACGAAAAAACTAATCCTAATAAACAGTAACAATTGACCATAAGTTTGTTGATGAATGCATAAAAACAGAATTGAAGTTTCTGCTTAAAAGGAAAAAACAGAATGCAGAAAAGAATGCAGAATTTTTCTGCTATTGCTCAATAAAAATAATTTACATCTCTCGATACACACTTATATAGGCTCTAGGTCTTTTAGTACATTAAGAAGACCTTCTTAAGATAACTTCTAGTTCTAATCTACTAAGTTGATAGACTCTAACTACAATAAGGAGTCCTACTAAGGATAAAATCTAATCTATTAGGGAGATAAACTTTAAGTAGGATAATTACTACATTATTTACAAACACTAAAATTTCTCTCGGATAACTCACAAAGTTTTGAAGCTTAGTGTTTTTTAATTAGCTTACCGTGTGAACATTTTTGAAGTCAATTCCCCTCACAACACCAAATTCAGAGTCAATTTTTGGCTTAGCACCCTTTCTGGACTTCCTTGAGTCCACATCTTTGTCCCCAATAGCCTGTTCCTTCTCTTTTGTTTGGCTATCATCGGTCGCGATCAAATAATCAAAAAGCCCAGCATTGAATTCCTGATAAAAGGAAAAAAAATGCAGGTAGTAAGCAACTAAACTAACAACTGTTAGTAGATATTAGTATGGCGAACAATCACAACAAATATTGCAAATGGTATCATCAAAATATTCATCTTTCAGCTCTAGCTTGCATACATAATAATGCATACAAAATAGTCTTTTAAATCTACATAAAACTCATTGAAACAGGACTATTTAGTATACCTCCAGGATATGCAGACGAGAGTTCTGAGGCAACTCAGCATTCAAGATAGCAGACCTGATTCCAAACTGCAAACAGTGAACTTTAGGATAGGAATTCAAATAGAAACATGCAATAAAATACTTATTAAGCTAATTAGTGACAACAGAATAGCAAGGGTGAGGAAGAATTAAGTTTATGATGACAATAGAATACCTTTTCGAAGAATAGTTTCAATCTGAAACCAGCATCAATAGTGTTGGTAAAAATCAAAACTTTCTTCAACACCAACTCCAACTTTATGAGAGAAAGAACATAAAGTAACTTATCACCCGTATTGCATGAAATCTGAAAAATATAAGATAAAGGAATAAAGAATCAGGAAGCTTATTACCTAGTAAAACTAAAAATAAGTTCTGAATTCCATTAAAGAACATGGGAGACTAATTTTCGTAAACCAAAATTCCAAAATTAGATCAAAACCAACCAACTAAATGCTATAGCCATGAAAATTTCCTAATATATAGGTTAAAGGTTCTTACCCAAAACTGCTGAACATTTTTTGAGATAACCTCATCCTCAACATCTTCTGCCTCCGACAAAGTCAAAATAAATGGATTGTGCAAAATCAGCTTTTTAAGTTGGTCAACATCAGGGCTGCCAAATATCGAATGCCAAAATAGATTGATCAGCAGAGATTGGCAATCTTAAAGGGAAAAAAAGAATAGCAAAGTTACACAACATAACCCAATTTACAAAACATAAAAAGTTTATAACACACCTTGATGTAGCAGACATAAGAAGGCATTGACAACATCTAGGAATGGCAGGAGTAAGAGCCTTAAGATCATCTCCAAAGCCAAATTGCAATAAAAGATCTGCCTGTAAACAAATATCTATCAATGATCTCCTTTTGAAATACTGAGGAATATGTTTCAATGGTAGAAAGTGTACAAAGTAGGTCACAGATTTATTTGACACGTGCTAAGTTAGAAAGGAGTGGGAATTTAAGGTATGCAGTCCCATTCAAGGTAACAGCATAACATATTTGAAGAGTGGTTTGCAAATCACATGAGCACATACTTGCCCCATCCATAAATTCAACCATGATAAAACTTTAGAAAGTTGCACTAGATTTAACTCAAATTCTTACCTCATCAAGGACAAGAATTTTTAGTGATTCACTGATAGAAGCTGGCTGAAGTAACCCAGCATACAAGCAATCCCTTATGCACTTTGGCGTAGATACCAAAAGATCCGGAGACCCTGCCAACGCAGCTCGCTGCAAATTTAACAATACAAGAAAAAAAGTCAGCAAAGGTGGTTCAATGCTAAAGCATTAAAAGAATGATACATATATATATTCAAACAAACCAAATCCGTAGTTGGCATTCCACTGATCAATTGCACAATTTTCAACTGAACCCTACATAGTTCAACCAATGAAACGGCCTCTTTATAAACCTGGAAACCAATTATACAAGCAAACACCAAAAAGTTAATAAAAATATAATGTTGAAACTACAGGCTATCTGCTATTCACGAAAATTAAATTGAAAATTTCCGGTTTTACTACAAGTTCACAACCAAAACGAGTCTAAAAAAATAGCATACCTGCTGACATAATTCACGCGAGGGAACAAGAATGAACCCGCTTGGAGCAAACCGGGAATTCGAACCAGAATCCGAGGGAAACAGCTTCTGAAGCAACGGAAGTAGATATGCGAAGGTTTTGCCGGTGCCTGTTCTAGCTTGAGCTACCACGTCTTTGCCTTGCTAATAATACGAGTTTCGCCATTCCGGAAGCAATTAAACATCAAACAACAAAAAATATCCATTAACTAAGCAAAGAATTAAACATGATTTCAAGCTTACTAGAATGAGAGGGATTGCAACACGTTGAATTGGAAAAGGCTTGTCAACGCCTTTCTTGAGAAGAGCTCGGATTAATCGATGATCCAGGCCTAATTCGTCGAAGGTTTTCTCCTCTTCCTCTTCTTCTTCTTCTTCCTCTCCATTGCGTTCTACTTGCCTCTTTTCTTCTTCTGGTGTAGGTTTGGGATCTTGTGGAGGATTCTGTTTGTTCATTTTAGCCATGGAGAGTTTTAGCTTCCACAATCTTGGCGTTAAAACTAGGGTTTAGGGTTTTAGAGAACTCGGGAAGTGCTATTAGCTAGTAGATTAGGATTTTAGAAGTGGATCATGGAGAGAGCAATGGAGAATGGGCCAAAAGTCCAACAACCCCTAGAGAAAATTGGGCTTACCAACGACTGCTTAAAAAATAAAATCGAAAACTCTAATAAATCAAAGGACGGAAACAATAATTTGACGAAAAAGGAATAAGAACGTTAGGGTTGTGAAAAAAATTCCGACAAATTGAAACCAAATCCGAAATCCAAATAAAAAAATCAACAATTCGATTAAACGAATTAATTAATTCGGTTCCAATACAACTTTTTTTTATAAAAATGTCTCAATTTTATAATAAAATTATTCTTTGATCCCTTATAAAATATAAAATTTAGCATTGACCCCTTAACAATTCTTTTAAATGCCCCCTCAACAAATAATGTTGAATTCCGTCATACATATTTTATCACTAATAAAAACCACCCCTACCTATGTTCTAATCATTATTGTAATATTATTAAAATGTTCGAGTTTAAGATTTAAGAATTAGGGTTTAAAGACACAAATCCAAAGATTAGCTCTAACTTTTTGAATCGGAAAGAGTAAACGAAGGAATATGGATACGTGTTAGTAAAAGAAGCAATTTCCCCATGACCTAACTTTTCTGGTACTATTGCTTTCTTTTTCTTGGTGTCCGTGCTTTTTAAGTTTACGAAGGTTACGTTTACTAACTCCAAAATTTAACATCTCCTTACTATTGACAGAATAAATTTTAGTCCCTAAATTTGACATTTTTAATTTAGTCCATAATTTTTTTGTCATATTAATTTCTGAATATGATAATTTGATAATTTCATTCTAATTCCGTTTTTGTTGTAATTACGGATAGATTGAAGGGTTTCAGAGGGGCAGTCACACCTCTTGAAAATTTTATTCTTATATAATTTATATATTATCTTTGTATTTTCTATTGATGTTTTAAGTTCGCATTCCCTGTAAATTTCACTTTTATATAGTTATTGTATTATTTTATATTTTCTATCGATTATTTAAATTTACGCCCCTAAATTTTTAATATAAATCTTTTAAAGTTCGCACTCCTTACATAAAACCATACGCGCATACCCAGCTGCAATAAATTTTGAGTCGTATAAAAAAGAGTACAACCCACAGTTTATATTTAGAAAGTAGGGAACCGTAGGAAGATATATGCATAGTTTTCTTAGGTATAATAACCTAAATACAAAAATATCTAACCAAGTTGGCAAGTTGTGCACGTAAACCAGCCAATTCACAGGGCGCCGCAGTTAGGTTGGTGACATATACATATACTGTTTGAACCACTAGGAACCATCAAAATTGCTTGGACCATCCTACCTCTTTATTCTCATCAATTCACATGGTGATGGCCTTCATAATATGATCTGTCATATGTGGTTGCAGGCCTTTAGGACCTACTAGACTTGAGAATTTGTTTGGATATGGTTGGAGTTGAAGAATTCTGTGGATGGAATTCCTAGGCTAATTCGAACGGTCTAATTACAATTTTAGTCCTTCAGCTATGCAGTTTCGTGTTTGTAACATTAGTAGTAGGTTCAAGTTGATAACGTTGTTAATTGTTGCCACAAATAATGATAGTGGATTTTTCTTTTTGGAATAGAGGGGTATGAGATTATGCCAAATTAAAGGGACTAAAACTGTAATTAGACCATTCTTAGCTGCCATTAACATTATTTGTAAATTATTATAAATGTACACTTGCTCTCAAATGACAATGAATCAATGTGGATTTAGATGAAACTAAAAGCTTTTCATACTTTAATGTAAAAGCGGTAGTATACAATAGTACTTCACTGACTTGGTGAATATAATTAGCAAACTCTTGCAGCCTCTACACATCTACGGCATCGACCGGAAGGGATGACGCACGGTGAAGCGAGTGCGGAAGCAATGCACCAGCGTAGAAGCTCTTGGCGGAGGCTACTCTCTCTGGATTATACGAAGAGTTAATTGCCTCGGAATGATGTACTCCTTGGTTAGCAAAAATGGCGCATTTTTTCTCACTAGTAGGAGAAAATAGAGTAAGGTACTTTCCCGAGGGTATTGATTGCAGGCGAGGTCCGTTGGTTTCTCTGTTAGGGGCTGTTGAAGTTGAAGACGCACAAGCTTTGATTTCGTTGTCGTTCTCCGAGTCGTTGAAACTACTTGGGGTCAAGGTAGGATATTTCGGTTTACTTCCTAATTGGTGGTCTCTAAGTTCTCTCAACTGCATTTGATACTTGGCTTTTAGCCATCTCAGTTCTTGCCTAATCTCATTCTCATAATCATCCAATAAACCGGAATCAATTGAACTGTAGGCAGAAAGAGATTTCCTTGTATTCGGGTCGCTTTGACTATCTATGCTAATAATTCTCTCCTCCTTCCCGAAAATCGATCGCTTGGACATCTCATTTGCTGCGTCATTGCAGTGAATGTCCTTTGGACCTGGAGGAATTTGTTCCGATCCTTCCCGCTGGCCCCAAATGTCAGCATAATGGATGCCATCCGATTGGCTAATGGAAGCCTCTGCACCTTCTGGAACACATTGTTCAGGCCCTCCAACTTGGTACATGATCTCTTCAAAACGACCATGGACAGCGGTGCAGCCCTGTTTTGAGCACTCGAGAACTTGCAGATTCTTGGCACCTGCACTACTCGATGTCAAGTAACCCGATAGACGGTCATTTGAATCACAATTTTGACAAAAATTCGAATTTTCATCTATGCTCGGGCCCCTCTTCCACTCCGGTACCAAAGATGCAATTTCACCATCAATCATATCTGCTATTTTCGTGACATCTTGGTCGGTAATATCAAGCTCTGCAACCATTTCAGTCGCAACACTTAGAGCGGTATCGGACTCGATGTCAAATGGGAAGTAGATGTTTCGGAATCGACCTGCTTAAAGAAATAAATTCTGTAACGTTAATACAACTACACTTGGACTTGAAAAATAACAAAAGAATCAAATGAACTATAACCTTCTTTATCTGCAATTCTGAGCCTCAAAAATATGCCATCGTCTTCTCTCCTCTTGCCCTTGATTAGAAGGTCAACATCTCCTGAATGCCCATCTTCTTGATTAGCAAAAAGATCGATTTCACTTCTTTCGTACTCGAGGGAGTTATAGCCGACATAATTCTCGGGTCCATGACTGAGATAATTGGTGTATCCATTGACCAAAGAGCTGTTGTTACTAATGCAAACATCATAAAGAGGTTGTCTCACGGGAGGCCCTGCATCATAATCGTCCCTTTGGTACTCTAATAATCTCAACTCGGATCCGTAATCATCGATTTGAAGAAAAGGGTCTCTTAGAAGCTCCACGGCGGTAAGCCTATGGGATACGGTGGCTAAACATTTTTCGATAAACTCTCTAACCTCAGGATCTTGTACCTTGTATAGAGCTTCAGGCTTTTTTCCCTATATCAAACATAAAGCATGTCAAATCACTCGAAGACTAAGAACAGGGGTTTTACGAGGGTTATGGTTCGTACCGAAACAACTTTCTTATAAATCTGAGCAGGATGAGTGCATTCACTGTAGGGATATTCCAATGTGACCATCTCCAATATGCACATCCCAAAAGAATATATGTCAACTAGTTCATTATATTCCTCTTCATAAACCTCCGGTGCCATGAACTCCGGTGTTCCTGAGAGCATAGCAAAAGAACTCAAGTCTTCATTCAAGGACCAAGCTAACAATTAAGCATAAAAGACAGGTTTGCTCGTTAACATACCGACACAACGAGCTGCGTGGGATTTACGGAGAATCGCAGCCAGGCCAAGATCACCGATCTTGACCTCCCCTTGATTTCCATTAATAAAAATGTTGTCACACTTGAGGTCTCGATGAATGACAGGGGGGTCATGGCTATGTAGATAGAGAAGCCCCCACAAAATCTGTCGACACCAATGCTTCACGGCTCGAATGTTTACTCTTCTATGTTTTAGCCTATACCTATATTCGAAAACATGAAAAACTAAGGACACCCTGAAATGAAAAAGACACGATTCGAGGACCCAATCAACCAAAACAGACAGAGAGACAACATGGTACTTACTGTCTGAGAGTACCAGAGGTGAACATTTCAGTGACAAAGTTGATGTTCCTGTTATCAGTATCAACCCAAGAGGTGTAGAATTTCATGATGTTTTCATGTTTCAAGGTTTTGAGGAGATGGATTTCACAGTACAATCTTTCAAGATCCTCTGAACTTTGTAGTAAATCATGGAGCTTCACCTGGTTCCATGCTACTTCAATTCCTTCATACTCATCAAAAGCCTTGTAGCTGAAAAAAATTCAAAGAGACAAATACACAAACACGTTCCAAACACAAAATAAATCATTTTTTTAACAGAAGAGAATTTCTTACACTGTTTTTGAAGACCCTTTGCCCAGAATTTCATTATACTGCAAAAAAGCAACAAATTTTAGCACCCCAAATCAAAGAAATCAATTCCCAGAAAATGGAAAACCGAAAATTCGCCAAAAAGGGTGTTTAGTATTTAGAATTTAGAAATTTACCCTTCCATATCTTCCTGTAGGATCAACTTCAACAAACTCTAAACAATCAGGTTCCAAGCCATGTTCAAAGCTTGTTTCACCATTCATTTCTAGCTTTAAGAATCTCAACAATGGTTATAAGAATCACAGAAAAAATGGGAAAAAAAGGAAGAACAGAGACCTGATGAATTTGTGCTTTTTTATTTGTTTATTGGAGAAAAAGCAGAGAGAGAGAGAGAGAGAGAGAGAGAGAGGGAGCAGTGGGGGATATATTCAAAAGGACAAGAGTTGAGGTTAATTGCCAACTAAAAACTACTGATGGAGAAACGAGGTAGAGATTTTCACAAGGTTTCGCCTTTCCTTTGCTCTAATTATTACATACAATCTGACAAAACCGAACCTTTTCAACTCTTTTCCCTCTCCTCTTTCCATATTCAGCTTCTATCTCCTCACGGGCTGTAAAAATTGCAAAGGGAAAGGGTTAATTGCACTGAAGTCCCCAATATTTCGTTCAAACTTTAAACTAATTCATAAGATTCGGAACATTTTAATTAAACTCTCAAAATTAAGGGTGAACAAAAGTCGACGAAAAATCGACTTACATTGGGTTTTGTTAGATTTGGTTAAAAATGTTATAGTTACCTATTTAAGTCAACTGATTTTAATTAACAAAATTTATAGTTGAACTGATCGACTTCGTTAATTTTTATATATTATTTCAACATTGTTGATGCCGGAAATATCAAACACTAAGCAGGATAACGGAAATGAGTTTCAAGGAAGACGTTAGTGGTGATTTGTGGTGGTTCAACTATTTTGATATGGGCGGAGAGCTAAGAACGATAGTCGAAGTGAAACGGAGAGAGGGAGAGGGCGGTGTAAGGTGAGGAGTCTCGACCCCCTTTTTTTCTTTGGTTCAGTAGATATTTATAGCCAAATGGTATTGTTTGATGAGATTAGGCCAAGTCTAGTGACGACTATTGATGGGCCAGTAAGATTAAGTGTAGCTCTCAATCGGTGAGCTTTTCAGTTTGGTCACGTCGAATTGACAGTGTAAATTCGACTATCAAGTAATAGGCTCAATTGACATATCAAGCAAACTTGATGGTTGTCATATCGAAAGTTGTCCTTAAGCATGACCCATAGGCAAAGATTTTGGAGATCATGATGTTTTGCATGCAGAAGCGTGGCGCGGAGGTTAAGAGCCCCAGAGACATGACGATTATAGGCGGAGAAGTAATAGCCGTAGGCAGAGGTATAACAAACATGATATCTAATATAAGATCTACTTATATTAATTTATAGTTGCTGGATGAATAAGTTAGATGGATAAGATTGAAAGTTAAAAATAAAATATTTTTAAAGGGAAAAAAGAGACAAATATTTAATCTTATCCGTTTATTTTACCTAATTTTACTTATTTAATTGTCATAAATTAGTGTAAAACTAATTAAATTTTAACTAACGTAAGTGAAAACCTAAAAGTTGGTTATCTCAAAGCTATAAATTAAATGCATCTTTGAATAGGAATTATTTAAGCATGTATATAAACATTTGGGCCTGACGTGTTAAAATATAAACAAACATTACTATTAAAATTTATGAGAGTTATTCTTTTAAGGAAAAAACTTTGATACATAGGCCGTGTAAACTTTAGTTTACATGTGCCTTTTAGTTTTAGGGGTAAGGGTTTTAGTTTTATAACAAACATGATATCTAATATAAGATCTACTTATATTAATTTATAGTTGCTGGATGAATAAGTTAGATGGATAAGATTGAAAGTTAAAAATAAAATATTTTTAAAGGGAAAAAAGAGACAAATATTTAATCTTATCCGTTTATTTTACCTAATTTTACTTATTTAATTGTCATAAATTAGTGTAAAACTAATTAAATTTTAACTAACGTAAGCGAAAACCTAAAAGTTGGTTATCTCAAAGCTATAAATTAAATGCATCTTTGAATAGGAATTATTTAAGCATGTATATAAACATTTGGGCCTGACGTGTTAAAATATAAACAAACATTACTATTAAAATTTATGAGAGTTATTCTTTTAAGGAAAAAACTTTGATACATAGGCCGTGTAAACTTTAGTTTACATGTGCCTTTTAGTTTTAGGGGTAAGGGTTTTAGTTTAGGGTTTAAGGTTTAGGGGTTTAGGTTGTAGGGTTTAGAATTTAAGGTTAGTGTTTATAATTTATGGTTTAGGGCTTAGAGTGTGGGTTTAGTTTTTTAGAGTTAGGGTTAGAAATTTAGGATTTAAGTTTTAGAGTGTGGGGTTTAGTTTTTTAGAGTTAGAATTAGAAATTTTACACAGCCTGTGTATTAAAGTTTTACCCTTCTTTTAACTCGTCGAATTCAAATTATTCTTGCAGTATTCATATATACATATTTAAAATTTGATTTACTTATTTTTAAATATGCTTCGGTTCATATTTGAGTTTGCATAAGCTAATGAAGGATAAGCTGACAGAAGAACTCGATCGATGCAATAATGATATTTAAAATTTTAATTTTTTTAATAAAATATTTAAAATTTTAATTAAAATATTTTAAAATATAAGGACCAATACAGACTTTAAGCCATAGTGTGAGGAAGTCCCACAAATTAGCCCAAAAAATAAACAAGAAAAACACAGAGAGCTGACTCGTACCAGTGTTTATTTCTTTTTCTCTGTCCTTTTTAACTCTACTGCAACAGCTTGCACGACATGAACCAACCATTTTCTTTTCTTTTCTTTTTTTTTCATTTTCATTTTTATTTTATTTTGTGGTTTTTGTTGGCCAAGTAGATTATATTTAGGTTAACGTACACTAGAGGTTACTAAAATATGCTCAAGTGGTCATTTTTGTCAATGATTTTTCGGAAATTATAAAATAATTATTAAATTTATCAAAATCGTTATAAAAATGATCATTGCAATTTTATTATAAAATAATAAAGATGGATAAATTTAATGATAATTTTTTAACAACTTGATAAAATTTAATGATTATTTTATAATTTTTAGAAATTCAATGACCAAAACAATCATTTGAGCATAGTTTAATGACTTTTGGTGTACTTTACCCTTTTATTTATGGGTTCATTTTCTATTTTTTGGAAAATAAAAAGGGAGAAAATATTACTGTATTTTTTCTGCGTCATGGAAATCTTGTGATGCCTTTTGGTTCCACAAAATATTTATTTCAACAATTTATTATTATTATTATTTCTGGAACATTGTTTCGTCCAACAGTAACCTGCGGGCTGGGCCTTTAATCAGTGGCTCTCATTCTATCTCCAAAGGATTTCGACGTCGATAAACCTATTTAAGGGTCAAATTATTTTTTTAATAAATTAAAATTATTATTATTTGCTGAATTAATTCTTTTTTAAATTTAATCGAAAGAAAATAATATATATGACAACAAGAACATTAACTGTCTATGTTATAATTAATTCAACATATCTTTATGTAAAAGAGGGACAACTGATAATAGAAAAGAGGTAAAAATAACTAATTCCAAATGCTTATATTAAGTTAACTTAGCAAGTGCATCAGCCACCTTATTACTATCTCGATGTATATGTTGTAACCGAATCACCAACACACGTTGTCACAATTCATGAAGATATCAAGATAACGAACAAGAACCCGAAATATTAAAATCATTCCTAACTCAAGTATAATATCACGATAACTCGTGTTTCGGCCTATAACCGAGCCATTCATCGCACTGGTCGAAACACGAGTTATAGGCCGTGCCATCTCCAACGCCTAGATAGAAATCAAGAGCAACTGTTTACTTTTTTCAATAACTGAACCTTGAACTTGCTCGTGGTTATCAAAGACAATCACATTCCTACGGAACCACAAATTCCACAACAAGTTTTCAAAAAAGATATCCCAATAAAAATATTGAGTTCAAAAAATAGATTTAAACAGATAAAATAAAAAATTTTAATATTATGGTCTCATTAAAGGGTGGTATTTTAGTCTAATTTTATATCTAGACAAATTTATGTATACTTGCAGATTATATTGTTCGAATTTGAGTCATATAAAAGAAATAAAGTTGGACAAAAATACCACCGTTACTACTAGGACAACTCATTCAAAATTAGATCCATTTTAAATGTGAAATGGACTTGAGCTTCAATACTTTATATTTGTCTTTTAAGTTTATAATATATTATGTTATATTTTTATGTGACGTATGTAATTTACATTATATAAAATTTATAATAATATATAATACAATAATATAAATATTAAAAACAATTTAAGTTATCATAAACATGATAAGAAAAGCTATAAAATAATAAATATATAAAGTTATTATTAAAAGATAAAAAACTTTGATACACAGGCCGTGTAAATTTTAGTTTACATGTGCCTTTTAGTTTTAGGAGTTAGGGTTTTAGTTTAGGGTTTAAGGTTTAGGTTGTAGGGTTTATAATTTAAGATTAGTGTTTAGAATTTAGGGTTTAGAATGTGGGGTTTAGCTTTTTAGGGTTAGGGTTAGAAATTTAAGATTTGGATTTTTATAATGTAAATACACAAGCATATGTAAAATTAATTTTACACAGCCTGTGTATCAAAGTTTTACCCTTATTAAAAATAGCATAAAATAATTTCCGTTTTATTAAAATAAAATGAACGAGATTCAAATAAGTTTATGTTTGTCATTTATAAATATGAACATTGTCAGAACAAAAATTTGTATATGTATTTTGGGTTGGATAAAAATATAAAAAATATAAAAAAAATTATTTATGTTGGTTTGGAGAGGGATTTTACCCCAAAATTCAGCTTGGATTCAGAAAGGGTGGGAACATAATCAAGCATCAGGTCGAGATCAAGGTTGGGTGTCGGTAAAAAAAAAACTAACTCGACTCGTACTCATCCCTAAATATAATGCATAAATCCAATTTGATTCATAACAATCTCTATTTTAAAGGTAATTTATTTATTTTCCTTTTTATTTTAATTGAGAGCATTAAAGGTAAAAAGACCACAATATTGTAGTTGAATTCCCCCCTTCAAAATATGGTTCAGGACAGATTATTTTTAAAACTATGGTTGTTTACTGTTCAAGTCAGAAGTCGGACTATTCTCCCTCAGACTTTGAACAATGTTTTGTTGAGAAATAAATAAAGAAATGAAATCGGATTGCTCTCCCTCCAACTTTGAATAGTATTTACACTGAAGCCAGACTCATCACTCACCGTCTTCAATATTTTAACTTCAAAAATTACTCAGAAAAGTAAATGAACAATAAAATCCGATAGTGTTCCATCCGATTTCTGATTTTGAACAGTGAATCACCATATCCTTGAAAATAAAGTGATGATGACCATATTATTAAAAAAAATTAACAATAATATTTGAATAATTTCACCAACATTAAATCTTGTACCTAAATTTTATTTTATACAAGTCACATTTTTTTATTAAATTTCTTTGCAGAAGTCAGAATTAAGTACTGTATATGAGTATCGACATAGCCTTACAATCTAATTATACGGGCATATAATTTCACTACTGCACGTAAATTGTAGGTTTAGTTTATGTTCTTTAATTTGAAATTTTTTAATTATATAATTTAGTCATATTATTGATGTGTCAATTGAGATAAAACTAAAAAAAATTAAAATACGTAAAAGAACATAAACTAAAATCGACCAAATTGCACAGGGATTAAATCCATAACTTACACATGTATTTTAAAAGATTTACGGTCAGTCTAGTGAGACAAAGTGCTAAATCTCTTAACAATATCTGATTCAAATTATTTGGTCAATAAATTAAATATCGGTAATTATAAAAAAGTAAAGTTTTTGAAAAAATGATATAATGTCAAAAAATCTCCCTAATGTTTGAGTAATAGTCATTTTGGCTCTTGTTCTCTCTTTTTTTTGAAACAATTTAACCCTTGATGTTTTATTTTAGGTCAAAATGGTCCCTCCGTGGATTAAAATTGTTAGTCAACTGACGATACGAAGCTTGAAATGACTTGACAAAATATCACGTCAGTATAAAAATTAATTTTATATTTATATAATAATATAAAATTATTTTTTGACTAATGTAATATTCTTTCAAATCAACACCTTTTTGTATGTAACACTGTCACGTAGGCTTATCACGTCATTTCAAGTCATTTATCGTTAGTTGACTAGTAATTTTCATCTACATAGGGGCTATTGTGACCCAAAATAAAACGTTAAAGGTGAATTTATTTAAAAATAAAAGTTAAAATGACTATTTAATCAAACGTTATGGAGATTTTTTTGACCAAACTTCAAAAAAATTAGACATCGTATCCGTCAGGACCATAAGCCTTTATGAAACATAAAGTGTCATGATCTCATCAGGCTTAACATCAGCTGCAGCAGGTAACAAGTCTTGTTGTTGTTCAATATTAATGCTTTTCCATTAAGCTATTGCTTACAACTACATCTTTTGCTATAAATATATAAAATAATTGATTATTAACAATTAATTTCACTCTCATCACACAGTGAGTATGCATAAAATGCTAATTAAATTAGCAAATCTTGGTCAATTTATATGCAAAATTTGTACATTATGTAGATTTATTCACCAAGAGTTGAAGTATAATTGAAGACATGAACAAGCAGGCATGTAGGTTATCACATCCATTCAAAAACCTTCTGAAAGTGACAAAGCAACAATAAGTACAAGCCAAACTTCAAGTAAAATGAAAGTTCTGACGACGCTCGTCGTTTAACGGTCGGTATTGTCATCACACATGAATCAATATTATTTTTTACAGTATTTGTTCGTGTATGGTGACGGTACTTACGGTTACGCTATGCTGAAACCAGAGATAGAAACGTTATAAATATGTTATATACAAATGGTTCACTGCGTAGCCTGCAGCATGGAAGATTTGTTTGATTCAACCAACATGGACCACAGCACATGCACGTCTTCACAGGGGCAGGATTTCACATCCTCATACAAAATGTATATCCCTCTTCCTGAAAAATATTCGAAAATCGAACAGATATCGGTAAAAGCATGAAAGGGAAGATGTATACGAAGAATGTAAGCATAAAAGGTGGGAAATGAACATACTCTTGTTTCGAACCGAGTGTCGGCGGAACCAGAGTTTCTTCAATGGAGAGAGGAGGGATTTGAGCAGCAACCCCATTTGGAGAAGAAGAGGGTGCGGCTCATGTGGTTTATAAAAAAAACAAAACAAGCCCAACAACAACAACACTGAGAAAGAATTGTTGGTTTGCTTAGACAAGCAGCATTATGTCTATGTAATGATTTTATATTTACTTGCTTGCTTCATGCATATATGGAATTTTGGTCTTGGTGCAGTGTCATTTTCCAACTATTTTTCACATGTAAAATAGGGTTTCACTTACTTCCCTTGTTGCACAAGCCATAAATGTTTCTAGTTTCTACATTATCAATTTCTAGAAAGTTTTGGTTTGGTTTTAGGGAGAGGATCTTCGAGTCATATTGGATTCGAGATTAGTTCCTTTCGAATTCGAACCGTTTGAGGTAAAATCCTTTCAAACAAAGTGGAGTTTACAAATATTAAACTTGTGTTCTTACCCTTATGAGAGAGACCGTTAGCTAACACCTCGACCAAGTTTGCAAACAAGTTTTGAATACAACATGGGTGGATAGGAGCAGGAACCAGGGCAAAGGTAGAAAATTTAAAATGCGATGTCAAAAATTAAAAGTTAATACATAATGTTCTTATAAGGATGTGTCAATATTATTTAAATGATGTCATTTTTTTATAAAAAAATTAAATAATTTTTTTTAAAAAAAATTGGGTATTATGTGTCACCCTTTCTTATATGTGGCTCTGTTAGCGAATTAAAAAAAATCATTTATGTACAGTTGGGGTTAGATTATCATTTCAATTAAACTAAAAATATGAAATTAGATTATAATCAACAAGTTTAATCCCGAATATCATCCCTAAATAAAATAAAATTAAGTATTTAATTCATATGTATATGAGGTATTTGTGCAATTGAGTAAATGTTGATTGCAAATTTCAAACTTATAAGAATTAACTTACTTGTTTTATAATAGAAATTACTTTAATTTATAATATAAAAAAATAAATCCAACTTTTAACTGAAATAAATAAAAAATTAATTATCTAATTCAACGGATAACTTACTACGATATGTACGAATTTGTGGTCTAATCATGCCGTATTTTAATTAATTAATTTAAGAAGAGTTTATCACGTGCAACGAACACCATTAAATATTATTTATATTAACATCGTTAAATATTATTAAATTAATTAATAAAAATTAAAAATTTTAATTTTTCATATATATTTTTATTTCTTAATCATTATTTTTAAATAGTTGGATTAAATCTCAATCTCTAAATTAAAAAATCCTAATTCTCCTCCTTGCCATTCCAACGACAGCCGACGTTAGGCACCATCCGCCGGCGAGATTGCCGCCGCCGCATATCCGTCCCTGCTGTAGCCTGACCGCCGTTCCCCGTCATTCGCGTAAAAAATCCGATAAAGTTTCTGGTTTTTTTTTTTGTTTGATTTGGACTTGCTGGCAGTCGCCGCCGTCACCAGCAGTCATTCCGGTTGTCCGTGTGCGACGCTCGGCATCCCCTAATCCCCAAATTCCCAAACCCTAATCCCTAAATTAAAACCCTCAGTCCGTACCACCTCTTGTCAAATTCTTTTGGCCCTGGACTTATTTGGGAGGCTGCTCTGTTTTCATGCACTCAAATAACAAATATGATTGTTACATCAACTAGCTAAGAAATGTTAATAGAAATCCTGTCTTTTCTTAGAAATTGTATAATTGAGTGCATTCATTGTCTCTCCCTGTACTTAGACTATATAAGGGAACAAGCATATATCTAAAAACTGTTACTGCACTCCTTAGTTAAATGTTTTTCCTTATTTTGTTGGTGGACGTACATGTGCTTTGGTTTAGCACACAGAAACACGATGAGATGTTTTACTTATTTTACACTTTTATACTTTTTTTTTGGACAGTTGGAGGATGGTAATAAATGGATAAGATTATATAACATCTTGGCTGATTGTTGAAGTCCGCATTGTTTCATTAGCTAAACCATAGGACTTTTTTAAAACCAATGGACTCGCTTAGATCTTTCTTGCAATTTTTAAGGTTGTGGGCATCCCTTCATTTCCTACATGATGTCAGTTTATCTCAAGTTGTATAAAATTAACATGGTAGATAATAGTAATTGTGTCCAAGAATGAAATAAGTTTTTGTTCTCATTAATAAATATGCAGCTATTGAAGGATGGATTATTTTGGTCAGTGTTGTACATGAGGAAGCACAAGAGGATGATTTGCACAATGCATTTGGTGAATTCGGAGAGATGAGGAATTTGCATTTAAATCTTGATTGCTGCACTATGTTTGTCAAGGTAGTTAACTTTGTAAATTGGTACTGCCTTCATACCATTGTTTTCTGCAACAGTATACTTTCTAAGTTCTCTTTATGGTGGTGGAACTCTTTTACATTGCTTCTTTTTTATATATTCATGTGTTTACTTGCATGCATATGTATGTGCGTGTTTTCTATATGCATCTGTATGTTTAATATTTATCATTTTGTGTTTTCTATATGCAGTAGAGAGTTTGAGTTCAGTTATACTGTAAGATATCAACCAGTTCTGTACTTCTAACCATTTTATATTGTTAGTTAAAGCTAGCTTGAGGCATGCCAATGTCTTTATTTCATAGCATTGGACTATTGTTTGAAGATAATGAATAATGATACAAAGAACTATATGCATTGATCGAGTATGATAAGTTTGAAGAAGCAAAAAATGCCATATCCACAATGGATGGAGCAGAACTTCTAACACGGACAATCAATGTTGATCGGGCCTTTAGCAATAGACCCAGGACTGGAGCCTTCAAAAGAAAAGAAAAAAATATGAGGTTTGTCTCTTTTAACATGTTGAGTTTGGATTGCTTGGAAAAATATATCAATAGAGCATATCAAATTTATGGAACATGTTAATCCTTGGAATTGAATCAATCCAAAATTGAACTACTTGAGTCTAGATGAGTGAAACTAGAAATGACTTACCTAGGCACAAACCAGCTTAACTTAAGTACTTGACCCAAATGCAAAGCACTAAACTTCTTAGCTTGATTTTTTGAAAATTGGAACTTTTGTGCTGTTCTTTCCTTGTGCAATTGCAAAATTAGTGCTGTACATGGGGACCAAATAATACACTTTGTAAATTTTTGCAGATCTGGAAGGACACATTGCTCAAGGAGTCCTTGGAGAAGATACTAATTTGTTGAGCTAAATTTTAACAAGAGAAGATGGTTTTTGAAGCTTAATTTACTGAAAATTTGGATTTGGTTTTGGCTGATGAGTGATGCCCCCTCATTCTGTCTTTTTTCTTGTATGGTGTCCCATGTCAAAAGTGGTGATTATGCTTGGTTTTACATAACAGCTTTTTAGCTTTTGACATTTGAGTTTAACTTGGAGTAATGGTTCTTGCTTATTGTGATTTTTTTCTTATGGGTAAACTACGTTTTTGGTCACTCAACTTTGCATGTGGTCCAACTTCAAAAGGTTTCAATTTGACCACAAATAACGGCATAGTGACAAAAAAATTCAATTTCCTGAGTTGAGTGATCAATTTGATTTTTTTAAGTTGAGGGACCAAAAGAGTAATATATAGTTTTTTTGTTTATAAGATATTTATGAGTACCTTGGTAGTTTTTAAAATTGAGAAATTTTTTTGATACACATTATGTTACATTACACAAAAATAGAGTAAATATGTAAGTTTTTGCAAACTTTTGTATATGTGTATAAAAAAGTACACTTTTTTAAAAAAAATTGAGTAGTTTTTCATATCCTAACTTAACCATTGAAGTAATTATTTAGCCATTCGGAAGATGACTGATTCTAGGAACAATGGTGGTCGAAATAAGCTTCAGGAGGATGAGTTGGCGACGGCTCAACCTTTTGGTATGTATGTAGCAGTTTAGAGATACCTCTGAAATTCATATACTATTGACACAATTACTGGTTTATTTTATAGTTTCGTACAAAAACTAAAATCCTGATTACAACTCCAATCATCTTCACAATCCTCAAAGAAAAAAAAAGAAGAGATAAGTTTGCATGCAACAATTTAAAATGTACAAACACCACATGGAAACATTGTTACTCCAGGTTTACTGGTTAGTTCCATGGGGGTGATGATGATGGTTTGCATAAAAAATCATGCGAGGATGTTCCATAGTTCAGATCGAGGTTGTGAAGCCGTTCTATTAGTTGGGAACGCCTTTTCTTGAAAAAATCAAGACGGCTTGTTAATTCTACCAGAGCTGATGAAGCTTCCGAAGGATGTCTTGGATAATCAATCACCTACGAATCACAAGCAGAGCATATCGGTTACCAAATACCAACTAATTACTCCACACAAGAACTGATCATGTTTAAACCAATTAGAAAGGTTCATAAGTAATAGTTAATGTTCGGATAATTAGATTCTGATACAAGTCTTTCAACGCTCAAGGTTTTGAAATAACCAAGGCATAAGTATGTCCCCTGCAAAGCCAAATTAGTAGGCGTTACCTCTGCCTCTGCTGCTCTTGAAGTGGATGAGATAGATGCAGAATTAACCTCATCCATAGACGTATTAGCCGATAGCTCAGTACTTTTTGAGTCACTCAAGCTTGATAGTTTTAACCTCATCCATAGACGTATTAGCAGAATTAACCTCTGTCTCTGCTGTTGTTGCCAACTGCCAATTCATGTCCTTTAACATTCCTCCAATCTGGCCCTAACAAACTCTCCTGCAGATAAACGTGGACCAAACATGAATATGTATAGTGAGGCAACAACAAAATGACATAATTTGTTGAAGATAGAAAAAGTTCAAAGGTATTGAAGGCATTAGCTTCACGGCACAAGAACTGATTCAAAAATTGAAGGTATTAACTGATCTCTACTCATCATCAATTTACTTTCTTAGTCATTACCAATAAAACTCCTTAATCCAGGCATCAGTCAATTTTATATGTAGAAGAAATATCTTCCAGAGCAAATGGCGCTCTAGTTGATAACAAAGTAGAATCTCAATGAAGCAAAATTTGGTTAAGAGGGAAAATGACACAAGAAATGTGTAACTAGAAAGCTTAATTTGTGCTCAAGCTCAAGTATGTAAATCGAGTGACCAAGTATGCTGGAAAAGTTTGATTTCATCTCAAGCCGAGCTTGAGATTAAAAAATGGTACTCAATCAACATAGACCTAAAAGTTTCAAGTTGAGCTCAAGCCTAGGCCGACAAAATTACACCCTAAGTATATTTTCCTACAAAAAGGTATCCTCTGTAAGATGAAAACACAAAATGACCATTTCCAAGGAAACCATATAATTAGGACAAACAACCTTTAGTCTCAACTAAACATGGTCAAATGTTTGGGTCAGGCTGGTTCTATAACTGCAAAAGATGAAATGATAAACTCATGGAAGCCAACGTGATAAAATCTTAAAATTTCTCCTTAATGAAATTCCATTTCAATCCACCGAGATGCATGGATTTCTTCAAAAATGTAATGAAGACATACCTTTGTTCTTTGTTTCCTCTCATGATTACGAAAGGCGAGTGTTGTATCAAAATTTTGCTGAAGAAACCTCCTTCAAAAATTGTATTACATAAATTTAAGTACAAGGAAACAAGAAGATGACTAAATTATTAGTTGGCCCTTTAGCATACAAATATTATACACATATAAAACAATATATTAATTATCAATCAGAAGAAACCCTTCAAAATTACCATATTACATGTAATAACTACAACTTCACGACAATAAAAACTGTTCGTAACCATGTAGCAAAAGCTTCTCCTCCCCTGGGATTTAGTCATTGATATTTTTTTAAATAATAGTAACCACATCCCTTTCAAACATCGAACCCAAGCCTAATTAGTAATTAGCTAAGGATTTTGGCTTTGATGATTCAAAAACCACTATAATGATGGCCCTCCTCCCACAATCCACTCAACAAGATCCGTCTATAAGAAAGACATAATATAAGTCTCTCCTCTTAAGTGCTTGAATTCACCTTAATAACAAAACAACTGAAAAAGACCTTGGCTGAAATTATATGTTGGGTTTCAGAATCCTTAAATGGGAACTTGAAAAATAACTCCTAACGCAAGGAACCAACAGTCAAAACAAGTCACATGATTTTGTGCACCAATACGCAAAGATAAAAATTCATCTGATAAAGTAAGTTCAAAATTTTTAATTCAATACTGACATGAGTCATTGCTTTGTTGATAACAATCATTATAACCTTATGAATCTGCCATGCAACTGCCAACTAAGTTTAGACATATAGAGCTTTAGAAATAAATGAACATAAGATTCATTAACTCACTGTTGAGAGTTATGATTTTGGATATGTTGATAATGGTCACATGCATTAGATAGAGAACCCAAATGATGTTGTTGTTGCTGATTCAGCTGATGGTGGAGTTCCGCAACTTTCTGCTTCAAGTTAGCCACATCATCTTCAGCAAGAGCAATCTCTTCTAGCTCAGCCTTTGTCTTCACATCATTTTAAGTTATAAGAATAAAAAATGACAGATTTATAAAGAATAATGATTCTTTTAACATCAGTACCAACCTTGGAATCTATTCCACAGGAACTAGAAAATTGTCCAGATGACATGCTCAAACCAACTTCAAGGGCAGCTCTAAGATCCCAGCTTGCAGCTGCTCTTGTAATCTAGAAACCTGCACAATCATTTAAAAAAAGTAGGGACAAAATTAGTACCACAATTCTTCACCAAAAGGTTAGAAAAATTGTCCAAGAAGAATCATTCCTTTGAAAGAAAGTAGATTTTAGCTCAGTGTTAGAGATTCTGCATAATAATCATATTAATCTCAATGTTAGAATTATGCAATTTCTAAGAAAAGACAGGATTTCCATTAACATTTCTTAGCTAGTTGATGCAGCAATCATATTTATTATTTGAGTGCATGAAAACAGAGCAGCCTTCCAAATAAGTCCAGGGCCAAAAGAATTTGACAAGAGGGGTACGGATAGAGGGTTTTAATTTGGGGATTAGGGTTTAGGAATTTGAGGCTTAGGGGATGTTGGAATTGGGATGTCGGGCGTCGCACACGGACAGTCGTAGCGACTGTCGATGACGGCAACGACCGCCGGGAAGTCCAAATCAAACAAAAAAACAGAAATCATACCGGATTTGTTGCGCGAACGGCGGGGAACGGCGGCCAGGAACGGAGGCTCGGCGGCGATAATCTCGCCGGCGGAATGGCAAGGAGGAAAATTAGAGTTTTTAATTTAAGATTGGATTATATTTGATCTAATTATTTAAAAATAAATACTAAAAATAAAATATATATAAAAAAATTATTTAATTGAATTTTTATTTTAAATAATTATTAATTATATATTAAATTTTTTAAATTTTTATTTTTTATTAATTAATTTATGAGTGTTCAATAATACTTATTATTAATAATACTTAACGATGTTCGTCGTACATCGTAAAAAAAATTTAAATTTAAAAGTAGAATCTTAAGGCTTAAAAGATAAAAGCAGCAGCATGATTGGCACTACTTTTACTTTAATTGTGATCCCATTGGATTGGCCTCAAAGATATGGTTAATATATTTTTTTCTTTCTAAAATATGGCACCCTTATCCTATGCTAAGTATGGGTGTTCACAAAAATCTGAATCGATTTATTATATCAAAAAATTAAAAGACTCGAACTAAATAATAGGTAATCGTATCGGTAAAAATTAGTCAAAATGATACGGTAATTATATCGGTAAAATTAAAGGTTAAACGAGACGAAATCGATTACAATTTTTCACTAAACAGTTAACCGGAAAAAACTAATAAGAAATTTTAAATTTATATTCATATTAATATTAAATTATTGATTATTATTGTAATTACCATACATAAAGTATATTTTATAATAATATTAAATTATTAGTAATAATCAAACGTATAGTGTACGTCTATTCGAACGTACATCTATTCTAGTATTGAGATATAGTGAGATATGTGTTGCATCCTTTTGTTTCTGTTTGGTTTTCTAATGTAGTTGCAGACAGTTTGTGTCTTGGGGCATTGATTTGATCTTGCAATTCCTTTTACAATTTATGTTGTCGTGTCTTTGTTCTATTTACATTTTCTCTTAAACAACTCTGTTAAGCTCGTATTCATATTATTGTGATCGTGAAATGAATTAAATTTAAAATGCTTTTTCTCTTTCGGTGTTTTTGTCTCGATTTCGGTTGACTCAAACGACGTAGGAGATTTTAACGAAATTCTTTTCTTTGAAAAAATTATAATGATATCACATTATTGATTATACAAATATTGGTTTAATTAATATAAATTATTAATTATTACTAAGATTTATGTAATCAATATTTTTTTAAAACTTTTAATTGTTTTAAGCTTTAAGGACCTTTTAAATATAAATTTTAAAGACTTTAGTTGGTCGATTTTTTAAAATTATTAAATTTAGCAGTAATAAATATATAAAACGGTTCATGGTTAATCGAGTAACCGTACTGAATAAACCGGTTAACCGTTTAGGCGATAACCAGATTAAACGGGACAGTAACAGTTCATCAAAATGTCGAACCGAAATTTCCGATAACTATACCGATAAGCCGCGCCAATATAATTAACCGCCTATGAACACTTATACAATTAAATCGAGCCGTTCGCAAGCAGTTCAAGCTTGATTCAGTAAAAAATTTGTGACATAGGTTAGACAACCCTTTAATTTAAAACAATTACTTTTACTTGTCTATAGCCTGGGTGGCTCGTCTGGTTTAAGTTAGACATGGACAAAAAAATTTAGGCATAAAGCTAAAAAATATTTTTAACGCTTAACTGGATAGTCATTTTAGTTTTTTTGGAGTAATTCAATACTCAACATTTTATTTTGGGTCAAAATAACCCTTTTGTGAATGAAAACTGTCAGTCAATTGACTATAAATGGCTTGAAATAACGTGATAAACCTATAAAGCAGTGCACGCTGACATTATAGTATCATATAGACAAATGTGTTGACTTGAAAAAACGTTACGTTAGTCAAATTTTTTTATAAATTTATATAAAATATAAAACATTTTTTTCTGCAGACTTATCATTTTGTCAAGTCATTCCAAACTGTTTACTGTTAATTTTCTAGCAATTTTTATCCACAAATGGGTCATTTTGACCAAAATAAAATGTTGAGGGTTGAATTGCTCCAACAAAAAGAATAAGGTTAAAGTGACTATTCAGTCAAACGTGAGGGTGTGTTTTGACTTTATGCCAAAAATTTTAATGCACAGATAGATTCGACACGAATGTAATTTAATATGTATTTTTAAAATTTTCAATCGAATAATTTAATTGGTCAAGTTTGAAATTTTTGAAACTGAGACTTGAGCTTGTTCGGGTTTAAGTCTTTAATTAACACCGGTTGTGGTTATTAAACCCTCTTAAAAAAAACAGCACTTACCCCTTCTCTCACTAGCTTGTCAATCTCTTAAGTAGAATTAGTATGACTAAATATCTCTCTAACAATAGTAATTTAGGATGTTTATCTCAGTGTTTTTTTTATTTTAATTCAACAACAAAATAGTATTTTCGTTCGATTTTAAATTTTAAAAAATTTACATACATTTATATATTGTGTTATTCGAATAAGGATTACCTAAATAAAAACAATAACTAAGCAATGGGTTCTATCTCAGTGTTATTAAATGCAATAACTAAGCAAGCTTATAAATTCATAAATCCAAAAGATAATAATGGGAAAATTACTCCACTAATCCAAATTCATAAGTAAAAGCAAATAGCCTTTGATTTGAATGTTGTAAAATTTCCCTCATGGGCATGGGCCTCATCCATGTCGATGCCAGGCTTGCTGCCGGGGCACTCGACCTTGCTTTAGATTACACACTTTTGGGGTTTTGAAATCTACAAATACAACCCCAAATGTTGAATGCTAACAGCTAAAACAACTAAAAACAATGGACACTCAAAATATTACTAGCTTGTTAATTTGTTTTCAATTAGAATCTTATGTCTTGGATTCCTCTTTTTCATTCATTCCATTGTGTTTGATTCATCTGCCTTTATAGCATAATTATGATCTGTCTTGTAACATGATTTTCATCTGCCTTATGACATTATTCTCATCTATTTTTGTGACAGTTTGACGTTCGTACAACGATTATCACAATGCACATCTCTGGTCAGGGATCGTCGGCGGTGTAATATGGTTAGACCCCCTTTTGTGTCCAATTGAATTCGTGCTTGAAAATTATGCTCAAAACCTAAATCAAATAAAAACAAACAAATTTCCTTATTTTTCGGACTTAATTCAATCCAAAATCTCTTAAATTTCAAACAAGTCCATAAATTTAGACGAATAATCTGACCTCTTGAGTCTATATTAAAATATTCTCATAATATAATACAAGGAATTCGAATTCAAACAAATAAACAATAAACCACCCTCTTACTTTAGGTTAACAAAAGGATACACAAAAGTTTTGAAAATTCAAAAATGGTAGCAACAAAAATCCCAACAACTTTACATTGTTGTATTGGTGCATTATTAGTAGTTTCGTGTGTATAAAGCAAATGCATGCTTCCATCGAGTTAATGTCTGGTGAAAAGTGTGTTTCCAAACACATCATTTTGATGCCCTAAAAAGAGGTGATTGTGCAGCTCATCCGAACCCACTAAAACAGACCCTTTGGTCTCGACGGCTGGACCAATGGGTGCAGCCACAAAGGCCGATGGGGCCGGGGTCCCCTACACCATGTGAGGAATCATGAGCTGTGGTCAACATATGAATTGCCCACCTATGTTGCACTGATACAGATTTAAATACGAATACGAGTATAAAAATAGGAGAAAAAACGATAATTTTTAAATTACAGAGTAAAGATACTATGACAAATATAAAATATTTTTTTTACAAAAGCCGATTGGGGTCCCCTACAACATGTGAGGAATCATGAGCTGTGGTCAACATATGAATTGCACACCTATGTTGCACTGATACAGATTTTAAATATGGATACAAATACAGAAACGGAGATGAAAAACAATAATTTTTAAAATTCATAGTACGAGTACGATTAAGGTACGACAAATATAAAATAAATTGTACACAAAGGCGGATTGGGGTCCCCTACAGCATGAGAGGAATCATGAGGTGTGGTCAACATATGACATTGCCCACAATGGGGAACTGTTGCATTCATCATCAGAAGATAAAGCTTAGTTCTTAGTGCTTATTCACATTTGCATCTCTTTCCTTTAACGGTTCCTAAAAGCAAAATCAAATTGCCTCTTTGTCTTTGGTTGCTTTGATGGTTGACACCTCATGTTCACAATTGTTTTTTTTTTCTTTTCTCTTTTTTGTTGTTGTCCCAACGTATACAAACTAATAAAGTGTGGTTTTGATGGTTTGGTCAACAAATTTGATGACTTAGATGAATGGATTTGAAAATAATGTGACCACAATTTGTTTAATGTTAAAAAGTTAAGAAATGATAATCAGATTCATGTTTGATTGCACTGACGGTGTATAAATTTATACATTACGTCTTTTAGTCCACTCAACTTGTACACAGGCTGAAATTGAAATTATTGAGAAAACGAAATTGAATTATAAATTAACTTATAAATTTATGTTCATTAATCTTAACACTTTTTTGTATCGTCAGTATACCAAATACGATTTCATAATAAATTTAATAAATAATTTATGCCATGCATTTGGCTTGGTGTGAGCTAGTGTTTAATTTGAATATGGGGATGATGATGTAAGATGAAAAAAAGAAATAGATATCAACCATTTTGACTTGAGTTGTTTATTAGTTGCTTCCTTATCAGCCATTATTTTCCAAAGAGTTAGGCATGAAGATATGAAATAATTAATGTTTCTTTTAAGGAAAAATAAAATAAAATAAAATAATGTTTAATATTTGAATGTGATTATAAAAGTTTTAAAATGTGATAAATTGCAGAAAGTCGGTCCACGCATGCAGTTCTTCAATCCCATTATTTCCTTTCCAATAAAGTCGAGAAAAGAAGAATGTTTACATATACGTGGTATAAGTATTAGAATTCGTTTGTTTCTTTTCGGTATTATTTATTAATAAGTTTATATCACGTGTATTATTAATAAAATAATATATATATAAAATAATAAAAAGAAATTATTAATATATGTGTTATAAAATTATTGGTGGGACATATAAAAGGATAGAAAAAAGAGACAAATGAATTTGTTCGATTAAGTACGAAGTCAAAAACTCATATTATAATGAATTAATTTATTGAATTTTATTTTAGAAATATAAGGGTTATATTTAAATTCAAAACCAGGAGATAAGATCTAATTTTTTTAATATTTAAATTTAGATTATGGGTACGATCTCTCCCGCGCCTTCTTTAGTTCGAGACCTTGTATATGTAGAAAATCTTTGATGGGAGACTCACTCACTAAAGTCTGATATGTGTCACATGTCGGTCTAGATTAACCAGGGTAAAGCCCCGAGAAATCGAGAGGGTAACAAAAAAACAACATTTAAACCTCATTTTTTGTCAACCCTTACATTTTTATTTTTTTGTCAATTAAACCAACATATGAACAAAGTATCAGACGTTTTTAGGAACAAAGCTATGATCAAACAATAGGAGGAACAAGAATTTATTAAACCTTTAAATTTAAAAATAGGGAGGAGCAAATAGCCTATTTAATTAATATTTAAACTAAAAAGGACTAAAAATGCTATTATAACAAAAAATTTAAAAGAGTTCTTCTAGTGAAGAAGTTTTACGAATTCATCTGTAAGCTAATTAGCGGCGGATTTAAAAAATAAAGGTTCAAAATTTCAATATACATTTTTTTATAAATCAGTATATAAAATAAATTTTTTTATTATAAGTTACATTATATGTTTAAATTTTCCCTAATAGTGATGCATATGCTCCCTATGAGAGCCATATTCATCCGCCCAAAAACTAGCGATGCATTATATTCTTAAAAATCCATATAGCCGTACCACTTTTTTGTTTTTTAACTAAAAATATATTATTTTTACTTAAAAAAACAAAGATTTACATTTGTTTATTTTACATTTAAAATAATATTTTTTGGGTTAAAAAACACTCACCGGTCTAGTTTTGTCCAAAACATCAATAAAACGAGTAAATATACCTTTTAATAATCGCCTTAGTTTAACCTAACAAGTGTCTCAGTAGAAAAGCGTATGATATTTATTTTAGGAGATACGCGTTCAAATTGCCATGTCTACAAGGTGTATGCACATTGTAAAAAATATGCATGAATCGATACTACTTTATAATCACCTTTAGACTATTCAAAAAAATATCACCTTAATTAATTTTTTTATCGATTGTTATTTAAAGGAACGGAAGAACCAACTTAATTGGTTTAGCAATATAATGTGCTATATCTTTTAAATAAGGCCAACAGTTTGATTTTTGGATTACAATGACCATATTTATAATAAATTTATGGAAAATACTTTGATAAACACAAGCCTTTCAATTTTAGGGTGTACGGATTTAAGTTATGGTTTAGGTTTTAGGTGCTTAGTATGTAGGATGTAGAATTTAAGGTTTACAGTTTAGGGTTTAGTGTTCAAGGTTTAGGTGTTAGGCTAGAGATTTTGGTTTTAGATTTTTTAGCTTAAATATGAAGAGTTGTGTTAGAGTTAGGGATTTATGGTTATAATTTTTTTACACAGCTTGCATATCAAAATATAACCCTAAATTTATTTGATATAAATTAATCAGTTAATGAATTAGATATCAAAATTTATTAAAAATGGGAGGAAAGCATTATGATTAGTTTGAAATTATTTATATTTTGAAAAACAATGATTAAGACATTATGGTAAAAGAAAATCATTGTTAGGAGAAGATAATGAAGTTTGTGTGGGGTGTAAAGAGAGAGCATAACGGGTGTGTTTCAAATTTTGAAATCTAAAAAAAATCAACCATCACTTACCAAAAAGGTTAGAGCACTTGGGCCACATGGATATATTGACTGTTTGTCAGCATGTTATATATATATATATATATATATATATATATATATATATATTCCAAATTTTGATTTAATAATTTAAAATATATTGTAAAAAAATAAGAATACAAAAATAATATAATTAAGGATGATTAAAAATTCGTACTCGATGAACTTTGATCCGATATGATAATAATATCTTTTAATAAAATTTGGGTTTCAATTGGATTGAGTTCGGGTTTAAGAATAAGCCACATGAGATAATTACAAAAATAGTCTTATTATTTTTATATTTTTAGTTAGATTTTGCATAAAAATATATGTAAAAATAGTATATAAAGTAATATAGTTATTACATAAAATTAAAATAAATTAGTATTTTATTCTAATAAATTGAATAAATTAGTATTTTATTCGATTATTTTTATTTTGATAAAAAAATTAAAATTATGCTAAATCGAGTTCTATTAACATGTCAATTGTCAACTTAGCTTGTGGTGTATGACAAAAAATATTATTTTAATCGTAATTAATATTAGGTTTCAAGTTCAATCTCGAATAACTTCTCTACTTCCTCTGCTTTTACCGAAAAAAACTAAACATTATGTTGGCATGAAGCACGGAGAGGACTTTGCTCATCTTTGTTAAATGGGATAATTCTAAATTTGACCCCTTTCAAGATTAATAGTTCAATTTAAGCCCTTTAGTCCTTAACTAAATAAAAGAAATTGTATTTTTAGTCCTTCTAAAGATAAAAAAAATCAATTTAACCTCTTCTAACACAATGTTTAAGTTTGACCCTCAAAATTATTAAATGTTATCTCGACCCCCAACAACATAAAATTCCTAACTTCACCACTCCATATAACTTTTTTAGTATATTTAAATATATGCCATCTTATTGTTTAAATTTTTAATAAAAAATATTTACTTTAATTTGCTTTAGAGGGGGTTTGGATAAAGAGGAGAATCTACTCCAAATTTGAATGGGACAAATGAAACCTAATGTTCAACTAAATACAAACTTTCCCATCTTTATTTGATTAGATTTAAAATAATCAAAGTTTACATGCACTTTAATTTTGGGAAACCCAATTTAAAAGGCTTAAGCTTCGATTTTCCCATGTTTAACCTTGATTAACCCCCAACTCCAAAAATATATTTCCCTTTATTTTGCTTTTATACACAATTTTTTATTTTTTAAATGATCTTGGTAACTAGAAATGTCATAGAGGGTTAAATTTAAAAGAATATTTTATAAAGGAAGAGAAAAAGGGAATGTTCGAGATTCAATGAAAAGTCATTTGCCAACCTCAATTATTAATTGTTATAGCGAGATACGGCGTTAAATCCCTTAAATAAAAATAAAAGTTCTAATTTTGAGTTGTGAATGAAGAAAAATAAATTAAAAGAATTCTTCATATTATATACTTTTACAATATTTAATTTAGATTAATCGGTAAATTGAATAATTACAAATATTTAAAAAAACATTCGTGAATGTTTTAGTAATGTTCTTTTTTCGGTCGAAAAAATAGTAGTGTTTTTTTTTTTTTGCAAACAAAGTAGTGTTCTTTTGAATATACTAATAAAAATGAAAGAAAAAATAATGATGATTAAACGTACATGGTGGCTATAATGAACATGGATAACCTTTTTAGAAAAATAAATTCCACTTCAATTGTAAAATGATAAAAAGACAAGAAGATTTGATTTTCTTTTTAATTTCACCTACCTGAGTAGGTATCGTATTATAACGACCCATTATGAGAGTGATTCTTTTAATTCAGTTTTCTCTATTTACAGTATAGTTCTACGTATGCTTAATATAGAGCAACCATTTCAACTCAATTTTCTCCATTCGTAATGTCAAGATTCTAACATCCGATCTTATTTAAGGTACTTAATATTTCATCTCGCTAGATCAGTTGATGTCAATTATTTTTTATAAAAAACTTAATTATCTATGTATTTTACTATATTTTAATTTGCTTTAAAGAAATGTGGAGGGGGGCATTATTGAGTTTGAAAATGCAAAATTATTAGGGGATGAAACTGGAAGTGCCAGTGCATTATTCAATGGAGTTCAGATTTTTGCAGAACCCTCTATTGTCAAAGCAACATATCAAGGGTACTACCATTATAAGCCAATCCTCCATCAATGCTTTGGATGTTATTTGTCACTTGCTGCTAGGTATGGGCACGAGTCGGGTCGGATCGAATTTTTGGTCTATCGAACCCGACTCGAAAATTAAATACCCGAACCCGACCTAATTTATAAGAAAAAAATTAATTTTAGAGACTTAATCGTAAAAAATTATAATTTTAAAGATTAAAGTGTAAATAAAAATTTAACTTTAAGGACCTAATTATAAAAAAATATATATATATAATATTATTATAAATATCCCTAAAAAATTTAGAGAAAAATTATACAATTAATCTTAGGCCGAGTCAGATATTTTTCACTATAAACGTAACTTAACCTAAACCCAACTTTTTATTAAAAAATCTACTTCGATTGTGCCAAATCGAGTCGAAACCCGACCTAATCGAGTAAAATGTTCATCCCTACCTGCTGGAACCTTGATTGGGATTTACTCACATGTTTGAGTTTCTTTTTGAGTTTTGACTTTACCCTCCCACACTTTGTTAATAAACTAAATTAAAAATGGTATTTTTTATTCATAGTGGTAGTAACAAATTAATTAATTTAACATAGTTTCAAAGTAGAATTTTGAATTTAGTTTTCTCCATTTTAAAAGAACTTTACACGTGGAGAATGTTGGGACATTTTGGTAGTAATAAATTATGGGATTATTTGATTCATGTACTACATAGTATTTTTTTTTTTGGCATCATCAAATTTATTTGAACGGTAGACCCTAAAATTAAATCTACATTGTAAATATGCATAATCATTTAAAATGTATCTTTTTTTCTTAAATTATTGTTGTTATTATTATTTGTTACAATAAATATCAATACTTTTTTATTGGTGGGGTTATGTGTTTGTATGTTAAAGTATTAATTTTTTATCAATAAGTTCGTTTAAGTGGTAAGCAGCTTAGTATCGCTTAAATAAGTCTTAAGTTTGAGACATTGTATATGCAGAAAATTCTTACTGAAAGATTTCAAAAACAGATGTGCAACGTAGATCGGTCTATATTAATTAAGACAAAGTCTTGAGAAATCGAAATAACAGCAAAAAAAAAAATATTTTTCATATCACTTCATTAGAAGAAAATATCAATTTATAAAAATAAATAAGTAAATTCCAATTTATAAAAAAAGAAGCAAATGGCAATGATAATTGATGACTTCATTTATATATATTTGATTGCATATGCATGCTGCCTGCATGGGTGGGTGGGTTTTTATATACATAAGTACTACATATAATATGCTTGTTTTGACCTTGACATTATTTTTTTGGTAAAAGGTATGATTTTTTTAACTAAGAATCATACACAAATCGTACGATCATATACCTCGTTAAATTTTTTTTAAATTTAAATAAAAGAATAGAATACATACGAAATCACCAAAGAAAATAATAAACTGAACAAGAAACACAAGAAGGCTACACTGCTAACCTTGACATTATTGTATACTGACTAAATAGATGAAGCTTTATAGTATTATTATCTGTACTTGATTTATTGATCGACTAATTCAGATCGAGTACGATAAAATTGTATTATATGAGTGACTATTCCTACTTAATTATACATGAATCCATACCATATTTTCCAATTAAATGCAACAATTTGAGTTTTAAAAGTTGTATTGGGTCGGATAAACATGTCACACATTACTTAAAATGTTAGCATGTCCAGAGATAGAGCCAAGATTTAAGGTTAATGACAAAATATAAATATTTGAAAGTGAGAACAAATTCATAAATAAACTAATTTTTTTAAAAAAAGTTATATATAGAGACAAAAGTGAAAAAATAATTATTCGGATGGAGACAATTGCCCTTCCCAATCCCATGTAGCTTCGCCTTGAGTATGTCGCGTAATATTTTAAATTGAATCCACATCATTTTATTGAATCCACATCACAAAATCAACTGTTACAAAATGACTATTTTTTTCTTAATTTTTTATGTGTAGTGTTTTATGTACTACAAACAAAGTACACACCATAACACATGTTTATCGTTACCTACATAAGTGTCATCATGGCATTATATCCCGAAATATCCGTTCACGGGTCTCCCTTCCTTCCCCCTTGGACCCTTCATGTCTTTGCTCTTCATAGGTTATAATGGGGACAATATAAGTGAGAAATTTGGGTCGAGTTTAAGATAAAATTATAAAATTTCAGATGTCAAAGTAAGAGTGTAAAATGAAGAATTGAAGTCTCGTGTAAAATAAAGCCCCTTAAGGTTAGAGAAGGTAAAAGTGTGCATTCAGTTAATTCGGTTTTTATATATCAATAACGGAATACATCGAATAAAAAAAGTATAGTTTGATTATCCGGTTTTTATCCATCTTTTTCTTTGCTTTTGTAAAAAAAAATACAAATAAACAGCATATTTGACTAAATTCCCTTGTTTTAAATAATTTACTCAACTTTTTATTCGACTAAGTCCATCACCAATATTGAAAATAACGGAGAATTCCGGTCAATAACTTTGACGAATATATCATCAGGATGGACAAAGTAAGAAAAAATATATGTTTGAACAATAAATATTCAAAAAGATTTAAAATACAATTTTACCATATGAATAAAAACGCTAAGACTATATATATATATCAAAACTCTAAACACTCGCCATTTATCTACATATTCTTAATCCTCCACGTTTCTTATTTAAACACTTTTGAATTAGAATCTCATTTCATATTCGCTTTTATACATTACAATCTCCCATTTCTTTTCTGATGTGGGACTAATCTCTCTTACGTGTAACAACAAGCACTTGTAAATCATTTATACGCACATCTGTGTTGATCCTTTACGATCAAAAAGGATTTTAAATTAATCGAGCTAATTATAAGATTTGGATTACAATTGACATGTCTAACTTAAACTGAACAACTTGCTTATGAGTTATGACCATTGTTTTGTTCATAATTCACCCCACTACACTATGCTAGAAGCCTTTAAAACCCTAATAAGAGTTTGGATGGGGGGGGGAGACAATGTAATACATACATACATACATACATACATACATACATAGGTCCAGCTTTCATTTTCAATGTAATTAGAATGGCAATAGGACCTGTGTTACAGTTAAGCATGGCAGCCTTTCACACAATACAGTCCAGTTCCCATAAATGAAGCTTTGTACAAGCAGTAATGGGTACCTGAAAATGAAGCTATTTTGGGAGTGTATATGCAGAAATTAAATGCCGAGTCTGCCATATTCTTTAATCCTTTCTTTTAAAGGTAAACACCATAATTAAAGAGTAAAGCTACAAGACAACGGGGACTCAACGGTTGGGGTGGACGACGTTTTCCGTTTGAAATCATAACTTCAGTCGACAAAATAATTGTATTCTTTGCATGGACTGGATTAAAAAGAGGATTTGAAAATGGGGGATATTGTCATTTTGGTCTGTCTACTGTGCAGCAATTTGAGAATTTAGTCCTTGTGCTTTTATTCAACTTAGGTTTGTTCTTTTTTATAATGTTAGTAGTTCATCAAAATTGTTATTGCCTAGAGGTGAATCTAAAGAGGTAATATGGTAAAATCACACCCATTTTTTTGTTTTTTTAATAATTTTATTTGAGTACAAAATAGTATGTGCATGATTTTCAATTTTGATAAATTCATGTACATCTACAGACTAATCTAAATACATACATATATATAAGCATAGCTTCACTCTTGTTATCATTCTTAACAATTCATGTTAAAATGTCGACATTAGTGATAGAACTTGATGAAAAAGTTTGAGGGCAATTTATTTTTTAAAATAGAGGTTTAGATAGATTTTTTTTTAATTTTGAAGGGTTTAATTCACATTTTTTAAAAAATGTGCAGTCTACCTATTTTTTTTTAAAAAAATGAGAGATTTAATGAGAACTTTTAAAAATTTCGGAAGGGTGTTTGATTAAATTTTTAAAATTATGAGGGTCCAAATATTCATTTTCAAAATTTTAAGGGGACAAATCAAAAATTTAAAAATCCCAAGATTTTATTAACAAATATTCAAAATATGGGGGCATCCTCCTAAGGTCCCACTTATGCTTCGCGGTTGGTTGATGCGAGTCAAATACTTAAGATTATCTTTAAAGAAAAAATATAATCATATTTGATATTTGTACTTTAGAAAAATATTCAGTACAGTACTAATATTTTTAAAATGTCCAATATAATACATATATTTTGATAAAATATTTAAACTAGTATTTGTACTTTTAAAAGGTATAATATAATACATATACTTCAAAAAAATGTTAAACGTGATATTTAAACTTTGAAAATGTCTAATTTGGAAAAGATCATTTCCTTCTTGTTTTATTTATATTTTCACATAATATTATAACATACATGCGAATATAATGATTTTTTTTCACGTGTCGAACTTTCATTGGTTGATTTAGCATTAGCGATGCTAACCACAAGTACCATGAGACAATATGATATTGTAGTTCATGTAGTATATTAGACACTCTATCAAATTGTAAGTATTGCATTGAATATTATTAGAAGTGCATGTACCATATTAAATATTTTGCTAAAGTACAAATTGTATATTTTATCAAAATACATATATCAAATATATAATTATACCAATAGTTTACACCAATAAAAAGTCTACATATCAACTAAATATACAAGGTTTAAAAAAAATCATCCTACCCCACACTCGTCCCCCATGCTTGTTTGGGCACTAAGAAAACACATCATAAAAGTAAGTGAATCAAACCATGTCAAACTAAAATATGACTAAATTTCAAATTTTAGTATAGTGGAGGGACCACAACCAAGATATGTCCTTCAATTTTTACTGTTTATTTGTTCATATTATAACGGCGTTATAAGCCGTCACCTTGGCTATATATAACCATCCCCTTTGCCTCTCTGTTCAACACTCTCATCCTCATTATTCAACGTTTTCCAGTTTGAGTAAAATTCCAGTTTTCCTTTTCGGTTTTCTCGGAAAATGGGGAAGAAAGATCAGTCGACAGAAGAGAAAATGAACCAGAGAGTTGAAGCTGTTCTTCAGCTTCTTAAGAAGCAGTTTCCATTAACACCCAAACAGGTAAATTGTTGGGTTTTTTTTTTTCTTACCTACCACCAGATTTTCTGGGAAAATACGATGATTACGACGATGGGTTTCTTTTAGTTTCGTAAAAGAAAATGTTTTTGATTCAAGGAACAGGAGAAGTTCTGCAATAATGCTTGTGTTGAGAGGTTTCTAAGAGCAAAAGGTGATAATGTGAAGAAAGCTGCTAAGCATTTACGAGCTTGTCTTGTTTGGAGAGAGAGTATTTGCAGAGGTATGAAATTATATTTAAAGTCTAGTCGAATTAAAATTATAAATATAAATAAAAAAATTATTATTATTTTTTTCCACGAGACTCGAACTTTATTTTTATTATTTTCCTTTTTGTTTTATATAACAAAGAATCTTTCTTTTTCGTTTCTATTTTGAAAGTTATACTCCCATATGATTACTGCCACTTGGATTCCATTTAGTAAGCTAACAACAAGATTAAAATTATTAATTATAATATTAAATATTTGTAATGTCCTATTCGATTTAGTCAAATTATTAATAATTTAATTTGAATATTTTTTTTGGTTGGGAAAATGCAGAAAATTTGATAGCAGATGAGTTCTCAACAGAGATAGCTGAGGGAGTTGCTTATATAGCTGGCCATGATGAAGAGTGCAGGCCTGTTATGGTAATTTTCTCTTAAGTATTTATTATTATCATTATTATTACATATAAATTTAATAAAAAATGATTTTTGTATGATCTTTCCTTTACAGGTTTTGAGGATGAAACAAGATTATCAAAAGTTCCACTCTCAAAAGATGTGAGTTTCACGTACTAAAACAATTTGTTTGTCAAAGTTTTTTTTATAGTTTAACTAACAAAAAAAAAAACAAAAATCTGAATTGTATTCGATTTAGGTTTACTCGTCTGGTAGTTTTTACATTGGAAGTTGCAATATCGACCATGTCCAAAAACATCGAACAACTCGTCCTACTCTTCGATGCGAGTAAGTTTTCACTCCATATAGTTCAGTATCCGTTTGTCCATATCGAACTTTCTGTTTCAATATTGTTTTTTCCTTAACAAATTCAAACCCGAGACGTTACTTAACCGGCCAATGATTTTTCGAGTTGTTTGTTGTCCAAAAATGCAATAAATGTGGGAGGGTGGAAAAGAAACCCAAACTTAGTAACCCATGTTGGGGATCGCCGGCAGGGTCTGAGACAACCTCAGACAATGTCCGGAGTGCCCCTTCAAATGTCACCCTCAAATCTTAGTTTGTTCACGAGATTACTAGGGTAGTACCGGGAATTGAACAGTGTTTAATACAATTGGTCAATTTTCTAACAGTAAAGTGTTAAGAGTAAAGACCCAGACTTTTAATGTTGTTGCTGCCTTAATTCCTGCAAAATGATACGCTTTAATCTAATTATCCTCTGCAAAAGTGGGATTAAGATTACATTTATTGGATTATAACATTTGTTTTATGGGGGCACAGGCTTTTTCAGATCGGCATCTGCTTTCATGAACTTGCTGCTGGCAGCATTGAAAATTGTGGGCGAGTACTACCCCGGACGACTTTACAAGGCCTTTGTCATCGACCCACCTTCATTGTTTTCTTATCTTTGGAAGGTTATATTTCAAAATCTTGTACACTTGTTTTTTTTTTAATTTTAATTTCCTCTTTGTGGGCCCATAATTATTGTTACACATTCTCCTTGACATGTCATTCTTTTGAATTTTTGTGTGACCAAATTAAGTTAGATCCCATGAATTTGAAAAAGAACTATAATAGTAATTTTGGGTCCCAAATTTGTTTTTAAAATTCAACATTTTTGTAAGTTCAAAATTTCGGTATGTTTTGATTTGACATAACTTAATTTTTTTATAAAATCTTAGTTAACTTTTTTAAGGGTGCCTTTTGAGAATAAATACTACTATTTGGGCAAATTAAAAATATATAGACTATATATTGATTTTGAATATAATAGAGGGATTGAAACCAAGTTTGACCTTTTTATTATTGTGTATTTAGTTCTTTTAGATATAATGGAAGGACCAAAAGTGAAATTAAACCATTTTTTTATTCTTTTTGCAGGGTGTTCGTCCATTTTTGGAGTTATCGGCGGCTACGACGATGGTTTCTTCACTAGACTACGAAGATTCACTGGAATTCAACGATTTCACATCGTACCCGAGAACATCATCTCTACGATTCGACTCATCGTCGATCAGATCAACGGCCAAGATCGGCTCCTGCTCATCGTCCCGTTTCTCGTTCACCGTTTCCCATCATTTCGACTCTCTCAAGCCTTGGTACCTCACCTTGACGACCGAGCCACCGTCGTCCAAATGCGGGCCCACCGCCAGCCCCTCCCCGCTGGGCCCGGCTTTAATCTCGCCGCTCAACGCCAGGTCCCTATCGTTTGCATCGCCGACCGCCAGGACGGCACGCGGCAACTTCAGCATGAGGAAGAGCTTGTTCCCGTCCACACCCTTGCCGCAGCGTAGCAAAGCCTTCGAGCTCGTCAAGGTCGCACATCCCCGGACACCACGACCGTCGTTCCTCCAATCGCCGGCGATGTTCTTCCGACGTGACGGACACGTCAGCAACAAGGCGGAAAGGTCTCGGGAATCGTTCCTGCCGTTTTTGAAATTCTATCGGAGGCCGTACGATGAGATGATTTATCGGTCAATGATGAGGCCACCACTAGGTGGCTTGATCTCCATTGTTAAACGTCGCCACATGTCCGTATCTCAACGGTTCTAGACCCCAGAAAAAGGACAAAGAGAAGAGTGCATAGTGCTATTATATGTCAACATTGACTCCAAGTGTTTTAAACAACACTACTAAATTACTAATAATTCCATTAATTATTTGTTTACTTTATGTTTATCGTTAATGGCCGTGTGATTATAAATTTAATGGTCAAATTATGGTTTTAATCTCCTATTATACTATCCATAGCTTACTAGAGGAACCAAATTATCTCGAATTTAAGTATACTGACTAAAATTTTGAGTTTAATATAATTTGATATAATATTTATATTATCCATCTATAAATAGTTTTTTATTAAGAATTTAAGCATGTTTAATTTCACGTTTTTTGTTTATCGTAACTAATAATATATCGATCGAACTGAATTGAACTAAATCAATAAATATTTTTTTAACTAACACGAAAAGAGAGAATGAAATAATTAATTCAAGTAATTTAATGAAGGAGATTACGTGCGAGGTGGGATGTGAATACTTGTGCTAAAATTTGTACATAATGTGCCCATAAAAAAGTGGTTAAAATAATGTGGGCGTTGTTCGAGTTTATGGAGGCGAAGCAAAGCATATGGGAAGACGACACCGTGGTCGAAACGTTGAACATTACATCGGAAATCATTGTACCAAAGCGTTGAAAATAAGTACTACCCCATATATAAAAAGGAAGTTGATACTTTATATATATATATATAACGTCTTATACAGTAAAATTTAATAATTTTTACTCATAAATATAAATATAGACAAACGAATAATTTTGTGTTAAGGGACAAATCTATAAAATTTAATGAACGAATTTATAAAATTTTAGAGAAAAATAAATTTTTAATAGAAAATTCTAAATTATATATATATTTCAAAATTTTAAGGGGCGATCGCCCCTCCATCCCCATACACACATACATGGTAAAGAAATAAAAATAAGCTAAAAATTCAATTTCAAAACTACTCTAGAACCGAAAATTTAAGGTTTGGGTTGAATTTTTTTTACATACATTAGGGATAAAATAGATTTTAGTCCTAGAACTATACATTTTTATTTTTGATTTTTTTTAATAATGTGACACTTTGAGACTGTGACAAACTCTCAGATTATAATATTGTCAAAAGAATTTTAAAAATAGATCAATAATTCAATATCGAAACTAATATGGTAAAAAAATTAAGAATTGAATTGGAAAAACTCACAAATTATAAATTTTAAGTTTTTTTTTTTGTATCTCTAAATATGATGTTACTTTTTTATTGTGCATTGGTTTGAATGCTGGCAGAAATGGGTCGGATATTTGTCGTTTCTTTTTTATTTGATTGTGAGAAGTCAAATGCTCATCAAATAGAAAATCTAATTGTTTAATAGCAGCATGTACGAAAGAGCAATTTTGGGTGGGTAAGAAATGAAAAGGAAGAGGGGGGGGGGGAGGACCGGAGAAATGAGTTTTTGTCGTGTATGCGATGTCGTTTAGGACAAGAGAGGGTCAGTTTGTGTTTGGGATTTTATGGTTAGCTTTGATCAACACAAAGCTGAATATTGTGAGTATAAGTTAATGAGTGGTGGAAGTGGACAGATGGGGTTTCTGAGTTCCTGTCTTTGTTCCTCAGACTTTCTCTTGTTTGCATGTTCTGGTAAGTATTGCTTTCGTTTGGGTTTCAGTGGCATGTTTCAAGGGGAAAGGATTGCCATCGAATTTCATTTGAGTTAATTGCTAAGCACCGCAAACAAATTCGGTACGGTTTCATAGAAAAAAAAAAGAATGATATTTATCTTTAAAAATTTAAGTTCGAGCAACTTTACTTATAACGTGTGTGCGTGTTATTAAATGATTAAAAAAATTGTCAAACAATTTTTAAAGCAGACAATAAAAAGCTTTCACTTCACACTCTTTACCTCATTAGATTGTGAGTTCAATACTTTTTAAGATTAATTTTTTCCTCCTCCTCTCTTTAAGTTTGAATTATTTAAAAAAATTAAATTAAAAAGAGTTTTTTGGGTTAGGGGTCTAGTCTCCAATTATCAACGTGATTCCAATTTTAATCAAATCCTACTTAATATTTAGTGTCGAAACTAACTATAATATTCAAATAAAAACTTGATTTGAATTATATTTTAATTTGAGGATTTAATCGAAATATTTTGATGTTTAAGTTCGACTTGTTGTTTGGAGATGTCTGATAGAACCAACCATTTCACTATGTGGTGTTATTCGGGTTTTTTAATGCAAAACTTGACAATTCGATATTTAAATTAACTATTTTTTATTAAATGATATTTTATTTCGAAGATTTAATTGGAACATTTAAAGATGTTTGTTTGTCAAATTTTTTGAGTAATTCGTTGATATATGTTGTCCATCCTACTTTAATAATGACCGAGAGTTTCGATTTTCATTCTAAGTATAGACCAGCTTTAATTTGTGACCAGCATTTGTCTCTTGTAGGATAATAAAACACGAAAAAATTAGTTATTAAGCTTGCTCTAGTAGGTACATTAAAAAATAAAAAATTACACAAGTTTGCATATTTACTCTTCAAATCCTAAGGTCTATATCTTAAATTTTAAATCATATATTTTAAACTCTAAACTAAATCTCTAACTCCAAACAAAAAGAATACTAAATATGTGTATTGAATAATCTTATTTTAAATAAAAAAATATAATCATTGGAATATATGAAAAGATATATATATATATATATATATATAATGAGATATAATCCACTTATATTAAATGTAAAACTAAGAGTATTACACGTTTTTTAGATCGTTGAATAAAAAAATAGATGGCTAAGATTAATTCTTTATTTTTTCTAGTGAATATTCGCATAACATACTGTTAATCTCAATCATCCGTTTCACTCACCAAATAATTTAAATAACGTATAAAATTTTTGTATAATAGATCATATTCCTATTATTATTATTATATGAGTCTGACATTCATCACATTAACGTTAAAATAACTATAAAATTTATTTTTATTTAGGTGGAATTATCTTTTATGGACATTAAATTCCTATAATGTTTCTTATTTAAAAAATTTAGTCCTTTAATTTCTATTTTATTTTACCATCAACCCTCGACAAAAAAACTATAAAAACGTTAAAATAACTATTCTATTTTCCGTGTTTATAGTTATTTTTATCAATCCAATATTTGACTTTTTTTACTGTGTATGCAATTTTAATGGTCAAACTGATAAAAACCTGTAAACATAGAAGGTTAAAAAGCATTTCACTTTTTAAACAACAAGGTTAATAATTAGTAGTAAAATTGAGGGATCAAGATTTAAAAAAAGAAAAGAAAAGGCGTGCGGGGCTCTATGCGGCAAAACCAAAGTGCAATGACTAAATTTGAAATTTTGAAATAGTACAAGTACCTTTGTCAATTTAAACCCTTTTTATTTATTTTTTAATTTTTTGTATCTCACAGGCATATTTTGTATATTTGATTTATTAGCACTTCAATATGTTAATCTCAAAGTACTTTTAGTGAGGATCGAGGCTCTATAAAATTGAAATTTCATTTCTCAAAAATTCCAAAAGGAAGCAGTCATCTGCTACACGATAAAAACAAGTTTAAGCCTTACGTGTAATCCTTCGATTATTTTAATTAAAATTTCTAAAAATGTACAAAACAAATTGCTTTGATAGCTCCTCCAATAAGTTCAAAAAGGCCACATGGTGTTCTCGTTTAACTTGTTTGCTTCCTAGAACTCCTCTTCTACTATAGGGAAGGTAGCTCTGGACATGTAAAATATGTGCGATCGTATATAGTCTTCGAAAAATAAAGACTCAAAATGAATTAAATTAAATGTTTATAAGTGAACAATACAAAAAAATAGTTATAAATTAGTAGTAAATATATGAGAAAAATTAAAATATTATTATATTTTACAGGTTTTGAGTCATATTATACTCATTTTTATTCAAAAATCAATTTAACAAGCACACAAATTAACAAAAATTTATTATGTCGAAAAAAGAGTTTGCAACCGATTACTTAATCTTTAATCTCTAGTATCTATTTATATAGATAAGTTAGTTATAGGTGAAACTTGCCTAGAATATAATTATACTCAAACTGAACTCTTCAACGCATATCTAAATGGTAAAATAGAGTTCTACATAGATTTGATCAGTTTCGTCACTGTCGGCCTGAATATGCCTACACTTTTACTATTAGTTCTTTAAAAATATTCGGGTTAGCCTAAAATAAAATTTAAGTCACAACTCTAAATTATTTCAAATTTTAATTTAGTAAAGAGACCAAAACCATAATTAAACCTAATAGGATTGGCTTTGCAAAATGAAATAGCCCACTGCACCTTAGCTCATGAAATAGCATATTTGGACTTTGCTTAGCTGTTGCAGGCTCAAAATGGGTGCCATTGGACTTTGCATATTTGGACTTTCCTACATATTTAGTAATTAGGAAGCATAAGGGTCATATTATGTTAAAATGTTGACTTGTAAGAATGTAACAATTATTGTCCGAATTATGAATGAAATTTAATTTTTTTTGAAAGTATACAGATTAAAATGACCAAATTAGAGAATAAGTACTAAATTCACAACTTACTAGTAATATAAGGACTAACATATTTCTTGAACTATTATAAATTGGAAGAGAGGCCTTAATGACCGCTCCCTTATGCCAAGGCCCTATGTACAAAACATGAACACAATAGTATATGTTCTATTTTTAGTCGAATAACTTGAGAACACTAGTTGTCGGAAACAATGGATTTGTTTGTTCTTTACTCTCTTATGTTTTGAAGAAAGAATTCTGATTTTCTGCAATTACATATTAGTATGTGAATTGGTTTGGATTGAAAATAACTTATTTCGAATTCGATCTAATCCGAATATGACTTATTGAAAAGAACAATTGTACCTTTAAACAGTGACGGAACTACTCACCCACTCCCAATATTTTTTTTCACTTTGTCCTACTATTTATTTTTTTCTAAATTAGTTTATTTATGAATTTACCCCACTTTCAAACATTTATAGTTTGCGCCCTAATTCCTACCTTTAAACAATTAAATTTATCATACTGAATAGATAATTCGACACACCGATATATCTAAAAGATAATACAAGAGTGAACACGAGGAAATTGGAAAAAAGCTTTGATACAGAGCAAGTAGTCTGGCTATAATCAAATAAAGCTAAGCTCTAACCCTTAAATTGATAAAATCATGTACAAATCTCTCTAAAAAAAATTATATTTTGACCCCTTAAAATGACAAAGTTATAATTAAAACTTTCCAAAAACAACAACGTTAGAAATCAATACATAGGTAAAATTGCATTTTTACTCCCCTGCCCGAAAAAGGTTACGATTTCGCCCGGCATGCAAAATTTACAAAGCACAAACATTGAACAAGTATATAGTTTGCATCAATAAATGCTAGAAACATGCAATATCCTTGCTATTGTGATGTACGGTAATTAAATTGCAAACAAACGACATTAAATAGATATGTTAACACAATATCACATATCATGGCATCATATTAAATTCAGCTTCTATTTTGCACCGTTTACAGATCATAGACCTGCTTGCCAGTGAACTTAACCTCAATCGGGCTAACATTCTTCCCAATGCTCCTGAAGTTCTGCCCCACGCCTTGTCGACCAGGGTTCACCTTCTCCGGGTACACACCATCTTTGGGGTGCAAATATTGGACCTCGCCATTGGGGAACACCCTGTAAAATTGGTACTTGATCTTGTACTTGGACATAAGCCTAGTCCCCAGGGCCAAGCACTGCTCTTTCCTAGCCAACTTGAGCAGGTTCGGACCTTGTCTCATGATGGCTGCACCGCCCGTCGGCATCTCGAATATTTGTTCCTTGGGTGACTCCCATGTAATCACGTAAAATTCTTCCACTTGTGCCTTACGTAAAAGTCCACCCGTGCTGCCGCCGAATATCGGGGACGGGGTGTTCGGGTCGAGCTCGGGTGGGGTGAACCCGACCGGGGCTTCCTTTGTGGCGGTAGTCGACTCGGATGCCTCTTTGGTTGCTTCGGCCTTGATGGTGGTACGTTTTGGGGACTTGAAGGTAGGGAGTTTTACGGATGATGGTTGCTTCCATGGCACGGCGACTCGGTTGTCGGTTTTGAGGGTTGTGGGAGTGAAAATGGAGGCTTGGGTTGCCATTGCCATTGAGGATTAGGAATGTGGTGTATTTTTTGTTGGTGAAGTTTGGTTTTGTGGGAGATGATCAGATTAGAAAATGGACCATAGAGAGAATAAGTGGTGGAAATGTTGGGTAGTGGATAAGGTGGGATGTGTTGGACCAATTAGACTGTGATTTTGATACTTGGGCTTACCCATACCTCACCCTTTTCTTCGTTGAAATCTTTTCTTTAATATATTTAATATAGGGAGAAAGTATGATTTAGTCCCTCGACCTTTTTCTTTAATATAATGATGTGACACTATAAGATCAAAATGACTAAAAATGAGAAAATTGTAAGTTTTGGAACTAATGTAGACACAAAAAAGTCCAGAGATTTTGTCGGGAAAATTTATCAAGTTTAAAGCCTAAATTTTGCTTTATTCCTTTTATATATGGGTTAATTCCACCATGTCCTCACATTACCGACCAAATTCCACCTGAATCTTCAAACCAAGTCGTTTTATCAATCTACCCATCAAATTCAGTGTTAAATGTTAATTTAGATTTAACATGTTTAAAAATATTTATTAATTCGCACATTTTAAAAATGGAAACCACCTCAAATCCAATGTCAGCTAACAAAAGGACCTAATTGGAAGATTTGATGATCTCATTGAAACATTTTGAAGTTTAAAGACTACTATAAAACTTAATTTATAATTTAAGGATATATAATACAATTTAACCTCGATATATACAAGCGTGTGTGTTGAAACTTGGGGAAACATATACAAAGAAGAATTGTGTTAGCTCTCTGTTCAAGCAACTTCCGGTGGAACAAAAATCTTCAACCTCTTTCGTGTTTTATATTAAAAAAACACTAAAAAATTAAATTTTAAATTTTAACTTTAAATTTTAACTTTAAATTTTATATATAAACTCTAAACCTTAAAATATACACCATACCTCTAATTTCTTAAACCCTAACTATAATCTCTCATCTTAAATCTTAAACTCTAAATCCGCTTTTTAAAGTGAGGACAACAAAAGAGGCATAGCTTAGGGCAGACAATTTTTATCCTTTCAAGGAACATAAATCCTTTGCTCCCTAATCATGTCTCTTTCTATGCCCCACACTAAAAAGACTAAAAAATTAAATTCTAAACTCTAATCCTGAATTATACATCATAAATCCTACACCCTAGAAAATACACCTTACCTTAATTCCCTAAATCATAACCACAACCCCTAACCTTAAACTCTAAACTCACTTTTTAAAATGAGATACCAAAAGGGGCATAATTTGGGGACATGCGATTTCCATCCATTCAAAGAACAAAAATCTTCTACCCTCTAATCATGCCCCTTTTTATGTCCCACACTAAAAAGCACTAAAAAATTAAATTCTAAATCTTAACCCTCAATTCTACATTCTAAACCCTACACCTTATCCCTAATACCCTAAATCCTAACCACAATCTCTAATCTTAAACTCTAAACCCTAAAGTTACTTTTTAAAAAAAACAAGACACTAAAAGAGACATAGTTTGAAGACAAACGATTTTCATCCCTTTAAAGAATAAAAATTCTCTGCCTCTAGACTCTAATCATGCCTCTTTCTATGCAAACACTAAAAAAACACTAAAAATCTCTTGAAGTGCGTATATATATATATTATAAATATTATTAATTATTTTAAAATAATATAAATATATAAAATCAACAGAGTTCAAAAGTTCGTATGTGAAAGCAATGAATCTTCTTTATTTATTTATTTAGAACTCGATTTTTTTTTTAAAATAATTAATTACCCTAAAATTTTATACCATGCCAATCTTACAGTCAAAGAACATTTGTATTTTCTTTGATAATACAGCTAAGAATCTGCACAGTTCTTGACATTACTACAATGTCAAGAAACTAAACAGAAAATGTGTACATATAGATATATGTATATTACTTTTAAGATTTAGATTGAGATACTGTTTGGGATTCCTTTGCCAGTGAGTCCACCTTCTCTTGAGTAATCTGAGGTGTTGGGATAAAGCAATGTATATGGCACCTTCACTGTTCCATTTCTGTTCTTGAATCTAATATCATTGTTCCTTTTCATTACCCTCTTTTCAATCTCCACCAGCTTCCTTCCGAATCTTTCGAATGCGGCTAAGGGTTCAGCATCCGAAGTCCACTCCGGTGTATCTCGCTGTCCGAGGTATATTTCATCAGTCGAATGCCGTGATAAGACCTCGATAAGTGACACGCCGAGCAGAGTTTGGAACTGTGGTGTGATTGTTTTGAGGAAGGCCAAGTCAGGGTCCTTCTTGAGTTCGGTGTACTCGGCCGTGCCCGGTTCGGGCATGAAGCGACGGCTAATTGTTGGCCTATTAGGGAGGTAGCCTGCGTAAGGGTATTGTCCGAAGTTGACTGCCGCATGCAATGCAGAAGCGATCCATATGATGATTGTGCACGCTTCAATGAGCTCGGCTCGTGTCTTCATCTCAGGCCACCATGGTTCGTGTTTCAAGTCCCCGTGGCCCTCGTTTTGAATCTCGGTCCACCATGATTGGATCTCTGTGTCCGATTTTACTACTTCGTCTGAAGGGTAGTAGAATGAGCAATACTCGGTGACCCAAGTTTCGATGGCTGACCATATTTCTAACCCATCAACAGCATAAGGATAGTCCTCTATCAGAAGTTTGAGGCCAAATGGGCTGCCTCTGTCCCTAACTGCCATTCCTCTGCAAAGAAATGAAGGGTTCAAAGGTGGTTACTTAAATATGTATGTATGCATGTGTGTGTCCGCGTGCGCGCTCGTGTATATGCATGTTTGTATATGTGTGTGACTTACCTCTTAATTAGATCAACAGGGAGAGCCTGGTCAGTGAAAACCCAGTTCTTGTAAACAGAAGAAGACATTTCCAGGGCATGTTTACCTGGAAAGACGGTCAACTCGAATACACCACCGGCATTGATGAGGATCTGCCGGGCCAAAGCGTTTATGTTCATCGTGTCCCGGAAATGAGGATGCAAGAGCTTATATATGGGGTGAACCACACTCAGCTGCCTATTACTTGCAATTATAAATGGCTCAATCACAGCATGTGTGTTCAACCTACAAACATTGGCAAATAGGCATTGTGAAATCATAGATTTTGTGCTACATTTATTGAGCTTTTGCATTGCAATGATATTATACCAATGAGAAATGAGCTGATGGTAGCCGGAATCATTCACGGCAGCATAAGCTTTGGCCAACTGCCAGACCGAACCTTCGATTCCATCCTCTGCCGGGGTGAAAACTTTGCTGACAGCACCATGGGTGTCCCCTTGTGGATGTGGCAAGCTCAACTCAATCGCTAACGGCTTCAGTGTACCATCGTCTTGCAATAAGAATAGAGTTCTCGTGGCATAAGTCTTCGTGCTAGTCGAATTTATCCGTCGCAGGTACGGCATCAATGCATCATGGTGATTCAATATAAACAGTTTGTTGCCTTTAAGTGCCTGAATTACATATGATCAAAGCAATTAGTATTCAACAAAGAAACATTACAAACTGGTAATGTGATAACGGTAGCAAAGTCGATACTTCTTCCACTGTAAGTCCATTCATATTCATCTCGATGTGTTCCGCCGCAATCGTACTTTTCTGGTTCCCATATGCTTTCGGATCAAGCTTGCTGGCTGGTGGAAATTCTTTGAGCCGACTGATGACAACTGGATTGAGTCCCGCTAGTGTTTCTCGTGCAAACTCTTCGTCCGTCCTCCAGGCCGACTTATCCTCTGCAACAACACAGAATAAGCAACTTCTTTGGAACTAAGGGCTAGATAGGGTAGTTTCCGTATATACCTTTGATGACAGCAGGCAGCGGGAACTTCATGAATCGTTCACCGTCGTTTCGAACAAGTTCGCGGATCATCTCCCAAGGGAGGCAATCCCTTATCTTCTTAAGAGTGTCATCATTCGGTAGTTGGATACCACCTTCATATAGATCGAGTACATCTCGAAAGGAATCAAACTCGTTTATGGTCTTTTCGCATAGCGCCGCAATCTCGGGGACCAATACCTGAAACAATGATTTGAGAGCATAGGCTAGAAAATCCGAAAATTTCACCATGTTGAACTGTTCATCCCGTGGAACATAAATGTTTAAGTTTAGAAGAGATAGCCTGCTCTCTGTATTCGGATCTGTTACAATGGTAAAAATAAAACATTACATTAGATTGCAAATGCTGCTTATGCTAACGTAGTTGTAAATGCTGACCTTTCTTGTGTGGTTTCCGACCGGTTCTCCCTCGTCTCGGATACGGAATCTCCTGCGATCCGCCGAGAACCGGACGATCGAAATTACGACCCCTTTCCGGCATTGCCAAGTCATTATAGTAATCATAATCATAAACTCTATCCCATTCATTGAGCTTTCCTCTTCCTTTTCCATTTCCTCTGAGATTCACAAGCTCTTCTTCCCTATACTTGCGTAATGGTTCAGGCATTTGACAGGGAAGGTAGGTCTAAAATCGAACACATCAAAGTTGTGTCTTAACAACCAGACATAATGTTCATAATTCTTGAAACAACAGGACCAAACAATGATTATGTTACGTAGGAAAACGAAAGTTACCTTGTTGGAGAAGAATACTCGATGATAGTTGTAACGATGAGCTGGATACACCCATGAATTGCAAACGAAATGGAGGCGGCCATGGCCCGGAACATCGTCGAGAGTGAGTGTCTTGAGGTAGAACTGGCTGTGGTGATGGTTTCTAATGATGAAAGCTCCAGGGACACCTATTGATTCATCCCACTCGAATTCGATGCTAAACACGGTTTCTCCGGCCGTCAATGGTGTGATCCTTGTGACCCATTTCTCCAAATATGCAGGCTTCCCTAGCTTACCTCGCAACCCATCGGCTGTAACACACCAAAAATTTCTTAAAATAATTGAACCGAGTTATATTTCAATCGGTTAATTCGGTTAACCCCGAATAATGAACACACTTACTAATCTTGTTCCCTTGCTTGCAAGAATCAAACAAATGAGAATTGCTTAAGAGACTCAATTTATAACAATTTCTAACAAGCAACAAAAACTGGCAATATAAAAAACACAAAAAGACAAACATGTAGGAAACTAACCAGGTTCTGTATGAACAGCACTGATAAGCTGCAAAGAAACACCTTTGCCGAGCAGTTCATGAACTCGATCGAGCAAAGAAGATTTGAGATCGTTGATGTCCAAAACATTTTTCTTCATCAAAACCACTGTTCCTTTTATCTTCTTCTTGTCCCTGTTCTCTTCGGACATGCCTTTATCCTCTGTTTTTGGCTTCCCACAGAACTTCACCATTGCTTTGTTGAACATCCTTGAACTTGGACAGAACCCCATGGAAGATTGCTGGTTGAAAACCCAGACAAAAAAGATTTGATCTTTCTTTTGTTCAGAAAAAAATATTTGATTTTTTGAGTTTCAAGTGGTTGATAATTTGGTAACGTTAATGAATGTATGGAGGGAGACAGGTTTTGTGCCTGGTTTTTCTTGACTTGGGAAAGACTTGGATGAAACGAATCATGGTTTTAAATACTTCCAAATGACACAACTAATGACACAGTAATTTAAGAAATTCTATTTGGTTTAATTATAACTCTGGTCCTTGTACTCCTTGGACTTTTGAAATTTAATCCCACTACTTTTAATTCTAGGAATTAATCCCTCTTTTTGTCTGATGTGAAAACTAAAATTCAATTGAGAGCATTATTAGTGGATTCTCACAGAATTTGGATGTGTGACATATTGATATTAAAAGGTTAAATTTTAAAATTAAATTTCAATTGGTAGCATATTGAAATTTAACGGAAGTCAATTAAAATAAATGAAAGAATGTTAAATCGGTCAAAAATAATTTTATATTTTTTTGTTGACGTGTCATTTTTCATTTCATGCTATTTATCGTTAGTTGGCTAATAGTCTTCATCTGTAGATGAGTCATTTTGACCCAAAATAAAACATTAAAAGTAAACTACTTCAAGAGAAAAAAAAGAGCTAAAATAACTATTCGGTCAAACGTCAAAAATATTTTTTAGCTTTATGTAATTTAAATATTTATGATTAATATTTTACGTTTTACTTTTTGGTTACCCTTTTGATTTTTAGGGTTTCGCCCCTGACTAATTCGGATTAACTTGTGTAGCACATGTACCTTTGCTAGATAAGTCTTCTCGCGAGAATTTTCTACATACACAATACCTTAAACTCAAGACTTCCGTAAACGATATCAAACTGCTTACCACTTGAATCAATTTCTGTTAATATTTTTGTACCTTTTTATTAATCTATATAAAAAGTAGACGACGACTATAAATAAACTTGAGATTAACTTAGAAAGTGAAAAATAAAATAATAGAAAATTAATTGATGTACATGACATGGGTGGTAAAGAAATCAAAGTATAATGTCACCGAAAGTGATAGACCGTGTCATGTGTGAACTTAAGAGACATACATATAAAATATGGTACAAAGTAGACCAATAGAAATTGACCCTCTATGGGGGAATCAGGTCCTTTAATTATCAACTAATTAAGACATAATGACATGGGATGCTTCCAATTTCTAATTAAAAACTAATCTTTGGTTTTGATCCCTCTTCTATGTTCAAATTTAAGATTTAGTCATTATACTTTAGTTCGAAGTGATTTTTTATTTCTTTATTTTATAATATCATTAGTTAGTCCAAATAGTTGTCGCTGTTAATTACTCTATTCAAAGTGTTGACGTGGATCTCTATTAAAAACACCATTTTAACTCATCATGCTGACATAATTTTTTTTAAGTGTGTTGAAAAGAGTTGATTTTAAGAAACAAATCAACAGGACAACATCGGCATTTTAATCAAAATAGTTAACAAAATGATCAAAAGATTAAAGTATAGAAATTAAATCTCAAATTTGAGTACAGTAGAGGGACCAAACTAAAATTTGACCTAAAAATAGGGATTAATTGTTCCTCCAATCCTTTACCCTTCGAACTTTTGATATTTAATCTCTATGCTTTAAATTTAGGAATTTAGACCCTCTACTCATCTGATTTTAAAAATAGTCAATTTGATAAAACTTTTAATTGACTTCCGTTAAATTTCAATATGCTACCAATTGAAATTTAATTTTAAAATTTAACCTTTTAATATCAATATGTCACACATCCAAATTCTGTGGTTAAAAAATTTAACCACAAGTAGTCCAATACTAAACAAACAAGCTAATATAAGTTTGTCCTAAATGCATCGGATAACATTTATTTTGATTTCCATATTATGGAAACTTAAATAATTACTAATTAGTAATGGATTTATATTCAATACACATACAATAGCGGTAATTTTTTTTAATTTCTACAAGCGCTTTATTTTGGGTTTAAGGATTTAGTTTATGGTGTAGGGTTTAGGGGTTTGAGTGTAAGAATTTAGAATTTAGGGCTATGGTTAAAATTTAGGGGTTAGGGTTATGGTTATGATTTAGGGGTTAGGGTTAGGGTTATGATTTAGGTTTTAGTGTAATATGTTGAGGATTTATGTTTTAACCTATAAACCCTAAATTTTAACAACTAAACCTTAAATTTTATTCACATCCCCTAAATCCTAAAGTACTAAACTTAAACCCCTAAATCACTGCAGCCTAAATTGGGTCCCTAAACCTTAAAATTAAGGCGTTTGTGAAAACTTTTAGTTTCTACTACCAGTGTATCTAATAATTATCCATTAGTAGTTAATTACAAGATAGGATATCTATCAGAAAATTAGTTAATAAATACCACGATTTTGATATAATTAAGCATGCTTAGATGAAGATTATGACGAAATTATATTAGATGTGATCAGGAACGGAATCCAGACTTAAAATGAAGGGAAACAAAATATAATTAACCATAAAAAATATGGAGCAAAGTCAAATGAATTGAAATCTAAAGATAAGTAAAAATCTCATTCAGTTTTTAATCAAATATTTTTGGACACAACCCCAACTTATATTTTAGGTTCGTCTCTGAATGCGATAAATTAACCTAAAACTAAACCTAAATATCCTTTTGAAAAAAAAAACTTATATTCAAACTTTAAACAATTCGAATTTAAATTGTTCGGATCTAAAATCAAGTTTGATTATATTATTTATAATAACCTAAACTTAAAACTAAAAATATTTTTAATCAATTATTTTTAATGATTAATCGATTAATAGATTTAACTAAAACAGCCCTTTATTAGCTAAAAAATAACCCATAATCATGTTCTAGTTCGAAATAATTTAAATTCAATATATGCAAACACGTATATTTGCTACCTAATGCAATAAATTATGACCCCAAATGTCCCAAATCATTATGGATAAGTCAATTATTTGTCATCATCAGCCGTGTAATTTTGTTTCTGCCAAACCTAACAACAGCATAAAAATCAGCTGTCATTTTTATGCCTAAACACTAAAAAATATTAAAAAAAATTAAATTTTAAATTTTAACTCTAAAATTTAAATCCTAAACCCTACACTCAACCCCAAATTCTACAAACCCTAACCTTATACTCTAGACCCTAAACCTAATTTTAAATGTGGGAAATACATATGGACACCGGAAAGGGCAAAAAATTCCTATTCCTAACAATCAATTCATCAAAATAGAAACCTAACTTTTTATGCAGTTTACTAATCATTATGGATAGACAATGCTTAAGGGACCTTATTTTCCTTCTGATAAACAAACCTAGAGTTTAGTTACTTCATCTAACCACTTTTAGGAGAGAGTTAAAATATTAAAATCCGCAATATTTTTGGGTTAATTACATCAGAATCCTCCTGGTTATGAATTAAGTCTTGAAGTAGACCTAAAACTTGAAACGTTTTAATTGGATATTCAAATTAAACCGATAAAAGGATCTGATTGGAATGATAATTTAGTTTAAACTTAAATTGAAACATTTTGAAGATTGAGTAATAATTTACAATTTAACCTGTAATTTAAGAACGTTTGGTAGAATTAACCCTTTATTTTCAATTGTGCAATAAAAATTAAAATAAATAAAAAAGTGAAATGAGAAGAAAGAAAAAAGATGATTAATTTCATTAAAAAAACAATTACATCTTTAGTTCTTCAAATGCACAAACTAGAAGACTGGAAAATGTCATCAAACTGATGATCAAAACATGGGAAAAAAAGGGGAGGGGGAAGACAGTGAAAGAAAGAAAAAACATTAATCCCATGAACAACAAAAGATGTTGCATACTAAAATATCACCTTGAAATAGAAAGAGTTGGCATCAGTTTCGAATTCGAATACGGAGATTTCTCTTTCTTTAAAAAAACAAACCATCTCAACAAAAATCCGGTCTTGGTTTCTTACGAACTGAAATGCAACCTCGTTGATGATCTCTGAAAACCCGAATTTCGGAACAATCCCTTAGATCTTCAAGGCTAATGTACTGTTGCTTAACCATCCTCGAGGAATCACCCACCGTGTCATGCACCCAAATGTATGGATGACAAGTTTGATCATAGTAATAAAGCAAGCTCTTCATCCCTGCACCACCGTTGCCACTGCCGTCGTTGTCGCCACCGGGCATATACGCCTTGTATATGCTCTTGGACTTCAGTCTCTTCGAACACCCCGGTTTCAACGTGTGGACCTTTTTGAGGATCGATCCCACTCGTACTTGAAGCTCCACGGCCCGGTCGCTGTGGTTCCACACCCGGGTGCCGATACCGGACGCTTGAGTGTGGTCTCGGCACCCGTCGAAGCAACCACCGAAGGGGAAGATGCCCAAGCTTGGCATCTTGCGTTTGAATGAGGCCAAGCGTTTGGTCATTTGGGGCTTAGGAACCATGCTCATTGTGTCTTATAAGACTCTATATTCAACAAACATTTATTGTTTATGGTGAAATGTTTATATATACATGAAAAAGGACTCCATGTGTCAAAGCTTTTGTCACTTTCATCAACGGCTGTGATTATTAGTTTGTGATCCCCACCAATGGGATGTTATCATTTCCAAGTTTAGATTATCTTTGCCCTTGTTTTAAGCTATGTTACCATGTTTTTTTTAGAGTTTCGTATTCGATATGCGTCTAAATCTGTTAATATGATATGAATTTTAAAACATTCAACTAAATTAGACCCAGTTTAACCGTAAAAGTCAATAATCTAAACTTGTTCTATCTTAAACTCAAAATGACTCAAACCTGAATCAACACAAACTCACAACGACCGAAACTAAAAGCATTATGAAATTCTAAAACTTGAGTTAACCTGATCTGACAGAGTAAACACAAAATTAACTCAACTTGTTCTATTGACAAATTTACATATATTTGAACATATAGATGTAACATCTTATTATTACATACACATTCATATTCGACACTTATCTTAAAATTATCTGATATAAATTTTAAGCCTTTTGACAAAAGGAGGTAATTGGATAATTGGAGGGTCCCTAGCACCCCAAAATTCAACAAGAGTAGACAGTGGGGAAAGGTAAATATGGTAAGATGTGGTGAAAAGAAGTTAATGGCAGCACCCACTATGATGAAGGTGGATATGATGTTGCTTCATCTTTTATTATGGCACCTGCTTTTTGATGTTTCTTCTATTCCTTGTTCAACTCCCTAAACCAAACACTACTTTTTTTTGTTTATCTTCCGGAAATTCAGCTTTCGATTTAATATTTTAAATGTAAGTCCTAAATTCTAAACCCTATTAATTCTTATACAAAAAGGATTATGTAGTCGATAGGTCTATTGAATAAATTTTCTAATAATATATGATTTTATATACTTTTAATGAAGGAAAAAACTTTGACACACAGGCCGTGTAAACTTTAGTTTACACGTGCCTTTTAGTTTTAAGGGCTAATGTTTTAGTTTAGGGTTTAAGGTTTAGGGGTTTAGGTTATAGGGTTTAGAGTTCAAGGTTAGTGTTTATAATTTAGGGTTTAGAGTTTAGAATGCGGGGTTTAGTTTTTTAGGGTTAGGAATTTAGGATTTGAGTTTTTACAGTGTAAATACAAAGGCTTGTGTAAAATTAATTTTACACAGCCTGCGTATCAAAGTTTTACCCTTTAATGAATTAGATAAAATATATTATTTAATTTTATTATATATGCAAATTCATCGAATATTAGTTCGTTTCAGTCTCCAACTCCGTAAATATTCGAGTAGTCAAGTTGACGAGTCCTATTTTACATCTCAAACTTTATTTAAAAATTTTTATTTGATTCGAGTTGTTCAAGTCTTTGTTCAAATTTAATTGTGAATACTTATAATGTTATGATACTAATTGGTTCCAATTTCAATAACTTTCTATAACCATATAAGATATACACGTATATTTCTTCATATTTTTTTATATATCAAGCAGAATTGAGGGACTTGACTCGAACTTGAAAACTGATCTACTAATTGCTAGTAAAAATTTTGAGTTATTCGGTTCTCATTTTAAAACTCTGATTTTATGTAAAATTTTCAAGTAGAACCGAGTTTATAAAATTATAATTCAAATATAATTAAAGTTTAGAATAGAAAAACAAGGGGGAAAGTTGGACCATCTACTTTGGATAAAATGGACAATGTCTCCAAAGTGGGGGTTTTAACATTTTCCGAGATCTTTTAACATTCTTTCTTTTAATCATTGAACGCGTTAATCACTCGCCAATATTGGAAGCTACTGTTCACCAAATGCTATACCTTCTTGGCTAAGACTAAAACACACGAAAAAAATATATATAAACATGATACGAATATTTGAATTTATAATAAATTCTTACAGTATGAGTTTTCATGTGATTCTGAATTCTTATCATTTTGAGTTTAAAATTAACTCGAGTTATTCATTAACGAGTTCAGATTGTTGGCTTTTATGGTTGAATCAGTAATTGATCATGTTCGGATTCAATTAACCGGAATAATTTTTCGAATTCGAATTAGAATTAGAATTGATGTCTCCATCAAGAAAAGATTCAAATGTAAAGAATTTCACAAGCAATAACAGTATGACCCACATCATTAATTCTTCTTTGCTTAATCCTCTAATGTTCCATGCTTAATGTCATGAACAAGATTCCAACAACTCAGCTTCTCCAAACAAGCTGAAATCCGAGTCAAAGAGAGCAATAACTCAGCATGCACAAAAGCATTGCGTGCACTGCAAGAAAAAAGGGGAGAGAAAAAGAACAATTATTTTCATTGATTTTCTCAGTCACCAAACAAATTATCAGTGATCATCTATTTCTATGGGGAGCTAAAACTCTGTCAATAAGGCTATATGTATGTACAAAGCACCAAATTATCAGTAAGATCGTGAATTTACAGCTGATATTTCGGGTTTTACTTTTTCACGAGTGCTGTTGTCACCAGGGGCTATCTTTATTATAAGAGGCTGGTGATGATCCGGAGGTTCTTCACCGGCAACAGGCGATCCCGGAGACGAGCTTATGATGCTATCTATGTCCTCACTTTCGGCCAATGCTTTCTCCAGAGCCGTTTTCGCAACTTTAGTCACACAAACCATTAGAACCACTGCATATAAATCAACAATACAAATGTCAAAACGTTGTGTAATCTTTGTTTTGTGTAAATTTCAAGCAATTCCTTAACTACCATATAATATTATCACATATGAGACACCATGCCATTTGATTACGTTGATTACATGGTGTATATTGTAATCCGTGATTTATTAGGTTAACCCGACTCTACTCAAAAGTCAAAACAATAGATTTTTAAAAATAAATATTTTTTATTTTAAAAAATATAGGTTATTCGGGCCGGCATGTGCCCCACTAAATGGGATTGGACAAAGGATTTCGAGAAGTTCCAGGGCACGGCCCGACTGAACCCGGCTCATGGATACCTCTACAGAATATCCACCATGGATTTGAAAAATAATCATGAATGTTTCTATATGTGTATTATCACTCAGCTTGCACTACTTTAAAATCCAAATTCCCCAACACTAACTAGTTGGATTTGTCCACTTACCAGACACAACAAGGCTCACTATGAGAAATGCCTGCATTCATTAAAAAGTAAAAACACGGATAAGAATACAAAACATAAATGATGTGAAAGCACGTTAAGTATTCGTATCATTCTAATCGGGACTGCAAAATACAAACACGAAAATGTACGGAGGTTCATTTTTGATGTCCGTCTCAAAGGAAAGAGTCCTACAGAAAAGTAACTAGAAGTACATTTTCCTGGCTTAAAACGTACCTCAGTCGAAATCGTTCTAAATAAAAAGAAAGAAAAAAAACGCAACGGTGTATAAAGAGCAACATGACACATACCCAACGAGCAGGTGAAAAGTCATTCCATCCATGATGCGTCACATCAGAAAGATCCTTAACTGTTGTTCCGACGTAAACTAAAGCAAGGGTTAATGGCTGGAACAAGCATGAATCTCGATGTTAAATCCAGTATAACAAAAATACCATAAACAGATATTATTGGAAAGAATGTTAGGAAGGTTATATAGATGCAGTACCACCATCCCTAACCAAGAGGCCAGCATGTATTCTCCGAATGAGGCCGGGGTCACAGACAACAGATAATTCAACAGGCTAAAAGGGACTAAAGGTGCAAGTCGAAGCAGCAAAACAATCTGTCCATTTTCAGAAAAAGGAAGTTTAGAAATCTAACATAACATTGTGATAGGTACTACTGAACAAAATTACATGTTTATTGTAGAAGACTAACACCTTATCAAAAAAAAGTTTTTATAAGGAAAAACAGATGAAGATAATAAGCAAGACTGACACAAGAGGCTAAAAAAGCATGATTAATCAAACAGATACTGCTAGAGTTTGCAAACATACCGACAAGTACAGAAACAACAAGCGGCGTTTTTTCTCTAGATAGTCAGAAACGTCATATTGAAAGCCTGAAGAAAACACTTCTCTTCTCAAACGCCTGAGGTGAAACACACAATTAAGTTATTTATTCCACTATGCAACTCATAACACTTTTCACGAAGTCGTGATACTTTCACATTCAGGAAATCATTCCAATGCATTAAGGGTTATTTATGCCAAATACCATCAAATCATATAAATTTAGGAAATACGTTGTGGTGTTATAAAACAAGGCCTTGTACATCTTATAAACCAAGAATCATCCTTCAAAAATTAATATGAAGCATGCAAACCTTAAAGCCAGATCTCCTTATTGCAATTGCTACTACCCGGAACTGAGGATAATCTTTCAACTTTGAAACAACCAATGATCTCCCAATCTGTACAAGAGCATCATAACTCTAATAAGATGAAAATTGAAAGAGAAGCACAAAAATTAATTAAAAAAGGGAAGAAATAGAACGCAGGGTATTCAGATTAGTGAAAAGAGATATCTAACATATCAATGTTTTGTATTTTTCCAATGAAAGGTAAAGCAGTAAGATAAATCACTGAGAGTTCCATAAGAAATCAATGAGCATAGTGTTTTGCCTAGAAAGAATGCTGCTCCTGCACCAAGAGTTGAACCAACAGAATCTGAAATGAATCCCACAAGCAATCCAAAAAGATAACCACCACCAAGCTGAAGGATAAAACACAGTGCCTTGTAACGTTAAAACCTTATTTATTTCTCATTTAATGTTTGGAAAGAGATTTTTCAATGCACAAGTATATTGCAAAGTAAAATATGTCAAATAACATGAAGAAATTGAATAAGACAGGTCACAAATGAATAAGAAAACAAGTTAAAAGATCACATGATTAGTTTAATTTCCCATTAATTGTAACAATGCAAGTCGATCATAGATTACTTCCCTCTAATCAACGGGAAACAAAATTATAAGGTAAGAAATGTTGCTCTTTTAATTGTCCGATACATAGAATAGGTTTTAAGAAGTGTCAAGTTAACAATAGCTTATCAGATTCAGATACTTAGAGATGGCCCTACTGCACACAAGAAAACCCCTAAGAAGGAATGCAAGAATTAGGATCATTACTCCAGATACCACAAACATGAACAAAGCAATCATCATCATTAAGTTAAAAGGGAAAATGGAAAAGAAAAGAAAATTGCATTATATTACGAAATGATAATAAACTTGGCAATACTGAAGCATCAGTACAGAAGTTTAAAGCTTACAGTAAGCACTGAAGCTGGAACAGCCAATATTGTCAGAGGAATATAAGCGACAGCCCTGCACATCAAGTAGGAAAAAAGTGTTGAAAGGTAAAAATTCCTAATATATGGGAGTCCAGTCATTTAGAGCCACTCAATTCACCAAGACACCAACAAAGTGACAATCATCCATCTAGAAGCTTCAAATTTAGGGGTAGTCTGCATAACAACAACATGCTAAGATTGATATTCATTGAGGGGTATTCTATTCATTCAATGCTAGAAAACACATACAGTTACATTGTTCCTATGTTTCACATAAACAAGATGATCCAGTTTCCACTTAGACGTACACAAACATATTACCACAAAATATAAGATTAAATCAAAACGACCAACTTTCAACTCGGACCAGGTTTGACAAAGTCTCAAAAACAATTTAAATTAGACTTCGGAGATTAATTATTACAACAAACAGTACAAAAAATGAATTCTATAGTAAAGAATTAAGCAAGCAAAGCCCATGAAGCTAAATGAAAACAGAAAGATATTTAGGTGCAGTTCAAGTGACTTACAGCGCAAGTGGACCCCAAGATCCAAGCTCGTTATCAACCCATAACAAAAAATCCTTCAGAATCTGCAAGAAAAAAACTTATTTTCAGCAATGCAAGAATGTAGCAAAATAACAATCAGGCTTCATTTAAGATGAACATTTAACATTTGGAAAGCGGGGAGAATCGAAATCCAATTGCTAAGAATTCATAATCATAACCCCACATTGAATTACACCAACTTTGCATTTTGTAGTAATTTCAGCAAAGGAATACGTTTAACATATAAACTGCGTTCATATTCTCATGTCCTAACTCCTAAATGTCAATAGATAGGAAGTCATTCACAAACAGTTTCCAAAACTTGCCACAAAGATAATTCATTGAACGATAACAAACCCCACATTTCAAATCTTCAATCAATGCAAGCACTCAAACTCCACAATTTGTCACTAAAAATGTAATAACAAGAAAAACCCAGATTAACAATACAAAAATAATCGTAGAAACAAGAAAGAATCAATCAAAAGAAGAGATGTGGGAAAAACAAACGCTGAAGAGAAAACACAAAAAGTGTAAATAGCTAGAAAAAGGAGCAAACCGCTTCAACGGGGAGGGTGAAACAAGCATACAAAATAGCCGCGAGAAGAAGGATAAGAAGAACGATCCTGAGAACAGAGGCCAGCGGGAAAGCCATTGGCAACCTACTACGATGAACGTATTTCCTTCTATCTTTGCCAGATTATTTTAAAAAGAAGTTACAGGAAACAACAACAACTATGTACAACGATCCTTTTTTGCATTGTGTTTGTTTTTTTTCTCTTATTCTTTCGCGGTTTTAGCCTGAAAAGCACACAAAGATTTCTGGGTTTTTGTCTGATTGCTTATATATTTCAATCGTTTTCTGGGATTTTTTGGGGGTATTGAAACAGTTGAAAATGATTTGGATTGATGGGCTTTACAATTGTGTATGAAGCATTGTTTGTTTTGTTCGATTGCGGGTAATTAAAACTATTTCCTTTCTACAAAATTAGAAGGGTAAACTACATAAATGGTCTCCCAACTATGCTTTAATTATTTTTGCATCCCTCGACTATCAAAAGTTATAAACTGGTCCTTCAGCTGATCGCAACTAACAAATCGATCTAATTTCGTTAAAAAATAAACGGCTGATGATGTGTCAGTTAATAAAATTGTATAATAACATATTTAGCCCTCAACCTTTATATTTTATTTTAATTTGGTCTTAAATTTAAAATTTTAGCTCTCAACTTTTAAATATTTTCCCTTAAATCCTAATGTTGCTCGAATTTCAGTCAAGCACAAGTATCACCTTGAATTCTCTTTCAACATCATTTCCTCCGACATCTAATTTTTCACTGCAACATGGAATTGCTCGTCGAAGCAAGCCTTGTAGACATGTCCACGACCTTCTTCACCCAAAACATTACCTTCCTGGAAATTGTTCATTGTAGCTTCCAATAACCGATACTCAATAACAGCTATCAAACCTTTTTTGCCAGCCCTCCATAAGGAATCAAACCGATCGGCAATCGGACTCAACACGAGTGCTTTTGTAAGGCTCTTCATATTGCATATCAAAAGTAAAAGAAATAAACAACAAAGTTGAAATTAGCAGACAAGAAGCCATAACCAAGCACATTTATGTCACAAAAAAGAACATAAAACCAAAGACAAAGACAAAGGTTGATTGAGTGAGACAAAAGGTTATATACCCGAGTTTTTGTTGGGCTCGATTCTCTTCAACCGAATGCTTGCCAAGTGTGGAGAAGATTGATTTTTGGGTGTTTTTGGCGGAAGCAAAAGATAGACAAATAGACAGAATTTATAGTGGTTCAAACTTCTAACAAGCTCTACATCCACTACCTTAGCTTCCACTAAGGATTTTCAAACCAATTTCACTAGAAATTCTTCCCCTTTTCAAGGCTTAGGAGGAAACCTTTACAACCTAGACTCACTCACCAACTCTAGCAACCAAAGCTCACAAACCGAGCTTTGGAAACACTCTTGAACAAGAGAAAATCTAGCAAACTTGAAATTCCTCTAAAAGGTGTTTGTTTGCACTAAATAAGCACTCACCCAAACCTAAACACTTGAGCAAATATAACAATGTAAGCTCACAAGTGTTGTCTATACAAAGAATGAGAAATTAAGCTCTAAGACAAATTTGACATCATAATGTTGTTGACAAATGAAGCATTAATCTTCTATTGATGCTTGGAGGTCCCTTTTATACTCCCAAATGAGTTCCTAGCCGTTGGTGACCGTTGGGATTGAATTGGAGCCGTTGGGGATGATTTCTATGCTCATTTTCTTATTCTGGTGCAAGGCGTATCGATACGCGAAGTACCTGTATCGATACGGTCTCTTTGGGAAAGAGTCGTTGTGCATTTATTGACTTGTGCGTATTGATACTATTGGTAGCGTATCGATATGGTCTGACATTTACCGTTGAAATCTAGCCATTAGGGTAGTTGAAAGAACCATTGAGATAAAACAAAGGGTATCGATACGCTTTATAGCGTATCGGTACGACCCTACTCTGTATCGGTACAGCCAAGTCGTATCGATACGGGTTTTGGCTACTGGAATTTTCCTGTAGCTGAAACTCTAAAGCGTATCGATACGTTATACACCATATTGGTACGATGACTTTGAAAACGCAGGTTTGGCTACTTAAAACACATTTTAAATCATTCCAAAGCCTCGTAAGAACCCCTTAAACATATTTTCAAGTTGTTTGGACTTATAAACATTTTAAAATCTTTTCAATTTGGTCCAAAACTATTTTTCAATTATTATATCAAAACATATATCTCAACAGTTTTATTTGGTTTTCCCATTCGAATTCTTCATGGTTTTGTGTGTACAAAACTAGAAGTATAACATAAAGAGCAATATTCCACAAAGGAGAGTGGAGGCAACACTTAGAGTAATTAGAATTCTCTTGTTTATATATACACACATATATTTCTATATATATGAGAAAATACAAAAAAGACCAAGATTTTTGTTTGCAAAAAGAAACAGAACAAATTGCTGGTTTCTAAGCCAAATAAGTTAATTTCCCAAAATTTTAAGTGGTCTAAATGTGGCAGATCCTCAGAAACAAGAGAAATCTTGAACATGTGAGATTTCTAGAGTTGAAATACCTGAAGAAACAACTTCCATTTGTTGTTGTTTAGAACAAAGAACATGGGAAGGGAGGGGAGAAACAATGGAGACTGGTCTGGTTCTGGCAAGAATTACTAGTGACAACAAAGACAAGGAACATTGACACATGGGAAGGAACAATAGGGGGAGATGATTCGTGTCTTGGTTTCCTGTCCGAAAGATCTTGATGTTTCACTTTTGAAACATGTAAGCAGATGGAGACAAAAAGTGGTTTTGCTGCAACCAAACCAAGAACAAGGAAAAAAGATGCCGAATCTATATTTTTTAGGGCTCTTAAATGAATTTTGGGTGAAAATAAATTGAAGAATTAAAGGAGAGGAGAAATAAAAAAAGAAGATGGACAAAATTGATAGATTATTAAAATTATATGGGTTAATTTTTTAGAATTAGGGTCAAATTAAAGTAAGTGTAGAACTTGAAGGCTAATTATGTAATTATATCAATTTATAATAACTACCATGTCATCCGCCGTTAAATTTTTAACGGCGTTGGACTTATTTGTTATTTTTTTAATTCAGATACCAGTTTATAATTTCTGATAGTTAAAAGACGTAAAAGATAATTGAAGCATAGTCGGGGACCATTTATGTAGTTTATATGTCCAATTTTTCTTTAAATCTGTGTACATGTTTCAAAGAGAAATAAAATTCTAATCAAAAGTTTAGATGAGTTACTAGAAATCTTTTGTATTTTAATCAAAAAGCAAAATATCATTGGCTACAAGTGACCTAAATTTAAATTTAAGTAGAGATTTAATTTAAGATTTTATGATTTAGAGTTTAGGACTGTATTTATAATTTAGAGTTTTAGGTTATAATTTAAGGTTTAGCTTTTAGAATAATATGTTAGAGATTTAAGTTTATTCTTATAAACTCTAAATTCTAATTATAAACCCTAAATTCAAAACACATAAACCTAAGCCCCTCAACTATAAATCTTAAATTAAATTTCAGCCTTTAAAATTATGACGCTTGTGGAAGCAAAAAGTTTACGCCTCCAATACATTGTATAATTATCCTTAGTCAAATATCAGGTTCGAATCTCATTTTAAGAACAAAATAACTTCAAGATAATCTATGAAGAAACAAAGGCCCAATTCGAATCTCATTTTAAGCAACAAAGCACAGAAAAAAAAAAAGAGACAATAGAGGCCTAAACATAAGTTATATAAATTCTAATTCTAACAAAAAAGCGAAAACTTCAATAAAAGACAATAGACGCCCAAAACATAAGTTATATAAATTTTAGGTACAATGTCAAAAAAATATCCCTAATGTTTGATTGAATTGTTATTTTAGTCTTTATTTTTTAATGCAATTTAGTCCTCAACGTTTTATTTTTTGTCAAAATTACTCTATGCAGATAAAAACTATTAGTCAACTAACGGTAAATAGCTTGAAATGATATGACAAACTTACATGGTAATGCACGTCGCGATAGCAGTATTATATAGGTAAATATGTTGACTTTACAGAATGACACATCAATCAAAAAATAATTTTATAAAATTGTATAAAATATGAAATATTTTTTCTTATGACGTGTCATTCTGCCAAGTCATTTCAAGTTGTTTATCGCCAATTGACTAACAATTTTCATCCGCAGATGAGCTATTTTACAAAAAATGAAATGTTGAGGGCTAAATTGCTTCAGAAAAAGAATATGAGGCAAAGTGACAATTCAGTCAAACGTTAGAGACATTTTTTAGCATTATACCTAGATTCTAATTTTAACTAAAAAACGAAAACTTCAATACAACGTGTAAACTTTAATTTACACAAGCTTTTTGATTTTAGGGGTCATGTTTAGTTTCAAAATTTAAATTGTAAGGTTTAAAATTTGAGGTTAGTATTTAGAATTTAAAGTTTAAATTTTAAAGTTTAGTGTTTAATTTTTAGGGTTTAAGTTTAATAATTTATGATTTAAATTTATAATATAAACTGCTTGTGTATCAAAATTAAACAAAAAAGTTAAATATTTTTACAAAAAATGAGAGCTTTAGATTTATTAATTCATTCTCATTCATGACTGTTGCACCCACACCCATCAAGTATTCCATAAGAAACCCTTGTGAAATATTCTATGAGATAATAATGTATAATTTAAATTAATTAATATAGGCTTAATCTACATTCCCCTTAATTTTATTTGTTTTACTGACTTGTCCTTTAAACTACGTTTTGTCTACTTTTATCTTTTAAATTTTTTGCCGTTACTCATATAATCTCAAAAAGCTAACACCGTTAAAAATTTTTGTTTTGACCAATCAAAATGCACCACATCATTTTTTTTTTATTTTTAAAATTTAAAAATAAAATAAATATATTAAAATATTTATTAATTTAATTATATTACCCAAAACACCCCATCTTAATCCTCCCATCATCTTCTTCCCCAATTTTATACCAGAAACTCCTAAATGCCCTAACCTCCAGACTTTGTTACTCAGTAACAATAAATTGCAAGGGATCAGTGGTGGATTCTTTCGGTTTATGACTCATCTAACTGTTTTGAATTTGTCGAACAACATCGGTTTAGGAGCATTACCTGAGGGAGTTTCACAATCGATTTCACTAGAATGTCTTGATCTATCCCGGACTGGTATAACAGAATTGCCACTAGAAAATGTTGGATTTGAGTTACATGAATAATCTCGGAAAAATTCCACGACATTTGATATTTAGTTTTTCTAGTTTGCAAATATTCCTAATTCGGGGCCTGACTTGTGGAGGTCATCTTGATGAAGACAATATTCTGAGTAAAGATTATGGGAATCTTATAGAGGAATTGAAAAGTTTGCAGCATCTAAATATACCAGCAACAAAAAGCAAGCATGCTCTAGAAAGATTTTCGAGCTTCCACTTGTTTCGATGCTGCACCCAATTACTAGTTCACTACAGCCGAGTGATTTCCGAGAGTCGAATGTGTTTGATGTTTTATACTTAGAAAATATGGGACGTCTAGAAGAGTTAAATTTCATCAACTGTGAAAGTATGCTGGAGATGAAAATGAAAAAAGTTGCATACTCGACTACCAATTATACTCCATGCTTTCACACATTGATTCATGTTACCTGGCTGATTCTTGCTCCAAATCTAAGGTATGTCAAGATCATAGATAATATACACAAGCTTCTAAGAGGGGGAAACTTCAATGGTAATTCATGAAGGACAATTAAATTGTAGGAGTAGTTCACTATCGCTACTTGTAAATGGTAATAACGAAGGATGGCGAGTGCTTTCGTCGAATTCCTAATCTGAATGCGTTGAAGCGGATAAATTATCCGCAAGTTGCTCATCCTGCTGCTTTTTCAGATACCTCTGTGCAGTCGCATTAACGATCTTGACAAAGAAGTTCATAAGAATAAGCCACACAATGGTATTCCATATCGAAGTAAACGAGAAATCCCACTTTTCCTGCAGCATAGTTTCATAGAACAGATTTGTAAAAATGAATTATCGGATTTGATATAGTAGGCTACTCAACTAAAACTCGGGATTAAAATAGATTTCTTGTACTGGCTTAAGGAAAAAACCTTGATATTTGAAGGCACTGGAGGTGGGGCGGCCAAGTACTTCTCTTTGACTGAATGAAGTTTTGCTGTGAGTGTGGGCAAGAAAGAACCGAAACCGGGTATGAGGCTGAGCACCCAGATCAATTCATTCTCTATCCAGTCTAGGAGTTGATTATTACACACAGAGATAATAAACACCGTCTGCAGAAAAAGGAAACGATAGATACTTCTAAGATGCTTGCAAAATCAGAATCAAGAAAACTAGATTCATTAAGACGAATAGAAAGATACGAGAGTTCGTTTGTCTGCTAGAAGGCAATTCCACCAAAAGAGTCAATACCGAAAGGCGAACAATGAACACAAAGAAAGCATCACAGTTGAGGCTCCGCTTGTTGTAATCACTCAGTTTTACTTAAATGTATTACTATTGCATGTATGTTTATTATGTGAATGTTACTAATATAAGGTGTGTACATGTATAAGCTACGTGTACGTATTAGGGTTGTATGTATGTCGCGTATGTATCTAGGGTATAAGCGTATGTAGATGTCATATTAATTATACATATGAATACTAGAATATTATTAATTAATGACCGTATAATATGATGTATATTTTTGTTATATAATTATTATTATTATTATTAGTGGGGTGACTAAATGTAAAATTAAATATATATATTAAGCCCAAGTAAAGAGTCCGAGTCCAATTACAAAATCCAATTACAAAGCCCATTTGGCCCAACTCAATCCTATCTAATACACAATGCGAGGGTAACTATGGGCCGTTGGATCAAGATCGATCCAACGGCCACGATGCAATGAAGGTTAAAAATATACGCGCCAGCGTACTCTCACACGTATGGACCGTTCGAGTGCCACGCGCGGCGTGTGGTCCACGCGACGGACGCTTTATTATCCCACGCGCGCGTAAGATCCACGCCGCGTTCGACTCCTCGATTGCGGTGCTCCACGTGGCGAAATCGGCCGTTTTATCGGATCAAGGCTTCATCCAGCCGATCGTTCTTCAAGCCATCTCGGCCGTTAGATCGGATCGATCTAACTACCGAAAATGCGCGTCTGGCCTCGGCGAAATGACCACACCGCGCCGATATTCGGCCCCCCGCGTTGATTATGCCAAAGATAACAAGCAAATGTCGATCTGGAAAAGAAGATACAAGTTGCAACCAAAATACGAGAGATAGTGGTATATAGGAAATGGGGTCATTGTAACGGGATTTTTTTAGAGAAGAACGGCAAAAAAAAAGCAGAGAGAGTAGTAACACAAAAAAGCGAAAGTTTTGTAAAAACCAAACTTGTAACCAAATCAAGAAATCGGAAAGCGATCCGGTGGTAATCTTTTTGCCTTTTTTTTTTTTCTCTACTGTTTCCCTTGCATGCATATCTGAAGTACAAAAAGAAAATAAAAAGAAAACAAGTAAAGAAGTCTTACAGGCTTTGTCCATGGGTCTTCCTTCCTCTGTGACAAGCCTTTCGGCTTCTACAAGCCGATCCAGTGAACAAAGGGAAGGAAGACCCCTTGTGGTCTCGTTTTGACCTAAAGAAAAATATATTTTGGGTTCGTATTTTTTAGATCTAGGCTAAACAAAGGGGATCCTCCGAATCCAACCATGGATTCATATTGAGGACGACAAGAGGAAGGTTTTGGTGTATTTTGAAGTCCACCGGCGCTTAGGTTTAGCGGCGGCGGGCGCATGAGAATACGGCGGCCGCCACCGCCGATTCTCGGGTATTATATGAATAAACGAGAGAAAACGAAGAACATAAAAACCGGAAAAATTAGAAAATGAAACAAATGGGAAAATTTGATTTCGGCCTTAAAAGGGCTTTTTTATAGTTGTTTTTATTTTGCTAAATGGGTAAATTACACACTTAATCCCACGCGTTTTCAATATTTTCATTTTTGTCTTGCCGCATGGTATAATTATTCTGATCTAGTCCCTCCGAGTTTCCAAAAAGTTACAATTTAGTCACTAAATTACACTGATCAACTTCGAATGGTAAAATTACGCCTTAATCACCCCGCGTTTTTGAAATTTTCATTTTGAGTCCGCCTTGGTATAATTACAACTCGGTCTTTGTAGGTTTTATTTGTTTTTCAATTTCGTCCCTAAATTACATGTTATTGCTCTTTAATTTTACTTTGATTTTCATTTTCCTTTCATTTGATCCTATTTTCTTTGTAAATATTATTGTTCGAATTATACTCGTATATGTGGATATTATTTCATTTTATGTCTCCGTATATGACTCATTTTATGTTTATATGTATATATATGTGTCAAGTATGATATTCGTTTTTTCATCCGCTATTCATATCAAGCATATTATGTTCTAATCGGTTCGTATATGGCATGTTATGTATTTTGTATGTGTGTGAGCTTTCTTATTTTCTAGGGCTACATGTTAGTATATTTACCCTTTTTATGATATGTTGACCCGTATATGTTGAAATATGTTTTATTACCAGTATGCATGTCTTTTTGAAATATTTGTTCGTATACATATATATTTATTCTGCCTTATTATTTTGACATATGATAGTTGTTTTTTATCTTTGTTTGGAGTAATATGTATATATATACATGCTTTAGTCTAAAATATCATTCATGATAAACTAATGTTCCGGTATGTTAATATTTATTATATTTAAATGATTTGTCATGTTTTATGTTTTTGCCATTAAGATTGCATATCGAGATATAAATTGTTAATGCGGTGTCCTTTTATCCGAGCGTAAATGGGGCCAGTATCAAGCGTAGTGATAGTGGTTGGGCGTTTATTCTCGGATAACGGGACCCTTAAAATATATTCGCAATTATGACCGAAATTTAAAATAATCGTCACTTTAATCCGGAAAATCCAATATTAATAAAGCGGTAATTATTAAAGTACCAATTTTTTGGGCGGCGTGGGGGTGCTAATCCTTCCCCATCCGTAACCGACTCCCGAACCCTGTCTTTTTGAATCTCTGGTTTTGTGGTGTCCGGCCTACCTAAGTGGCCGGTGACGACTCCATTTTTATGAGGTTTTTTTGTAAACCCCGCGGAATAAATATTTTATATCCAAACACCTTTCAAAAATCCTTAGAAAATCATCGTTTTTATTTTAGCGATATATACAAGAAAAAAAGACATCGCTACACTTGTATGTAAAAAACAACAAGAACATCACAATTCACAGACCTGTATGTGAGTTTTAATGATTGCCTTCCCAATCAATGTAGCAAGAAAGAACTTCCAGAATGGAATCCCAAATTGTCCACACATGATGCCGGCAAGGTCAAATAAAGGATTTGGGATCTGAACATAATTCAGTTCATCAGCAGCAGGTTTACGTAATAAATCAATAAAAAATGGCATAAATAGCATTTATAATCCGCATTCAACTTATATGATCTTAAACAAATATAATAATTAACAAGGGGCGGTGCTCACCATTCAAGTTTCTCTATCTTACTCATGCAACATAATACCACACTTAACAATTGACGTGGAAATTAGCACATTATATAACAACGAATGTTTCTAGCTTGAAAATTTTACTGGATTGATATAGATAAAGTCCTAAACAAGGATTTTCTCTGAAGAAAATGCATCAGAACATTGTTATTTTACGCCAGTGTGGTTGAAGGTGTAGGTGTGCATTTGTTAACGTGCATGCAGAAAATAAAACAGAGATAACAGTCAGACAACCAAATATGCACTAAAAATAGAACATCTTATGCTGCATCAACATTTTGCATTATTCAAATTGATGTTCAACAAATGTAAACAATGAAATTATAACTGACCGAGGCGAGCACTAAAATGGTGAAAAAGTTCATGTGTTGAGAGTGGGATAACAGCCAGCGCTCGATTTGCCTCAGGCGAGTAGCTATGACTCCATTATCCTCACTTGAGGAAGGATCCAATTCTTCTAAGGCATCAATTCTGCTGCCTGATACACTAGCTGGATACAACATAAGATCAACATAAGGTGGTTATTCTAACAGTATGGAGTGCTTGTAGGAAATCAAAATATAAGTCTTTGACAAGCAACAATTGGACAAAGAACAACCAACGGTCTGAAATTCATGGAGAAAATAATGAAAATAATATTGTTTTAAAAGAGGGGGGGGGACTAGAGTTACTAATCAAGGTAAATCTTTAAACATGAAACCCCATTTTCAAAGAGCGCTATAAAGGGGGGGGGGGGAAGAAAGGATGGGCTTCATAATATCTTGAGATAAATGGGATCAAGGAACTCCTTTGCACTGTCAGTATCATACAATCTTAAGTTGCAAAGTTAGCATTACATCAGTTATCAAGCCCAATGCAAAAAAGATTGGGGCATCTTCCAGAAGTGCCCTCATCAGCCTTCCATAAACAGATTCTTCTAGCAAAACTAGTTATTGTAATAAGGTATATAGTGCAAAGATGGGACTCACACCTGCCCTTGAGATAAAGTAAGGAGGAAGCTCTCCAAGTGCAGTCCCAAGACCCCATAAGATAGCCTCCATCTGCACCTGAGGCAATATGCTGCTAATAGGAACCCTTGACCCATGTGATGATGAAAATAATGGTGGGCCAAACTCTCCGCAGGGTTTATCCAGCCATGAAGGGCCTCTCTTCAACTGTATCGTATCATATGGAGCACTCTTCAGGTCTATTCGTCCACATTGCATTGCTTTTATTGTAAACAAGGCAATATGAGGACCCAAGTAAAGCACAAAAGTGTGCAGACCAGATCCTGGAATAAGAAAGGTGAATTAGAAAAGTACATGAATCCGATCTATTTCTTCTGGCATTCACAAAATTTCCTTTTGTATCAAGGCAGTATAAACAATAAGCAGGTCAGATTGAGGAAAATCCATCTGCATATATTAAGTGTGAATAGCAGAAACCAGATAAATGGATTTCCTCCCTTTCATCCAGGTAAAATGTTTAAAACACAGCGGTACATCATACACAACAATCATTAGTGCTAATTCTTATTCACATAATCCCGGTCTGCTAGTTTTTCAACTACATTTGGTAGAGACAGATTAAACAACCTTAGCGAACACAACAATAATTAGAAAGAAATACGTCTACAAGACTAGAACTATCCTTCAATGCAGAAAAAATTACATATTTCCACCATTTGACATCTGCTTAAGTCAGCCAGTGTTGTAAGAGTATAAATAATCTACAAAGCATGCTGGTATAACACAACGAATTATTTATTAAGCACACTCCTCCAGACAACATAAAAGATATTCTGAAAGCAATGTTCTTACCAAGACCAATTGAAGATGCAACACCAAGTGCAATCCACCATAATCCAAATCGAACATACTGAGAAACTTCCTCAACATGCTGATGAAAAATATAATCAAGACATCAACTGTTAATTATTGTTTCCGTTAATCTGATTACAATAAATGATGAAAAATAAGAATGAAAAACAATTACTTCAACTAAATATCCAGCCGAAACTTACATATAAAACAAAAAAAGTTTCAAAATATATAGTAATCAAGGGACAATAGGAACTGAAAAAAAAACCCACCCCAACCCCCCTAACCCCCCACATAGAAGGAAAAGAAAACAACAGTTAATAAAAAAACACTGCAGCTTTTGTCTATTACTTGAGACAAAATAATAATAATGTGGCAGTAAATCTATTTTACAGCTATCCATATGAGAGTTACAAATAGAGTTTTAATCCTAACCCTAGAGTTAAAAACCAAATGCACTTAATAATCCTAGCCATTATCTTTATATCTAATAATTAATAAATAAGACAAATAATAATGATAAATCTCATACGTAACATTTGCATCTCTCAATTGCTTAGCTAAATGTAGCAGATAATACAGTGCACTCACTCCAAACAAATAAAATCTTTCCAAAAGCATAAAGAAGTACACTGTATATCAAAAGAAAACTATGACAAAGAATGATGGATATAGTTGGACAACCTACAAATTTGATTACCTTCTCATGAGGACCCTCAACAGCCACAAGCAAAACTCCAAGAACAGCTATTAGAGTGCTTGAAAGCATAAGCCAACCACCCTTTGCCAAAAGATATGATACAGATCAAGTGAAATACTGAAGGATAGCCAGAATGAAAAGTTTTAATGTTTTGAAGGGCTGTGTTGTCAATGTTAAATTTTCTAATTCTTGCCGATGTCTCTCGCGGATATCTGCAAAATTAACAAGTTCATCAGCTATGGGTCCAGAAATCTCCATTTACTCAACATTTTCTCTTTATACAGAAAATCAAAATAAAGCTAAATAAAAGAAACATTCATATCATGTCACTAGTCTAAGATGCAGAAAGTATTCAATTAATAAACACATTTTTGTGCCTTCAACCCAAAATCTACTTTATTTCTAATCTTTGACATACATCTAAAAATAACCAGCATATTTTTCAGAGGAACTCGACTAATTCAATAGCTGATTTTTACCATTTTACAATGGTAAAAAAAACTAATCTGATTGATGAACTAGAAAAATATCTTAAACGATAAGAGATCTAGCAAAGCCCAACTTCATTCAAGTTCGTGAAGCAGAATTAATTAATTTTTAGGAGAAAAAACACAAAAGAGTTAAGGGAAAAAAAAGAACTTGCCTTCGATTGATGATTCCATTTGCTGAGCAGAAGAAGTCGCGCCTTTGCCTGAACCCATCTCCTAGCTCACATAATACGATTCAATTTTTTGTTTTCTTTTTCAATTTCTTCAATAAATTTGAGATTTTCGTCAATATCTAACGCTTTTTGGTGATGAGAAAAGCTATGACTCCGGTAAAGAATCTGGCGGTTGTAATCGTATAATTCGGAAAGGAGACAACCACTTTTTCTTCAGTCACCAACAATAAATACAAAGAATTTTCTTTCCTGAAACAATAGTGCAGATCTAGATAAGAAGAAGAAATCAAAAGCTGAGGATAAAGCTGTTTTTGCGTTAGTATCTCTTCTTATGAGTTAATCAGAACGCACTTGGAATATTTATAATTTGATCCATTTTAATATGCCGAAAGTTATAGGTCAAATAGTACAATTAGTCCATATACTTTACTCAAACTGCGTTATTAGTCCTTTAACTTTAATTTTTAGTAAGTTTTTTAAGGGTATATTACAAAATTTAGCACTAAACTTTATTCTCACTCCTATTTTGATAATTAAACTTTCAATTTGTTCATGTTTTGATCGGTCGTATATTAACCAGATACATGAGGGTGGCGTGGTAGTTACATGTATTGTCATGAATCGCTTTTTGCCTATGTGTTAGTCATTTGTTGTTCACATAATTTTTTTTTCTTTTTTGATTTTATTTTCTCCTTACAAAGATGAAATTTTTATAGCTTCATTCTTGTATCACGTCGGTACTAAAATCACTATTTTCGGATGTTTTTTCCGACCACTCAAGAAATTAATGAACTTGTCTAATCGTCCCCTTTCACTCTATGTGTTAAATTTTTTTTTAAAATCTCTTTAAAATTTGTGAAACTCAACCCAAAAAATCAAAACTCTCAAAATTTTAAATCACTTCAATTTACAATCCCCATCGTCCAAAAAGTGTGCAATCAGGATATATAGCTCGTTTTCTCCTTTTCTACCTTTCAATGCTAGGTATTTGAAGAAGATGGTCCACGTTTAGAAATCAAAGGCAATTCAAACTAATGGTTTTTCACAGAAAAATTAAAGAAATTTTAGGTTCATTTTATAATTTTTAGAAGACAAATGTCTAATCATAAATAAGAGTAAAAAAAATAATAGATCAAAATTTCAATGATTAAATTGAAAAAAAATAAACTTTAATGATCATAATTGAAGTAAAAAAAAAAATCAGTGATGAAATATCTAATTTGATCAAATATTTTGATCTTTGTATGTCACAAGTTTTATAAATCAAGTGCAAGCATTTTATTCCCTTGGTGTTGATGATGATAATGCGTGTTTTAACGAAACAGCCGTCTACATTTGATTAGGAGGACTGGAGGAGTTATTAGTACAATTTTATTTTAAATATTTAAAGATAATTATTATAATGCTCATATTTATTTTCTCAATTACATCTTTAAGTTATCGAATGAAAATAAAAACTATTTTTTATTTAGGTGAGGAGATTCGAATTTTTACTCTAATACTCAGGTTAGGTTCGGATCGGGGGCATCTTCAAAATGTCAGGTCAGGTTGGATTCGGATGGAGACTTTGAATATTCAGTTTGGCTGCATATCGTTGAAAAACCAACCCATTATCATCCTTTTTCTTTTGAGAAATCTTAAATTTAATCTTAATCCTATTTAAAGATAAGGGTAATAAGGACTCTAGGCGGGGTGGAGCCAAGATTTAGGGTTGGGAGGGGCAAACTATAAATGTTTGAAAGTGGGGAGGGCAAATTTATAAATAAACCATTTTGTAACAAAATTTAAATAGAGGGACAAATATGAAAAAAAATCTTAATACCTTCGTCCCTGACTCTAGAGGAAAGAAGGGGAGTGCTCGTAGTGGGTCTATAACCCATGAGTTAAGTAAATATGAGAGAATAAAGATGAGCAGCTTAATCAACCGGCCCAATGTGCTTATTCCATTATCGTCCCTAGTTTACATCATTGAACCTATCATCCTAATATATTTAGCAAAAATACATTTTTTTTATTTTTATTTTTTTATGTAACATATTTAAGGGTTGAAATTAATACGGGCGAATTATACTTTTACTATGTTAATTTAGAATTAGATTGAAACATATAGTGTTAGATGTAAAGACAAGATATATTGTTCTTTCAAGAAAAAATTATGTTTGAATTTTAAAAAATATTATTAAAAGAATAAGTCACGAATTTTAAACATAAATCGTAAAATAAAATGTACTTTATAAAAAAATAGAATTAAATTAAATTAAATTATGTTAAATTTTTAGGTCGGGACGGTGAAAAATATATCCCACCCCGTTGCCATTTGTACTCGTGATATATAAGAAACAATTTCTTAAGTTGAATAAATGATACGGAATAATTATAGAATTTTATCGGCTTTTAATTTAAACAAAATTGTTACGTAGTTTCTTTGAAATATATTTTTAATTTTTTTATCTTCTTAAAGTTTCAATTGTTTATAAAAATATTAAAATATATTGAAATCCACGAATTGATCGAATAATCAAATATATTTATATTATTTTATATTATATGAGTTCGAACTTTAATATTTACTTTAAAAATATAATATATCTTTATTTAATAATAAATAGTATTAAATTATATTGCACCAATGATATAAGGTGGAAAGAACTTTAGAAATATTGAGAAAACATTAGATAATATGAGAATAATTCCAAAATTTCAATTATATTTTAATACAATATACAACACGACACATAAAGTTGATTTAGTATAATTAATCTATATATATGAAATTTCAATTTCAATTTATTTGTAAACATAATTATTATTATTGTTTAATTATACTTATAAATAAATTCATCTATTTTCTGTATGTTAAAATTGAATCAATGATATATATTATTTCACATAATTAAAATTTATATATTATATTTTTTAATAGTTTTGAGGTGATTATAAAGTAATATTTGTTTATATTTTTTCTAAATCTTTTGATAAAATAAAGTTGTTTGAACTCAGATCTCTCAGATGGACAACATACTTTTTTCCACTAGGACCAATAGTTGTGTTCAATTTATATATCATATTATATATCAAATTAAAATTCATATGTAATTTTAAACGATATCAAATATATATGGTTAGTTTTTTTTTTTAAGAAAACTTATATTTTTATTTTGATTCAAAGGTATCTACACCGCCTATAGCAATGATTAATCATCTCGTCGTCACAGATACTCTCACTAAAATATAAACGGCTGACAATGAAATATATTCTATTTGATTGAACAATGAAAAAAAAAGTATATTTTTAAGATTATAATAGTAGCTTTTAAAGGTAAAAAAACTTACTTTTAGTTTGTTAGCTTAATCGGTTAAAAGCTGCTAGATCCATTATTAGATATAAGCTCACCTATACGAAGGGTTGTGTAATTTTTCTTTACATAATTTATATCTCAAAATACTATAATAATATATTTTCTCTTTTAGTTTTTTTTTATTTCACATAATTAAAATTTATATATCATCCTCCGTCTCTTCATATTACCGTTTACCATCCGGTCACCGGCCAACTACCATCTCCCTTCCTCACATTAAACAATAATAAAATTTAAATTAGAATAAAATCTGAAATAAATATTTATATACATTTATATGCATTATAAAACCCAAAATTTAAATTCTAGCAACTAAAACTCAAAATGAAGGGACTTTAAAGGATTATTCTAATAACTAATAAAAAAAGAGTAAAACTTTGATACACAGGTTGTGTAAAATTAATTTTACACAAGCCTGCGTATTTACACTATAAAAACTCAAATCTTAAATTTCTAACCCTAAAAAGCTAAACCCCACACTCTAAACCCTAAATTATAAACACAAACCTTAAATTCTAAACCCTACAACCTAAACCCCTAAACTAAAAACCTAACCCTTAAAATTAAAATGCACGGATAAATTAAAATTTATACAGTCTGTATATCAAAATTTTTTCCTTAAAAAAATGTTCAATTAAGATACGAAAATTTAAATGACGTGCACGGCCGGTTTAGAGATTAGGCCGGACTTTAATCCTTGCTTTTGTTTGAAGAAGCAAAGACAATAACGGAAAGAAAATGAAAAAAAAGAAACAAAAAAGTAAATTACGTTTTCATCCATCAACTTTGATCGCATTCCTATTTTGATTACTTAGTTTTAAATTTTTTAATTTAGTTATTAAATTTTAAATTATTTCTATTGTGATCACTCATGCATTAAATAAAAAACTGCGGGAAACATGACTTGTTTTACTTCTGAAGTGGAAGCCACTTGTTGTCCACCATTTTTTTTTTCATTTTATCATCTTCTAAACATTTTAGAGTTTGAAACTGTGTCACAATGTCACGTACTCTGTCACTTTATTCGACTACTTTAAACATCGACACATTTTTCTTATTGTCTTTTATTAGTATACCTGTTTAGATTTTTTCAAAAGTTTGAGAAATTTCAACCCGAAACTTAGAAAAAACGATTACGATCTACATATTCATCATTCGACCAACGTGAAATTAAGATATATTGGATGTTTCTTCCTTCTTTATTTTCCTACTACTGAAATTCGGAAGAAGATGTCTCAACATCAAAAAATCAAAAAGAATATAAAAAAATGATTAAAAATTTGGGAAAGAAGATTTCAAGGTATTTTAACAAAATTAAGATAAAATTTTTGGGCTTCTCATGATTTTGAAAAATAAAGATGTCATGTCATAACGTTGTTATGTAATAATTAATGGTGGAGTGACCAAAACAAAAATAAATTAAAAGTTTAATGATTAAATTAAAAATATTTAAAAATAAATGACCAGAACAGAATACAATCAAAACTGAGTGATGAAAAGCGCAGTCTTTAAAAAAGCTTATATTTGTTAAATCCCGAGAATACCCTTGATCCTCACTCTTATTTGTTTTTCAAATCACCGTTCTCAGTCATTTCTGGTAATAAAGCCTTTTTTGCTCTCTCCGACTTTTCCTTGTTGATGGAGCTTCAAAGGAGCGAGGACCAGGGCCTCCATGAACGAAAGGGGCAAAAACGGAAACTGGAGGAAGAAATTCAGGAGGACAGAGATACCTCTCTCCCTACCGGCGACGCCCGCCGTGCTCTCCTGGCGGAAGTCGACGCTCAGGTTACCATCCTCGACTCCGCCTTCTCTTGGAGCGAATCCGATCGCGCCACCGCCAAGCGTGCCACTCATGTGCTCGCTGAGCTTGCCAAGAACGGTAAAAGTTCAAATTCTCCAGCTTCCGATCTCGTTCTTTTTTACAGCTTTATCCATTCGTTTTGTTCAGGTTTTTACTGTTTTTGAGTTTTAGTATTAGAATTCGATATGACTAGTGAAAATATAGGATGCTCGGTACTATCCTAGCTTTTTTTTATACCGGATTTGGATAAGGGAATAATTTTTGGATTCGAGTTGGAGATTTACGTTTTAGATTCCGGTTATATTCAATATTCATATCCAATTTGTAAATATGAGAAATTTGTACATGCAGAGAGGTTCGAGCCTTGTCGAGTGGTCTCTAGTACTCAAAATTTAAGCAAGTAAACCAATATTAGATACTGGAACCATAACATCTAATTGAAAGTTCAACTGTTCAATTATCAAGCGTAGTATTTAATATTCCAAAATTATTTTTATTATTTAAGCTGTTATTATTATTATTTTGTATCTTAGAAGTTGGCAACTGTTACTTATGAATGAGTTTGAACTTCAAATTTCTGTATTTATTTTGAGAAACTAATTGACTTGATAAATGGATTTGGATATCTGCCAAATAATGCTATCTGAATGGGATTGGGTTAGTAATCCTAAAATTTTAAAACATATTAAATAGATTCGGATGGTAGTTCTAAAATCTGAGAACATTATAAATGGATTCAGATATCACGAAACTGATTGGATTCGGATATGGATACTCAAATAGTAATAATCTGAACCACGCTATTCAGGATGAACAGTAATAATTGTTTTTCTAATAATGTTTTTTTTTTGGCAGAGGAAGTTGTTAATGTGATCGTTGAAGGTGGTGCCATTCCGGCTCTAGTTAAGCATCTGCAAGAACCTTTGTCTGATGAAGACGACTTAAGCTCGAAGCCTTTTGAGCATGAGGTGGAAAAGGGAAGTGCTTTTGCTTTGGGACTTCTTGCCGTAAAGGTGATCCTACTGAATATTTATTTATTTTTAAAAATTGGTCATTAGTTTATATAGCTTGATTAATATTTATTGTAGGTAAAGATTTAAAGTTTTGAATTATTTATTGGAAGTTGGAGATTCTCTTTTTTCATGGTATGCATATTTTCTTGGATCTCTTGTTAATAGCATTAGTAAACTTATGAAGTTCTCTGTAAAATGTTCTTCTGATTGAAAACATGTTACATAAGCTGATTTTTTACCATAGATATCAGGAATTGAAGTTCAAGAAAGTTTGAGGTGTGAAAAGAAAATGGTTCTGGTGCATAGTGATGGCGTCTGTTCATGTTATCATTATACAGAAAATACTTGGAGTTAAGTTGTTAATTTCATTGCCAAGCCACTAAGGCTTGCTATGCATTTAGTCTTGCATTTTCTTTAGTTTTGCATGATTTATGTTCCACTAGTGACGCAAATGCAAATAAGTTTAGCATTCAGTATGATTAATCACTGAATCTGCTATTTATTACATTTGCTGGTAACAGCCAGAACATCAGCAACTAATAGTTGAGTCTGGGGCCTTGGTACATCTTGTAAATTTGTTGAGGCGGCACAAGGATAGTACTACTTCTCGTGCTGTGGTCAGTGTCATTAGAAGAGCAGCTGATGCTATCACCAACCTTGCTCATGAGAATAGCAGCATTAAAACCCGTGTTAGGTTTGCTAAAATTGTGCTAATTTTTTCCATGTTATTTGTTTAACTCTATGATAGTATGATTATTCCAATAACTATCTTGATTGGTTTGACAGAATGGAAGGTGGGATTCCACCTCTTGTTGAGTTACTTGAATTTACTGACACGAAGGTGCAAAGAGCTGCTGCTGGGGCATTACGAACCCTAGCATTCAAAAATGATGAAAACAAGAATCAGGTAACCAACCTAACTCTGGAAGTTGAATCGAATAAAATGCCTTCAATACTTAGTTAATGGAATGAATACTTTGGCTTTGTAGATTGTTGAATGCAATGCTCTTGCTACTCTCATCTCGATGCTAAGATCAGATACTGCTGCTATACACTATGAAGCGGTAGGATTTAATTGTAGCACAACATTTTTTTTAACAATCTTTGTCATCGAAAATATTTTCTCGGCGCCTTGTAGGTTGGTGTGATTAGCAATCTGGTGCATTCATCACCAAACATAAAAAAGGAAGTTCTTGCTGCTGGGGCTTTGCAACCTGTCATTGGTTTGCTTACGTATGCTTCAATTGTTTCAATGTTTCTTTTTCTTGTTATAGCACGAGTTCTTAAGTGTTACTTTTGGGCTCTTCTTTATTGTTGCAGTTCATCAAGTTTCTCCCTTTTTATTACTCTCTCTGTCCCAGTAATTGTGTCACTTTTCTATTTTAAAATTGTCCTAGTCAAATTGTCACTTTGAAAAACTCAACCAACTTTTTTAACACAAATTTACTTTTTTATCCTTTTTTAGTTTTCCAACAAAAATTAACTTTTTTAGGGCAAACTTGTCATTTAAATTATTTTACACCATACAACTTTTTCTTCCTAAAGCTCCGTAAAAAGTCAACATGTGACACCATTAGTGGGACGGAGGGAGTAATTAATTTGTTTTGTTGGAAAACAGATCCTGCTGCTCAGAAAGTCAAAGGGAGGCTGCTTTATTATTGGGACAATTTGCCGCAACCGATTCTGATTGCAAGGTGAAGAATGAATTTTCTTTTATACTTTACTAGGCTTAAGATACTTTTTCCTGGCTCTGTTTGTCTCTTTAGGGGACACAAGAAGAAACAAGTCATTGTTAACTCTGAAATTACTTTCCTAATATTTGAAGGAATTTAGCTTTTCTTATACTTTCTAGGTTCTTCTGTCCTTGTAGTGATTAACAGGAGCACTTTGACCATTATTTTTTCATTATTACCTCTTTCCAACAAGTTGCTCTGGATTGTAGGTTCATATTGTACAAAGGGGTGCTGTCAGACCCTTGATTGAAATGCTTCACTCTCCTGATGTACAGCTGAAAGAGATGTCAGCCTTTGCTTTGGGGAGGTTGGCACAGGTTATTATTGTTATTTTCTTTAGTGTATCATTTATAGCTTTTATTAATGCTGCGAATGATGTGATGGCTTTTATCTTCATATCTCGGGGTTGCCTGTCCTTTTCCCTGATTAATGTGTTTGTTTCTAATATTTACTTTTTCAACTAAAATTTGAAGTTAATTTTAGTTTATGGCTTTCTGCCAGTTTTAGAAATACCTTAGACAGAATTGATTCCATCAACCCAACTGCTTGGGTTCTCTTGATTTTGCAGTTGTTATAAGTCACGCAATTGTCGTGGCTTTGCAGGAATATACCCAATCCTCTCACTCCTTGTTTTCTACTGTTCTAATTATACTGCCTCTCAAACTTTTCAGAATGTATTTTTGCATGCCAAAATTTCTGCAGGATATCTTAAGAAAACATTGTTCCTGAAATTGAATGAAATGGCTCAATCTATTGATGTTTCTCTATGATTTTTCTTGTTTAGGAGGCTTTCATAAGCTGGAATCAGTAGTTAGCTCTGTCAGTAAAAAATAATTTTGGTTTCAGGACATGCACAATCAAGCTAGTATTGCACATATGGGTGGTTTGGTTCCGTTGTTGAAGCTTCTAGATTCAAAGAATGGATCTTTGCAACACAATGCTGCATTTGCTCTTTATGGTCTTGCAGATAATGATGTATGGTAGCATGCCATAGTTGTGAACCTGAGAAATTTGTTGAATTTATTATTTTGAAGTCATGTAACACTGTTTTATTACATTTTTCTCTCCTATAGGATAATGTATCTGATATTATTAGGGTGGGTGGTGTCCAACGGCTGCAAGATGGAGAGTTTATTGTTCAAGTATGTCAATTCTTTCCGATATTACCTCGCACTTCCCTCTTTAGTTTTCATGCTACTAGTTTAACAGTTGCTGCATGACATACACAAAGGTTCAAAACATTTCTCTTTTATTCTGTGTTTTTTTTCTTTAATTGACTACATAATATGGTAATGGTATTTTCAGGCTGCAAAAGACTGTGTAGCCAAGACACTGAAAAGACTAGAGGAGAAGATTCATGGGCGAGTAAGCATTTTTATTCTTTTAACATCATTGACTGCTATTTCTTTATTTGGTGTATTTGTTGTTTGGGCTATTGAATGACCTAGCCCTTCGCTGTTTAGGTGTTTTTAAATTTATATATTTACTCTCTGATATTTTGGTTTTAATCATCTTATGTAGGTTTTGAATCATTTGCTGTATCTGATGCGTGTAGCCGAGAAGCCTGTCCAAAGACGAGTGGCTTTCGCTTTAGCTAATCTTTGTTCTCCTGATGATCAGAGATCTATATTCATTGATAATAATGGTCATATTCTTTGTCCCTTATTCAGTTATCCCCAAATCATTCATAATCTTAATTTTGGGCAATTTGAAGTAGCATATTGCTTTGAGAAGTTGATTGTGCACTATTTTCATGCAGGACTTGCGCTGCTTCTTGGGCTTCTCGGTTCCACAAGCCCTAAACAGCAACTTGATGGTGCTGTAGCTCTGTACAAGTTGGCCAACAAAGCTATGACTCTTTCTCCTATGGATGCAGCTCCCCCTTCTCCAACACCACAGGTGAATATGCAAATGTTGGTTAATGTAGTCCCATACATTTCCAAATGTACTCGGGAACCAAATGAAAAGCGAAAAATGGGGATTATAAGAGCTTATTTACAGATATTCTTATTTTTGATTCGAGTCTTAAAATGTGCGGGATTGTTGTTCATATCATCATTTCAAACTGCAAAAATGGAACGACAACTTTCTCATAATTGGTTCAGAAGTAGGAGAATAGTTTATACTTTTGGAAGTTCTATATCCAGCTCTTGTTATAACATTCAATTAAATGCAGGTCTATTTGGGGGAGCAGTATGTCAACAACGCTACATTATCCGATGTTACTTTCCTTGTTGAAGGTTGTTATGTGATACTTGCTATAGAGAAACATGTGATGCGTGAAATACAGCTGTTTTAATTAAGATCCTTCTTTATTCTCTTGTAGGTAGACGGTTCTATGCTCACAGAATCTGCCTTCTGGCTTCTTCAGACGCATTTCATGCAATGTTTGATGGTGGTTATCGGGTGTGTTCCGTTTTGCATCTTTTTAACATTCCAGTTTGTTGAAGTTTTTTTCACTTGTAACTGGAGCCTTATTTTATTGTTAAAATTTGCAAGCTCTATTTTAAGCTCAGCTCTAAACTTAAAATATGTAGCACGTGTCATGGGATAGAGGCAATGTTGTCTAGCTACATGATTTTCATTTTTAAATTGGCATATGTTGCAGGAAAAGGATGCAAGGGATGTTGAAATTCCGAACATCAGATGGGAGGTCTTTGAGTTGATGATGAGGTATTACAAATTCTTTGATCCAGATATACGAACACTGGATTTACATCATTTTGTTCTTTTTAAGCACCATTTAAGTATCTGCCTTTGTTTCGTTGTACAGATTTATATACACTGGATCAGTAGATGTTTCACTGGATATTGCACAAGATCTCCTCAGAGCAGCCGATCAATATCTTTTGGAGGGACTTAAGCGACTCTGCGAGTATACCATTGCACAGGTGAGCTAAAAAGGATACTTGTAGATCTTTGGAATCATTTTGCTGCTTTAAAATTCGGAATTGGCATCTGATCATTTCTATGTTTGGATTTGAAGGATGTAACGCTGGAAAACGTTTCTAGCATGTATGAGCTCTCCGAAGCTTTTCATGCTATATCATTGAGGCACACTTGCGTTCTGTTTATCTTGGAGCATTTCTCTGAATTGAGCGCAAGACCCGGGTATGTACTTCAGATTACTTGCCATATCCCTTCCATTCTTTAGGAATTTAATAGTATGATGACAAACATCATACATTACTCAGCACTGCCGTTTAATTGTTCTGTCTACTCCATTTAGCCGTTTACTTGCCAGACCCGGGTATGTGCTGCTTTTGGTTAGTGTAGTACTGTCGGTTGCAATATTGGAATGATCAAGTGAATTTTGGCTATTCAAAGTAGCATTTGTGCAATTACCATGGCTGAAATTTTTACCAGTGGTGAATATTATTGCAGGCATTCGCAACTAATCCAGCGCATAATTCCAGAGATCCACGATTACTTTGCGAAAGCACTTACGAGAACTAATCCACATAACCCGCGGCTATAGAAGACTGGTTTTTAACTACTCATCTCATCTTTAACTAGATACGTCGATGTACAGAAAAGTAGCACAGATGTTGATGTTGTGGAGCCACTCGAAGGTTCTAATTCGTTCATCGTAGCGTGGTTCGTGATCATTACCGATTCCGGAGTTGTTTTTATGTTGCTTGTAGAAAACAAGGGTAAGTTTCTGTCGTTTTGATTCATCGTCTTGTCTTCCATTCGGAGTTTGTTGTACTAATACAAAGGAAAACCTTGTACCCCGATTGTTAGTGAGATGGACTTGCTTCATTAACTTGATTAGAACAGGATCATATATTCTCTTACACCCATCATTGGCGAACTTGATTTACAAGTGACAATCTGAATATTAGATCCGAAGTAGTAGTCCCTCGTACAACTTGTCTCGACAAACCTAAGGGATGAATCCTTAGGATGAATAATTTCTTGGAGGTATCGAATCTCGAACGAAGACGTCGAGGATTCCACCTTTAATTTCGTAGAACAATTTAAATGTGTTCCAACTTATTTGTGGACAGTCTTTTCCATCTTGTTGTTGTTGACCTACTTTTCTACGTTAGAAACGAGATCTTTTTCCCCCCCACAAAATGGAAAATGTTGGCTCGATTCATACACAAAATATCAGACACTTTAGCGTGGCCGGTGGCCTTTACTTCAAATGTCGTTCTTAGCTTCAATTTACACATCTAACTTTGTAAATCTTTGTCGTTTTCGATGAGTAGTAAATAATTAACAAAATTATGACTCATATATACTATCGTGATCATGAGTTGGTTCGACAATTTGAAGGTCTTAAACTTTTTCGGGGAGCCAAATTCTATTTTGTATTTATTTAGTGGACGAAAATTTCTAAGATAAAAACGAGAGAGCCCCATACAAAGGGTTAAACTAAATTTCAATTATTTTGATGAATACTCATTTACACAAATCATTGAGACTATTCAAAATTGTCGACTTTTTCCACAAATTAATGTGATAAACCACTCTTTATTGCAACATCTCATGGAGACCTTATACATTACACAAATCAGTATTATAACACTGAACTTTAGTTTAAGCTTTAGTTATATAATAGGGCTGTTAAAATCTCTCTATATCACTGCATCTGGATCGTTAAAATCTGTTTATGTAATTAATTTTAATAGCTCAATAATATAATTGAAGTCTAAACTAAAATTCAATGCTAAAATAATGTCGATTTTTAATTCAATGAAATGGAAAGTTCAAATTAGATTCTTCTAGTCTTTGTTGGGCCGAGTTGTTGTATTCTTCTAGTCTTTAAGATGCAGATAATTCATGGAAACAAGCAAGAAGGCTGATTGACTACATTTTTTCCACATGGAAAGAGAGACCGAAATTGACAAACCATTTGGGGAGCCAAGTTCCTTTTGTATTTATTTTGTTTAATTAATTTTCTATGTTAGAAACGAGAGAGCCCCGTGCAAAGGGTAAGACTAAACTAATATGATGACCACTCAGGTATGCAAATCATGAATACAAATTTTCTGCCCTTTTTTGGTGCTTTATTTATGTCCTATATTAAAAATTAAGTTTAGGGTTTATGGTTAGGGTTTAGAGAATTCAGGGTCAGATGTATTTTTTAGGGCGTAGAGTTTAGAGTTTAAGATTTAAAATTTAAAGTTATGACTTAAGATTTAATTTTTTAATATTTTTTAGTGTTAAGCCATAAAAAAACCCCGAAAAGGTGCATTGAAGCTATTCAAAAGTTTCCATTTTCCCACAAATTAATGTAATAGACGCTATCTAATCAACAACAAACCACTCTTTATTCAAACATCTTATGCATACTTTATACATGACGAGTGTCAGAATTCTGAACTTTCTCCGATTTGCATTCCACGCTTCGCAAGTTGAAACAAAGAAATCATCCGAAGGGGAACCTTCAAAGATAGTTGGCGAGAAAGGAACTCTTTGCACACTTCTTTCATAGGTGGTCGTGATTTCGCTTGCTGATTTAAGCAAGCAAAAGCCAGTGTAGCAACGTGAACAAGATTTTGTTCCGACACGATACGCCTAAACATGTCGATTTAAGACGTATATGCCCCTTTTTTTTGTCTCATCCTTTTTGTTCCGACAACTGTATTATTTGTGACTCTTCCCTTAAATTTATACGGGATGAACTATTTAATTCTGTCACAACTACTTTGGTCCACCGTCTCTACTTTTATTGTTTGATATCTCTTCATTTTGACATTGATAAATATAATAATATGTGCATAAAATATCACATTTTTTCATTTAGATGCTTAAATTATTTTGTTCGATATCGCTTCACGATATTTCGATGCCGTATCTCTGTTAGAAACTCAATCTCATTCCTGAAACTCTTGTCGAAAGCCGGATTCTCAGCTTCTAAACGGTGAAGTTTCTTCAAGGCAACAACTTTACCACAAGGGAGCTGCGCTCTGCAAACACTTCCGTAACCACCAACTCCGATACAGTACCGAAAGTCGAAATCCTCTGGCTGCAATGATATCTTCTTATACTATCTTTCCATCATAGTTCCATATGGAACATAAGTCCCCGTTCTTTGTCGGTTGTATGCCGGCACGGTTATTCTTGGCCTTAAACCGTGAAAATAACAAACAACATAGAATGGAGAATGTAGAAAAGATGGCAATGAGGAGGAATATTACTGTTGTTGGCTGTGCTGGTATTTGAGGAAGTGATACAATGTGATAAATCCTTGTTTCCTTCAAAAGGATCAAATCTTGTAACATCCATTTCCATCATCGTCAATACAAAGCTTAGTAGCAGATAAGATACTCTAAATGTGTAAGGTTTCCGAGAGAAGGAGGTAACTCACCGGATAAATCACAAGTAACCAAGACAAGTTTCTTCAATGCCGTTAGATCACCTATCTGAGGCGGGATATTCCCACCGATCTGATGATAACTAAGATCAAGGACGGTAAGATTCGGAAACGAAGAGAAATTCAGTTTTCCGAATCTACCTTGAACCTCGAAATCGAACGTCTGGGATAAGATAATCTTGGTGATGCTTCCAGCAGGGTTGCATGAGATGCCAGGCCACTTGCAACGTTGCGAAATGTCATGGTTACTCCACCAACCACTCGCTACCAGAGCCCTGGCTTCGGACTCGAAGCCCGTTTGACCTGCCGCCGACATAGCTTTAGCAAAGGAAACAAGGATAGTAACCCACAGTACTCCGAGGTTAATGGGATTGGTGAAGGATGAGGCCATGTTTGATTAGCTAATTAAGCTTTATTTTCTGCTACAGGTTCGGTTGTGGCCTTGCAGTGTCCAGACTAATGAATTTATACAAGTTTAACGTTGCAAGTTTTTCCAGGAATTGGGAAATTATGGCTCAACCAACGTGGCCATTACTTCAAGCGTTTACTTTGGCTCAACCAAGAGCTTTTATTTCGGACAATCTCTGTTTAGTGTCAGCGTATAGGTTACTCTCCATATTTATAACATCTTTTTGCAAATAAAAAATTGTACTAGGTTCGATTTCATAAAATTAAATTACGAGGAATAAATTTTAAATTTTAAAATAGTACATACACAATTAAATAAATCTTTTGAAAAAAGTTTTAAATATGCTCCTATTTTTTCAACATCTGATTACCCATCCTCGTCTGCCATGTACAGAACCAGGACCCCACCTGCCGGTCCTTACGTTTACTCACCGGAAGCAGTCCCTCCTCCACTAGTTGGTTCTAACCCCGGAGCTCCGATGAACCATCCTGCTGCATATGGGGGTTACGTTAATGGTTTGACACCAGCGTATCAGCAGGGTTAGTTTCTTTCTAACGGTTCGTTTTTAACGACTAACCATTTTAATGGTACCGATGTCTGTGTGTTAATTATAGCAGTTGATAAACTATAAATTTCATTGCAACAGAGAGGACAGATTACAAACAAATCATGAAAAAGCATGATAAACACTATCTAATCAACAATAAACCACACTTTATTGCAACATCTCATGGAGACCTTATACATTGCAAGTTTCAGAACTTTCTCCCATATGCATTTCCTGCTTTGCAAGTTGAAACAAAGAAATCATCTGGAGAGGAACACACAAGGATGTATGACGAGAAAGGAACTCTTTGCACACCTCTTTCATTGTCGGTCGTGATTTCGCTTGCTGGTTTAAGCAGGCAAACACTAGTGTAGCGACATGAACAAGACTTTGTGCAACCAGTTGGCTTGTTGGAGGTGGTAAACGACTGTCTAACACATCAATTAACTTTGTATTCACCAGAGAAGTTGGTGACGACAGCCACGACAACACTTGTTCTGGATGTTTTCCCATTAATGTTTCAAGTGCCACAACTCCAAAACTATACACATCACATTTTTCGGTGACAGTCATTGTATAGGCAAGTTCTGCATACACAGACCATATAGGAACAAATTCAATCAATTGTGTATATATATCAAAGGGTCAGAAAATCAAGTTGAAGAGAGAGAGAAAACTAGCACCTGGAGCTATATAGCCACGGGTTCCAACAAGAATGGTGTGATTGGATGAATCCAGATCCAGCATTCTTGCAGTTCCAAAGTCAGCCACAAATGCCACAAAGCTCGAGTTTAATAGAACATTGTTGCTCGATATGTCTCGATGAACTATTGGAGGGCTGCAATCATGATGCAAGTAACACAAAGCATGCGCCATCCCCTTGATGATCTCAATCCTTTTCGTCCAATCCATTTCCAGGGCTTCCACTTCATCTCTTAGGTTGTAGAATAAACTCCCTTTCTCCATGTATTCGTAGATCAAGAACATGGAGCGTCGGTGTAGACAAAATCCATGAAGCTTCACAATATTCCGATGTCGTATTTCTGTTAGAAACTTGATCTCGTTCCTGAAACTCTTGTCGAAAGCCGGATTCTCAGCTTCTAAACGGTGAAGTTTCTTCAAGGCAACAACTTTACCACAAGGGAGTTGCGCTCTGTAAACGCTTCCGTAACCACCAACTCCGATACAGTGCCGAAAGTCGAAATCCTCTGTGGCTGCAATGATATCCTCGTATGCTATCTTTCCATCATAGTTCCATATGGAACATATGTCCCCATTCTTTGTCGGTTGTATGCCGGCACGGTTATTCTTGGCCTTAAACCGTGAAAATAACAAACAACATAGAATGGAGAAAGTAGAAAAGATGGCAATGGGGAGGAATATTTTGATATAGAGAGGAATATTACTGGTTTTTGAGGAAGTGATACAAGGTGACAAACCCTTGTTTCCTTCAAAAGGATCAGGAAAAATCTTGTGACATCCATTTCCGGCGTCGACAATTCGGAGCTTACTAGTAGTGAAGACAGGGACAGTACCAGAGAGTTGGTTGAAGCTGAGGTCTAAATATGACAACCTAGAAAGGTTGGCAATCTGAGAGGGGATAGAACCATTCAATATGTTTTGGGAGAGGTCTAATGATTCCAGTGCTTCTAAATTCCCAATCTCTTGGGGAATAGAACCTTGTAATAGATTTGAACGAAGGTCCAAGTCTGTCAAGTGGGACAAATTACCAAGACAAGAAGGGATTGAACCTTCAAGTCTGTTAAAACCAAGGTCCAAACGTTCCAAATTGGTTAATCGATACAGACTATTCGGTATTGATCCAACAAGCATGTTGGTGTGTAAATACAGTTCAACCAAATTTGATAAAAGTCCAATTTCTAGTGGGATGGATCCATTAATTTGGTTCCCGGAAAGACTCAAATATTCAAGATTGGTTAACTGACCCAAAGCAGAAGGGATTGGACCAACAATTCCACATTGAGCAAGGCTCAAAGTAACAAGATGAGTCAAATTCCAGACATATTGAGGGAGTGGACCTTCATCAAACTGATTTCCACTTAAACGAAGATGCCTAAGGTTGGTTAAAGTTCCAAGAAATTGAGGAATCTGTCCATTAATCTCATGGTTAAAGGAAATGTCGAGAAACTCTAAATGGGTAAGGTTTCCAAGAGAAGGAGGTAACTCACCAGATAAATCACAATCGGACAAGCCAAGGTATTTCAATGCCGATACATCACCTATCTGATGTGGGATATTTCCACCAAGCGGACAACCACTAAGATCAAGATGGATGAGGTTTGGAAAAGAAGAGTAGTTCAATTTCCCAAATCTATATCCAACCTCAACATCACACGTATAAGATAAGTCGATCTCGATGATGCTTCCAGCAGCGTTGCATGAGATACCAGGCCAAGGGCAACGTTGTGAAATGTTGAGAGAGCCACTCCACCACCCACTCTCTAACACAGCTTTGGCTTCAGACTCCAATGCCGACTGCTCTGCTCTTGACATACTTGTAGCAAACGAAACGAGGATGGTAGCACACAGTAACCTTAATATAATGGAAATGGTTAAGGATGAGGCCATGTTTAATTAGCTAAGATTTATGATCTGCTAAGGGTTCAGATGTAGCATTGCATGTTTACCAGACTAATGAATTTATACAAGTACAACGTTGCTTCTTTTTGCCTGATTTGCAATTTAGACGTGATATTGTAAAGTAAAATAAATTAAATTATAATAAAATATAGGATAAATTACACCAAATATCACTCAACTCTAGACAGTGTATCGTTCATACAATTGAACTTTCCATTGCTTCAATTATAGCACTCAACTTTGGTTTTCGCTTCAATTATCTAGTTGTGTCTCATTAAAAGTCTCCTTATACCTAAATAGAGTAAAGAGTACACACAACTAAACACCATCGAACACATACAACATGCAGAAAGATACAACAGTTCTGATCGGGTAAACACTAACGAACACGATACAAGCTTACAAAAGGATATAGCAGTTCTGATCAGAAAAAAAGACTCATTAATTGCCAACTCTTACCACCAAGCTTTGACAGATAACTCAATAATGACACGATGATATGGCTGATAGTTGTCGACGTGGACGTTGCACCAAAACAACATTGTTTTGGTGTGAATGTTTTGATGTCCAAGAAGGTCTAAAACTACGTCTAAGTAGTTTTTTTTTAGAAAAACTTGAGGGAAAATATCAAATGCTTTTCAAAAGTAATTAATTTAAATGATCTTAAACTCAAATGTAATTTCTGAAAAGGTGAGTGCAAAATGAAAATAACATGGAAATAATTAACCTTCATATTAGTAAAGGACTGTAGAAGCAAGGATTGTGGAGGTGTGGAGTCAAAATGTTAGAAAACAATAGAGGTGAAAAGAAGCAGAAAATTCATGGAAGCAATCGAGAGATTCATCCACTGCATTTTTCCCGCATGGAACAAAAGATATCAAAATGGGGAATCTGTTTGTCTGTAAAAGCTAAAAAAAGTAAGTGTCGTTACCATAGGGATGGCTAGTACTCCACCACCCACTCTCTACAAGAGCACTAGCTTCAGACTCCAATGGCGTTCGATCCGCCGCTTATTATGCCCCTTTAGTATTCTACTTTAAAATAGTATATTTGAGGTTTAAGTTTAGAGTTTATGGTTAAGTTGTAGGGAATTAAGAGTATAGTGTATTTTTAGGGAATAAGGTTTAAGATGTAAAATTTAGAGTTAAAGTTTAAAATTTAATTTTTTTAATATTTTTTAGCGTGATACATAAAAAGAGGCATGCATAAGGATAGCCCAAGAAAAGAGGACCTCTTTTGCAGTGGCACTATTCAGTTCATCTGGAATTAATTTGCGTAGAATCTGGATCGAACTAGTGGTGAGAGAAAGGAGGAGAAAGCTCTTGGAAGTGCCTAACTCATCGGCGGAAAGCCACCAGATCAACAACGATGCTGATGGGCTGGCTGGTGAAGGTCACCGTTAGAGGTGAAGGAAGAGTTTTGGGGTTTGTAGATTGGAGATTGGATATGATTTGGAGTTTTATATTTTTGAGATAAATTACATAATTTTAGATTTTTATTTTAAATTAGTTTTGTATTTAATAATAATAAAATATATTTTTATTTTAAATTATTTTTATATTATATTAAAATATTAATAAAATAATTCAGAGTGACAAAAAAATTTTAACGTGTAAGGTATAGTTCTTAAATTGAAATTTTTTAAAGTTGAGTGAGTAAAATAAGAGTGAGAAGATAGTTGAGTGATGATCTGTGTAATTTACCCTTACTAAATTATAAGAAAAAAAATAAAAAAATACTTAAAAGGAGTCCATAATATATTTTTTACTAAGATAAAAATATTTTTTAAAAGAACATTATATATTTTTGAGATTATAAATTAAAGGCTTAAGTGATAAATAAGTGCCCAAATTATATTTTTTTTTCAGATAGGTGCCCAAAGTATTTTTCGGGTCAAACAGGTGCCTAATATTTTCAACGTTACTCAAATAGGTGCCCGCAGTCAACGTCCGTTAACTTTCACCGTTAACTGACACATGTCAGCTTCTTAAATTTCTAAAATTATATTTAAAAATAAATAAAAATTAATAAAACAAAATATTTACTTTATTTCACAAAATAACCCCAAAATTTAAAATCCTTAACACCCAAAAACCTAAATCCTGATTTGACTTGATTTCAGTGCCGATTGTCATGTCGCCGTCCACTACTTCCATCGTTAGACCATCACGACCATTTATCCCATCACCTCGTCGTCAAAAATCGATCGACGTCGTGCGAAACGTCAAAATCGTTGAATGATTCATTTAAATAGTTCATGATGAACGACGACATAACGAATGATGAACGATGTGTGGGTTATTCAGCGATGTGAGGGCGCTTCAGCCCGTCTCCAGAAACGCGACCAACGTTGGTGGTAGTGGACGGATTGGGGGATTAGGGATTTGGAAACAATTTGAAAATTTCAGAATATTTTAAAATTTTTGATTTATTTTTTTAAAAAATAAAATTTAGAAAATATTTAATACTGCCACGTGTTATGTTTTTATTGGTTAACAAAATTTTTTTAACGGACAATCACGACGGACACCTATTTGAGTAACATTGAAAACGTTAGACATCTGTTTAGCCTGAAAAATACTTTAAGCACCTATCTCGAAAAAAAAATAATTTAAGCATCTATTTATCATTTAAGCTTAAATTAAAAAATTTCATTTTAATAAAATGTACAAAATCCCATAAACCTTTGAGAATGTGCCGATGAGGTTTTTTGTTTAAAGGTACCGGTTCGGTAAAACTTGAGAATGTGCCGATGAGGTTTTTTGTTTAAAGGTATGGTTGGAATTAATTGGTTACAAATGGTAGATTTCCAGAGATGTTCCGAGATGACTTTTGTGCTTCACACGTGTAACCAAAATTATTTGTGAATTTTGGTTTTTTTTTTATAAAAAAAGTAACCTAAGTTTTTAATACAAGCTGCCCCGAACTCTCTCTTATTTTCTTAGTTTTATCTCTCCTATTTGACCGGCAGAGCTGTTTTGAATGAGGAGCAACATGAACGATCGTTTAAAGTTTTATTTTTTATTTTTACAACTTAAATAGTTTTTAAAATGATAATCTTAAAAGTTAGTGGTTGTTTTTTTTATTGTTTTAGATGTATTTAAGGCATTTTTTAAACAAAATAATATTTTATTAATAAAATATTAAATTAATTGTATAAAATAATAAAATTATATTTTGTACTATAAGAGCTCATCTTTTAATTTTCGCTTAAGGTCCCAAAAATATTCGAGATGGTTCCGATCTCCGGAGTTCATTCTCCAACTATTTTCTGCTATTTCTTTTTTTCTTCCATTCTCTCACCATTTTTTTTCTTGTTTTTTTTTATCTTTCTCCTATTCATATGTTTGAGATTTGACACTTTAATAATATAATTTTTGTATGTATTTTATTTTCTAACTTACTATAAATTTTAATAAATTTTTTATGATTTTTTAGATAAAATTTATTTTATATTTGACATATTTTTATTGACTCATATATGTAATTTTAGAATTATTATTATTTATCTGTCTCCATATTTATATCCGTATCAGCACAACATAAGTTTTAGCAAAAGAAACGAAGATGATAACCGACCGTACCCCAAAAATAATGGTATTGATTAAGGATGAGGCCATGTTTATTTAGTTAATCAAGCTTTATTATCTGCTACAGGGGCGGTGGTAGCATTACACAGTGTCCAGACTAATGAATTTATAAACGTGAAGGTTTCTAATGTCAAAGTCAGGACGCTAAACGATCTGTTTTTTTATACAAAGATGCGTGTTTATATTTGGATTAAAGACGTAAGGATAATGCACTACTGAAGGAGGAGAATTGGGTTGGTAAGACGAGTTTTATCGTGGAATCCGACTCTCAAGTGGCTCTAAATTAAATAGGTAATTCTTTACTTTGATAATATTCGTGCATTTTATGTACATGTGTATCGGAAGAACGAAATAATATGGCGGATGACCGGCGAAGGGCGAAGGCGAGAATATTAATACGAGCTGTTTAAAGCCCATTACTATAAAATTAAATTTTAACTCTAATTTTTAAATTTTAAATTCTAAACCTTACACGCTAGAAAATACACCTTACATTCAATACTTTAAACCCTAACCTTAAGTTTTAAACTTAAATTTTAATCTTAAATTTAAATTTCTTTCTCCATTATTTATCCTATTTAGCTATCCTTTTAGTTGTAAGCTGGAGTTCTGGTTTTTGAACAGAGCTGTAAGACTTGATTTTAGGCACTTTATTTATTTAAATAAATATATTTTGCCGAGAAAAAAATGTTTTCCTTTTGTTTCTAAGTTGCTGAAAATTCATGGGAGCAACGAAGAGGACCCCTTCTTCACTACTACGTTTTTACCCTTTTTGACATGGAAAAGACTAAAGAGAGATGATAATGGAGAAATTTGACTTGTTTTCTTTGTCTCTAAAAGCAGAAAATAATCGAAAATGCAATGATCATATTTTGGCCGGATGTTTCCTGACTCGATTCACACTATAATTAACTTTTGAAAATGAAACATGCATACCCATAAATTATTACCCTTGAAAAATTCAGACAAACTTCTCACTGTTCTGTGTTGGACTTGCAACCAAAATTTATTATGTTTTCATATTCTAAATTAGTGTTCAACAGGGAAACATGTATCGTTTCCATTTTCTCTTTTCCAACATTTTCTTCTTCTTTCAATGGATTTTCAACATACAATGTTATTATGCTTCATTTAAAATATATATTAATATTTCATGCACATTGTCACGGACCGCAAGCCCGCGACCGAGACAAGTGCAACCATGGCAGCCCAAGCCTATCTCTACAGCATTTTGGGCTTGCCAAATGGCCCGAGGAAGCTGGCCTTTTACCATGGTGAAATGAGCAAGCAGAATATTTACCATGGTGAAACTCGATAAGGCATCTTACCTATCATTTTTGTGCTTATTTGTAAAGATAATTCTCACTTTATCTCTTATTTGAAATTCAAATGTTGCAGATAGGATAAGCTCTCATCTGGACCATTGATCCATTATAATCTTGACCGTTGATTGCATTGAGCTCTCACTATAAAATGAGGCTCAACCCAGGTTATTTCATCATTCATTCATTCATCACTTGCTTCAGTTTGTAAGCTTTTACCCAGAATAATACAACTCAGTATTCACTCACTTTCTCTTGTTCTTTTGACATCGCTTTTCTTTTGTTCCGCAGCGGTTTCTAAGTATCCTACTTAGGAGTTTTCAGGTGACTTAGCCCAGTTTTCAATCGAGAAAGAAGCTAAGGCCGTACGGTTGTCTAGCAGAAGACTAGCCCCGTGACAAGTGGTATCAGAGCGAGGTTTTGCTGAGAAATTGCTGATTTGAGATGGCACGTGATGGAGAGAACACTGCAGTGAAGAAGGGTGCAGAGGCTACAGCTGGCAAATCCAAGAGGGGTTCGTCGAAGGACATGATCACATCGATCTAGGGAAGGGTTACCAAGCTTGAAGAATCCATGGCGGAGGCCAAGGCGACGTTGGAACCGTTGGAGTCGATGGACGTTGAGAAGCTGAGTTCGTTGGATTTCGAGAGGCTCGAGTCCTTGGAGGGGATTCAAGATGATGTTCAGGAGGCTCTTGATGGGATGGATGTGAAGATGTCTAAGCGTGGCGATGCCTTAGAGGCCATGGTGGTTGCTCTAAGGGATGAGGTTGATGAGCTCAAGGCAAAGAGTTCCAAGTCCGAGAAAGATGAACTGAAAAAGGAAGTGGAGCTGCTCAAGACCGAGTTGCTTGTGCTGAAAGCTGTGATTGCGAACAATGTAACTGTTGCAGCGCCTAGAACCTCGGGAGATATCCCCAAACCAGAAAAGTTCAAGGGGACGAGGTCCGCCCAGGAAGTAGAGAATTTCCTTTGGGGAATAGAGCAATACTTCAAAGCCGTGGGCATCGTGGAAGATGCTAAGAAGGTAAGCCTTGCAAGTATTTACCTAATTGATCTTCCACAAACGTGGTTGCGACGTAGGTGCGAATATATGAAGCGTGGGAAAACTTCCATTGAGACTTGGAAGGAGTTCCAAGAAGAGTTCAAGGAACAGTTCTATCCTCCATATACTGAAGACGAGGCACGGTCAAAGTTGAGGCGACTCAGGCAAGAAGATGCCAAGACTTTGAGGGACCATGTCTGAAAGTTCGTGGAGTTGAGTTTGCAGGCCCCGAGCTTGAGTGAAGATGATGGGTTTTTCACCTTCATGGATGGGCTGCAACCATGGGCAAAGATGGAGTTGCAGCGACGAGAAGTGACCAAGCTCTCTACTGCCTTGACTGCTGCCAAGTCCATCATTGAGGTTGGGCGTAGGAAACCTGACTCCTCCAAACCAAAACTGAAGCACAAAAGTCATGGTAGAGACAAGGAGAAGTCAAGTCGATCCAACAAAGATTCGAGTGGCGGGAATAAGCCTTCGAATGGAAAACATGCAGATTCGAGGGACAAGCAGCATGACAAGTGCTTCCATTACCACAAAGAAGGGCATATTGCCAGGGATTGTCCCCAAAAGAACAGAATCGCTGCCTTCAAGGAGACAGCTGATGGCGAGACTAGCGAGGCTCTGAAGCTTGGCTCCATTATTAGTACAATGAAGGTCAAGAAGGTTCGAAAGAAGAAGGGGTTAATGTTCGTCGACATCACTATTGCTGGCCAGAAGTTGAGTGCACTAGTTGACACCGGTGCCTCTGAGCTGTTCATGTCCGACCAAACTGCCGAGAAACTTGGCCTTACTATCGAGAAGTCCAGTGGATCCATCAAGACAGTGAATGCCAAGGAAGTACCGATTGCGAAAGTCGCAAAGGGAGTTCAACTTGACATTAGAAGTTGAACTGGTAAGGAATTCGTCAAGGTAATCCCACTCGATGACTTTGATTTTGTGCTTGGGTTAAGTTTTCTAGACCGGATCAACGCTTTCCTTGTTCCTTTTGCGGATTGTCTGTGTATTCTAGATCCGAAGCATCAATGCATTGTTCCAGTGAGCCAAGGGTTAGGAGTAGGTGCAAAAGTTCTATTTGCAATCCAATTTGCAAAGGCGGTGCGTAAGGAAGAGCCGACCTTCCTGGCAACCTTGGTGTACGATGAGCCTGTCACAACCGAGGGAGTCACTGATGAGGTGGGACGAGTCTTGGAAGAATTTGAAGATATGATGCCTTCCGAGTTGCCAAAGAAGTTGCCTCCAAAGAGGGATGTTGATCACAAGATTGAGCTTGTGCCAGGTGCGGAGCCCCCCGCTCGAGCCCCTTACTGGTTAGCCCCACCGGAGTTAGAAGGGATGCGCAGACAGTTGAACGATATCCTAGATGCCGGTTATATCCGCCCATCAAAGGCACCTTACGGTGCACCGATGTTGTTCCAGAAGAAGCACGATGGGTCCCTACGGATGTGCATCGACTATAGGGCTTTGAATAAGCTTACAGTGAAGAACAAATATCCGATTCCTCTCATTGCGGACTTGTTCGACCAGCTTGGTGGTGCAAGGTGATTCACCAAGTTAAACTTGCGATCGGGCTACTACCAAGTCAGAATAGCCGAGAGTGATGAGCCGAAGACAGCTTGCGTGCCGAGGTATGGTTCTTTCGAGTATCTTGTGATGCCTTTCGGCCTCACGAATGCTCCAGCTACTTTCTGTACCCTAATGAACAAGGTACTACAACCGTTCCTGGACAAGTTTGTTGTAGTCTACCTCGATGACATCGTCATCTACAACAAGACATTGGAGGAGAATGTCGAACACTTGCGGAAGATGTTCAAAGTCTTGCGGGAAAATGAGTTGTATGTCAAGAAGGAGAAGTGCTCATTTGCCCAGCAAGAGGTTCCTTTCCTTGGCCATATTATTGGAGGAGGCATGATCCGAATGGACAATGAGAAGGTTTGAGCCATTGAAGAATGAGAGGCGCCAACTAAGGTATCCGGGCTGAGATCTTTCCTGGGGTTGGCGAATTACTATCGGAGGTTTGTCAAAAGCTACTCCAAAATTGCCGCACCATTGCCCGATCACTGATAATTGATTGTGGAACACCCAAGTACTTCACCACGTGCTTGATAAAAAGCCTAGCTGCCTCATCGGCTAGATACACCTTGGGTGCTGGGATAAAACACGAGGTTCACGGGGAGGTTCTGGACAGAGTTGTTCAAGTTGTTGGGCTCAAACTTGAACTTCTCGCGAGTGTCCACCCGCAGACCGATGGGCAAACCGAGAGAGTGAATGCACTCGTTGAGATCTACTTGGGGCACTATGTGAGTGCTAATCAGCGTGACTGGCCGAAGCTGTTAGATGTGGCCCAATTCTCTTACAACTTACAGCGGAGCGAGGCGACAAAGCAGAGTCCGTTCGAGATTGTAATCGGGCAGTAGCCGCTTACACCGAACGCGGTTGTGACCGGGTACCGGGGGCCGAGTCCAGCAACCTATCATTTTGCCAATGAGTGGCATGAGCTTTATGACTTAGCCCGTTCATGCTTGCGCAAGGTGGGAAAACGGACCAAGAAGTGGGCAGATCGAAAGCGTCGTGATGTGTACTTTGAGGTTGGTGATATAGTCTTTGCCAAACTGACTTCGATCTTGCGCAACCTAAATCACAAGGGGCTTGTGCGACGATATGAGGGGCCGTTCAAAGTTGTGAAGCGGGTAGGCACCATGGCTTATCGACTAGAGTTGCCGCCGACCATCCGAGCTCATCCGGTGTTTCATGTGAGTTTGTTGAAGGCATATCACCACGATGAGGATGATCCAGATCAGGGCAAATCACACCGAGCGCCAGTCGGAGTAAAAGTCTCATACGAGAAAGAGGTAGAAGCGATCCATTCAGAGAGAGCCGTTCGTCAAGTGGGAAATCGACCAAGGCATGAGTACCTTGTTCAATGGAAGGGTCTTCCCGAGTGCAAGATGAGTTGGGAACCCGCCGATGCCTTATGGATATTCCAGGAGCAGATCGACCAGTACCATTCTAGCCGCTCGACTAGGGCGTCGCTAGAACTAGTGGGGGAGAATGTCATGGACCACAAGCCCGCGACCGAGACAAGTGCAACCATGGCAGCCCAAGCCTATCTCTACAACATTTTGGGCTTGCCAAATAGCCCAAGGAAGCTGACCTTTTACCATGGTGAAATGAGCAAGCAGAATATTTACCATGGTGAAACCCGATAAGGCATCTTACTTATCATTTTTGTGCTTATTTGTAAAGATAATTCCCACTTTATCTCTTATTTGAAATTCAAATGTTGTAGATAGGATAAGCTCTCATTTGGACCATTGATCAATTGTAATCTTGACCGTTGATTGTACTGAGCTCTCACTATAAAAGGAGGCTCAACCCAGGTCATTTCATCATTCATTCATTCATCACTTGCTTCAGTTTGTAAGCTTTTACCCAGAGTAATACAACTCAGTATTCACTCACTTTCTCTTGTTCTTTTGCCATCACCTTTCTTTTGTTCCGCAGCGGTTTCTAAATATTCCTACTTAGGAGTTTTCTGGTGACTTAGCACAGTTTTCAACCGAGAAAGCAGCTAAGGCCGCACGGTTGTCTAGCAGAAGACTAGCCCCGTGACAACATGCACTCTAATATGTTTTTATTCTAAATTAGTATTCAACAAGGATTCCGCCTTTAATTTCGCTGAACAATTTACATGTGTTTAACTTATTTGTGGAACTACTTTTCTATGTTAGAAACGAGGTCCTTTTTTTCCACAAATTGGAAAATTTTGGCTCGAGTACATTAACGTGGCCACTACTTCCAATGTCTGTCCTAGTCTTTTATTTTCTCATATTTCGTAAATCTTTGTGCGAAATTTCTCACCTTAAAGTGAATATATATATATATATAATTTATTGAAATATTTCATGAAGACTTTATACATGACATGATTATGAGGTGATGGATACTCATTTGTACTAATTATTGAGAATATCCGAATAAAAATCTTCTTCCTTTTATGGTGCTCATTTCTCGTTTCTATGTCTCAATATTAAAAAATTAAATTTTAAATTATAAATTCTAAAAAATATATCATATCCTCAATTCTCTAAACCCTAAACGTAAATCATAATCCATAAATCTAATTTTTTTAGTATAAAGACATAAATAGAGACACCAAAAAGAGCATAAGACTTTTATTCGTGTCGATTTTTTCACAAATCGGAAACAATATGGTTTTGGCTTCTCTTTTCTAATTTTTTGGATAAATTATGTATTTAGTTATTAAATTATGGGATTAATTTTGTTATGACAATTGAACAAAAAAATTTGTTAATTAATCACTGACATTTCATTTTAGTATCAATCAAGCTGTTGGTCGTTAGTTCTTAACGAAACTGTTGGCATCACAATTATTAAATTTGTATAATGGAGTAGCACATTTAGTCTTCATTACTTACACATTTCATCAAATTAATCCTAATTTTAATTAGAAATAAATCAACAAATTTAACTTTTCAATAATAATTAATTTGGTGCGGTGGTTAAATGTTGACTTAGGTCTTATATGTTTGATCTCCTCTGGATCCAATCCATATTTTTTGAAACATCTCATGGAGACTTTATACATTACAAGTTTTAGAACTTTCTCCGATATGCATTCCAGGTTTCCCAAGTTGAAACAAAGATATCGTCCGAAGGGGAACCTTCAAGGATGTTTGGCGACAAAGGAACTCTTTGCACACTTCTTTCATCGTCGGCCGTGACTTCGCTTGCTGATTTAAGCAAGTAAAAGCCAGTGTAGAAACGTGAACACGATTTTGTGCAACCAGTTGGCTTGTTGGAAGTGGTAAACGGCTGTCTAACACGTCAATTAACTTCATATTCACCATAGAAGTTGGTAATAACAACCGGGACAACAGTTCTTCTGGATGTTTTCCCATTAGTGTTTCCAGTGCCACCACTCCATAACTATACACATCACATTTCTCGGTCACGACCATTGAATAAGCAAGTTCTGCGGATACATATCAAAAGAAATTCAATTAATTATTTGTACTTTTTTAAGAGAAGGGTTAATAAATGAAGTTGTAGAGAAAGGAAACATCACCTGGAGCTATATAGCCACGGGTTCCGACAAGAAGAGTCTGAAGGGATGAATCCAGATCCAACATTCTAGCAGTTCCAAAGTCAGCTACAATGGCCTCAAAGCTCGAGTTTAAAAGAACATTGTTGCTCGGGTTCCGGTTGTTCGCCGGCACGGTTATTCTTGTCATTAAACCGTGAAAAGTACAAACAAACCAAAATGGAGAAAGTAGAAAAGATGGTAATAGGGAGGCCTATTTTGATATAGTAAGGACTTTTATTGTTTTTGGCTTCGTTATCGTTGGTTACTGAAGAAGTGGTACAAGGTGATAAACCATTGTTTCCTTCAAAAGGATCGGGAGAAATGCTGTAACAGCCCTTGTTGCCACAAGAGTCTTAGTTTTAGAGTTTAGGGTTTAGAGGTTAAGGATATAAGTTTAGTGGTTTAGAATTGATGAGTTGGGATAGAATTTAGGGTTAAAATTTAAGGTTTATAAGTTAAAACTTAAATCCGTAACTATATTATCCTAACATCTAAGCCCTAAATTTTAACACAAAACCCTAAATTCTAACCGTAATCCATTAATTTTAAACCCAAAACCTAAACCCATAACCATCAATTTTAAACCCCAGAACCTAAACCCATAACTTTTAAACTTTGTCCGTAAAAATGTAAGGGCTTTTCAATTCTTAGGTTGCTTTTCTAAAAAGTTACCGATGATGCCACAGGACATCACCCAAATTCATATGCACAAAATTACCCGCTTAGTGTTGCGATCCGATAACAAAATTTCATATTTTATAGACACCATTGTCATGATAGAATCAAAAGCAAATGAAAGAAATTCACTATTATATCAAAAGTTATAAGATATGTGCGACGGCTAAACGTCTTAATCTTAAATGCCAACACCTTATCATATATTTATAGGGTGTATTTCTTGTTGAGAAAGAATTTTAAAACTACCAAAAGTCTTCCTTGATACGAATTCTTATTTTCTATCAGAAATTAATATTAAGAGTATAATTATGTCGAATTAAATTAAATTCGGATCATAAACTCTAACATGTTTCCTGCGAGAAAGGGTCAAGAGAAATCTTGTTACAACCGTTTCCATCGTCCACAGTTTGGAGCCTAGCAAGATAGGGACACTACTAGATATTTTATACATGACAAGTTTCAGAAATTTCTTCGATATGCATTTCATGCTCCACAATTTGAGACAAAGAAATCATTCGAAGGGGAACATTCAAGGATGTGTGGCGAGAAAGAAACTCTCTGCACACTTCTTTCATTGTTGGCCGTGACGTTGCTTGCAGATTTACGCAAGCAAACGCCAGTGTGGCGACATGAACAAGATTTTGTGCAACTAGTTGGCTTGTTGGATTTGGTAAATGGCTGTCCAACACATCGATCAACTTCATATTCACGAAGAAGTTGGCGATGACAACCACGGCAGCACTTGTTCCGGATGCTTCCCCATTAATGTTTCCAGTGCCACTACTCCAAAACTATACACATCACATTTTTCGGTGACAACCATTGTATAAGCAAGTTCTGCATACTCAAATCAGACAAAATGAAATCCAATCAAACTATATGTATATTTAAGAAAAAAGATCAGAAAATCAAGTTGTAAGAAAGGAAACATCACCTGGAGCTATTATAGCCACGGGTTCCTACAAGAAGGGTCTGATTGGATGAATCCAGATCCAACATTCTAGCAGTTCCAAAGTCAGCCAAAAAGGCCTGAAAACTCGAGTTTAACAGAACATTTTTACTCGATATGTCTCGATGCACTATTGGAGGGTTGCGATCATAGTGCAAGTAACACAAAGCATGCGCCATGCCCTTGATGATCTCAATCCTTTTCGTCCAATCTATATCAACGGCTTCCACTTCATCTCTTAGGTTGTAGAATAAACTCCCTTTCTTCATGTATTCGTAGACCAAGAACATAGAGCGTCGGTGTAGACAAAATCCATGAAGCTTCACGATATTCCGATGTCTTATGTCTGTCCGGATTCTCAGCTTCTAAACGGTGAAGTTTCTTCAGGGCAACAACTTTTCCGCAAGGGAGTTGCACTCTGTAAACGCTTCCGTAAGCACTGATAGGTAGTTAATTTGTGCACTATTTTATCTTTAATTATGCCTTTAATAGTTAGTTCATGGTGCTGATTTAGATGTTTTCGAACATTTTCTATGCAAGTACTACAATTCTGAAAAATGCACTTAAAAGACAATATTGTGCAGTTTTATTTTCTGGAATTAAGCCTGGGCTAGTGGGCATGAAGTCTATGTGGCATCCAGTCAACAGCTTCTAGAAGATCTAAAATTAGCTACATTTAAAATTCAAATTAGAATTTATCTTTTGTTTTTAGGATTTAAGTTTGAATATTTTTAAGATTTATCTTTTATAATTTCTAGATTATTTTTAGGGTTTCAGAATACTATAAATACCCATTGGGGTAATCTAGAAAATCATCTCTCATTCTTAATTTTGTTTTTACTTTTGAAGTTTTACAAAATTCTTTCTTTTTTTTTAGTTATTGCTTTAAGTTTTTATTTATTTTTCTTTTACAATACTAAGTATGATTTTTACCATAATCATGCTTAGCTAAATTTTCCTATTAGCCAAAGGCTTAGAGCGAAGCTTCAATTCACTTTGTGAGAATTAAAAAACACTCAACATCTTCGTTTTACATTATCGATTTTCTAGAAATTTAGATCGGCAATTGACCTTTTATTAAAATCTTTACGTTTCCATTTCAAAAAGCTAGCGTTGACTTGAATGTTGTTTAGATTTACAGTTGGGAGGAAGGATTGGCTTGTAGCATGTCCAACTTCCTGTGAACACACTTAGCGACAAATTCGCTAAGGGAAATTGAGATCGGATTCGATTCTTATGGAGACAACATAGTCCGAGTTGAGTTTTTCTAAAACTTAAAACTGTTTTATTCTAACGACGATAGACGTGGTTAGTCTAGCCAGAAAACTGAAATTTAAAAATTGATTTTGAATTATCTGTTTACCAGAGAGAAAAATAAGTTACAAGGGTTGGACCTTGTAGACTGTAACCGCATGTATCTGGAGTGAAAATTGTTTTTCAATGATAAGTTTGAATTAAAGCTAAGCAAAACTTGAGGCTAATTAATTTAATCAACTTTCCTCTCAGAAATATTTACTTCATCACTTTCTCTAAATTTCTTTTCATTTTTCCTACTCTATCAAAACCCCCATTACTTTTATTTCCACGTTAAAGTCATAATCAAAGCCTTTCATATCAGAAGCTCCATGGTTCCTGTGGATTGACTCTTCTTCTCTCTATACTACGCTATTTATATTCATTTGAGATTAAGGAATATTTATTGGACAATATACGACGCTTGTCAAATTGCACTCTGTAAATATATAAGCATAGTACTAAAATGCAACGATCATGGAACTCTTTTATTTATTTTTTAAACATCCGAACGCTATCGTAAGTATTTCTACGGATTCTCAGCTTCTAAACGGTGAATTTTCTTCAGGGCAACAACTTTTCCGCAAGGGGGTTGCACTCTGTAAACGCTTTCGTAACCACCAACTCCAATACAGTACTGAAAGTCGAAATCCTCTGTCACTGCAACGATATTTTCGTATGCCATTTTTCCATCATAGTTCCATATAGAACATAAATTCCCATTCTTTGTCGGTTGTATGCCCACACGGTTGTTCGTGGCCTTAAACCGTGAAAATAACAAACAACAAAGAATGGAAAACATAGGAAAGATGGCAATGGGAGGAATATTTTGATGCAGAGAGGAATATTACTTTTGTTAGTTGTGCTGGTATTTGAGGAAGTGATACAACGTGATAGACGCTTGTTTCCTTCAAAAGGATCCGGAGAAATCGTGTAACAGCCATTTCTATCATTGACAATACGAAGCCTAGTAGCAGACAAGATAGGGACATTACCGGAGAGCCGGTTGAAGGTCAGGTTCAAATCAGACAACCTATAAAGCTTTCCAGTCTGAGTGGGAATGGAACCATTCAATCTGTTTTGGGAGAGGTTTAATGATTTCAGTGCCTCTAAATTTCCAATTTCTTGTGGAATAGAACCAGACAATCTGTTACGGGACAGGTCTAATGATGCTAATGCTTCTAAATTCCCTATCTCTTGGGGAATAGAACCTTCCAATAAATTTGAATGAAGCTCCAAGTCTCTCAAGTGGGACAAATTACCAAGACAAGAAGGGATTGAACCAGTCAATCTGTTCTGTGAGAGGTCTAATGATTTCAGTGCTTCTAAATTCCCAATCTCTTTGGGAATAGAACCATGTAAAAGATTTGAATGAAGCTCCAAGCATCTCAAGATGGAAAACTTACCAACACAGGAAGGGATCGAGCCACTAAATCGATTTAAACCGAGGTCAATGTCTCCCAATTTAGTTAAATGGCAGAGAACCAGAGGAACATGATCAGTAAACTATTGTTTCTGAAACTTAAAATGCCTAGGTCCTTCAAGTTTTCAATACCTGGAGGGATGGAACCTTCTAGCTTGTTATAACCAAGGTCCAAAATTTTCAATCTGGTTAAATTATACAGAGGATTTGGTATTGAACCAACCAGCATATTGCTATCTAATCTCAAAATAACCAAATTTGATAAAAGTCCAATTTCTGGTGGGATGGATCCAGTAATTCTATTTCCAGAAAGACTCAAATATTCAAGATTGGTTAACTGAGCTAAAGCAGAAGGGATTGGACCAACAATTCCACATTGACCAAGGCTCAAAGTGACAAGATCAGTCAAATTCCAGAGATTTTGAGGGACTGGACCTTCATCAAACTGATTTCCACTCATATGGAGATGCCTAAGACTGGTTAAATTCCAAAGAAATGGAGGAATCTGTCCAATAAGGCCGGTCCAACTTAAATATAAACCAACAAGCTTGTCTAATCTCCCAAGTCTATCTCTGACCTTGATGTCGAATACATTGGATAAGTCGATGTTGGTGATGCTTCCAGCATCGTTGCATGAGGAGGGATGGAACCATTGATATAATCGTTACCGGAAATGTCGAGAAACTCTAATTGTGTAAGGTTTCCGAGAGGAGGTAACTCACCCGATAAATAGCAATTGGACAAGACAAGGTACTTCAATGCAGATAGATCACCTATCTGAGGCGGGATACTCCCACCAAGCTCACAGCCACCAAGATCAAGATGGATGAGTTTTGGCAATGAAGAGAAATTTAGTTTCCCAAGTCTATCTCGGACCTCAATATCGAACACATCCGATAAGTTGATTATGGTGATGCTTCCTGCAGCGTTGCATGAGATACCAGGCCACTTGCAACGTTGTGAAATGTTGTGATGGCCTTTCCACTACCCACTCTCCACCAGGCCTTTGGCTTCGGACTCCAAAGGGGACCAATCGGCTGTTGACATAGTTGTGGCAAAGTAAACAAGGATGGTAGCCCACAGAATCCCTGAAATAATGTTGTGGCAACGTTGTGAAGCATCGTTACCATAGGAATGGCTAATAGTACTCCACCACCCATTCTGCACCAGAGCTTTGGCTTCAGACTCCAACGGAGACTCATCTCCTGTTGACATACGTGTAGCAAAGGAAACAAGGACGGTAGCCCACAGTATCCCTAAAATAATGGAAGTGGTTAAGGACGAGGCCATGTTTAATCAGCTAAACGTTCAGTTGTAGCATTGCATGCTTCCCAGACTAATGATTTTATACACGTTCGATATTGCTTCTTTTTCCACCAATTGGAAAATTTTTGCTCAACCAACGTTACCTTTATATAAAGTTCTATTTTCTCATATTTCTTTATAGACATCTGTGTGAATTTTTTTACCTTGTTGTCATTTAGCTGGACTCGTTCTAGTGGATACTTTGAAAAACAATATATCTATATGATGATAGTGAAACTAAAAGACTCCACATGCATAATTGTAATGTTGCTATTTGTTTTTTTTTCCTTCTAGTTTTATAAATAATTATTCTATACAATGTAGGTTGTCATTTAGGGTGTGTTTGTTTCATGTAGTTTGAATTTTAGAATTCAATTTCCGTAATTTAATGTGTTTGGTTCATGTAATTTCACATGGTCAAAGGAGTTTGAATTATAGTTACTATTTTTTCTTTATATTTTTTTGCAGTTTATTTTACCATATTTTTTCCCGTAAAACAAACTACATTCTCTTCAACTCTAGACCCTAAAAGCTAAACATTAATCTAAACCCAAAACTCAAAATATTAACATAAACCCTAAACTCTAAACTCTAAACTCTAAACCTTAAAAACTAAATACTAACCCCTAAACCCTTAAACCATAAGCCCTAACCCTAAATGATGCCCTAAAACTTGAGCCATGAACCATAAACACTAATCTAAACCATAAAACCCTAAACCCTAAATATTAAACCCTAAACACTAACACCTAAACCCTAAATTCTAACCTAAACCTAAACCTTAAACACTAAAAAAGAACCTAAACCATAAATCATAAACACTAAATGCTAAACCCTAAATGTTAAACCATAAACACTAACCCTAAACCCTAAATCATACCCTAAATACTAAATCATAAATGCTACTATAAACCCTAACCTAAACCCTAAGCCCTGACATAAAACCTAAACCCTAACCCTAAACCCTAAATGCTAACCTAAACACTAAACCATAAAGCCTAAATCCTAAACACTAACCTAAACCCTAAACCATATTTTGATTGGAACTTGTTTTTAGCATTATTGATGCTTGTTTGTGGATTGTCCATAAAATTATCAGGAAACTCTATCAAACAGTGAAAAATGAATTACACAATATCATTCAAACACCAGAAAATACTTTTTGTAGTTTGTTTTCTAAAAAATGTAATTTATTTTTCAGAATTCATTTTATGGAAATAAATTTCAGTAAAACAAACGAACCCTTAGTTCAGTTGCAGCATTGCAGTGTTTCAGTAATGAAATAGAAGTTCGATGTAGGTTCTTAAAGTCTTTGTTGTGCCCAGTGGTGGTATTCCTTCCTTTATTTTTTTTCTCTAAAATGCAGAAAATTCATGGAAACAAGCAAGAGGGTTGACTGACTACATTTTTTTCACATGGAATAGAGAGATCAAAATGGACAAATCTTTCTACATATAATGTTGACGTATAGGATAGGTTACTCTCAAATCTTTTATCAAATTGGTTTTTTTTAAGGAATTTGACGTCTCATGTATTCTAAAATCCGATATATATTTCAGATCTTGATGTATTCAAAATAATTTTCTCAGCATCCTACAATACCCATAAAACTTAAATTAAAGATAATGTGCCACGTTAGAGTTTTTAACGGAAGTTAACAAGAGGAACCAAAATAAAAGCGGAATAAAAGTTGGGTGATCTCAATAAAAGTTTTAAAAGTTCGATGATCAAAATGAACACGCTCTAAAAGTTCGGTGACTATTGGTGTACTTACCCATAATAAAAATAAGATCATATGAGGAAATGAGTAAAAAATCCAACCAAACAACTTGGAGAAATAAAAGATACAAACAAACACCGTCATTAGTGAAGAATAAGCACTATTAACATCAATATAATAATAGAACATGATCACATGTTAACAATTGGTTTTATCACAACTTAAGCACTGACATATTTGGAGTGATTGTGTGAGCCTACCCGCATAAGGGAATCAATTTAAAATTTTAAAATAAGAGTAGATCAACAAAATAACTAAATAATCGTCAATAAAAAAGTTGACAACAAAGCCAACCTTGAACAAAAGAAAAAAAACTTGCAAAAGCAAGACAAAAGCATGTTATAAAAACATACAAAAATATCTACAGTTTTCAATAAAGGAAGGGAAGACTTATTAAATAAAATAAAATAAAAAATTGAATATAGATGAACAAATCTTAAAACGACGTTAAATGTAATTAATTTAAGGATTATATTTTGATATGTAACAAAAATTCACAATTTTTTTTATTTAAACTATACAATTTAAAATCTAAATTTTAAATTTTAAACCTTAAACTGAACTAGTTTTTCTTACCATTTAAATGATTCAAACTTAAATTAAAGATATTTTTTTGAAAAGAATGTAATTGCAAAATGAAAATAACATGGAGATATTTAATCATCACAATAGGAAAGTACTCTTCAAGCAAGGATTGTGGAGGTGAAGTTAAAACCTGAGAAAAATAATAGAGGATAAAAGAAGCAGAAATTTCATGGAAGCAGTTGAGAGGGTCCATCCCCTGCATTTTATTTTCCGCATGAATCAAAAGCGATCAAACTGTGTAATCCGTTTTCCGCATGCAACAGCATGGATCATGTTTTGATGAGATGTTGAATCAAGGTTTCTGAGTTATTTCCCACCATAAACTTTTACATATGAAACAGTGGAAACCACAATAATTGCAGGGTTGTACTAAATAGTAATATTGTGTTCTTTTCGGTCATCAAAAGTCAAAACTACGAATTCCATTGCAACAGAGAAGACAAATTACAAACAGAGTAACAAATATAACAATTAATCTCACATGTGTATTCTACAAATATAAATTTTTAGCATTTATTATGTTTACACGTTTAATTTTTTACCCAAAATTTAACACTTGAGCAAATATCACAATTAAGCTCACAATTGTGTTTTATAAAGAAATATGACAAAATTGAGCACTAAAACAATTTCTCAAACATTAAATGTTGGTAGTATGTTTCTTGTTGTTCAATGGCTGCTTGAAGATACATTTTAAACCCTCTAATGTCTTCATGACCATTTCTAGTCGTTGGGGTTAATTAAAGCCGTTAAGGACTTTATTTTCAGCATTAAATGCACTTATAGGCATGTCGCTATCGGTACACGTCTTTGAGTAACGGTACCTGCCTCAAAATAAAAAGAACCGTTGAACATTTATAACACTGAGTATCGGTACATGATACTTGCGTATCGGTATAATACCATGCGTATCGGTAGGCCGGTAAACGAACCGAACGAACACGAACGAGAGTGTGTTCATGTTCGTTCGTTTAACTTTAACCGAACAAATGAATGAACACGAACATAAACGAACACAAAATTTCTTGTTCGTGTTCGTTCATTAAAGAATGTAGCTTGTTCGTGTTCGTTCATGTTTGTTCGTTTAAATGATAAATGAACATAAACGAACACAAACGAACACAAATGAACATATATAATGTGTTAAATATTTAATATTTTGGGTTAGTTCTATTAATTCAGTTAATTAACCGATTTTAAACCGAATTAATTGATATTTGAAATTTGAAAAAACTTTTAATTATTAGCCAAAACCTAAAATTATCTAATAGATTAACTAATTTTATTTTGGTTCGGTCGGTTAGTTTGGTTTAACTAAACAATGAACATCCTTAGACATATGCGAATAAATTTAAACGAACACAAACGAACGGACATAAATGAACATAAACGAGCGAACAAAAACGAACGGATTACCGAATGTTCACGAACATAAATGAACGACCAAGCTCTTTGTTCGTGCTCGTTCATTTAATTAAACGAACAAAAAATCTTCTTCATGTTCGTTCCTTTTATAAATAAACGAACATAAAGTAACTTCCCGCCGAATGGTTCACGAACGGTTCGTTGAATGTTTGGTTCGTTTACAGCCCTAATTATCGGTACGGCCAAGCCTGCACCGGTACGATATTTAGCTATTGAAAATTTTTAAAACATGAGAAAAATAAAAGGACATATCGATACGAATAAATGGTGTACCGGTACAATGTCGGTACCAAAAATGGTACCGGTACTTAAAGTCAATTTTTGACATTTTAACTATTTTAAAAATATTTGAACATGTCAAAAACTCTTTGAACATAACTTTTAAAATTCTTTACAAATTAATTTAAATTTAAAAATATTTTTCATTTAAATTAGATCAAAATAAAAAATCTCAACAAAATTCATAGAAGCAATCAAGAGGATCCCTTCACTACGTTTTTTTTTTCATTTTCGACATGGAAAAGACTAAAGAGAAATCATAGTGGTGAAATCCAACTTGTTTTGTTCGTCTCTAAAAGCAGATAATAATCGAAAATGCAATGATCATATTTTGGCTGGATGTTTCCTGAGTTGATTCACACCATAAACTTTTGAAAATGAAACATGCATACCCATAAATTATTACCCTTGAAAAACTCAGACAAGCTTCTCACGGTTCTGTGTTGGAATTGCAACCAAAATTTATTATGTTTTCATATTCTAAATTAGTGTTCAACAGGGAAACATGTATCGTTTCCATTTTCTCTTTTCCAACATTTTTTTTCTTCTTTCTATGGATTTTCAACATACAATGTTATTATGCTTCATTTAAAATATATTTTAAATATTGGCGTAATGCTAAAAAATACCTCTAACATTTGACTGAATAATCACTTTGGCCTATATTCTTAGTTTTAAACTAATGTAACCACAACGTTTCATTTTGGGTCAAAATAGCCCTTCTGCGGATGAAAACTGTTAATCAACTGACAATAAATATTGTTATATAGAAAAATATGTTGACTTTACATAATGACACACCAGTCAAAAAATATTTTTATAAAATTGTATAAAATATCAAATATTTTTTTCTTCTGACGCGTTATTTTGTTAAGTCGTTGATAAGTAGCTAAAATGGTCACTATTTCATCTTTAATTTTGCCTCTAATGGTTAGAATATGATGCTGATTTGGAATTTATTATGTATTTTTCGTGCAGGTCTTTAATTCTGGAAAACACACTGAAAAGAGGGCATGAATCTGGGCACGAAAGGCTGACTGAACGCCACATCAACAATTCTAGAAGATGACGTTAGCAGTGATGATAGCTTATCAGCCGCATTTTGATAGCTTATCAGACGGATTTAAATTTTAAACTTTGGATTATCTTTTGTATTTAATTTAAATATTTTTAGGATTTATCTTTTATCATTTTAGGGTAATTTTAGGGTTTTAAGATACTATAAATACCCCATTGGGATAAGCTAGAAAGATCATCCCTCAATTCTTAGTTTGTTTTTACTTTGGAAGTTTTATAAAATCCTTTTTTTTATATATATATTTTTTCTTTTAGTTTTTATTTATTTTCTATTAAATGCTAAGTATGATTTCTTCCATAATCATGCTTAGCTAAATTCTTCGATTAGCCAAAGGCTAAAAGCAAAGCTTCACTTCACCTTGTGAGAATTAAAAGCACTTAACAACTTCATTTTACTTTCTCAATTTTCTAAAAACCTAGATCGCCAATCAGCCTTTCTATTAAAATCTTTTCGCTTTCACTTCAAAAAGCTAGCGTTAACTTGATTGTTGTTGATATTTACAGTTGGGAGGAAGGATCGACGATAGTCGTGGTTTCAACTTCCTATGAACACACTTAGCGACGGATTCGCTAAGGGAAATTGAGATCGAATTCGATTCTCATCGAGACAACATAGTCCAAGTCGGGGTTTTCCAAATTTTAAAAACTATTTTATTCTAACGGCGATAGTCATGGTTAGTCTAACCAGAAAACTGGAATCTAAAATTTGATTTTACATTATCGATTTACCGGTGAGAAAAACAAGTTACAAGGGTTGGGCCTTGTAGACTGTAACCGGCATGTATCCGGAGTGAATTCTTTTTCAATGATCATTTTGAATTGAAGCGGAGCAAAAGCTTGAGGCTAATTAATTTAATCGATTTATTTTTACTTCATTTATTCTCACAGCCATTTTACACTTATTCTCTAGTTTTTCTCGATCAAAATCCTCCATTCACTAAATTACCTGGCAACAGTCAGAATCAGAATAACCGTATATCAGAAACTCCTCAGTCCCTGTGGACCGACACCTTCTTCTCTATACTATGTCTTTATTTATTTAATTCGAGATTAAGGCTTAAATTATTTGACAAAATACGACGTTGTCAAATTGGCGCCGTTGCCGGGGACTTCGACAAAGTTACTAATATTGTTTGTTTTGATTTATGACCAAAAAGAATCTGAGTGAATTAGCAGATTTTGAACTGGAAATTGAAGCATTTGCCCGAAGATTATATGGACAAACACTTCGGGAAAAAAAGCAAAGACTATGACAACAACAACTCGAACGTGATCTAGAATTATCTTCTAAAGTTGAAACAAATTTCGACTACACAAGCAATGAGCACACTTTAATGGCGAACGACGACCAAACCATTCACCAACTTGTCGCGACACCGGATAATAAACAACCTTTGTGCATTACATTCCCGAATGACGAAACTCCATTCGCACTCAAGACGGGTTTGGTACATCCTCTACCAACTTATCATGGCTTGTCCAGTGAAAATCCTCACAAACGCCTCAAAGAATTCCACATGGTTTGCTTAAGCACAAAACCACAGGGAGTATCCGAAGATCAAATTAAACTTTGTGCTTTTCCTTTTTCTTTAGGTAATATTGCCAAGGATTGGTTATTTAACTTACCTTCCAACTCGGTTACAACTTGGACTGACAAGGCTTGGCCTTTTCTTGACAGGTTCTTCTCTGCGGCCAAGGCGAACGAACTAAGACGGAGCATCTTGAGTATCTAACAAAAGGATACCGAGTTGTTATATGACTACTGGGAGCGATTCAAGAAGTTTTGCGCAAATTGCCCATAACACGAGCTATCAGAACAAACATTTCTTCAGTATTTTTACGAAGGCCTATCTTCATAGAAATAAAGATGATCGATGCAGCAAGTGGAAGAGCAATTGTGAACATGACCTCAACAATGGTAAGAACTCTAATCTCTACGACGGCCGCTAACTCCCAGCAATTTTGCCATTCAAGTGAACCCTCTCAATGAGTTCACGAGGTAAGTACAGTTTCCCTAGAGAATAAAATTGACAAACTAGCTGACATAGTTCAGTCCCTTGTTGCAGACAAAAGAAGCGCAGCTAGACTTTGTGGGATATGCACGAGCCCAGAACATCTAAAGGATTACTGCCCGATGATACAAGAGGAGGATGCTGCGCAAGTAAATGCCATGGGTAATTTTCCCAGACCTCCCTAGAGACAATACAACCCCAATGCTAATACGTACAACCCAGGATGAAAAGACCATCCGAACTTGAAATACTCGCAAAACCAAAGACCAAATCAAACATACCAGCTGAGACAGCCTTATCAGCAACCGAAGTCATATTTAGAGTTCATCGTTGAACGTTTGGCGATATCTCAAGAGAAGTTTTAGAATCGCATCAAGGCCCATCTACAAGAGTTGGACAAGCAAATGAGCCAATTATCCCAGACAATAGGGTGACTCGAGACTCAAGGTAAACTACCCTCTCAAACTAAGCCAAACCCAAGAGAAAACATCAACACCATTACACTTCAAAGTAGCACCATTGTCGAACCAAAAGCCACGAAGGAAGACGGGCAAAAGAAAGACAGGGAGAAAGCGCAATCTTCCACCCAACATGGTACATCATGTTCGTCCTCTACTCCCTCTCCCTATGCCGTACCACCTCTTTTCCCATCGAGGTTGGTAAAGCGAGACAAACAAGCAAAAGAGAAGGAGATCCTGGATGTGTTCCGAAAAGTGGAAATCAATATCCCACTCCTTGAAGTAATCCAGAAAGTTCCAAGGTATGTCGGGTTCCTAAAAGATCTATGCACTAATAAAAGATGGGTTACCAGAATCGAGAAAGTAAATCTGGGAGAACACGCCTTTGCAGATTTTCAGCAAAGGTTACCGACAAAGTTGAAGGACCAAGGTATGTTTGTCATTCCCTGTAAAATTGGTAATGTTGGTATAAAACGTGCAATGTGCGATTTAGGGGCTTCCATTAACGTTATGCCCCTTTCTCTATATAACTCACTATCTGCTGAGCCCTTGAAGGATACAAAGGTGACAAATACAACTAGCTGACTAATCCGTAATATACCCGAAAGGACTTCTCGAGAATGTTCTAGTAAAGGTAAATAACCTCATCTTTTCGGTAGATTTCTATATAATAGACATGGAAAATGATCGGTCCAACACTTCTTCAGAAATTCTTCTCGGCCGTTCCTTTCTAGGCACAACACATACGAAAATTGATGTAAGAAGTGAAATTCTTACAATGGATTTTGATGGTGAGGTTGTTAAGTTCGATGTTTACAAAGCAATGAGATACCCTAATAATGTTGCTAGTTTAAACTTTATTGATATTATTGAACCTTCCGTTAAAGAATATTTTGAGACTAACTTCATTATTGATATGTGCAGAGAAATTGTGGAATTTAAATGCGACATCAAAGAGTTCAAAGATATTTTTTTCAATTAATAATGAATTAAGCCTTGCGCCATTAAGATCTAAACTTCTACCTTCAATTTTGCAGGCACTAGAAATCAAACTTAAGCAGTTGTCAGATCACCTAAAATATGCGTTTTGGGAGAAGAGGGTACATTACCGGTAATTATCTCTAATAAGCTATCTAGAGAAGAGGAAGGTGACCTGGTAACAGTGTTACATACACAAAAGAGGCAATCGGATGGACCATCACTGATATAAAGGGACTTAGTCCCTCGACTTGTATGCAAAAAATCAAAATTGAAGAAGGGACGAAACCCTCCAGACAAGGACAACGTCGGTTGAACCAATCAATGATGGAGGTAGTGAAAAAGGAGATTCAGAAACTCCTTGATTCAGATGTAATCTACCCAATTTCAGACAGTGACTAGGTCAGTCCAATCCACGTGGTACTAAAAAATACCAGAGTTACGATAATCCAAAACTCAGAAGGTGAGTTAGTTCCAACACGAGTACAGAATGGACGAAGAATCTGCATCGACTACAGAAAGTTGAACTCATTAACCTGAAAGGATCATTTTCCATTACCATTTATAGATCAAATGATAGAATGTTTAGCCGGTAAATCTCATTATTGCTGCCTTGAAGGATTTTTAGGTTTTTTTTCAGATCCTAGTGGCACCATAAGACCAAGAAAAAAAATGACTGTTACATGCCCTTTTGACACTTTCGCTTATCGACAGATGCCCTTTGGTCTTTGTAACGCGCCTACGACATTCCATAGGTGCATGCATAGCATCTTTCAGACTACGTGAAGAAAGAAATCGATATTTTTATGGATGGCTTCACCGTATACGGTAGTTCATTTAACGAATGCCTTTTGAATTTGACCAATGTACTTCGACGATGCCTAGAATTTAATCTTGTGCTAAATTATGAGAAATTTCATTTTATGGTTGACAAAGGGTTGGTTCTAGGCCATATAGTTTCTTTTAACGGTATTGCAGTCGATAAAGCAAAAATAGATGTTATACGCTCACTTCCTTGCCCCACAACTGTGAGGGATACACTCTTTTCTTGGTTATGCAGGATTTTACCGTACGTTCATCAATGATTTCTCGAAGATAGCACAACCGTTATGCAGTTTACTTTAGAAGGATCAAGTCTTTGATTTCAATGAGAAATACAAGGAATCATTTGATGTACTTAAAGAAAAACTTGTGACGGCACCAATTGTTCAACCGTCGAACTGGGAATATCCATTCGAGCTAATGTGTGACGCGTCGGATACAAGTCTTGGAAAAGAGCCACATGTCGTAGCTTACGCATCTCGCACCTTAAATTCAGTCCAGAAAAATTATTCAACAACGGAAAAAAGAACTGTTTGATATTATTTTTGCTCTAGAAAAGTTTTGATCATATCTGCTTGGCACTAAAATTATTGTGTTTTCTGATCATGCAGCCTTGCGATATTTGATGAGCAAAAAAGAGGCGAAACCAAGGCTCATTCGGTGGATCTTACTTCTTCAGGAGTTCAATATGGAGATTAAGGATAAAAAGGGATGTGAAACCTCATAGCAGATTACTTGAGTCGCATTCCCCTTTTCGCATCCGATCCGCCGGTTAAAGATGAGTTCCCCGAAGAAAGGTTGATGATGGCGCAGAGGACTATACCATGGTTCGCGGATATGGTCAATTACTTGGCCAAAGGTAAGTTACCACTAGATCTACCGAGAGCTGAAATTAACCGACTAAAGCGAGAATCCCGATTTTATATTTGGGATGATCCATACCTTTGGAAACATTGCTCAGATCAGGTAATTAGGCGATGTATTACCGAAGATGAGGTGAATTCAATCCTGAACTTTTGTCATTCTTACTCATGTGGCGGTCATTTTGGACCAAAGCGAACTGCGCACAAAATTCTTGAATGTGGTTTCTTTTAGCCTAGCATTTTTCGCGACACGTACTTATTTTGTAAATCATGTGAAAGATGTCAACGTGTAGGAAATTTAAGTCGTAGGAATGAAATGTTGCTTAACCCAATTTATATATGCGAAATATTTGATGTTTGGGGAATTGATTATATGGGTTCGGGTCCTTTTGTTTCTTTGTTTGGAAATTTTTACATAATTCTTGCTGTAGATTATGTATCTAGGTGGGTGGGAGCTAAGGCTACCCGAAATAATGATGCTAAAACCACGATTAATTTTCTTAAAGATTTCATTTTTTCTAGGTTTGACACACCGCGGGCGATAATAAGCGATAGGGGAAATCACTTTATCAATCGACTAATTAATGCTCTCATGAGGAAATTTGGAGTGAGTTAGCGAATTGTAACATCTTACCATTCGCAAACCAACGGGCATGCGGAAGTATCAAACCGTGAGATTAAATCAATACTTGAGAAAATTGTAAAGCCGGATCGTAAAGACTGGAGTGTTAAATTAACCGATGCGTTATGGGCATACCGAACTGCGTATAAAGGTCCCATGGGAATGTCCCCATACCGCCATGTTTTCGAAAAAACATGCCATTTGCCAGTTGAATTGGAACATTGCATGTATTGGGTAGTGCATCAATGCAACATGGAAATGGATGAAGTCACTGAAGCTCGCAAATTGCACATCCAAGAACTTGAGGAAATCCGTAGAAACGCTTACAATAGCGCTCAAATATTTAAAGAAAAAACTAAGGATTTTCATGATCGTAACATTGCTTTTAAATCTTTTTATATCGGTCAAAAAATTTTGTTATTTAATTCTAAACTTAAACTTTTTGCAGGTAAACTACGATCAAAATGGCTCGGACCCTTTACAGTTACTCAAATCTTTCCTTATGGTGCGATCAAAATTAAAGATGACTCGGGAGCACAATTTAAAGTTAACGGTCAGCATCTGAAACCGTATTATGAGAACGCTCCGATTGGTTTAGCCGAAGAATTCAATTTTGGTGAACCTGTAGTTTGAATCAGGTCATCAAGCTAACGACGTTAAAAAAGCGCTAAATGGGAGACAACCCATTTTATTCTGTTTTATTTTTCATTTTGTTTTTTATCATAATTTTATTTTTTTTAAATTAATCTCGCTTTTGTTCCGTTTTTGATTTGTAGGTATCTTGGCTGAATCAAGTTCTTGAATATCCAGCACACATTTAAGCCAACATGGTACACGTTAGCATAGCCCATTTTGAAGGAGCGCATGATAGATAGTAGAACTCTTTGGCTTATTCAGATAACCGGTCAAGGGAAAATTCCAACCCTATCTTTATCCAGTTTCTTTTAAAGTTTGGAACTTTCCCGTGGACCCCACTAGTGATAGTCCTTATTCCCTCACTTTTCAAACCAAACAAATACCCTTTCCAAATTTTATCCTCTGTCGCCGCATATCTTTACTCTAAAAACAATCAAATTGTTTTTCCTTTTGTATTGACTCAGCCGCATACCCAAAATAAACCCTACCCCACTTGTATTTCTTTTTTCTCCTCTTGTTTGACTCATCCGCACCGTTCTTCACCATGGTGAGAACACAAGACCAAGCTCGACGCCTTCCTCAGACTCACGAGCCAGTCGTCCTTGGCAACCGTTGGAGGTTCGCGACACCACAGTTTGTGGCCATTCTCAGTGACTCAAACTCGTAACCAGCCCCGCTGCCTCCTCCTCGTGGCTATGTAACGTAGCGGCGACGAACCGCGCACCCATCGCACGAGCTAGAGCCAGCCCCTACTCCGGCTGCCCCCTATTCAACCTTAGTCGACTGACTATCTAGGTCCTCATCGAGGCGCGCCTCTGTCGCTCCATCTCCCACTCGGCAGCAACCGCTACCATCACTATCCTTTCATTCCATGGCCACTGCCAACTCATCCGGATCATCCCACCACCAATAGCCGGCCTTAGTTTCTCGATCACAGTGAGGTCCTAGCCCCGTTCAGGTTTCGTCCTCTTCATTCCATTCAATGCATGCTCCCGCATCCTCTCAATCCATTCCCAACGTTGCCGCATCGTCTCACTTCGTGCACTCAACGGCCCCAAATTCGATAGATGAGGTAAACTCTGATTTTTATTCCGTTCAACCCTTGATATATTCCACCCTACTTTTGGCTATACAGACAACTTGAATGCCGGCTTAGTGGGGGAAGAACAGCTGAATATGAACAATGACCAACCAACCTCGTCCCACTCTAACAGCGAGCGACTAGCTTCGCCTTCATTTGCAACCAGCATCGACGAAGGCACTATACCAACCGAATCGCACGCTGGTAATAATGAAAACTCTAAACGTTACCATCGCGGCTGTACCTATTTCGTTCCAATTGAGGAGACTTTGAATGGATACTTGAACTTTGAAATTTAGGAGATATGGCGCTTTAATAGCATTCAACATCACGAGTTTTAGGTTTACAAATACACTCATGATCTAACACTTGATATCCGGGTATAAAGACCAACCTATAGCGTTGAAGTAATGTTATGCATTACTTTGATGCTATAGGTTGATCTTTATACCCTGCAATATGATGTAGCTTGTATTATGAATTAGTTTTCAAATTTTATGCTACATTCTCATTTAGGAAGAAGCGTGTTATTACTGTAAATTCATCTGATGTTATATCTTTTCGTTTGATGGGACAATATTTTCAGATGTCTATTACAGATTTTAATTTTTCTATGGGATTCGTGATGGATGTCACCGAGAAAGGCTATTTAACTGCGTTACTTGAGATTCCGTAGGATTTCGACACTGACATGGCCTATGAAGCGCTTACTGCCACTGTAGGGATAATATTCGATGCTTGTACAACAAAAGAGTGCTATATCCATAGTCCACCTCTCCGCTACATCCACCGGTTCTTAGCATACAACTACTCTGGCTGTAACGACACTTCATCATGTTTGAGTAAGGTTGAGCTTTTCTTTTTATGGTGTTTGCAAGCCGGTATAAAGGTAAACTTAGGGTTTTGGTTCGCTCGCGCTTTTGAGCGTGTTGTGCGAGCTGATCGCCCACTGATTCTTGGTCCTTATATTACACATCTTGCATCACGACCTTTTCCATTGACATTTGATACTTTATAATTTACTTATGCTTTTACAATGGATGCTTTAGATATGCGGTTTTTGGATGCAATGGGACTCTTGGCTGGTACAGTTGATGCCCATTATATTGTTCCTCCGGGGGTCACTACGCCTAGGAATGCACGCGTCTTCCTTCGGAGGCTTGTATCAAAACCAACACAAAGAGAGAACCAATAGTCGGACGTGAACGAGTGCCTCAACACCATCGAGATCGACATCGCTGACATTTTCTCTTACCTTTGCCTGGGCACGTCTTTTCGCGGTCGTGGCCATAATTAGCTTGGGAAGTATTATATTCCCTCTCTTTTGCTTTATTTTCCATAATGGGACATTATGATTTAAGTGAGGGGGTAGAATTAGCATCACATTTTTTTCTGCTTATTCGATTGCTTGACTTTGAGTTTCTCTTAATTAAACTTTATTGGAGCCTCTTATTGCTTATCCTTTGTTTTATTTTGTCTCTTTGATATCATTATGAATTGAGATCTTGCTTTTATTGGTATTTAGGATGCATGATAGATAATAAGCATGGCTAGTGATTTTCATCTTATATGACATTCCTTGACTTGTTAGTTGACATGTGATATGACTTAGTACATATAACATCTCATGTGAGTTTTGAGCCTAATGAACATATATTTCCATTCTTGCTCTTTGTTTCATTGAGTGTGCCAAACTAATTCTTAGCATTCTAGAACTTGTGATGTAATGCTTTTCGAGACTACATGTTTGAATATGATGTGTTAAAGTGATATGGGCATTTAGGATTAGCCACTTTCATACCCAAAAATTGCCTTCCCATTTATTTCCCCAAGTTAGCCACTTTTGGGCCTATTTCTGTTTTTTGTTTTCACCACATTACAAAACCCGAGCCTTTTCTATTTTATTACCCTTTTTCATACCCTTGTCAAGACAAAAGATACTTTGTTCACGAAAAGAAGAAAAAAAAGGGTTTTGCTGCCAATAAAGTGTTCGAATAGAAGAAAAAACCAGCAGCAGTTGAAAACATCATGAATAAACTGTAGAAGAAAAAAATAGATTCGAAAAGGAAAAAAATGATTGTTGGTTTGATACACCTCTTTGTTTACTTTGCTTAAATCGTGTTTTGAGCTCATATACTTTTTACATCTCTTGTCTTGACTTTAACCCAATTTTCCGGCCTTTTTCCTACCCTAACCTAAGCTCCATTACAACCTTGATTAAAGACCCCTTGATTTTTGCATCATGTTCAATTTTTAGTAGTGGAGATTAGATTTAGTTACAAGCTTATGATAATACTTTGATTAATTTTGGCTTGAGCGATTATTTAACCAAAACACTTTGAGTGGAATGAGTGAATCCTTGTGAGAGTACTAAGTTTTGTTTCATTGATGTTGACAGGTTATTGGAATGTCTTGTTTTGCTTAAAACTCTTCCTAGTATCGCCATTTCCTGATTGTTCCCCAATTTCAATATATGTTTTGATCTTGGATCACACGGTTGTCTTAGATACATCGTGAAATAAAGGATGAAGACTTGAGCTTTGATATGTTAGTTGATACACTTGAGGACAAGTATCGAATAAGTGAGGGGGAATTTGATAAGTAGCTAAAATGGTCACTATTTCATCTTTAATTATGCCTCTAATGGTTAGAATATGATGCTGATTTGGACTTTATTATGTGTTTTTCGTGTAGGTCTTTAATTCTGGAAAACACACTGAAAAGAGAGAAAATTCTATAAATTTTATCTGGAGTCAAGGCAGGGCTAGTGGGCATGAATCTGGGCATGAAAGGCTGACTGGAAGCCACGCCAACAATTTTAGAAGATGACGTCAGTAGTGGTGATAGCTTATCAGCCGCATTTTGATAGCTTATCAGACGAATTTAAATTTTAAACTTTGAATTATCTTTTGTATTTAATTTAAATATTTTTAGGATTTATCTTTTATCATTTTAGGGTACTTTTAGGGGTTTAAGATATTATAAATACCCCTTGGGGTAAGCTAGAAAGATCATCCCTCAATTCTTAGTTTGTTTTTACTTTGGAAGTTTTATAAAATCCTCTTTTTTATATATTTTTTTGTTCTTTTAGTTTTTATTTATTTTCTATTAAATGATAAGTATGATTTCTTCCATAATCATGCTTAGCTAAATTCTTCGATTAGCCAAAGGCTAAAAGCAAAGCTTCAATTTACCTTGTGAGAATTAAAAGCACTTAACAACTTCATTTTACATTCTCAATTTTCTGAAAACCTAGATCGGCAATTGGCCTTTCTATTAAAATCTTTTCGCTTTCACTTCAAAAAGCTAGCGTTGACTTGATTGTTGTTGAGATTTACAGTTGGGCGGAAGGATCGACGATAGTCGTGGTTTCAACTTCCTATGAACACACTTAGCAACGGATTCGCTAAGGGAAATTGAGATCGGATTCGATTCTCATCGAGACAACATAGTCCGAGTCGTGTTTTTCCAAATTTTAAAAATTGTTTTATTCTAACGGGGATAGTCGTGGTTAGTCTAACCAGAAAATTGGAATCTAAAAATTGATTTTAGATTATCGGTTTACCAGAGAGAAAAAACAAGTTACAAGGGTTGGGTCTTGTAGACTGTAACTGGCATGTATCCGGAGTGAAAATTCTTTTTCAACGATCATTTTGAATTGAAGCGGAGCAAAAGCTTGAGGCTAATTAATTTAATCGATTTATTTTTACTTCATTTATTCTTGCAGTCATTTTACACTTATTATCTAGTTTTCTCGATCAAAATCCCACATTCACTAAATTACCTTGCAACAGTCAAAATCAGAACAACCGTATATCAGAAACTCCTTGTCCCTGTGGACCGACACCTTCTTCTCTATACTACGTCTTTATTTATTTAATTTGAGATTAAGACTTAAATTATTTGACAAAATACGACATTGTTAGTCGTTTATCGTCAGTCGATTAATAGTTTTTATCTGCAAAGAGACCATTTTAAACCTATAAAGAAACATGTATCGTTTCCATTTTCTCTTTTCCAATTTTTTTCTTCTTTCTATAGATTTTCAATATACAATGTTATTGTGCTTCATTTAATACATAGATTAATATATTATGCACATACAATGCGATCTATTTTTATTCTAAATTAGTGTTGAACGAGGATTCTTCCTTTAATTTCGTTGAACGATTTAAATGTGTTCAACTTATTTGTGGACCTACTTTTCTGTGCTAGAAACGAGATCCTTTCTTTTCCACAAATTGGAAATTTTTGGCTCGATTGGTACTACATTAACGTGGCCACTACTTCAAATGTCTGTCTTTGTCTTTTATTTTCTCATATTTCGTAAATCTTTGTGCGAAATTTCTCACCTTAAAGTGATTATATATATATATATATATGGATAATTTAGTGAAATATTTCATGAAGACTTTATACATGACATGATTATATATGGTGATGAATATTCATTTATACAAATCATTGAGACTATTTAAACGAAGAATAATTTTTTTCTCGTTTTCGGTGTTATTTTATATGCTTCGATATTAAAAAAATTAAATTCTAAGCTCAATTTTAAATTTTAAACCCTAAAAAATATACCATATATACTATAAACATAAACTATAATCCATAAATCTAATTTTTTAGTGTGAAGATACAAATAAAGCGCCAAAAAGATAAAATATTTCTATTCGCGTCGATTTTTTCACAAATTGGAAACAATATGGTCTTGGCTTCTCTGTTCTATTTAGTCATTAAATTATGGGATCGACTTTGTTATGACAATTGAACAAAAAAATTATTAATTAGTTACTATCGTTTCATTTTAGTATCTATCAAATTGTTGGTCGTTAGCTACTAATGAAACTGTTGACGTCACAATTATTTAAATTTGTACAATAACACATTTAATCTTCATCACTTACATCATAATTTAATTTAATATTCAACAAATTTAACTTTCTGATAGTAATTAATTTGGTGCGGTGGTTAAATGTTGACTTAGTTCTTAAGTCTTGTGTTGTTTGTCCTCCAAATCCAATCCATATATTTCTAAAAAAATTGTATCAAGTACATAGAATGTGAAGTTATAGTATATGTTATTATATAAATTTAAAAATTATCACTTTAGCTAGTAATTTGATTGACTTCAAAATAAAACTTTAAATTTTTCATTGCTTAAGAAAAGACATATTACAACAATCCAATCAATATTAAGCCACTCTTTATTGAAACATCTCATGGAGACTTTATACATTACAAGTTTCAGAACTTTCTCCTATATGCATTCTACGCTTTGTTGGAAGTGTTAGGTGGGCACTCGATATAATTTATAATTCACACGATATTATTAATACGGACTACAAATATAAATATTTTTAACACTACACTAGCTGCTAGTTTGCTAACTCGATTCAAGAAAACTTTGCTGAGGTTTACTCAACTCTCTAACTCTCGTTTGTTTTTTACTCACACCTATATTTTTTCTCTTGATTCACATGTCTCAAGCAACCAGACATTACACTTATTTATAGTGTTATAAACCGCCTAAGAAGAATTTGCTGCCAAAAATATCCTAATGCTTGCCGCCATTAGGATTACTTAATTACTAAGGATTTACGCTGACACAATCCACCAAACATTAGTCATTGTTGCCACGTTTCACTTGACTCCAAACATTGTTGCTGCAATCTTCATAGTTTGTCCAAGCCATGCCACTAATCTCCTTATGAAACTTCCACGTATTGAACTCGTGCTTGCCGCCATTATTCATCACTTAATTGTTAAGGCAATTATGAAGTTCAAATCAAGTTTGTCTTCTAACACTCCCCTCAAACTTGATTTCTCATTCCAAACTTTTCTTTAAGTTGTTGGGATATGTCTGCTTTCAGCGGCTTTGTAAAAATATCTGCCAATTGATTTTCAGTTCTGCAATAGATTAACTCTTCGTTTTTGTTCTTCACTTGCTCTCGTATGAAGTGATATTTTGTATTGATATGCTTACTTCAGTTGTGGGAGACAATATTTTTTGCGAGGGATATAGTGGACTTGTTGTCGACATAAATTGTAGTTGGTCCTTCTTGTGCAAAATTTAGTCCAAAATATTTTTCAACCAGATTGCTTGACAGGTACAGGCTGCAGCGGCTATGTATTCTGCTTCACATGTCGAGAGAGCTACCGTTTGTTGTTTCTTTGATGACCAAGAAAATATTGCGGAGCCGATATGAAATAAATATCCGGACGTGCTTTTTCAATCATCAATGTCTCCCCCGTAATCACTATCGGAGTAACCAACTAACTTTGAATTTTGTGAATGCTTGTAGAATAATCCATGATCCAACGTACCTTTGACATATCTTAAAATTCTCTTTGCTGCAATCCAATGATCTTGTTTTGGCTTCCCCATGAATCTGCTTACCAATCCCACATCGTAAGTTATGTCTGGTCGTGTGATAGTTAAATACCTTAAACTTCCAACGATACTTTTGAACAACGTTGGGTTCACCGGCTCTCTTGTTGAATCAACACTTAATTTTATGTCCGTATCGGCTGGAGTGGCTATTGGCTTACAATCTTTCATTTTGAATTTGTATAAGATTTCCTCTGCGTACTTCTTTTGGGATAATAAAATTTCATCTTCCATTTGCTTCACTTTGACTTCAAGAAAATATGACATCTTACCGATATTTGTCATTTCAAATTCTTTAGTCATAGATTTCTTAAAATCGCGAAACATACCTGGGTTGTTGTCGGTGAAGATCACATCGTCCACATATAAGCATACGATCATGATATCACCATCTTTATTTTTCTTTGTATATAAGGTATGTTCGTATGGACTCTTTATGAACCCATTCTTCTGAAAATATTCATCTATTCTTATGTTACATGCTCTTGGTGCTTGCTTCAGTCCATATAAGGCTTTCTTCAAATAATAGACTTTATCTTCATGGCCTTGTTTAATATAACAGGTGGTTGCTCGATATAGACTTCTTCTTCTAGGTAGTCGTTTAGAAATGCCGACTTCACATCTATTTGATAAATCTTCCATTTCTTTTGTGCTGCAACTGCTGTGAGAAGTCTTATAGTATCGATTCTTGCGACTGGAGCAAATACTTCATTATAGTCTATTCCTTGTCTTTGCTTGTAGCCTTTAGCAACTAGTCTCGCCTTATATTTCTCTACTTGTACTTCTTTATTTGTCTCCATCTTATACACCCACTTGACTCTAATTGGTTTATGTCCTTCTGGTAGGCTTGTGAGCTCCCACGTATCATTTCTTTCTATCGATGCAATTTCTTCATTCATGGCATTCTTCCACTTGTTATCTTCAGTTGCTTCTTCATATGTTATTGAATCACTGCTTGCAAGTAAACAAAAAAGTGAAATATTTTCATTTTGATAATCTTTGTACCTTTCTGGTACTCTTCTCTCTCTTGTAGATCTTCGAACTTCAGTTGGTTGTTCTTCAGGATTTTCTGTACTGGTATTACAACTGTTGCTGCTTGACGAAGATGGGTCAATCGGATTTTGTTGAGGACTTTGATCATCACCTTGTTCTTCTTGATTGATGAAGTCATCATCATCTTTATCTTTGTTAAAAAATAATCCTTCAACTTTCTTTTCTTCTTGACTCCATTTCCAGTGATCTGTTTCATCGAACTCAATATCTCTTGAAATGATTACCTTCTTTGTGAGAGGATTATATAGTCTGTAGGCTTTGCTTCTTTCATCACAGCCGATGAAAATGCATTTCTCTCCTCTGTCATTGAGCTTCTTTCTGATTTGTTCAGGTATGTGGGCATAAGCGATGCATCCAAAAATCTTGAGGTGGCGTCATATACTTAACACTTTTGGTTGGACATCGATTTAACAGGTAGACTGCAGAGCAAACAGCTTCGGCCCAAAAATTTCTTGGTAAATGCTTCCCTTTTATCATGCTCCTTGCCATGCCAAGGATTGTGCGATTCTTTCTTTCAGCAACTCCATTTTGTTGAGGCGTGTATCTAACTGTCAGCTGATGGATGATGCCATGCTCTTTGTAGAAGTCTTCAAATAATTTTATGGTATACTCACCTCCTCTATCAGATCTGAGTATCTTCAAGTGTTGGTCGCTTTGCTTCTCCGCCATTGCTTTGAATTCTTTGAATTTATCTAATGCTTCTGACTTTTCTTGAAGAACATATACCCAACATTTTATGCTATAATCATCAATAAAGGTTAGGTAATACCTGTTTCCTCCAAATGATGGTATGTCGAAAGCATCGGCTATATCAGTGTGGACTATCTCCAATAGTCTTCTTGCTCTCTAAGATTTGCCAACTTCGAAGCTTTGTCTGTGTTGTTTTCCTTTAATGCAGGCTTCACACAGTTGATCTGAATGATTGATCTCTGGTAGTCCTTTCACCATATTTGCTTTTGATAACAGCTTCAGGCCCGAAAATCCAAGATGCCCAAACCTCAAGTGCCATAGCCACGGGTCGTCTTTGATTGAGGTCTTCATGCATTTCACGTCTCCTGCCTCGATATCAATGGTGAAGAGAGGATTTCTCGTCATATTGAATTGGGCAACTAATTCTCTATCTTTATTTGTGATGGCAAGTGAGCGATTCTACATCAACACTTCATATCTTTTTCTAGTAGTTGGACGAGACTTATGATGTTGCTTTTCATATATGGTACGTAGTAGACATCTTATATGTATTTCTTTTCTCCATTTTTCTACGTAGTCATGACTTTGCCCTTGCCTTTGACCTCCGTGTGTGAGTTGTCACCAAAAATTACTCATCCACAGATCATTTCATCTAATGTTACAAAAAATCATTTCTACCACACATATGATTACTGGCATAATTATCGAGGTACCAAATATTTTCTTTTGATTCATCATTTCTTTTATAAGTGAGGAATACATGAGATTCTTCGGTATTTTCTTCTTCAGCTATTGCTACATTAATTATTTCTTCATGTTTTGGAGCAATTCTACACTCGAAACTGTAGTGGCCATACTTATTGCATTTATACATTGTACCTGATATTTATTTCCTTGTCGATATCCTCCTCTACCTTAACCTCTGAAACCTCATCCTCGACTTGATGTATGGTACTCTTTACTTGTTTGGTAGCTACCATATGATCGACTGCCACGACCACGTGTTCCTCTTCCACCTCTGTATCTTTCACGACCTCTTGTGTAGCTGTTGCTTGCTTCTCCTTCATTGACGTTCATCTTGCTTTGCAAAGCTTGCTCCAAATTTTCAAAATCTTCGTTTTGTTTCATCTTATGCTCATGGGCTTGAAGTGAACCCACAAGTTCATTGATTGATATCTGAGACAAATCTTTCGATTCTTCTATTGCGACAACCACATAGTCAAATTTTTGTGTCAACGACCGCAAAATCTATTCCATTACTTTGACTTCGTCAAGCGATTCACCATTTTTTTATTTCATTTATGACGGCTTTCACACGGTTAACATAATTATCTATGCTTTTTGTGTTTTTCATTTTCAACATTTCAATTTCGGCTCTAAGCGATTGAAGACGTGCCTTTTTTACCTTCTCAACTCCTTAGAGTGATTTTTGCAGAGTTTCCTATGCTTGCTTCGCGGTTGCTGCATCAGAAATTTTTTCAAATGTAGATTCATCTACTCCTTGAAAAATGAAGAACAACGCCCTCTTGTCTTTCTTGCGAGATTCTTTCAGTGCCCTTTTCTCTTCATTCGATAGGGTTGCTTTTACTACCGCATTTTCAAGTTCGACATAGCCTTCTTCGACGATATCCCAACAATCTTGGGAACCATGTAACGCCTTCATTTGGATACTCCAGTTGCTATAATTCGTTTTTGTCAATCTCGGGATTTGTGGTTGAATCATGTTGGCCATCTTCACCGTTGTGTAAATTCGAACCAAGTTCGGATACCACTTATTGGAAGCGTTAGATGGACACTCGATATAATTTATAATTCACACGATATTATTAATACGGACTACAAGTACAAATATTTTCAACACTACACTAGCTGCTGCTAGTTTGCTAACTCGACTCAAAAAACTTTGCTAAGCTTTACTCAACTCTCTAACTCTCGCTTGTTTTTTACTCACACCTATATTTTTTCCCTTGATTCACATGTCTTAAGCAACCAGACATTACACTTATTTATAGTGTCATAAACCGCCTAAGAAGAATTCGCTGCCAAAAATATCCTAATGCTTGCCGCCATTAGGATTACTTAATTACTAAGGATTTTTATGCTGACACAATCCGCCAAGCATTAGTCATTGTTGCCACGTTTCACTTGACTCCAAACATTGCTGCTGTAATCTTCATAGTTTGTCCAAGCCATGCCATTAATCTCCTTATGAAACTTCCACGTATTGAACTCATGCTTGCCGCCATTATTCATCACTTAATTGTTAAGGCGATTATGAAGTTCAAATCAAGTTTGTCTTCTAACATGCTTCACAAATTGAAACAAAGATATCATCCGAAGGGGAATGCTCAAGGATGTTTGGCGACAAAGGAACTCTTTGCACAATTCTTTCATCGTTGGCTGCGACATCGGCTGCGGATTTAAGCAAGCAAACGCCACTGCAGCGACGTGAACTAGATTTTGTGCAACTAATTGGCTTGTTGGAAGTGGTAAGCGACTATCTAACACATCAATTAACTTCATATTCATCAGAGAAGCTGGTGATGACAACCATAACTACTGTTCTTTTGGATGCTTTCCCATTAATGTTTCAAGTGCCACCACTCCAAACTATACACATCACATTTTTCGATATGAGTCCATGAGCTGTCTGGAGAACTGTCAAATTCTTGATTTAGCATATTGCCTATGGGATTAAACTCCAGATTGTGGCTGTCCCAACCCATGAGCTGTCCATGTGAGTCCTCTCATGCTAATAAAGTACAAGTCCCACATAATGTTGGTACCGCAAATATATTATTAATATGTTGCAATCACAAGTTTGAATTCTCACGTTGTGAATAGAATAATTTGGTTTCGATATGGATTAATCGGTCAATAGGTCGAATACAAGTAGATATTTCAAGAATATTATGGCCTTTTCTTGATGCTTTTGTACTGAACTTTTAATTGGTCAGGCATTAACAAGCCATGCCTTTGATGATCTCAATCCTTTTCTCCAATCCATTTCCACGGCTTCCACTTCATCTCTTAGGTTGTAGAATAAACTCCCTTTCTCCATGTATTCGTACACCAAGAACATGGGGCGTCGGTATAGACAAAATCCATGAAGCTTCACGATATTCCGATGCCGTATTTCTGTTAGAAACTTGATCTTATTCCTGAAACTCTTGTCGAAAGCCGGAATCTCAGCTTCTAACCGGTGATGTGTCTTCAAGGCAACAACTTTCCTACAAGGGAGCTGCGCTCTGTAAACGCTTCCGTAACCACCAACTCCGATACAGTACCGAAAGTCGAAATTCTCTGTTGCTGCAATGATATCATTGTATGCTATTTTTCCACCATAGTTCCATATGGAACATATGTCCCCGTTCTTAGGTGGTTGCTCGCCAGCACGGTTATTCTTGATCCTAAAGCGTGAAAATAACCAACAACACAGGATGGAGAAAGTAGAAAAGATTGCAATAGGGAGGCATATTTTGATATAGAGAGGAATGTTACTGTTTTTGGCTGTGCTGGTTTTTGAGGAAGTGATACAAGGTGATAAACCCTTGTTTCCTTCAAAAGGATCCGGAAAAATCTTGTGACATCTATTTCCGGCATCGACAATTCTGAGCTTACTAGTAGTGAAGATAGGGAGAGTACCGGAGAGTTGGTTGAAGCTGAGGTCTAAATATGACAACCTAGAAAGGCTAAAGAATAATAGAGGTTAAGGAAGCAATCGAGAGGGTCCATCCACTGCATTTTTTCCGCATGGAACAGAAGAGATCAAAATGGGGAATCTGTTTGTCTGCAAAAGCTAAAGAATTAAGTCGGAAAACAATTGGAGCAGCATGGATCACGTTTTGATGGGATGTTGAAACAAGGTTTCTGAGTTATTTCCCACCATAAACTTTTAGATATGTAACAGTGGAAGCCACAATAATTGCAAGGCTGTACTAAATAGTAATAAAAACGTGTGGCAATATATGAGTTTTTATTGCAACATCTTAAAGTTATTGGCTATTAAAGAATAAAATCTAGCCGCTAAATAATGAAGTAATAGAATTATTTAAGAGAAAGATTAAAAAAATTAATCAAATTATTCGAAAACAAAATATATAAACAAATACTACCGTCAATGAAAAGTAAATATCATCAACAATAGGGACGAAGCCAAAGTTAAACAACAAGAGAATAAGATCGTCTAACTTCAAAATTAACAAGAACATGTATGTATTTAATCCAAAATTTAGAACAAGCAATGCTTAATTTGATAAATATTCAAACTAACAAAGATTAAAATTGTCATTAGACAAAAATGGCAGCCGGGGGCATGAGCCCCTCCCGTTAATTGAACACCATTGTCGTTAATTAACACTAACATAATAATAAAATATAAAAACATGTTAATAACTATTTTTGTCACAACCTAAACATGACGTATTTGAGGTGATTGTGAACACTTATTCATTAAAGATAGACATCCGATAAAGTTAAATAAATTTTTTTTCTTTTAATAACTATCTTTTTCCCGTTCTTAGCCGGTAGTTCGCTAGCACGGTTATTCTCGGCCTTAAACCGTGAAAATAACAAACAACACGGGATGGAGAAAGTAGAAAAGATGGCAGCAGGGAAACATATTTTAATATAGTAAAGATTCGGGATTTAAATAGTGGCTCGTTATTAAAATAGTTGTTAAAGGTGAAATTAGAAAATTTAATTTGGACGTTAAAATTTAAAATTTTATAAAGAATTTTTTAAGTACATGGTAACGAATAATGTGCCATTTTCTTTTAAAGAATATCAATATTTATTTAAAGTTATGTTAATTTTATTTTTAACATTATTTTCTAATAAATTTATAGAGAAAAAATTCTCAAAAAATTTTGGGTGTCACTTAGCAGCCGTAATATAACGGAAACAGCACCGTCTTGAACTATTATTGCCTGAACTACAAAACATCTGTTACTATCCGCAACCGTAATGAAATATTATGACCGAAAACGCAACAACAACCGTAATCACAATTTAAATCCTAAAGACTTTTATTGTTTTTGGCATTGTTGGTTACCGAAGAATTCATACAAGGCGATAACCGTTGTTTCCTTCAAAAGGATAGGGAAAAATCTTGTTACAGCCATTTCTAGCGTCGGGAATTCGGAGCTTACTAGTAGTGAAGATAGACACGTTTCCATAGGGATGGCTCGTACTCCACCATCCACTCTCTACAAGAGCACTGGATTCAGACTCCAATGGCGTTTGATCTGCCGCTGACTTAGTTTTAGGAAAAGACCATGGAAGCAACCAAGAGGACCCCTTCTTTACTACTACGTTTTTTTCCTTTTTGACATGGAAAAGACTAAAGAGAGATGATAATGGAGAAATCTGACTTGTTTTCTTTGTCTCTAAAAGCAGAAAATAATCGAAAATGCAATGATTACGTTTTGGCTGGATGTTTACTGAATCTGTAACACCCAAAAATCCTTAATTAGAAACCCTAATTTAATTTATGAATTTTAATTCGAAACCTTAAGAAATTGGGAAATTTTAATTTCATAACCTTAATTGATAATTTGGGAATTAAATAAAATTAATTGAATTCAATGACTAAATTATGAAAATTCAGAACTTGAGGGTTTTTGAAAAAACACATAAACCTAAAGGCTTTAACCTGCTATTTACCCTTTGTGAATGGTATATATATATACTCACGCCCTAGCACCCTTCATGTTTTCCCCTTATCGGCTGTTGCACTTTTCGTGTTCATCAATCGAATATATAATATATCTCCTCTGTTTTTTACTTTTTATTTTGATCAAACTCTGGTGAATCTCTGACACCGCATAGTGTGATATATTGATACTAAAAAATTTAAGTATTGTTTAACCATTTACCTGCATGTGTTTACAACATCATCTGATAATTTTGTATTATTGAACTTTTTTAAGCTTACGTTGTTTTTACTATCGCTAGTTAAAGGAAATCTACCATGATATAGTGATCGACATCAATATTTAAAATTCTCTCGGCGTTTGTTTCTGGAGCACATTACTTGTACAATTAGTGTGCATGCATGTCGTGTCTTATGCAATGTTTGAGTTTGTAATATATTTTCTGAATTTTTGATTATGTACAACTAATTTATTCTTCTTCTAAAATGGTGTTTTCAAGTAAAATTTTATTTTATGCTTTTAATGTATTAAAAAGAAAAGAAGTTTACTTGAATTTTTACTGTGGGTCATTTTTGTGACCTTAATGTGACCTCTTAGATTTGGGTATAACGTATAGGCGAGTTTAGGGGGTTACAAGCTATCAGTTAATTTTACCAAACACTTTTATACAATAAGCTAATACAATCCGCTAGTCAAATCAACTGATGCAATCAGCTAATGTAATTCGTTATCAGCTATCCGCTAATCGCCAAACATGGACACAGTAATTGCTATTTATTATATAAATGTTTCGGTAAGGGATAGATGCAAAATCTTATATTAGGAGATGCAAATTTTCATGCTTAACAAAACAATATGAATATTTCGTGGTCACGAAATTAAATACTCAATAGAAAATAAATTAAAATATATAAACCGTATATAAATTTAAAATTTTCATAGAGTGTGATCACCCTAATACCCTTCGATCCATCTCTTCTTTTATCGTCAAATATAATTTTATTAGAGAGTAAAATGATACAAATAAATATCATAGTTAACCTCGTTAAAAATTCTTAAACTTAAATTAAAAGAAAAAAGTACACACTAAAACATAACAGAATTCAAACATCAAGTCGACCAACAAAAGAAACACCAAATAAACCAACCAAAAACAAAAACTCTCGGCACATAACTATCAAAACAAGCATCAGCAGCATGCCTAAAACCACGAGCACTACTGCAATCCAACTTACTGACGTGAGCAGCACCCATAGGCACTCAATTTCAACCCTCGAACAACATAGCACCAACAACCACATAAATTTTCTATACAAATAAACCTCTTACTTATTTATATAGGATCATGAATTGAAATTTTTTTGGCTCAACCAACGTGATATTTTACTTCAAATGTTTACTTTACCTTCTAATTTTTCATTGTAGATCTGCGAAACTTTGTATTTCAAGGTTGTCATTTGATTTTATAGATGATTATTCTATACAACGACAACGAAATTTAAATATTTCACAAACAAAATTATAACATTGCTATGTATTTTTATTATGAGTAAATTATATCCTATACTATTGAACTTTAAGTTAATATCGATTATACTATTGAACAAAGTCGATATTATTTTAGTATTGAACTTTACTGTAGCCTTTGATTATACCATTGAGTTGTTAAAATCTCTCCACGCCATCGCATGCGGACCGTTAAGATCCATCAACATCATCGATTTTAATGGCCCAATGGTATAGTTGAAGTTTAAACTAAAGTTCAGTATTAAAATAGTATGATATTTAGTTTAATGATATAATTGATACTAAACTTAAAGTTTAGTGATATCTTGTTTAATTTATCATTTTTTTTATTTTATTTTTACTTTTTTATGTTTGGCATTGTTTTTGGGAGGTACAATGGGAAAGTGATTTTAAAAAAATACATTTAGACTATTTGATTTTAAATTAGGAGTGCTTGATATTGCTACAAAAAGTGCTTTTAAGAAAATAAATGTTTAGACATTCCTTTTTGGAAATATAAAAGCACCGGTGATATAAACGAGGGTAGATGAGTAATTTTGTTCAAAAGTACTTTTGAAAAATTAAAATTTAGAAATTCCAACTTTTAAAAAGTACTTTTCAAACTAAATTAAAAAGCAATTTTGATTTGAAAATTTAGTTATTCTGCATTGCTTTCGATTCCAAAATCACTTTTGACCCAAAGACACTTTTCAAAAACATTAAAGAACGAGGCCAAGAGTTCTGTATCAGAGTAATTATCTGCTAATGGTAGCATTGGATGGCTTTTAGTTGGGCTCAGCTGTTGTATTTCTTCTCTTTTCCCTTTCTCTAAGATGTAGAAAACTAATGGAAACAAGCTACAATTTTTCCACATGGAAAAGAGAGATCAAAATGGACAAATCATTTGGGGAGACAAGGTTTTTTTTTATTTTTGTTGACGTAATTTTATAAGTTAGAAACGAGAGAGTCCCATGCCAAAGGGTAGACTAAATTAATGTGATGAATACTCATTTATACAAATTATTGAAACTATTCAAAAGACTCTATTTTCCGATAAATTAATGTGATAAATGCTATCTAATCAACAATAAGCAACTCTTTATTCAAACATCTCATGTAGACTTCATGCATTACAAGTTTCAGAATTTTCTCCCATTTGCATTCCATGCTTCACAAGTTGAAGCAAAGAAATCATCCGAAGGGGAACGCTCAAGGATGTTTGGCGACAAAGAAACTCTTTGCACACTTCTTTCATTTTTAGCGGCGACTTCGGCTGCGGATTTAAGCAAGCCAACACCAATGTAACAACGTGAATTAGATTTTGTGCAACTAATTGTCTTGTTGGAATTGGAAAACGACTGTCTAACACATCAATTAACTTCACGTTCACCAGAGAAGTTGGTGATGACAACCCCAACAACACTTCTTCCGGATGTTTTCATCTCTTAGGTTGTAGAATAAACTCCCTTTCTCCATGTATTCGTAGATCAAGAACATGGAGCGTCGGTGTAGACAAAATCCATGAAGCTTCACGATATTCCGATGCCGTATCTCTGTTAGAAACTTGATCTCGTTCCTGAAACTCTTGTCGAAAGCGGGATTCTCAGCTTCTAAACGGTGAAGTTTCTTCAAGGCAACAACTTTTCCACAAGGGAGTTGTGCCCTGTAAACACTTCGGTAACCACCAACTCCGATACAGTAACGAAAGTCGAAATCCTCTGTGGCTGCAACGATATCCTTGTATGCTATCTTTCCATCGTAGTTCCATATGGAACATAAATCCCCGCTGTTTGTCGGTTGTTCGCCAGCAAGGTCATTCTTCGCCTTAAACCGTGAAAATAACAAACAACACAGATCTTGTAGACATTACCATTTCTAAAGTCATGTTCCCAGATTATGACAGTCTCATAAAGTTGCTAAAATTAAAATAAAAAAAATACTAGTTTGCAAATACACCAATAGCCCAAAGAAGCGAATAAAGAGAAGATCTTGTTCATGCAAAATCCAATACAAATAGATGTATTAGAATTTATCTAGAATATTTTGATATTTTTAGAAGAAAAGGCGCCAGAACTACAAGTAAATTGAAAAGCAGTTGACTTGCATAAATGTTTGAGGTTGTGCCAACCGTTATTGTGTCTCCGCTTGCAAGTTCCACTAAATCCTTCAACAGTAAATTACTTGGAGGAACTCTTCTAAGGGTCAATGGTAGCCTTGCGGTGCTCGTTGACAGTACAGAACAATGAAGTCCAGAAAAGGACCGGACACAACCTCAAGAAAAAGGCAACTTCCTGCACTTCTAACCAGAGGGCGGATAGTTTGGGGATTTAATCAAAATTTTTGAAAATTTTGAGGATTTAATGCAATTTTTTTTTAAAAAAATGAGGATCTAATTAATTTTTTTTTAAATTTGGTATTCTTAATGAAATTTTTACCAATTTAGGGAACTTAATTAAAATTTAAAAATTAAGACTTAATGAAAATTTCTAACAAATTTGAAGGAGCCTAATTAAAATTTCTGAAATATTTTAGAGATGTAAATACAAGTTTGAAGAGGCCTAATTAAAATTTCTAAAATATTTGAAGGATATAAATTTAATTTCCCCAAACTTTGGGGGTGTCAAGGCTCCCCGAGGGGATGGAAATCGTCTACCTCCTAATCATGCCTCCTTTGATGCTTCTACTTTAAAATAGTGGGTTTAGGGTTTAATGTTAAAGTTTAGGCTTATGGTTTAGGAAATTAGAGGTATAGTGTATTTTTTAGGGTGTAAAGTTTAGGTCTAGGGTATGGAAATTAGAGTTAGATTTTATAATTTAATTTTTTAAGTGTTCTTTTAGTGTGGGGTATATAATGAGGCTGACAAGCGTCGTATATTGTCAAATAAATATTCCTTAATCTCATAATAAATATAAAATAGCGTAGTATAGAGAAGAAGGTGTCGGTCCACAGGGACTAAGGAGTTTCTGATATACGGTTGTTCTGATTCCTACTGTTGCAAGGTAATTTAGGGGATAAGGGGGTTTTGATTGCGAAAATTGTAGAATAAGTAAAAGTGACTGCAGAAATAAATATAGTAAAAATAAATCGATGAATTTAACTAGCCCCGGGCTTTTACTCCGCTTCAATTCAAAATGATCATTGAAAAAGAATTTTTTCACTCCGGATACATGCCGGTTACAGTCTACAAGGCCCAACCCTTGTAACTTGTTTTTCTCTCCGGTAAACTGATAATCTAAAATCAATTTTTAGATTCTGGTTTTCTGGTTGGACTAACCACGTCTATCGCCGTTAGAATAAAATAGTTTTAAAGTTTTAGAAAAACTCGACTCGGATCATGTTGTCTCGATGAGAATCGAATTCGGTCTCAATTTTCCCTTAGCGAATCCGTCGCTAAGTGTGTTCATAGGAAGTTAAAACCACGACTATCGTCGAATCTTCCTCCCGCTGTAAATCTCAACAACAATCAAATCAACGCTAGCTTTTTGAAGTGAAAGCGAAAAGATTTTAATAGAAAGGCTGATTGCCGATCTAAGTTTTCAAAAAAATCGAGAATGTAAAACAAAGTTTGTTAAGTACCTTTTTAATTCTCACAAGTTGAATTGAAGCTTCGCTCTAAGCCTTCGGCTAATAGAAAAATTAGCTAAGCATGATTATGGAAGAAATCATACTTAGCATTTTAAAACAAAGTAAAAAACTTAAAAAAAAATGAAGAACAAAAAGAAAGAGATTTTATAAACTTCAAAGGTAAAAACAAGCCAAGAATGAGAGAGATGATTCTTGAGTTCACCTCAAAGAAGGTATTTATAGTATTGTAAAAAACCTAAAATATTCTAAAGTGATAAAAGATAAATCCTAAAATATTCAAATTAAATACAAAAGATAAATCCCAAGTTTAAATTTAAATCTCGGCTGATAAGTTATCCGAATCAAGGCCGATAAGCTATCCGGCGCTGCTGACGTCATCTTCTAGAAGCTGCGATGTGTCGTCCAGTCAGCCATTTCATGCCAAGCTCATGTCCACTAGTCCAGCCATGACTCCAGAAAAATAAAAACTGTAGAATTCAGCCTCTTTTCAATGTATTTTCCAAATTTTAAGACCTGCATGAAAAATTACATAATAAATCTCAAATCGGTACCATATTCCTACCATTAGAGGCATAATTAAGATGAAATAGTGACCAATTTAACCACTCATCAGAGGCATGATTAGGAGACTGAGAATTTTTGTTCCCTAGAGCCCTATGTTCTATGGTGATCCGCCTCTGCTTCTAAGAAAGATATAATTACATGCGTTACACATCTAGTAAAAAGAGATCAACATATTAATCTCCTTAGAGAAAAAGAAAATTACTTTGATTCAAATTTTATTTGAATTTTATTGAATTGAACTATTCAAGTTCTTTTTCAAACATAATTATAATTATTTATAATATTATAATATCAATTTTAATTTAAATAATTTTCTCTAATCATATAATATATACATATATTTTCATATTCTTTTTCACGTTGGTAAGTAAGATTTATAATGTTATTTAATAAATCAAACGTCATTGTTCAATGTTATTTAATACTATTATGATACAGATTGGTTTCGATTTATACGACAACGTATTGATGCGAGTACAAAGGAGTCAAGGTATTGATGAAAAAAGAATTTTTAGTTGATGGACTAATTTGAACCAAACATAAAATTTAGAGACTAAATTATAAAAAAATAAAATTATTGTTAAAATATGAATTAAAGTTGAGGGACAAAATAAAATATTCTATTGTGATAATTTGACATATGGTTTAAATTTGACAAAAATAGTCTCAAAACTAAGGATTTGTCACAACTTGACGTTGTAAATAAAAAAAAAAGCAAATTTTGATTATCAATTGCCACAATTCAACTGTGAATTGAAGAATTTGTAAATGAGTAATTATTTAATGCATAAGTGATTGTGGAAACTTGTGTGCTTTAATTTTAAGGTTTGAGAATTTTATTTAGGATCTAGTGTTTAGGAGTTAAAGTATACGAGTTTTGAATTTAGAAGGTGTGGCTAAAATTTAGAGTTTATGATTAAAACTTAAATCCCTAATCATATTACTCTAAACTTAAAATTTAACCTCTAAACCCCAAATTCTAACCCATAAACCCTAAATTCTAAATGCATACATTTAAATCTATAAACCATAATCCCTAAATCGGGTCTAGCCCCAAAACTAAGACGTTTGTAAAAAAATTTCGCTTCACTACAATACATGAGATTTTTTCCCTTTATAAATTAAGAAGAATTTAAGAAGAGAGAAAAAAAGGATGGGGATTTTTTCATGCCTCAATCAAAGATAAAATTTTTCTAAAAAAATGTTAATTTAAATCCTAAACTCTAAACTCAAATTCTAAAAAATATATCATACATTTAATACTTTAAATATAAATCCTAAGCACTAACTCCTCAGAAAATAACATGTAATTTTTACTCAAGTTTTCTTCACAGTGTTTTTTGCCGAAATTCTGCCGTAAGACACCCTAAGAGTGCGGTTAAAATGAGACATACTATACAAATTTTTATCCAGTTGATAAAAATTTATATAAGAATTTAAGTTATAATATAAGAATTTGTATAATTACACAAATTTTACACTAATTCTTACCTAAAACAAAAATAAAATCTACACAAATTTTTACGTAATTAATAAAAATTAATGTGGTTACATAAATTTTTATTTAATTAATAAAAAAAATAATTTTACCTAAACTATTACTCAAATTATATTTTAAGTTCATCTTAAGGTGCGGCACTTAGTATTTCCCGTGTTTTCGTATATATATGTATATCTATCCTACGAAATATCAATTATACAGGCGGTCCTGCATTGTCCTTTCTTAACAGTCTTTGAGAGAATCACTCCAACTATCTGATTGTAATGCTTTATATCTCGATTTGCTGACTTTCAGTCCATCATTAACTTCCCTTTGTTTTTCAACTTTTCCCTTTTCCTGTAAAATCCCTAAATTAGCATACATTTGTTTTCTCTTAATCATGGCTTCTTCTTCTTCATCATCTTCGTCCACCAATCAAACAAAGCATGAAGTGTTTCTAAGTTTCAGCGGCGATACTCGCAATAGCTTCACCAGTTTCCTGTGCCGTGATCTGAAACGGAAAGGAGTCGCAGTTTACATGGACGAACCAGAGCTGAAAAAGGGAGATGAACTTTCTCCAGCCTTGTTGAAAGCAATCGAACAATCAAAGACCGCCGTCGTCATTTTCTCAGAAAAATATGCTTCGTCGTTGTGGTGCTTGCAAGAACTCTTCAAGATCATGGGATTGAAGCGGGCCGGTAAACAAGCTGTTTTACCCGTCTTCTACCATGTGAATCCCTCCGATGTCCGGAGATGCACCGGGAGTTTTGAAAATTCTTTCGCGGATCATCTACAAAAGCGTGAAGCACATGGCTGGAAAGAGGCGTTTTCTGAAGCAGGCCATATCAAAGGGTGGCATATTGTGGGGGGCAGCTCAGACAGGTAACTGCTTTTACTGTTTCCAAAATGAATTTGAACCGAAACTGTTTGAAAATCTGAAATTTGATTTTACAGTTTAGGGTTTCTTGTTATTCTTTTATCATTTGCTTCCATGGGGAAATAGTTTCATGTCATCTGTTCTTTTAGGAGATAAGCATCCAGTAATTGCTACTTACCATTGAAACTCTTGTAACAAACGTTCCAACAATACCAATAATAACAGTAGAAAAAATAAAGAAAAGAAATAAGAAGAAGAAAAGTTTCAGTAAAGAATATTGAACCTGAACACAGAGAAAAATAGCCGCAGCTAAATATTTTATAAATTTCATACTCTTTTCTCTAGAGCCTCTCGACTTATTTATACTCATAATATTACCATCTAATTAATTTAAAATTTAACTAATTCAAGTGGTCCATGATAATTTTCGGTTCGTAACATTATCCCGACTCTAACAAAACCTTGTCCTCAAGGTTCCAAGATGAGTGTCCCCAGCAGCACAGTAGTGAACCTCACGGGTTCTTCTAGATCATTGTTCTTAGGGTAACGCCATAGCATAACTATCACCATGTTGTAACTTGGAGGATGGGCTTGTAAATGCCCCTTGTTGCTGGCAGTAGTTAATCTTGTACTTCATATTATAACTCCATGTTTTCTCACCATTAACAAAATGTCTCTTCATCCTATAATTCTGCAACAGCTGCTCAACACCCATATAGACTCCCCCAATTGTAGCAAATGCCATTCCATAATTTCCCATCATATTTAGCGTTCTTACAAGCCCTGATATGGCACAACACTTCTCTCAACACATTATACCATGTAGCAACAACAGTTCCCCAGATAGTTTCAGCCACAAAATCGGTAGTTGCACTCTTGATTGTTTTCATTGTTAGAGTATCATCATCCTTGTAATGCCTAAGATCTGAAGAGCAAACCATCTTCTTACTTCTTGATGAAATCGGAGAAGAGGAAGTGAGAGAGTTTAGCTCAAATGTTTTCTCACAAAAACAATCCATCACGGCGTAGAAGTAACCATCTTCCATGCCGAACAAGTGATCTTTGTTGTTGGACACTTGGATGTCTCCATCCAAGTATATCATCTTAGAATAGTTGATGACGTAGTAAGTCATGGGGAGCTGGGTCTGAAGTGGATGAGTAGGAAGCTGCCATTCATGCTTCCTCATTTTCTCTTGAAATGTTGAAGCCCCATAGAAATCTAAAACTGCTCCGCCTTGTCCAAATGCAACTATAGGTTTTCCTCCGGGATCAAAAGAAATGATATGATTTATCTTGAAACCATTGTTGACTAGGATTTCCACTTGATTATGTTGTCAAACACCAATCGAAGAGTAGGTGGTTCCAAGATCACTTTCAATTCACTAAGGAAACCAACAAGTATAAAAGCGACATCGGATGAATATTGAGCTAATTCATTTGTACTTATAATTTTATTAACCTCAACTTTGTCATGCCAATTCATTCTTCTCTCCATTGCCAAACGTTGAAACATGTAAGGATCACTTATCTTGACAACTTCATTCATCTTAAACACATTCTTTGACAATTTGTCTAAATAAATTGTAGATGTTGAATTACTTACTAAACTTGTCGGTAGTGCTCCATCACTTCTTGCAAACCTTTCATTAACCGTATTTTCGTCGTTGTCGTGCAAGCTTCTCAAGTCAAATTGTATATCCAATTTCATGGCTTGTGCCCCTCGACCACCAACACTAGTAACTTCCAATGGTGAACGCCGCTCAACTCAGTGTTTAAAAAGGCGCCCTTGAGGCGTGCCTAGGCGCTGAGGCAAGGCGAGTGCTAAACGCCTATTTGTGTCTATGCGAGGCGATTTCAATAAAGCGCAAGGAGGCGTGCACGCTAAAAGGCAACGCTTAAGCACTGAAAGGAAAACCAGAAAAAAAAAAAAAAGCTTAGTCTAAATTATACTGAATATGGCTATCAGCCATGGGAGGAAAAACTTGGGAAAAAAACAGAAAAAAGAATTAAAAAGGAGAGGTATCTGTTGAAGAAGAAGAGGAGATGTGTAGCCCGGGAAGAAGCTTGCAGAAAAAAAAAACTGTCGAAGAAGAAGATGAGTAGAAGAGGAACGGGTGAACAAGGAAAGATAATTTTTTTTAACCCAAACCCCACTACTGGGCAAAGTTTTTTACTGCAACGTATCTTTTTACTAAGAATTTAAAATCCTTTTATTTCTATAAATTCTAACCTCTCATTTCTATAAATTTAAACCTTTATCTCCATTGGTTAAAAAATAATTATTAAGAAAAGAAATCACTTTAAATACATAATTTTTCAACAATAATTTTAATATTTTAAGAAATTTAGTAATTATTTTTTATTTTTATAAGTTTATTTTCGAAACATTTTTATTTAATAATAAATAAAAAATCTAATGTAATTAGATATTTATTAATATAAAATCACATATTTGCCCAATGAACATAAAAAGAAGAGAAAAAACAGTGGACAGTATTTAGGTGATAATTTTATTTGTACTTTGATTAAAAAAATTAATTTTCAAAAGTTGCACCTCACTTCAGTTAGGCGCGCGCCTTGCGCCTCGACTATAAGACCCTATCGTCTTAGTGCACTTTGCGCCATTTTGTACATTGGCTCAACTCCAACAACTTGATCATATGACTCCTTATTAACTTTATCCGCGCTAACTACCTCGATACTCTCGTTCTTTTGAAACTCATCTGTCATGTTGTACTGAATTGATTGACCGTCAATTTTAGTATTCTTTGGTGTTGACAATTCTCGAACGCTTGGTACATTATTGGCCTTGGGTTGTCTCGCTTTTGAAAATTATTTTCTTTTGGTGTTGACAATTCGTCGAACGCTTGGTGAATTATTGGACTTCGATTGTCTCGCCTTTAAAAATTAGTTTTCTCTGGTGTTGGCAATTTGTTGAACACATGGTGATTATTTGTGCTTTGGTTGTTAAAATTCGAGTTGTTTGAGAAAGATCGGTGGTGAAGGAAGAGATTGTCTCGCAACTCCATCTCGGAGAAAGCAAATCGCTTTTGAATGGCATCCACGAAATTGTTCCATCCACCCAATTGTCGCCACCTCTGCATCCATCGAAACCATTTCTATCCCTTCCATCCGAAAGGACATCATAATTATCCGATGGTGATCTTCCGTCCCATAGAACTTGAAGAAATTGCGGGCTGAGGTGATCCATTCTTCTGGGTCTTCGCCAATAAACAATGGAAGCTCTACATACATCTCTCAATAAAAATACCAATGTAACGAACGTTCCAACAATATCAATAGTAACAGTAAAAAAATAGAGAAAGGAGATAAGAAGAAGGAATGTTTCAGTAAGAAACATTGAATCTAAACTAAGTAGAAAATAGCTGCATCCAAATGTTTTACAGATCTTATTCCCTTTTCCCGGTTCATAACAAACTCAGAGTCGAGTGTGGATCTGTTTACATAGGTCGAAAAGGTTTGTTTTTGCTTCTTCCAAGTGAAATAAAATAAGAACAACTTATTTTTGGTTTATTTTAGTTGTAACATTAAATTTGTAGATCTGAACCTGAATACATTGACGACATCATTGGAGTTATCATCGACAAGTTGAACCGCAGCTCTCCAAGTTGTTCTGAAGGATTGATTGGAGCAGACGGCCCGCTGGAAGAAATTAAAACTCTGTTGTACATTGGTGGGGAAGGCATCCGCATCGTCGGACTTTGGGGTATGGGAGGTATTGGCAAAACTACTCTTGCTAAAGCTATTTATGATGAACTCTTTGTTCGATTTGAGAGTTATTGCTTCCTCGAAAATGTTAGAGAGCAGTCAGAAAAATGTGGTGGAATCACTTCTCTGCGAGATGAATTTGTTTCTAAAATATTTGAAGAAAATCTCAGTTTAGGAACTCCTAGATTTGGATCAGCAGTCACCAAGAAGAGACTACAGGGTAAAAGGGTTCTTGTTGTTCTCGATGATGTTAGTGACCTGAAGCAACTCGAATGCTTAGACATTAGTCAAGATCACTTTGGTTCCGGAAGTAGAATCATTATAACATCTAGATATAAACAAGTTCTTAAGAATTATGCTGACATAATCTACGATGTTCAAGAGTTAAATTACAACGACTCCCTTCAGCTTTTTTCTCAATGTGCTTTTAAGCAAAACTATCCTGTAAGTGGTTTCGAGGATCTTTTAGATAGAGCTTTGGATTATGCCAAAGGCATTCCAATAGCACTCAAAGTCTTGGGCTCTACACTTTGTCGGAGGGACAGGGGATATTGGATAAGCTTTTTGAATAAGCTGAAGGAACATCCTAACCTAAGTGTTCTTAATCTATTGAAGATTAGCTTTGATAGATTGGATGAGGTCGAGAAGAATATATTTCTTGACATTGCATGCTTCTTCAAGGGATATTGTAGGGATCAGGTAACAAGAATACTGAACAGTATTTACGGTGGCTCTGCCCATTGTGTAATAAGCGACCTCATTGATATGGGTCTCTTAAGAGGGCATAGAATCCTTTGCATGCACAACCTACTACAAGAAATGGGTTGGAATATCGTTCGCCAAGAATCCGAGGAGCCAGGAGGACGCAGTAGGTTATGGACACCTAAAGATGTTTGTTGCTTACTCAAAAATGATATTGTAAGTCTGTTAGAACTCAATATACGACCCGACATTTCCATTTCGCTTACTAAATTGTTACTGATTGTAGGGAACTCAATCGATCAAGGGAATATCCCTAGACGTGTCTCAAATTGATCAAGTACCGATTCATCCGGATGCTTTTTCAAGGACGCATAATCTGAGATTCATCAAGTTCTACTATCCTTTATACTTCGTAGGGGAACAGAAAAGATCATTTCTTTTGCAGCACGGTTTGAATTCTCTTCATGGTGAGCTCAGATACTTTCTTTGGGAGGGTAGCCCATTGAAATCATTGCCTTCTAATTTCAGTCCGGAAAATCTTGTTGAATTGATATTACCCGAAAGTGATATTGAAGAACTATGGAACGGAGACCGGGTAAATTTGTGTTCTTTTCTCGGCGTTAGTTCTCCAAAATTTTTAATATTTAAGCTAATTTTGTTTTCCATTTCACCGTTCAGAATCTAGTGAATTTGAAAGTGATGGATCTCCGAAGATGCAAGAATTTAACCAAGCTTCCTAGCCTCATGCGATGCGAAAATCTTGAAGTATTATCGGTTAGAGGATGCAAAAGCTTGGTTGAACTACCCTGCATGACTCATCTGAAATTTCTTCAGAGTGAGCTCGATTTTAGTGGTTGTGACAACATCAAGAAATTCCCTGAGGTCCCAAAACATATCAAGATGTTAGTCCTAAGCTGCACCGCCATCGAAGAAGTACCTTCGTCAATCGAATGTCTGGAGAAGCTCACATTTCTGGATTTGAGAGGCACAAAGATCGGTAATCTTCCCAGCAGTATTCTTAAGTTGGATGCCCTCGAAGTTATCGATTTATCGTGTTGTTCGAACATCGCCAGCTTTCCGTATGTTCCAGAGAACACAAAGAACTTATATTTAGCAGACACTGCGATAGAAGCGGTGCATTCATCATCGATTGCAGGGCTTCCAGGTCTTGTCCAGTTGAGTCTAAGAAACTGCAAAATGCTTACATGCATTTCGCCCAACATTCTTAAGGCGCGATCTCTTCTTGCTCTTGATCTTAATGGTTGTTCGAGTCTGTTCATAGAATCCTATATCACTGACCGTCTGAGGAAGCAGTTAAAGAATCTTGATATAGGCGGGGTAAATATCGTATGTGACACGTGGCTTTCGGACGGTTATCTAATAATCAAGGCCCTCTGATTACATGGCATATTTCTAGAATATTCAATTTAGGGTTAAGCTTCGATTGAGTTGAGTTAGTCAAAAAAAATTTTGAGTTAGTCTATTTTGTGATTCAAAATTTATTTGATTTTTTAGTCGAGTTTATGAGATTTGAGTTTAGTTGAATTTTCGAGTTTCTATACAAATACAATTGTAATTATTTGTAATGTTATAGTTATACATTGATTTCAATTTAAACGGTTTTTTATATAATATGTAATATATATGTATATTTTTTTATTTTTTATATGTGATGTACATATATCAAATAAAGTTGAAAAAGTTAGCTCGAACTTAAAAATAGATCTTTAATTACTGAAAATTTTAAGTTATTCGACTTCTATTTTACAACTTAAATTTTCTTTTAAATTTTTTTATTCGAATTGAGTTTATAAAATTATAAATTGATTCAAGATAAGTCGTCAAATAAAATATTTGACCGAATTAAGTTGAGTTGAGATTTATTTCCCTCATTCAAACCATGATTTTGTATTTGCCTTCTCTCTCTTGCGTTTATAAAGCAGTGGCCTTAGTTTCTCAGACGGAAAACATAGGGAAAGGGCTGTGTAAAGTAAATAAATCGGTCGATTTTAGACTTTAAAATAGTTTAAAGTTTAATTTTAGGAATTTAAATTATTTACCCCGCTTGTAGTAAATCAAATTTTAGTAAATAATTTTACTTTTAGGGTTAGTACTTGATCCATTGACACTATAGAAATATTTTACACAAATATTTATTTAAAGTATAAATATGAAACATTAATCCTAAAACCTTAAATCTTAAACTCTAAATTCTAAACTCTAAAATTAAAATTAAAACTAAACTCATAAATCATAAAATAAAGTTGTCCGTGTAAACTTTAATGTATCAAATAATTTTTTCTAATAAAAGAATTTTTGATACCGAAACTTGTCTAAATTAAAACTTACACAAGCCTTAAAATTCACATCAAATGGTCGATCTGACCATTTGATTTTTGAGAGAGAAGGGAAGAAAGAGTAAACTATAAGTTCTTCAGCACATTGCAACCTTTCAATTATATACGTGTAAAAGAAAGAAATAAGAGAATAGTACATTCCATTGAAGCAACCATCCATCATGTGGCTGAGGCCTAAAGGAAGAGTGATTGCAAAATAAAAAACAACATTGAAATAATTAACAGGTCAGGGAAGGACTTTACAAGAGGGAACTGTGGAAGTGGAGTCGAAATCTAAGAAAATTAGAGACGTGTTATCCTTCGTTCGCAGATTTCTAGCCTCGTTCAACAAAACATCAGCAATCTTCTCGGCCAGATTCCCCTTACCGGTCGAATATCTCTCCCTCGCCTAACCAGTAAAAGATAAGATTAGGTAAAAGAACTGACGGAGCAAGAAACTGTGTTCGTATATATTATGTTGCAATAATAACAATAATACCTGTACAACTAACTGAATTGCCTTCTTAAAGCTAATAACATCCCACAATCCATCACTGCCACACACCAGATCCACATTTCAGCTATGTCGCAAACGAAATGTCCAAATAATGAAGAATACAAACACAGAAAATACGAAAAATGCAGACAAATCATAATGGTTTTATTGACGAACTACGATGGGTCATATTGTGCAAGCTAAACCACAAAACATAGATAAAACAAATAGTTTCTATGACAAACTATGTTACCCAGACTCGGAGGTCAGTTTCTAATACGGGTATCCTTTTAGTATGGGAATGCTAAATTTCACTTGAAAGTTCTTTCATATATTCCGAATATTATACCCCTCATACCTATGTCCAATTAAATGTAAAACACAATACTTTAGGAAAAATAAGGAGTCTGGTTAAAATACCACAACTTCGGCAATATGTTTTAGCATGCAAAAAATCCAACAGTGAAAGATAAAGAGAATCACCTTCCCAATAGTGCAAATGCCCCACTGGTTTTATTGATACGCACAACTTGACTTATATAAGGCTCGGAACTAAACCGAGAATCTTGCTGTTTCACAAATTTGTCTCCAAGCATCCTAGCGAGGTTCAAACCTGAAAAATCAAATGGTCAAATATGCAAAGTACCTTAACTGTGTGATGCTGCTGAATCCTGACTGTAAAGATTAGACACAGAAATCTGTGCATACCACATAACCGTGTTTCCCCGTCTTTTAACGGTATCCCGATTCCTTCAATTCGGAGTCTTTCAGAACAACTCGCTATTTTATGGTCTTCAGTCATCTTAATCTGTTTACCCTCCACACTGTCATAAAATTGTACTTGGTCATAAGTACACTAACTGAAGCACCACTGGAATAATAAACGAGAAGATAGAAAAGAGTAAACCCTGCATGAGGTTGTAACCTTACAGGATCCTACTAATTGGAGCAATAAGAATAGAAACGCATACTTCATAAAACAAGCTGAATCTCCAACATTTGCACATTGTGCGAATAAATTCTCATCACCGTCAGCCCAAACCAGGAGCAGTGTTGCAGAACAGCCCTGCAAGTAAATAACTATGATGATATGCGAACAATCTACTTCAATTAAGGCAGAAAAAAAGGATGAAATAAACCATTAAATTTATTGAAGACCAAAAGGCCACGTAAAGTCAAAGGTGAAGAAAATGCAACTTGCGTAGTTAGATTATCATTCAACAAGAAAGAGTTGTAGCACAGTACAAAATACTACAAAATGGAAAAGGAGAAATACAACATAGGAATGTGTTACGAAGGTGTTCTACTTCTATGTTAGAAGCACAATTCCTTTTCCGTGAAGAACCCTTGTCCGACGCCTGTGTCCGACACATTTGGACATAGGTATCGGTATGATCTTTAAGTAGATGGAAAAACTTTGAAAATTTGAGCATACATGTATTGGACACAGCCATATCTGATACCCCCAAGTCAAGTAACATAGAGGATGTTAAGGTGTACAAAACCATTCCAGTGCACTATAAGAGATTTCCCAATGAAAACAACAATGAAAATTAAAAAGGCAAGCAAAGAAAAGAAGAGGAAACAGGTGAAGGAAAAACCTCATAATAGTTATTCATACGCGCTTCTGTCTGAGAGAATGCGTCTCTAAGAACATCTGAACCATCTTGCAGTGACACAACCCTCTCTCTTTTTACAGAATCTGATAAAATGGTAGCGACCATCTCAGGCAGAATCCTATACATCAAATGCTTGAAACATTAGCAAAACAGTTATCTAAAATCAACACATCTAAAGAAATGGCAGAACTGCTAGTATTTTGTCCCATCAGAAACCATAGATCTAAAAATTAATTTTGTATTGTCATAACTCCATCCGTAGAAACAGTGGGAAAAGATGCATATTGCTAGACTCAAGCCTTGAAGACTATGATAATTTTAGAGCATGATTTAAGATGTGGAAAGAAAAGGGTTTAGCTGAGAGGTGGAATCAACCCCAAACCATGGCAAGGAAACACACTAAAGATGGAATAGAATACTAACTTGCTTGCAGATTTGGCCGCCTCAACCCCACCATGTCCATCACAGATGCCAAAAACTCCAAACTACAATGTCAGCACAAAAATGAAACCCGACACTTCTTGGTAGAAGCAGAAAAATAAAACTTAAACATCAAAACTTGAAAACCTGATCAATGCCAGGAAGAGGCCATTGATAATAGCAAACATCTTCCATAGGAAACTTCTTTCCTCCTCGGCGCAAAGACATGGGGTCTGAAGTCATGCCAACTCCAAAAGGGACCAAATGATCATTTTGGGATGAAATATGAACCTATCATGGGAGAGAATTAAAAAGGCAATCAGTAAAAATAGCTTCAAATATAATATGTCATGCATTACAAATTGAAACAATCATATTATATGCACTGACCACATAAAAGAAAATATTTAACAACAAATGAGTCCATCAGAAAATTTAAGCAATTATAAACAATCATGTAAACAATCCCGTTATCCATAAATGATTTCATCATATTGATTGGGGTGGACAGCAATATAGAAGAAGAGTTATGAAACATAAGCAAATGAGAGTTCCCTGAGAATAAACAAATAAAGAGCAAAAAGATATGTATTTTTAGAATCTCAAAAGTACCCAACACAATTTCTTAAAAGGTACCTTACAGTATGAGGATCCTGACTGTCAGACTATACAAAAAGGCAAGAAAGATGCCATTTCTAAAGTCATGTTCCCAGATTATGACAATCTCATAAAATTGCTAAAATAAAAAACTTAATAGTTTGCAAATACACCAATATCACAAAGAAGTGAATAAAGAAAAGATCTTGTTCATGCAAACTCCAATACAAGTAGATGTATTAGAATTTATCTAGAATATTTTGATATTTTTAGAAGAAAAAGCGCCAGAACTACAAGTAAATTGAAAAGCAGTTGACTTACATAAATGTTTGAGGTTGTGCCAACTGTTATTGTGTCTCCGCTTGCAAGTTCCACTGGGTTGCCCCATCGCCTACTTCCAGAATTAGAATAATTAATTGGATGAGAATTCAACAGTGTTCCATTCAAACTACCCATGTCCACCAGCTCCCATCTCAATTTCTACAAAGTTTGAACGCATTTGAAACACTTAGTGCACCATACATACATGATACAACCAAATGCAAACTCATGTAGTACAACTTAATAAGGAGTTTACATTTGAATTCCAATTTATCATTGCATGCTTTCCGGAAACCTCTAAATCCTTCAACAGTAAATTACTTGGAGGAACTCTTCCAAGGGTCAATGGTAGCCTTGCAGTGCTCGTTGACAGTACAGAACAATGAAGTCCAGAAGAAGTACCTGACACAACCTCAAGAGAGAGGCAACTTCCTGCACTTCTAACAGAAAGATATAATTACATGCTTCACACATTCCGTCTAATAGAAAGAGATCAACATATTAATCTCCTTAGAGAAAAAGAAAATTACTTTGATCACTGAAAGTGTTGGGCCCAGGCCCCTGTGGTCTATCATTTTCTGCACCAAAACTCAAGTTTTGACTTTGTTTTTCTGGCCTACCATGCTTTTGCAGTTCAACTAAGTGCCCAAATGGACGCTTTACTGTCTCACCAATCAAAATATCCTCTAAAGGATCAGATGCATCTAGCACGCTATCACCTGTACAGAGCATCTCGTTATCATTTGTTGTTACTTGTTGCCTAAGCTGAACAGTTAAAAGTATAACTATAAAAGAACACTAACAAGAGATGGAAGCATAAAAGTTAATACCCTGAGCCGGACAGGGAGATGCAGCGGAAAGCCGTTGTTTGTGAACAAGCCCCTGAGAACGAGGCGGCCGCAGAAGAGCTTCAGTTCGGTGACACTGTCCGTCTAAATCATAATTTCTTGTTAAATTGTTGCTTTGATTTAGAGCTACATCTACATCATTTGATACAAGAGGTCTCTTCAACTCACCAATCTATAAATAAATGTAAAGTGTCAAACGTATGGGGACCGCAAGATTCAATCAAAAACAAATCTATAACAGTTTCCAGGATTTTATTTTTATTGCCGAGGGGGTTGGATCGAACAAAAGAAAAAGGTCAAATTCTTTCATCAGTCCTTGTACTATGCATAAGTTATATATTTAATCCCTATACTCTAATTTGGTCAATTTTAATCCCTATGCTTTTCAAATTTTGAAATTTCAATCCTAACCCAAATAATACAAGGACAAAATGACTAAAGTATGGGGACTTAAATGATCAAATTAGAGAACATGAACTGAAATTTCAGAATTTTAATACAGGGACTAAAAGTAACCAAATTAGGGTAGAGGGACTAAATCCACAACTTTCACATGGTGCGGGAACTAACAGAATAAGTGAATAACTTGACCGAAGGTAAATAGTAAATATACACATATGTTATCACAGGTTTCACGTTTAGATAAACAAACACTTAGCAAGTTTAAAGAAAGATCCCAATTCTTCCTTCCATAACATGCAATAAGCATGTGTTTTGGTAAATAGGAGAAAAGTTAAAGGAAGAGAAACAGAGAGAACTCGATTAAAGTGAAATTTAATTTCAATATTTTCATTTTGATTTATGATAAAAGAGGTGAAAAAGAAGAAGAATATAAGTTAATTATTATATGATATTATGGTTGTTGAACCATTTTTAACTCAGGAATAAGTGGAAATATTTGGAAAATCAATCTATCGGTCTGTTGGTTTCATTACCTCCAACCTAAATTTCTCACTAAAGGATAGATAGTAAATGAAAATGAACTAACCACTTTTCTTTTACCTCCAACTTTTGCCATCCAAACAAGGGATATGAACAAAGGTCTTGACACTTCTTAAAGCTAATACTTCATAAATAAAATAAATGAATATTCATTGTCATTGAAAACAAAAAACATACACCTTCAACCACTATAACGGATGCATATATATTTCTAAAAATGATAACTCAATAAAGTGCCATTAGGATAGATATTTATTCTTAACAACTATGCAGTAAGCACTCAATTATTGTCAACGAACTCAGAATGGATGTCATGGATCTCCGAGCATGTTGCCTACCATATTAAATCCACCAAACTACTTGCCATAACTGATATTCATTGTTGAAATCTACATTTCCAAAGAGCTGGTGAAAAAGAGAGTACATATCAAATGTCATACCCATTACACAATAATCAAATTTACATTTCAAACAGCTAATATAAACGGATAAAATTTATGCATCTATCATCTTTAGATCCGCTTGAAAATCAGATCCTCCACTAACATAAATATAACAGGAAAGGCAATATGAAGAACAAATACAAAAAAAAAATAAGAAATGCATTTCAGGACATTACTAATTAACCTCGCCGCATTGATTCATTACAAATCAGGCTCGAAATCTTTTTTTTTTGTAAATGTATTAACAAATAGATCCACCTAAGCTCAAAAGGCGATGATCCGAAATCTAAAATATACAATCATAACGAAAAACAATGCAGAAAAAATAGATTTCTGTCAAGATCTAAAGAAAACTTTGCCTCACTAAAAAAATGAATGAACAAACGAATACCTTGATGGTGCGAGAGCAATACGTGTAGGAGAAAAAGCGCCATGGTCGGAAAGCGAAGACGAGGATGGCGATAATGAGAAGGATCAACATAAGGAAAACGAGAGTGAAAACGACAATGCTTTGTGGCATCGCCACCGTCGTCTCGTGCTCTCTCCCATAGATTTCGCGAGAACTTCGCTTTGAATTGGTCGCCTCGCACCTCACTGCCTCCAATTTTTTTTCTCTAAATTGTCTGTATTAAAATTGATTAAAATTGTTTTTTTAGTCAAATAATTAAATTGTTTTACGAAATCTTAATACTAAGAGTTTTAACTACAAGCCTCATGGATGGACACGAGTACATTATCCCTTTGTTGTCACGTTTTTTTAACCTTTTGATATGATTGAATTTGCCGGTTAGGTGTATTTCATTATATGGGTTAATTTCAACAAAAGGCTCTACACTATTCCCAGATTTTACATTGGTCCCTTAACTTCAGTATGAACTAATTAAATCTAGGCCCGTTTTTGTAGCCTAAGGGTGAACCTAAAAATTCACCCCTAATAAAAAGTATTAAAAATAAAATTTAAAAGTAGACCTCTAATAATAAATATTGAAAAAAAATAAATTTAAAGAGTATGCCTCTAATAATAAATATTGAAAAAATGGGCCCCTAATTAGGCCTGTAAACGAACCGAACGAACACGAACAAGAGTATGTTTATGTTCGTTCGTTCGTTTAATTTTAACTGAACAAATGAACGAACACGAACAATTATACGAACATAATTTTGTGTTCGTTTGTTAAGGAATGTAGCTTCTTCGTGTTCGTTCATGTTCATTCGTTTAAATAATAAACGAACGTAAACGAACACAAACATAAAATGACATATGTGAATAAATTTAAACAAACATAAGCGAACGACCATATGTGAATAAATTTAATTTTTTAAAATATAATACTTTTGTTATGAAAAATAATAAATATAAATGAATACATGTGAATATATTTAAACGGACATAAACAGACGAACATAAATGAATGGATTACTGAACGTTCACGAACGTAAATGAACGAACGAGCCATTTGTTTGTGTTCGTTTATTTAAATAAACGAACATAAAATATTGTTCATGTTCGTTCGTTTAATAAATAAACGAATATAAATAAACTTCCTACCGAGCGATTCACGAACAGATCGCTAAATGTTTGGTTCGTTTGCAGCCCTACCCCTAATAACAAAGATTCAAAAATGGACCCTTAATAACAAGTGTTGGAAAAATTAAACTTTAAGAGTAAACTACTGATAACAACTATTGGAAGAAAAAATAATACACTCTAATTAGAAGAAAATTTTGAGCCCTAAACGAGCGCCTCTACTGCTCAGGCCAGGGACAACCCTGATTAAATCCTTGATATATTAGTATGGTACTAATCAAGCCCTTTCATATACTTGGTCATATGTGACAAGGAGCATATTTAAGGCTTATAAATCAAATTATGAATATGTTTGTACTTATTGCATGAACAATTTAAATTTGATATGTTAAAATAAAAATAATTTTTAAAATTTTAGAGGATTGTTTTGTTTAATTTAAAAATATCTTATCTTTGTCTACATGGCTATGCACATTGTCAAAGAGTTTAAAATATCTATGAACAAATACTACTTTGTAATCATTTTAAAATTTCTATGAACAAATACTACTTTGTAGTTGGAGAGTCTCGGAGGGGACCGACTGTAAAGAACGGCGAGCTGGGCGGATCTTACGTCAAGGATGGTGCGTGGACTGTGTTTGTGGACAATCTAAGTAGGAGAGTTTCCCGTCGAGCCTTAAGGGAACTGTAAACGGCGAGCTGGGCGGATCTTACGTCAAGAATCATGGTAAGTAAGCAGAGTCTATATTCCGGTGAAGAATCTGAAGTCAAAGTATAGAGATACTACTTTTGCTTTTGTCACCATGGCGTCTAGAGAGGATACGGAACGGGTTATTCGGAAAACAGACAGGATCAGGATTGATGGTTTTATCATTAGGGTATCTAAAGCTAGGTTTCCTCGATCAAATCCTGGTTCCGGTTTCAACCCTAGTTCGACGGTGGGTGCTGATTCGTCAAGAAAAGTTAAAGACTTTCCTGGAGATCAGAAAAATGGGACTCTTCCTACTGGGGTCGGTCTGATAAACCAAGGGTTGAAAGTTCCTAGAACTTATCGAGAAGCTCTTCTAAGCAATCCTAAGGAGATTGATGATGGTCTTGGGAACCCTACTGCCATGAAGTTTAGGGGTGATGACGGCAAAACTGGAATTGCTTACAATATTTCAATGTTCCGATCAAGGATACTAAATGGCTGAATCAATGCATGGTGGGGATTATGAAAAAAGAACTTTTGAACATGATTTCGTTCAACGGGCCCTCCTCAATGACAGTATTGAGGTAAAGGTGTCGAAATGGGGGGTGGACAACGAATCTATTGTGATTATTTTTAAATTTGTTTCAGACATAGAGGAGGTATGGAAGTTCAAAAAAGAGGCTCTTTGCTACTAGTTTGAACGCATTGGTCCGCTTCTGGTTCAAGGTGTTCCTCATTATTTCTATTCTGTGTTACTATATGGGGTCCCTCTTTTCTGTTGGCATAACAGTTTTTTGAAGCATTGGGTAATCGATGGGGTAGTTTTGTTTGTGTCGAAGATAGTACCATGAATAAAGAACAATTGGATATCGCTACGATGGTAATTTAGAACGACGAGTTCCCTAAACATCCCAGAAAAGATTACGTTATCGTCAATGGGTTTCCCTTACTACATTAAAGTTAAGATTGGTGGTAACAGTGAGGACAAGCTTCGTTCAGATCAGGGTGACGCGTCAGAAAATTTGCAGATGTTTGGCTTGAGTCCGATGTTGAAGATTCGGTTATTAGTTTAGTCGGAGATGAGACCGAGAAGATTACCTCAGAATGTGCTCCGGGCCGGTGTAGCGGAAGGGTCGCGAAGAGTGGTGAGCCTCGATGCCAGGTTTTGTTGGACTTCTCAAATAAAATTTGCAGATGTTTGGCTTGAGTCTGATGATGAGGATTCGGTTATTAGTTTAGTCGGAGATGAGACTGAGAAGATTACCTCAAAATGTGCTCCGGGCCAGTGTAGCGGAAGGGTCGCGAAAAGTGGTGAGCCTCGATGCCAGGTTTTGTTGGACTTTTGAAATAAAATAATAGATAGAGGCTTTAATATTGCTAGAGGACTAAGGCAAGGGTGTTCCCTCTCCCCGCTTTTATTCAATCTAGTGGGTGAAACACTTAATCTTATGCTTGGTAAGGCCGTTCGCTTGGGATTATTTACAGGTTCAAGGTTGGCAGGCTTGACAATACAGTTAAAGTCTCCCATCTACAATTCGCTGATGACCTTTTAATTTTTTGTGGTGGAATAGAGGATCAGGTACGTAATGTTAAACGTGTGCGTCGAGTTTTTGAATCAGCTTCTGGGTTAAAATTAAATTTGAAGAAAAACAAAGTTTTTGGTATTAATTTATCTGAAGACATTGTTAGAAGCTGGGTGCTGAATGTATGATGTTTATATGATAAATTCCCAACGGAATATTTAGGTCTTCCTTTGGGAGCCTGCAGGAATTCCGTTAATCTTTGAGAGCCTATATTTAAGAAATTTTCATCTAGACTTAGAGGCTGGAAATCTAAATTCCAGTCCATTGGTGGGAGCCTAACGTTAATAAAATTAGTATTAAGTAGCCTTGCTATATATTTTTTTATCCCTGTTCAGAATGCCTACATCAGTTTTCGGTCGTATTAATAGACTTATGTCTATTTTTCTTTGGGGTAGTGATGAGAAGAAGTCGAAGATCCATTGGGTAAATTGGGCCCAGATATGTCCACCAAAGAATGCAAGGCGTTTGGGTGTTGTTAATTTAAATCTGATGAACCGTGCCCTTCTTGGTAAGTGGATTTGGCGTTGGGAATGAAACTAATAGTTTTTGGAGATGTGTTATGGCTGCTAAAAGTCTGGGCTGCTCTTCTTGTCTTATTCTCGAGATGATTGGGTTCGTGTGATGGTGGCTTTTCTATCAAATCTTTGCGATTTTTTATAGGAGTTATAAGTCCTGGTAATTCATTTTGGTGTAATAATGTGTGGCTTGGTTTTGCACCCCGAAGGTTAAGACTTTTTTATGTATGGTAATATGTGGTCGTGTTCCAGTTAAGTCAAAATTGGTTAAGAGAGGGATATCATCCATTGGGAGTGATGTTTGTCCCCTATGTCAAAACCATCCCGAAATGGTCTCCCATCTTTTCTTTACTTGTCGGGGTGTTTGGCATATCTGGATGAATTTCTGCAGAATTTTGGGAGTGGAAACTATTTTACATAGAGATCCGAGAGTATTCTTTGAAGGTTGGGGTTGGCATGGTTTAGCAAATGGCAAGACCTGGGTCTTAGTCATTCCGTTCGCAATCATATGGACAACCTGGTTATACAGGAATGATCTAGTGTTCAAAGGGAAATTGGTAGACTGGTTGCAGGTGGCTTAAATTCCCTTATGGCCCTATAGCTTTGGAAAATCTGATGGTCGATTTCAACTTAGCTGCCATTTTAATGTCTTCTAAAAGGTCTCACATTACTCTTAAGGGGTGGGAACCTCCCCCTAGTGGTTTCCTAAAGCTGAATATTGATGGGGCATGTTCATTGTCACAAGCTAAAAAGGTATTAGTGGTTTGCTTAGAGATGAAAATGGTGCCATGCTTTTCCAGTTCTTCGAGCCCTCAAGGTGTGGTCCGCCAGCTTTGGTGGAATTTGAGGCAATGAAAGTTGGGATTCTGAAATTCTTATCTTCATATTGGGTAAATAAATTCAAATTAATTGTGGAATTAGATTGTAAAGGCTTAGTCGACTGGATTCATGGTAAGGTGGAGCCTCCTACTTTTTTCAGCTCCAAGGTTGAGGAAATTGCAGATTTAGTCCATAGTAAAGGCATTTGTGTTCGGTGGATCCCCAGAGTTTGTAATATTAAGGTCGAATGTCTTTGTAACCCCTTAAACCGGCCTATACGGATTGACCATGTCTAACAGGGCACATCCCCACTTTAAAATCCAAGTAGAAACATATAGAAGATTCAAGTATCTAATTTTGAAAATATAATTGTGTAAACCGATATAGAAGGATGATATCATATATATAATCACATCAGAGGAATAGTTACAAAATAAGTAATATCATGTACAATAGCAAAATATTCATAACATAAACACCATACACCCCAAAAAATAGGCACATGTCACCCTGGTGAACAAAATGATGGATAGAAACATTACAATCAAGGTAGAATACTGAATGTGTCGATCCTCCGAGTGTCAGGTACATGGTAGCCTATCCAAAATATCTAAAAAGGAAAGATTTGGGGGTATGAGCTAGGGAGCTCAGTGTGTTCCAACGGTGCAGGTAAAAATATTATATGAAACTCATATAAGCATAAAACAAGTTATAAGAGCAATCAAAGTTTTTATACAAAACTATCTACCCTCCAACCAAACTCCGATATGCAGTTCAGGGGAACTACATCATAGACATGCGTTAACCCGAGCCATTGGGCATGGGTACCATCCTAAGGGAATACTTTAGGTCTAGGCAGAATTACCCTAGCCGAAGCGTAGGAATCATAGGAACCTTATACGGGCAGAATTACCAGCCGGATCAGGACAGAACCTTCAGTGAATTCATATCATGACCTAAGAACCCCAGTGAATCAGTCCATGTGGTATCACAATACGCAGTAATAAACAATGATAATAGTAATTAATAAACACCTTTGTATACAGATAAATAGTAACAGATAGCATGCTTGTCATATCGGGTACTAAGGCATATATCAGACAAATAATATAATCATGCTTAAATACAGAAAACATGTTATGTTTACGCGAAATCAAGTTTGTCAATCATATGCACATGATTAGTTTAATAAAACATGTAAAACAATATGCAAAACAATCGTGTAGCACACAAGGAACACACCTCAAAAGATCAGGTTGATTGACCAGATGGTCTATTGGGCACCAGTGTGATTCTCCGATTCTGTGTTAGAACCTAAGACACAACGAGTCTTAAATTAATACGAGAATAATTCTCTTCTATGATAATTCACAATGTACGGATACATATAAGTCACTATAGGGTTACGCGATCGCACGTAATGAGAGGAACTGTGCTGGGTAGATGTACGATCGGGGGAGTCTCTAGTACCTTTAACAAATAAGATCAATGTTAATCATTTATTCAACAACTTATCTTAAATAAATTACTTAGTACATATGCATGTTCGGGTTCAATGTCCAATTCAGAGGCTTTCGAGTTAAAATTTTGCGAAACGAACTTGAAAAACGAATTCAGGACGCTGAGAACATAAAATAAGACTTTTCGGGAAAAAATTGACTCTTTGGTAAAAGTCAACGGTCAACGTTGACGTCACTATTCAACGCTAACGTCATGCTAACATCATAGTACAATGCTGATGTCACTAATCAACCGAGTTGACTCACTGAGTTGACTCAGAAGGGTTGACTTACTAAGTTGACTCGGAGGGGTTGACCCACTAAGTTGACTCGGTCAACGGGTCAAACTTTGTTCAGGTCAGATCGGGCAGATTCGCATCTGGACCGGGTCAAAAATAGGCTCGTTTTACCATTGGGCTCAGGCCGGTTTACTAGCTTAGTTTAAGGGCCATACTGGGTCTAAGGCTGGTCAAGCGGGCTTGATTTAGGGGCCACCGTCACAGGTGGTCGAAGATCACCCCGGATGGCGCGTAAAGGCCACGCGTGGCTCATTTGGCTGAAAAACACCATCGAAAAAAGCTGAAACAACTTTAAACTCAACGATAAATTCAAATAACATCGATTTAAACTGGAATCTTACCGAACTTGCCCTAAAACCAAAGATATGGTAAAACTCCATCGAGACCCTTGTCGGTGTCAGAATGGTGACCCACTACCAGGGTTTTTCTTACCTCAGTTCATTGAGCGTGAGGTAAAAGGTGGTGCGACGAATGGTTGCCGATCAAACGACGAATCAAAGATGGAAGTTCTCAAGGTTTTCAACAAAGTTTTAATAAAATTTTCATAGTGGATAACGGGGTAAAATGGCAAGTGGTTTTGGGGTTTTTGATTGAAGCAAGTCGGTAGTTTGAACGACAAGGGCGGTGTCGATCATCAGCGGAAGGTGAGGGAGATCGGGCTGGTGGTCATAGATGGAAGATGAAGAGTCAGGAGAAAATTGAAGGTTCTGGACATCCTACTCTTTGGGTGAAAAGACTAAATTAATTGATCCAATAGGGGCATGTGAGATATTTTCATATTTGTTTATTATTTTTCCAAGATTTGTATTAAAATAATATGGGTGTAGGTTATGACCAGAAATGATCTTAGTCTATTTGGTTAAGACTTGGCTCACCAAGCATTGGATCACAAGTTCAACTTCTCTTAGTTGCAAGATTCCACTTTTTCCATTTCATTTTTATTAGCCTTATTAAGTTAGGGGTGTTACAACTCTTCCTCTCTAAAAAATAAATTCCAGCCTCGAAATTTATCTAAGTTAAACAGATGTGGAAACTGCTCATTCATCGACTCAAGAGTTTTCCAGGTAGCTTCTTCTGGACCACGATTACTCCATTGTACTTTAACCATAGAAATACGTCGGTTCCTCAAAACTCCCTCATCTTGATCCAAAATCTGAACATGCTCTTCCTCATAAGACAAGTCTGGCCTCAACTCTACATCCTGATCCTGAATAACATGACTAGGATATGGATGGTAATGCTCCAACATAGACACATGAAAAATATCATGAATACGACTAAGCTGAGGAGGTAGCTCAAGTTGATAAGCAACATGTCTGACTATTTTCAGAATGCGGTACGGTCCAATGAATTTGGGACTCGGCTTACCCTTACGTCCAAATCTCATAACTTTCTTCAACGGAGATACTTTTAGAAAGACCTGATCACTGACATCAAACTCGATATCTTTCCTCCTTCAATCAGTGTAAGACTTTTGTCTATCAAAAGCCTCTTTTAGTCGGTCGCGGATCAATTTGACAGTCTCCTCAGTTTCTCGAACTAACTTAGGGCCCAAGGTCTTTCTATCGTACAACTCAGTCTAACAGATAGGAGTACGACATTTGCAACCATACAAAGCCTCATACGGTGCCATACAGATGCTATCCTAGTAACTGTTATTATATGCAAACTCGACCAATGGAAATAAATCCTCCCAACTGCTGCGGAAGTCAATCACGCATCCCTAGAACATACAAGAATCGGAATCACTCTCTCTAACTGACCATTAGTTTGGGGATGAAAGGATATACTATAATTGAAACGTGTACCCAAAGCCTCATGTAGAGTCTTCCAAAACTGGGAGGTAAACCTTGAATCTCGACCAGAAACGATAGACATGGACACACCATAAAGTATGATAATCTCAGAAATATACAGCCTATCTAACTTCTCCAAAGAATAAGTAACTCTAAAAAGAATAAAATAAGCTGACTTAGTGAGTCGATCGACAACCATCCAGACAGAATCCTTTTTGGAATGAGTCAAAAGTAATCCATTGACAAAATCCATCGTGATACGCTCCCACTTCCACTCAGGAATCTTAATGGGCTGCAATAGACTAGAAGGATGTTGGTGTTCTACCTTAACTTGTTGACAAGTCAAACATCAGAATACATAATCAGATATGTCATTTTTCATACCAACCCATCAGTATCTCTATCTCAGATTCTGGTACATTTTATCCCCACTATGATGCATAGCATAAAGGTTTCTCTGAGCCTCACTAAGAATGGCCTGTTTCAATTCCTCGTCATTAGGTACACAATAATGGCCCTTAAAGCACAATACTTTATCCTGATCAAAAGCATAAATAGATGTAGAACCCTGTTTAACCTGCTGTATGACAGGAAGTAAGGTATTGTCTAGGAGCCGTTTGGCCTTAATTTCCTCAACCAAAGTTGGCTTAACCTGTAGTTTAGCCATCATCATATATACTATCCTAGAAAATAAGGACCTCAAGTCTGAAATAGCCTTTCGAATCAAAGCACCAGCAACAACGTTAGCTTTCCCCGGATGATACTCAATCTCACAATCATATTCTTTGAGAAGCTCAAGCCAACGACGTTGTCTCAGATTAAGCTATTTCTATATAAGAAGGTACTTTAGGCTCTTATGAACTGTATAGATATAATAATTCTCTTCGTAGAGATGGTGTCTCCAAATCTTTAAAGCAAATACCACAATAACCAACTCTAGATCATGGGTAGGATAGTTACACTCATACGGCCTTAACTGACGGGATGCATAAAGTGGTCACTCTCCCATTCTGCATTAAGATACAACCAAGATCAGAGTGCGATGCATCACTATAAACTGTGAAATCCTTCCCAAACTCGGGCTGGGTCAAAATTGGAGCTTGCGTCAGAGCTGTCTTTAATTTCTCAAAACTCTCATGCTGAGTATCAGTCCAAATAAATGGAATATTCTTCTTCAATAGCTTCGTTAGAGGGGAAACAATTATGGACAAACCCTTAACGAAGCGTCTATAATACCATTTAAACCTAAGAAATTGTAAATCTCTATGACGTTCTTGGGTTGCTTCCAACTCACAATTACCTCAATCTTGCTCAGATCAACCTGAATACCTCAAGCCAATACTACATACCCCAGAAATGTTACCTTATTGAGCCAAAATTCATATTTGCTCAACTTAGCCTACAATTGATGCTCTCTGAGAGTTTGCAAAACAATCCTCAAATACTCAACATGTTTTGTCTTAGTGCGGGAATAGACCAGGATGTCATCAATGAACACCATCACAAACTAATCTAAGTATGGTCAGAATACACGATTCGCCATATCCATAAAGACAGTAGGGGCATTAGTCAATCTGAATGGCATCACTAAAAACTCGTAATGTCTATATCTAGTACAAATAGTCGTCTTTGCAACATCAAATCCTTTTATCTTCAATTAGTAATACCTGGATCAGAGATCAATCTTTGAGAAAATAGAGGCTCCCTGAAATTAACCGAACAAGTCATCAATCCTGTGTAATGGATATTTGTTCTTGACTGTCAATTTGTTCAACTTTTGGTAATCAATACACAGCTTGAGAGAACCATATTTTTTCACAAACAGAATTGGAGCTCCCCAAGGCGAAGAGCTAGGTCGAATAAAACCTCGATCAATGAGCTCTTGCAACTAAATCTTTAGCTCCTTAGGAGCCATCCGATAGGGGTTCATAGATACTAGAGCGGATCCCGGATAAGTCTCAATCTCAAACTCTACGTCTCTATTAGGCGACAATCTAGGTAGCTCTTTAAGAAATGTATCAGGAAACTCCTTCACTATAAGGATTTCTTCAATTTTGGATAAAAAGCCCTTCGTATTTAAGATACATGCAATAAAGGTCTCATATCCCTTCCGGATCATTCTATCAACAATCAAGACAAATACCACATTAGACAGATGCATGTGTCTTTCTCCTACAAGAACCATTGTCCGATCATCAAGAGTCTTTAGAGTCGCCATCTTGGACTCACAATCTAGATTAACGCGGTGTTTAGTCAGACGATCCATACCAAGGATCAAATCAAACTCTTCTAACGATAGCTCCATAAGGTTGGATGGAAAGCTTTCCCCTCAAATCTCAAGAGGTATCGTCTGAAAATCTTATCCACGATCATTGATTGGCCCACTGGGCTCATAACAATAACTACATCATTGGTGGTCTCAACTAGAATTTGGAGGTCTTGGGACATAGATCTCGATACATAGGAATGGGTAGATCCATTGTCAAGCAATGTAAAATATAGAATTGAATATATATAGTAAATGTACCTGCAATGATGTTTGGCTCATCTCTATCGTCACGACGTCTGGTGGCATAAACAAGTGCATGTTATCTGGCCTCAGTTATGACTGGTCCCTCACTCTGATGTGGTCGACCTCTACTATTAGATCTAGTAGCATACCCAAGAACTCTACTCTGATAACGCCCTATAACCGATGTCTAAATAGGTGCTTACGAACAGGCTGGAGTCTGGGAACGAGTATGAGTCTAAGTCGATGCTCGACCTGCAGAAGATGGGTGTGGACACTCTTTCTAAAAATGCTCAGTGGATCTACATTGTAAACAAGCATTCATCATCTTCCTACATTCTCCTTGGTGTAATTTACCACGATACTCACATACATGTATAGGAAAGAACCCTGATGAACCACCCCGACTAACAGCTGGGCCCTGAGGTGTCGTAGGCCTATAACTCGAACCACCTCTCTAATATATTGTAGTGTGAGCCCTCTTATCAGGGTGAATGTAAGACTCTCTCTGGCCAGAAAATCTCCCAGATCGGTCTTGGTCTCGGTCTTACCCTCGATCATTGTCTCTATCTCTATCTATACTGCTCTAACTAGCTGCTAATATCTTCATCTTTTTCTCCAGTCTTGGCCCGATTTACCAAGTCTTCAAACACCTCATCATGGTGTGTAGCCATCCGATCACGTATCCCAATATGAAAGCCCTCCAAGAACTTATCGCATATGTCTTTCTCTATGGAAACCAACTAGCACCGTATCTCAACAACTCTAGAAACTGTATCTCATACTCGGCCACTATCATGGAACCCTATACCAAGTCCTTAAATGCATGGTGCCTCTCTCATAGGAACCGCTCACCCAGAAAATGGTTCCTAAAATGCTCCTTAAAGAAATCCCATATCAACCTCTTATGGGGTACATTACTCACAACAGACTCCCATCAAGTGTGGGCATTCTCGTCCAACATAGACACAGCTCCCAAATATCTCATGGATAGCTCTAAACCTAACAGGTCCATATGTCTCTTAGTCTCATATAGCCAGCTCTCTGCCTTAGTCGGTGCCCTACTAAAAGATCCCGAGAAGATCTTGATCTCGTAAGCTATCATGGTCTGAGAAATATGGACTTCACACGTGATTCCTGATGCTCTAACTACCACTGAATCACCTGGAAAAACTATCTACTCAGAGTCTCACCAATCACTATCGCAAATGGCTCAAAACTCGATGCTAATACTCTTCTAACCAGAGTAGTCATATCAATACTAGAGGCGGGTGGTGGAGCAGCAGCAACTAAATGACCATGAAGAGCAGAAGACTCAGTAGGGGCTGGAGGATCTACAGAGATAGGAGGATCTATAACCGAATTATCTATCAGATCAGTAAATCTGGCAGTTCAACCTCACCTATGGGTAGGTCGACAACCTCTTCTGCTGCTCATATCGAAGGAACTCTACAAGGATAGAAATAAAGATCAGTTTTGACATTCGAGAATAGAACACAATTAAACATATAAAATTTGGTGACATAACACCATTTCAACACTTTTAAAAAATGTTTCCAAAACAATACTTTAAATGGACTCATTCATAGTCTGAGGTTATAAAACCTGGCTCTAATACCAACCAAATATAACCCCCTAGATCAGCCTATATGGATTGACCATGTCTAACAAGGTACATCTCCACTTTAAAATCCAAGTAGAAACATATCAAAGATTCAATGATCTAACTTTGAAAACATAATTGTGTAAACTGATATAGAACGATGATATCATATATATAATCATATCAAAGGAATAGTTACGAAATAAGTAATATCAAGTATAATGGCAAAATACTCATAACATAAACACCATACACCCCAAAATATAGGCACATGTCACCCTGATAAACAAAATGGTGGATAGAAACATTACAATCTAGGTAGAATACTGAATGTGTCGATCCTCCGAGTGTCAGGTACAGGGTAGCCTATCCAAAATATCTGAAAAGAAAGATTTTGGGGTATGAGCTAGGGAGCTCAGTGTGTTCCAACGGTACAAGTAAAAACATTATACGTAACTCATATAAGCAGAAAAACAAGTTATAAGAGCAATCAAAGTTTTTATACCAAACTATCTACCCTTCAACCGAACTCTAGTATGTAGTTTTGGGGAACTGCATCATAGACATGCGTTAACTCGAGCCCACTGGGTGTGGGTACCATCTTAAGGGAATACTTTAGGTCTGGGCAGAATTATCCTAGCCGAAGCGTAGGAACCTTATACGGGCAGAATTACCCTAGTCGGATCATAGGAACCTTATACGGGCAGAATTACCAGCCAGATCAGGGCGGAACCTTTAGTGACTTCATATCATAACCTAAAAACCCTAGTGAATCAGTCCAGGCGGTATCACAATATGCAGTAATAAACAATGATAATAGTAAATAATAAACACATTTGCATACAGATAAACAGTAACTAGATAGCATGCTTGTCATATCAGGTACTAGGGCATATATCAGAAAAATAGTATAATCATGCTTAAATACAGAAAACGTGTTATGTTTATGTGAAATCAAGTTTGTTAGTCATATGCACATGATTAGTTTAATAAAACATGTAAAACAATATGCAAAACAATCGTGTAGAACACAAGGATCACACCTCAAAAGATCAGGTCGGTCGATCAGATGGTCTACTGAGCACCAGTGTGACGCTCTGATGTTGTGCTAGAACCTAAGACACAACGAGTCTTAAATTGATACAGTAATAATTCTCTCCTATGATAATTCACAATGTACCGATACATACAAGTCACTATAGGGTCACGCGATCGCACGCAACGGAAGGAGCTAGGCTAGGTAGATGCACGATCGGGGGATTCTTTAAGTACCTTTAACATATAAGATCAATGTCAATCCTTTATTCAATAACTTCTCTTAAATAAATTTAGTACATATGCATGTCCTGGTTCAATGTCTAATTCAGAGGCTTTCGAGTTAGAATTTCGCGAAACGGACTTGAAAAACAGATTCAGGACTCCAAGAAACATATAATAAAACTTTTCAAAAAAAAGTTAATTTTTTGGTCAAAGTCAACGGTTAATGATAACGTCATGCTGACGTCATAGGTCAATGTTGACGTCATGTTGACATCACAGGTCAACGCTGATGTCATGTTGATGTCACTGGTCAACTAGGTTGACTTACAAAGTTGACTCGGTCAATGGGTTAGACTCGGGTCGGGTCAGATCAGGCAGATTCGGGTCTGGACCGGGTCAGAAATGGGCTCGGTTTACCATTGGACTCAGACCAGTTTGTTGGATCAGTTTAAGGGCCAGACCAGGTCTAAGGCCGGTCAGGCCAGTTCGATTTAGGGGCCACCATCACAGGCGGCCGGAGGTCACCCCGGACGGCACGTGAAGGCCACGCGCAGCCCATTTGGCCAAAAAACTCAACGATAAATTCAAATAACCTCGATTTAAACTGGAATCTTACCGAACTTACCATCAACAAAAATACAGGTCCAAAAAATGTCTAGACTTTTGTTTCTTGTTTCGGGTCCCACTTGAAATTTTTAGATATTTTTATTTACTACCCTTTTTCCATTTAAAGTTGGCTGCTTTATGATTGTTTGTGAATTTCTTGGAGAATTAATGGTTTAGGATGATTAAGAAATTAAGGGTAGTAATCAGGATCTGTTTTTGATAAATTTAAGGAATTTTGTAAGCTGGTCTCTCCTAAAAAAACTTGTTGATTTGCATGTGTTCGAAAATCAAAGAATTGTTTTTGATTAGTGTTGATATATAATATGCATTGGTTCATGCAGGAGCACTTCAGCTGTTCTGTGGGAAGCCATAGCTAATGGTCAAGTTCTTTCATTGTACCAAGGTCTTGGGACCAAAAATCTGCAGTCTTTTATTTCACAGTTCATATATTTTTATGGATATAGCTTCTTTAACAGGCTGTACTTGGAGAAAACTGGAAACAAGGGTATTGGTACTAAAGCTAACTTGATTGTTGGTGTTGTTGCTGGGGCATGTACTGTTATAATTACTCAGGTACTGATGTTTTGATTGTATACGCGAGCGCGCGCACACATATATATATGTATGTATGTATTTTGTGATCAGGATGTTTGCGTGTGTCTTTCATATTATCTGGTGTTAAAGTTTCTTTTGGTGAGTCATTTACGATCATTGTGTTGTTAGATTCATTGATAGAACTGTGATAGCCATGTGATGAATCTTGTTCAAATGTTTGATTGGGTTAAATATTGTAGCCAGTGCTTTCTTTTGGAAATCGGAACTCGAATTTTGTTTGTTTAGGTAGAAATTGTTAGATTCTTTGATAGAACTGTGATAACCATGTCATGATCTTGTTCAAATATTCGATGGGGTTAAATATTTCAGCCAGTGCTTTCTTTTGGAAATTGGAACTCGAATTTTGTTTGTTTAGTTAGAAAATGGAGTTGATTCTTTTGCTACAATGAATGGGAAAGTTCTTAATTCCATGCAGCTTCTGTATCCTTCCTGTATATTTTTACGGTTCCCGTACTTTGCCTTTCGAAATGAACATTCTGTTTTCGTGTTACTGTTGGGTATTGGAATCTAAGTTTAAGATATCACAGCCCTTGGATACAGCAGCCTCAAGAATGCAGACAAGTGAATTTGGCATGTCCAAAGGACTATGGAAGATGCTTTCCGAGAGCTCTTGGGGCGAAGCATTTGATGCTCTTGACATATCTCTTCTCCTCACTATGAATCCATCTATTCAGGTACTAATAGCATCTATGTGGAGTGTAGTTGAATTGTTGATCGATTTCGAGAACCTGGAAAATGTATTGTTTTAGTTTGTAATTTTGTTTCGAGTTGATGGGAACATCTTGCCACCTCGGATTCCTAACATTGCGAGTAGGATACAAGTATGACATTACAAAGTTATATATTTTCTGCAGTATACTTCATTTGATCAATTGAAACAAAGGCTACTTAAGACGCAGCTAAAGGAGAAAAGTGGTGCAGAGTCTTCTCCCCGGTCTCTTTCAGCCTTCTCCGCATTTGTACTGGGTGCAGTCGCGAAGAGTATCGCAACGTTCGTGACTTACCCTGCTATAAGGTAACTTTGTCAATTCCATCCGGCATCCTACGGCAGGTTCCTTATCCAGCATTTCTTCAATTGAAGTGGTAACTTCTATTTTCTTTTGTTAAAATCATTTGACAGGTGTAAGGTCACGATTCAGGCCGCAGATTCGGATGATACCAATGAAACCAAGGAAGCTAAATCGAAAAAGAAACAGACGGTTATGGGGGCGATCTATTCGATATGGAAAAGGGAAGGGCTGTTGGGTTTTTACAAAGGAATAGAAGCACAGATCTTGAAGACCGTTCTAAGCTCGGCATTGCTTCTAATGATAAAGGAGAAGATCTCGAAGACGACATGGGTCCTATTGCTGGCTATTCGAAGGTATCTTTTTACGGTCCAACCTAGATTAAAGAGTGCTTAATGAAGCTCTGTAGTGGCATGATATGGATTTGTAATGTACCAAAGATTGGTGTTTCACTTTCATTTATAAAGTTCTTGTCTCTGCTATAATAGAGATGGAAAAGGAAAAAGTAATTTCCAAGCTTATTAGTACAATACAACATCAGAGTAAAGAGTGGTACACGAAAAATACGATCTTTGTGTAGTCATTTTGTAACCCTCTGCAAATCGATAACAAAAGATTGCGGGCTCATAACAAGTAGAAAGCGATCAAGATGAGGAATAGCAGGTGAGAAATTACACTCATCTCGGAAACTGAACTAGCCGCACTAGTAGTAGTAGCTGCTGTAGCATAGTTTCCTTCAGCTGTGCTCGTTGTCAGAACAACAACAATCCAGTCTCCGTCGGAGCCGATCCCGATTCCTGTATACTTGGTTTCGTTGAGACTATCGGAGTACTGAGACTGCGTGAAATTTGTGAGCACAAGGCTCGGAACCAGGTTGGGAACGCAAGCAGGCATTACTGCTCCATCCCTCGTGACCGAGACGTTCAAATGGCATTTGGCTAGAAGGTTTGGGTAGTTGGCAAACTGTGGTTCAGTGCCTGGGACCGTGTTGGCACCTGTGGAGTTTGTGCAAGGTTGGTTCTTGAATTCATCAGCTAGTTCATCAGCAAGGCACTCGGCGTTCTCATTTTTTGCTAGGGTTGTCAAGTTTAACGAAGACCGGTAACTGTTGATGCCTTTAAGAAGATCCTCCTCCTCATCTGTTGATTGTCGAGATGAAATCCAGTAATTAGATACATATTGGAGATGCTAACAAAATAATCTTTCATTCCGAAAATAAATAGTCATTGCCATTTTCTTTGTGAAAGAACAAATAAACAAGTTCCATTTTGGGTGTTTCGAACAACTAAATGTAAGAAAGACAATGCAACTCATGAAGCTACTCAAAACTTGACCAATTAATCCATAACAAGGCTAAATTGTCCTGGATTCTTGCTTAACTACCCGAACCTCATCAATCATCTTACAGTATCAGAGAAAAATATTTCTCATTCCACACAAGTCATTCAACTTCACAAACACTTCTCCCATGAACACATTTCAGAATACACTTCTCCCGTGAAACACATTTCAGAATACGGAACCGGTAACTAAACTAGTTCATGGTTCTTATCAAATTATGCTCGGTTTTTCTGGATCTAGATTCATTGGCTTGATCTTCAAACCAAGCTTTGAATGTCAATACTTGAACCTATTACCTCGATCTTTTTTAAAGGACTAAGATAACCGTAATCGTGAACGTTCACGAGTTGCTAAGACTAGTAAGTTTCTAACAAGTTTAAAGCCAGATTTATTCGCCATCAGTAGATCAAGTTATCATATGATTCCATGTTTGAATCCAATCAAGAGCAAGGAACAATGAATAATGTCAAGCAGGATGAATTGCAACTATCCATGATCTTCAAACAACAAAAACCAAAATGCCATAACAGAGCTTCATTTGAAACACATCTAGGTTAATAATTAGCCAAATTACATATACATACATGATACAGACATACACACTATATATATCTTCTACAAAGATGCATCCAAATGAGTTCAAAACCATGAATATAAAAGCAAAAAATGTACATTCAATAACACCCACATTGGAAAATTACTTAACAAGGACAAATAACACAGATTTCAGAGAAATCAACAAGGTCAATGATCAAACAGCAAAGCAAAAACCCAGATCCAGAAGTTCAAAAAGGAAGGTTTACCAGTGTCACAGAAGACAGGGGAGCTGAGGAAGAGAATGGAAAGGAACAATGGGAATAAAGGAGAGATCTTTGAGGATGCCATTGCTTGATGCAGATGAGATATTGAGATGGATTGGGGGGTTGTTTTGTCTGAAAGGAAAGAGCTTGTATGAAGACGTGGTGTGACCAAGAGGGACCGACACAGATCACAACAGAAAAGTTTTCAAACCGCACCCATTCAATTTTTGTTCTTTCTTTTGTCCTAAGCAAAATTTAAAATATATAGGGGTATACAATATTATTTGGGTAAAAATTTTGATACACAGACCGTGTAAAATTAATTTTACATAAGCCTGTGTATTTACCCTATAAAAACCCAAATTCTAAATTTATAACCCTAACCCTAAAAAATTAACCCTAAATCTTAAACCCTATACACTAAATTCTAAACACTAACCTTAAATTCTAAACCCTACAACCTAAACCCCTAAACCTTAAACCCTAAACAAAAACCCTAACCCATAAAACAAAAAGGCACGTGTAAACTAAAGTTTACACGGCATGTGTATCAAAGTTTTTTCCATATTATTTACTTTGTTTTTTTATCATAAAATAGCACAACAGTACTTTAGTTTCCTTCTTTTTGATAAATATAAATAAAATTTATTTATTCGTATAATATATTATCTAAGAGTGTTAATCAAGTTGAGCAGTTCGACTCATTCAACGCTCAACTCGAGTTAAATTTGAGTTCGACTTAAGATTTTAATGACCTTTATGTGATAGTTGAACAAGGTCTTATTCGACTTTATAAATTAAAAACAACTCATTAATTTATTTTATAATACGTTAATTTGGTATATTTGTGAATTGTTAATCATTTTCTGTTATAATCTATTTAATTTGTGCTGATATTAAACTTTATGTAGTATTACTAAAATTTTAAAACATCTTTCCTTTTTAGTATTACTAAATATTACATATATTAAAAAATATTATATAAATCTTAACAAACTTAAAGAGAATGAGTCGAATAGTATTTTATAGAATATTAAATTTAGCACGAATCAAACAATTTTTAAGTCGAATCAAATATTACTAAGCCCATATTCACACTCAATTAATTCCCATTCAAGCTGTCATAATCATGCACCCAAAATTCCAAATATCACAACGCATGGCATCATTTTTAGTGCCCACCAGCTATCCAATAATTAATATATTTTTTATTCAATATACAACGGTTAATACGAAAAAAGAATGATAATTACATATTTGTCCTACAGCTTTATTCCCAGAATTAGGGTTCTTCAATCAATATCAACTATCTAAGAAAAAAAGGGTTTTCCACTTCTCCTTTCATAATCCAACACTGCCAAAATGATAGACCATATCATTTGATCCTATGCCAAAAAGTCATTGTGAACTTCTGTTGTATAGTTGGTGTATAAATTAGTGTCTTCAACAATGGATCACACCTTTGCTTCGTATGTCGACGAGTTGAATGCGTGATTACTAGAATGCTTAAGGAACACTGCATAGAATAGCTCGTTCCATGCGTCGGGTACCCCAGGTAGGCACCAATGACTGCAGTCCTGCCGATGAATCGGAGCAGGGCTTTCCTTGGGACCCAAGTAATATAGAGATGCATGACCGTCTTTCCTTGGAGCTGTCATTTGAGTAACGTTTAACATGTCAAGTTTTACTCCATTAGATGCATTCGAGTGAATTGATAGCACATCCTTTACTATTTCGAGAAGTTCCCAAGTTTCCGATGGCGCTAATGACGTTCCAAGCTCTGGCAGTGTCTCGAGGTGGCAGCTTCCCCCGGTTTTCCAATCTCCTCCGCTGCAAAAGTTGTGGAAGATTTCACTATTGCCGTAAACTTCAAGTTCAGTTTCCAATGTCAAATGTTTGATTGTTTAAAACAAGGATGTCGAAAGAAAGTAAATATGGGTATGCAGAGGTCAAAACAGCATGCAAATAAATAGAACTAAAACGAACCTGAAATGTACGGGAGCAAATGTGCGGAAGTAGACCTCGGTCTTACTTGTGTTCACCTCGTTACGTATCCACTGCATCACGGTCTCTAAAGACCTTTGATATGCATGTTCGACGGTCATCTCGGTTTTGATTTTTTTCCCTTCTTGAAAGTAACATCCCCTGACCAGCACAAATGAAAAAAAAAAATCAACATCAGATAATGGTAGCACGTTCCTTCCACCTATTACATCAAGCATACATGAATAGACGATTACTGCAAACACCGACTCTCGGTTTCTATTCACGACTGGCCTTCTCCTTCATACTATTCCTCCCTTGCTTGTGTTAAGAAACAAAACCCGAACCAACAATACATGCATTGAATTTATTTGCAACTAAAATCAATAAATGAGATGATGCAGGGTCCATTGCTGCTAAATGTTAGAATATCATTTAAAACCAACACATGCATGCATTCACGTCACCATATTTCAAATTTACCTACTCTATTAGTTGCGACTAGGGCCGTAACGGCCCTACTAAGATAGAAGTTGATTTCATACTTGCAAGGACTAAAGCAAAGCTGTCCAAATCATCATCCAATGTTGTTGAGCTGGCACAATACCATGCAGTATGATTCGATTTAAACCCTAAATTTCCCATTCTGAATATCAACCATAAGAGTCCTCCGTTTATCCTAATATACGAAACCTACAGCTATGATGATCTATATGTTAGGCATCCACCATATGCAACTTATCTCCATTATATGACAATATAGAGATGAGATGGCAATAAGGAATACTAAGAAGATGAAAAGAAGATAGTTTACACTCTAACGGTCTTCTCGTAATTCCACCAATGGCCGGTATTGAAGACCAAGAAATCGGCATCTTTCCACCTAATAGAATTCCAATCCATTTGATCCAACTTAAGGGTTGTCTTGATGTTCTGCGGAGACCCGGCCGGAGGCCTGCTCTGTAATACAAGGAAAGGAGAACGGTAGTACTCCACGGTGCAATTATAATCCTTGAACTTGAATACCAAGAATCCTTTATGCTTTGTAATCGGACTTCCATTCACTTCATATATCGAATCCTTATTATCAACCGCAGAAGCAAGCATGCAGAGGAGTGATTCCCATTGGTTCCTTCCGATCGAATCGCCGACAAACACCAACCGCTTGTTCTGCATCTTCTCCAACATCACTTTTCCATCAAATCTGTTTGACCAGCGCAAACAACACATCAACAAAGTACTGATGAAAGGTAAGTCGAAAGCGTCAACCAATTAACAATGAAATCGAAAAAGGATTAATGTAACTTTTGGCATATCATTTACCAAGAGAAACTGAGAATAGGAATCCCTTCTAGTAATAGAAAAAAGGGTATACATATGAAACCAAATTCAATTACTACAGAACAGAAAGCAAGTGTTGTCTTCATTGTTTGAAAAAGAAGCTTCAAGTCCACAATTGAATGGAACAGAACAGAACAGAAATGAACAATTGGTGAAATTGACATGAAAGGTAAAAGACAAGAACTTTATCACAAATCACGGGATACCACACCCAAATTGGCTCTAGCATCAACCATTTCTAAGTCAATTTCCTTTGCCATATGCTATATCTTTTTTACTAAGACCCCGTGTCCGGTGTCCGGTAGTCACATGTATCCGATTATATTCGAAGTCGAACCGAGACCCCTACCAGGTGAAATTAAATAGGAATCCCCAGAAAAGGTAGTCATTTTCATTGAAACATATGATTTCTAAAGCTCTATCAAGTGGACTTATCACTAACACTAAACCAACAAGATTAATAAAATCAAATAATACATATCAAAATCAGACTCCATTGACAGAAGTGTAAAAATAGGGACCTGGGGAGGTTGCAATGCTTAGGCTGCCATCTCCACTTGGTGTAGAACAAATCTGGCCGTCCATTTTCAGTACACCTAAACCCTTCATCAAGAAAGCTGCAATCTCTAGACTCATAAAGAGGATAACTTTCATCCCAGACCCAATCACCATCAAACACGTCACACCCTTCACCTTCAAGGCTCAAGAAATCAACTCTTTTAATCTCACTTATCGAAGAAGAAGACCCATCTAGTTTAAGCCACATGAATCTTTCACTCTGGTTTTCAACCCTATACCCTTTAGCCACAGCTCTATAATCCAAGTAAAAAAAGTAGCAAATCACACAAACAGCAACGAGGAAGAAGCCAAGAACACCCACAGATGGCTCGAAGGGCTTGAACCGCTTGAACCTTGTGCAAAAATCGAAACTTGGCATTGTTTCATGGTATTGTTGAACCGGAACTTTACACATTTGAATCTTTTGAAGGAAGATAAAATCTGGGGTTTGTTTATTTTCGAAGATTGATGAAAATCTAGAGAGAGAGAAGGGAGACAATTGCTAAAGGCGTGTGCTTTTCAAACAAAATGGTATTCCTGTCCAATGGTGGTGAACCATGTTTAGTGTTTTGCTTGGTAGGTCAGTTTTGTTTAAGTTATAAATGATGGGCAACAACAAAGAGAGAGAAAAAGAAGACATAAAACAAAGGGGAAAAGGTGTCAAAGAAGCAAGGGAGCATTCATGGTGGAGTTAAATAATCAAAAGAACAATATAAAACTACTGGTGAAATACTAAAATGGATTGATTTCAAATCCAAGAATCAAAAACATTAGGAAAAATCATAAAAAATGAAACTTTGGGGTTTAAGAAAACTTGATTGGGAAAATAGACAGAGAGGATTTGTGGGATTTAAAACATGGGGTGGCTGAGATTTGAGTTACAGTTTCCAGTCCTCTTTGAAGGAAATTAGTGGGGGAGTGGGGAGTTTTTTTAATAGAGGGGGTAACGGATATGGTTAAATCCCAGTTTCTATTGAGCACGTGGTTTACACTTGACGCTCGTTTCTAATTGTGAATGTTTTTTTATTGATGCGTGGATTCACGTGCAATGAAGGAAGGTGATGAGTTACGCTTATTACAATTAGTCGGTTAATTACAATAGTTCCGGAGGGACAAGAAATTATTTTAAGTACTTTTATCATCACTTTGGACATGGAAAAGGGGTAAAGTTTCCCACATTGTTTTTAAATTATTAAAATTATTATTTTGGTTTTTAAATTTTTAAAAATTATAAAATTAACATTAAATTTTAGATTGTATCATTAAATGAATATGGTTATTTTAAATGCCATTAACAGTTTAATGGCAGATTTACTGAGCATTTGAAATAATATATTAATTATTATAAAATGATTATTGAATTTTATAAATATTACATAATGATATTTAAATTATTCAACTGCTACATAATGTTTATTTTACTATATATTTGTTAAAAAATGATGACTGAACTATTTAATTGTTACAAAATGATCATTTAACTATTTAATTGTTATAAAATAGTTGGTTGATATGCTATACTGTTTGTTTTTGCCGTTAAATTTAAGATACTTTATTCTTAGAAACCTTTCAAATGAACGAGTGAAATGATTTTTTGTTTCTAAAAACTTTTTCAAGTAAAATAAATTAAGGACGAAGCTATAATTAAACATTAGATGGAGCAATAGTCTATTAAATCTTTAAATCTAAAAAATGCAAGGAACAAAAAAATTATTTAATGTTGTGAATAAAGTAAAGAGCAAGAACAAAATAGATGAACAAGAACAAGAAGAGAAACAAAGAGAGAGACTTGTATTATATTCTCAAAGTAGGGTTGTGTACAATGCTTTCTCCAAACTCTATATTTATAGGCATAAGATGAAAACCCTATTTTCAATGGGTATTAAGCCCTAATAATAAAGTACATGAAAGTCTCATTTAATATATGGATATCCGCCATAAATAAAGATATTCATAACACTCCCCCTTGGATATCCATGAAGATAATATGCCTCGTTAAAACCTTACTAAGGTAAAAATCCTATGGGAAAAAAATTCTTAGTGAAAGAAAAATAGTACACACATCTTTGATACGCATAACATGTTGCCTCATTAAAAACTTTATCAGGAAAACCCATTGGGACAAAACCTCGGTTAAGGGAAAAAGAGTGCAACGCGTATTTACTCACCCTCATGAAAAATCACATAAGATCTTTGAATCTTCATAATTTAATCTTGAATATAATCTTCAAATGTTGAAGTAGACTATGCACTAGTGAATAGATCTTACAAATTACTTCTTTAAAGGATTCATCGAATACTATTTTTCTGAAGATCATGAGGGATGAAACTTTAAAGAAATATGTTTCGTTTTGTCACATTTGATGTATCCACCTTGAGATATAACTTTTGCATTATCTCTACACAAGATAGCTTACATCTTATCTTGTGAAAGCAATTCACATATCTTCTGGATATGTTTAGCCAAACACATATTTCGGCTTTGCCTCATGCATAGCAATTATTTATATGTCTAGAAAGGCATCAAGTTTTGAAAGATCTAAAGGTAATGGTCTCGTAGCACTTAGATAGTATTTCTGGACCAACTAAGATATGATCATTCCATATCAATTAATATATATATATGGTGCTTTTGGCCCAAGAATATCATCACCCTTTCTCGAGGGCAGAATAGATCTTTGTTTACATTAAGAGACCTAGCAACTATAAGGGTGATCAATGAATATGCGTTATGCATGTAAAGTCTCTTTAAACATTTTTTCGTGTATGTCGATTGATGCACAAGGATTCTATTGTTAAGGAGATCTCTTCACGAGTCTCAGCGATATTCAAATAATCAACATACACAACAACAACAACAACAACAAATCCAAAGCTAAACCTCTTAATAAAGATGCTCGGGGAAATTGAATCATTCTTATAGATTTCCGCTAATAAGTATTCATTGAGGTGATTATACAATATGCACCCAATTTTCATAAATAGATAAGTTCAATTTGATTGAATAGTGTTCTTGAGAACTTGAATTAACTGTTTTTGCAGTCTAAATTCTTCCGAAAGTTTCATGAAAAATATTATTATCAAGAGGCTCATACAAATAGGATGTAACGACATCCATTAGGCGGAAACTAAGTCTTTTATTGCCAGACTAATAAAAATCTTTTGCATCCACCACCTAGGAGTATGTTTCATCATAATTTATTTCATGTCTTTGTGAGAATACTTGTGCAACCAAACGAGCTTATATCTCGTGATTTTCCCTTTTATTTCTTTTTCTCACAAAAACCCTTTTATATCTACGGGCTTTACACCTTCCGGTGTATGAACTATAGGCCCGAATACTTCTCCTTTCGAAAGAGAATTTAGTTTCACCTCAATTGTCTCTCTTTATTTTGGCCAATCATTTCTTTTTTTACATTGTTCAATTGACAATAGTTCATGATCCACATCAAAATCTCTAGTGCTATATTGCATGCAAATGTATTATCGACGTCGAGTTGATTTCGGTTCCACTTATTACCAGACATGACATAATCTATTGAGATTTCTTTATTATCAGGTACCTGAGTCATGTCAATGTCTCTGTTGGAGACCTTTTAATCTCTTTTAGAGATTTTCATAATACGTTGATTCCTCAATCAGACCATCATAAAATATAGCTCCTTTTATTTTTCGAGATTTTTATCTTTGGAACCTACTTGTCTACCACGCTATAGGCGTAAGTTAGACTCATTAGCAACTAGAGTTTGTCTTTCTAGGACATCAAATTTAATCGGAGCATTCATAGCTGATATATGTGACTTAGTCATTCTTTTAGGGTCAGCAAAATCATCTGGCAATTGATTTGCTAAATTAATTATCCTTTGAACTTATAGTTCACATTGTTGATTATGTGGATCAAACTGAGATAATGATAATTTATTCCAACTTATTTCTTTTTCCAGCTATTTATTTTCTCCCCCAATGTTGAGAAAACTAACTCATTAAAATGATAGTCAGCAAATCGAGCAGCAAATAAATTCCCCATATGAAGCTCGAGATATTTAATTATCAAAGGAGATTCAAAATTGAGATATATTCTCAACCTCCTTTGAGGACTCATCTTTGTGCGTTGTGGTGGAGCAATTAGAACATACACCACACACCCAAAAATTCTAAGATGATAACTATTTGGTTCCTGACCAAAAACCATATGTTGGCTTGATGCGAATTAATGATGCTGCATATAAAATGACATGTCCCCAACATTATCAAGAATGATTATCTTTATAGGGTAATCTGGAAAATGTGCTCATAATTTTATCAACTGAACAAGTAACCTTACAAACGCCAAGTTGTGGGTTGATAACAATGATACATATGACCATCTAGTCGATTCATCGATTAAAACGTGAAATATCTAGATGATCTATAAGAAGGGTGTATGAGCCCACATATATCACCCTGTATATGTTCCAGAAAATTAATAGATTCATAATCTATCTTAGCTTGTGACGGTTGAATAATCTATTTGCCTTGAGAGCAAGCATCACATGAAAAACATTAGTTTAAAGAATCTATCAGTTCTTCAATGAATAACCACATGAAGTATTAATAACTTTTCGCATCATAATTGAACCGGGATGGCCTAACCAGTCATGCCAAATAATAAACTTATCAGTAAACTTTTGGTTTATACTAGCATGAGCTTCAATTTGTACTAATTCTTGTGTAGTACAATCCGAATGACCGTGCATGTAATTTGTCAAAATTTTCTTATTGCCTTGATTTATACTCGTAATATGGAGATAGTTAGCATCCCCTTAACTAATAGTCACAATATGATATTCATTTCTGTGAATATCTTTAAAATTCAACAAGTTTCTTTGCGATTTTGGTGAGTATAACGCATTGTGAATATAGAATAGAGTTCCATTTGGCAATAACATATTTGCTCTTCCGGAGTCTTCTATGATATTAGTACTTCCAGATATAGTACTCGCATTATTCCCTTGCATTTTAAATGGGAAATATGTATAATTATGCACATTTCAATATGTGCTTTGTTCCATTCACTTCGGGGAATGAAAAATATGTGCTTTGTACCATTCACTTCAGGGAATGAAAATATTAAATATAGCACATATCAAATCAATTATCTATCAAAGATAATGTCACAAGAACTTATTACTCTTTTGGAGCATTGATATTTTAGTAGTTTGAGATATAGTACTCACATTTTCCCCCTTGCATTTAAATGGAAAAATAGTTCTTATGCTTAAGTATAGTATGAGTACTTGCACTGTCTGTTAAGCATAAATCGCCACAATTCATTGCATATTTTATTGTGAAAGTAATAATATTCTTCAAAGGATAAATTAACATAAAGCGTAAATAAATAATATGTAAAACAAATTAATATAAAGTAAATTAACATAAATAAATAAATAATAGATAAAACAAATTAACGCAAAACAAAATAAATAAAGGATCAATTATTCCCTTTAGAGGTTATAAGAGAAATAAAATAAATGGCGAATTATTCCCTTCAAGGGTTATGAGGAAATCAACAATATCTAATTGAGTTGGACCAAAAACGCCATAATTATTTTTGCCATAAACAAAAAAAATTTATATCTTCTTTCTTTTATCATTCATGATTGTGGATAAAGGTCCATAATACTTCGGCGTTCGGCAAATACAAAGCCAATGATTTAAGTTGCCACATCTATGACACATAGATTCCTCTTTCTTCGAATGATATTTTGCACTATTGACATCTTTATTGTTCCACTTGTGGTGGGTATAATTATTTTCAAAATAACCATAATGTCTATGTCCATAGCCTTGACCATAACCACAACTACTAATGTGGCATTTATTTTTTTTTCATTATAAAATCTCACATTCACTTCAGGGAATGGAGTAGAGCCAGTGGGCCTTTAAAATATTTTTCACTATATTATGTATGAGGACAACATTATTTACGTGAAAATGGAGTATGTTTTTTTCTAACATATCCTCATCAGTAATATTTTGACCACATAACTTCAATTGTGAAGTAATTCGAAACATAGCAGAGCTATACTCGCTTACTGCTTTAAAATCTCGCAATCTCAGATGCAACCAACCATATTGAGTTTTAGGTAGAATAACATTTTCTGATGGTCATATCGTTCCTTTAGATTATTTCAAGGAAAAAGAGGATCTTTCACCGTTAAATATTCAGATTTCAACCCCTCATGGAGGTGACAGTGAAGAAGTATAATGGCTCTGGCCTTATTTTGAGCAAATTATTCCAAAGATTCAATCCTCGTACGCGACATTGTTAAACCAGTTCACAAGGTCCTTTAGAAACATTCTTTGAGACCAATAGCCTCGCAGAACGGGATGTCCAACCAATATACTTGGATTAAACCAACAGAATAGAGAACATAAATCGTCATAATTTATAACAGTATTCTTGTAGATCATAAATCACCATAATTTATTGCACTTTAAAATCGTAATTTAAAGAATAAAAATAAAAATAGAGTTTACCGATATTGATTTTCCTCTCAAGGACAATGGAGATATAAATGACCAAGATAGCTTCTCATAATCTCTTTATCTCATATCTCTTTCCAAGCCATCATGTAAAACTCAAAATATGGTTAAAAATACCAACTTTAATTAATAAAATAACATAAATATAATCATTATAAGAATAATTGCCATTCTTAAACAAATAAACAACTATGAGGATGTATAAGTAAGAATGATTAATCGATGCAATTACTAACCTCCACTGACGTAAAAAAATATAATCACAATAATAATTTTATATTGTTTAATGTATAAACAACTCATTCTCTCCAATGTTTAACGAATTATTTCGTATTAAAGTAAGTAAAAATAATAATAATAATAACAAAAACACTTTCTTATTATTATTGAGAGAAATCAAGTTATGCCGAATAAAATTAAGGTTTAATGATATTAGAATGTACTAACCTTAATATAAGAATGATTAACCAATCGCTATATCGAAATATATGGTAGAATAATTTTGTATATATTCTTATCATATGATAATAGTAATAAGTGATATTTTAAGAAGCATACCATAATATCAATACAAACCAAACACGGTCGGATCATCTCTGTCAATCATCTTTTGATTTGTGAGGAGTCACAAACTCATCTCTACCCAATGCTCAAAATTCAAATACAATCAAACATGCTTCCATGCCTTTCAAAAAATAATAAGAAAAAACAAGTTAAAATATATAAAGAGAAAGACAATCAATAACTAAAAAAATAAGGGATAAACTTATCTTTGGTTCATCTTATAATTGAATTCTTTCCAGTAACTTCTTTTGGATTCGAACAATGAAGACCTCAGTTGATTAGAGTCTCGTGCTGATAACGTGTTGTGAATAAAGTAAAGAGCAAGAACAAAATAGATGAACAAGAACAAGATGAGAGACGAAGAGAGAGACTTGTATTATATTCTCAAAGTATGGTTGTGGACAATGCTTTCTCCAAACTCTATATTTATAGGCATAAGATGAAAACCCTAATTTTAATGGGTATTAAACCTTAATAATAAAGTACATTAAAGTCTCATTTAATATATGGATATCTACCATAAATAAAGATATTCATAACATTTAACTAATATTTAAACTAAAAAACTTAAAATATTATTAGGAAAAAGTTGCCCTTCTCACACAATACATACTTCCATCCCTGAATATAATAAGAAATCTTTATTTCTAAAAATCTTTGGAATGAAAGGAATTAAAAATATTTTTCTAATTTCAAATGAAAAAAAGTATTTTTTTCCTTTAAAATGTTTTTGAAAATCGAAAACCCTTGTCACGTTGGCATGAAAAGAAATCGTTCCAATAAAAAAAATATCGATGTATGAATATCGTATCGTCGCAATATTTTTTTAATATGTTAAATTACTTGATAAAAATAATGAAAAAAATTATCACTAAACATATTAAAAAATTATAATAAAACAGTTAAATTGATCAAAACTACATGATATAATGACCTTTTGTATATTTGACCAACTTTCTCGCTAAATATAATCTTGTCTATTCGTTGCCAAAGTTTTAGATAATGTAATCACTCATTTTTACTCGTAAATATATTAATATTGCATGTATATTTATTATATGAATGTTACTAATATAAGGTGGTGTGTGCATGTATAAGCTATGTATACGTATTAAGGGTGTGTGTATGTCGCGTATGTATCTAGAGTATAAGCGTATTTGATTAATATATAGATGTTATGTTAATTATATGTATGATTATACGTATACTAGAATATTATATTAATTAATGATTGTATAATATAAGTATATATTTTCGTATATACATGTATTGCTGTTATAATTATACTATTATTGGGCTGGTAAAATGAAAAATTAAATATATATTAAACCCAAATAAACATGAAGTCCAAGTCCAATTACAAGTCCAATTACAAGGCCCGTTTGGCCCAAATCAATCCCATTTAATTACAATGTGTGCGGTAGCGTGGGCCGTTGGATCAAGATCTGATCCAACGCCACGATGCAACCAAGGTCATATTCGCCCAGCGCGTGTTCCACACGTATGGACCGCTCGAGTGCCACGCGCGCGTGTGGTCCACGCGCGGACGCTTTAATATCCCACGCGCGTAAAGATCCACGCGTTCGACTTCTCGATCGCGGAGCTCCACGTGGCGAAATCGGCCGCCTCATCAAATCGAGGCTTCATCCAGCCGATCGTTCTTCAAGCCATCTCGACCGTTAGATCGATCCGATCTAACGGCCGAAAACGCGCGTCTGGTCACCGGGCAGAACGACCACACCGCCACCGCGCCGATATTGATCCCCGCGTTGATTATGCCAAAGACAACAAGCAAAGTGTCGATTCAGATCTGAAAAAAAAGGAAGATGCAACTTGCAACCAAAAAACAGAGGCAATAATATATATGAAACGGGATTTTGTAACGGGATGGAGAGCGAAAAAGATTTAAAAAAAAAGAGAGAACAAGGGTAGTAAAAAAAACAGAGATCTTGTAATACAAAAACCCCGAAAGTTGTAAACATCAAGATAATCAAAAGGCGATCCAGGTGGTAAATTTTTTGTCTTTTTTTACTGTTTTCTTTACATGCATATGCGAAAGATTAACACAACAAAAAAAAACAGAAATAAAAGAGGAGAGTAGTCTTACCGAGTCGTTTGTGGGTCTTCCCTCCCTCGGTGATAAGCCTTTCGGCTTCTACAAGCCAGATCTGGTGAACTAAAGGGAGGAGAAAACCCTTTGTATTCGTGTTTGGTCTAAAAAAATATTTTTTTTGAGGTTCGTATTTCCTAGATCTACGACAAATAGGGGCGTATCCTCTGAATCCAACCACGGATTCATGTTGAGGACGAAAAGAAGGTTATTTTGGTGTATTTTGGGAGCCTACCGGCGCCGGTTAGCGGCGGCCAGCGGCGGAGAATACGGCGGCCGGCCGCCGGATTTTGGGTTTCGCAAGAACATTTGAGAGAAAATGAAGAACGGTTTGGGTTATGAAAACCGAAAAATGAAACGAAGAAGGGGAAAATGGGTCTCGGTCTAAATATAGGCTTTTTATAGTTATTATTATTTTTGAAATGGGTAAATTACACACTTAATCCCACCGCGTTTTCAATATTTTCATTTTTGTCTTGCCGCATGGTATAATCACAATCCCAGTCCCCCTGATGTTTCAAAAGATTACAATTTCGTCCCTAAATTACACCGAATCAGTTTCTGAATGGTAAAATTACGTCCTTAACCATCCCGCGTTTTTGGATTTTTCACTTTGGTCCGCCCCTTGGTCTAATTACTGATTCGGGTCCTTTTAGGTTTTGTTTGTTTCGCAATTTCGTCCCCAAATTACATATTATTGTTCTTTAATTCCCGCCACTGACTTTCGTTTTCCTTTCATTTGATCCTGTTTTCTTTGTAAATATTATTGTTCGCATTATAATCGTATATATTGATATTATTTTACTTTATGACCTCGTATATGACTCGTATTTCATGTTTTTATGTATATATGTGTTAAGTATGACATTCATGTTTTTTATCCAGGCTATTCATATCAAGCATGTTATGTTTTAGTTGATTCATTACATGGCGTATTTAGTATTTTTATATGTGTGTGTGCTTTCTTATTTTTTAGGGCTACATGTTAGTATATTTACCCTTTTTATACGATATGTTGACCCGTATATGTTGAAATATGTTTTATTACTAGTATGCATTTTTTTAATATCTGTTCGTCTACATATACTTATTCCTGCCTTGTTATTTTGACATATTATAGTTGTTTTTATCTATTATTTAGAATAATATGTATATGCATGTTTTAGTCTAGAATATCATCTATGTTAGATTAATATTCTGTTATGACAATATTTACTACATTTAAACATTTTACCATGTTTTATATTTTTTGCCATTAAGATTGCATATCGAGATATAAATTGTTAATGTGGTGTCCCTTTATCCGAGCGTAAAAACGGGCGAGATCAAAGCGTAGTGATAGTGGTTGGGCGTTTATTCTCGCAATAACAGGACTTTAAAATACATTCGTAATTATGACCGAAATTTAAAATAATCGTCACTCTAATCCGGAAAATCCAATATTAATAAAGCGGTAATTATTAAAGTACCAATTTTGGGCGGTGTGGGGTGCTAATCCTTCCCCATCCGAATCGACTCCCGAACCCTGTCTTTTTGAATCTCTGGTTTTGTGGTGTCCGGCCTACCTAAGTGGCCGGTGGCGACTCCATTTTTATGAGGTTTTTTTGTAAACCCCACGGAATAAATATTTTATATCCAAACACCTTTCAAAAACATCCTCCGAAAAAGCCATATTTTTATTTTAGCGATAGAAGAAAAAAGACATTCGCTACAGATAACCTTAGTCCGCATTATCTATTTCGTGGGGTCAAAATGTAATTATGTACAATTTCTAAAAAGAAAGATTAAAATACAACTTTATCATTATATTAAGGATTTATATCCGATACACAAGTGGTAAAAATAAAAAGATTTTATAAATGGCTTAGTTTTAGGGTTTATGGTTAGATTTTAGAAGTTATGTGTTTATGTTTAAGGGCGTAGAATTTATGGATTATGATTAGAATTTAAGGTTTAAGGCATTATGATAACAAGATTTAAGTTTTAACTTACAACTTCTTAATTCTAACTCTAAACCCTAAATTATAATCACAATTCATCAGTTCTATACTACTAAACCTACACCCTTAACATCTAAACCCTAAGATTTACTCATAAATCCTAAAACTAAAACGCTTGTGTATATGAAATTTACCATTTCCAAAGGGAACAAATATCGATGGATTAACTAACACGATATTGTTATAATTTAATCAAAATCTAGGGTTCGAGTATCGAGAAATACAACAACAAAATTAGTCTCTAGTTAAATTATTTTTTGAGTATTTTTAATTCGGTCTTATGATAATATATGTTCATTATTTAATTCTTTATATACATTTTACAAATAAAATTGTTCGAACACAAATTTACTAATAAGATCAACGTTGTCTTTTCTGCTTAAATTATTAAATAAATAGGAGATATTATTAGATGAATCATGTTCACCACGTCATTCGTAGTCCAACCAATCAAGTTCGTCCATCTCAAAATAAGTACCTAATAACTACCCACTCTCTAATTATATGTAGGAAAGATGTGATGATTCATCTTGAGAAAAATGAAATAAACGTACTTAATTAGTAAAGACCATGAATGACGTAATGAACAGAATTCATCTAATAATTTTTCAATAAATAGATGAAAAACAACCGTATTTTACGCAGAGAAATAAAGCCAAACTTTTCATTAATGAATTAAATTATTCTAATGAACAATTCGACGATTTCAACATTTTGCAAGACGTCGGTCGATTTCCGATGACGAGGTGATGGGATAAATAGTCGTGATGGTCCGACGACGAATGTGATGGACAGCGGCGTGACAATTGGCGACAAAATCAGGTCAAATCGGAATTTAGATTTTAGAGTGTTAGAGATTTCAAATTTTGGGGCTATTTTGTGAAATAAATAAAATATTTTGTTTTATTAATTTTTATTTATTTTTAAATATAATTTTAAGAAGCTGACACGTGTCACCTAACGGTAAAAATTAACATACTTCAACAATGAATACTTATTTGAGTAACGTTAAAAATATTAAATATCTATTTAATTCGAAAAATACTTTAAACATCTATTTAAAAAAATATAATTTAAACACTTATTTTTACAATTTAAGCCAATCAACTTTTTAATCAGTTCATCAAAATACTAAATTTTAAACTGTTGATCCAATATCAATGTTAACACGTGTCTTCTAGATTGAGTTCCAAATTAATTTGGACGCAAATGTCTGATCTCATCTCATCTCATCTCATCTCATCTCATCTCTTTTATTTTATTTTATTTTATTTTATTTTATTTTATTTCAGATTTGTCCACTTAACTCAACACATTGGAATTTTGATCCAAAGTTTTCACAAACCAAGGCATTGGATTTATGGAGCAGAGTTTCCAGACTGAATATTTTATATTTTATAATAAATAGAAAGAAATTATATCCCATTGTCATTGTCGGTGGTAATTCAGGTTTGATTAGAAGGGTTTTAATTGTTTATTAGGCTTCACAAGTTTCTCAGAAAATAATAAATTAAAAGAGGTTATTTAAATGAATGTAATGAATCCTTTCGATGAAAAAGAAAATATTAGTTTTTTTTTATAAATAGAAATTTAAAATTAAGTGATTTTGTTTGTAAGGTGTGCGAGAATTTGTAAGAGTTAAGAAAAATAATATATACATACAATGATACTGAATTAAGAATGATAAAAAATGGTTATCGAATCTAACACACCAGATTTTCAATTTCGTAGCTGACATTTAATGATTCATTACTATAGTAATTTATCAATAGGGATGTGTAACAAATTTGATAAATTGGAATCGAATCCATAACTCAAAAGTTTTTTGAAAATTTAGTTTCGGTAATTTAAAAAAATAATTTAACTACGGTTCACGGTTTTAGTTAAAATCTATTAACCGATTCCACCGATCATCTATATTACAAATTTTTATGTATTAAAATATCTCACAGTCTAGTAATTTCTTTGAAAATTTTATAGTCATGAATTTAATTAATAGAAAATTATAAACTTTCAATTTTTAACTTTTCAGTTGTTTTTGTACTTTTTATCGTAACCGAAAATTTATTAAATTCACTATTTTATTAAATTTGATATTTTAATAAACTTAGTAAAATATTCATTACTTTAATAATGTGAACGCATTTAAAAACACAATTTAATAATGGGAGGCTACAAATAAGAACTAGATGCCAGAAATTAGTTAAGAAATTGACCTATTGTTTATTATTATTTCCTTTTTTTGCTCAATAATGTGATCCCTCCCCTATCATATGAGATGAGAGATGGGGATAATTTAAAAAAAAATTACTAATTGGTCGGGTGGTTAAGAATATTCATGTTATTTTATTTTATATGAGTTTGAGTCTCGATATTTACTTCGAAAATATAATATATCTATATTTAATAAAAAATGAGACAAGAGATGGTTTTGATTTCAAAATGTAAACCTATTTAATCTTTAGTCCACCAATTAAATGCTCATGTTCATTATTTAAGTTCGACTCGAAAAATATTCTAATTTCGTTAATCAAGTTGAGTTTGAATTTGAAATACTAAAATATCAAGTAAATCAAGAACATGGTAATTATTATTTTCTCAGAAAAATACATATGAAACAAACTTATGTTCAAGCTAAAACTCAAATATGAGTAAATAAATCGTGTGAACGACCATCTTAACCAAGCCAAGTTCATATCGTTTGATAATAATAATTTTGGATAAAAAAATTCAAATTAAATTCGAACTTGACTCAACTTGATTAAAATCTTAATTAAACACGCTCGATACATTGTTACTAGATGGAATCATGACAACTCTTTTTTTATATATAAATATAAACTAGTATAAAATGTTAGATTGCTAAGGCATCTTTAATGATAAATATTTCCTTTTATTTACGATTTTAATAGTTTTTTCAATGATTTCTATACGGAGTGAGAGGAGAGAATTTGATCTTAATAGATTTAAAATTTAAAATTTATTTTAATAATTTGATAATATTTTTTATATAATCACTAAATATCTAACTCATTAATTGACTTATTCAAATTATATATTACACCAATTTTTCTAAACCAATTTACTCATTTTGTAATGCAATCTTACATTTAAGTACTATTATCCTTGATAAGAAATGATATTAGATATGTTTGACAATTAGCAGATAGTTGATAGAAGATAACTAATTATATTAATTGATAGCATATATCAGATAATATTAACAAATTTACCTAACGGATTGTATTAGTTGATTGTATAAAAGTTTTTGGTAATATCAACCCGATAGCTAATAGCTTTTTAATTATTTGAACAAGTGAAATGACATATAAAGACAGATTATATTCAATAGTTGTTTGAGTAATTTATTAGTTATTATTATTCTATATCAATTAATATTAATTATATTATAAAAATTAATTTTCTTAATATATATAAAGAATGTATATATTATTTTTTATTTATAAAATTATTTTTAATAGAATTTTAATTATTGTTAAATCTAGGTATATATATTAATTTTTATTTATAAAATTATATTTTAAATAAGATTTTATTAATTATTAAATATATATATTAATTTATTATTTATAAAATTATTATTTTTTAATTTTATTAATTATTCGAATTATATTATTTAAAAAATTATAATTATCAAAAACAAAAAAATATTTACAAATCTTTTATTAAAACTAACTCAAAAAGCTATTTATCAAATAGCTACTTAAATCGGGAAAAAAATATTAACTTCTCTAGGATTTTATGACACTGAGAAACGCCGTCGTTGCATCCAAGCCTTTTTTTTTCTTTCTGAGTTTTAGTATTTACTTTTGATCGGAGCACCCTGTTTCGAACGACTCAATCCAACGGCAGATAATATAAGCAAAGCGGCGTGTTAAAATTCAGCTAATTGCTGAAAGCTGAAGGCTGAAGCTGACCCATTTTCATCCATAGTACATTTCTATAATTTCTGGTGATTTTTGCATAAAGTTTCAATTTTTTTTCAATTTCCCATGATCATAATTCCCTACATATTTAGATTATTTGCTCAATTCAAGATCAGTACTTTCTCCATTAGAATCTTTGGTAATTTATACACATCATTTTTTTGTGGTTCAGTTTTAGGGAAAATTGCTGCTTTGCTTGATTGCTGATGTTTGTAAAGCATGGAGTGAATTCTGGGTTTTCATCTTTAGCTTCATCAGTTGTGTTGAGGAGGCAACAGTTCTTGATAAGATCCCTAGGAGTGCACAGTGTCAGTGACATTACTCACAACAAGAAAAGAATGGAAGCTGTGAAATGCTCGAGTGGAGGAGCCTCTTTCGAGGCCGATGCCGAGTGTGTTTTGAAAGCAATTACTCCATCTCTTGACCCTAAAAGGCATAAAGGCCAAGCTGGTAAGCCCTGGTTGACGTTACTTGAGGTTTTATGAATGTTACAATGGTGTTTCTTTGATTAACTGAAAATTGAGTTTGATATGGGAATTCACTTCTTATTTGTCAGGGAAGATAGCTGTTATCGGAGGGTGTCGCGAATATACCGGTGCACCTTACTTTGCTGCTATTTCAGCTTTGAAAATTGTTAGTGTTTGATGGCCTTTGTCTTCTATCTGGTTCCATTTGTAGCACTGGGCTTGTTTTCGTATCTACAAATGACCCTCGAGTTTAATTGAACGAGAACATCTTTGTCTTATCCTTGCAGGGTGCGGATTTGTCGCATGTTTTCTGTACACAAGGTGCTGCCACGGTTATAAAAAGCTATAGTCCTGAATTAATAGTGCACCCCATTTTAGAAGAGTCATATAGTATTAGGTGATTTCTCTCTCTCTGTAGTTGCAAATTAATCTTTCGATGTTGATTGGCTTAATTTCTTACTAGTGTTGCTCTTTTGATGTGAAAAAGTGATGTTGACGAAGAGGGTAGAAGACAGATCTCAAAGAAGATTCTTTCTGAGTTTGATAAATGGATGGAAAGATTTGATTGTTTGGTTATTGGTCCAGGCCTTGGAAGGGACACATTTCTTCTGGTGTGCTTTTCTCTCTTAGTTCTTCAAAATTCGTGTTGATTGTTAATATAACTTAAGATACATTCCTATGCTTTTCTTATTTCTAAATACCTGAATCCTTTTTTCAATCTAATTGTAGTTGTGTATGAGGAATATCCGGGTTAGGTTGCAGCTTTTTGATGTTTACTTAATTCTACTTGGGAATGTTAAAGTAGTATTGCAGGTCATTTTTCCAGATTGTTATCATGAGAATTTAGCTTTGTGCTTTCATGGTTAAAACTCGCAATATAACAGTACTTAATGGTCCAAATGCCATTAGCATGTCTGTTTGTGTGGAGTATTTAGCAATGCCATGCTTGGTTCGTCGACCAAAATTGTCGTTATATCTGCTTAAACCAAGCAAAGCCCTTGTGGAATGCAAAATACTTATTTTAATCTCAAGGAAAAACGGTTTCTTCTCTAGCTCCTTCTCTAATGCGAAATGAACTAACCCTTTTCGTAGAAAATATGTTTAGAGCTAAGTCTGAATGACGCTTCCTTTTGGTCTATTGGTTAACAAGTTTTGCAAACTACGAGTTGAAAGTTCAGTTTCTTCTTGAGTTCTGAAATGGTAGACACGCTTAATATTTCCGATGCAAATATTCTTTGTGACTGCATGGATTCCTAGCAATAGCTCTTTCATCTTTTCTCCTTTTGCAAAACTTCCTGCCTTACCAAATCTGCTACTATTTTAACTATTGCATATCATGTTCAGGAATGTGTAAGCAAAATCATGACACATGCAAGGGAATCAAATGTTCCAATGGTTGTAGATGGGGTATGTAATCAGTAACTACAAGTATGCTGCACTGTCTGCTGAAGATTCATGCTCGATATACCAGTTTCTTTTATCCTTTTTTTTGGGAGGGTGTGTGTGGTAATGTTTATGCAATTTGCTGCTGATTTTCCTTTTGTTACCTTATCTTCCTAGGACGGACTCTTCCTTGTGACAAACAGTATCGAGCTTGTTAGTGGTTATCGCTTAGCTGTCTTGACTCCAAATGTGAACGAATACAAGCGCTTGGTTCAGAAAGTTCTAGGTGGTGAAGTAGACAATCAAAACACTCACGGGGAACTGCTGTCTCTCTCCAAACAGTATGTTTCTTTTGCAAGTTCCCCTTTTTCACTTTTCCCCATTACATCCATTGAAAGCTGCAATACCTATATTGCTGTTGAATTTTTTTTGGTTGTGAATATATAGGATCTAAACCTTCTTTTCTTTCTGGAAGCCTCAAAGATTTCCAGTTGTTATTATTATTATTATTATTATTATATCGCCGGTCAATATGCGGGAATTATTCACACAAACTTACATACTTACGGATTATCTTATAGCTATAACCTTATTGAGATTCAATCTGCATATAGTTTTTATCCCGCGTTCAAGTGTTCTGCACCTTCCAGGTAGTAAGTGAACGTGACTGCATAGTCAATAAGAGGCCTCTTTATACAAGAGGCGTAGTAGACCACATCAGCTAATATGTATTATCGCTTTAGAGGTCATTCGCCTTTTGAATGATGGGAGTAGAACATTGAGGACCACATGCTTTGGATTTTCATTTGTTGGTGTTGTATTTGCTATATACTATGTACTCTCTCTTATAGTCGATCTTGTAAATAATAGGTGGTCAGATAATTTATCTTTTTCCCTTTTTAATGCAATATCACGAAAAATTTCTAATTTGAAGTGCACCTATTGCTCAGGATTGGTGGTGTAACTATCTTAAGGAAAGGAAAGTCTGACCTCATTAGTGACGGTGAAATAGGTATGGAATCTCCCGGCTCGCAGATGTATTATGCTCTTTATTACAACTTTCGAGTTAGGAATAGATTTTTGAAGCTCCCTATATATATATTCGTTTGGAATGCGTGGAACTGTTTCTAATTCTACATCTTTTGTGTTATTTAGTCCAATCCTTAAGCATTTACTGATCCCCACGGCGTTGTGGTGGCCAAGGTGATATACTTTCTGAAAGGTAATTGATTCTTTAGAATTTCATCTTTACATATTTGTTTCTATAGGAGAATACTTTTTTTGCCAAGTTTCACCGACATCCTTTTCTGTTTTCTTTCTCGTGCTTTGTACGATCCATTGGACTTATTTCCTTGAAGTCAGCTTCCAAAGAGCATAGAATAATTTTGATCTTTTTCATTTTGGCTTTTCTGCCAGTGTTGCTGTATTTTTATCTTGGGCTCGGCAGCACATTTCAGCCACCGAAAGGGAATCGACTATCAGGTAGTTTTGGCCTGGTTTATCTCATATTCCTTGCTCTGGCTAACAAACTATTGTTCGCCGATTGTTTTCTTAAACACGCTGTCATTGCAGTCGAACAAATCCGACCGTGTTGGGCTGCATTGCGGGCTCTGCTTTATTGAGGAAGGCTGCAGCTCTTGCTTTCGAACATAAAAAAAGATCAACACTTACCACTGATATCATTGAACATTTGGGGGAAAGGTACTTCTCCTGTCATGAAAATCAAGTTAAGTGAAATAAAATTTTAATTTTACCATTTACTTCCGACGATGCAGTTTGGAGGTGATTTGTCCGGCATCTTGATAACGGACACAGACACAGATGTCCTTCCCTGCCCGCACTCGCAAGCTGCTTCGACAACAAGATCCCTGTGTGCTAGAACTTTTGTTTCATGTAACGAATAATAACTTTTTGGTGCTTTGCATGGAATGTTGATAATCATAATGTAAAAGTTGAGGATTCAACGGATTATAAAATGTCCATTTTCAATCTTCTCGGTGTTCTGGAAGTGTGGGGTAGAGAGTAATATAGATTTCCACTGTTTTATCTCCAAGTTTTGAAAGTATCTGATCGTACTCGTATTGAATACGAGGACATACTCGTATTCAATACCCCAACACTTGCACTTGGGTGCGAGTAACATATGAGTTAAATAAATGGTATGTTTTGCACTTGTTGTAAATAAACCTAAAGAAGCATGGTTTGGCATACCACAAGATAAATAGTATGTTACATATAGAGATTCAAATTTACATTAAAAGCATCTTTGAAATTTTACACCATATATATAGGGAGTAGCTAGATTGTAATGCACTATAGCAATGCACTAATATGTTGTAGAATTCAATCACTGGCACTTCGAGTTTAAGGTTACGTTTACGAATCCGAAGGTGGCTGCTGCTGCTGCTGTGGTGGCCACACCGGCTGACCAGCAAAAGGGCTGGGGTTTTGGCCATAAAAGACATGGTCCATAACAGGCTTACCAACAGTCATACCCGGAGCACCAGCCTGGGGAACGAGCTGAGGTGGCATGTAATAGTAAGGAAGACCATCGGCTGGGCCTTCAGCTCTCGGAATAGATGCAAGAACCTCGTCTTTTATATCCTCTCTTGGGACGATATCAACTAGGAAATCGAATATATCGGTCCTTGTAATCGCTGCTCCGATGTCGTTCTTCTGAAGGGTCCTCCTCTTGTTTTCCTCAGTGTGATTCCACGACCTCAGCGTCAACTCTAGAATGAACATTTCACAGGCCCTAGCAAACACTACCGGAGCTTCAGCTGATATCATCCTAACATCCTCGTCAGCCTTCATAATCTTCTTGATCCTGGCCAACGGCAGGCTATGGTTTTTAAAATCAGTAGTCTGCTCGATTTCTTGATACTGGTTCGACCAAAAGCGCTGCAGTTGTTGTTGCAATTGCTGCTGCTGTTGTTGGTGGATGTGCTGATAAGCAAGTTGGTGCTGTGCCAGCTGAGTTGACGGGGCAGAGGCGCCTGCAGGCTGAGTAGGGGATCGAATTGAGCCAGCCGGTCCAGGAGCCGAGGTTCCCATCATTTGATTAGGTTGATAACCGGCTATACCATACGGAACCGCTGCTGCACCACCAACAATGCCCGTTGCAGAGGTCTGTCCATGGCCTTGCTGGTCCATACTGGTTGATCTAATCGACTAGGCCGAGCAATAAACAAACCATTAGGCAATTATAAAAGAAAATCAATATATTGATTTCCGGAACTCGAAGCAAACCTAAACTGATGCAAGAAACAACGATGGCAGAGGATTGCTTTAACAACTACACAACCATAAACCTCCTAAAAGGAAATGAACAAAGTATAGAAAAATGAATTCCCAAAATCCAGAAAATTCGAATATGAATGACTAAAAAAAATAAAAGAAAAACAAGTTGCAATAAATACTAAAATAAAATTTTCTATCTCAGATTAAGCATTTGCTGGTTATAGATATGACGACAGATTAAATTCGGACAAGATGACTAAACACATTTGACAAAAAATGAAAGAGTTATACTTATATTACTGTTGTTTGATTGTAAATTCTGCTAAAATGACAGCCCAGCCATCATCAAAATCAATCATACTTGAAAATCCAAAGCATGAAACCAATCCAAATATTCTAAAATAACATGAAATTTAATTCGAATCATCTAAAAAACACAATACAAAAGCAAGCACAGAAATCATTCAAGTACATATATAGGCACAGTGAAATATATAAAATACACAATACATACGCGCCTAATACAACAGCTTACTCCACAGGTCATCTTACCGTGTCAAATACGAATCAGAATCAAAATCAAAACCAAAACCAAACGAAACTGCAGCTTCCTCAAAATCTATACTTAAGAAAATAACTAAAAAATATCAAATTGAACAAAAAATTAAACGATGATTGAAGAAATAAACTGAACTATAAAAGCGGAAAAAAAGAAGGGAAAGTTGTACCTAACGCTGGTGCTTGTTGTTTGGCTTCGGATGAGTAGATTTTGTTCGTAAATTGGAACCCTAGATGAAGAAGAAACTGGAAAACAAAAGGGGGAAATAATTTCGTGGATTGGTGGGGAGGAGAAGATGAAAGTTAAAACTGTTATTATATTATTGAAAAGAAGTTGAGCACAACTTTCACTATCTCTCCACTTACAACCTAGGTTGACTTTCAGTTTGACTTTCTATCTTCTGACTTTTTTGCCCCTCCTTACCTAATTTCAAATCTACCTTATTTAATTAATTATTTTTATTTTAATCTAAATTATTATGTCCGTTAGGATAATGGTCTCGTGACACATGATATTTTAGTTGTTATTATTTTCTGCCCACCTCTGATAGTTTTTTTGACCAATTCAAGAATTATTCATCTAACCAAATTAAACATAATAGATAAAACAAACCTATGGATTCAAACTAACGCCCAGGACAAAGGAAGGCATCAAAGGCCTAAATCAGAAAATACAAGTCCAATAATTAGAGGGATCCCGAAACTCTAGCAAGGAAACAGTGAGAGCGAGTAACGACGCCAACCAACAACAACAAAGGGTGGAGCTGAACATCTGAACCAAAACGATGGTCCACCAAATGGGAAACCCTCAGTGGTCTAGTAATTTTGACAAGTGCTTTAAGAGTTGGGCTGAGTAGAACGACATAAGTAGGCACGAGAGGCTGCCGAAAAAGAGCAGAGTTCAGAACGGCATATCCACTGTGCTTGGAGAACAAAGAACCACCGAGGAAATCGCAAAAGAAGTAGAAGCATCGAAAGGCCAAGTCATTGGTCTTTCATCGAAAGTGAAGACGATAATTTAAGTAGTCGTAAAGATGACCCGAAAATCCTACAAACAAAATAATTTTACAACAAAAACTCACAAAGAAAAACTTGAGAATGAGAAGAGCAGAAGTGAGGGAGAGAAGAAACTCTTTTACCATAATTACAATATTTACACTTTTAGAAATGTCACTTTTGGTACCAAAATATTTTTCTTCCTCTCTTTTCATATCTATTATTAATTTCTCTAAATTTCATCTCTAATTCATAAATTTAGTCTAAAAAAATTTAACTCATAATATTTTTTTGTAAATGTGTAACTATAAAATTTTCTCAAAGTAATTTTTTTAACCCATAAAGTGAAATTAACTGAGAAAGACGCCAAGTTTCAGAAAATGAAAGAAATTCATATGAACAACCGGTGAGGTATATGTTTTCTAACACCCGGCCCGAATGTCACAATTTAGGCCTTAAGCTCAAACTAAACCCATAAAATTCTCAAACTGGGTTTAGCCCAAACAAGTTATTTTTTTAAAAACATTTAAAGTCAACAGTTAAAAATATAGATAAATTCTTTAAATGGTTACAAATGAGCTCTACTTTAATTTAAAACATTTAAATACTTGACTTGATTAATATAATTTCAAAAGTAAGGATTACATACTCAACCATGTAAGGTCCTATGAATACATAGCCCAATAAACACAAGGACCATACTCCAAAAACCTCCACATGCTGGAATCTCGTACTGTTAGTGCTCCTCGAACCCACGATCCGACGATCAACCTACGCACGAAAACAACGATTCCGAGCGCTTAGCTTACAAAGCTCAGTGGTACATATATACTCTATTATACTTCATGCTAATCATAAACATAAGCATGCAAGCTAGTATGGGCAATAAGGGAAGATAAATAAACATGTGGCGCTACTACTAGTCGCCTAAACACATGCTCTCAACACAATAAAACATCATACATGGCCTACAAGGCCCAACCATACTCGAGATCCCACCGGATCATCCGAGTTAAACACACAATGTCATCATCACAAACCTGGAGTGAGGCCCGGTGTTATACAACCTCGGGAATGTACACTCTAAGTGGGGCCCGATGTCACACAGCCTCGTGATCGTACACCCATACTCGACATCTCTCATCGAGTATCATCGAATAAGGCCTAGTGTCATACAACGTCGGGAACGTACATTTGACATCTCTAACAATAGTGTTGCAACACTCTTTCTCTGGGTATCCGGATCCATCAATTAACGGTGACTCAACCACACAAGTGTCCAAACCGCAGAAAGCATTAACACGACAGTAATCACTAATTTTGTCCGGGGTTAACACATTTTCTTTATTTTGCAATAATGGACTTATATGTGTTTATATTATTATTAGGTGATTATAAAATAGGCTCATATGTGTTATTATATGTACTAGGTATGTGTGCTTATATAAAACATGAACGTGTGTGTGGTTTGTCAACCTTTCATGTAATATACAACTATGTATGTGTTATTAATATGTTAAGTGTGTCTACTAATTGTTTTAATGTCATTAACGTCTAAATGTATATTGTATGCTTATGTGTATGTATTAATATTACAAATGTGTATGTGTTTATTGCATGAGATAGTAATACATATGTTAGTGTGTATGTACGCATGTATTATAATTGTATGTATTGATATTTGTGTAAGGATATTTGTTCATATATAGTGGGCTGATGAGTAATTAAAAAGGATAATAATAAAAAAACAGATCCAATATATAATCAAAACCCAATGTTTATATAAAGTCCAAGTCCAATTACACTTTTAAAAGCCAATTTTTTTATTATAACTACATCTGGCCCAACAAGCCCAACCCTAGGTTTGATAACCATTTAAAGGAAACCCTAATTTGTTTATCCTTTGCGCAACCCAATCTGGACCATTGGATCAATGGCTATTGATCGAACAGTCCAGATCGAGTGAAGATCTTTCAGCTCCCCGCACGCCACGTGTCATCATCTCGCGCTGCCACGTCGATCACCAGATGCAATCTAGACCGTCTGTTCCAGAGGAAATATCAGCCGTCGGATTAGATATGATCCAACGGCCCAGATCAAGCCGGACCATTCGAATCTCACGCGAGCCGCCCACGCTCCGGCCGATCAACTTCCTCACGCGCAGGCTCTGATTCATCCCCTCGTCCGTATGACCGCAGCACCGGAATTTCCATTGCCACCACCGGCTCTCAACCACCGCACAACAGAAAACATATATAAAAATGGGAATGTCAGAGATCATCATCCACAGTAATAACATTTAAAGTTTGCTTAAACATGTAAATCATAGGCAATAGGGAAATAAACAATCGGAATGAGATATAAGCATGCAATGCTCCATTTGTAACGGACAGAAGCTCGAAAAAAACTCCAGAAGCAATAAACAGAGCAAAAAAAAGCCTTTCGAGGTATATTTTCTTCTTCTTTTTTCAGTTTATATACATGCATGTGTATATATAATATATATAATATTAAAAAAAGGAGAAAACAGAGTAAGGGTTTACCCTCTCGCTGTCGTAGCCTCACCGTTGATAATCTCCGGCATCTTCCAGGCCGTATGAGTGAAACAGTGTGAGTGTAATGGAGCCGGGATCTTATTTTAGTTTTGGTTTTTTGAGATTTTAACTAAAAAGGAGTTTTTTTGGGGCGGTTTAGGCTCGCCGGCCCCCGCCAAGTGGCGGTCGACACAGCGGTAGGCCGGCGATTTTTGGGATTTGCGGCGGAGGAGGCTGCCATAATCTGGGTTCATGATGAACCCATATGAACAAGTTCAGAGCTTTTGGGAGGGAGGGAAATTATTATAACAGAAAAAAGGCGAAAAGTATTCGAAGTTCGGATAAAAGGGGTATATATAATGTTATAATTTTTAAAATGGTATAATATCACTTTTAGTCCCTCCGCCCTAAAATAATTACGCCGAAAGGGCTTCCGCTTGGTCCAATTACACTATTGGTCCCTCCGTGGGGGATAATTACCATGGGAAGCCATTCCGCCTTTTTAAATTACCCCTTGGGTCATTCGTAGTTTTTCAAAATTTTTGATTACATCCCTGTTATTTCTTTTAATTTTGTCTTTGTATTTTATTTTCTCACAATTAGGTCATTTTTCCAGTTTTAAATTAAGTTATTTTATTTATTCTTTTTCATGTTTTTTAGTTTAAATTTTGCATATTTATGTTTAACATTTGCAATTTAATTTTTATGTTATTTTGCTCGGTTGTGATTGTAATTTTAGGGATAAAATTAGTTCGAATAGAACATATATTATGAATTTAATGTGTACATAGGTTTAGTATAAAATGGAAACGTGACGTATAATTTTATGTTTAACATGCATTTGTTGGTAAATTAGAAATTGGTAAAATATTGTGAATATTTTTCAACTTATGATATGTTCTAGAATAAAATAGAAATTGATAAAAAAATATAAAAAATAAAAATGTTTTAATATATAATATATATTTTTAGTATATAATTGTTTTGTTTTTATAAAAATGTTCTATGGTTTTATGGTGTCTGACCTACCTAATCCAAGTGGCCGGTGGCGACTCCAAGTTTTTATCATTTTCAAAAATTTAAGGTTTTCAAAAGAAATCCCCAATCTTCCAAAAGATTTTCATTAGTGATTTAGGGGATAGTTAGTAGTCGACTCATTTTCTAAATAAACACCCTTAACACCGATTCTTTTTCAAAAGGAAGAAAAAGGTCGCTACAGATACCACTTTTGTAACACCCCGATCCAGATGTCACAATTTGGGCCTTAAGCCCAAACCAAAACCATAAAATTCTCAAACTGGGTTTAGCCCAAAAAATTTATTTCTTAAAAGCATTTAAAGTCAACAATTGAAAATATAGATAAATCATTTAAATAATTACAAATAAGCTCCACTTTAATTTAAAACATTTAAATACTTGACTTGATTTATAAAATTTCAAAATTAAGGATTACAGACTCAACCATGTAAGGTCCTATGAATACATAGCCCAATAAACACAAAGACCGTACTCTAAAAACCTCCACACATTGGAATCTCGTACTATTAGTGCTCCTCAAACCCACAATATGACGATCAATCTACGCACGGAAACAATGATTCTGAGAGCTTAGCTTATAAAGCTCAGTGGTACATATCTACTCTACTATACTTCATGCTAATCATAAGCATAAGCATGCAAGCTAGTATGAGCAATAAGGGAAGATAAATAAACATGTGGCGCTACCACTAGTCACCTAAACACATGCCCTCAACACAACAAAACATCATACATGGCCTACAAGGCCTAACCATACTCGAGATCCCACCGGATCATCTGAGCGATCATTATCACAAACCTGGAGTGAGGCCCGGTGTCACACAGCCTCTTGAATGTACACCCATACTCAGCATCTCTCCTCGAGTATCATCGAATGAGGCCCGATGTTACACAACGTCGGGAACGTACATTTGGCATCTCTAACAATGGTGTTGCAACACTCTTTCTTTGGGTATCTGAATCCCGTCAATTAATGGTGACTCAACCACACAAGTGTCCAAACGGCATACAACACTGACACGATCACCATACAACACACAACATTACATGATTATCAACTCTATGGTTTCTATCAATTATCAAGCCATCCATTTCAGTTTACCAACTTGTTAATATATTATGAAAGTGTACATTAATTGTCATCATTTATTATACTTATTAATCCATATTGTCTCATCATCCCATGTAAATTTCTATCTTTTATTAGCATTATAAATTATTCCATTCAGTGGGTATCAGTACTCGAATAAGAGTATCGATGCGTTACCTCAAGTTTCAGTACCCACACACGTACTAATACTAAAATAGCTTACTGGAAATCTCAGATTCCCACAAGTACCGGTACGGGTCGACCCGTACCGATTCAGCACCCCAATCACGTATCGGTACAGCTTGAGCTTGTACCGATACCCTATTCACAAGTTTGTATCATTTCCTTAAATTACGATATTACCCTATTTTACTCGATCCCTAAAGCTTATGAAAGTCATTAAGGTTTGTTTACTAACACATTCACCCAATTAATATTAATTATCGGCTCCATAATCATTTAATCGAGTATTTATCGATATTATCCCTTGAGCATGATTTCCATCTAATTATGCCAATCCGTTCGAACAAGCATACAAAGCACCACAATTAATCAACCAATCAATAAATCATCAAATAATCATACGGGCATCTCAAACGACCCTAACCGGTCTCTAAAATCTCAATGAGTCTCGTCATATTCACAACATCATCATGCATTTCATGAATATATCAAGTCTCATGATACCAACCTCAAAACAAGTTTATTCATCATCTACCTATTTTGCGAACACTAACAAGTAAGGCAATTACACTTATGATGCTCATGAAGCATTTTTGAGTTAGATGTGTACTAACCTTAAGCCAATATCGCTAAAATCCTCATCCGAGCTTCCTGAATATTCCACTTGATTCGATATTCGATCTCGAATAATCCTCATATATCAATTAATACCATAAGTATCTCTTAATCACATACTTTAATGATTTTGATGGGCAAATGCGTAAAAGCAGCTTACCAAGTTCAAATTTGGCAAAACAAATTGCACCAACAGGCTCAGAACGTTGAGAAACCACCAGGTAAAGTCCCATAGAAAAAGTCAACCATGGTAAAAAAGTCAACGGTCAGCACCCGGTCAACGTAGTCAACGGCTCAAACAACAGCTCATCAACACGGCTTGGATCAGGATTAACGGCTCGTCAACACGGCTCGATGGCTCGGCTTAGATGGCTCCAACCGCCCAGAATGAAGCCCACTCACGTCCGGTAGCGTGTGTGGCGGATTCCAGCGGCTTTCAGCGGCCAAACTTCACTGGTCGGCTGTTCTCGAGCTAGTGAACGCGATGGTGACCTCTATTTCTCGATTCGAGCACTCTAACCCCCTTAACTCAACAGCCCGAAACTTCCTCTCTCACCCCTTGCGACATCGACTCCGATGGTGGCGCCGCTGATACCAGTGAACTCGTCTATACAAGATGAACACCATGGCGGTGAAAGTGTCGACAACGGACGGTCTGATCTTCGTAAACTGGAGATTAAAACTCTCCCCTCAGTTTTTCTCTTTTCTTTTTTTTTTCATCTTTATTATATATTTTTTTCATTTTTATCTCTCCATAATATTTCTCTATTATTTTCCACCAACACATATTTAAAATTAAAAAATCTCTTATCCAAAATAATGGCTCAAACCTAAAATCGCTTACTTAATTAAAATTTCAAGATAAAGCCTTATAACTCGGGACCGAGACCCGATTCACTAACCTAAGAAATCGGGTCGTTACATGATTGGCCCAAAATTATATACTTAAGGGAACAACAATATGATTAATTTAGATAATAAAATAGGCTATGTGTTACAATATGGTTGACTAAGGAATTCTTTTCGAGAGGTAATATTAATTCATCAATGATTAATTCTAGTAACATTATTGATACAGATTTTTTTGTAGCATTAATTGATTTAGACTTATTTAACAAATTTTCTTGCTCAAAATAATTATTTTATAGTTAAAGGAATAAAGATGAGAGAACAGTTTGGTCAATCGGTTAAATATGCTTATTTAAAATAATTATTATTTTTATTAATAGTTATATTTTTAATCTTTTAGAAAACCATTATATAAAGAAATTTAAAAAAATACGAATCAAAAAGAAAAAATTTCAAATTTTGGGAGCTAATGCTCTCTTTAACTCCTTACTGGATCTACCCCCAACTTACTAAATAGTTGACTTCCCTTAAAACAATCTCCTATTACATTTACTCTGAATATTTTTTTTTGAATTCACATAAACTCTTTAATAAATGTAATTAACAGTGGTAACTATTTAGACCAACGGATAACATTATAAAAATAGAATGATAAAATCATGTCAAATTAGGATTAAAAAAAACTAAATCACATATATTTGCATAGGAGAGTGACCAAAACCGTAATTATACCATTTACTTTTACAATAAGACCCGTATATAAGTTTCCTATAAATTGAACTGCGTCCCCACACTCCCAGCCAATTTGGTTTTTTAGTTCCTACATTCGAGCTCTTTATAGATTCTTCTAGTTCAGACCAAAAATACAATAAAAAAGAATCGCTGATCCTTCTTTTCCTTTGGATTATTTTTGTTTCGGGAGAAAATGTTGGGAGTGTTTAGCAGCGCGATTGTGTCACCACCGGACGAGCTGGTGGCGGCCGGTTGCAGGACTCCGTCGCCAAAGATATCGGCGGACGCTCTTGTGAAACGGTTCCTCGAGACAAACTCCGCCGCCGTGTCCATGCAGATCGGAGACCATGTCCAGTTCGCTTACTCGCACCAAAACGAATCTCCTTTACAGCCCAGGTAAAATACTATTCAATATTCAGATTAAATAGAAGTAATTATGATTTCGATCTCTGCAAATATGGCTTCGCTTTTGGATCTCAGGATCATTTGATGATCAAAAGGTTAAGAAACCGTTGTGAGTTTGTTTGTTTGAATTTCAAACGCATAATAAGTTAGTTTAAGAGGAAAGTAATTAGAATTTAAAACTTTAATTTCTTTAATCATCATCATCATCTCCAGTTTATTGTTTTCTTGAGTTGATCAAAACAGTGTTCCAACAGTTCCGATAAAATTATACGCAAATATTAAAAGAAAAGAAAAGAAAATTGTTCTCATTCAAAAGCTTGTAGGCTTTTCCCCCAACCTAATCTCAAGATTCTTAGTCCTCCGATCTTTACTAAGGAACTGAGGGAATCGCTGTGGTTAATTTAATCGGATTCATTGATTTATGGCTGATATTTGTTTAGAAGATAAAAAGGAGACCAATAAAAAGTAGGGATAACTATATTTTTAGTACTCTATCTTTACCTGTTTTCTTATTTTGGTACGTTACTTATTTTTTTGATAAAATATTACTTAACGTTACGTTTTATTTTTATTTTAATACTCTATCATTAAAAAATTAACGAAAATATGACTAAAAGAAAAAAATCACATGTAACATACTACTACGTTATTTTTCTCTCATAATTAAAATGTCACATCAACTAAAATCATAAAAAAACATACGTAGTATGCTGATTAAGAGAGAGAAAATGATGTGACAGCATACTACGTGTAACTTTCTCTTTTCTAATTAGCCTTCCGTTAATTTTTAATGATAAAATATTAAAATAAAAATAAAACGTAACATTAAGTATTATTTTACCAAAAAATAGGTAAAGTATTAAAATAAAAAATAGGGTAGAGTACTAAAAATATAGTTATCCCTAAAAAGTATTAGCTGCATGACATATTTAATTCATTAAAAAAATCAACGACCAATCACATGTTTGAGATTAAAATTTTATACTATTCTTTTTAATAGGATACTTATATTATTCGCTAGGTTAAATACATGTTTTTACGTTAAGGATAGCTTAGTAAAATTATTTGTAAAATTTAAAAATGTTGGAATGTTCGAGATTAGATAATTGACATAAAAATATATAAAAATTTTAAAATAAAGGGAATTTAAAATTCTCATGATACAACTGTTCTCTAACACCCTTTTAGTCCATAATATCCATCTCTCCTTTTCCTTCTCTATTCATACTATTATATTTAAAGTTTAATTGGAATTTTTTATATTTAAAATTTATATTTAGATTACGTGAAATCAGGTATATTTAGACGTCTAATATTTTTTTATTTTAAAATTATATTCTATTATAAAAATATTTATAACTTTCACTAATTTTATATATCTTTTAGAATTCAATAGATTAAATTATAATATTTAAAAAAAACTTCTAATAAATGATTAGTTATATCGAGAGATTTGATACTCTGTGATGTTGCTTTTCTTCGTTCGAGCTTTGATGTTAGTTTTATTTTTCATGTCTGTGTTGATTTTATATTATTATAATAATTTTAATGTTACATATTATTGTTAGGAGTTTTTGGCATGACCTTAAAAAGAGTTTTTATTTAAAAAAATTATTTTTCATTTATAAGCAATGCTAAACGTTAAGTTGATGTGAAAAATTACTTTAAAAAGTAATTTTCTACTCAATCTTAAAAGTTAAGATATTAAGGTGAAAAGTCATTTTTAAATGAGAAATTATTTTTTTATTTTTAATTATTAACACTAATATTAATATATTAAAATAATATTAAATATAATGATTATTATTATATTAAAGTAATATTTAGTTATATTATAATAGTATAAAAAATGAATAGTATAGATTTTAGAGGTTAAATTTTTATATTTAATTTAAAATTTTATATTAATTATTTTAAAATATTTAAAATCTATATTATATATAATTATTAATAAATTGTTATGGTTTTATATTTTTATTATTTAAGTTTATTTTTTATATAATAATATTAATAAATTTTATAATGACGAATTTAAATATTATTTATGTTCATTTATTTTTACTTTATAATATAATATATAAAATGAATATTTTATTTTTTATAAAATATTTTTTAACAGTAATATTAAATATTAAAATTTTATAATTAATTTTTTAAAATTACTTTTAAAATTAATTTCTAACAATACTTTTAATTTTTTTTTAAATTATGTCAAACTGGCCTTTTATAAATAAATTTGAAATTGAGGTTTCAATATTTGGAAATTGAAATTGGGAAGCGTGGGGAGGTTACATGGCTGTGATTGGTTTGACATTTGTTATGGCCCTGGGACCAAACAAGGTAACACCATCCCATGTAAAAGTAGTTAGCATCTCTTATCTTCCTTTAAGCGAGGTCCTGTGATTGGTTTATGTGTGGCCGTCTTTAATATAATTTCAATTGAATCGGATATCTCTAGATTTCACACGTGTCTAACATCCAGGGCAATGATTGACTTGTAACTTGTTAGTGTTGTCCACTTCACTAGTGCTATTGAAACGTGGACGGCCAGATATTTTTCCACTATACATTGATCGCTCGTTTTCATGGGAATAAAAGTTTGGTTAGATTAGATTAGATTAGATTAGATTAGATTAGATTAGATTAGATTAGATTAGATTAGATTAGAATCTATTAGGAATCATGTAAATTTGACGCATCCATTTTTTATTTTCTTAATTGAAATGTTATATTTTATTTTTATCAGTTTTTTTAAATTAATTTTAAATATCGCAAGAAATAAATCAGAAAATATTCGATTCACTAGTGGTAAATTTTTTTATTTTCACATGTGTGCTAATTTTAATGTTTAGGGTTTAGTAGTTTAAGGGTTTAGAATTTGAAAATTTAAGTTTAGAGGTTAAGATTTAAGGTTTAGATGTTAGGATAATATATTAAGAATTTAATTTTTAACTTATAAGTCTTAAATTCTAACTCTAAATTTTAAATTTTTATTACATAAATCTAAACTTTTAAACTATAAACTCTAAATATTAAAAATAAAATATCAGTAAAAGAAAAAAAAAAGTTTACTGTACGATTTATTTACCCAAAATATATTAAATTTAACTTTATATGCATAATTATGTTAAATTAAAATTTAAGTATTAGTATATTTCACAATCATTCAAGGTAGGTGTGAAAATTTAATATTTGTCAACAAAATAATAGAAAGGTATCCGTATTTGCATCTAACTAGCGTGTGGGCGCGGGCGGTGAATTTATCCTTTAAAGGATAAGGATTGTGTAATTTGGAATGGGACCCACGTTGATGTTTAGTTATTTAAGGCCTGAGGGTCGAGGGGGATTGAAAAAGAGCCATGGTTATTGATTGACCATTTCGTCTGGTCTTGGAAGTTATCATAAATCATAATCTTATTTTGGAAGTCGACTTTGCCCCTCAGATTTAATCATTTTCTACCAAATCTAGCAAATTTAATTCGAGACCCGAGAATTAAACTGATTTACTTAAATAATAATTCGGACTTGATTTGAAACTCGAAATATATTGAAACTAATTCAAATTTCAGTTGAACCGAAAATAAACCAGAACCAGTTTTCAAGTGAACCGAAAATAACTTAAAATTAAAAATATATATTAGAATAAATAAAAAAATATGAAATGTGAACTGTCGCACAACTTACGAAAAGTCAAATATACAAGCTATATATAGGGTGGAAAAACTTAACTCGACTTGAAAACTCAAGCAAAATAGATCGACATCCTATTAACTCGGCATTGAACTGACCCAAAAATAACCGACTCGACATCCCGACCAGATACTCGAATAGAAATTACCATAGACCAAAATTAAAATCGAATCAGACTTGAATCAAACTTAAATCGAATGTAGTTAGACCTGAAATGACTCGAACTGAATTTAAACCAAGGGGAAATTGTTCTGAAGTCTTTGTCCTAGCAGCAAAATTGGGGTTGGATTAGGAGTTTCCTATCATCCTGTTGCTTGATGTGCTTAGCTAACACTTTCAACCATTTGTTTTCGTAACATTTGACAAAAGCATGTACAAATGTCTATTAGATAATGGTATTGTTGACAAGTTAAATGCCATTACGCTAGAAAGCGATCACCGAAAAACAGTGCAATTTTAGAATGTAAAAATGTAATTTTTTATATTATAATGTAATTATAAAATAATATATGTTTATTAATTTTTTAATAATAATATGTATAATACATATATAATTAATTATTTCTTAAAGATAATAATATTTTTTTATTAAAACTACTTGATAAGTTCAATGATTATCTTTTTAACACCTAAAAAACAATTTTTAGCTTGTGTGGCCAACTAGTATTATTAATTGGTTTTTAACATAATAATTAATTAAAACAAATGGAAGAAATCTTTGATGCAATAGAAAGTTATCTCAACACTAGTTATTGAAATTGGATTATTATTATTATTGTTTTGAATAGTTTATTAGATTATTATCACAGGTGTATATTATAAAGTAAACAAACAAATAATTAATTAAACATATATGAATATTATATTTTAATATCATTAATCATATAAAAAATTCAATGCATATTTGGTTTTATGGATTTGACTTTAGGTATTTAATTGATATTTAAACTTTTTTTTGATTCATTTGTGAATTAAATTTGGTTTAGATACTTATTTGGCACATAAATTTGATCTTAGGCACTTAACTGATACAAAGTTTTTTTTATTAAGCAGACATGTTATTATATTCTCAAGACAAATGTCGACACATAAAATAAGATAAGATATAACAAATTAGCATCTTTGACCATTTAACTAATTAATAGATCTCAATACGTAATTTTTTAAAACGCATTTGATACTTCAAACTCTTTTTTAACTTAACTTTATTTAAGAAATTAGAAACCGTCTAATAATAATAACAACAACCTCGAGTTTGAATAAAAATTCATTTACCATGTTTTAAGTTTAGATACTAATTAGGTAAACAAATAGACCTAATAAAAAGTTTAGATAACAATTAGGTACGTAAAGTCAAATTTAAGGGACAAAATCTACATGAGCCTAAAAACGAACACAATTTACATTGGAATGTAATTTGTGTTTGGTCGTTTGGTGCTAATCTTTGTTGGGGTCGTGTTCGTCAATGGCAGATCATTCGCCGTGAAAGATGAAATCTTCTGCTTGTTCGAGGGTGCACTTGATAACCTGGGGAGCTTGAAGCAGGAATATGGACTGGCTAAGTCGGCAACTGAGGTGATGCTGGTCATCGAAGCTTACAAGGCTCTTCGTGACAGAGCCCCTTACCCTCCCAACCACATGGTTGCCCATCTCGACGGGTGCTTCTCTTTCATTGTCTTCGACAACTCCACCTCCACCTTGTTTGTGGCTTCTGTAAGTTCCATTATACTCTCACTATTTAATTACGTGTTCATCCCGAATTAGAAATGTCCAAATTTAAAATGATTCGAACTAAAATGATCCGTATAAGTTGTTAGAGTCGTGTGATCTGAATTCTATTTTGGTCCTCTGCTGATGTCCTCATTGGTTGATATACTCCGCTGGCTGATGTCTTCCGCTAATATCTTCCGAAATGATATTCTTCACTTGAATTTTCTTCATAAATCTTAGTGTCTTTATTTTCTTATTTTGTTTTATGATTGCTTTTTTGTTCGCGGTATTATCATTCAAAAATCACAACACAAGTAACTCGAAAAAACGTAAACCTGAAGTGATTAAGGTTTGAACATGTGAAATTGACGGTGTGAGGTGGGATGATTTTGACAGGATCAAGTTGGTAAGGTACCTCTTTACTGGGGAATCACGGCTGACGGATATGTAGCCTTTGCTGATAATGCCGATTTGCTTAAAGGTGCCTGTGGCAAATCCCTTGCTTCTTTCCCTCAAGGTGAGTTTACTAAAACAGTTTTTGTTTTGTTTTTTACATTTACAGTGAATTTGACAAGCACATGAATTCATTTTTCTACAGGCTGTTTCTACTCCACAGCTGTTGGAGAACTTAAGAGCTATGAGAATCCCAAGAACAAGATTACTGCTGTTCCTGCTGAAGAGGAGGAGATATGGGGAGCTAAGTTTAAGGTAACATAATCATATAGCTTTTGCTCTATCTTTGTCTTTCTTAAATCCAACACATGAATCTAAAAATATGATTTACAAGAATCTTAGGTACATAGAATTTTATTTTTATTTTTTTAAATCTGACCATATATGTATCAGAATAGGATTTTTCTAACGTGAGACGCCTTAAAATGAGACTAAAAAGAGGCGCAAAAAAAATTCTTACAAAAATTGTAAGAATTTTAGTATCAACTTTTCGGTATATACCGAAATTCTTACACTTTCCAAATTTTTACACTTTTTTGTAAGAAATTCGGTATATACCGAAATTCTTACACTTTTTGCAAGAAATTCGGAATATACCGGAAAATCAATACCGAAATTCTTATAATTTTTATAAGAATTTTGGTTGCTCCTCATTTTAGCTCATTTTAAGGCGCTTCACCCTAGAATTTCCTATTAGAATATATCAGTATCCAACTCGTAAATATAATGATTTGACCGTTAAAAATTTGAAAATTAAATAATGCTCATAATACCAGACCTGTGAGCATGGGCAGATGTATATGGGATTTTTAGGGTGCAATTAACCTCATTAATTTTTTTTTAAAACCCATTATAAAGTATAAAAATTAATTTTTTTTATAGAAAATATATGAATTGACCCTACTTAAGTTTTTAAGATATGAAATCAACAATATTTATTGTACTGCTATAAAAAAAATTTCAAACTTTATACCGCACTTTGACTCTACAATATAAAAATTCTGGCTCTATCGTTGCTTTTCCTTTTAAGGCATGATACATGTGATACCAAGTGGAGTTTATTCACAAGAAGGCTGGTTTAAAGCTTCTTTACTTGCTGGTAAAAGCAATAGAAGAAAGAGACCCTATGAATACAATATGTACATAAACAACAAACCGACAATACATAAGTTGTTGAATCACATACATATTTATACTATATTTAGAAGTCTGTGCGGTTGCGGTTGCAGCCGTTGCAACAGTTGCGGTGTAATTTTTTTTAAAAAAATAACTGAAATTTTAATGCAGTTGTGTTATTGCGGTGAACTCTAAAATCGTTACAGTGCGACCGTTACACGGCGTTGCGAGCGCAATTTAATATTATTGGTTAACAGAATACTTGGAAATTTTAGATTTCATTTTATTTGTTATGTAAATGTTATTTAATTTACACTGTTTTAATGTATTTGTTTGTGGAATTGTAATGACAGGTGGAAGGGCCAGCAGTGATTGCAAACTTCTCTGTGAGTATGTGAAGATGGTCAAAAACTGTATGTGTATGTTACATGGCAGTATCTTGTTTGTAGGTAGTTTATATTGTTCTAAAATCTAGCATCTTTATGTATAGCTCAAGTCTAGTGTAATACAGGTTTATCTTGAGTGTCCTAAATTTGGTATGTATTTTCTGGAGAACCTGTTAAACAAGAACATTACAAAGGAATTGTAATAATTTCATTAACAACTAAATTTATATCAGTATGGATGGAATGGCAACAACACGAGGGACGTTGATTATGTTTTTTTTTTTTATATCAAACTGATTATGCTTTTTTTAAGGGTGTTTAAAAGTACTCGACCTGGTAGATCCGGTCCATCGACTCAACTTTAAAAAATTTAATAATTCTTTTAAAAATTACATGACCGGGTTGAATACTTGACCTGGGATTTTTTTTGGGTAGTTGGGTCGGGTCTGTGTCAATTTTTTTTTTGTAACCGGGTACTTGATCTGACCCGACATGATATTTTTAATATATTTATTTATTTTAGTTTTAAATTATATTTTTATTGTAGGTTTCTTAATATTTTTACCTAAAATTAAATTTATATCTTTAAATTCTTTCTATGTTTGTATTATATACTTTTAAGTTTTAAATTTTTTTAAAAATATTTGTTAATACAAGATTCGAAATAAAAAACGAGATTAATATTTTTAATGTTTTTTTGGTGATAAACTTATATATATATATTCAAATATTTCTATCTTAAAATTAACTTTAAATAACTAATTTTTGTGTTTAGATTATATATTATGAACTTTTAAATTTGATGTGTTTACTATTTGATTTTTTAAAACTTTTAAATTTAAAAATAAATAAATAAAAATGTGAACCGGATACTCGTTACCTAATTTTTCGGGTACCCGGCTAAAGCGGGCCAGGACACGGGCCGACATATGTAATACTCGGAGAAACCGGGTACCCGGCAATTTACGCCCCCTACTTTTTTGCTGATGCCAACAACAAGAGGTTTAATCAGGGACAGAGTCATAATTGAACAATAAAAAGACAAGTTGAATAACTTTGAAATGAATAGAGTTTTAAAAGTAATTAAATCATAAAAATTTAAAAGTTAAAGTTTAATTTCACTAATTTTAAAATTGATTTTTTTTAAAAAATAATTAAATCAAAAAATAAAGGATCGTGCTTAATTTTATTAATCTTAATTGTCAGGTCTTAAAAACAATAGATCAAATTTTTTAAGAGAGATAAAAATTTAAATTTAATAATTTTAAAATTATCAATAATCTTTAAAGTAATTAAACCATTTAAAGTCAGGGCAATTGCCTCTCTCACTCTCAATTTAGCTCAGTCCTTGGGCTTAACAGAAGACTCTACTCAATTATTACTGATTTGAGTATAGTTAAATCTTAAAGTTAATATATAAACCTTACTTTAATGTCTAATGTTATTCATAAATCTTGTTTTCGTATAAATTTATTCAATTATTACAGATTTTTTTATATATGAATTTATTCATGATTTTTAGTCATTTAGTCTATTGGTCAAGCCGCCCATCTTTGTTTCCTTGTATTTTCTTAGATCATGAGTTTTAAACCCACTATGAACACCTAATTCATTCCGCTAAAGTTTCCTTTTCTCATCTCTAAATAAAATTAGAATTATAATTAGATTTAAGATTTGTTAAAAAACTAATCACAAACATAATTATCAATTACTATCCGTACAAATATATGTTTATTTCTTTAAATATTTTATTAAATTAAAATTATATATATATATAATCAAAGTTTTATACGTATGCTTACACCAAAGCAAAATTAATGAATAAATTACTATATTCAATATTTATCTGTTGCGATGTATATTCTTTTTATGCAATAAATACATTGGTCCAATGCCTTCATCCAAGCTCAAAGATGAACTCTTCACAATCAACTCAATATGATCAATAGGGAAAATATGGACATCTCAAAACTTATTTCGAAGCAGTTTTTGAAAATAATAGATTTTTAACATGGTAATGTGCAGGGACGAAGTTAGAATCAAATATTAGAAAGGGCTAAAATATTAAATTTAAAAAATAAAAAAACTTATTAAGTATTTAAACTCAAAATTCAAACGACAAGTCGTAATTTGTATAATATTTAAACTTATTAGAACTTAAATTATTATTAGACCAAAAAGGTGAGGACACACAAACCTATTTTTTTATTCATCCCCTACTTGATCAAATATTTAATAAATCTTTATATTTTTATTTAAATTTACTTTTTTTATAAGGATCAAATTACTATTAAACCAAAAGTATTAAATATTTCAACATTGCAAAGGAGTTTGGGCCTATTGGGCCCTCAAGAAGTTCCGCCCCAGTTAGTGTTATTATATTAAATTTTCTGTTTTATTTGTAACACATGATAAATTATTTATAATAAAATTTTAATTTAATAACTAATTTATTATTTTTAGGAGGAAAATAAAATATTTTGTAATAAATCTTAGTTAATGACTGATGATGTATGTAACCCTAATATTTATATACCAAAGTTAACCCCAGAATACTAAATTAAAGACAATACTGTTGTGAACAAAATAAAGAGCAAGAATAAAATAGATGAACAAGAACAAGATAAGAGACAAAGAGAGAGACATGATTATATTCTCAAAGTAGGGTTGTGTACAATGCTTTTTCCAAATTCTATATGTATAGGCATAAGATGGAAACCTTAATAATAAAGTACATTAAAGTCTCATTTAATATATGGATATCCACCATAAATAAAGATATTCATAACACTCCCCCTTGGATATCCATGAAGATAATGTGCCTCGTTAAAACCTTACAAAGATAATAACCTAGTGGGAAAAAAATCTTTAGTGAAGGAAAAAGAGTACACACATCTTTGATACGCATAACATGTTGCCTCATTAAAAACCTTACCAAGAAAACCCATTGGGACAAAACCCCGGTTAAGGGAAAAAGAGTGCAGCGCGTATTTACCCCCTCATGAAAATATCACATAAGATCTTTGAATATTCATAATTCAATCTTGAATACTATTTTTCTAAAGATCGCGAGGGATGAAATTTTGGAGTAATATGTTCCATGATGTATCCACCTTGCATTATCTCTACACAAGATAGCTTTGTATCACATCTTGTGAAAGTAAATCACATATATCATATCTTGTGAAAGTAAATCACATATATTCTGGATATGTTGGGTCAATGGTCTTAGCCAAACACATTTTTTTTTGGTTTACCTCGTGCGTAACAATTATTTCTACAAGATTTGAGGAGGCATCGACAAATGTTTGAAGACCTAAAGGTAATGATCTTTGTATATTCATGGATATTTCTTGACCCACTAATATATGGTGCTTCAAGACCAAGAAAAGATATAATTATCTTTATTCACATCCAACAATCTTACAATTATTGGGATACTCAATAGATATGCTTTATCCATATTGAATCTTCTTTAAGATTCTTTCAACTTATGTCCATTCATAGACAAAAACACATGTGCTTGATCTTTAGGTCAAGACAAAACCATATCTCAAAATTCTCTTTCTCAAATACTTTCATTAAATACTTTGAAAGCTCTTCATGAGTTTCCAATTTGAAGCTCTTCAGGAGTTCTAATGATATTCAAATTATCATAATGAATCTTGATCCAAACTCGTTTATAAAATACATAAGGAAATATGACCATTCTTACAGTATTTCCTCAATTAGTACTCACTAAGGCGATTATACTAAATGCGTCAAAATATAAATATTCAAGGGGCATATCTAAATAAATTTTCTCAGAAATTTCCAAATGCTTCTAGCATTTTAAATCCGTCAATGATAACTTTCCTTTTATAGTGATCCACAAAATGATTAGACGCATATAAAATATTTCATAACTGCAAAGTAATTGCATCCACCATGAAGTAATTAAAACTCTTCATAAATCATAATTCAAGTTGTATTTACGACTACTTATTTGTGCCTCACTTGCATTACACCTTTAGGTGTTTGGACTATTGGTCCAAATACTTCTCTTTTAGAAGTTCAAAGCGTCTTTCTACATTGGCCAATTCAATATCTATACTTTTGAATAGATTTCTATACACGATCCTCATTTTGTTCCTTTACTTCTATAGAAACATTGTTTGAAAAATCGTTGTTGACAACTTTTTTATTTCGGTTCCATTCTCGTAGTGACATAACTTATCGAGATCTCTTCAAGATTTCAATCTTTATTTCAGGTACCTAAAACTCTTCAAGAGTTTTATTATTAGTTATGTCTTGGGTCTCTTTAGGAGCATTCGCCTCCAATATATGACCATCTCATACTACTTTCCATTTACGAGAATTTTGATCATTGGAACCAATTTCAACTATCGTGCTCCAGGCATGATTTACATCCATTCGCTCTAACATGTATTCAAATTTAGAGCATTTTCAGCTGGTATATGAGACTTGATTACTCTCATTAGATTAGTAAATATGTTTGGCAATTGACATACAATAACTTGAATTTGGTACAAGAACTACATTGATAAATTGATGATTTAGGAACTACCTCACTTTAGTAAATATGAGACTTGCATTTCTAGATCATATCATGATAAATTAGGAGTTCTAATTCAATTTCCTATCCAACCATGTATGGCTTATATTTTTATCATTTCTAGATCAATACAGTTTTACAATTGAAGTTGGGTCAATTTACAGTCTTGAAACTGCCCAGATTACAATTTCAGTCTACTTTTAGGGGCTAATTCACCTAGGACCCTTTCTAATTCATTTTAGCCCTTTAGACCCTTATTTCCCCTGTTTTTACATGCTGAGTTTGGTCCCTATTCAGTTCATTTAGGTCCTCAATTTTATCATTATTCCAGAACAGTCCAATTTCACCTGTTCTGCCAATATACTCATTAAAGCTATTCATTTAACCTTAATTCATGCCAACCTAACTATCAAACATTCATTTTGCTCCCTCCCCTGTATTTTAATAACTTTTCCAGCCTTTATTTTCAGTTCAATTCAATCCCAAATTCACCAATTCATTCAAAAACAGTCCCTAATCATTTTGTAACTACAATTGTGTCTAGTTGCTTTCCAATTCAATTTCTTCAATTCAACTACCAATATAACTTGATCAAGGCCTCATTTAAACATATCACATGATTTCTATTAGGTAATTTCACATTAGCATCTTCTCCTATTCATTTAACACATCAATTCATTCAATTGAATCACTAGGTTAATTCGGCTAGCATGCTTTAACTATCAATCCAATGTTTGTACAATCTAGCATATTACCCAAGGTCCCTTCTTTCAATTCACATAGTTCTAACATTAATTCAAGCATCAATTAAGCTTATACAACAACTAATTCTATCTATAAGCACCACACAACCAATTTAAATCAATATCATCATTCAATCGAATGAACAAAGAAGAAAACAGGCTTACTTACTTTCTAGCTTAATTTCAATGGATAATCCTTACACATGCAAGCTCCAATCTTAGTATCAATGGTGTTTTTCTCTTAAACTCTCTCTCACTAAGACTCTCATATTCAATTCGGGTAAATGGAATAAATGAGAAAGATGAAGATGATAATCCTCCTTAAGTGGATTTGGGAAAGGATTATTTTATCTTTTAATTAACTATTAATCAAGGCTTAAGCAAGGGCATTCGGGGAATGTGGAACTTTAGCATGCAAGCTCTAAATTTGTTAAACAATTCGATTAAGTCCTCCTAATTTGATCACTAATTTCTTTCCATCTTTCAATTAAGTCATTAACTTATATAATTAGCCTAATTACAAAATCCAATTAAATTAGCTACTTAGGCAATTGGCTTCAATACTTTTAGGCTAGGATTTAGGGCATTACATAACTTGGCTTTCGTTTTCAGTGAAATATTTTTTCTTTCAACTTAATTTCCAAAGATTTGACATTTTTCGTTTTTTTGAGATGAGGAGGTGTTATTGTGGGGGTTTTAACTGAGTTTAGTCTAATTTTAAGCTTTTCTTAACTAAATAATTTGTGGGATTAAGTTTGATTTGAAGAATTTGATTTTGTGAGCAGGTCGCTGCTGGTTATTTGTGATGAAATCATGGCCTCACCATCACCATTGATCTCGGAGAAATTTTCCTTCAGTCCCATTACTCGTGCAAGGGTAAGGAAATTTAGAGATGTGGTCAGTAATAAGTGCAATCATGCATGGAAGATTATTGAAGTTGCTATAATTGAATCAATGCCCTGCAACGTGAAAGATTTCCTGAAACGTGAAAGGGAGTCAATGCAACGTGTTGCATGTTTATTACTGATGCATATGTTCCATTTGATTATTATAGTTCTAGTATGCACATGTTTTCTATTATGTTGTTTATTGTTTATTTTACAGCACTAGAGTTTGTTGAATCATATAACATATATTTATTATATTTAGCATGCATCATATTATATTATTTATTTATTTATCATATTTTTCGTATTTATGGGTATTATGCAAGGACAATGAATAGACACAACACGAGGATGATTCAGAGAATTGTTACTATTGGAGGTGCTTGCTTAAGGTAATTGCTTAGCTTTGGAGGTGTTTGCTTACGTTCACATTGAAATTGACGTGCTTGCTTACCTTCACAATGTACGACAATTCTAGAGAGTTGCTTGCTTGAGGTGCTTGCTTACATTCACATGGAAAATGACATGCTTGCTTACCTTCTCAATGAAAGACAATTCTAGAGAGGTGCTTGCTTGAGATGCTTGCTTACATTCACATGGAAATTGACATGCTTGCTTAGATTCACATGAAAATTGACATGCTAGCTTATAATTACATTGGGCGACAAAAGCACACATTTCAATGTTTATTTTTTATTCATTATCCCTTCACATCCCCTAGAAATGTTGGCCAATCACTTCATTTTGTAAAGTCTATAAATAGAGGCTAGTTTTTCAATTGTAAGACACAACTTTAATTTATGAAATTTGAGAGTCTTTGTCTCTATTGTTCTTTGAGAACTTTATCAATCCTTCAAATTCTGCTTGTTGAATCAAACCTTTGATATATTTGGTTTCTAGTTCTACTTAATTAGTGGGTTAAGATCCTTATTTCGTTTAGAGACCGTTATAGAGTTTGGGTCACACTTTTTAGTGTTGCCTCAATTCCTAAGTCCTAAACTACTAACCATCTTCCATCATCCAATTATGCCACCACCATCGATTACTTTAACCATCTAAAATTTCAGAATCTTTATTCTCATTATCATCTATATCGTTACACACCATCACCCTTTAAACCATCCGAAACCGCTGCAAGTCTTACAACACAAAGTTACTTCATTTAATATCAGGCAAATCAAGCATCTCATAAATTCCAAGATGAGATCGCATTAGATGGTAATCAGATCTTAGGCTAAATCAAGTAAGCCTTTGTGTTTTGCTATTAAAAAAAACAAAAAAAGAGAAAAGAAAAGATTTTTTTTTGAAAAAAAAAACGATTAAAAAAAGAAAGCAAATCGACAACAAGGTTTGAGATTTTTTCTTGTTTTAGATCGTTATTTGTTCGTTTCAATATTCTAACTTTGAAATGTAAGCCTTTTCTTCTAAGCCTACACCATATCTTTCGAAATCTTAACATTTATTTTGCAGCTGATCCAACAAGTATTTTAGAGGATTTTGAGTAAGCTCGATTAAAGAACTTTTGAGATAAAAAGAGCGATACAAGGCACGAGAGAAAGTGAGTTCATATGGGGATAAAAGCCAGACCCCAAGTGCGAACACGGGTGGAGTGAATTTTCTTTTTGAGTGACTTAGTGAGGATTTTTTGAGTGATTTTTTTCTTTTTTGGAATGAAAAGTGAGATTGCAAGTAAGGTATTAAATCTTCGTTTCACTACTAATCATTTTCTAGTTACACTAGACTTTACTCTACATGATTTTAGTCGTGAGATGGTTTGGATGATTCAACAACGTTTGGATCCCATAAAAAATAAGTTGGAACGAATAGAGAAAGTTTCTCTTTGGAAACAAACAACTCCACCGGAGGAACAAAGGTAGCTAAAAAGGAGAGACGACACTCAATCATTTTCTAGTTCTACGTCCAATCATAACAGAAAATCTTATGAAGAGAATTCCAATTCTCAAATAAGAAGCAATTCAAGAAGTTCATCACGGAGCAAGCCAAACACTTATGTATCTTTCAATCCCGAAAGTCTACCTCGATTTCAAAAGTGTTTTGACAACTATGTCAAAGAAACACAGATGCAAGAAACAAGTGTTGAAAAAGAATATTTTGAGATGGAAAAAGAAATAGAAAAGAGTGAGATCGAAAAAGAATTTGAAAAGAAAAAAGAGTTTAAGCAAGAAAACAAGATTGAAAAATAAGAGATTTTTGAGGAAAAAGAAAAATGGAGTGAACAAAATGAGTTTGATGTAAAACCAAGTGAGTATGAGAGGCAAGAAAATAGTGATATTGGAAAAGAGATTGTTTGTGCAAAAAAGGAGAGAAAACAAAATTGTTTTGCACTTACGAACATAACAACCATTTGCCTACTCTTGCTTTATCTATTTTGTAGGGATCCAAGAATGTGTCTTTAGAAATTATCCCAATAGAGTTGCCACTCATCAAAAACATCAAACATCAACCACATTTGTTTCATTCATCATATGTGGTTTGACATTTCTTTTGATTTTGTGATAGTGTTCCCAAAAACTAACTTTGAATTCTTTTCTAGGAAAATGAATCAATTATTTGGCGCATCGAATTCAAACCAAAATGCTAAGACTCTTAGTCAATTTTGGAAGAATTTTTGGAGCAAGATGAATGTCGCACGAATAGCATACCATCCAACTTTTAAAGAAATCGAAAGGGTCCACTTCACATATTCAATGAAATTAACTTTCTTTCCTAATAACCATGTTGTATACACAGAAAACAAAGTTGAAGTACCAAGGAAAAATGTTTCTAAATAGCGCACCAAGTTATTGTCTTCCAAAACGTACCAGCCACAAGTGATTATTCAAGATAAATATATGAATCGAAGACTATCCACTGAGTCAAGGGCGATCATTAGGAAGATTTTGAAAACTTGGGAGAACTATTTGCCATATGTAGAATTTTTTTGCAACAGTTCGAAATTTTCTACCAATCAGCATCCACCGTTTCAAATAATCAACAGATTTTATCTTTCAAGTTCCTTATACTTAATTTCTTTTCCTACTAATCCAGTTGTGATTGTAGATGACAAAAAGAAGCTTAAATCGATGAAAGAGCTACATTGAAAAATGTGAGGGAACATTGAGAAAAGAACAAATCAATATGAACAACAAGCAAATAAAAGGCAAAACCGAGTCAACTTTGAACCCGAAGAATGGGTTTGGGTGCACTTCAGGAAGGAACAATTTCCAGCACAAAGGAAATCTAAACTCTCACCTAGAGGGGGTAGGCCATTTCAAGTATTGGAGAAGATCAACGATAATGCCTACAAGATAGATTTTCCTGGAGAGTTTGGTGTCAGTGCTACTTTTAACGTTTCAGACTTATCTCCTTTTGAGCAAGGTAACGATTTAAGGACAAATCGCTCTCAAGAAGGGGAGGATGATAAGATCATGGTGTCACCACCACCATTGGACCCGGAGGAATTTCCCTTAGGCCCCATTACTCGTGCAAGGGCAAGGAAATTTAGAGATGCGGTCAACAACAAGTGCAATCATGCATGGAAGATTATTGAAGCTGCCAAAGTTGAATCATTGCCCTACAATGTGGAAGATTCATGCAATGTGAAAGGGAGTCCATGCAACGCGTTGCATGTTTATTTCTGATGTATATGTTCCATTTGATTATTATAGTTCTAGTATGCACATGTTTTTTATTATGTTGTTTATTGTTTATTTTACAGCACTAGAGTTCGTTGAATCATATAACATATATTTATTATATTTAGCATGCATCATATTATATTGTTTATTTTTGATCATATTTCTCGTATTTACAGGTGTTATGCAAGGACAATGAATAGATACATCACTAGGTTAATTTTGAGAATTGTGACTATTGGAGGTGCTTGCTTGAGGTGCTCGCTTAGCTTTGGATGTACTTGTTTACATTCACATTGAAATTGACATGCTTGCTTACCTTCACAATTGATGGAAATTCTACAGAGGTGCTTGCTTGAGATGCTTGCTTGAGGTACTTGCTTACATTCACATGGAAATTGACATGCTACTTATGATTACATGAGGCGACAAAGGCACACATTTCAAGGTTTCTTTTTTATTTATTATCCATTCACACTTCCCTAAGAATGTTTGTTGGTCACTTTATTTTGTAAAGCCTATAAATAGAGGTTGGTTTTTCAATTGTAAGACACAACTTTGATTTATGAAATTTGAGAGTATTTATCTCTTTTGTTCTTTGAGAACTTTATTGATCCTTCAAGTTCTGCTTGTTGAATCAAACCTTTGATATCTTTGGTTCCTAGTTCTACTTAATTAGTGGGTCAAGATCTTTATTTCGTTTAGAGACCATTATAGAGTTCGGGTCACACTTTTTTAGTGTTGGCTCAATTCTCAAGTCCTAAACTACTATCCATCTTCCATCATCCAATTCTGCCATCACCATCGATTACTTTAACCATCTAAAATTCAAGAATCTTTATTCTCATTATCTTCTATATCGTTACACACCCTCACCCTTTAAAACCATCTGTAACCGTTGCATGTCTTACAACACATAGTTACTTTATTTACGATCGGGCAAATCAAGCATCTCGGTAAATTCCAAGACGAGATTGCATCACTTTGTCCTTTATTTCTGCTGAGTTTATGTATTGTTTATTGACGATCAAATCTCCTAATTGTTTGGATTTCATGTTATTGTTCTTTTGAAGATGGTTGTTCCATTGAATATATGAGTACTCATTTCCAATTTCAAGCTAACATAAAATCTGCAGCGTCGTCCCAATGGAACCTTCAACATAGATTTATCAGAGTTTTTAACCGTCGAGTCTTGTCAATTAGACCTGACAAACTTGACTCGAGACCCGAGAACCGAACTGATTTACTTGAATCGAGACCCAAAATTGACCCAAACACGATAACCCGAACTTGATATGAAATTCGAAATAAACTGAACCGAATTTTAGTTGAACTTAAAATGGACCCGAACTGATTTTCAACCGAACTGAATAGACTCGAACCGATTTTCAGCCAAACCTATTTCACTCGAATCGAAGGCAACCTTAAATAAAGAAAATATATTAAAATAAATAAATAAATATGAGATGTGCACTGTCGTACAACTCACAAAAAATTCAAATATACATGCTATATAAAGTCATATATAGGGTAGAAAAACCTAACTCGGCCTAAAAACCTAACTAAAACTGATCGATCTCCTATTAACCCAAGATTGACCTGATCCGAAAGTCAACCGAATCAAAAATCAACCGGCCTGACGTCCTGACCCGATACCCGAACTAAAATCACAATAGACCTGAACTAAAACGAACCAAACTCGAACTAACCCGAACCAAACTTAAACCGAATGTAGTTAGACACAAAATAACCTGAACCGAAATAATCTGAGCCAAAACCGAACCTAATGATCTATTTTCCACCTCTTGTCAATATCAATCTAGATGGCATTTTTTCCTTTGATCATGTTGACGGTGTCACCGACCTTCTCCACAGGATTTACCAGCCAGATTCCCTAAATGAGGCTCAGTGGGGCATTGTTGACCTCGAAAACCCTTTGAGCGCCACCGAGATTGTTCTGGTCATAATCTTCTTTCATAGTGAAAGCTTCACTTATTTCTCTGCCAATAGTGCTATCTACGACATCTTTTTTTGCTGTCTCGTTAGCCTTTGTAAGGCTGTTGTTGTGTCTGTAAATTATTGGCGATCATCCGAACATAGATATCCTTGCTCATACGTTGACAGTTAGGCTGCGTTAAGTAGGTTTAATCAATGAACACCATAATGCAAGATAGAAAGCTCTTTTGGCCGGATAAAGTAAGGTTCATGAACAATTTTTCTTCTTCAAATTTTTAAGTTTAGTTATGGAAGAAAAACATGATAGAGAAAGAAGAAAATTAAAAGTTAACGTAACACATCATCATTTTTTAACGTAAGTTAATGAGAGCACCTTAAAGAAGAAGATGAAAAGTTAACCTAATACAGATTAAAAGTTCAATAACTATATCGTAAATTTTAAAAGTTTAGTGATCAAAATAATAGCGCACTAAAGTTCAGTGACTATTTATGTAGTTTACATTTTCATTAAATAGAATGTTGAGATTTTAAGATCCTTTCTTAGTTTTTGGGTGCTAGTTGATTTTGAACAAAAATCCTCTACCCCTAAGTATGCCTCCTTCTATGCCCTTCGCTAAAAAAAATTTAAAAAAATTAAAATTTAACCCTAACCCTAAAATTAAAACCCTAAACCCTACACTCTAAAAAATACATCCTACACCCAATTCCCTATAACCTAACCATTAACCCTAACCCAAGACCCTAAACCATAAAGCCCAAACTTAGTTTTTAATGTGGGGCATAGAAGGAGGCATACTTAGGGGCATACGATTTTCATCTGTTGATTTTGCACAAAAATCCTCTGCCCCCTAAGTATGTCTCCTTCCATTGCCCCACACTAAAAAACATTAAAAAAAATAAATTTCAGACCCTAACCCTAAAATTCAAATCCTAAACCCTACACTCAATTCCCTATACCCTAACCATTAACCCTAGACGCTAACCCATAAACCCTAAACTTAATTTTTAATGTGGAAGCATAAAAGGAGGCATACTTAGGGGACAAACGATTTTTATCCGTTGATTTTGAACAAAAAATATACAATAAATGCTTAACAAAAAAATTAGTGATTTTATTATTTTTAAAAAAATAAATGCTTATTTCATCAAAAAATAAAATAAATGCTTAACGAAAAAAATTTAAAAGAAAGTCAAATATGAAGCAACGTCATAGAATTCAACATGGTTGTTGGAATAAAAATTCAGCTTATAGTGATGAATTGTCGGGGTAAAAGAGAGACGTGTAGGATATAGTATCTTTCCGGATTCCTTTTATATATCGTTTATAGACGTATAAAAGGACGAACTTCAGATCAAATATATGAAGGAAATAATTATTAATTAAATATTTAAATTAAAGAATTAAAAATGGAAAACACTTTGATCTATTAAATTTAGGGTATGATTAAAATTTAATTAAATTTAAGGTTTGTAATTCAAAAATAAATTAAAATTTTAAATTTTAAAGCATAAGTAGACATGCTTGTAAAACAATTACACTAATTGTACATTAAATATTATCCCATATAACATTATATTAAAACCATTTAGTTACATCGCGTTTCTGTCCAAGAATAACTCCACCCCTGAATTTATAGAAATAATAAATAAGGGTATATTTAGTAAATTATCATTGAATTTTACTCTTAAATCTATTTTGGTCATTAGAAATTAAGCATGTTTAATTTATTTAGTGAAGTTTAGACATTAAACATTTTTTGTCACTAAAGTTTAGACATTAAACATTTTTTTATCACTCTTAAACCTCAAACAATTATAGATGGTGGTCGTTTAGTCCCAAATTTTACTATTCATTTCGCCTCGGCTTCCTGAGTCTAAATTTGACTTACATTTTGTCAGAAAGTGCTCCGTATATCACAAACCGTCCAAAAACATTATGATTTCTCTCTCCTCAATCTCCCTCCTATAACGCTAGATAAATCTTGTTTCTCAGTATATTTCTTCTCTCATGCCGATGAGGCTTTCTTTTGTTAAAATTTTAATGAAATTCTTTAATTCGTCGGTAAATAGACGTCATCAAAATATTAATAAAAAAAAACAAAAAATATTTAATATCTAAACTTTAGTGAATAAAATAAGTTTGAATAGTCCAACTAGAACTCCTTTAAAGAACTAATTATCTTATTAATAAAATTTATTTTTGCTGAGGAAAAATAAAACCCGCCTCGGTCAGAACCTTACTTGCTCCGTCGTTGCTCCTAGCTCAAAGGTAGGTTATACCCGTCCTGCATATGATAAGATTGTTGACACGAAATTGTACTTATTGGTATTAAATATTATCTTTGACTTTTTACATCTGATATGTGATTGGTAGTTTCACTTTTTTCATACAATATTAGCATTCTTACGTCTTTTAGAATTTGTCGTGTAAACTACCGTAATGCTCACTTACGTTTGGGTTGTGTATATTTTTGTTCATTGATTTTAAAAATTAAACTTATGCTCATTACGTTTTCGGGGTGTAAATTTATCCTTATTGAAACGTTTTTTACCGTTAACATTTAACAGGAAGCAGATTTGGCAAATTAAAGGTTAATTAATAAAAGGCTTAATACCCAAATAGGTGCCCAAACTATGCTTGTAGATCACTTTTGGTGCCTAAACTATTTTTAGCTCTAAATAGGTGCTTAAAGTTTCAATTTTGGTCATTTTAGGTGCCCAACCGTTAATAAAAATCATTAGCCAATTAAATTGTGACAAGTGGCATGTTTTTAATTTTTAATTTCTTTTAATTATTTTTTAAATAAAATTCAAAATTTAATTTTCTAAAAAAATTGACAGTTTTAAATCTTACAAAACAGTCCCAAATCCATAACTCAAAACCCTAAATCCCCAGATTACAGTCGTTGTCGCCGTTTACTACCTCACCGAAGACCACCACTATCGCCGCCGGACCACCACGACCGTTTCCCCCAACCACCCATTGTTGATAACCGACGGTAAGTGTGTCGACGACTTCCTTTCGCGATTTTGGCTTCTTTCGACGTTAGGAAGCCGATCGACACACCTACCACCGTTTACCGGCGATGGGTGGTTGGGGGAAACGATCTTGGTAGTCCGACGGCGGATATAGGGGCGGCGGCGTAACCATCGGTGGTGGATTCGGTTGGGGAAGTTAAGGATTTCGAATTTGGGGCCATTTTGTGAGTTTTGGGAAATTTAGGGTTTTTATATATAAAAAATTAAGTTAAAATAAATTTAATTAAAAAAGAAATAAAATAAAAAAATTATTTTTTTAATAAAAATAACGGTAGTTAACGGGTAGGCACCTAAAATGACCAAAATTGAAACTTTAAGCACCTATTTAGAGCTAAAAATAGTTAAGGCACCAAAAGTGATCCACAAACATAGTTTGGGAACCTATTTGGGTATTAAGCCTTTTATTAATTAACCTTTAATCTGCCAAATTAGCTTCCCGTTAAATGTTAACGGTGAAAAACGTTTCAGTAAGGATAAGTTTACACCCCGAAAACGTAAATGAGCATAAAGTTTAATTTTTAAAATCAGTTAGCAAAAGTGTACACAACCCAAACATAAGTGAGCATTACGGTAGTTTACCCTATTATTTGAGTTCCATTGAATTTAATTCCATTAATTATTTGAATCGTTATTACTAAGTAATGTCTCAATTCTAGATTTAAGAAAATATTATAAATAAAGAGAATAAAGTAAATTAGTCAACTGAATTTCAGGGGTCACAACTAATATCTTAGTTAAGATTGAACTATATCTTAGTGTTTATATTTTTAAGGTTTTCTTCATTTGTGTTGGAGAAATTTTGTCATGGATCCTCATTTTTACCTCAGTCATGGTCTCTATATATAAATCATTAATTTCATTCTTTTTTATGTTGTCAACTTTCTCTAATGATAGCTTTTACATTTGATAAAAATATGATAATTTAAAAAAAAACTGTTTCTTAAAATTTGATGTGAAAAAATATAAGTACAAATTCACTTAGTAAAAAAATTGACATGAAAAAGAAAAATGAAATAGATATTTTTTTGGTGAGGAGCATGATTGATATGGTGAGGGGGTTCATAATATAATTTTCTGCGGTATAAGTCTAGTTTGCCATTGTTTTTGAAAAGTGCGGTGAAAACAGTTTTAAAACATGTTTCTGGTTTGTTGGATTTAAAATGAGAGTGATGAGATTATTACAAAAACCCACTTTTAAATAGTTAAAATGTCTATTTTAAACTTATTGATGATGCAAATGAGTAATTTTACTCTTGACTTGAATAAATTATTAATTTTTCAGCAAAGTAAATTTATTTGTTAATATCTACATTACCCTAGAAATATTTTTTTCTAACAAAAACATTTTTGAAAAACAATCTAAAACATTCGTTCGCACAGATATGAGGGTATTTTTGGTTTAATAGAGCTTTAAGTGATTTTGTTTTTGTTTTCAGTTCCGATTCTTATTTAGTTCATTCCAGTTATCCGTTTTCTTGGTTTTTTTTATCAGGGATAGACTGAAGAAGTTGAGGAGAGATAGAATGATTTAAAAAAATTTTAAAGATCTTTTTTATTAAAAATCTATTTTCGTCTTTGACAGTAAACATGTATGTAGATGCATAAATTATAATTTTTGCTAGGAGGAACCAAACATAACACAAATTATAAGATTTTCTTGGTAAATTATCAGTATTCAATTCACTGGTTGACTAGTTAGATCGAATATTGCAGAGGTTCATTAAGTGGTGACGCTCCTAATTCTATTTACCTTATTCACAACATCATGATTTGAACATTTGACATTGTTTAAAGAATCTAGTGTCTTATCCCTTTAGATTAATTGATTGTATAAATAATGAAATAACCAGACTAAGACCCCTAAAATTTAAATTTTTATATCATTTTTTATTAATTAAATAATTAATTTAATGGTAAAAATTAATTCTTTTTCCTATATAAATAAATTAATTAATCTAACAATAAAAATAATGTGTTTGACAAAAGTTCAATCACGTTTCTATAGTTTATTAAAGAAAGACTTAACTACAAAATAAGTGTCCAAACTATACTCTTTTTTACTTTAGGTCCCTAAAGTGTTTTTTGGGTCACAACATGTGTTTGAAGTTTACTCTGTGACCATTTTTAAGTAACGTCCATTAAAAAATTAAAAACAAATGCTCAAATTATGCCTTTTTTGTTTTAGGTGTCTAAAGTTTTTTATAAAAAAATAGTGATCGTTACCTCAAAATGATAACGAAATAAACTTTAGGCACCTAGAGCAAAAAAAACATGTATGGTTTGGACACTTATTTTGTAGTTAAAACTTAAAAATTATTACTTTTTTTAGATATTACTTTGATTGTTCAAAATAATAAGATATGATTTCGTTATAGAGGGGGTCTATTTTTTAATTTTCGCTCAGGGCCCTGAAAATCTCTGAGACGGCCCTTACTATTACAGGATGCTACGTGTAAGTGGGAGGGGCAATTGCCCCCAAAATTTGATGGGTTAATTACATTTTAGGTCTAAATAATTTTGAAACTATTGCAATTAAACCCTTGCGCTCCCAAAATTTTTTGGTCTATTATTCTTTTAGGACCTATCATTTAGAATTAATAAAAATTAAACTTTGACTCCTCTTTTTTGGTATAATTACTTTTTAAGGGCTTTCAATTTTAAAATTTGTAAAATTAAACCTAAACTCTCTTAATTTTCATTGTTTAATTACTTTTTAAGACTATATTCGTTTCAAAGTTAATCGTATCCCCTCTCGTAGTTCAATACTGACTTTATTCCTGACTATATATTTAACTTTTTATGAGATAAATAAAATAGAATTGATTGGATATATGGAATGCATTTCCACAAATCTTAAGCGACAATTTTGTATTTTGCAAGTTGGGCTGCGAAAGCAAAGTACCTTTCCAAGCATAGAAGTTGTTTTTTTAATCTCATGTGTGTTTGTTAAGAGGTTTGTAGGTGTCTTACCAAACAATGTCATTTTTAAAATTTATTTTTTAAAAGAAATTTTTTGATGGGTTAGGGTTTTAGTTTAGAGATTTATGGTGTGAAGTTTAGAATTTAAGGTTAATGTTTAGAATTCATAATATAGAATATAATGTTTAAAGTTTAAGATTTAATTTTTTAAGGTTAAAGTTACGGAATTTAGGATTTAAATTTTAAAGTGTATCAAAATTTTACCTTTTTAAAATATAACATATATCATATCATTACATCCAAAAAAATATTTTTATATTCTGCAAAAAATAAAGTATAGGATATAAATAAAACCTGGACCTTGCTTAGCGAACACAATGAATTTAGAAATGAACCGGTAACATGAATAGCCGGACATGTGGATGATATTATTTTGGGTGAAGTACACAAATGGTCACTAAACTATTTTGATAAATATAAAACGGACATCAAACTTTCAAAAATTACATAATGGTCATTAAACTTTAGTTTTTATTACAAAATGGTCACTAGGCCGTTAACTGGGAGACATGGCAATTACAAAAAAAATGTATAATAACATATTTAATCATAAATATTTACACATTCAATCAATTTAGACATCAATAATGAGGGTTAAATTAGGAATAAATTGATTAAATGTGTCAATATAGAAGATTAAATGTTATTTATTCAAAATTCTGTAATTGTCGCCCAATTAACGACATTTAACGGCTCAATGACCATTTTGTAACAACAATTCAAGTTTAATGCCCATTATGTAACATTTCAAAGTTTGATGGCCATTTTGTATTTTAGAAATAGTTTAGTGACCATTTGTGTACTTTACCCTATTATTTTTTTATTGAATAGAAAGGTATTATATTCTCAAAATAAATGTGGAGATTTGAACCTATACAAAATGGACAAAAATCTTTTACCCTTTTTGATGTCCTTTTTGTGCCCTAGCACTAGAAATTCAAATCCTAAGCTATAACCCTAAATTCTAAATCCTTAACCCTAAAAATATACCATGCAGCTAATCCTCTAAGACCTAACCTTAAACCCTAATCTTGGACCTTAAACCTAATTTTTTAAAAGAACACCCAATTTCTACTCCTACAAAAAGTATCATATTTTTATTATTTTTAAAATGTAAAGTGTACTCTATATTTCTTTTATAAAAAATAATTTAAAATTTATAAGTCAATGACTTAATCTTAGGTTAACCTACTATAGTCTAATTGAAGTGATGTAATTTATTGTTATATTTTTAAATATATTTAAATAAATTAACAAAACCTACGTACAGATTTTTTTTTTGCAAGGGAACATAAAAATCCGTTGCAAACATATAGAGTATCACTTCTCAATTTTATGAATTGTCAGAGCTGCAGTTAAATTCCTCAAAGAGTGAAGTTTATACTGTTGGTGTTCCATTGGAAGATTTGAAATTAATTAAAAGCATTATTGATTTTCTTGGCAATCTTCTCGTTAGACGTTTAGGGATATTTTTGATGACCAAGAGATTATCTGAAAAAGGTTATAGTCCAATATTGGATAAAATTAAAGTTTAAGTATCAGTCTGGTTTGCTTGAAAACCTAGTTTTGTTGGAATGCAGGCATTTTATCTTTTGCCTAAAACAGTACTTAATAGAATTAGGGTGAACTGTGTAAATCATCACTAAACTTTACTCTAAAATTTATTTTGGTCACTGAAATTTTAAAACGTTCAATTTACTTACTAAAATTTAGACATTAAACATTTTTCGTCACTCTTTCGTTAACTTTTTGATGGTGTCCATTTACCAGCAAACGAAGGAACTTCTTCAAAATCCTAACGGTGGAAAGTTTCACCGACACGAGGGAAGCAATATACTAAGAAACAGACTCCATCAGAAAGCGAAGGAGGGAGATCGACGAGAGAGAAACTGAAAGGTTTTTGCTCGGTTCGTAAACTTTAGGGCACTTTCGAGAGAAATAAAGGTCAGATTCGGACTCAGGGAGGCGAGATGAAGCGACTGGTGAAATTTGGTACCGAATGATGACGACGGTAAACGGTGGAGTGAAGAAATGTTCAAAGTCTAAACTTCATAGACCAAAAGCGTTCAATGTCTAAACTAGGTTTGAAGCTTCAATGACCAAAATAGGTTTGAGAATAAAGTTCAATAATGATTACATGATAGTATTTGTTTATATTTTTTCTATGTCATTGCTAATGTAAATGTAAGGAATGGTAGAAAATGATTTGATATCCCTTACATATACAAAAACACTCAATTATTTTATGAATGACAATTTTAAACAGATTATCTAAAAAGATAGGGTCATTAAACTAGGAATCACATATTTGCTACTTGTATGTTTTAAAAATACATGGACCTTTGTGTTGGGATTATGCACTATCCAAAGGGATGCATATAGTGGGAAACATGAACTACAATGGTTTTGTGATAGGGTGAAAGGGAAGGAATAACAGGCTATTCAAGTGTTTAAGCAATAATGAGTCTAGTATAGTACCAATTAATGTTAAAGATATTGTTGGTATAAGACTTGGGAGGAAACTTATTAATCGTGTTGATACTTCAGATAATGTTAAAGATATTGTTAGAGGGAAACAATCGATTCTTAAAGATCTAATTTTTTACGCGAAATTGAGAGCCTTGACTTGGCTTAACTCTTCAAAGGATGGAGCAGAGATTGATCTCAATTGGTGGTGGGATGATCCGTTGAAATGCTTCTCTTTGGATCATGTTTTCTGCAAAACTCTAATTACTACAACTGGATTACTGACATTCACTGTCACTGGTTTTATTTGGGAGGGTGCAGCTGGTTGTGGAGGGGTCTTAAGTACGGAGGCTGGTATTATCTGTGCATTGTTTTACGGACCTGTGCAGGGGTTGGGGTCGGATTTTGCTAGTATAATTGCCACTAAAATTGCCCTGAAAAGTTTTTTAGAAGCAGCAGGGTTCAGAAATGTTGGGTTGTTGGTTGTTGTACGATCAGCTACGATTCTAAACTGGATTGTCAATCCTTTGCTTCGCCCGTGGTGTTGGTGGCAGGAACTGATGGAGCTGGATCAGTTAGCAAGAAAAATTGGAGGAGTGAAATTCTTGCAGTCTAACACTAACCATTCTGGCTTGATCGATGGGCTAGCAAAAGAAGGAGCAAGAAGATCAGATTGTTTTAAAGCATGGTGGTAGTTTCTTTAGTGTTTTAGTGACTTTTTTATTTACAGTATTGTATTATCCAGTTCCCTTGGACTTTATTCAAAGGCGGTGAATTTTGTAACAGTGGGGTTAAGTTTTATTGCCTTGTTAGGTGGGCGGTTTTGATTGTATCTTTTACGATTTATGTGTATTCTTTTGCTCTATTTAGGTTTAGGGAAATTTTTAATGAGGCACACAAATTTAGATAGCCTATTATGATTTCTTTAATCAATCATACTTGCCGAGCAAAAAAAATGCTCATCATTATTTTGTTTGAAACATTAGGGAGTAGTTGATTTCTTTTTTGTTTGTTGGATAAGATCAGTACAAGATACTTTTGTTTAAGATGTCTCTTACCGTGTTATGAAGTTTTTGTCGTAGTTTAATTGCTTTTTAGATCGTTTAAAAGTTTAATGGCAAAATCGATACACTCTTAAAGTTTAATGTTTAAATAACACTCTTATAAAATGTACGATTATAATCTTATTTTTTTTAAAAAAAGAAATTGTTAACAATGGATGACAAAGAAATCAACTAATAGCTTTTCGTTGAGTGACAAGAGACATCACAGCAGCCGGTGGATCTTCAAAGATAGTCTCCCCCACAGAAGAACCTCGGGATAACATGGCCAAAGTGTCGGCCACCATATTGAGCTCACGCTGTACAAGGGTATTTTCTGCCGATGATCGTGTGCTGCACATGAGCACCCGCGACGAGAGAATTAGTCACTGTTATAGTCGATACATACTTTAGCTCAAACTAAAAAAATATGTTAGCACTCATTTAAAAGAATTTTAAATTAATTTAATGATACATATAATACTTTGATTTTGATCCAACTATATGTACATCTACAAATATTTTACTCTATTGTCACGACCCGCACATTTGGGTCCGAGACAAATGCGCAACAAGCAACCCAAGAGGTTCTAGGCTTGCCAAGACCATCACACTTGGCCCGACACTTGGAGAATGCTAGAAAGCCCGCAAGCCCACAAGACTTAGCCAAATCCATGGAGGATTCAGGAGGGTAATTTGGTCAAAGCATTATCCATTTATTTGAATATAATGTGTAGATAATGTTTGTGATAATTAGAGATTTGAATTTGAGATTTGATCAGATAAGATAAGATCAATCTCGACCGTCGATGTAATTTAAACTGAGCCGTTGAATGTAGGGGAGTTCAACTATAAATAGAGGCTCCCTCCTCACTTGTAAATCATTCAATTGAAATCATCCATCATTTGAGTAATACACTTGGCATTTACTCTAAAAACACTCTGTAGTGTTCTTCGCGTTCTTGAGCGTTCTTTCTCTTGTTCTTGTTGCCTTTCTCTTTTGTTCGGTTCCTCTTGGAACGATCTTGTGTTTCTGCGACTTGGGAGTATTCGATCTTTCGGATCGAGGATTCAGGCTTACTTAGTCGTTTGTCTTAAGGAATCGACTAAGGCCGCACGTTGGGTTGGTTCAGAAGTCTAGCCCCGTGACAGTTGGTATCAGAGCGAGTGTTCGAGCGCAAACACTGATTGGAGATGGCAAAGAAAGGAGGGAATGTTGCAGCACAAAAGGGTGTTGAGGCCCAGGCTGACGATGGAAAGCGAGACAGTCCGAGCAACACTGTGCCTACGCTGGAGGAAAGGTTGAGAAAGCTCGAAGGATCCATGAATGATGCCCGAGAGGAGATTGACGTTGTCAGAGTACGTCTTGACGAGCTGGACTCTTCGGGAGAGGAGCTCGAAAGCAACGTGCAGGATCTAAAGAACAACGTTCGAGACCTTGACCAGTGTGTCGACAGTGCGGATAGACGGAGTGATGCACTCGAAGCCGAGCTAAAGGCTTTGAAGGCGGAGATGATGGAGGAAATCAAGGAGCTCAAGGGAGAGCTCCAAGTTTACAAGGCTATCGTGACTGATATGTTAAACACGGCAACATTCAGACCAAAGTTGGACGTACCAAAGCCGAAGGAGTTTAGCGGAGCTAGATCGGCCCAGGACGTGGAGAACTTTGTGTGGAGCATGGAACAATACTTTCGTGCTACAGGCATCAAGGATGATGCGGATAAGGTAAACATTGCTTCTGTTTACTTAACTGACGTTGCACTTTTATGGTGGCGACGCAGATGCTCTAAGGAGAAGAGCAAGGATATTCCCATCGGGACTTGGGAAGAGTTTCAAGCTGAGTTCAAGGAACAATTCTACCCAAAGAACGCCCAACAGGAGGCTCGGGAGAAGCTGCACGAACTCAAGCATGAAGGTTCCATCCTGGAGTATGTCAGACGGTTCACTGAACTCAAACTCCAAATCACGGACATCGCTGAAGCTGAAAGCCTTTTTATCTTCAAGAACGGGCTTAAGCGATGGGCCAGAATGGAGCTGAAGAGGATGGGAGTCGAGGAACTCTCCAAGGCTATGGCCGCAGCTGAATCCATAGCCGAGTTCGAGATGGCGGAGACTCTCAAGCCCCAAGGCAAGGGCTATGGTGGGGGAGTCAAAGATGGGGAAGGTCTTGTATGCTGTGTCTGCGGAGGAAAGCACATGATGAAAGATTGCCCCAAGAATGATCGTCTTAATGCTGTCAAAGGCGATGTGTCCGAGGAGTCGGACGAGGAAGTGACGAGACTTGGTGCGATTGCGAGTGTCAAAGCAATCAAGTCGAGGGTAGAGAAGCAACTAAAGTGCTACAATGTAAGGGGCCACACAAGTTACGAGCATGCCCACATCGAGTCAAGCCATCCAAGGGGGTGGACGAGCCCGAACAGAGCGAGGCTGCGAGACTTGGTTCGATGATACTGAGTTCTGCTAAGGCGAGAGTACGCAAGCAGAAAGGGTTGATGTTTATCGACATCAACATTGCGGGACGATCGAGGAGTGCTCTAGTGGACACCGGAGCAACCGATCTATTCATGTCCAAGAAGGCTGCCGACAAACTTGGTCTTAGAGTTGTGGGTTCAACTGGAAAGATCAAGACTGTGAATGCTAAAGAAGCTCCAATTGTTGGAACGGCACAGAAGGTGGAGCTGCAGATTGGTGAATGGAAGGACAAGGAAGACATCAAGGTAATCAACTTAGATGACTTTGATTTTGTTTTGGGATTAAGCTTTCTTGACCGTATAGATGCTATTATCGTTCCTTGTGCCGACGTCGTCTGTGTTTTGGATCGCAAACAACGTTGCGTTGTGCCCTCGTACCGAGACAAGGGTAAAGGAACCAAGATGCTGACTGCCATTCAGCTTGCCGAGGATGCTCCAAGCCAAGGAGACATCGCTTTGGGGGCTACTGTTGGAGGAACTACTTTAGTGGGGCAAGAGTTGCCCGAGTCAGCCAGCGACATGAGGCCCGTGGAAAAAGCACCTTTGGGCAAGGTGGAAGAAGCATTGAACTTCAAGTGTAAAGAAGGGTGCGGGAAAAGTTGCCAATGGGCAACGAGGCACCAAACTTCAAGAGGGAAGGGTTGATGCCGGTTAGAGTGAATGCCACGAAGGAGGCGCATCTCAAACTTCATCGAGATGTGCGCAATGATGCAGAACGAGAAGTTACACGGCGGAAGGAACCAAGGCGAGCAGTCTGTATAGGAAGACAACCCAGCCCGAGTCGAGCGCTCCTTATGGGGGGAGCTGTTCTTATGGGGGAACATCGTTGCCCGATTCTGAGTTGGGAGCAAGCCAATGTACCATGGAAGATCCAAGATCAACCAAGAGAAGTCTTTACTGAGACAGTGATGAGGGCATCGCCAGATTTGGTGGGGGAGAATGTCACGGCCCACACATTTGGGTCCGAGACAAATGCGCAACAAGCAACCCAAGAGGTTCTAGGCTTGCCAAGACCATCACACTTGGCCCGGCACTTGGAGAATGCTAGAAAGCCCGCAAGCCCACAAGACTTAGCCAAATCCATGGAGGATTCAGGAGGGTAATTTGGTCAAAGCATTATCCATTTATTTGAATATAATGTGTAGATAATGTTTGTGATAATTAGAGATTTGAATTTGAGATTTGATCAGATAAGATAAGATCAATCTCGACCGTCGATGTAATTTAAACTGAGCCATTGGATGTAGGGGAGTTCAACTATAAATAGAGGCTCCCTCCTCACTTGTAAATCATTCAATTGAAATCATCCATCATTTGAGTAATACACTTGGCATTTACTCTAAAAACACTCTGTAGTGTTCTTCGCGTTCTTGAGCGTTCTTTCTCTTGTTCTTGTTGCCTTTCTCTTTTGTTCGGTTCCTCTTGGAACGATCTTGTGTTTCTGCGACTTGGGAGTATTCGATCTTTCGGATCGAGGATTCAGGCTTACTTAGTCGTTTGTCTTAAGGAATCGACTAAGGCCGCACGTTGGGTTGGTTCAGAAGTCTAGCCCCGTGACACTATCATGTATCAGCATTCGGCAGTACATGCAGGGTATAAAATAACTTGGTCAGCGTCACCTCATTGGTGCTTGCTCCACCGCACCCGCGAAATATGTTTTGTTCTCAGCTTCAGCCGGACAAAAAATTTATTGAATTTTTTCTGTGCTCATTTTTATATCTCAACGCTCAAAATTTAAATTTTATATTTAAATTTCGAATCATAAATTGTGGACCTAAAAAATACATTTTACCCTACATTCTTTAAACTTAAACCTTTGACTTAATTATTTTAGTGTAAGACATAAATAGAAGCACAAAAAAGAGATGATTTCTATTCGCGTCAGCCTCGGATAAAACTCTATATAAACTACAGTCACAACCATCTCGTATAAACTACAAGTCTACGAAAATCCGAAAGGGAAGAAGAGGGAAATGACGACCAAGAATGTGGAGTTGCATCCGGTGTGGCTGATCTCGGCAGCAATGGTTGGAGCTTATGTTTTTCTGTTTGGTTTTCTTAAGAAAATAAATGAATGGTACTATGTTATCCGGTTGGGGAAGAAGAAGCATAGCTCTCTCCCTCCTGGGGATATGGGTTGGCCTTTCATTGGAAATATGATTTCCTTTGTCAGAGCTTTAAGATCCCAAGACCCTAATTCCTTCATCAACAATCTTGTTCATAGGTATTTTCTTTTCTCTTTGTCTCCAGTCTTCACCTGCCTTAAAACATTTGCTTCCATTTTAACAGCTATTGATTTCATTGACAGGTATGGTCAAACTGGGATTTACAAGACAAGCTTGTTCGGGAATCCGAGCATCGTCGTTTGTAATCCCGAACTTGCTCGAAAGGTTTTGACGGACGACGAGCAGTTCGAATTCGGATATCCTCCGTCTTTTAACAAACTACTCGGGAAGAAGTCATTGCACGGTGTTTCGAATGCAGAGCACAGGCGTTTGCGTAGGCTATTGGTTGCACCGATCAATGGCCATGAAGCACTCTCCATGTACATTGGGTATATGGAGGAAATCGTGATTTCTTCACTGGAAGAGTTGGTTCGTAACGACTCTCCCATTGAGTTTGTAACTGAGTTGAAAAGGATCAGTTTCAATGTCATCACGAAAATTTTCATGGGCTCAACCGATTCATTTTCTGAGTCAATGGCCGAGTACTATGCACATATTTTCCAAGGACTGTTTTCTCCTCTGCCCATTGATGTTCCCGGTTTTCCATGAGATGAGATAAATTGCGAGTTACTCAGGTCAACGTTCGACTTGATTGGACTTGATTCGAGCTTGAACTCGACTGGAATTTTTAACAAGCTGAGCCGAGCCACTTGATACTCGACTCGAGAAGATTGCGATCTACTCGAAAATATAATATACTAAAATTTTTAATATTTTAAAATTAGAATAAACTAAAATGTATGTCGCTGGGTAATAATAATCATAATAATAATATTAATATTAATAATAATAATAGGCTATAAATAAGATAAAATAATCGCGAGCTACTCGAGTTGACTCAATCAAATCTTGGCCAACACTCGACTCGAGTTGAACGAGCTCGGACACTCGGCTCATTTACACCCCTCACCTAAAACCAACTGGTTTTCATGTTTTCAGGCAAGAAAGATATTGGTAAATGTTATTCAAACTCAGCTGGATGAAAGAAGATGTAAGAACAGTAATGACCCGAACATTAAAACGGGCATGATCGACCTACTCTTGGATATTAAAGACGATGATGGTGAAAAACTGGAAAACGAACAGATTGTCAATTTACTATTAGGGTTCTTGTTTGCTGGTCATGAAACAACTGCACATGCAGCATTGTGGCTCACCATTTACCTTCACGATCATCCGGAAATTCTACAAAGAGTAAAGGAAGAACAAGAGGATATTGTAAAGAGAAGATCGCCGTCACAGAAAGGTTTGAGCCTCAAGGAAATCAGACAGATGGAATATCTGTCAAAGGTATGTTTTGTCATAAATTTTTGCTTTCCTAAAATGGCAAAGAACCATGAAATCAAGTCACGTCGTTGGAAATTTCAGGTCATCGATGAGACCATGCGATTATACGGTATCCCGCTTATGCTTTTCCGAAAGGCAAAAACTGATGTTAAGGTTAACGGTTAGTATGTTGATAATTGATGCTCCTGGATTTTGTTTTATTTTCATCTAATTATGTGTTCGGTTATAAACTAGTTTTTTTTTTTACAAATCTTAATTCCAATCATAATCCTACCTAAGAGAAGGGGAACGAGACTTTAGAGGAAGGAATGAGAGTGTTCCTAGTGGGTCTAGAACTCATAACCTAAGGGAATACGAGGGAACAAAGATGAGCTGCTTGGCCAACCGGCCAAATTTTGTAAATGTTATAATCTAGATAATTAAAATTTTGTAACCAACAAGTAATTTTGTCATTATAGTCGAAACACGGTTTTGTATAATATCAGTTTTAGTCTTCGAAACTTTTACATTCTAGTTGTGAATTAACCGACAAATGAGATGGTTCGACAGATACACCCTCCAACCACTTGATTTACTCTTTTATGCTATTGTCCATCAGTTCAATAACTGCCAAATGAGATTGTTCGACAAACACAGTCAATTCACAACTAAACAATTGAAAAAATATAGGTACACACTCATTATGACGTTAACAGTGCCCGATAGCGGACACAAACAATTCACTAATGAAAATTTTAAATATGAATAGTTAAATTTATTGAATTATTTTGAATTAGGACCAAATTGATAGGATGTATAAGTTTTGAGAATAAAATTAATGCTATACCAAGCCGCATTAGATGCTCATTTTAATTTTAATAGCAAAGTGATCTGATTATAACAAAAATTTTAATTGAGTGACTAAATTATAACTTTTAAGAAAAATAACTTGTTTGTAACTAAACACAAAACTGAGTGACTAAATTATTTTACCCTTCTTCATACGTTTTCTCATTGAAATGTTTTATATTTTTTTTCTTCGAATTATCAAGGCTATGTCATACCCAAAGGATGGAAAGTTTTGGTTTGGTGCAGAGCTGTTCACATGAATTCAGAAATTTATTCCAACCCGAACGAATTCCTTCCCTCAAGATGGGATGTAAGTCGGGGAAAAAAACATGACACTCATCTTCTTCAAATTTCAAACATAACAATTTAACCCACAAAGCTGTCTGGTTTCACTTTGAATGCAGAACCATAAACCAAAAGCTGGGTGTTTTCTTCCTTTTGGAGCAGGAAGTAGGACATGTCCTGGAGCTGATCTATCCAAAATCGAGATGTCCATCTTCATTCATTACTTTCTCCTGAATTACAGGTAGCTGCAGCTGATCTTTTCATCTACGTTAGTATTTGTTTTAAGGATAATTATATAAATCATCACTGAACTTTACTCTTAAACCTATTTTGATCATTGAAGTTCTAAAACATTCAATTTACTCATTAAAGTTTAGACATTAAACATTTTTTGTTACTCTAAAACCCCAAACGGTCACAGATGGTGGTTGTTCGGTCCTAAGTTTCACCACTCACTTCATCCCAGCCCCCTGAGTTTGAATTTGACCTCTATTTTACCGAAAAGTGCTCCGAAGTTCACGAATCGACCAAAAATCTTCTGGTTTTTCTCTCATCGATCTTCCTCCACTCTCAGATGGAGCTCGTTTCTCAGTATGTTGCTTCTCTCATACTGATGAAATTTTCCACTGTTCGAATCTCGAAGAAGTTTCTTCGTTCGCCAGTAAATGAAAGTCGTCAAAAAGTTAACGGAGTAGTGACAAAAAATGTTCAATGTCTAAACTTCAGTGAGTAAATTGAACGTTTTGAAACTTTAGTGACCAAATAGGTTTGAGAGCAAAGTTTAGTGATGATTTACTTAATTTACCCTTGTTTTAATACTGAAACTTATCCATGAATTGAATTTACTTTATACTGTGCAGATTTGAACGGATTAATCCAAATAGCCCAATCAGATTTCCTTCGCCAAGTCCTATAGACAATTGTCTCGCTAGGATCACAAAACTCCCATGAACATAAAACATGAATTGTCATCATACCAAAAATAATAGTACAAAGTTACTTTACTATTTGTGTACCGGTTGAATTGTATCCCAAAATGGGCAGACTTTCTGTTTAAAATAAGCTGATTATTGGCCGTGGCCTAGTTTATTTGATCAACCTTGTATGTGTGATCATGTTGTGCAAACATTTGTTCACTTGGGATAGAAATATAAATGAATAGAGCCTTCGATGAACATAGTTAATTTACTATTCGTATACCAGTTGAATTGTAGCCCAAACTAAGCAGACTTTCTGTTTATTATTGGCCGTGACCTAGTTTACTTGATGAACCTTGTATGTGTATTCGTGTTGCTGGTCATTGTATTGTAGTACCTGAAATTTGATGATTACATATATGCAACTGAAGCAACTTATATTGAACACTTTACTTGTAGGAAAAGAGATTCGGCCAAAGTAAAAGGAAAAAAACCATCCGCCCCTTTTCGGTACCATTTTCTATGTTCCAACACTAAAAAATTAAATTTTAAGCCCTAACTCTATATCCTAAATCATAAACCCTAAACTTTAAAAAATACTCTACCACTAATTCCCTAGACCCTAATCTTAAATCCTAACCTTAAACATAATTTTTTAGGTTGGGGACATAAATAGGGACACCATAAAGGGGCATGAGATTTCTATTCCAAAGTAAACTGGTAGGGTAAATTTAGAAATATTTATAAAGTACTAAATTTTTTTAAAACATTCGTAAAAGAGTTTGAACGATTTTGGTTTTCTTTCTCTTACAAGAATGCAAAGGGAAAAGAATCATAAATATGATTAATGTGATTCTCTCAACTGAACAAAATTCCTCTGCCTCTTTTTTGGTGTCCTATTTATGTCGTAGTACTAAAAATTTAAACCCTACACTCCAACTCTAATTTCTAAATCTCAAACTTAAAATAAAATTAAATTGAAGCTTAAACTAAAATTCGGTGCTAAATTTGTAGCATGCAATTATTGGCATTGAGCAGACTTTCTGTTTAAAATAAATGAACTGTCAAATAGAGTAAAGGGTCCAAGCAAGAAAGATTAAACAACTTTGTAGTGTGGAACCAAAAGTTTGATAATTGCAAGTAATTGAAGCAATTTGATTTAACACTTTATTTGTTGGAAAATAGATTAGTCAAAGTAAACTTGTAGGATAATTTTTTTATGTCAAAGTTAATAATTAATTTGGTTAAAATCACACCAATTTGACAAAAAAGGGTTTTAAGTCAAATTTAACTTGGAAAAAAGTAAATGCTAAATTGATAAAAATGCCATAATGTCAAAATTCGTCCCAAAGTTTGACCAAATAATCACTTTAACTTTTTTTTAATATTTTAGCTCTTTATGTTTTATTTTGAGTCAAAATGGCTCCTTCACAAATAAAAATTGTTAGTTGACTAACGATCAACTGTTGTTGCTAACATTACACGTTTCACATGTCTATGGCGTTGATATTCCACTGCCACAAAACAAAAAAGTCTTATTTCTTAAAATTAATGATAAATGAATTTTTTTATTAAATTAATTACAAACAACCAGAGTAAAAGTCCCACTTAAGCACTAAGCTAAACAACCCGTGAGCGAACACATTTGGCCAGTTGACCAAGTTGTTCATCTTTATTCACATATATTCTCTTAGGTCATGGGTTCTAAACCCTCTAGGATCACTTTCCACCCTTCTCCTAGAGTCCCTTTCCTCTCCGCTCTAGGTAGGATTAAGATTAAAATTAAGATTTGTCAAATAAAAAATTTATTTTTTAACAATATAATCCGTAACACAGCTTATTTTAAACTTGTGTTTTTTGGACAAAAATCTTGTCTCTTTTTTTGTCCCTTTTCAGTGCCTTTTTATGCTTCAACATTAAAAAACTCTAAATTCTTAGTCCTAACTCTAAATTTTAAATCTTAAATCAGAAATTATAAACCCTAAAAATAGACTTCACCCCTAATTCCTTAAGCTCTAACATTAAACCCTAACCTTATCCTTAATCCTAAACCTATTTTTTTGCGTGAGGAGCATATATGGGACGGGCAGAGATTTCTATTTGCGTCTCTTTCTTACTCTCCAACATCACCTAAAATCTATTTCGACCAAAATCACCTAAAAATCATCCAATAATTTTCTACCGCGTGTATATTTCGATTCCGTTGTTTTCTTCCAAATATCAGAAAAAACGACCTAGTAAAGCCTTCCCGTACTTAGTCCACGGATTTCAATCCGAAGGAGGGATGCCGTTCGGAACTCTATGGTGGTTCATATACTCCGGCTGCTCTTGCTTTTTCGTACTCTTGGCGGGCATGATGTCGGGCCTCACTCTCGGACTAATGTCTCTCGGTCTCGTCGAACTCGAGATTCTTCAACGCAGCGGCACTCCCACGGAGAAAAAACAAGCTGGTACAAACGCATTATACTTTTGTTTTCTATTAATATAGTTTTGATCATTATTCATTATTATATTAGATTTGAGTTTTTGTAGTAGTTGTTGGTGTTTGTATCTGCTATTTTGCCTATGGTTCAAAAACAACATCAGCTTTTGGTGACTTTGCTTCTTTGCAATGCTGTTGCTATGGAGGTAAGAACTGATTTAATTACTTTTTGGTCCAATTGGATACGAATTTAAGTCGAATTAACACGCATTTGTTTATATATATCATTGTTCAAATTATGGATTTGGTCCTTTTGCTATGTCAGTTATTAGCTTGTCATGAACTTTGAGACATTTCCAATTTGCAGGCCCTTCCTATATACCTGGATAAGCTTTTCAATGAGTATCTTGCTATCGTACTTTCTGTGACTTTTGTTCTACTTTTTGGTAAGGTAAGCTGTTCAAAAAACATTTGTATGGTGTTAGTTTCACTTCATCCTTTGGTATATGATTTGTGCAGAAAGTTTAATCTAAAGGCTATACACTTTGCTCGAGTATTAGGTAGGCCGTAGGCATGGACATAGACACGCAATTCAAGCACAAACATATTCGAATAGATAAAGCATTGAATGGTATATATCTTTTCCAGATTCTGGATTGGATGCTGGGGCATAATGATGCACTATTTAGGCGGGCTCAACTCAAAGCTCTCGTCTCCATCCACAGCCAGGGGGCAAGTCAATTTGATGTTGCTTCAGGTTTCAATATATAGTAAATCCTTGGGAGAGTATGTTAATATGTCAAGAAATCTAGAACAGGAAGAATATCTCCTATGTCTCATGATTAGTGCATAATTGATCTATTTTATATGCACTTAATCCCTGTTTTTTGCATGTTTTCAAGCTCATTTAGGTTAGAATGTACATATTTGCATTTAGATAGGTAGTTACACCGCATGTGCTTAAATTGTCATATATATTGATGCTTTTATGAGAAGATGGTGTGTTTGTGGTGGATGTGCATGATACTGATGGATGTTGAAGGATGCTAGAGCAAGAGAGGAGCAGATCGCATGGCTAGAGCTGACGAGGCATAAAGAGTTGGAGAAGAATTTATCTTTGCCTATGTGGACTTTCTCCCAAATTATTGCGTCCCTGATTTTATGTTTTGATTATTCTATTTTTATGCTTTAGTTGTTTTATCTTCATCTATTTTGTTCATGTCCTTAATCCATAGTTAATTGTAAGAGCTATTTGAGAAAGGCTTGTTAACTATTGATCTGTGGCTTAATATTCGAGATAGTTAAGTTATACAAACATGAACAGTGGGGCTAAGCTATCAACTTAGTCTTAATCCAACTTAGACATAAGTTTAGGGTTTCAACGACTAAAAGGGTGTTCTTAAACAAATAATAAAGGTGTTAAGGTTAACTCAAACATGTATCAGCTTAACTACAATGTTGTTAACTTCTAGGCATCGAGAAAGTCAGAAGTTCATTAGAAAATCTTGTCGAGTAGATGAAGAATCCAAGGGTTTACGTAGACATATTGCTCGTTACTATAGCATTGATCTAGGTAATCAAGCATATATCCTTAACAATAATCCCAACCTTCATAATTAATTGTTAAGTCGCTGCAGTTGTTTGTCTTTATCATAGTTATCTTTAGATTAGTTAATTTAGTTTCACTTAAACCAACATTCACCAATACTTGCAAACACATTCCTAAATACGATAACCTCATATTTATTAATCCAATCCTCGTAAGTTCGACACTCTGCTCTCACTTTATTACTTGACGAGTATAATTGCTCTAAAGTGCATCACTATTCGACAAGTATTAAGCTTTTGGCGTCGTTGTCAGAGATTGACAATTGATAATTACTTTGTAATTACCCTTAGAACTTTTATTTTTATTGCATTTAATTTTTGTTTTTATTCTCAAGTTTGTTCTAGTGCATGATCAAAAGGTCTACTAGAGAACCTATTCTTTCATACAACCCGGAAATCGAAAGGACTTTTCAAAGGCTTCTACGGGAGAACAAGACGATGGTGAACGACAAAGATATTCCACCAAGGAACAACTTTGAGAACGTGTGTAATCCACAAAAAGTACTTCCAGTCGATGGACAACAAGGTATTGGAGCGAGAAATAATGGCTAAGTCTGACAGGAGGATCCACCTCCTGCCTGGACCAAAAGACATATTAGAGACATTATTGAGCCCGTTATCAACAACCTTAATCCACCGATTGTGGTACCTAATCTAGGGACGACCCACTTTGAGCTAAAGCTCGTTATATTCAACATGCTCAAAAATATTGGACAATTTGGAGGATTCACAAGAGAAGATGGTCGTGAGCACATCCAAGCCTTCTTGGAAGTCTGTGATTGTTTCAGGCAACTAGATATACCTACCGATGCCTTTCGACTCAAGCTATTCCTTTTCTCGTTGTGAGATCAAGCCAGAGCATGGTTGAAAACTTGTTCCGCATGATCTATTAGATCTTGTGACAACTTGTGCAGTAAGTTTATGCACTGATATGATCCACTGAACATGCACAACCAAAAGCGAAGTGACATCATCTTGTTCCAACAATACGATTATGAATCTATGTACGAAGCATGGTACAGATACAAAGATATGCTTCAAAAGTGCTTGATCCTTAGATTTACAGATTGGCTACAAGTCACGACATTCTATAATGGCGTCAATGCACCAACAAGGATGATGATCGACTCGTCATCCAATGGTACTTTGCTTGACAGAGAACCTGACGATAGTTTCAGAGTACTTGACCGGATAGCCAACACCGACTACCAATTCCCAAGAGGGCGATTAAAGCCTGAACCCAAAGTAGCTAGAACACTCCAATTTGATATATCACATACAGTAGCAGCTCAGCTCTCGACTATCACCAACTTGCTCAAGAACATGCAAGGGACCTTTAACGTATGCGATGCCAAAGTGGTGCAATACACTTGTGAGCACTGTGATGGGGAACATTTGTCAAGCGAATTCCCTCAACAACAAGAATATGAATGTTACGTAGGGAACACAAATCGTAACACCAATCCATACTCCAACACCTACAACCCATAGTGGCAGCAACATCCAAATTTTGGTTGGGGAGGTAACAAATGAAATTCAAGAGTACAACCAGCTACATCAATCGATCCTCCTGGATTTCAAAAGACTTAGAGGCAAAACCATGGAGCTTATAACTCTAAATCTAATTCTTTTGATAGTTCTTATCAAAATTTTATAGAAACTACCTATGTCATTATGCAGGATCAAGCAGCCCACTTGAAGAATCACAATGCCATGCTCACAACACATGTTTTCATGTTGCAAAATCACCAATCAATCATGCAAAACAACATTGCCTCAATAAGGTCCTTTGAGACTCAAGTTAGGTAGATTGCTTAGATGCTGAAAATGAAACCATTTGGCAGATTACCTAGTGATACTAAAGTCACTAAGGCCGTTAATCCAGAGCAATACAACACCATCAATCTACCTAGTGGCGTACAATTGAGGAAATAAGTCAAGTTTGGGGGAAGCTCTCCAGTAGATCCTTCTCGAAGCAAGCCATCCATCGATGCTCATGCACTAAAGGCACCAACTCTTGTGCCTGATATAGTGAGTGACCTTGCTACTAATGGCAAGGATGCAACTGCATCCAATAAGCCACAAGACGAGCCTAGATCACGACCTCAATTCCCACATAGATTGAAAGCTCAGAAGTAAGATGCCCAGTACCATAAATTTTTGGGGATGCTCAAATAGTTGCACATCAATGTCCCACTCCTGGAGGCCATTGATCAGATGTCAATCTATGCAAAGTTTTTGAAGGAGATCATGATAAAGAAGAGGAATGTTGGTGATGTTGAAACTGTCACCACCATGGGTGAGTTTGCAGTTGTGCTGAGTGATTTTCCACCCAAGATGAAGGACCCTAACAGCTTCACCATTCGATGCTTGATAGGCCACAACTACACCGGTCGTGCCTTATGTGATCTTGGTGAAAATGTGAACTTGATGTTGAAATCTGTGTTTAAAATATTAGGAATGAGAAAGGCAAAGCCTACATCAGTGATCCTTCAATTGAATGGTCGATCTCAAATTCGACCTGAGGGTAGAATTGAAGTTGTGCTTGTTAAGGTAGATAAGTTTTTCTTCCTATCAAACTTTATCATCCTTGACTGTAAAGCTGATGTGAATGCACCCATCATCTTGGGGAGACCATTCTTAGCCACCGGATGGATCGCGATCGACTGTGAGAATGACAACTTCACTATGAAGATGAACGACCAAAGGATCACATTCAACATCTTCAGCACACCAAAGCACGTGGACAACTATGAAGAATGCCAGCTCGCGGAAACTAAAAAAGCTCATACTAAGGGATGCCTAACTGAGATGTGTTATGGTGATACGCTCAGTTCTGATAAACAAATTAACCTTGATAGGGTCGCACATGGCACTAAAGAAAGAGGTAAGGTTACGATCAAACAATCTAATGCTATGCCTCATAAGCCATGTATGAAATTTGGACCTGTGGATTATGCTAAATTTGATTCTCCCAAGTCATCCCTAGATATCTGAGAATACTTGGTATTCACCTTCTCATCTTACAATTAAAAAACACATACAGAGAAGATTGTTACATTACATTTTGTTATAACTACTAGTTTTAACCCTAACCAAGAAACTAGATTGTTGAATGTGTTGTCACAATATAATAAATCTCTTGGATGGAATATTACTAATTTTAAAGATAGTCCTACTTTGGAAATGCATGAGGATATACTTATAGGTAATTACAACAGAAGGATGACACCACAGTGGAAACTTGTTCCAACTGAGAGAGCTATGGATGTATTGGAGATCATCAAATGGCACAATAGACCCATTTATTTCATTTTAGATAATCCTTGGAAGCTTTGCAATATGCTAATCCCCAACCTATCAAACTTAATGAGTTGTTGCAATGGTTAAGAATTTTTAAGTGAGCACTAGTCCTACGTGACAAGATTGAACTCCCATTATTGGATGCCTAGCACATCCTCATCCTATCCTTTTTTACTTTTTTACGTTTATTTTTTGCAATTTAATTTCCGCATTTTTTGCTTCACTTTCTTTTAAAAGTTTTCTTTAATAATTTTTGGCAATTATCACACAAGGTTACTTGCAAGGCCCTCCACAAAGCAGGAAAATATCGTTTGAAAGAAGGGGATATTCCTTGGAAATCGGGAGACAGGATTTCAACCCACTTTACACCAATCCGCCTTGCATACTTTACGTTACAGACTTTTCTCCTGCCACTACAAGCCTCTCATCAATCACACACAATTAAAATCATCTCTCACATTCTTCACAATATTCAAACCTTTCATAATCCTGAATCACTTGACCCCTCATTCTTCTTGCAATTTTGATTTCTGCCTATCACTCCGATAATTTTCTTCTCAAGCTCATACATTCTTCCAACAATGGCCAAAACAAGAACTGCAAAATGCATCAATGCCAGTGCTTCACCTATAACTTTAAAACCCACTAGGACAATTTCTTCTAACAAAACCCCTGCTTCAACCTCTCGTCGAGTCTCGAAAAGTCCACGAGAAGCCTATCCTCATAGAATCTTTTCTACTCTGAAGATGGAACAACGATTTGAGATCTTCAAGAACAAACAACTACTTACGGGGAAATGATTGAAGTTTATCAGCACGCACAAGACCTAATTTGATGAGAGTGTCTGCTCAATGATAGAGACCCATGGATGGGAAGAGTTTTTCCTACGCCCTTCTATAATCCCCGCTGGGAGAATGATCGTCCTACACTCGGTAATGACCGGATGACATATCAATATTGGAAAGATGACCTTTGAATCTATTGTTAGCAGAGTAATTTCCTCTGGCAAAAAATAGCCTCTACTCTTCCCCAGCTTGATAACCGCCTTATATAAAAAGGCACAAGTTAGGGCAAACCCCGATGATGTGATCATTGAGGCTTCTATAGGGACAATGCCAAAAGAGATACCCAGACTTTAGGGACTGTTGTCTAGCTCAACATCCCTCAGCACCATAGCCACAAATTCTTTGCACACCGCTCTATTTGGTGCAATGGTAGAATTCTTTAGGCTATTCTTCGAATATGTTCGAGCAAATGATTTGGCAATGAGAGTCGTGCTGAACCAATTGTCCCAAGGGTCTAATTAGGCATTTCTAGTATTTATAAAGAATTACTTTGTTGAGATTCCTACTAATCAATCATTTAGAGAGGAAGAAGAAGAAGAAGACAAAACGGACGACAAAGATACATAAGAAATTTCCCCAGCCTTTTTGATGTTGTTTCCAAGACAAGGAAGAGGAAGGTAGGTCATGCTGCAACTGCTCCCCGTCGATTGAATAAGCAGAAAAGAACCTAAGACAGGCAAGGCCCCCATGCACCTTGAACCATCAACTCCAGCTAGCCCAATTCACCGGTTAGAGACGACTCTGCAGAGGTACAACAGCCAGCAGGTCGGGCCACTCCCTCTCCTGTCAAAATATCGCCAACTTCAACTGCAACCACTCCTAGAACTCAGACTAAGATCTCTGCAAGTCGAGTCTTTGAGCTAATCAATGAGCTGTAAGCACACTTGGGGCGTCGACATAAACTTTCCTCCACATCTAGCTCCTTGGCATCCAACATTCCTCCCATTGACAAAGGCACCCCTGCATCTCTTGCACCCCCTAAAATCCAAAAGACATCACCGACACCTGCACCCTTTGCGCCTCACACTAGAAACTGAAAAAAGAGTCAAGCATGTCGTGCACCACCACCTTAGTAACTCCATGGGTTAGTTTTTCTTTATTTTTCTTTTTAGTTTAGTTTCTACTTTTCATTTGCATATTTTAGTTTGATTTGTTTTGTTTTTCCTTTTTATTTTCTTTTTGCATTAGGGACAATGTTCTTCTCAAGTTTAGGGGAGTACATACCCTTATATATTAGGTTAAAATTTAAAATTTAAAAAAATAGAATTGTAATTAGCCTAATTTGTCTGGTAGGTTCCCTTTGCTATGATTCCTTTGATGTTGAGACTATTGTTGCGTTGATTATGACTTCCTATGATAAATCTACTGTAAACTCTTAAAACCACAAGTTGCATGCAATATGACACTTAAGAAATCTTAAGGATTCTCTAAGTCGACTTTCTGATGCTTAAGCATAAAACAAAAAAGAATGAACTCAAATGCTCAATATAGCAAAACAAAGGCTGAAAACTCCCTAAAATCCAGAAAATAAATTAAGAATTGATAATTTAAACAAAACTATTGAGGGACATTCTTCTATGCATCTTGTTATCTTAGTACACTAGGTGATTTGTGTTTGCTCCATTTAACTTTCCCTAGTAGGAATTGTAGTACTGGAAAAGAGTGAATAAAAGTCTTTAGGGGATGACACTACTAGTAGGGCTTGGGATGGTCTGTTTGCTCTAATCCATCTTTAGGTACCTGAAGGGTTAGTGTGATAAGTTGAAGCCTCAAGGATACACTTTTCAAACGTAAAAAGAACAGAGAGTAAAAATGTGCTGAAAGAGGAAAAACAATATGTTGAGGTGGAAAAAGAAAGTAACCCTTAAGCTTCTCTAAGACTATTAAGTGATGAATGCATGTAACCAGCACACACTGCACTCACATTAGATTTAATCTTTTGAATAAAATTGTAAGCTCTAATACACTTGCTCATCATCAACATAGCTGAGGAATAAATTACTGCTGCAGCATAACTTGAAATCATTATAATCGTAGCTTAGTGGAACCTTAGGACTTATGGGTTGTTTACTGTTCTTACTTTGTTTTTATTTTTTCTTGCTTTCATTTTGCATCACTTGAGGACAAGCAACAACTCAAGTATTTGATGAGTGCATAATTGATCTATTTGATATGCCCTTAATCCTTGTTTTTTGTATGTTTTCAAGCTCATTTAGGTTGCATTTAGGTTAGAATGTACATATTTGCATTTCGATAGGGACTTACACCGTCTGTGCTTAAATTGACATATATATTGGTACTTTTTACGAGAAGGTGGTGTGTTTGTGGTGGATGTGCAGGATACTGGTGGATATTGAAAGATGCCGGAGTAGGAGAAGAGTAGATCGCATGGCTAGAGTTGACGAGGCATAAAGAGTTGGAGAAGAATCTATCTTTGCCTATGTGGAGTTTCTTCTATATACGCAACATTTAATGAAGCGTGAAATAATTGATTTTCTTTAATGAAGTCGTGCATACTTTAAGGTACGAAAACCCTAGTTTCACCGCCTGTATAAGGAAAACTTAGACGCTACTCAATAAGGGTGGATCGATAGAGAGCACGATCTAGAAAATAGTCTTAGTCCGAGCTTGCGAAGAACCATCGGGGCGAAGCTAGACGATTCTCCTCATCGAACAAAGCCATCCAGAGAGGCTGATGGAGAGGAGGCATGCATCACAGTTGGACGACAAGGAGGAAGTGTTGTCGATGACGCTCGACTTCTTTCTTTTCTTGCTTGATAAACTATCGTACTTTATACTTTTAATTATGGTTGTTTTAGGCTCAGGCATGAGCTAAACCTTTTAAGTTGGGATTATTTTGTCATAGATTTTATGTTTTAATTACTCTATTTCAATGCTTTAGCTGTTTTATCTTCATCTATTCTGTTCATGTCCTTAATGCATAGTTAATTGTAAGAGCTATTTGAGATAGGCATGTTAACTATTGATATGTTGCTTAATATTCGAGAGAGTTAAGTTATACAAACATGAACAGTGGGGTTAAGTTGTCAACTTAGTCTTAATCTTTCTTGGACATAAGTTTAGGGTTTCAACGACTAAAAGGGAGTTTTTAAACAAATAATAAAGTTGTTAAGGTTAACGCAGACATGTATCACCTTAGCTAAGTGTTATTAACTTCTAGGCATCGAGAGAGTCAGAAGTTCATTAGAAAATCATGTCAAGTAGATGGAGAATCTAAGGGTTTACGCAGACATGTGTTGCCCGTTGATATAGCATTGATCTAGGTAATCAAGCATATATCCTTAGCAATAATCCCAATCTCCATAATTAATTGTTAAGTCATTATAGTTGTTTGTTTTATCATAGTTATTTTTAGACTAGTTAATTTAGTTTCACTTAAACCAACATTCACCAATACTTGCAAACACATTCCTACGTACGATAACCACGTATTTATTAATCCAATCCTCGTAAGTTCGACACTCTGCTCTCACTTTATTACTTGACGAGTATACTTGCTCTAAAGTGCATCACTATTCGACAAGCATCATCTCCATTTTCGTATCATGATGTAGATTCTTTATTAACCTAATTATTTAGGCCGGCAAGGGAGGTGAGCTCCCTTGCGATGAGACTATGATTATCAGCTGAGCACTAGACTTGACTGAAAAGGTATGCATCACAGTAAAACTAAAGTGATTGATGACCATTTTGCAGTTTCTGATGTTAATGGTCACTTGTGTTGCAAACTTGCAATAATGGAGCAGAATTAACTAACACAAGCTATAGAATCTTCATGCTAATTTCTTTATTGTCATCATAGCTTCACTGGGATCTTTGTTAAAAACTATTGCAGCATCTTAATGTACTTTGCGCTGTTTTCTGTTGTAATATTTGCGAAATTGGACTGGTAATGTTGCTATTCAATTCATATTGTAGTTAATATAAGAAGGATTAATGCATGAATCATTTTTATGTGCTGAAATTTTTGTTTCATACAACTAGTCCCCTACATCTGATCTGTCATAAGAAATAATATAAACATGTTAAAACCTCCTTCAACTTATCCTATACTTTATCAGGGAGGCAATGGGTAAGATTCTTGCACGAGGTTATAGCCGAGTCCCTGTCTATTCAGGAAATCCAAAAAACATTATTGGACTTCTGCTGGTATGTGTTAGGCTTAAAAGTCTATCGACGAAGTCTCGTATAAAGCTTTGCCAATCTTGTTGGTTATTTTACTTATTGTTCATCTCAAATCTTGTTTGAAACTTGGAATAAGGTGAAAAGGCTTCTAACTGTACGCCCCGAAACTGAGACACCAGTCAGTGCTGTTTCCATCCGGAGAATTCCAAGGTTTCCTAGCTATTCATAAATAATTTTTGCAATTTCTATCTAGTAAAAAGTAAAAAAAACACTCTTGTATGGAATGTTTCAACAGGGTTCCAGCTGATATGCCTTTTTATGGTATACTGAATGAGTTTCAAAAGGGCAGCAGTCATATGGCAGCTGTTGTCAAGGTTAATGGAAAAGTTAAGAATCCTCCTGCAACAGCTGATGGAGCAAAAGCTGAAGAAAAAAGACTCTCCAATGCAGAGTCCCAACTCACAACTCCTCTGCTACCCAAGCGGGACGAGAAACCTGATAGCGTAACTGTCGACATCGATAAGTCTTCTTCAAAGCCTCCCATAAACAACAACGATGCCGCGACAAACGAATCATCTATGACATCAGAGGATATTGAAGATGGTGAAGTGATTGGTATTATCACATTAGAAGATGTTTTTGAATAACTTCTACAGGTAAATTAAGTAGTCCCATTCTTTCTTGTTTCGTCCCGGATATGTTTAATCTTAATTTAGCCACTAATTTTATTTACAAAACACAGGAGGAGATAGTGGATGAAACAAATGAATATGTTTGATATGCATAAAAGGTATAGTTGTTCTAGAACTCCAATATTCATCTGATTATCTCTAAAACCTAAAAATGTTACAATGGATGCTATATATTGCAGAATCCGAGTTGCGGCAGCTGCTGCTGCTTCATTGGTGGCTCAAGCACCATCAATCCGGAGGCTAACCGGTCATCAAAAGGGAGCGGTAAGGAAACATTAAAATTTAAACAAAATTTTCCATTTCCACTAAAAATGAAAAATTCTTTTGTTTTATAGGAAGTCCAAAGTAAGAAAGGTCTGCCCCCTAAAAAACCAGCAGAGGGTGATACATACTCCCCCATGGCTACATTAGCTGAGCACAAGAGCTGATAACACACATAATGTATATTTATAATTGTGAAGCAACCGATTTCCAAAACACCAGAGGTAAGATTTCTGTTTAGCTGCAAGGGACGGAGAAAGGGAACATAAAAAAGCCTTGTTGGTTTAAGCCTCAATAAAGTTTCTTGTGCTTAATGTGTTATCTAAATCTATGGGCATGACACTGAAAAACGTAATTAAAACCAAACTTTTTATTTATTTCTTGGGTAAATTACGCAAATCATCATTGAACTTTACTCTCAAACTTATTTTGGCCACTAAAGTTTCAAAACGTTCAATTTACTCACTAAAGTTTAGGTATTACACGTTTTTGGTCAATCATCTGTTAACTTGTTGACGTCGTCCATTTATCGGCGAACGAAAGAACTTCTTCAAGATCCAAACAGTGGAAAACTTTATCAGCACAAGAGAAGCAACAAACTGAGAAACAAGCTTCATTTGACGAGTGACGAGGGAGATCGACGAGAGAGAAACTAGAAGGTTTATGATCGATTCATGAACTTCTTAGCACTTTCCAGCAAAATGGAGGTCAAATTTAGACTCAGGTGGCCAAGACCAAGTGACTGGTAAAATTTGGGCCCAAATGACCATTATCTACGACTGTTTGGGGTTTAAAAGTGACAAAAACGTTCAATGTCTAAACTTTAGTGACAAAAACGTTTAATGTCTAAACTTCATTGAGTAAATTGACCATTTTAAAACTTTATTGATCAAAATAGGTTTAAGAGTAAAGTTTAGTGATGGTTTATGTAATTTACCTTTTATTTTTTAATTTTTAGGGGATTATTTGATATTAGGGTATGACTCGTTTTGGGTAAGAATATTTTTTGTTTAATGACATTTTATAGTAAAACTAAATTGATAAAGTGTGTATTCGAATTAATCATGTCAGAAAATAATTAATTTACAATATAATGATAAGAGAAACCTTTGTTTGTCTAGAATTTAGATTTCATTCTCTTGTCTAGGGGTGTGCATTCGGTTAATTCAGTCGATGACCGAATCGAATTAGCCAAAATTGAATTAACTAAAAATTTTATCTCTTTAACCGTTAACCGAACCGAACTTTATTTGAAACTAATTAACTAAACTGAAATTATTTCGGTTAATTTGATCGGTCTTCAAATTAACCGAACTTCTTTACAAGTTTTTCTATTTTAAAATAACAATATAATTATAATATTAAACAAAAAGAAACTAGAATTCCAACTTCTCAAAAATTAAAACAATATTAAGAATACAATATTCAAAATTAAATTCCATTAAAACAAAACTTCAACACACAATACATAAAGACTAGATTTTCAACTTCTCAAAAATTAAAAAGAAAATATAGAAAGAAAATTAGTAAAACTTTAACTAAAATAACATTTGAAATACGTAATTAATATACAAAAGTCCAATGATTAGCCCTTAAATTATGCATTATTCTATCGATAATTACTCATTAATTGGTTGTTTTAAGTTGCTAATTTGGACATTTTTGTTCATTTTCAATGCAGAACAGTAGATTACAGAAATGTTGAAATTGTGCAATTTTTTATTTTCTGGACTCATGGCTGGATTAGTGGGCATGAAAGTCTGACTGGACGCCACGTCAGCAGCTTCTAGAAGATGGCATGTCAGCATCGATGATAGCTTATCAGCCGCGTTTCAGATGACTTATCAGCCATAATTTAAATTCAAACTTTAGAATTATCTTTTGTAATTAATTTGAATAATTTGGGATTTATCTTTTATCTCTTTAGGGTTATTTTTAGGGTTTTAGACTACTATAAATACCCTCTTTGGGCAAACTCAAAAACCATCTCTCATCTTTTGGGTTTTAATTTGTTCTTGTTTTTCTTTATGAGAAGTTTTTACTTTTCTTCTTCATTTTCACTTTTTCAAGTTTTTACTTTTTTTTTCAAAGATGCTAAGTATGATTTCTATCATACTTAGCTAAGTTTTCTATAGCCAAAGGCTAAAGCAATGACTCAATTCCAACGTCAGGATTGAAAAGCACTTAAACAACTTCGAGTGTCTCTCTGAGCTTTCTAAGTTTAATTTCAAAATCAAAATGATTTCAAAACCAAAGATTGGCGTTGGTCAGGATGTTGTTTTGGTTAATTGTGTGGGAGGAAGGATCGGCTATTGAAGCACATTCGACTTCCTGGGAACACACTCAGCAAAATTGTTTGCTCAGAGGAAACTGAGATCAGAATTAATTATTATTGAAACAACATAGTCCGAGTCGGCCTTTACTTAAACATTTTTGATCTACAACATTGTTGTTGATTAGATCAATTTCCAAAATCGAGATCAAAGATGGCACTTGGGTATTTGGTTTACAAGGCATTGTCACAAGGATTGATCCTTGTAGGCAAGTAACCGGTGTGAATCCCGAAATGAAAAATCCTTTTTTCGATGATCCGAGGAAACTGAGTCAAAGCAAGAGCCCGAGGCTAATCTTTACCATACTGAATCCACTTTCTAATATTCTCTACAATCTCTTATTTTTTACTTAATTCCACAAATCCCCACCATACTTAAATATTATTCAACTCTCGTGTTGGCTCACCGATTGAACAAACATAAATCAGGAAGTTCTCTTAGTCCATGTGGGATCGACCCTTACTTCTCTTTTACTACGTTTGAATTCCTTTATTTATTATTTGAGAAGAATGAATTATATTGACACGAAAACGACGCGTGTCAAATTGGCACCGTTGTCGGGGACTTCGGCAAATTTATTGATTATTTTTATTTGATTTATGACCAGGAAGAATCTGGGAGAACAAGCAGATTATAACCCATAGATTGAAGCATACACTCGAAGACTGCACGCCCAGACACTTCGGGAAAAGAAGCAAAGACAACGACAGCAACGACTAGAACGTGATCTAGAAATAGCATATGAAGCATAATCATATTTCGACCACACAACCGAATAACCAGTTCCGATGGGAGACAACGACCAAACCATTCGACAACTGACTGCGGCCCCTGATGATAACCAACCGATGTGCATAACATTCCCGAATGGCGAGATACTATTCGCTCTCAAGACAGGCTTAATACACCTTTTACCAACCTATCACGGTTTGCCAAGTGAAAAACCACATCAATATCTAAAAGAATTTCACATGGTCTGTCTAAGCAAAAAACCACAGGGAGTCTCTGAAGATCAAATAAAACTTTGCATCTTTCTCTTTTCTCTAGCTGATATTGCCAAGCATTGGCTATTTGATTTACCCTCCAACTCTGCTACAACTTGGACTGACATGGCTCGCCTTTTTCTTGATAGGTTTTTCCCAGCAACTAAGGCAAGCGAGCTAAGGCGAAGTATCCTGAGTATCCAACAAAAGGACACTGAATCTTTATATGACTACTGGGAGCGTTTCAAAAAGCTATGCGCAAACTGTCCACAACATGAATTGTCTGAACAAACGTTTCTCTAGTATTTTTATGAAGGATTAACACCTATGGACATGAAAGTGGTAGATGCAGCAAGTGGGGGAGCTCTTGTTAACATGACTCTGACTGGGGCAAGAACGTTAATATCTATGATGGCCGCTAACTCACAACGATTTCACCCTTCAAGTGAACCATCTCAACGGGTTCACGAGGTAAGTACAGTTTCGCTGGAAAACAAAATTGATAAATTAGCTGATATTGTTCAATCTCTTGTTGTAGATAAAAGAATTGTAGCTAGGATTTACGGGATATGTACGAGCCTAGAGCATCCGACGGACTGTTGTCCGATGGTATAAGAAGAGAACACTACGCAAGTGAATGCCATAGGGAATTTTCCAGGACCTGTACAAAGACAATACAACCTCAATGCCAACTCGTATAATCCAGGTTGGAAAGATCGCCCAAACTTTAGTTATGCTCAAAATCAAAGGCAAAGTCAACCATATCAGTAGAGACAACCCACTCAACAACAATATCAGCAACCGAAGTCATCATTGGAATCCATCGTTGAATGGTTGGCAATATCCCATGAGAAGTTTCAAAATTGCACTGAGGCCCGCCTACAAGATTTGGATAAACAAATGACCCAGTTGGCTCAAATCATGGGGAGACTAGAGTCGCAGGGAAGACTTTCTTCTCAAACAGAGTCAAATCCGAGAGAGAATGTTAGTGCTATCACCCTCCAAAGTGAAACAGTTGTCACACTTGAAGTCCCAAAAGAGAATGCCACATGGTCCAAGAAGGAGAAGGAAACGCCACATTCCCACGTCCAAGGTACATCTTCATTGCCACCACTCCCTCCTCTTTCTTCTCATGAAATCGCACCACCATTCCTGTCGAGATTGATGCAGTGTGACAAAAGAGCCGAAGAGAAGGAAATCTTAAAGGTATTCCAAAAAGTACAAATTAGCATACATCTCCTAGAAGTAATCCGACAAGTGCCAAGGTATGCCCGATTTTTAAAGAAGCTTTGCACCACAAAGAGGAGACTGACTGGTCACGAGAAGCTAAATCTGGGAGAACATGTCTCAGTAGTATTTCAGCGGAAGCTTCCACCAAAGATGAAGGACCAAGGTATGTTCGCTATACCTTGAGGAATATGGAATGTTATAATTAAACGTGCAATATGCGACTTAGGAGCTTCAATTAACGTTATGCCACTTTCTGTTTATAAAATGATTACTAACGAGCCTTTGAAAGAAACAAGAGTAACTATCCAGTTGGCTGATCGTTCTATTATCTATCCGGAGGGAGTGCTTGAAAATGTCTTAGTGAAAGTCGATGTTCTTATTTTTCCTGCCGACTTCTATGTCATCGACATGGAAAACGATAGGACGAACACTTGCTCTAAGGTACTTTTAGGCTGACCCTTCCTAAGCACCGCGCATACAAAGATTGATGTGAAAAGCAGTATATTAACAATGGAATTTGATGAATTAATTCTGTCGATATTATTAATCCTTTAGTTGATGTGTTGAAACTAATTTTTTCGATAATTTTTACAAGGATCTTGAACTTTGTCGTAGAGAGGAAGAAATGAAGTTTGAACATATTTTTTCTATCAATTCTGACTTATTTTTATCTCCCTCTAAAACTAAAATGTTACCTTCTATTTTGCAGGCGCTGGAGATAGAATTAAAACAATTGCTGGAGCACTTAAAATATGTCTTTTTGGGAGAAAATGAGACCTTACCGGTGATCATCTCAAACAAGTTGTCCGAAAAAGAAGAGAAAACACTAGTGAAGGTATTACGCACGCACAAGGAAGCCATAGGATAGACTATTGCCGATATTAAGGGACTTAGTCCCTCGACTTGAATGCAAAAGATTAAAACGGAAGAATGAGCAAAACCTTCTACGCAAGGACAATGTCGGTTGAACCAACCAGTGATGGAGGTAGTAAAAAAGGAGATACAGAAACGCTTTGATGCAGATATAATCTATCATATTTCCGATAGTGATTGGATAAGTTCAATTCACGTGGTACCTAAAAAGATCGGAGTTACAATGGTCCAAAATTTGGAAGGAAAGTTAGTTCCAACGCGTGTACAAAATGGATGGAGAGTCTGTATCGACTACAGGAAGTTGAACTCTCTCACTAGAAAAAACCATTTTCCTCTTCCCTTTATAGATCAAATGATTGAGAAATTAGCTGGGAAAACTCATTATTATTGCCTTGATGGTTTTTCAGGTTTTTCCAAATTCCAGTTGCGCCAGAAGACCAAGAAAAAACAACTTTTACTTGTCTATTCGGTACATTTGTGTATCGACGGATGCCCTTTGGCCATTATAATGCACCGGCCACTTTCCAGAGATGTATGCTGAGTATTTTTTCTGACTATATGGAGAAGGGCATCAAAGTTTTCATGGATGACTTCACGGTATATAGTAGTTCTTTTAATGAATGTCTTGATAATTTAACTAATGTGCTTAATAGATGCTTAGAATTTAATCTTGTTTTGAACTATTAAAAATGCCATTTTACGGTTGATAAGGGATTAATTTTGGGACATATTGTGTCGTCTAATAGAATTGCCATTGATAAGGCCAAGACTGATATTATACGCTCACTACCTTACCCCATAATTGTGAGGGAGGTTCGTTCTTTTCTTGGCCATGCAGGTTTCTACCAAAGATTTATTAAAGATTTTTCAAAGCTGGCGCGACCGTTGTGTGAGCTGTTACAAAAAGATAAAGCCTTTGACTTTAATCCTGAGTGCAAAAAATCGTTCGATGTACTTAAAGAAAAGTTGACCACGGCACCAATCGTCAAAGAACCAAATTGGGAATATTGTGTAACGCATCAGATACGAGCGTTAGAGTTGTTCTTGGACAAAGAATCGGCAAAGAACCACATGTTATCGCCTATGCTTCACGGACTCTGGACTCGGCTCAGAGAAATTACTCCACAGCAGAAAAAGAATTACTTTCTATTGTCTTTGCTTTAGAAAAATTTAAATCTTATTTGCTTGGAACTAAAGTGATTGTTTTTTCTGACCATGCAGCTTTAAAGTACCTTATGAGCAAAAAGGAGGCGAAGCCAAGGCTTATCCGATGGATCCTACTTTTACAAGAATTTAATTTGGAAATTAAAGACAAGAAGGGAAACGAGAATCTCGTAGCTGATCATTTAAGTCACATTCCTCTTTCTACAGCCGACCCACCAATCAACGATGATTTCTTAGAAGAACAATTGATGATGACACAGGGAACTACCCCATGGTTCGCGGATATCGTCAATTACTTAGCCATGGGTAAGCTACCGCAAGATTTACCGAGAGCTGAAATTAACCGACTTAAGCGAGAGTCCAGATTTTATATTTGGGATGATCCTTACATTTGGAAACACTGCCCGGATCAGGTAATTAGGCGATGTATCATCGAAAATGAGGTAAATTCGATCTGTAACTTTTTTCATACTTACTCATGCGGCGGTCATTTTGGACCCAAGCAAACTGTACACAAAATTATTGAATGCGGTTTTTTCAGGCCCAACATCTTTTGTGACACATATTTATTCTATAAATCTTGTGAAAAATGTCAACGCGTAGGGAATCTTAGTCGTAGAAACGAAATGCCTTTTACCCCTATTTATGTTTGCAAAATATTTTATGTATGGGAATTGATTATATGGGCCCTTTTGTTTCTTCATTCGAGAATTTTTACATTATACTTGTTGTAGATTATGTGTTGTGGTGGGTAGAAGCTAAGGCCACTAAAAATAATGATGCTAAAATTGCAACACCCCTTCACGGTCTGGTAGAGATCCAGGCCGGATAATATTATCGGAAGACTAATCGAAGGTGTAGCGATGTCTTTTTCGTTAAAGAAAACAGGTGTTTTCGAAGTGTTGGTGATTTTCGGGTATTAAAATATTTATTCCGTGGGGTTTAAAAGAGCCGCATTTTATTAAAATTTGGAGTCGCCACCGGCCACTTAGGTAGGCCGGGCACCATAAAACCAGAGATTTAAAAATGGTGGGTTCGGGAGTCGGTTACGGATGGGGAATGATTAGCACCCCCACACCGCCCAAAATTGGTACTTTAATAATTACCGCTTCATTAATATTAGACTTTCCGGATTAAAGTGACGATTAATTTAAAATTCGGTTATAATTGCGAGTAAATTTTAAAGGCCCCGTTATCCGAGGGTAAATGCCCAACCACTATCACTACGTCTGATACTGGTCCCGCTTACGTTCGGATAAAAGGGCACTTCATCGACAAATTTTATACCATTATGCGATCTTAGAAAACATAAAAAACATAAACAAACATTCATATTGACTTGGCATTAAAACCCGAATACTATAATATAAAACAAAAATAATTAAAATGCATGAACATATATATAAATGACATATTCAAGGATCTAGACTAAACATAAATAAAACATACACACAAACATGGTAAAAGATATGCTTCAAGGTTAAACTAACTAAATATAATATCCTTAAGTACCTAAAAACACAAATGCAATATGCATGGCATGATATAGGACATGATACTAAAATGACAAAACCATATGATCACCACGTTACAATAAAACCTTATCACGTGACACAAATTATATACATATGCCAAAACACGTCACGATATTTATATGTAACAAAAATCATTCATTTTTAATATGTAACCTAAAATACAAGACAAAACAAAACATACTAGCATACGTATATTCAAGATAAACAACTAAATTAAACATGATTACTTAATCAAAACACAAGTTTGTAACATGCACAAATGAACCACATGATACATTAACACGGTAAAATGCATATTATAAAAACATGAATGAATGCACATCATACATCAACCTAAATAAATAAAAACATGAAGAATCACATAAACATGATGTACAAACGAGATTAAAACTTAGAGTACAAAATAGACATATATAACACAGACAAAATAAACTAAAACACAAAAAAACATAATATGACAACTAAAAACACATGATAAAAACACAAAGGCATGTAATGCAAGAACACCAAGGAGCTTGGGACATAAAATGGAAATGTAATTATACCAAAAACACAAGCATAACAATACAAGGACAGAGGGACTGAAATGAAATAAACTAAAAACAGAATACTTAAATAAACAAACAAAAAACAAACATTGAAGACCGAATTATAACCCAGGAATAACTTGCAAGGACTGGAAATGTGATTAAACCAAGGGGAAGCTCGGAGTGAAAAATCCAAAAATGCGGGATGGTTAATGAGGTAATTTTACCATTTTAAAACCTGAATTCGGTTTAATTCAGTGACTAAATTGGGAGTTTCCTTAAAAAATGGGGGATTGGGATTGTAACTGGACCAAGGGGGAAGCTCGTTTTGAAAATAGAAAAGGACGGTGGTCCTTAAGAAGTAATTTCCCCATTTTTGAAAAATAAAAGTCTATAAATAGACCCTATCAAGTATGATTTCAGATTTTTGCCATTCAAAATTTTGTTTTATAATACAAAATCCTCTCCCCTCTCTAATATTGAAACCGGCTCTCTTGAAACCCAGATTTCGGCCACCACTAGCCACCGCCGGCCGCCGCTCGCCGGCGCTGGCAGCCCTCAATCTACGACCTAAAACATTCCCCTTCTCACACTAAACCCACGTCCCGTCTTAGATTTTAGAAGAAAGAGACCTATTTTTCTAGATCTAAAAAACAAAACCGAAACCCTTTCTCCCCTCTTTTTTGGTTTTGTAAACTAAGACCAAACAACCCCTCTCCTTTACCGGTTCACCGTGTTTGGCTTAAGAGCCTTACAGCTTATTACCGGCGGCGGAAAACTTTTCGACGAGGGTAAGAACCGACCTTTTTAACCTTTTTTTTGATATTGTTGATACCTTTGAAAGATATGCATGCAGTAAAAGAAGAAAGGGAAATACCACTAGACTTGCGTTGTTCTTTTTGTATTTCTGAAAAACCGCTGATAATACACTTTTGGTTCGTTTACATATATTGCTCACCCCTTTTTGGTAGAAAACCATACATTAAAATACGTCTACTCTGGTTTTTGGATACTGATAATCCATTGTTTTGGTGTCTTGCACGTTTTCTGAGCGCGGTGGTTGAGTTGGTGGTACGGCGGAGTGGTGTCAGCGTGGAGAGAGTCATGGTGGTGGTGTCCTCTGCCAGATCCACTCACGGTCGTTGGATCAGATCTGATCCAACGGCTGTGATTTCATGGGGAATGAACGGCCTAGATCGAGCCTTGAAATGAGAGAAGCTACATCTGATCTTGACGCGTGGCAGAGGGGGAATGAACAGTCTCGCGCGTGCAACGCACAAACGAGTGGGAGACGAGCAGTCCTGGAGTAAATTACACGCGCGCCAGCTGGATCATCTTGGACTGATCCAGACTGTTGGATCAAATCTTGATCCAACGGCTGGGAGGGTGACGGCTGCAAGAAAGAGATAGGATATTAGATAGGGTTTTAGGGTTTTTTCAATATTGGGTCAGGCCAAAATGGGCCTTGTAAATTATATTGTTTTTGGGTTTTTTGTAATATTATGTGGACTTGGACTGTTATTATAAATGGTTTTATATTTTAGATCTGTTATATATTTTTGAACCCAATAATAATAATAATAATAATAATAATAATAATACTATAATAATAACATATACACATATATAATTTATGTACATATAACCATACATGCAAATTAACATATACCATATAACATTCAAACACACATATACATATATTTGCTCACACACCTAATTAATATAAGTATACAAACATTATACATACTACAAACATACATAGTACATGCACATGCAAACCACATATATATCACATACACCCAAGCACACACATACATGCATCTTATACACACAAAATAAGTATAACCAAATACACCCTAGTACATATATAAACTATTAAAACGTACGTGACATGTGACACACATACACCGCACATAGTATGTATAATATGCATGCGTTTACATATATTACACACATATTTTATACACATTAATCACATATATAATATAACATGTATACATGCAATAATAATACCTTGTTAATTATTATGCTAATATATTAACAATATTTACAAACCGGATAAAAATGAGTGATTACAGAAGGTTTAGATAAAGTTCCGGAGTTCAAAACCTAATCAAAATATCATATTGATTATTCTAAATACTTATCCACTTTGTTTGCTACTAACTTAATCGGAGTTGAGGTCAATTTTAAATTTTTCTTAACTTTAAAGACTAAAATATAAATTTTACAAATTAAGGGTCCTTAGCGGAAATTCATGTTATCATACTAAAATTCATCTTACCAGTTATTAGCCTGTGAAATTTCATCACTGACGGAAGTCATTTACCTATTGGATTTAGATGATACAATATTTAGTGACCATTTTGTAAACTGTTCAAAACTGTTTTGTCATTCGGATTAACCTGTCTGGGGATTTCCAAACTTTACCAAATTTTACCAGTACACTTATAAATCATGCTCCTATTGGTACGTCAAATTTTAGGGCGTTTAGAATCCATTTACCAAGTTTTCACCTTAGGCTCATTTTAGGCACATTTTAACCTATCCAAATCTAAGCATACAACAACATCATTTTACCAAGTCACCATATAAATCTAGAAAGACTTATACAAAACAAGTTAGTCCATATGCCACTTCACTAGGAGTTTATAGCAACAGATAACATACATATATGGCACAGACGTGACTTGCAACCACAATAACACGATCAAGGCTCGGAATTGATCAAGGTCCTGAAAATGCACGAGACACACATGTTAGGCTTACATAGCCTAGTGAGGTAGTTATAACAATTACAATGAATAATTAATATTATGAAATGCATGACAATCAGATATACAAGTAGTCATATTATACTATACACAATTCATGATTTCGTATTCGCATACTACATGTCACATAGTCATATCATAATCATATTGTCATAGCACAATTCATAGGCACATATCATATTAGGTACCATTGGATACACAGATTCCCCTGTACACCAACACATATAATGAAGAATGGGCCGTAGCCCTTGAGCCGTAGCTCCGGAGATATATCTCTTACACAGTCCATCCTTATTTCCCCCACATATAGGTCGTAGCCCTGGACCGTAGTCCTCCCTTACTTAACCGAGCTCAATAATCCTATGGCATGCCAATTGCATCCAATGTCCATAATTACACAAATTCACATAGTCCATATATTTTTTAAGTCATATCACATACGTATAGCATATCATAGTCATATTTGCACATATCAAAGCAATGTAGGTACTTACCAGATTTGCCAATCAAATTCGACATAATTGCTCTACGGGAGCCCTTTAAACAAATACAAACATAATCATAAAATAATGCAACAGGATGGCACCGAGCCTATCCCTTGACACAACTACACTCACCTCGACAACCCGACGCTTTTAAGACTATCAGATAAGAACACCTTTATCCTTGGTTTTTTTCGGAGAGACGACGGTTGTTCATTATCAACCTCTTGAACTAGGTTAATTAATAAGAATTGGTTAGAATCGACAAAATGACATCGAATTGATACAAAATATTAATCAAGGATTTGAGCTTACCCAACCGATAACAAAAACTCAAATTTATTAAATTAAAAATTTGAGCTTACCAACCCTAACACTGAATCGTATTTATTTCACACATTTGATGTGTCTTTCTTGTGCACACCCTCCCCCCTTTTATATCCAATTGTGCCGGCCACCATTTACTTTCCCCATGCTCCACGTTGCTTGGAGATGTGGCACATTTTTGGGGCTTAATTTTTCCACCCATGGCCACGTGGTAAAGGCCAAAGTTCATGGCCACCTTTGCTTGCCACCTTAAGCCACATTTGTCTAAACATGGGAATTGCCCACGGTAATTCCTTTAAATTGAAGGAGTTAGCCGTGGGTCCCATGGCTTTTTTATTAATATATATAATAATAAAATGATACGATTAGCCCGAATAACCTTTATTGCTCTAAATTAGGTACAAGATTGAGCTAATTATTTAACCGGTACAAAATATTCAATCACCGGAACTTAACCCCGACTAGACCAATTTTCAGGGTGTGACAACTCTCCCCCTTAAGAAAATTCGTCCTCGATTTTTCATTGCAGGCGAACAGATGAGGATAATGTTTTTGCATAGTCTCCTCAGGTTCCCATGCTGCCTCTTCAACGGAATGACTTTGCCAAAAAACTTTCACTAAGGGCAGAGTCTTGTTACGAAGCCTCTTGGTCTCTTGTGCGAGAATTTGAACAGGTTCTTCCTCGTACGTCAGATTAGATTGAATCTACACAAATTCTGATTCAATCACATGGTAAGGGTCTGACCGGTACTTGCGTAGCATAGACACATGAAAGACATTGTGAATCTGACTTAACTCATCAGGGGGGCTAATCGGTAGGCAACAGGTATAATCTTTTCAATCACCATGAATGGACCAATGAAGCAGGGTCTTAGCTTTTCTTTCTTTTCGAAACAGAGAATCTTCTTCCACGGAGATACTTTGAGGAAGGCCTTCTCATCAACCTCGTACTGAATATCTCTCCTGCCCAGATTGGTATAGGACTTGTGTCGGTCAAATGCAGCTTTAAGCCGGTCACGAATAATGGTAGTACTTTCTTTGATTTCCCGAAGTAAGTCAGGACCTAGCATCTTGCCTTCACCAAGTTCAATCCAACAAAGAGGAGTTCTACACCTCCTTCCATAGAGAGCTTCATACGGAGCCATTTGAATTGAAGCATGATAACTATTATTATACGCAAACTCAACTAAGAGTAGGGATTTCTCCCACGTATTCCCGAAGTCGATGACACATGCTCGGAGCATATATTCCAGAATCTGAATAACTCTTTCAGATTGGCCGTCAGTTTGAGGATGACAAGCAGTGCTAAGATGCACTCGCGTTCCCAAGGCCTCGTATAAGGTTCTCCAAAATCGAGACGTAAATTGTGGGTCACGATCAGAGATGATAGGTACCAAAATTCTGTGTAAATGAATAACTTCACGGATGTACAACTCTATGAGCTTAGGCAAGCTGAAATCTATTCTCACTAGAAAGAAGTGAGCAGACTTGGTGAATTGGTCCACAAAGACCCAAATGGCATCATTTTTTTCTTCAGAGTCAAAGGTAGACCACTTACGAAGTCTATCGTGATACGCTCTCATTTCCATTGTGGAAGTTCAATAGGCTACAGAAGACCCATAGGTACCTTGTGCTCGGCTTTGACCCATTGGTAGGTCAAACACCTAGCTACTTAGTCTGTGATTTGATTCTTCATACCGGACCACCAATAGATCTCCTTTAGATCTTTGTACATTTTGAAAGTTCCAGGGTGAATAGAGAAAAGGCTAGAATGAGCTTCAGTTAGGATTTGGTTTCGAAGATCATCATCGTCGGGAACACAAATGCGGTTGCAGAAACACAATAACTCTTCAGAATTCAAAGCAAAGTCAGGATCTGAGCTATCCTTGACCTTAGTAATAAGGGGTTGCAACTCACCATCAGTTTCTTGGAGTGCCTTAATTCGAGATACAATGGTGGAGTGAACTCTCAGCTCAGCTAACAATTTTCCATGCTTTCTGAGCCGAAAGTGAGCATTCAAGCATCTCGGAGAAGAAGTGGGCTTCCGGCTAAGAGCGTCAGCCACCACATTGGCTTTACCAAGATGGTAGTCTGTGACTAAATCATAATCTTTCAATAGTTCTATCCATCAGCGTTGACGAAGGTTTAACTGTTTCTGAGTTATGAGATATTTCAAGCTTTTGAGATCAGTGTGCCGCCAAATCTTTAAAGCAAATACAATTGCGGCTAGTTCTAGATCATGAGTTGGGTAATTTAGCTCGTGAGGTTTGAGTTGACGTGAGGCATAAGCTATGACTTTGCCTTTTTGCATCAGAACACAGCCTAATCCCAGGTGGGACACATCACTATACACAGTGAAGTCTTTGCCCGACTTGGGTTGCACTAATATAGGGGCATGAGTGAGGACTTGCTTGAGCTGGTCCAAACTCTTTTGCTGATCAACAGTCCATACAAAAGAAGTATCCTTACAGAGAAACTTTGTTAAGGGTGCTGCAAGCAATGAGAATCCCTTAACGAATCTACGGTAATAGCCTGCAAGGCCCAGAAAACTATAAACTTCTGCCACACTCTTCGGAGGTAAAGGCCAAATTTCATGGCCACCTTTGCTTGCCACCTTAAGCCACATTTGTCTAAACATGGGAATTGCCCACGGCAATTCCTTCAAATTGAAGGAGTTGGCCGTGGACCCTATGGCTTTTTCTATTAATATATATAATAATAAACCGATATAGTTAGCCGGAATAACCTTTATTGCTCCAAATTAGGTACAAGATCGAGCTAATTATTTAACCGGTACAAAATATTTAATCACCAGAACTTAACCCCGACTAGACCGGTTTTCGGGGTATAACAAAAACCACAATTAATTTTCTCAAAGATTTTATTTTTTTCTAGGTTTGGCATACCACGGGCAATAATAAACGATAGAGGGAAGCACTTTATCAATCGAGTAATTGACGCTCTTATGAAGAAGTTTGGCATAACTCAGCGTATTGCAACATCCTACCATCCGCAAACCAATGGGAAAACAGAGGTTTCGAACCGTGAGAATAAATCGATACTTGAGAAAATCGTCAAACTGAATCGAAAAGATTGAAGCGTCAAATTAACTGATGCATTATGGGCGTACCGAACCACGTACAAAGGCCATATTAGAATGTCTCCATATCGTCTTGTTTACGATAAACCGTGTCATTTACCGATTAAGTTGGAACACCGCGCGCATTGGGCAGTTCAACAGTGTAACATGGAGATGGGCGCAGTCGGCGAAGCACTTAAATTGCACATCCAAGAGCTTGAGGAAATCCGCAAGAATGCTTATGATAGTACACGAATATTTAAAGAAAAACTTAAGGATTTTCATGATCATAACATTTCTTATAAATCTTTTACTGTCAGTCAAAAAGTTTTGCTATTTAATTCCAAACTTAAACTTTTTTCAGGTAAATTGCGATCCAAGTGGCTCGGACCCTTTACGATTATTCAAGTTTTTCCCCATGGTGTGGTCGAAATCAAAGATGATTCAGGAGCTCAGTTTAAAGTTAACGGTCAGTGACTGAAACTGTATTATGAAAACGCTACGATTGGTTTCGTCGAAGAAATCATTTTGGAAGAACTTGTAGTTTGAACCAGGTCGTCGAGCTAAACGACGTTAAATAAAGCGTCAATGGGAGGCAACCCATTTTTACTTTATTTAGTTTTTATTTTCTTCACTAAAATTTCTTTATTTAGTTTTTATGCTGATCGGGTTTTTACATATATACAGGTTTTGCTGCACTCAGTGAAACAATAAAAAATGCTATGGTGCACAATAGCACCTCCCTTACCATTCGGTGCACTATAGCCCGCCCCAACCTTTTTTCAATTTCAAATATCAGAACCCAATCTCCCTATCATACTCGGTCAAATTTTGACCGAATCCTATTTCTTTTTTAAATTTCGTGGGCCTCACTTGTGATAAGTTATCACAATCTTTTCCAATTTCAACTTTTCTCTCACGTTTTTTCCATTCCCACACCTAGTACCTTTCTTTATTCCCTTCTTTCTCAGTTGTTTTCATCAACAATCAGACATCTTCTTCAACCTTCTTTGAGCCTTCATCATGGTGAGAATACAAGAACAGGCCTGCCGTCTCCCTCAGACCCACGAGCCAGTCATCCTCGGCGGCCTTCGACTATTTGCGCCACTGCAGTTCATGGCCGTGCCCAGCGATTCTGACTTGCTTTCTGCACCTCTGCCGCCTCCCCTACGTCGCAGCAGCAGGCGGCCGCGTTTTAATCGTACAAACTAGAACCGGAACCCATTCCATCTGCTCTTACTCGGCCACAACGTATTCAGCCGGCGCCATCATCCCTATCTTTTCACTCTATGCCAACCGCCTCCTCCTCCCAATCCATGTTCGACTCCACTCGGAGTTTCCAGTCACAAGGGAGACACCATTTGCAGATGACGGTGACGCCATCCTTCCACTCGGTTGCGGACGCTGCCCCTTCATTGTCGATGCCCTCGACAGCAACCAACCAAGAGGACGAGGTAAACTTTACTCCTATTTTCGTTCCACTATTACTAATTTTCCATCCGATTTATGGTTACGTAGAAAATTTCGACATTGGTTTTCACATGGGAGCGGATCAGCTGAATGTTGAGAATAATTAGCACGCGTCACCTCATTCGACCAATGAACGTACAGAATCACCACCGCTCGCAGAAAGTTCGGGGGATAGTGTCATTCCGACCGAACAACCCAATCAGAAAGAGCGTTCAGAACACTATCGACGTGGCCGTAGTATTTGGTTTCGATCGATGAGGTTTTACATGGCTATTTGGAGTTTGATGGCGATTACTTGGAGTGATTTAATCTCATTCGACATCGTCATTTTCAAATCTGTAAGTATATTCCTCCTCAACCCTTAGAAAGTTTACACTTGAGAGAATCTGTTATGCAATTTTTTAATGCGATAGGGTGGACACCTTATCCTGAGATTAATTGTAACACGTATTACGAACTAGTCTTTGAATTTTATGCCACATTCTTATTTTATAAAAAGTGTGTTATTTCTATACACTCTCCTGATGTTATATCATTTCGCATGCTTGGTCAGTATTTTAGAATGTCAATTACGGAATTTAATTTTTATATGGGATTCGTGATAGATGTCACGGATCCTGGGTATTTGACTGCTCTACTTGAGATTCCGTAGGACTTTGACAATGACATGTGCTATGAAACTCTTACTGGCTTGGCGGGTTCCAAATACGATCCTCGTGAGACAAAGGGATGGGTTATTTATAATCCGGCACTCTTCTACATACATCGCTTCCTTGCGTACAACTATTCAAGCCGTAATGACACTTCTTCCATTTTGAGTAAGGTCAAACTTTTCTTTTTATGGTGTGTGCAAGTCAGCATAAAGGTAAATCTAGGCTTTTGGTTTGCCCATGCCTTTGAGCGTGTTGCGCGAACCAAACGCCCACTTATTCTTGGTCCTTATCTCACACATCTTGCATCTCGACTTTTCCCTCTGACATTTGATCCCTCACAGTTTACTTATGTTTTTGCCATGGATGCTTTGGATGCAAGGTGCTTGGATACAATGGGTCTTCTAGCCAGCACACCTGACGTGCCATATATTGTTCCTTGGGGCACTAATACACCTCGTAATGAGCATGTTTTCCTCCAGATGCCTATTCCTCGACCAGCACGAGAAAACAATCTGCAGCCTGATGTTAATGAGCGTCTAAACTCCATTGAGACCAATATTGTCGAAATCCTTTCCTTCCTTCCTCCGGGCATGTGTCGCCGTGGGCGTGGCCACAATTAGCTCATGGAGTATTCTATTCCCTCTCTTGCACTTTATTTTCCATAATGGGACATTATGATTAAGCGATGGGGTAGGTTTACATCAAGTTCTTTCCCTTATGATTTGCGATTGAAATTGAGTTGTTTCTTGATTAGAATTGTTGATAACCTTGGTTGTTAGTCTCTTGTTTGATTTAATTTCTTTGTATCTCTTTGTGAATCAATCTTGTTCTTGTTGAATTTAGGATGCACGATAGCATGGCATGACTAATTTATGTAAATTTTTCTTGGTCATTTCATGAATTTGTTGATTGAATTGGATGCATGACTCAGTTTAATAGACCTTTCGTGTGAGTTTTGAGCCTAATGAGCATATATTTTTATTCTTGCTCTTTGTTTCAATTGAGTGTGCCAAACTAATTGATTGCATTCTAGAATTTGTAACTCGATGCTTGTTGAGACTACAAATTTTGATTATGATGCTTTTAATGTGATAGATGCATTAGGATTAAACCAATTTCTCTTCCCAAACAAAATAGCCTACCCTTTTTGTTTATTTTCCACTTAGTGAACCGTTTTTGAGTCTTTAATCCTTTTCTTTGTTTACCACATCATTAAACCGAGCCTATTTTACTTTTGTTTTCCTTTCAATTATTTTTGTCACCATTTTTCAAGACAAGTCAAGGTTATTCCGAAGCGAAAAAAAGAAAAAAAATCATCACTGCAGAAAAATAGAACAGTGTAGAAAAATAAATCAGTGCAGTTTGGTTCAAACAATGCAGAAAAATACAGCTAAAAAATTACAGAATTGTGCAGTGCAATTCGGATATACTATACTGTTCGAATAGTGAAAAAAGAAACAGTTCGAATGAAAAAAATGAATAAACAATGACTGTTTGATTTCTTGTTCTCCTATCTTCTCTTCGAATAAATTCTTTGGAATAACTTTACTTGTCTTGACTTTTTTAAACCTCATTTTTGGCCTTTTATCCTACCCAAACCTTAACCCCGTTACAACCCATTTTAAAGTCCTCTTGATTTTTGCATTTTTTTCATATTAAGTAATGGAGATTAGATCTAGTTACAAGCCTATGGTAATGAGTTGATTAGTTTAGGCTTGAGCGATTCTTTTACCCGAAATACTTGAGCGAAATAAGTGAACCAAAGTGAGGAGCTAAGTCTTGTATTCTTTGAAATGGGTAGACGATTGAAATGCCTTGGTCGATTTACACTTAATTGATTATGCCATGATTGATTGATCTTGAATTTCAACATTTGCTTGATTTAGTTTACTTTAGAAATCTTGGAAATTCTATGAAATTGGAGTTGACAACTTAAGGTTTTTAGCATGATAATTGAGAAATGCTTGAGGACAAGCATAGAATAAGTGATGGGAAATTTGATTAGCGCTTTAATTATGCATTATTCTATCGATAATTACTCATTGATTGGTTGTTTTAAGTTGCTAATTTGGGCATTTTTGTTCATTTTCAATGCAGAACAGTAGATTCCAAAAATGTTGAAATTGTGCAATTTTTGATTTTTTGGACTCATAGCTGGATTAGTGGGCATGAATCTGAGCATTAAAGTTTGACTAGACGCCACGTCAGCAGCTTCTAGAAGACGCCACGTCAGCATCGATGATAGCTTATCAGCCGCGTTTCAGATGACTTATCAGCCAGAATTTAAATTCAAACTTTGGAATTATCTTTTGTAATTAATTTGAATAATTTGGAATTTATCTTTTATCTCTTTATGGTTATTTTTAGGGTTTTAGACTACTATAAATACCTCATTTAGGCAAACTCAAAAATCATCTGTCATCTTTTGGGTTTTAATTTGTTCTTGTTTTTCTTTATAAGAAATTTTTACTTTTCTTCTTCATTTTCACTTTTTCAAGTTTTTACTTTTTTTTCAAAGATGCTAAGTATGATAATCATACTTAGCTAAGTTTTCTATAGCCAAAGGCTGAAGCAATGACTCAATTCCAACGTGAGGACTGACAAACACTTAAACAACTTCGAGTGTCTCTCTCAGTTTTCTAAGCTTAATTTCAAATTCAAAATAATTTCAAAACCAAAGATTGACGTTGGTCATGATGTTGTTTTGGTTAAATGTGTGGGAGGAATGATCGTCTAATGAAGCACATTCGACTTCTTGGGAACACACTCAGCAAAATTGTTTGCTAAGAGGAAAGTGAGATCGGAATCAGTTATTATTGAAACAACATAGTCCGAGTCGGCCTTTACTTAAACATTTTTAATCTACAACATTGTTGTTGATTAGATCAATTTCCAAAATCGATATCAAAGATGGCACTTGAGTATTTGGTTTATAAGGCACTGTCACAAGGATTGATCCTTGTAGGCAAGTAACCATCGTGAATCCCGAAAGTGAAAAATCATTTTCCGATGATCCGAAGAAATTGAATAAAAGAAAGAGCCTGAGACTAATCTTTACCATACTGAATTCACTTCCTAATCTTCTCTACAATCTCTTATTTTCTACTTAATTCCATAAATCTCCACCATACTTAAATATTATTCAACTCTCTTGTTGGCTCACCGATTGAACAAACATAAATCAGAAAGTTCTCTTACTCCCTGTGGGATCGACCCTTTCTTCTCTTTTACTACGTTTTAATTCCTTTATTTATTATTTGAGAAGAAGGAATTATATTGATGCGGAAACGACGCGTGTCATCCAATAAAAATTTAAAACTAACCGGACACAACCCTAAATAATATTAAAAAAATAACCTTTTTTTGCAGAACAAATGAAGACGTGTCAAAAAATTGGATTTAATAAGTTTTGAACGAGATGAACTCTCCTTAGGCGTACTTTAGTAGGTCTGATGTCGCCTGAGATTTCTCATCTCGTGGTCATTTCTTGGTTCCTTTACGATTGCTTTTCTTCATCTTCTCTCCTGACCCAGCAAGACTCCAATGTGCACTTCCACTCCAATTGATTGGAGGAAGCTGTTCGTAGGTACAGATGATCAATCCCTAAATTACTTTCAGCCGACTACAGAGGAGGGATCCTCAATCATTCAAACCCCCAAACAAGTGTTTGATAATGGGATTTCTGATTGGAGGCATGCCCTAGTCGGCCAGTTCATTGGAGGAGCTCCCAACTTTAGCGCACTTCAGAAAATCATCGACATGATTTGGGGGAAATCAGCTAAAGTTAAAGTGAGTCTGGCTAGTCCGGGGGTCTATGTTTTCTCCTTCCCCAATGCAACAGCGCGAGATTGGGTACTCGAGCATGGACCCTGGCACATCCAACATAAGCCGCTCATACTACGTAAGTGGGAATCCAACCTCCCTAACCTTGATTTTGAATTAGACAAAATGCCTATTTGGGTTCAACTGCACAATGTTCCACTTGAAATGTTTAATAAGACAGGGCTAAGCTACATTTCGAGTGCACTAGGCTATCCTTTATACATGGATTCAGTCACAGCAGCTCGAACTCATTTAGAATTCGCTAAAGTATGTGTTGAACTAAAGGCAGCTACTATTATTCCAAAAACTCTTACTGTGGCCATGCCAGATGGAAGTTTTGTAACTATTCGAGTTGTTGTTCCTTGGACGCCTCTTAGTTGCCCTAAATGTCATGTTTATGGTCACTGGGGGGTAGAATTGTACTGCCTCTGAGCCTAAAGTGTTGCACGTTTGGAAGAGGAAAGATCGACAAGAGCCTACCTTTGATACTGCAGCTTCCACCAGTAATGCGCAGCCTTCTGAGGTACAATCAGTCTTTGAATCTGCAGTGCCTTCAGAATCAGCTATTGTGAAGCAGCCTGATTCTCCCCTACCAGAGCAGCACAAGCAATCTGCTGTTGAAACTCTACCAGAACAAATTATATCTAGCCTTCAAGCATCGCCAGTTGAATCTGTCCCAACGACTCTCCCTGCCAGTGTTTCTTTTGTTACACCAGTTGCAGATCCTATTGCAGAGTCTAATGATCAGGAATTTCCTCCTTTGAAAATAGAAGGGGGAGACCTCCCAAGGAAGCAAAAAAGGCATCTAACTCAGCAACTAAGCAAGCTACTAAGGCTACTAAAGGAGTTTCGCTTCTGTAGGATATTAAGCTCAAGAAACAAGACCATATCGACAAGCTCAAAGCTGTTCCAGGTGATGCTACTGCATCTCGAGGTTCTCCTCCAACCCTTTCTCAATGATAGTTTGCTTTTGGAATATTCGGGGATTTAATAACCCCCTAAAGCAGAGGAAGGTTCTGAGTAGATGTAACGCCTTAAATGTTGATATTTTATGTTTATTAGAGACCAGGATCTGGCATAATAATGTTGCGCCAATAATAGCTACTTTCTCTTCTGAGTGGATTTGCTTCTCGAACCATGAACATTCTGATAATGGTCGGATATGGATTTTGTGGAAGCATCATTTACAATGTACTATTATTCAACAGGCTGATCAGTCTGTCACTTTCTCGGGTGAATGCCAAGGAAAAAAGTTCGTTCTCACTGCAATATATGGCAGCAACAAAGGGGACCAGCGGAAATTGTTTTGGGAACAACTTCGAGGGATAGAATCTACAGTGGGCAACCTCCCATGGGTATTTGGAGGCGACTTTAACATCATTGCATGCGCTGAGGAGAGCTCCGGTTATGAAAGCCGGGGGCACATATTTCGGTTGAAATGGAAGATTTTCAGAGCTACAGGTATGACCTTCAACTCATTGATCATCCATACACAGGGCCTTTTTTCACTTGGACTAACAAGCAAGACAATAACTTTCTTGCTTGAAAACTGGATAGGTTTCTCATAAATCATAGTTGGCTTCATGATTTTCCGGACTCCTACACTGAGTTTCAAGCCCCAGGCGTGTCAGATCACTGTCCATCTTTCGTTTGGTTTCGCAAAGAAAATCCTATCGATAAACCGAAGCCCTTCAAATTTTTTAACTGTTGGATTCTGCACCCTTCTTTCAATGAAATAGTAGCAAGATCATGGCAAAGAACGGCACGGGGGAATGCAATGCAGATCCTATTTGGCAAACTAAAGAGGCTTAAAGCTGATTTGAGGGAGTTAAATAGAGTGCATTATGCGGATATCTCCTTGAGGGTAGCTGCTAAAGGACAACAACTTGAGCAAGCGCAATTGGTTAATCTTACGCGTGTCGATCAAAGGGATATGACTAAGGAGAAGCTGCTGCTAACTGAGCTAATCTAGCTTGAAGCTGCAGAACATTCTTTCTACAAACAGAAAGCCAAGGTTCAATGGATTCAGGAGGGAGACATGGGCACCCAATTTTTTCATTCCACTGTGATAACCAAAAAGAAAAAGAATATTGTACGTATGCTGCAAGATGAGAATGAGAACAAGTTAGAAACCTTTGACTCTATGGCAAATAAGATGATTTCTTTTTTCACCAACCTCATTGGAACCCTGGATCGTAATGTCACAGGCTGCTCACTTGAGGATCTCAAATCTCTACTGCCTTACACTCTTCCGCCTGATGCACAACTCTCTATTTGTAAGGAAGTGAGTGCTATGGAAATCAAGGAGGCCCTATTTGCGCAAGGGAATGATAAGAGCCCAGGGCTGGATGGTTACACTGCCAGGTTTTTTAAATCTGCGTGGGACATTATGCAGCAAGATTTCACTGCTGCTATTCAGTATTTCTTCACTACTTCCTCCCGGTTGCTCCCGGATAAATACAACACACCATTTATCCAAAAAAATGAAGACGTGTCGTGGTTTGATAAGGAACAAACTTGAAAATTGTGAGAATACTTGATAGAATCTCACCGGCAGCCGACTGGTCCAACACCGTAGGATTGAGAAGTGAGAACTTAGAAGAGGGGAAAAATCGACAGAGTTTTAGGAAATTAGTTGTTTAGGGATTTGTTTTTTCGTTTTATTATAATTTGGATAAAAATATTTGTATAGGTCAAAAACTGATTGGGGTTAAAAATATCTTTAATGGGTTTGTGATTATTGGGCTAAGAATAAAATATATGTAAGTAATATATATAATATATTTTAATTTATATTTTCAGTTAATTCGGTTAAGTAACCAAACGAATTAATCGATAATCGAATTTCCTAAAAAATATTAACTATTAACTGAACCTACCTAAAATTAATCGACCGAATTAACCGATAAAAATTTTGTTTGGTCAATTAATTCAGTTAAAACCGAATAATGCACACCCCTATTCTTGTCAAATTAAAAGTTTTCCCATTACGTTTGCTGGGCCGAAAATAGTATTAGGATGACTGACACCGTCATTTTAAAATATAAATTTTAACTCTAAATTTTAAATTTTAAATTATATACCTTAAATCCTAACACTTTACCCTTAATTTTTTAAACTCTAATCCTAAATATTAACCTTAAATCTTAACCTTAAACCCTAAGTCTATTTCTTTAGTGTCGGGCGTAATAAGGATTTAAATTGCGATTGCAACTATATTTTTTATCGCAACGTTTTATTATGAGTGTAAGTATAACAAATATTAATGTAGTCATTGCATACCACTACTTTTGCAGTTACAGTTTTGGACGGTGTTGTTACCGTTATATAACCATCGTTATAACGGTAACGGATCGCTATTTAAATCCCTGAAGCACTTGGGCACCAGAGTTCAAACCTCCCGAAACTCAAATAGTACCATAGTTAGTAGTTAGTAGTTAGTAGTTATCTATATAAGATAGGTTAGATCGATTATATAGAACGATATTTCACAAACTTCTTTCAAAAGAATCAAATTTCTAAACAAGTTTCATAATTTTTAAATTTCAGGAGCTAACCTGTAGAGAGGCCTCTCACAAAGGTTTACAGCACCCAGAGCAGTAAACTGCCAATCAATTTGTTTTAGAGTTCCCCGGTTAGGGATGATTGTTGAAGCAGACATAATAGTTGGAAAACAGATTTTGAGGTCAACAAAGAAAACCCATCATGCCATTACAATATATTTTACAAATACCTCTTTTTGGTCGTCTTGCATTTATCGTAGGTTGCAGACAGAATAGATGTTCTTGCGGTTACTGCAGATATCGCGATTTTAAATATTTTTATAACAGATATTATTGCAGACATAACGATTGCGATTTCAGACCGTGCATACACCGTTATATAGCTGTCTTTATTACGATTATGAATCGCTATTTAAATCTCAGGCGGTTACTCCTGCCAACGTAGAAGCAACACCGTGCATCTCCATATTATGTAAAGCCGGGTTCGCTGCTCCTTCACAAGCCTCGAGCATCTTGGCCATGGTCGAAGCTTTGGGATCCATGTTGATTTCATGTTCAAGCAGAAAGGTCGACACTATATATAAAAGTAATATGAGAGGAAACAAATAGGGTTTATGGTGTTTTATGTGGTTTTGAAGCTGGTTTTGTATTTTTTTTTCTCACGGGAATATGGGATTCTTATATAGAGTGGAAGATGGATATCTAGGGATAATGTGGGGTAAGAATTTAGGGACAAAAATCGTCTACTTTTTTATATCATTTTTTATGTCTCAACATTAAAAAATCAAAATTTAAGCCTTAATCTTAAATTCTAAATCCTAAACCTTAAAAATATATTCTACCTATAATTCTCTAAATCTTAATCCTAAACCCTAATCTTAAACCTTAAACATAAACCCTAAATCTAACTTTGTAGTTTTGAACATAAAAAGGGACACCAAAAAGAAGCATATGATTTATATTCAAGAATTCAGCTATTTTATTGAAGTTTCGAAGGAGTCCAAGAATAGTAAATGATTTAAGGGTATTGTTTTGTATAAAAAATAAAACATAAGGGAAAGAACTTTCTTCATATCAAACTCTTTTTAGTCCAAGAATAGTAAATGATTATTTATTTTTAAACATAATCAATATTGCTTTTATTGATATCTTAATTAATACTCTTATTTATGCTTTTACATTTTTTTAATATAAAGAAAGCCCTCATTAAAAACTCTCTTCATATCAAACTCTTACCGCGGTGAGAATATGATAGCGAAAGAAAAAAATGCCTAAAAATTTTATTCAATTCAAAAAAATACATGGATGGATTCACATTAAAGCATACCTGGAAAATCCATACAAACTACTTACAATCCAAACAGACCCTATGGTCATTCCATACATCTCAGCCAATGCCCTTTTTAGCAAGTAAATCGGCCTCCACATTACAACTTCCAGGTAGAGTTTACGGTTAAAATTTAAGATTAGGGTTTAGGAAATTAAGAATGGTGTGTATTTTTTAAGGCTTATAGTTTAAAGTTTTAAATTTAAAACTTAGGTTAGAACTTAAAATTTAATTTTTTAATATTAAAACATAAAAAAAACACCGAAAAAGACAAAAATTTTGTTTGTTTTGTACATTACTCATCTTCCCTATTAACTTACTTGATGCATTATTTCTTAACTATGCTTGATATTTTAATATTCAATTATTATGACAATTTAGACCACTATGTCCCTTAGTAAAAAAGTTAAGAACGGTGAAATGATAACCATATTAAATCAAATGTCAATTTAATCAAAGTAAATGACTTAAATTTTATAGTCATTTTCATGTCAATATAATACACGTATTTAAGGACATATATCCAACTCGATGTTTTGTTTTTTTTCTCATGAAAAGCAATTTTATTATTGAAAAAAAAAAAGCTACTCAAAGCAGTAGCGCCACAAGAAAGTCCAAGATCACAACGTATTACAAAACAGTCCAAGCTATCCAAAAAGAAACATTAAATTATAGTCGTAATTCAGCGTAATGATCACGTCATAACGGTTTTAAGATTATTATAGTATTGTAACTGTAATTTAAAAGTATAATATTTTTTAAAAAAATAATTAGAATGTAATGTTCACAACAACATCTGCAACCACAATTACACTTTAATACTATAAACCTTATATTAATCTTTTTTTATGTCTCGACACTAAAATAACTTAACCCTACACTTTAATTCTAAATTCTAAAAGCTGAACCATAAAATTTAAATTTTAAACTATAAACCTAAATCTAAACTCTATTTTTTTAATATCGAGACATAAAAAAACACTAAAAAAAGATAAAAGGATTTCTAGCGCAGCAACGGCTCGCAGAGCAAAAACTCAGCAAAGCGAATCAGATAGAAAACGAAATCCAGACTCATCCATGGCCCAAAACCACAAAAATAAACTACAAACAAAAACAGCAACCATACGAACCGAGTTAAAAAGCAATAACAAAGATAAATTGCTTCGAAAGATATTGTCAGAGGGCATGGCTCGTAGAGCATGTGGCTCCTGCGATGTGGCCCTGTCTGTACGAGAATCGTTTACTGTTGGAGACACAACATTTTTTTAGCCTTTTCTGAGACACCATTTTCTCCATTTCTGTAAAGCTCACAGGACCGAGACAAGACTTGTGGGAGACCCCCCAAATTACAATAATCAACTCCAAATGTGGCTAATAACATCTGCTAACCCTCTCTACATTGCTAGGGATAACATATATTATGGTTTTTAGTATATGAACGTAGCTCTTTCTTTCACCACACTAATGGAATATTTTTTCTGCTCGGCCATGTTGGTATTAATTATTATTGAATTGAAGGGGGAAAAAAGGCACGAAATGGTTTAAAAAAGAGATAACAGACAGAAAAATTGCAGTAAAAACATACGCCTGAAACCTGCTGTAAAACACAGCACTATACACGGCAAACAACCAATAACAACACGCCGACTGACAAGACTCAACAAAGAGTTTTTGGTTGGTTGGTTGCTTAATTCTTTTGTACCGGCCATAAATTCCGAACATGAACTATACTTTACTAAAAACATTTCCCTTAACACTAAATTAAACTTATTTTTATCAAAAATAGGGATACATATGCTCCCATCAGAACTCTTTGTATATTGGTTTTAAATCTAGTGATTGAACCGAATTAACTGAATTGCTAAATTGTTGACAAAGGATAGAAAACATTAACACAATACGATTCGACCTCAAAGATCTACATGCATTTTCTTTGTCTTACTAAGGAATTTTTCGGATTCACTACTATGAATTGTTACTTTCTAAGTACAGTGTACAACCATTACCATCCCTATCCTTCAAGGCGTTCATCTCTTGATTTGGTGATATATGTTGTGTTTGTATCGTCACTTCTTGGCAACTTTTTTATAATAAAATCGTATTCTTGACCATCCTTAAAATAGAAATGCTCTAGTTTTTAAAATCGATTAGCAACCTTACTAGTTTTCAAGACCGACTATTATTCGGTGCATTGTTAGTGAAAAAAAAAAACCATGAGCAATGATAGAACTATAATAAGTGTTTTTTGAGGTAATTTAAAAATTAAAAAAGTAGATTTGTCGAATTCTTGTCACCATTTCAACTCTACTTGTGAAAAAAGTTTTCACCTCTGGTAAAAGGTTGTAACGCAAATATATGGCTTGTATCTCACGTTGGTGAGATATGAATTTGGGGCATATCAATTTTTCATCCTTTTAAATCTTGCTCTTGACTAAATCTTTTTGTCGCGGTTTGTATACGTGATGAGGCAGCGTCGTGCGGTGGCCTTATCCGAGATGAAAATGGGAGCTGACAAGTTGGCTTCTCACGTAGTTTGGGATGTTGCCCGCTGCTCATCGCTGAAGTGTAGGCAATTCATGTTTGGCTTGCAGTGGTCTTATCTGATGTTCTCAAATATGTTTTGGGGTTGAGACGGATAATGCGAGGAGATTCATATTCAATCAGCTTTGTCTACAAGGTGTGTGTGACTTATCAAAGGGTTAAGAAAAAATATAAATAGATATTACCTTGTAATCACCTTAAAACTATTAAAAAATGGGAATATGATATGCTAAATGCCAATTTCACATAAAGATAAATTACATTGTAGAATACAGATTCATTCACGGCCCTGGCAAGCTCTATAATATATTATTTGCTTTACATCCTAATGTCAAGCTCAAGGTGGATTGTCAATGCTTGTTGCCAGTTGCCACTTCTTTTTCCCTACCCCATTTTTCACTGTAAGAAAAAGGAATAGAAAATGACATCACTAACTTGGACTAATTGGTCATAAGTGTTAGGGCTTCAATAATGATTTATAAAATCTAGTATAGTTTAAGTAAAATTAGACACACATTTAATGAAAGAAAATTAAAGATGTTAATTTTTATATTTAACTCTATATGAAATATCATGTGTGAGTTTTATTTAGGTTTATTTTGATGTAACGTAAGCCCAATGATAGAGGCGGGATCGAATGCCAGGAGAGGCTAAATTATTAAATTTTAAAAATATAAAGATTTATTAAGCATTTAAACTCAAAATTGAAGGGTGAGGTCAAAATTATTTAATATTTAAATTTATAGGGATTTCAATTATCATTAGACCAAAAAAATTAAAGGGACCAAATTAAATATTTAGAGATTTTAACTAACAATATTAAAAAATAATTTAAAATATGAATGGTTAAATATTTGAGGGGGCAACTTAATTTTTTTTAAAAATCTAAAAGACTTATTATGTAATTTTTAAATTCTTAGAAAGGTCAAGATAGCTTGTGCTCCGTCACTGTATAAGCCTGAATATATTTTAGACATCAAACTGATTATAGATTGTAACTTGTAATTTTACATGTAATTATTTGAATGTCATGTATTATATTTGTATTTGTAATTTAAAAGATTCAAAATATTATGCTTCAATTTGTTGGGAGAGTTGGGAAGTCAATAATAGGAGGCAAGTAGTTTATTGGAACATCATGGAAAGAGCGAAATTATATATGTATATATTACAAATTAACTTGAAAAGATTTTACTCATAATAAATTTATGTAATACTCAACTTAAATTATTCGATATATGGTTGAATATCGAACATCACTAGACATTTTAAAGAGGGAATTTGTATTCTCAAAAAGAAATTGAAAATTACTTAAAATATTATGCTTCAATTGTTTTTTTCTTTTGCTTCAATTGGATTTCATTATAACTTAATTTATAAAATTTGATTTCATTTAATAAAAATTTTGAATTTGAATTGATTTTGATTTTTAGAAAATAAGTTTTAAATAACAATCATACGTCTTTATATTACGCAGTGGCGGATCTAGAAATCTATATGAGGGTGTACACAAGTCAAAATATTTTTGAGGGTAGGCACAAGTCATAAAAATCTCAAAAATTTATGGTGGGCACAAATCATAAAATTTAAGGACTAATTCATAAAAAATAAAAAAATTGAAGCCAAATGTATGGACTTTGAAAAGTTCAGGGTAGGTTTGTGCCCACCCAATCATACATGTGGCTTGGCCAATGATATTGCGTATACTCTTTCCACCCCTAAAACGGAAGACAATGAACATTTAAACATGTCTAATTTTACATTCTCGTGTACAATAATAATAATATTAATTGAACTAAACTCGGTCGACATTTAATATCATTTAATTGCTTATAAACGTTTATTATAAAAGAAAAACTATATGCTACATTGACGGTGAAAATATTTTGTTTCTAGAAGTGCCCTAATTTTGGGGGTTAGGGATCTAATTTAGGGTTTAGAATTTAGGGGTTTAGGTTTAGGGGTTTAAAATTTAGAGTCTATGGTTAGAATTTTAGATTTAGTATTAGGGTCTAGGGTATAGACATTATAGTTTAGGTTTTAGGTTAATATGGTAGGAATTTAAGTTTTTATCTATAACTCCTAAATTCAAACCTTGAACTCTAAATTCAAACCATAATCCATAAATTCTAAGCTCATAAACCTAAAATCCTAAAATATGAACCCTAAATTGAATCTCTAACCCTTAAAATTAGGACGCTTGTAAAAACAAAATATTTCTACTGCCAGTACACGGTATAATTATCCATTATAAAATGCCACGTTATAATATAACAAAACCTTATTTGAACACAAAAAATGCTGGGTGCAATAACTTGAGGAGGGGCTTGCTGAAATTGGGTATACAGCCCTAAAATGGGCCAAGGCCATAATATGCTGTGGCTCAAATTGATTTAGAGTATACTATAGGCCCCAAAGCTAAAATATTAGGAAAAATTATTGAATTTGCTATTTAGTATCAGTAAACATTTATAATACAAATTTTCTTTTCCTTCCGGTTCCCGTAGCCGTTCCTGAGATTTTAGTGGCTCTATGGCAAATTTAAAAATTAGGCTCCTAATAATAAATATTGAAAAAATAAGTTTTAAAAATGTGTCTCTAATATCAAGTATTAGAAAATAGATCTCTAATAACAAATATGTTTTTAAAAAATATGCATCTAATAACAAGTATTGAGAAAAAACTGACTCCTAATAACAAATATCAGAAAATTTAAATTTTAAGAATAGATCCCTAATAACAAATATCGAGGAAAAAATTAGGCCTCTAATAACAAGTATTGAAAAATATATAAATTTTGAGAGCATGTGCTTAATAACAAATACTGAGAAAAAATTAGGCTCTTAGTAACAAGTATTGGAGAAAAAATTAAACCCTAACAACAAATATTGGGGGAATGAATTTTAAGAGTATACTCCTAATAACAAATATTGAGAAAAATCGAGTCCCTAATAATAAGTATTGAAAAAAGTAGCCCCCTAATAACAAGTATTGATAAAAATTGAGCTCATAATAACAAGTGTTGAAAAAATTGGACCCCTAATAACAAGTATTGAGAAAAAATTAGACACCTAATAACAAATATTACAAAAAATGAATTTTTAGAGTAGACTCTAATAACAAATATTGGGGGAGAAAATTGAGCACCTAATAACAAGTGTTAACAAATTGGGCCATTGAAAACAATTATTAAAAAATTAGGTCCTAATAACAAATATTAGAAATATTAAAATTTAAGAGTAAAACTCTTAATAATAAGTATTAGAAAAAAATTAGCCATAATACTAATATTATAAAAAAATTAGGCCATGGGCGGGCACCCCTCTTGCCTATACCCAAGTACGGCTCTGCCAGTTCCCTAGAGCTTTACTCTGATTGATCAAGATTGACTCGCGTCTCACATGTAACTTTGGTGGATAAATCTTTTAGCATTAACTTTTTGCATGTACATAATTTCGAACTAAAAATCTGCTTAAACGATATTAAAATGCTTACCACTTAAAACTATTGCATGTATTTTATAATACAAATTATTCATCATTATATTAATGATCAATTATTTTATAGTCTATATATGAGACTTGCAATTGCTTTAACTCTTATAATGCTCATTATTTAATGGATTTTTTTAACAGGGAAAAGAAAAATTGTTCTGTCAACACAATTTAAAAAAATGGCCAAATATTCATGTTAATATCCAATTTTTTTACTTAAATTTTAAATTCTAGAATCAGTAGGAGTAATCTTCCCTTCTTTCTCCTTTAGGTAAAAAAATGTTCAAAAAAAAAGAAATAAATTGCTCTGATTTGAGACATAGTATCATTTAAGAGCTTTTTTTTACAGTACATAAAATTTAGGGGAGGAATAATATTTCTATTGAGTATTGGACTTGTAACCTAAAAAGAGAAAGATGTCAACGGAATATTTACCCACTTACTGCAATATTTGTTGTCTTTAAGAGTTAAGATTAAAGTAAAAATCATTTGTTAAAACATTATTCGTAAATATTACGCTTAACTTCAGGTTTGATTTATAGGATAACACGTTGAGCTCTAGCTCTGAACTCCACAATACATAATAAATATTTTTTTTGAGGGTCAATCCATAATAAATATTGAATTATACTTATATGATTATTAATTTATAATGACATTAAACATATAATTAATTGATTCTAGGTGTATTTTACCTAATTATTTTCTTTTTAAAACAAACTGAAATTGCAATTGTTCGTCTCTAGGGTGCTTATCGAGCAAGTCGATTGCGAGTTGAGTAGTGCTCGACTCGGGTTCATTAAAAAATATCGTTGCTCGACAAGACTCATTGCTCGTTAAGCTCGAAAAATTTTTTGCTCGACTCGTGCTCGTTTAAAAATCTCGTTGCTCGTTAAGCTCGCCAAAATTTTTACCTTGTTTTTTGAAAAATAGGTAAATTTTAGTGATACTATTAGAGCTTAATATAAACATAGAAATTCAGAAAAAATGTGAGGTCTGAGGAGATAAGTAAACGAACTTATCATGACCGAGTTAGGGATGAAGTTGATATTCGAGTGTGAGAATCTTTTTATTTTCTCAACAATCTTCGATGAACAAAAAGAGAGAGAATGTCTTAGGGATTTCAGGGTTTTAACTTTCAATCTTATTTTTTTATGGGTAAACTACCTGGGTGATCACCCAACTTTTTGGTCTGACCTATTTTGATCATCGAACTGCGAAAATTCAAAATTCAACCACCCAACTACTTAATAAGTTTTGTTTCTCCTTTTGTTTCATGTTTCTATCTATTGATGTGCGGATTTTAGGTCTTATTTTGATCGATTATGAATAAGTTTTGATTGTTAGTTGCATTTAGTAGCTTAATCAGAATAAAAATTGTTTTAAGCTAGCTGAAATTGCATGCAAGTCTTTTACCCACAAAAAAAAAAGGTGATTTGGTGCGAGATAGAGAAACGCATATATATAAAAGGGTGCAATTGTATTAATATGAATAGATTGGCATAATAGTAATGGCTTGAGTTTTTTTACCAAGAGATCCTAGTTTCAAACCCACATCAAGTAAATTTTATCTTTTTAATTTTTCTTTAATCAGGTGTCACTACTTAATTGAAGAAAAATAAATTTATTCAATTGGGGTGATGAAAATGTGTCATCATTCAATTGGTCGATTGATTTTATTTGATTAAATTAAAATTATGATTAAATTGATATAATATGTAACTAACAGGAATTAAATGTGTAATTATATAAATTTTCTTTAACCGTCACTTTACCTTTCTTTTAGACTTTAACGGTTGATGATAAAAATAGGTCCAATTAAATAGTTGAGTGGTCGAATTTTTTAATTTTTATAATTTAGTGGTTAAAATAATTAAGACTCAATAATTAGCTGATCAACCAAAGAAAAATATATTATTATAATTTAATTTTTTATTAATAAATAATTTTTTAATTCTCTATAAATACAAAATATTTCAAAATTTTAAAAGCAAAATATTTTCAAAATAACTACAAAAAATCATAAAATATTTTTTAAAAAATAATAATTATTTACGAACTTATCGAATGTTAAACTTTATTTAATTTTAGTCGTTAAAATTTGAGTCCAGCTCAGTTTCAAGCAGATTTAACTTAAAGTGAACATTAATCGAGCTCAACTCAATGAGCAGCATACTCGTCTCTCCTCCCTTATCCCCGGCTACCAGTCAATAAAATTTTGAACTTCTTTTTCAATCTTCGAATATCTATAGTTTTTAATTTCCTAATAAATTACTGGAATTTCTTTAGCTTTTGGATTCTTAGCTTGAGGGAGAGTTATAGAGATGTCGTGCTTGGCGTCTTGCTGTGCTGCATCCACGTGCGGCCTTTGCTCAACGGTGGCCTCTGGAATCTCAAAGAAATCAGCCAGGCTTGCTTATTGTGGTCTCTTCGGACTTTCCCTTATCATTTCATGGATTCTTCGAGAAGTCGGTGCACCTCTTTTGGAGAAGTTGCCTTGTAATTTTCCCTTTCTTCCTCCCTTAGCTTTACCCTGTGTTTATTTTTTTTTAACTTCCTTTAGGGATTTAGGATTTGTTATGGCCTTAATTGTTGTTGTGAAAGCTGATATTAGAACCTTAGCTTCTAAGTTTTTGAGAATTCTGGTGTAAAGATGATATATATTTTTTCCTACTGTTTGGCATTTGACTTTTACCCATGTTTAAAGAGTATGCTATTTCCAATCTAAGCCAATGTATACAATACTGTTTTCCCGAAGTGTTAAGGATGTGTGAATCATATGATGGCATATTAAAATGGGTGCTTCGTTACCCACGGGGTTAGTCCAAGTGGTAATTAGTTTGGTATTGCTTATGCAAGTCTTGAGTTCGAGGCCTTGCGTACGCAGAAATCCTCGCTTGTAGACTCACCCACCAAACTAGGTGTGCGATGGAAGTCAATCTGAATTAATCAAGGCCTAGCCTTGGGGTACTGGGAGGGTACCCAAAAAAAATGGGTGCTCCATTATTTGTATTTTGTAAGTTGGCTAAGCATTCTTTAGTTGAGTTGTTGAACTCTCTTTCTCTGTTTTCATTTTTATGATAAATTTATTCAAATAATAAAAATCTAGAGATTAGTTCACTTGGTTCATTTGGCCATCCTTCAGAAGTGGTATCTAGCTGGTCTAACTTATGTAACAGGCTATGGCGTACTTCATATAAAAAAAGATCATTTGGATTTGACTTCTTTTTCTAACTTATGTAACAGACAGAACCCAACTATGCTTTTATGCTGTCTAAGTATTTGGACATCGGTGTATTGATTTTCTGTTATTGTATAACTGATCTTATCTTTTATGTTGTATAATTGATCTTATCTTTTATGTTTTATTGACTGCTTGACAATCAGTAAACTATTTGTATCAATAATTACCCTATTTCTCCAAAAGGTCACAACAAATCAATGCTCATTCTTCTGAACACATGTTTCTTTAGTACATTTAACTACTTACGATGTCTTGTGTTATACAAGCAATATTTTCATTAGTCGGTATAGTCACAAGTATTCTGATGTTTCCTTGGCAGGGATAAACAGTTCTACTCACCCAAAAGCATGGTATCAAGAACAGGCAGTCCTTCGTGTCAGCTTGGGAAATTTCCTATTTTTTGTTATACTAGCTCTAATAATGATTGGTGTGAAGGACCAAAATGACAGACGTGATTCATGGCATCATGGTGGATGGACTGCAAAGATGGTGATCTGGATTTTGCTTGTCATCCTTATGTTCTTCCTTCCTAATGTTGTCATCACTGTCTATGGTTAGTTTTGCTACCTTAAATGGAAGCCCGATTATTAGTATCTTCTCTAATCTGGAGGACTGTAAGTTCACATGGGTATGGAGACATTTTTTTAAAATTGGACTTTGTTGTTCCCTATTTTCATACATTAAATAGCATGTCTGCCAAGCAAGCATAGCTGACCCTTGCAAGACACGACAATTTGGGAGCCTCATGCACTGGATTGCATTGGACCTGTCTAATGCATGCAACAATTATGTTTTGCAAAGAACTTTACTTTTTCTATATGGAGCTACATGAAACAATATCTAGGTTTTCATGCTAACCATTTCACAGGTTTGCATATGATTATTTGTTATAAGATCAAATATGATTAAGATAACAAATAAGAGGAAGTTAATGTTACATGAATTGTCAGTGAGATTAAGTATTATGTCTATGAAGTAATTATCCAGAATATGTGTTTTTTAAAGGCATGATTAATCACCAAAAAATTAATTCAATAGTATCTATTAAGAGGTAAAAGTTCTTATTTGCCAGTAAATTCCCAGCTTCAAGAAGAACGGGGCTATGTTTAAAAATTTGCAACTAATATTGCAAATTCCCTGTGCTTTCAGGAACTTTATCAAAATTTGGTGCTGGTCTGTTTTTATTGGTTCAAGTGATTATATTACTTGACTTTACACACACTTGGAATGATGCCTGGGTTGAAAAAGATGAACAGAAATGGTTGGTTCAATTCCAGTAGTTCATTAATGTTCTCCATCGTTTCTTCTATTGATTAAACCGTTAAATTTTGTTCCTTCAGGTATATTGCTTTACTTGTTGTATCAGTCGGTTGCTATCTCGCAGCATTTGTATTCTCTGGCATTTTGTTTATATGGTTCAACCCTTCTGGTCATGACTGTGGCCTAAATGTCTTCTTTATTGTCATGACTATGGTTCTGGCATTTTCTTTTGGAATTATAGCTCTGCATCCTGCGGTAAGGGTATACTTGTTTTTCCATTTGTTGCTTTTTGATCATCAACTGACCTGCTGCAAAGACATATATATATATATATATTTTCAAGTCGTTTAAAGAGTAAATTACTACTGAATAACACAAAAATTAGACAATATATCTGGTTAGCTCTTTAGGCCATCTGCTAGTTCACCTAGTATTCGAAGTTGTATATCTTTTATACTATTTTATTTACTAGGAGCTCTAATTTTCTTGGTAAAACTACCAAGTCCCAGATTTCGGAACTCTCAATGCCTATTCACTGTTATGTATTCCAATCCTCCAAGGGCAATATACACCATAAATAGGAAAGCATGTGGCATATACCTTTGTAAATTGCATCTGCATGCAAGACATGAAATAATGTGCTAAGTCTAACCTTGGGCTTTGGCAGGCTTGTAGTTGTATTGATTTAGTGAAATCAGATGTTTGGTACTGACAACATAATTGAAACTATAAATCTTACACAGGTGAATGGCAGTCTTTTGCCTGCTTCTGTGATATCAGTTTACTGTGCTTATGTGTGCTACACGGGTCTCTCCAGTGAACCTAGAGACTATGTATGCAATGGTCTCCATTATAAATCCTCAGCTGTTTCTACAAGTACTCTTATTCTTGGGATGCTCACAACAGTTCTCTCAGTTATATATTCTGCACTCCGTGCTGGATCCTCGACAACATTTTTATCACCGCCATCTTCCCCAAGAGCAGGTACTCAAATAATGCAATTTTTATCATTTTATTAAGTTCTCTGAAACCACTAAAATTGAACATATTTATAGTAGAGGATTATATTTTTTCTATTCCCTTGGATGAAATTTATGATACTCAGAAGTGGAAGTGAACTGCTATTTAGTCTGGAAAGGGATATTTTCATTGCCCGTTGTAGAAATGATGAATGAGGCTAGATTCCTCCCTTTTCGAAATGAATTAAACAATGTCCCCGCAGCCTCTTGATGATACACTCTGATTAGGCTATTTGTAATTTTGACTGCCGTTTGATAAGCTTCTGCATTTCAAAACCCCCTTAAAATGTCGTCGGAATTAGTGTTCTTTCTAGTTGGGAGAATAGCTTTCATTCAATTGGAAAGGTAGAAACCACTTCAACTAGGAGATCTTATATTTTCTTCTGGCTTACCAAATGATTAAAACCTTGTGGTCAAGGTACAGCGAAACCACTTTTAGAAGGGGATGATGTGGAAGAAGGGAAGGAGAAAGAAGCTCGACCGGTTAGTTATTCGTATTCATTCTTCCTCCTGATCTTTGCCTTGGCAAGCATGTACTCTGCCATGCTTCTTTCCGGATGGACCAGCTCATTCGAGAGCTCGGATCTAATAGACGTTGGCTGGACATCAGTCTGGGTTCGAATCTGCACCGAGTGGGTCACTGCTGGACTCTACGTTTGGACCCTTGTGGCACCTTTGATTCTCCCAGACCGCGAGTTCTTCTAGGCCTCATCTCAGCAGCATGTCTTGCAATTCAAAAAGCTATTAGCATCTGAATAGACTATAGTTGAGTAAATAGTATATAAAGCTACTCATTTCTTAGAACTATCAATGCCCTGCTGGCTGCTTCCTTTACTTTTGTTGGAGACTCATGGTTGTCGATAGTGAAGCCGGGATTTGTTTGTTGCATCCTGCATATAAAATCAGCATGATGAATGTATGAAGACAAAATGGTTATCATAAGATAGGTTCCTCTCTATATGGCTTTTAACTGTTCTTTTTAATCAAATTTACTGTCCACACATCAAATGTTGCTTTTTTTTGTTCTCCCGGTTCCCTAGGTCTGTGTCTTGATTAATCCGGACCGACCTACGTTGCACACTTGATTTTGGTAGGTGAGTCTTCAAGCGAGGATTTTCTGAATATACAAGACCTCAAATTCGGGACCTGCTTAACCGATACCAACGATACCAAACTGCTTATCATTTGGACCAACTTCGTTGATACTCTTTTTTAATAATTGGGGGAAGGAGTAGGTTTAAACTCCGAAAAAAGAGAATATAAATGTCACTTAACCACCGAGACAGTGGGACTATCATTACCCTTTTAGTTAAACATAAATGTATTGTTAAATACAGAAATCCAACGTTCTAGCAATGACTTAAAATAATTATATATCTCTGAATTGAGAAAAGAGTGAACTATGTAATAGGTGAAAGCATCTTCCATCAAAAGAAAATATTCTTCATCCGGAAAACAAAAAGAAAATCAAAACCTGATTGATTCATGCAAATAAACTTAAAAGAGTAACATTACAAGTCTTAGATTCGAATCCCAGCATCTGCAATCCCTTCCCCTATTCCAAACTATGCCCTTTCCCTATTCATTACAAAACTAACTATTGTGTGCTAATGGAATACTGGTATACAAAAGTGGGGATTAAGGTTAGGAGTCACAGTGTTCAATTATGTGTTCAGCTGCAGCACCCATTGTTCCAACCCCTCCAGTGCCAAGCAAGGCCAAAGCAAGCTCCTCTTCATCCCATTGTCTCAGTCCCTTACTTAACCTCCTTAGCACATCTACATCCACCTCTAGGACCCAATTCGGGGTGCAACCAACCATTAGGCACACGAATCCCGACACATAGGCATGCCACGTGGCTCCATCGCAACCAAGTGATATCTTTCCATCAAGTGCACTTGCGAGGAACTCCATGTGTGAACCAAGGATTTTTGGTCGCCGCTTTGATGCTGATGATGAAGAATCAACTCCCCAAGCAAAAGCACCAGAAAGAACTGCAAAATATGCGAGTGCGTATCCCCCAAGCATTGCCACAAGTCCTGATCCTTCCTCTCGGTCAGACCTATGAACAGATATAAACCAAGAGGGAAGAGTTTCTTTTATCAATGACTGAACCAGGCCATGGCCGCCGGACAACCATACTAAAGAAGCAGCTAGGGAGGCTGAGAGTTTCACTCTATTCATTGCTGCAGCAAGAGAAACATGCCCATATTTCATTCCGTTCTTACTTGTCTTCAGCTTCTCTAGTTTCTGTTTTGGCATACCACTACATGCTATTTCTCTCACAGAATGCATCAAGAGAGAAACCACCTCTTCGGTTATGAACACCATATCTCTCATGGAACGGTAAATGCGTAGATAGAGAATCCCTGGAGCAACAGGTGAAAGCCCACCACAGAAATGTGACCCAAATCCATGGCCAAGAAGAGCTCCAACACCACCATTGCTGGAGATTGGTGTGATGTTCAAGCCGAGTGTGGCAGTGAAACAGCTTTTAAGAAGCTGGACGGTAGCATCACTGTTATGGAGAAAAACGGTGCGGGATGCAGAAAAGACAAGGAAGTCGAACCATCGCTTTGCCTTTTGGGTCCACAGGGAAGCCACGATGGGCATGCAAGGCCATGGGCAGTCTGCTGCAAGGGACTCCAAAGCTGGGCCAGCCAAATTGAGAAATCTTTCTGAGGCTTTGTCAATTTTATAAGTAATGGTGAGACTTACAAAAGCAGCCAATGGTAGCGGTAGAGTAGCCAGAGAGCTACCACCTGTTATTACATAATGCATCACTCATACATTCACTTAAACGGTTTGGGGAAAAGAAAAATCGAAAGAAAATGTTTTAACTTAAGATGGCAAAGCTAAAAACCTGCAGAAAGTCTAGGGACATCAACACCAGTGGTTGCTAGGATTTTCTTGATATGCTCCTCGACGTTGGACAAATTTGCAGCAGGGCTAGGCCAGTCCATACCATTCATTACAACAGGTTTCCATACACATCGACTTACTTCAGCAGAGAAGTAGCTAACGATGGTTGCCAAACATGCAGGCAGAAAATCAGCTAAATCTTTTAGCCCTGAAACAATTGAAGATTCTGGTTATAACAGTATCTATTTTATCGGAGCTAAGCATCATATATTTATAAATTAGTGCCTGAAGACAAAATTAGATAAGTACACCGGACTGACCTGTGGCCAGTTCACGTGGAGAAAGTCTTCCATGAGCACATGCTGTTAAAGCAGCATCAACAACATAAGGAACAGCTTCAAGGATATCCCAGGCAGGCAAGTTAGGTTTCAGAGAGTTATCCTCATTTCCAGCTCCAGATGAACTACTACTTCCAGAAGTAACAGAAGTTATCGACTGGCCTCCTTTATTAATCTTTCGGAACATCATGTTAAGAAGTCCATCCACCGTCTGGTGAACAGTTGTTCCATGAACAAGAGCAGAGAGTGTTGCAGCTATACATCTTTGATGTTGCCGATACCAGACTTTTAACTTTGGAAATGAATCCAGAAATACAGGCTCGGGGGACGATGAACTTGCAACTTCTGAGAGTCTCCTTTTGTTGCGGTCCTTATGGGTGTTTTCAGAAGACAATAGATGGGAGTTCCGGACTAATAAAAGGTATTCCGGAGTCAGCTGGGATCCAACTGTGGGTACATCACCAACTCCATGTTCAATAGGAGGATGATTAAATCTCCATAGCTTCAGAAGAAGAGCAAATGCATTAGAAAAAACTGCGTGGGGAGAGATTTCTTCCCTCGAGGGGAGAGTCCATGAGACATTGGGCACACACGACCCAAAAACTTCACATATTGGCATCAATGAACAAGCAAGCTGTGGGACCTGGCAAGACAGTAAAAAGAGCAATAAAATTTGCCGTATAGCTTGTATAAAGATCTTCATCAATAAACAACTTACATTCATGAACAAATAAATCTATTGAGTCATACATGACATTTGTTATACAAAATTTGTCAGTAGCTTTACATAAATAACAAATTTTCTTCGAAGAGAACTAGTCAACAATATCTTTGAATCCTAAGTGTACAGAACGTAAAGAAAGTATATCAATGTATAAGATAAAGTTATAAAGATATATTGTCGTTCATCCATGAAAAGTTGCGAGAAAATTATACCAGGCCATGCAGTGAGAAAATCTGAACACAATCGACAGATGCTATTCCACAAATTAGTACATTCAACATAGGAGCATAATTTATCAAATGGCTATCACTCCCAGCAAAATCAGCAGGAACCGGAGGAGACATCAATGTAGTTATAAACTGAACTGTATATTCCTGCATGGATATATAATCAAACATAATAAGAAAGTAACGATAATAAAAAAGAAAAGATGAAAAAAAAAGCCAAGGAAAAAACACAAAGTGGATGAATGGCAACCATTCAATGTTGCAAAATAAGCAGTCGCATGAAAATTGCTGCATTCTGCATAAGGGTCACAAATGAAATATGGCAACATAAAAAGGATATTCGTCACGTTACCTGTATATTCCATCCGCGAATTAGAGAAGCCCCACAAAGAATTGTAGCTGCAGATATCTTCTCATCTTCTGATCCATTGACCGCAATCTCAAATATTTTCTCCAGCTCTGCTAAGCTTCCATCAAATCCATGAGCTTAAATTCAGTTGCTTTACCCTTGGAAAGAAAAAGGAATAACTGAAGACAATGCCAAATCAACAAAAGCTAAAGATATTTGAAAACTTGTACGTATCAAGATCACTCGGATCCCATACAGCGTACCATATGAGTGACAACAACAGCCGGAATTTTGGTTTAATGTTATTATATGTTTTGCATACCAGGTTTTTCCTCCTGCTTGATTCTTACATCTGAGAATTTTATTACTCACACAAGTATATAAATGTTTTCCCAGTAAAACAACCCTATTCTGTGTTATCCGCAAGTCCTTCACAGAAGAATCACATCCCACAAGCCAATTACCAATTTCACATCAATCACAAGTTCTCAAATAAATTAAGTTTGGTTTTAAGTGTCGGTGGCAGAGATATAAGGACGGGGAGGATGAAGTCAAAACTGGAGGTTGAAAACTTGCAATAACTTGTAACAATTATAAAATAGGATAAATCTGAAAACTACACAAACTTTAATCCAACAGGCAAAGTGAGACATGGACTTTGATTTGGTGCAATTTTGTACAAGAAACTTTGATTTTGATTCAGTTTTCACATACCACTAATATTGTCACCTACTTGGCATTGCATGTACACACAATTATATTTACCTGACATGAACATAGATGAATTTATTTGTTTCCTTAAATGTATACAATTGAATCAAAATCAAAGTTTCGTTAATACAATTGTACCAAATCAAAATTCACATATAACATTGCACATTGAATCAAAGTTCATGTGTAATTTTGGGGTCTATCACTATAATTTAATATTCATACGCATAAAGATAATAATGCCCTCCAACCTAACACTCTCCTCAAATGTCACATACATATCAAGGAAACTAGAAGTTGCACACTGGTAAATGTAATCGCCGCATATTTGCTGTGCTTGGAATTGATATCTATAAAGATGATAATTCCCTTTAACCTAAAAAGCTCTAGAAAAAACCTGCCATTACACAATAGCATAGGACAGGAGCTTTGTGGAAATACAGTGTTAAAAGAAGTAAAAAGGAGAAAGACACACGATTTACGAGAGATAAATAGGTATACCTGGAAGCAGGGCTTGAAACAAGAGCATTAATCATTACTGAAGTAAGCGGGGCCCCCTTCATGAATGATGACCAACCAGGCGCCTGAGCTGGAACATTATAAGGTAGTTGGTTAATGCATCCGTTCACGTAACCTGGCCAACAATATGCCGATGTATCTAGTAGATTTCTTGCAATACAAGCCTCAACAATCAGATGACGCATGTTTCCAGCTGCAAACAAGATTAGAAAGCGTTGAAATGTGAGAATTATAAAAATAAAAAAATTTCAAAGTTCGTGAAGGAATTTGGTGGTATAATGAATTGGAAATCAACTTCAGAAAATTTCAAAAACATGTTCTAGGTATACAAGGTTTTCTGGGGCAGCATGATCCAGAGCTAATGGCAATTCTCAACTTTCCTTTAAATGGGCGCATTACACATGTTTATCCATCCAATGCAAATATTTTCCCATTAAAAAAAGAAGAGGCTTATTTCTTCTCTCTTATGTGTTTAATAGAAGTCGAATAATGCCCCAATAACTAAGAAACCCTTCCGGAATCATCACTTTATCACGAAGCTCCAGTGCTTCTCGACTTCTGATGATTGCTTTGAGTGTACAAGATTATACTCTGCTATGCTTCATCTTAGGTCATACAAGAGTGTAGACAGATGCAGATTACAACATAAGCAATGATGTGGTAGTAACTTGAAGCAAAAAGTTGAACCGCAAGCTAGTAAGATCAGTCTCTTCATTTTAAGGGCCTTTCTATGGTTTTGGTTGGGGTCCATTAAGAAACAAATAAGATGGTTTTGTAATAATTCTGTGGACAAACCGGTTAGGAAAGTAAAATAAGCCTCCAAGTGAACCCATTAGAAATCTTTTAACATTTGCACCATTCTGATATTTTCCTACCCCGCCCCTCCAAAAAAATTGGTTTCCCAATTTATCTTGGCTGAATACCATTTCAGTACTTATTTAGAAGCCAATATAAACCTACACAAAAGGAAACCACCTATGGATTCAACCACTACCCCATAAACATATATGCAAATGGGTTAGACTTCAAGACTTGTGAAAAAAGAAAAGTGATTAGCAAAATTGATTGATAGAACAAGATATTACTCACAACAACTGATAGGCATGTCTTTTATGTTGACAGACTCAAAGTATGCACTCCCAACATTGATTCCCGAGACAAACAACATTGCTCTGGCAGCAGCCTGATTTGCTGCAGAAACAACAGACTTGGGAGGAGCTAATAAGCCTTGATAATCACCAAGTACTTGTAGGCTGGAGACCAGATCGTCGCGACATTTTCTGGGAAACTTCATTTCTTTCCAGTGATTGGTGGAGCGGTATTCTTTTTCATCACTTGGTGCACCCTCATCCTCCTCGATAAGATCAGCAACAACAAGAATTATAATAGACAGTAGCATGCACAAACGAGTATCCAACCGGGGAATTGGACCCTCAATGGGATCTCTTTCCTAACAGTCAATTAAGAACCAAAGGTAAGGAATAGAAGTCAGACTACTTCATATGCCTGAAAGCTAGAGAATAATATACCACTCATCATTCATGGAGAACAATAAACCTATAACTGATCCAAAGTGAATGTTGTGCTTGCTATAAAAGAAAGAAACTTGGTAAAGCAAAGCAAGAACTTCTTTCCTTTTATATATTTCTAGGCTTGCATGCATAAGTTTTCTATTGAATTAGCCGTATCACTATCATTAATTTTAAGTGCTTGCTGAAAACTTAGACGGACGGAAGTCTTAGTAAATTTTGAATGCTTTAAGAGTACATCAGAATCACTGTTGATCATAGTTACCATTAGGAGAAAAAAGAACCAAAAAGTTGTGAACAATATAAAAAATTCTAACCCTTTGAACAAGCCGAAGAGTCGAGATCCAAAGGCCTAAAAAGGTGTCATGCCAGCTGGTGCCATTTATAGCTCGAAGAGTTTTAATCAGACCTGCACAGTATGATACTTAATTGTTCACGTTCTTGCATATCAGTTTTCCTACAACAGGCCACCTGACATTTTCAACTGAAAATATCATTCAACCAAAGAAGATATGTAACTTTACCAGTTATAATTTCAATTGCACTTGTCGTGTTAACTAGATAACCATCCATAGCATCTTCTAATACCAGATCAAGAGGGAGCCAAAGATCAGAACGATTAGCTCCACGGCATAAACCCGCTGAAGAAGCCAGAGATTCAAACGCCATAACAGCGTGGAACTTTTGCACTGAACTTGTTTTGCATTTTCTAGACAAGACAATACGACTATCTGATGTCAACTCTAGGAGAGCCTCAGAAGTTAAAGCTTTTGAATTCTTCAGTGCTGCTGAATTTGCCCCAAGAAGCCGCAAACTCTGTATGAAACTTACCCAGTGAGAAGACCTGGCAAGTGGTGTAAGATTGTTAAGCAATTATCATACCCAAAAAACAATTATGTGTTGTTCAAGTAGAACATTCTAAGCAGAAATGAACCTGAAGGGAGAACTAACCTAAATTTACCAAAAAAGGAAAGAAATTTACTTGCAGAAGCATGCATACACACTATTCATTGAATGTATGTTCTTACAGATAAAACAATGTGCAAATGGTATCCAGTCTTTTCCTTTGTGATTAACTAGGATAAGAAAACTTGCCATTTTGATGCACGGAAAACCAAAATGCACGGGAAAATAACGAAAAGCATTACATAAACAATATCACACTATGAGAACTAACAAGATACATACATGTTTCGCCGTGCCAGGTAAAGAATCCTAGAAGTCACTTTATTTTGCAGAAACTGTCCAATTATCTCAATAGCCATTGTAGTATTGAAATTCTGCAACCTCTCACGATATGCAATCTTCTTCTCATCATAAACATCATGTCCATCAATCTCCATTTCTTGAGGTTTAATTGCCCATCTGGACACCTTTTCCTCAGTAAGTTCTAGCAATGCCTCGTCATTTAATGATGCATCTAACAACTGCCACACAATTGAAAAGATGAATTCAACCACCAGAATGGCAGGTTCGATGTTTTGGAGACCAAAAATCTCAGAGAGATGAAGAGTAGCATCTATTGATTTCATGACCCTGTGTCAAGAGAAAGAACGGATATTAGAAACAGAAAACTGATAATAATCAGTACAATTTACAATAATCATTTTAATCAAAAGCACTTGAATGGTGTTGAGGGACCAAAGCTCATCATGGACTTAATTAATCAGTATGATCTACATGGTCATTTTAATCAAAAGTCATTATATTACGGTCTAAAATGTTTTAAAAAGGTCAAAGTTGATGAGATAGTAAAAGGTATTCAGGGTTGAAGTATTTCCTGTAATGCATAGTTTAATCATGTCATGAGAACAAAACCGAAATAGTATTTTTATAAATTAAGCGAACAGCCCCCTAAATTTACCAGGGCAACCATGAAATGCTAGTAAGCTGTGTAGTTTAGCAAGGCTAACTAGCAAGAGTAGCCAAAATAATTCTTAGGAGTTGGTTATAATGCTAACACATCTTCAGATATTACAACTGAAGCACAATGATTATGTTGAACACGGAATCTGGTTATTAATAGTGCATATGAAAGAATTCTTAGGAATTGTTTATAATGCTAACTGATGAAATAACATCTTATAACAGAAACCGTACAGCTCATACTCATATGCAACGACCTTTTTCATGATATAGTGTTCAAAGCTGCAACCTAAACAATTTTTCTTTTCTGTCCCATATTTTTCTAGCTGGTATATATATATACACACACACATACATATATGTTTGACTTTTTTTTCCCTTTTTGCGTGTGTATGTGTGTGTCAAATAACGCACACAATAAGAATCAAAGAACTCACTTTTCATAATCCAGTCCACTAGCTTGACTCTTAAGTGCAAATGCAAGTCTTTTAAGAAATTCCAAGTAAAGCCTATAAGCAGCCGGATGGGAATGCCGGTTGGGCAATACTCTGTAGAAAGAAGGATACCAAGAAGTGAGGTAACTAGATAATGTAAGAAAATATAGCATCAGAACCACAAGAACTTCACCACTAAATAATACGACGAAAATAACAGATTGAAATTAGAAAACAACACTATCTGTATTGCCAACCTGAAACACAATTTACATCCCCTATCCAAAATATTAGGAAATAAGTTGAAAACAAGTAGAAAAAAAAATTCAGATATTTAAGCTGCATGTTCATGATACCATCAGAAACACAAATACTCCACTGAAACAAAGCTTCAATATAGTTCCTTTACAGTTTTAATGTAGGTTTTTTTCCCTTTCTTTTTTGAAGCACAAGAACATTTTAATTAATCAGGCATCACCATGGCAACCATCCAGTGGTTGAGAAAAGTAAAGAAAAAGAATGAAAAGAACAGCTATTACTGTCCTAAAATTATTGAAGTAAAGCTTAAAATCAGCTCAATCAAACTATTTGACTTTCTATTTGCTGACTTTTCTTTCATCACTTAAGTAAATTAAATTTGACTCTAAGACCAATGCTTTCTTCTTCAGTTGTCCTCCCCTTCCCATTTTCTGCCAAATCTCTCATTGCCAAAATCATCTTCAGATGAAGTGCAAAACGAATGAAGATTTCCATTTAACGAAATTGAGAAAGGATAAATCTTTTAGTTTTTCAAAGCAAATAGGTAAAATGTTCTCCAAATGTCTCTAAATCTCAAAAAAATTGAAAGTGAACCCCCCCCCCCCAAAAAAAAAAATAAATAAATAAAACAAGTGAGGACCTTGAAATGAATCAAATTTAACTTCTTCAAATCTATACATCACCAATGAACAAATATCACAACTTTCAACAAAAAACCAGAATTTAAAACCTCCCAAAAACCACAAAAGATGAACATCCATGAAAGTAAATTTAAAAGCAAAAAAAAGAAAACCACCTTTGTGAAAGCAAAGCGATAACAAGTAAGGGAGGCACGATCTTCATCATTAAAGCTTTATCCAAAAACTTCCATAGAATTGGGATGTTATTATCCCAACAAATGTAGTTAACCAAAACGTGAGCCAACTCAGTTGAAGGCAAAGAAACTCCAGAAGTACTCAAACTCGAAGACACTTGTAAAGCCCAAAGCAAAGGATCGACACCCTTCTCTTTTGCCACCTTTGTCTGCTCTATGACCTCTTCCCACAGCCTGCAGCTTTGCAAGGTAAACTCCATTGCTCTAAAGTTCAACTGCAAGTAGCCACCTTTGTTTCCTTTCTCGTTTTAAAATGAAAAGAAAAACAATGATACACAGTTTTGAGGGGAAAATAATGGTTGGAGTTTGAGGTGGCTTCAAATAGAGACCCTTTTTATTTGTAATTTTTCAAATTATTGTTTTTTTTTATTAAAAAAGTTTGGATTTTGGGCAATAAATCTGGCATAAATTGATGGAGTCAAAGGAGGAGAAGGGCAGGGGTTACATTTCTTTGAAAGTTTTATTGTAGGAATGTCAATGGCGAGTTTTGTGGAGATTTACCCTACTTCACATTTAATAACATAAAAATAGTTATAAACTTTTTGAGTTATAGGACGAGGATGAAGATAAAAATTAGATTTGTTATGAGTAGTGAAAAAGGTGTGAATATATTTTTGTACTAGTCTCATTTCTACTCGCATCCCATCATTCCCATATACTTAACATCATTTCCACCTGCCCCGCATCGTCCTCATCCGCCCTACAAATCTTATAAAATATTATTATAAATGTTATTAAAATTACAATATCGGTTTGGAAATAGAAACACTACTTGGCTATGATATTATTTTTTCTTGAGATATTAATAAAAAATTTAATATATATATATATATATGTATGTATAATTGAGTTTAAAATTGATCGTATCAAATTTATAAATATAAAAAACAGGAAGAACATACTACAAGAGAATTATTCTTATTAAAATTAAAAAAATATATTATAATAAAATAAATAAATAATATTATTAGATGTCAATGACCAACATAAAATTATTATTATCATTGAGATCTATTAAAATATTATTATATCTTATATGAGTTTAAATCTAAATATAAATCTATAATACATCTCTAATCAAAAACTAATATGGCCGCCGGTCAAACAAAGATAAAAAAGAGACTTGTGGCGCATAGAGAGGGAAAACCCCCAAGTTTTAATATTTTTATAATTTTATTGCTTAACTCGTGGTCGTGGGTCATCCCCATGGTAGTTTGTATTAGAGATTTAAAAAATATACTTATATGTAAAAAAAATTAGGATTTTGCTATGACAATAACTGCATAGATTCTAATTATTGATGATTATTTTATAAAAGTTGTATTATATTAATTTAGTATATTTAATATAATTAATATTTACTTAAAAGGTTTAGGGTTTAGTATTTAGAATTTTATAATTTAAGGTTTAATGTTTATATTTTAGAGTTTATGATTTTAAAGTTTAGGGTTTAGAATTTTATAGTTTAAGGTTTAATGTTTATTTTAGTGTTTAGGGTTTTTAAAGTTTTTAGTTTATAAATTATGGCCAATGATTTAGGGTTTAGGATTTTATAGTTTAGGAATTAAGGTTTAATGTTTAGGGTTTAGATTTTTATTGTTTTAAAATTTTAAGGTTTTATTACATTAAACTCTCTAAATTAATAGAACATAAATTTTTTTTAAGAGTCTATTAAATTCTATTAAAAATCAAAATAAAAATTAATATAGTTGTTATTGACAGCCCTAGGACTGTCAATAGCAAAACTCATATATTTAATAAGATCAAAGAATCAAAGCAATGGTCTTGGCCCTCCTAATAGATATAATTAAAATTTATTTTTATTTTCAAAATTTTATAATTTTAAAACTTTTAACTTTGTTTTTTATTTTTTTCTAAAATCTATAATTTATATCTCGATCCTAGAAACAAAATTGTCAACTTATGAAAATGCTTAGTTGAAGTGAAAGAGGAGGAAAAGGGAAGGTTTAGTTGGAATTGCATAGAGATATTGTGGGGGTTAAACACTTCTTTATTGGGCAAACAATTAAGGAATCATAGAAACTCAAAAGCCTATATGCCCCGACAATATATCATGGACTTTTTTTATAATCATTTATATTTGATTTATTGGTCAACTAAATTAGATTGAATATTATAGAAATTTATTACGAAGACGATCTCCAAACTTAATTTATCATATTCTTAATATCGAAATTTGAACTTTTAACTTCACATAAGAGACTGAACGTCTCATGTTGTTAGATTGACTGTATTTAGTCTTGAACTCTTTACTCAGATCTTGTCTTGATACAAATACACTTCCCATTTCTGAAAATCAATTTTAGCTTTAGAAAATAAATGCATGTGTGTATGCATGCATACTTCATCCTCGCAACAGAAAGTTGTCATTTTCAATGGAGAGAATTGGGAAATTAATTGGATTAAAAAATACTTGAAAATGATAATAAATATATTATATATATAGTGGTTAGGGTTGGTGAAGATGATGACAGGAGGGTGAGAATTGGCCCTCAATTCCTCAAGTGATAATCATAAAATTGGCATATATCAGCTGCAGGAAAAAGAATTGGAAGGTGGAAAAAGAAACCCTTTTTAAAATTTACTTCATTTTTTAGTATTTACATCAAAATAATATATAAATTTTGATATATGTATTCGTATCGTGTTTATGTTATTTGTTCTGAATCTTTTGATTCGAACATGATCGAAAAGTGGTAGGTAAAAGCTAAAGTGGGATTGGCTTTATCTGTTGGAGCTTATTAGTTAGGGGAAAATGATTTGTTGGGGCCACACATCATTATCTCTAAGTCTCAACAAATACGGTTCAACCCCTCCACCACCACCACCACCACCATAGACATTCACATGACATTAAACTGGTAAATTCTTATTCGAACTTGAAAATATGATCAGATTAAACCCAACTAACTAGTACTTGATCTGTTTTATGTTAAAGTGTTAAACGGGAATAAAAAATCCGAAACAACCCATATATTTTAGAACTTGAATTGACCCGACTTGAACCCTGTCCAACTCATACAAATGACATATCTACACAAAATATTTGACAAGATAAAATAAATAAGAAATGACAGAGCTTGCCATGTTTGGTTTGTCAGCTTGTTATCATAGGATTCCTTAGAGATGAGACAATTTTTTATATGAAGAAACGTGACTTGCCATGTTTTCACATGTAATTTCCCAGAAAATCAATTCTATAATACAATGAATGCATGTTTAATGCCAGAAATCATCTGCCAAACTACTACTCAAAAAAAAAAAAAATCTGCCAAACTACTAGATATGTGAACCAATTAAGAGTGTGATGACTGTAAATGCAACAGATTCCAAGTTAGGTGAAATGGTTTACTCAGCACCATCCAGGGACGGACCTACTTATGTCTTGGGAGCGGCTATTGCCCCCCATGCAGGAGAATTTTTTTTACTTTCTGTTTTATATAAAAAAAGAATAAAAAAAATTGATTAATTGTGAATTTTTTGATTTTTTTAATATTTATGTTTTGCCCTCAACCCTATAGTTCCGTCCCTAGCACTATCTAATATGATCATATGATGCATAGTTGTTAAAAGTGGTATGAATAAAGAGGAATAGCGGTTGCGGCCACGACCACGTTTTTTGTTGCGGTGTTTTATTGCGATTGCGGACACTAAAAAATGTATAACAGTTCTTGCGAACCGATATTTTTCTCAATAACAATTTTGGACGGCTTCGATACTGCTACCGCTATTTTGATAACAGTAACAAACCGTTAATATCGGAACGGACTGCTATTCGAATCCCTACGAAAGATTCCAGCTATTTTACGTGATGGGGAAAGATCCACATCCTTGTTGATAATTTTCTGGGATTTTGATATTTTGAAAAGAGGGTGCCTAACCACACCCACACACCACCAAAAACCAAAACGGCAAAGCCAAGCAAACATAATTGGATACAGTTAGTTCATGATGATGAAAACCAGTAGGATTAAATATAAAAATGCTCTAGAAAACTAAAACACTTTACTTTGTGGATCAACCGTCAAATTTCCAATTCTACAAACTTAACTAGCGATTCTAGTGAAAAGAAGATGATGTTTATTTAAAGAGATTCGGGTTATAATACATATATGTGCAAATTGTGTATCTTTTTAAAATGTTAAAAAAAAGTATGAACATATATTAATATATAATCACATATTTACACGAGCATATTCAAAAAAAATTCAACCTCTATACACTTTTCTTCTTTTGGTGTTGGACCCCGAGATCAAGCAGTCACAAAAACCTCAACTAAATTCGAAGTAAAGCTGGATTAAACCCTCATTTCGAGAGATGAACTCTCTCAACACTGTTTTTGTCCGTCTACAAAATTTAAACTCGAGACCTTACTAGCCACCTGACTCTTCAGGTGTGGTTAACCTCAATACACTTTATTTTGCATACATTTCCAACACTCCAAAAGTTTGATTCTTTTACTCAATACAAGAAAAAAGCAAAAACTGGTGTAACTACCCAACAATATTAAGTATAAACTCCAAATTCAGTAAATTAAATAAAGTCAGTTCCTTGATCAGTTGGTTTTTGCTACTTTTCATATATTACCTATGATGTGTCATAACTTTAATTATTTCTCCTATTTTAGTATTACTACAAGACCCCTGAATTCGACGTGTCTGGACTCTTAGGCTTTACTTGGATGGAAAAGTCAGGTGGCAAGTAAGGTCTCGAATACTAGAGGGATGATCATTTTTTATGCTCCTGTAAAAAAGCAAATCATCTCAAAATTGGACAGAAAATATGAGAGAAAATGTGGGAGAGATGTGAGTTAGTTCAAAATATAAATTTCTTGCAGCTTAATTTTCTTTTATTTCAATCTTCAACTCTACCAAACAATGAATCGAAATAAAATATAATTTTTTTCAATTTTTCATCCTTCCTACCAAGCAAATCAATAGAAAGAAAAAATTTAATTTTTCATATTTCCATTTTTCTACCCTTTTAATTTTTCATCCTTCCAATTTTCTATCCACCCACCTAGCAAAGCCTAAGTTCTGAGAATCAGAACCATGGTAACATAATTAAAAAGAAAACCCTAAATGTCTCTCAGCCTACTCCAAATATCAAGTTTCAAAATCAAGGTTGTTCCTTGCGCAACACGCTAGAAAGGGGATAGAGAAATAAAACATTTAAATAATGATTGAACCCTTCAGCTTTCATGCTATATATATTATTTTGACTCATCTAGTATGTAATTGGCAGCCACATATGTAATATGCAACTTATCTAGTTGGACATGTACTGAATAAATATTTTAGTGAATTGAAGGGGAAGTAAGACAAGCAAAGTGCAAACCAGATGATGATTATATGGACCTTTCACCACATGACAGCAAAAATGGGAATAAAGATATGTAATACCTCTTGGAAATATGACATGCAAGTGGAAAAAAAATAATATTTATCTAGAAGACTTGGGTTCAAGCACTTATGTATATAGGTATGTGTGGTTTGTTTATGTTCGTGAATAAGACCGTTTATTCGGTTTCCTTTTTCCTTTTATTTTTATTTTTACATTTTAAATATTAGTGAAGGTAGAGATTAATTGAGTACATGATGAATTTTGGAGTTCAAACTGTGAAGCCTAAGAAGCTTAAGGACTGGTGATATAATTTCACCATTTTAACAAGCATATAAACAACAATGTTTACGAATGTTAAATGAACACGTTCGCGAGTGCTAAACAAACAAACGCAAACCCCTTCAAAAACTAATAAACAAACACAAGCATGATATTAAAAAATTAAATGAACACGAACCGAACATGAACATAAACACCTCTAAAAAAATAAACAAACAAACACGAACATAACATTATTCGTTCAAACTCAGTTCATTTACGACCTACATGCTCTGTAGATGCTAGTTTATAGAATCCAAGATGTGCCGAGTCAACGAAATGATCCTAGACAACTTAACTACTATCATTACTCACACAGCTAAGCTTGACAATCCCTTGCTCCAAAAACCAGAAAAGGGGGGGGGGGGGGTTAAAGTTTAACCATGATAATCAAGACTCCAAAAGTCAAGTGAACACAAATTTCCTCCCTATATTTATTATGGTGATGTTAGAAGGGAAGACTTGTATAAACACTCACATTTCGCATACATGTCTAATCTCCAAAATAATCCGACCAAAAGCAAGAATCATTCAAAGCAAAAAGTTTAGAAACAGGACAAAATATGGTAGAAAGAATGCCGCAGACAAAAGGGTATAGGTGTCTTAAGTTGATGTACAAGAGTCCATATTCTGGGCATCAGCATAAAGAAAATGTTGCAATCAGCATTGCTTTAATATGATCCAATAACTTAAAACCAAAAAAATGCACCAATATGGCCATTAATACTTACTGTAACATTTGAAAACAAATATATATATATATATATATATAGTTTGCTCCCTATTTAATTTTTTAAAAAAATTGGTTTATTTATGGATTTGTCCCCTACTTTCGAACATTTATAGTTTGCCCCAACCCTAAATCCTGGCTCCATCCCTAGTTATTTAGAATTTGGGGTTTAGGATTTAGGTTTAGTAATTTAAGATTTGGGTTTATAGTACAAATATGCAGGCTTGTGTAAAATAAAATTTACACAGCATATATATATATATATATATATATATATATATATATATATATATATATATATATGAGATAGGATCTAGTTATATGGTGTAACACTAAATAGCCACGATATACCCCTTATTCATTTTAATCAAGATTAACCTAGCTAGGCTTCAATTAAGCAAAGTCATGACTTAGCTAGTTCCTCATGTACCATTCGAATAGGCAAGCTTAGGTAATCAAGAAGTATTTCAAATCCCACATTGAGCAATCAAGCAAGTAGGCACTTTCAAATACTAGCTATTCAAGCAAGCAAGATTTGGCAAGTGTCAAACAAATCAATCATGGAGATCACAATTTCCAATTCGAATAGGGTCTTATATTATGTGACTTATTTTTCAAGGTTTAAATCAAGATAACATATTCATCATTCATTCATATAATTCTATTTCATATCAAATTCAATAGCAAGTATCAAATTGCAAAATATTCATTCAAGATTACAAGTCTTTCTTTAAGTTCATTTAATCTTGTTTTGCCTTGGTAGATAGTAGGACTAGGTAATCGAGTCACGTGTTAAGGTACACAAAGTACCGGTCATGTTAAGGTGTCTTCTACACCACGTATTAGAGTACACAAAGTAATTGAACAAGAAGGTGTTTTACTACACCACATATTAGAGTACACAAAGTACCAATCGTGTTAAGGTGTCATCTACACCACATATTAGGGTACACAAAGTACCTGAACATATTAAGTCGAGCTCTAGACTCTAAGGCATGCCGTTCTACCTACGACCGACTAACAACTAAGGACTTGTTGAGTCTTTCATTTGCAAACAATTGCACATCAAGTGATTAAGCCACAATCATATCAAGATCAATTTCCTTTTAAGCTATTAGGCCATGTAGTCCTTAATTCAATTCATAGGTGATCAAGCATACTCAAGCATCATACAATATCATACAATCCAGCAAGTCATTCGAATTTGTCAAGCAATACAAGTGAGCACATTCCATTCAATTCTATTCTTAAACTTTGCTACCAAATCATTAGCTTATCAAGTCTTGTATATGTCCTTTCTTCCCTTTACTATCAATTACAAATGAAGATTAGATTCATTTCAATCCTATGGCATAAACAAGTATTTAAACATGCTGATTTGGTTAGGACCTAAGTCCCAACCCTAAATTTAACTACAATCACAATACTCCAAGCAAAAGCAAGCTAATTTTGCTCCTTGATGTGGATTCCTTTTTCCTTGTTGCTTGGCCAATTCTCTCTTCCTCCACAAAATCCTCTACCCTTTGGTCTAACATGTCATACACAAACACATAAAATCACATTAGTACACAATTCAATCAAACAACCACATTCAATCAAGCACAGTTTCATCACAACCCTAAATTGTTTTTCTGCCCTGGCAGATTGCACACTAGTTACTAATCTGTTCATATCTTTTAATCTACACGTCGGAATTTCGATCAATTTACATCGTTAGAAATCTAATTCAATTACCTATCTAACCATGTATGGCTCATATTTTTATCATTTCTAGATCAATACAGTTTTACAATTGAAGTTGGGTCAATTTACAGTCTTGAAACTGCCCAGATTACAATTTCAGTCTACTTTTAGGGGCTAATTCACCTAGGACCCTTTCTAATTCATTTTAGCCCTTTAGACCTTTATTTCCCCTGTTTGTACCCTGTTTTTACATGTTGAGTTTGGTCCCTATTCAGTTCATTTAGGTCCTCAATTTTATCATTATTCCAGAACAGTCCAATTTCACCTATTCTGCCAATATACTCATTAAAGCTATTCATTTAACCTTAATTCATGCCAACCTAACTATCAAACATTCATTTTGCTCCCTCCCCTGTATTTTAATAACTTTTCCAGCCTTTATTTCAGTTCAATTCAATCCCAAATTCACCAATTCATTCAAAAACAGTCCCTAATCATTTTGTAACTACAATTGTGACTAGTTTGCTTACCAATTCAATTTCTTCAATTTAACTACCAATCTAACTTGATCAAGGCCTCATTTAAACATATCACATGATTTCTATTAGGTAATTTCACATTAGCATCTTCTTCTATTCATTTAACACATCAATTCATTCAATTGAATCACTAGGTCGATTCGGCTAGCATGCTTTAACTATCAATCCAATGTTTGTACAATCTAGCATATTACCCAAGGTTCCTTCTTTCAATTCACATAGTTCTAACATTAATTCAAGCATCAATTAAGCTTATACAACAACTAATTCTATCTATAAGCATCACACAACCAATTTAAATCAATATCATCATTCAATCGAATGAACAAAGAAGAAAACATGCTTACTTACTTCCTAGCTTAATTTCAATGGATAATCCCTACACATGCAAGCTCCAATCTTAGTATCAATGGTGTTTTTCTCTTAAACTCTCTCTCACTAAGACTCTCCTCTTCAATTCGGGTAAATGGAAGAAATGAGAAAGATGAAGATGATAATCCTCCTTAAGTGGATTTGGGAAAGGACTATTTTATCCTTTAATTAACTATTAATCAAGGCTTAGGCAAGGGCATTCGGAGAATGTGGAACTTTAGCATGCAAGCTCTAAATTTGTTAAACAATTCGATTAAGTCCTCCTAATTTGATCACTAATTTCTTTCCATCTTTCAATTAAGTCATTATCTTATCTAATTAGCCTAATTATAAAATCCAATTAAATTAGTTACTTAGGCAATTGGCTTCAATACTTTTAGGCTATGATTTAGGGCATTACAAAACTTTTAACGACACGGATCTAACGTATTATTATTTTCTTGGTCGGGTACCATTTTATAGCTTTCGGGCGTTGGGAATTTTAACCAAAATGCTTATTTGCCTTCAAATAATAAGTCTCCAAGAGACATGGAAAGAATACCTCTGAATCCAATCCATAAGCCCATTTAGCCTTGTTCTGACACAAGGGACGCTTTCAATAGCTTTGAACAGCCTATGTTTTTCTTTATATGTCTCCAAAAGCATGATGTACATTTCTAACCATTTGCAGTAGAAAATATTTACAATCAACAGGAAGACCCTAACTCAGTAAATGCATACTAGGCCACAGTCTTGATTAAAAATTTAATCGAACACACATCGAATATGAGCATCTTTAAAAATAAATAAACGAACACAAACAAAACTTTTTTCATTCAAGTTCGGTTCATTTACGAACCTATAAATACTGACAGCTGCAAAGCCAAAGACTGATCAAAAGTCATGACTCATCTTTACTTTTTTTATTAAACAAGATGTATTATATTCTCATATCAAGATTCGAACCTATACAATCTATACAAGATGAGGCAATATAAACATCATAAGCCACTAAGCCAATTAATTAATCTCCGAGTCATCTTTACTTTACAAGCACCAAAATATCATTTGAAATCATTTAAGAGGGCATGGCTTTCTTTAGAAGTCTGAAATGAGGTTGTAAGTTATATTATGACAAAACCGTCAGGCCTGGACAGGCTAAATGGGCCAACGATTTTCTTTAGCAATGGGCCAATAATTTGATCAAATTGTATTTTGTGATATATTTTCTTCGCAACAAATTAAACTTTAAAATATTAAATTAGATGTATTTGTGCGAAGACTCATGAAACTATTTTCTTGGTATTATTTAGCATTTTATTAATAGATTTATTTTTGTAAGAGAATAATTATAATATCTAATATCGTCAACCCCTACAATACAAAACTCGAAATAAAAAAAACTAATTCACCTGAACATTTAAATATAGTGGACACAAGCGTGTGAGTGGACGCACGTGCAGATCCTATGAGGAAAGCCATGACGTTTCCTCCTTTGTCACCTTGTTCCAATAAAATGTCAACCCAGTTCTTGCTCTTCAACATCAACATCATTTTCTCCAAATCTGCAAAAACAAAGAAGAAGAAGAAGAAGAAATGTTAAGCTCTCAGTGCTTTGAATACCCACCGAGCAAAAGCACGGCAGCAAGCGGAGGATCGGTTCAGGAAATCGGCGGCCTCACCGCTTATATCAATGGCCCTCCCTATTCCAAACTCGCCATCGTCTTCATCCACGATGCTTTTGGTAATCATACGTTCAGTTTATTGATTCATATGTAGTTTTGTATCAACTGATTTGTTGATTTATGTATTGATATTTCTTGCAGGATTTGAAACCCCAAATCTGAGGTAGGTTATATAACCAAATTTTAGTTTAGAATCGATTATATCGTTAAATTAAAAATCAATATTATTTTAGCACTTAACTTTAATTTAAGTTTTTTATACTATTGAACCATTAAAATCGATGAAGTGGACGACTTTTAACGATCTGAATGCGATGGCGTGAGGGATTCTAACAGTCAAGTGATATAATTGAATTCTAAACTAAATTCAGTACTAAAATAGTATCAATTTTTAATTTAATGGTATAATCGATACTATAGTTAAAAGTTCAATTTACCTCTAATTTATTTGTTTTATTGTATTTTCTTTTAATAAAATTAATATTTTGATTTGTGACACTATAATTTATATTGTGTTTTGGGGGAGTGTAAAAAAACCGGCAAGTTTTGAAATTTGTTCAAGATTCACTAAAAAATTTAAAATGTTATACTTTTTGATAATATTTTAGGTTGGTTTTTTGTGATTTTTACAAGTTCCGAAACTTAGTTTTCTATATAACATTTTAGTTTCGAGGATAAAGTTTCAAATTTTGCTTTTTAAGTTTGGAAACTTGTCAAAAATCGCTAAAAAATTAACCTAAAATGTTATAAACAAATCTAACAGTTTAAGTTTTTGGTGAGTCTTAAACAAATTTCAAAATATACTATTTTCCAGCCGTACTCTAGACCTGTCACACCCCAGACTAACCCTGTATTTTCACTTGCAGGAAACTGGCAGACAAGGCTGCAGCAGCTGGATACTTTGTGGTGGTTCCAGATTTCTTCTATGGTGATCCTTATGACCCCACTGATCCTCACTTTGATAGAGAAGCATGGTTCAGCAAGCATAACACGGTCAGTTGATTTCTTCTTTTGCTGTGAAAATATATGCTGTTCGAATCTGATATGATTATCGAATACGAGTATATATCCGATATATATATTTAAAGTTTTTTCAATCACTAGAATCACAATTTGACATTTAATTCGATATTTGTATTTGAATCTCTTTATCTTGTAGGTGAAAGGATTTGAAGATGCAAAGGCAGTGATTGCTGCCCTTAAAAGTAAGAGCATATCTGCTATAGGTGCTACAGGTTATTGCTGGGGAGGTACATTAATTCAGTAACTATATGCTTTAAAAGAGGACTGGAATGCAATAAACCCCAAACCCGAAAACTAATGTACTTGCACTTGCATATCAGGGATGGTATCTGTAAAATTAGCCGGTACCGACGAGATCAAGGCCGCGGTGGTGTCGCATCCCGGCCCGATAACAGAAGACGAAATCAACGGTGAGTTTCCGAATTTCAAGTTCGATTAATATATGTTTGGGACTGATATAGCATGTATGGCACATTGCTTCAGAGATTAAAGCTCCAACTGCTATATTGGGAGCTGAGTTTGACAGTATATTTCCAGCTGAGAAATTGAAACAGTTCGAACAAATGCTGTCGACAAAATCCGAGGTACGAGGTTCTTTTAAGCTCAATTCACTGTTTTTACAATCCCATTAGTGATTTCATGAAGCATCTTAGAAGGAATGAGGATGAACAGTTGGCCGATGGCTCATACGAGTCTTGTAAATGTGTCGAGCTTGAATGAATTATAAGTCTTGTTTATATTCGTTTGTTTATTTTTAAGGTAAACTACACCGGTTGCCAGTGGCAGAACTTAGAGTAAGAGTTTGGGAGGCCAAAATAAATTTTTTGAAAATTTAGAGGCTTAAACAAAAATTTTGAGGGTTAAACTAATTTTTTTAATAAATTTGAGAGATTTAATCATATTTTAAAAAAAAATTAATAGGGAATTTAATTAAAAATATTCGAACTTTTGAAGTTTAAAATGAATTTTAAAAAATCATGAGCGGGCCAAATTAAAATTTTTAAAAAGTTTAGGAGTAAAATTAGAATTTCCCGAAATGTTGGGGGCCATGGCCCCTCTAGTCCCACAGAGGTTCCTGTAAAACCTATATTTGATTTTGATATAACAAAGTGTTTAAGGATCAATTTGTAAAATTGAATAAATTTTTAAGTATTCAAAAAGTCTCACAAAATGACAAGGAATCGAATTTAAAATGTTTTTAAGTCAAAAACTTGAACCAAAAAAGTTTTTCTAAGTATTTTAATACTCAAATAATCAAAAACGCCCAGGCGTATCGATACACTCTTGGGTGTTTCGATAAGACTTTTGGCTACTGAAATTTTATTTGTAAAATCGTACCAATACGGTTAAGCCTATTTTGATATGGCCTTTATCTGAGTTTATATTTTTAGTTACGAGTATCAGTACGGGTCCTTCCGTTCTAATATGGGGTATAAGATTTTTCAAATCTTTTGCATTTAAAATATGACTGTTGCATTGTCAGTTATTAGAATCACCAAACTTCAATTTTCAGTTACATCATATCGGTATGCCCTATAGGCGTACCGATGCATTTTTTCAATGACTTTTTCCTCAGATTTCAGTGAGCTAAAACCGTACCAATATGGCCTAGCCATTTTTATACGAATACGTTTTTATACTATACTCGTTTCGATACCCCTCAAGCGTATCGATACCCCTTTCTACACCGGCCATTTCTTCTTATGGTAAGTATCGATACGGCTTTTCGTGTACCGATACGGTAGGTTACCAAACAACATTTATTGCGGGAAGAAAGCAGCCCAACGGCTCTATTGATAATCCCAACCGCCCAAACGGTTAAAAATCAATGAGGGGATATAAAATCAAGTCTCAAAAGCTTTAACAACAACTATTGAACAAATCATCAAGTCAAAAGTATTTAAGCACAAATCCAACCTACTTTGAGCTTACTAGAGTCAAATCCATTGTAACCCACTTGAGTGTTCTTCAATTGTATTCAAGTTTTGGGTTGAGTCTTGTAATTGGGCAAATTATTCACCTTTTAGAGGTTTTTCTACATTTGTCATTCTTTCTTGTAAAAGTAAGTGAACTTGATCAAGTTTTGGGTAGAAAGTTTTGATCGACTGTAACGGTTGCCTCCTTAGCCTAGAAAAGGAGACAAATTCTTAGTGAATTGTTTGAAATCCTTAGTGGGAAGCTAAGGTAGTAGATGTAGAGCTTGTTAGAAGCTTGAACCACTATAACTTCTTGTGTCTTCAATTTTTTATTTTTCAATTACTTCCCTTCAAATTTTTATTTACCAATTCACCCCTTCTTGGTCTTCCACCGCCGATTGATTATCCCAACAATTCTGCTATGTCGGTTGTCAATGAATGTTTAGGATGCTTTTAACATGATTATCGAAATCAAATTTTTTTTATTAAAGTCGCTATGTCAAAAAATCTTTCATTTCGGTCCCTGACCGTTAAACGGCTTGCTATAGTTGGCGTGGCACACCCTTAAAATTAGATAAATCATAGAATGAGCCACTTAACTTTTTAAGTTTTCAAAAGTGACATTAAACTTTCTAGATTTTACACTTTTTACCTAAAATTATTGAAAATTTGCAATTTGGTCATGATTTCGCTAGAATTCACAGTTTAACAATTACACTTTTAGATTTTTCAGGAAAGTACACATGTACTTTAAAAACTTATAATTTGGTCCTCAAGTTATAAATTTTCTCAATTAAATCCCAAAATCCATTATCATAATAAACAAACAGAAACCAAAATATTCACGAACTATTTATTAACTTCTTAATTCATTTACAATCTAGTAATAATATTTGTCATATATTAATAACATGTGTTTTGGCAGGTGGATAGCATGGTGAAAGTTTTCCCTGGTGTTGGACATGGATGGACAATGAGGTACAATGATGGAGATGAAACAGCCGTAAAGAGTGCCCTAGAGGCTCATGATGATATGTTCAATTGATTTATTAAGCATGTCAAGTAAAATACTAATAATTGGGGCATTGCTTAGGCATAGAACTATTGATATAAGATTTTATTATGTTTAGTCCTTGTACTCTTCGTATTTTTGAAATTTAGTTATTTGTTTCTAATTTCAACCGGTAATATTATAATTGGTTTTCTCGATACCGTTGTTGATTGATTTTTATTAAATTTGATGTATTATTAATTGGACTTTAATTTTTAAATCAAACATTTGAATATTAAAATCACACATACTCAAATGTAATGAAAGTCCGTTAACAGTGATATCAATTGAACTTTAATTTTAAATCAAACAAATAGAAGAACTCAAATGTAATGAACTCATTCAAGAACAAAAATTGTCTTTTTTAGCGTCTCTATATATGTTCTAACACTATAAAGCTCAACCATAAATTCTAAACCCTAAACTTCAAGCCTTAAACTCTAATTCTAAGCGCACTCATAAATATTAAACCCAAATTTTAACGTTAAAACACATATACTTTATAGGGGCACCAAAAAATGACAAATGATTCCTATTCCTCCCTAAGCATTTTTTTGGGTGTAATTTAGGATGTGTTTGGTTGGGAGTGTTACGTTATCAAGAGGAATGCAAGATTCTTAAATAACAATCTCCAGCTTAGTTTCCAAATTATACTGTTAGAGTTTTTTATTTAACAAATAACTTTAACTGAATTTCATCGATTACAAGGGAGAATTACAAAGTATATAACACATTCTAAATTATAAATATTCATGAAGATTAAAAATATAAAAATCAAAGAGCATAAAAGATAAAAATAAACACAATCATTCTTAAGAAAAATTATTTCGTCTTCCAAATAAAATTTCAGTAAAGATAAATTTTAACCAGAAAGCTCTATGTATTTTGTTGTGAGTTCTTGGCGCATAGGCAAACTACCACAAGGGAATTCAAAAAATAACATAACACCGATTATCTTGTAACTTGAAACGCTCGATAATACTTGTTATTTGAACGTTAAATTATCATAACATCAGACAATATTGTCACAAAGACAGACAAATCCTGTAAAAAAGCAGACAAACAAATTACCTTACAAACAAACGAAAAATAGCAACAAAAAAAAACAGATTTAAAATGAATTATGGCAAAAAGAAACAAATAATTTCTCATTAAAAGAAAAAAAACTTATTTATATACAACTAGCATAAACACTAGAAACTGACCGACGATACTGTCAGAAATTAAATTTTAATTTTTTTCATATTAATTTGAGCTCTGTTTATTTAATTTTAATTTGACAATTTGACATTCTTTTATGATTTTTGACAGTATTTAATAAAGGTTTTTAGAAATTATAAATAGTTCAAAAAAATAAATTTCAATCAAATAAAACAATTAATAATTTGTATATATTATTTTAAATTTATTTGTACTATCCGAGATATAAAATACTTATTTTTATATTATAAAAATAAATTTTAATTTGGTTAAAATAATTATAGTTTTTAAATTTATGGACCATTAACTGCCCAAATAATTGATTCGAATTTTGGTTTTCAATTTATTTTCTCACCCCTAATTTAAAATGCCAACAATTAGATTAGTTATCTGAATAATTTCGATTATGAATTAGATTTATATACATATATAAAAATTACAGATATACTAATTGTATTAGTAATATATATAATATTAACCAACAAGAATTGTCTGCAATGGAAAAGTAAATTACACTTTCAAAGAAAAAACACGTGTTTAAACTTTAGAACTAACATTGTTGAAAAAGAAAGTCACGGATCTCGAACATAAAACTATAAAATAAACATAAATTATACTAAAAAAATAATATATAGTAATATTTAACATACTAATTGTATTAATTATATGTGCATATATGAGTTGTATTAATAATGTGTAATATTATTCTTTTTAGAAGTTTAATTTATAACGTTGTGAAATTTAAAACCACAAATGTTACCTACCAAAAGTTCATGCATCCATTCCCATCCCCACATTATTCTTTTAGGTTCATAATTTTTTTTTATGTTAAACCCTTTTTTTCATAACAAAAGACAGCAGGTTGCATGCCTGTTTTCATGCCTTATCACAATACATTGGCATAATCTTAACAGATGCTCCCAACGTTTGATTGAATAGTCATTTTAATTTTTGTTTTTTAAAATAATTTAGCCCCAAATATTTAATTGAATAATTACTTTAGCTTCTATTTTTTATAGCAATTTAACCCCTAATATTTTACTTTAGATCAAAATGACACTGATACGAATGAAAACTATTAGTGACTTGAAATGGCGTGACAAACCTCCATAACATTGTCATTTAGACAAACGTACTTACTTAAAAGAATGTCACACTAATTAAAAAATAATTTTATAAAATTATAAAAAATATATATAATTATTTTTTTGCTTACTTGTCATTATGCCAAGTCATTTCAAGTTGTTTATCATCAGTTTTCTAACATTTTTATCCGCAGAAAGGACATTTTGACCCAAAATAAAACATTAAAGGTTAAATTGCTTTAAAATATAATAGAAATCAAAATAATTATTTAGTCAAATGTTATAGATATATTTTAACATTATACTATATATATGTATATAATAAAAATTAATATATTTATGTGGACACGCAAATGTGTATTATAAGTGATGAAAACATAGGTTGTGTAAATTTTAAAATTCACAAATTCTAAATTTTTAACACAAATTTTATATTTTAAGTACTTAAATCTATACCCTGCATAAGATCTTTAAACCATAAAACAGATAAAGTTGTGTAAATTAAAATTTACACAATCTATATATCATATATTTTTTCAATAAAAAATAGCAAATTTCTGTGAAGTATCCTGATAAAGTGAACCAAATTTTGTATCAAGATTTTTTTACTATTTTAAAATTTCAAACTTTACTTTTATATTATTATTTTTCATATTGAGTCCATGGGCTATTTTTTATTTAAAAATATCGACTCTCTCCTGGTTTTTGTTCAATTTTATTATAAAATTAAATTTAATTCAATACATTTACATTTTAAATTTTTATTACTTATATGACTCGTATACTATGTCATCAACGGAATGTATTATATCATTCAACAAACATTTAAAAAATATAAAAATGTTTTTTATTTAAAAAAAATTTGAAGTTTGAGGCTTTATGTATGTAAAAAATCTTTGCTGGGAAAATTACCCACCAAAACTAGATGCGCGATGTGAGTCGGTTCGAATTAGTCAGGGCAAAGTTTTAATGAACTAAGAGGACAACCATTTCTTTTTGAAGTTTTTGAAAATTCAAAAAGTTATCAAATTTTGTAAAAATACATTTAATTATTAAAAAAAAAATTATACATTTCAACTTACCCACAATTTTTTTCCAGTAAAGGGATAAAAATAACAAAAGTTCAAGAACCAATGTATATTTAGAAAAAATTCAGGGATCAAACTGCAAAGCATTATAAAGTTTAGGGACTGGGAGTTATTTTATCCCTATCAACTACCTAACTCCGAGGTCCCATTGGCAAAAGCCCAGATTTTTATTATTCACTCGAAACCTCCCGTATCTAATTTGAACTTTCCAGTAGTTTTTTGTGTTCTATATAACTGTGCTTCTCTTTGTTCAACAAAGCAAGCGAAAAGCTTCTGTTTTAGTTAGAGGAAGAAGAAAAGAAAAAGAACCATGTCAGGCCCTCAGTGCTGTTCAAATCCACCGGCGTTGGACGCTGCAAGTGGAGCCGGTCACGTCGAGAACCTTGCCGGCTTCAGCACTTACGTCTCTGGTTCGCTTCAATCCAAGCGTGTTGTTCTCCTTGCCTCTGATATTTTCGGTAGTTATCCACAAGCTCTTCACTTCTTTCTTCTGTTTATCTTTCTGCTCCAGCCTTTAATGTGAAATTTTGTGTCACTTCCTATTTAGTTTTAGTCCATGTTTTGGACTTGTTTGCATTTTGTAGTCTGTTTTTTGTAACATATTATATCTGGGTTTTGTTCTGGTTATGAATTTTGAGCAATATTGGGTTTGAAACTTGTTTAGTGTCAGAAAAGGATATAGGAAAAGGATGGTGGTACTGGTGGTGGACTTTGGTCCGGGCGGGGAGATGTTGTCTATCGGGATGATGAAGATGGAAAATGGAAGTCGTTTTGTTAGCCTTTGTGCGCGGGGTTCAGCTTGCGAGAAGTCGAGTGGCCTATTTGTTAGCCAATAGACTTAGCTGATGGGTCAGTGGACTCGATAAGTACATCATAAGGATGAGGTTACTCTGGAGTCTTGGGTGTATCCTACTCCGGAAGCGCTTTGACTAGTGTCTATTAACTATGGTTGGTAGGCCGGAGGATATGTTATAATTGTTGGTTCGTGGTGAACTGTTTTTCACGTTTACAAATAAGAACATTCGCACGATTTTAGTTCGTGTGATTGTGGTTGCACAATTTTAGTTCGTATGATTGTGATACGGTTGGTTGATTTTTTATGGGAAAATCATCTATAAATACCCATAGGCACAAGGTCCTAAGCACCAAGAATCACAAAGTATTATATTCGATATATTCCATCTAGTGTGATGCAGTTCGACGTGCTAGATGGTGGTGCAATCACATATCAATTTGGCATACGGTTTTCACAATGGTTGTAGGTATTTATGAATTTCGATCTTTCCGCTGCGTTTTGCTCGATTTATGCTTACATTTGGCATCAAAGCAAGGTTAAATTTCTGCATTGTCGTTTTAGGGTTTGTATATTTCTCAAAATTAAAATACCATGTTGATCTTAAAATCTTAAAATTTTGAGAAAAATTGTGTTTCTAATTTTGTTTGAAAATCGTAAGATTTTATTAAATTAATTTCTAAAATTTATTAATAATTTTATTAAAATAAATTTTAGAAATAATTTTTATATGTGCCTAAATTAAGAGATAATATATAACTTATCCGGTAATTAGTTATATATAAAATTAGGTACTTCAAACTTTAAGACTTATTGCATAAAGTATTTAAGCAATAAAACTATAGAATATATGTCTAGGGATCCGAATAATTTATTTAATTAGAGAATTTGCCACAACAACTTTAATTAAATAAAATTATGGTAAGGATCTCATAAGGACTAGACATAAAATGTTTCATAATTAACAACAACTTTGAATAAAGTTTAGGGTTAATATCTAGCTAAGTGATTTTCATGATTTTATTTAGTTAAAGACTAGCCACAACATCTTTAGTTAAATAAAATTACTAAGATTAAAAATCACATACGGAAAGTTTAGATATTAAATCTCATTATATAACTTATTAAGGTAAAAACTATTAGATGAATTTTTATAGTTACCCACAGGAGTTATGAAAATAAATTTAATAATTTTTATATAAAGGAGAAAATAATTCTATCATAAAATGGATCTAATTGAATTAAAAATTTAGCCCACTGGCAATTTTTATGTCACTAGATTCATTATTTACATAATTTGCATTGGTAAATTATGACTTATGTTTGCCTCAAATTTATGTTAAGCATGTATGTCAATTTATTTTGCAGCATAACAACCTATGAATATGTCTGATAATAGAGTATATATCCATGAATTAACTAGTGAGAACTTTAAGTTCTGGAAGGAGGGTATTCTTCTTCAATTGGGGTGTATGGATATTGACTATGCTATAAGGAAATTTGAGCCACATATCACTGACACCAGCAATCAGGCTGATCTTGCTCTATATGAAAGGTGATAGCGACCCAAACGCTTAAGTATTATGTTCATTAAGAGCAAGGTCCTGCTGTTGTTCGTGGCTCAATTGAGCATCATGAGAATGTCAAAGAGCTATTAATGGCTATAGAGAAACAGTTTCAAACTTCTCAAAAGTCGTTAGCCAGCACCCTAATTATGAAGTTCACATCACTGAAGCTCACTACAGTGAAAGGTGTGCATGATCACATCAATAAGATGCGAGATTTGGCAGCTCGACTTAAGGCACTTGAGGCTGAAATGTCTGAATCTTTCCTGGTGCATTATATATTGAACACTCTTCCACCTCAATATGGGCTATTTAAGATCTCTTATAACACACATAAAGATAAATGGTCTATTGATGAACTTTTGACCATGTGTGATGAAGAAAAATGTAGGCTCATATTGGAGATGGGAGAGAGTGCACCGGCGGTTACTCAAGGAAAGAGGTCAGTCCAAGCCAAGCAAAAGGGGAAGGCCGAAATGCAACCCCAAGCTAACATAAAGAAAGAGTTCATGTGTTTGTTCTGTAAAAAGAAGGGGCACATGAAGATGGACTGTGTCAAGCATAAGGGTTGGCTTGAGAAGAAAGGTAAATCAATCTCACTTGTTTGCTTTGAGTCAAATATGGTTGATGTTAATTATAACACATGGTGGATTAATTATGGTTCTACAATCCATGTCTCAAATTCCTTACAAGGATTAAAAAACTGAGGAAGCTAGTGGGAGCTGAGTGACACATCTATTCAGGAAACAAGATGCAGTCGCATGTAGAAGCTATTGGGACATGCGAATTAGTGCTTAGTAGTGGCTTTGTTTTCATTTTAGAAAAGACTTTTTATATTTCTAGTTTTTCTAGAAACTTAATTTCCTTTTCAAGACTTGCACCCTTGGGGTATTGTTTTAATTTTCAAATGTTGGATTCAGTTTATTTTATAAATCTGAAATTGTTGGAAATGGTGTTTTAAGTGATGGTCTTTACTCTATTGATTTACAAAATAATGTCACTCATAATGTTATGCACATTCAAGCTAGTACTAAGCGTTGTGTTATAAATGAAGATTCCTCTACTTTGTGGCACCGGAGATTAGGACACATCTCCATTGAAAGGATTAAAAGATTAGTAAATGATGGGTACTCAATACCTTAGATTTTACTGATTTTGATACTTGTGTAAACTGCATTAAGGGCAAGCAGACTAACAAGTCAAAGATAGGTGTCAAGAGGAGTTCAACCATATTGGAAATCATCTTGACAGGGTTGTCAAAGTTTTGCAAAATAAAAACTGATTTTACTAAACTAACTTGTAGTAATAGTGATTTCAGGTCAAATCCCAAAAGAGCTGAAATTAGAATCTCAAAGCTAAAACAATAAAGTAAAATCGGGGGTGTTTGGTGTATCAGACTAAAATTAAAGATAAAAATTAAAACTAAAAATAACAAAGATCAATCTTACCGAACTTCCAATCCAAATGTGTGATTTTCATCCAACTGTAACTTTGATCATAGGCTTAAAGATAAATTTCTCATATCCAAGAAATTAGTCTACTTGAGGAACCCCACAACAAGCAATTATTCCCCTTTTATAATCGATGAGTCTACTTGAGGGAACACCGCAACAAACATTCAAATCAAAACTTACCATTAAATAAAATCAGTAATAGGATTAAGATTCATGAGAATGACTAAAACAAAATCAATCAAATTAATCTTGTATCTTTATTTCCCTAGGGACTATCATGCGTGATATGTAGTCGACGGACACAAAACATGAGACTTACCATTTGCTACTTGCATCATGGATAGCAATAGAACATTCAATATTGAATTAAGGCGTCAATTTAATCAATATCAAACATTCATAAAAATAAGAACAAGAAATAAAGATTACTTGGATTAAAGGAGAAATACTAGTTTAGTACAAGCCTCACAAAATTACAGCGGAATCGCTTCACCTTTGAATCGGAAATAGAATCTTAACCACACATGGTGGAATAAGAATACAAGAGAAAAAAGCCGTGGAAAGATTGATTATCTGATATTCTCTAAGAGACCTATTGAGCTCTTTATATAGAGAGCAAAAACCCTAAACCTAAAAGTAAATCTCTTTTAATTGAGTTCTAATCAAATAAGGAAATATAAAATAAAGGAAAATCTAAATAAATAAAATCCTAATTAATAAAAAAGATTGATTATTGGTCCAACACTTCCAGAATAATGGAAATAACCATAAAATAGGGCTTCATCATGGATTTGGCTCCAAAAGCACGAATCTTCACGTTAGACACCAATCCCGTATCAATCACAATGCGTGGTCACGCCTTATCGAAGATAAGCTTCTGCCCAGTTCAAGTTTCTTCCAAAAGACTTGATTTTCACTTGGGAAGCTAAAACATGCTTTTGAGCTGATGTTCACCATTGCATCCATATTTCACCTCCTATATCAAAACAAACATAATTTCCACAATTAAGCTCAAAATATATTAGAGTGTGAAGAGATTAATCACAACAAAGAGTATATAATTATAACCTATCACATCCATTCTAATACTTGTTGCCTAGATATGGATGTGCAAGGTCAAAAATACTTCATCACTTTCATAGATGATTACTCATGATACATGTATCTCTACATGCTTCATCACAAAAGTGAAGCGTTAGAAGCCTTAAAGGTTTTCAAGGCTGAAGTAGAGAAAAATGTGATAAGCAAATAAAGATTGTGAGAATCGATAGAGGTGGTGAGTACTATGGTAAATACACTAAGGATGGACAAGCACCTGGTCTATTTGCGAAGTTTCTTCAAGACAACGGTATAGTTGCCCAATACACCATGCCAGGCTCACCTGATCAGAATGGTATTACAGAAAGAAGAAACCGAACTTTATTGGATATGGTGTGAAGTATGCTTAGTATCTCTAAGCTACATAAGTCTTTATGGGTTGAAGCTCTCAAGACGGCTGTGTATATATTAAACTGGGTTCTAACCAAAGTTGTCACAAATACACCTTTCGAGTTATTTAAATGTTGGAAATTGAGTTTATGACATATACGCGTATGGGGATGCCCGTCTGAAGTGATAATTTATAACCCAAAAGAGAAGAAACTGGACCCAAGGAACATTAGTGGGTATTTCATTAGATATGCTGAAAAGTCCAAAGGTTACAGATTCTATTGTCCATCTAAAAGCACTAGAATTGTGGAATCAAGAAATGTAAAATTTCTTGAAAATGACTGAATCAGTGGGAGTGATCTGTCTCGAGATTCAATACCTGTAGAACAACCATCCACTTCAAGTGAGAGATTGGTTATCATATATAACACCCCTCAAGCTCAACTGGGTGTTGAACAACCAATCAATGAAGTTCCACAACCTGCTAAAAATACTCTGGTAGATCAAGTTGTTCAAGAAAATCTAAAAATTATTGAACAACCAGTTGAACAACACGATCCACAAGAAAATTTTGGTTCAACATTAAGGAGATCTGCTAGAGAAAGAAAATCAACAATTTCTAGTGATTATTTTGTGTATTTACAAGAATCTGACTATAATGTTGGAGCTGAAAATGATATTGAGCTATTTTCACAAGCCATGAGCTGCAATGAATCAGCATTATGGTATGATGCCATGAAAGATGGGATGAATTCTATGAAAAGCAACAAAGTTTGGGATCTTGTACCATTGCATGATGGTGTAAAAGTCATTGGATGTAAATGGGTCTTCAAAACAAAAAAAAAGGACTCAAAAGGCAACATAGAAAGATATAAAGCAATACTCATAGCTAAAGGATTCACTTAGCGAAAAGGAATTGATTACACTGAGACTTTTAGTCCAGTATCTAACAAAGATTCCTTACGCATTGTGTTAGCATTAGTAGCTCAATTTGACCTTGAGTTACAACAAATGGATATGAAAACTGCCTTTCTTAATGGTGACCTAAAGGAAGAGGTATACATGAAACAACCTGAAGGATTTTCCTCTAGTGATGGTGAAAATTTGGTTTGTAAGTTAAAGAAATCTATATATGGATTGAAACCCCGTTAGTGGTATTTGAAATTCTATAAGGTTATCTCTTCATTTGGTTTTGTTGAGAATATCATGGATCAATGTACATACTAGAAGGTTAGTAAGAGTAAAATTTGTTTTTCTAATTCTATATGTAGATGGCAATTTACTTGCAACAAATGACAGATGTATGCTACATGAGGTGAAGCAATTCCTTTCTAAGAATTTTGATATGAAAGATATAGATGATACATCTTATGTCATTGGAACTAAGATTCATCGTGATAGACATAAAGGTGTCTTAGGTTTATCTCAAGAAACCTATATCAACAAAGTTTTAGAAAGATTTCGGATGAAAGATTGTTCACCTAATGTTGCTCCTATCGTGAAGGGTGATAAGTTCAATCTAAACCAATACCTGAAGAACGAATTTGAGAGGGAGCAAATGAAAAACATTCAATATGCTTCTACTGTTGGAAGCTTGATGTATGCTCAAGTCTATACAAGACCTGACATTGTATTTTCCGTTGGGATGTTGGGAATATATCAGAGTAATTCAAGTATAGACCACTGGAAAGCTGCAAAGAAGGTTTTGAGATATCTTAAAGGGACAAAGGAATACATACTTACATACAAACGATCTGACCATTTGGAAGTAATTGGCTACTCTGATTCAGACTTTGTTGGTTGTGTTGATTCACGTAAATCAACATCAGGTTACATATTTATGTTTGCCGGTGGAGCTATATCTTGGAGGAACGTCAAGCAGACATTGACTGCTACTTCCACTATGGAGGCTGAGTTTGTTTCGTGTTTTAAGGCTACCTCACATGGAGTATGGTTGAAGAGTTTCGTTTCTGGGCTTAGACTTGTGGATTCAATTTCTAGGTCATTAAGGATATATCGTGACAATTTAGCTATTGTCTTTATGGCTAAGAACAACAAAAGTGGAAGTCGAAGTAAACATATCGACATTAGGTATCTAGCCATAAGGGAACGTGTTAAAGAAAAGAAAGTGGTCATTGAGCACATTAACACTGAGGAGATGTTAGTTGATCCTTTGACTAAGGGCATGCCACCACATAAATTTAAAGATCATGTTGTCACTGTGGGACTTGTTCCCACTTTGTAAATCTTCATTGTAAGAACGATTCTATTGAAACTCTAATAAAGTTTGATATTTCTCATATCTGTTGTGTACACATTAAGTTAATTGTTTCGAGAAATGACACTAAAGTTTGGACCTAGAATAAACATTGGGTTTATTCATTAAGTATTGGGGCTAAAAGCGTTGAGACTTGATGTATTGTGATACATGGAAAATACTACTCAATTCTAAGAGAAAATATCGCCATGATTCATACATTATGTTTTAATGGATAATACGAACCAAGTGGGAGAATGTTATAATTGTTGGTTCGTGGTGAACCGTTTCCCACGTTTACAAATAAGGACATTCACACGGTTTTAGTTCGTGTGATTATGGTTGCACGATTTTAGTTCGTGTAATTGTGGTTGCACGATTTTAGTTCGTGTGATAGTGATACAGTTGGTTGATTTTTTATGGGAAAATCACCTATAAATACTCATAGGCACAAGGTCCCTAAGCCCCAAGAATCACAAAGTATTCTATTCCATCTAGTGAGGTTTCTCGAGTGCTTAGAAGATCTTTGGCGCTTTGAGTTCCTTTTGTAGCCATATTCGTTATATTCGACGGTGGTTAGAGGCGTTGCTACAGTGGTTTTGAGGCATTCGACGGTGGTTCGGCGTGCTTGACGGTGATGCAACCACATCTCAATTTGGCATACGGTTTTGACAATGGCCGGAGGTATTTATGAATTTCGATCTTTCCGCTGTGTTTTGCTCGATTTATGCTTACAGGGTCGCCTTCGGATGGTCTGGTAAGCGGAGAGGCGTAATACGGAAGGGGCCATTTGATGGAGATCATAATGGGAATAACAAAACAAGTTCAAAAGGATTTTATGTTAATCAGAATTTGGAATTGATTATGGATGTTTTTGAACGTATTATATCTAGGTTTTGTGTTGATGACGGATATAAGCCTGCTATATCTGTAATCGAATTTTGTTTACTATATATATTCGCTTTTGTTCAGCATTTTTTGTGCAAATGTCTCTCTGTTCCATGAAGTATAGATAGTTGTTTAAACTAGGATCATGATACTCATCACCATCATTTTTTATCATCGGCTAATTTCGCTGTTCTTGTCATGGCTCTGCAGGATACGAGGCTCCAAACTTGAGGTAAGATTAATTTTGCTATAATGACATCGATTTTTGCCAATGTTTAGTCGTTATTATCTCTTGTTTTTGCTATAATGCATTTTTTTGGCTCCTTACAACTTAGGCAATATAAGGATTCTAGTTCCTAGAGTGCGGCTTGCACCATTGACAACGGCATTGTATTAATCCAGAATGACTGCAAATGCTGTGCCGTCGCTTTATCTTTTAATTTGTTTGAGATTGTGATATAATGGGGTTAGTCTGTCATGGGGTGGTTGTGTGAAGCCAGTTAAATTTAGTTATATGGTTTGTTCTATCTAGCAACTTGAGTCGAATCATATGAGCTTATTGCACCTAATTTCAGTTGCTTTTGATTGTATATAGAAAGCTTGCCGACAAGGTTGCAGCTGCTGGGTTCTATGTGGTGGTTCCTGACTTCTTTTATAGAGAGCCCTATGTCAGTGATAAGCCTGATAGACCTTTTCCTGTTTGGCTAAAGGATCATGGAACGGTTAGTGGCCTTTTTTTACCAACAAAAGTATCTAATGCTGAAATGATGCATCATTTTCGAAGTTTTATTCCCTTGTGCATTTAATTGCTTGTTTAGGCTAAGGGTTTTGAGGATGCAAAGCTAATAATTGATGCTTTGAAGAGTAAAGGGGTTTCGTCGATTGGAGCTGCTGGGTTCTGTTGGGGTGGTGAGTTTCATTTTTGCTCCATACTTTAAGTGGTTTCATAGTAGATATTTAGCTATGTTTATACAAGCATGTTCTGTACCACTTATGATTTCAACATATTATCTTTTCATTTAATTCTGCAACCACTTCATTACCGGATGGCTAATACTCGTTCGTTTATTTACCTCAGCTAAAGTTGGGGTCGAACTGTCAAAGGTTTCCCTTATCCAAGCAGCCGTAATGTTGCATCCCTTATTTGTGACTGTGGATGATATCAAGGGTAAGATTCTAGGGGCTTTTTTTACATCGTCTGTTCGTTTCATTCGAAATCGGTTTGGACCGTTTCTCTGTGAATGTTCTGCTGAGGTTTTCATTAGGATTCAGTTTATTAAATGAAATTAGCCTTCTATGATGATTGCCAACGGCAAATCCGTGCTGTACAATAGTTCTTTTTCGATAATCATAGGATGAAACTGTTTAGATGACTCTATGGGACAATGTTTCTGTCTGTGATCACACATTTAAACTTGCATAGTAAGATTTTATTGTTTATGTGCAATCTTTTGCAGGTGTGAAGGTGCCAATTGCAATATTGTGAGCTGAGCTTGACCATTTGACCCCCCCGGAACTCGTAAAACAATTTGATGAGATCTTAAAAGCAAGTGAGGTAAGAAGGCCCTGCATCACCCTGGTTTTCGTATCTTGGTTAGAGATTTACTTAATGCGTGTCGGCTGACATCCGTCGAAAGTGCTACATCTCTTACATAACCGAAGTATGATTAATGTACTTTAGTAGACTTTTGTTCTTACAACCTAGCTTTTAAGGTAGGATTCGACCTTCTTAACACGGTATCGATGTTAGGTTTCTTGTTTGCACCATTGGATTGCCTTTCCTATGCTTGTTTTGCCAGATTTCTATGGACTTTTGTATTTGGTTTTGACCTATGTACCGTAACCATTTTTTAGAAAGGATTTAAGTTTCTTTAACCGTATATAGAATGTAGTTTTTGTTGTTCTCCATTTAGATCCGCAGCTAAACGGTTCTTTCCCGAATGTTGAGTTACGTTCCCGGTATGGATCATGTAATCCTTGTATCTATCTCTTGCAGGTTGACAGTTTTGTGAAGTATTTCCTAAATGTGCTCATGGATGGACTGTCAGATACGACATCAATGATCCAACAGCCGTGGCATGCGCCGACGAAGCTCATAAAGATATGCTGGAGTGGTTCACCAAATATGTCAAGTGAGGAAACTATCGGACGATCAACAGAGTTAATGCTTATCGTCTAAAATTCCGTAGAATAAGAAAGAATTCCGATGAATTGTGCCTTGTTGCGTGAGATGAACACTAGCATTTTAGAAAGGCTTGAACAGATTTGGTGTCTATGTTGTACCATTTAGCCAATGCATTGAAATTTCTGTTATGTGTGGTTCGACATTATGGTATCGTAACTTTATGTTATAAATTCCGACCAATAGCTCCTAAGAACTTTCAGAACCATTTTATAAAACTTAGTCATATACAACCAGTTGTATTAAGACCGTAAATTTTCGATCTTCAGAATGTTTTCAAGCACTTCTAAGCAAACCAGAACTACATTAAGATTGCGGCAATTAAGAAGATCACATAACGGTTTGATGCAACCTTGACTTACAAGGAACCTGAAATACGTTACATATATGTCTAGATCGGTTAATTGATCATTGATATTCCGACAAAGACAAGATTCTAAACAACCGATGCGTCTAAAAAGCCAATTTCATACTTGATCTGATCACGAGTCCCATGATACGTGACGTTTACGATCGCCCCATAAATGAGACAAAAAAATGCAAAAAAACAATCTTCATTCCATTTTACAAAATAAGAGGTCCATAAATATATGATTTATCAAGGCTTAATATACCGATTAGCCCTAAATTTGGTAATTATTCTCAAATGGAAATTCCCTACCTCTTTTTGTGTCCTATATATATCTCAACACTTAAAAAATCATGTTTAGGGTTAAAGTTTAGGATTAAGGTTTAAGGATTTGATGGTTTTAGGGTTTAGGGTTCAAAATTTAGAATTTAGGGTTAAATCTTAAAATTTAATTTGTTTAGCGTTAGGGCATAAAAAGGGACACAAAAAATAATTTTTGTTCATTATTCTCAACTTAATATATCAATTAGATTGTGACACGTGTAGTTAATGTTGTTAGCATTATTAAATTGAGAAAAAATATAATTGATATATTAAGCCTTTTAGTTATTCACAAAATTAGAAAAGATAAATGACCAAAGATCCACATTTTAGGAAGATTATTGAAAGGGAAAATTGCCATGGAGTGTGAATCCTTTATGTCTTGGCAACTTTAATTTGTGTTATACTCTATTTTTATTTAAAATTAATAAAGTTTTTATTTAAAATTGTCATGGAGTGTGAATCCTTTATGTCTCGGCTGATAAGTACTTGTATCTAGTTGTGTTATACTCTATTTTTATTTAAAATTAATAAGGTTTTTAATAAAAACATATAATATAAGTCTAAAATTATATGTTTAACTTTAATTAATAAATTTATTTTACCGGAAAAAAAATCATGGGTTTGCGCATAATCTCCGGTGACAAGATTTCCAACCGTGTGAAGAGCAGGTTTTAGCACCGAAAGAGATGGGTGGCTATGGAAGCCAAAGAATTAATGTTTTTGGTCAGAAAAAAAACAAAATAACTCAAAAATAGAAAGACTTTGAGAATCGATCAATATAAAGTACGGCGAGTTTAACGTGTTCATTTCAGGATGTAGTTAAAAGGCGACAAATTTTAAAATTTATCATCGAACTAAAAATATTATACTTTTTGATAATATTTTTTGATAATATTTTTGGTTGGTATTTTGATGACATGATATCCAACCTGAAGCTGTGGGAAATCTTCGCTCTCAAGGAACTAAACAAAGAGCGGAACAACGCCAACTTGTATCACTTTGTCAATAGGTGGGTTTTTTCCTATGACAAATAACAATATAATTTAAAATTTATGTCCCTATCAAATGAAATATATTACAGAATAATTTTCTCACCATTTGAAATCAATACCCTAAACTGATTGGTTGCCTTAAGCTGCAAGTTCCGATCATCAGTCCAAACACCAGTAACCATGGCATGCAAATTTTCCAACTGCATTGGCTATGGTTGGAGCCCATCAATTCGCTTCTTCGGCGAACTCTCTTCAGTTTCACAATGGTTATCCTCTACCTTACAGCAAGGGCAAATCATATTAAAGATTTGTCATAGCAAAGAAAAGTTGCAGATGAAATCAACTTACTTCTCTAGGTAGAACACATTCTATGTGTGCAACCGTCTGACCGTCGCATACTTTACAATAACATACATGATCACTTCGGTTTCTTTCTTCATCGCAAAAATCGCAATAATACTTTCCAGAATCATCTTCAACAAAAGAGTCCTTTAGGGTTAAAGGATGGCGATGATATTTGGATTGAACAACATCGGGTATGGGAACACATTTCAAATGAAAATTGATGCAACATTGTAGACAACGATAAAACGGCTCTCCTCGACAACGTTTTTCACATTTATAACAAACAAAATCTGTTGCCCACAACGGATTGGACTTTGTACAGAGCAACTGATACTCTGGCCCGAAATAGCACATAGAGAATGAAGGTTAAGTTGACAATCGTCACAACTATATGCATATGTAGATGACGTTAAGTCCAAAGGGCAAGCATAACATTGTTCGTTTGAATCTTGTTTCGTCTATAGGGTCGTTACAGTAGCCAAGGAAAAGCTTATGGTGGGGGCTGAAATGGTGCAACTCGGTTACTCTACCCATCTTTTTTTCTTGTGAAACCTCAGTTTCATGAGCAGCACATTTCACATCAAGCTTGAAATTACACTGCTCGCAAAAATATATGAATCCTATAGATCAAACAAATATTAATTGCGATCACATATAGACTTAGTCAAACCGAAGAGCTTGACAAATTAAGTTAAATGTGGCAAAAAAAGTTATTACCTCATAGAGTACACATTGAATATGAGCAATAAAAATGCAAGTTTGGCAATAATACCGAGGATGCTTCCAATCCCTTTCATTCTCACAAACATCACAATAATATTCTCTAGAATCATCTTCTTTAACCGATTTCAACACAAGGAGGAGTTTTCACAAATGAAATCCACCTAACTCTATAGTAGTTGAAGTCAGGGACGGATACAAGGGTGTTGAGGGACAGCTGAACCCCTAAAAATTTTAAGTTTCCCTATATTTTACATATTTTTTGTATTTTTTATTAATAATCTAATTATGTATCTTTAAAATTTTATAATTTTGTACCCATATATTTCTAATATAACTTTCTGATAGTTCGCACTCTCGTATACGGAATCCTGCACCCGTCTTTGGTTGAAGTTGGTGCTGCAAGCGGAGGGGGTGCATAATCTCATGAGACAGACCACGAGGCATTTCAAACGCGCGTGACTTGGGCAGGCAAACGTCGCAACCTTCACAAGCAAAGGCACCGTCCGAGATTTTCCCTCCAGATTCTTTACAAAATTTGCCTTCAATCTTCTCAATATATCTATAGGAAAAGTGATCACATTTGTTGGAAGGTTCGATATCCATATCAAAGAAGATGAAAAATGTAAAAATTTATGTATAAACAAAGAGTCTGGGATTACGGGAAGAGGAAGAAGGATGAAGATTAAGCTAAAGAAGTTAATTCTGTTATGTAAAGAAAAGAGATACATGTTGGCACAAGTAAAGGATAATTGATTTCTTCGGTAATGGGAACACGTTCGTCTTCCCAAAACTATGCTCTTTTTAGTGTTTTTACTTAAAAAAAAGTAAGCTGTGGATATAAGGTTTAAAGTTAGGAGTTATAATTTGGATATAAAGAATTAAGGGTATGATGTATTTTTTAGGGCGTAGGAGTTAAGGTTTAGGATGTAGAATTTAAAGTTAGAGTTTAGAATTTAATTTTTAGTGTTTTTTTAGTGAAGGGCATACAAAGAGGCATAGTTAGTAGGGTTGTAAACAAACCAACCGTTCAGTGAACCGTTCGGCGGGAAGTTCGTTTATTTATTAAATAAACAAACATGAACAAGATTTTTCGTTCATTTAATTAAATAAACGAACATGGACAAAAGACTCCTTCGTTCATTTGCGTTATGTAATCCGTTCGATTATGTTTGTTTAAATTTAGTCACATATGTCCATTTATATTTATTATTTTTCGTAAAAAAGTATTATATTTAAAAAAAATTATTCATATATGTTCGTTCGTTTATGTTCGTTTAATTTTATTCACATGTCCTTTATGTTTGTTCGTTTGTATTCGTTTACGTTCGTTTATCATTTCAACGAACACAAACAAGCTATATTTATTAATAAACAAACACAAACACAAAATTACATTCATTTAGTTATTCGTGTTCGCTCATTTGTTCGATTAAAAATAAACAAATAAACATAATACTTTAAATTTAAAACATATTTAAACAATAACAAACTGTTTATGACTTGAATCAAAACTCGTTCGTTGCCATCTTTATTGTAATTATTAGAATTAGATTTTAGATTTATTGATAATAAAATATATTTAAATATAAAAATAATAATTCCCCTATATAGAAAATGTCTAAAGTACCCTCACCTCCATCCTTTTCAACCACCTACCAGTACAGGAAAAAGAAAAACCTCCTTCTCTCCCCTCCCTCCCTCCCTCCTCCCCACGGCGCAAGTTATCACGCAGCCTTACCTTCCCCCCGCCCCCCAACTTAAATAGGCTCCTCACAATTCTCCAAAAACATGGTCTTCTTCTTCTTCGGGAACACAGGTCGTGCTCTCACCATGAAGCCACTGCTTTGATCCATTCAAGTACTCTTCTTTTTCCCAGAACCAGAATCCCCACAGTATTGGCTGGGAACAGAGTTCTTGAATTGGAGCAAGGCAGAAGCTTCACGGGTGAGAAATTAATCATAACTTGATATTCCCGTGATTCTGCAGCTTTTGATCCGATTCAAGAACTCTCGCCGGAAACAGTTCAACGCCGCCGTCAAGAGATTGCAACAACAGACAGCGACCCACCACCGCAGTCGGCAGCCTTCAAACTTACCCGACGAAATCAGACATGGGTTTCTGGGTTGAAGGCCGCGGCGGCGGTGGTGTTAGGTTATGGATCTGGATTGACGTTCGGATCGGCCGAGAAAATGTTTCTGAGGCTATTATGGATCACAGACTTGTTCATGATTCATTTCATAAGCTAAACTGATTAACAGCTTAAATTTATAGCTAACAACGGAAATCAAGAGGTTGAAAATTTTCTTATTCAAGTAATTAATCTTCGTTTGTTCATACTAAAATGTTTACAATAATGAATTAATTTCAGCTTTTTACCCATCCTATTTAATGATGATCAATAAATAATCCGCATGAATAACCGATTCAAGTAATTAATTTTTTTAATCGCACACTTTTCTCGTTTTTGGTTTAGCCGGCTATAGACAACTATTTAGGTGTTATTTGTCGATCCTGTTTGAGTTCGGTTTAGGTCATTTCGGGTCTGATATCATTCGGTTCAGATTCGGTTTTGGTTCAGTTTTAATTCGGGTCTACTGTGATTCGGGTCATTTCGTGTTGGTTGATTTTCGGGTTCGGTTGATTTCGATTCGAGTCAATTTCAGGTCAATGGGAGATCGATCAGTTTTAATCGAGATTTTAGGTCAGTTAGCTTTTTACACCCTATATATGGCTTTATAAAACCAATATATTTGACTTTTTGGTAAGTTGTGCGGTTGTTATATCCCATATTTCTTTATTTCTGTAACACCCCTTTCACAGCCTAGTAGAGAACCGGGTCGGAAAGTGTTATCAGAAACTTATTCGGAGATCGAAAGTTTAACCGGGTTCGGAATCTTATTCAGAATATCTTGTTAATCTCTTTTAAGACTTGTCGAACTAACTTATTAATGGCTTATTCCAATTGTGGTCAATTTTAAACTTTTTCGTACTGAGGGACTAAATTGTAAATTTCACATATTAAGGGACTTAATCAAAATTTCTTTTACAAATCTTCAAATAAACTTACCGATTACTAGCTTGTGAAAATTCGTCACTAACAGAGGTCGTTTACCTGTCCAATTATACCATTCAAATTTAGTGACCATTTTGTAAGTTTCTTAAAACTGGATTCTATGTCTTTTAACAAAATTAACTAACGCCGTACCGATACATTTAGGACCGTATCAGTACGCTAAGCCAAATTTCTCAAATTCTAGAATTAGGGGTGATAAGCCCATATCGATACATCCAAAATTGTATCGATACGTGTTAACCAAGGTTGACCCATTTTGGTACACCTCAAGGCTGTACCGATGCAATTAATTTCCCAAACCTCACTGCCAAGATCTGTATCAATACAGCTTGACCCATATCGATACGCTTTATTTTCCTAGGTCCAATTATGCAAGGCCGTATCGATATAGCTTGACCCGTATCGATACGTCTGTCATATAATGATAGATTTTATCTGGTTTTTATTCGAATTAACCTGTTGAATGATATCCAAATGCCATGAAATTTTACCAATAAGTTATTAATTCATAATTCTAATAGCATTCAAAATTTTAGGGTGATTCGAATCTGTTTACCCCACTTTCACCTTTTAGTACCGTAAAGCCAATTTCGACTAGCTTTCCTTACAAACATACCAACTTTCACATTCAACACCTAGGCACTATCAGGCTATTACACACATATCAAAATATGCAAACATGACATGTTTGAGCTATATGCCACCTTACTAGGAGTTCAAAGCAAAATTTAAGCATACATATGATTGGTGGAAGTGACTTGCAACCGCTACTACACGATCGAGGCTCGGATTGCTTTAAGGTCCTGAAATGCATGAGACACACAAATGTTAGGCTTACATAGCCTAGTGAGGTAGTTATAACAAATGCACAAAAATCTTCTTTATGTATGAATGACATGTAAGCAACTTGAATGGCAAATAAACATTATTAAACATATATAGGTCATACCCAAGCCAAGTATCACATTTCATACACCAAACGTAAAGCACAAATATATAATCTTCTTGGACATAGTAACCAATGGATATGCGGATTCTCCCATACACCACACATATCAGAAATAGGTTGTAGCTTTGAGTCGTAGCTCCGGAAAATATCTCTTACACAAACCAACCTTATCTCACCACATATAAGCTGTAGCCCCCGAACGTAGTCCAATCCCTTACTCAGTGAGCTCAAGATAACCCTATGGCATGCCAATTGTATCCAATGTCCACAAGTTTCCCAAGGATTACACATATCATCATAGTTCTTACCTTTGTTCCCGTAGGCTATAACATCTCATATCACGAATTGAGCTTTAGTTCCACATATCATATCATAACATATACACATCAAAATTTACACATAGCATGTTTCAAATGCCATATACGAACTTTACAACATACCACAATGTTGAGAACTTGCCATGCTTACCATTAGCACCCACATATGCTTGCTCTACTCGAGCCCTTAAACAAATGCAATTATAATCACAAAAACGAATGCAACGGGATGGCATCTTGCCTATCCCTTGACACAACTACACTCACTTTGACTCCAAAGCTTTCAAGGTTCTCGGATTACAACTCTATGATGCCTAGCTTTCGTTGGAGATGACGAGAGGTCATTCTCTACCTCTTGAGCTAGCACAAAATTAGGGGGTGCATTAGAGTTTAAACTAAGGATCCAGAAACATTCTTCAAGCTTACCAAGGCTTGTAGACAACATCGAAATAATGGAATTAGCTTCCCAATTCATAGGCATCCATTGAACATTCAAAACCTAGCCTTAAAATTAAACCTTGAGGAATAACGAAACTATCGAATTAACTTGGGAGTTTTACTCACCGAGTTACAAGCTTTCAAACGACGTATTGAAATCAAACAAAGGATAAAGATTGTATCAAGGTGTTTACTTAGCTTGAGGTTGAAGATGGAAATGGAGGTGTGTGGTTATTTGAAGACAAATGTGAGTTTAATCTCGATGGATGGTAGAAACAAATATGAAAGCTTTCATTTAGTCTTTATTGGGGAACTATCATTCTAATCAATTTTCACCTTTCCAAGGACCAATAGGGTGCTTTCCTCTAGGCAAGGGAAAGCTTATTTAATTATTTCCATCACTTCATGCCCTTTTTACAATTCTAAGGCAATTGGCAACCATCCAATACCCCTTTTTCTGATCATTTACACGTGGGATGGGCAAGTAAACATGTAATTCAACACCTTACTTCCAAACTTTACGAATTGGTTAACAAAACAAAGTTTGTCAGAGGACCGTATCGATACACTTAATGAATGTTGTCGCGACCCTTTTTAGGAAGGCCGGACATTTTTAAAAAATACGGAGTCACCACCAATCTTTTAAAAATGTGTAATTGGATCACCTAAAAACGGGTCATTTTAATAAAACGTTTTATTTTATTAAAACTACGAATTTAGTCTGTGAAAATATAAAAACGGTTTCAGGAGTCGGTTACCCGTGGGGAAGGATTAGCACCCCACAACGCCCAAAAATTGGTACCTAGTCGATTACAAAATATTTTAATGTCGAAATTTGCAAGTTCAGGTAAAATTCAATTTATTTGTCCATTTATGAATATGAATCTATTTTAACGGCCTTATTATTCAGAAAATGAACTCCAATCACCGCCAACACTCCTAGCGCTAACCCGTCATTTTCATTTGATAAGATACCGCATTTATTATATTATTAAACAAACAAGCAAAGAATTAAATAAAAATAAATAAATAGAAAATTAAATTGCAAGGTTGAATATATACAAGAAAGTAATTTAAAAAAGAATTAATTAAATTAAATACAAATTAGCGTGTAAGATTAATTAAAAGAGAGTGTATCATTCTTGGATCGGTCAACACTTTATTCAAGTTTAAAAACAAGGTTTTTAAATAAAAAAGAAATAAGAAAGTAATAAAAAACAATTAAAACAAATAAAGGGTCAAATTGAAATAAAATGACCATATTGAAAATATTTAACTAGCAGGGGCTAAAACTTACGAATTCAATGATCATTTTTTCCTTTCCAAAATTTTAGATCAAACATCCCCATCTTTTTCTTTCAAAGAGCACTGAGTTCTTCATTGATTGAAGAACCATTGACCATCCCCACGTCGGCCGCCGTAAACCGGCGGTGATCGATCAAAAAAAAGGTAAAAATGTATCCCATTTTTCTTTATGTTTTTAGATTCAAACAATGCATAAAATAAAATAAATAAATAAGAAGGATAGGAAAGAACACAATACCCAAAAATTTGCTTCGACAACTTTTTGTATTCCTCTTGAAAAAAATTAGCATACAATGTAGTAAATTCCTCCAATTTTGAGTATATTTTCGTGGTGATTTCTTGTGTGTTTTTACAAATAATTTGAACCCTTTTATAGGGTTTTTGCATGCCTAAAATACATGAAATCAAAATAAAAAAGAACCCCTGATTTCCAGTAACTTGCTTGATTCTTCCCATGCGTGATTTGGATGTGATTTGGTCAGATTTGGAGCTGATTTTTGGGTTTTGATTATCCTTGATTTTTCCCATGTTTGAATATGTTTTTCTTCCCTTTATTTTGTAGGCAATAAACTGGAGATGGGGGCATTGCGGTGGCGGAACGGTGAGGCGAGAAATGGCTGATTGGAGACGAGATGATCGTCGGTTGGTCCAGCGGGCAACGCCGATAGTTGCGAGCAATGCAACGGCGGAGAGTAGCTCTTTTCCCGGCTACAAACGCGAGGAAGAAGTGTATTTTCGACGCTAGGTGTGCGTGTGCAGTTCACGTGCACGTGGACGTTGACCGGCTCCCTCTTGTGCTTCATTTGAGCCGTTGGATCTTGCTCAGATCCAATGGCTATAAACGGGCTGCGCATAGGATAAAAGAAATGTCAACTGGGTTTTTTTTTTCTTTTTGGGCCAAGTGGTCTTACCTATGTATCATGGACTTTTATTTTTAAATTAATGGACTACTATTTATTTACAATGGACTCTTATTAAATATTAAAATGGACTCTTTTTTATTTTTTTTGGGTTTTGTATCCAATAAATAATACTAATAATATAAGTTATAATAATAATTTATACATAAGGATAATAATAACAATTTAATACAACAATAACAATTTAAAAAATGAAAATAACGAATTTAGGTGAAAATTCAGTGACAGCAACTGCTCCTCTTTGGCCATTCCGGTAAAACATGAATAGAACAAAGAACAAAAGGACACTGAATTTCACCAATTACCAAACCGTCAAGACTCTTTTGCCCTAGTAGACTGGTGGGTTCTATTATTCTTATGCCCGAACTGATAGGCAGGTTCTATTCTCCTCATACTTGAATAGATAAGCAGGTTCCATTCTCCCCACGCTTGAATAGATAAACGAACTGAAAAGGGTTTCATCCCCCTTATGCCTGGACGGATAGGCAGGTTTTATTCTTCTTATGCTTGAATAGATAAGCAGGTTCCATTCCTCAAATGCCTTAACGGATAGGCGTGTTCTATTCTCCTTATGCTCGAATAAATAAGCGAATTCCATTATCCAAATGCCCGAACAGATAGGCGGGTTCTATTCTCCTTATGCTTGAATAGATAAGCGGGTTCTATTCTCCTCATGCTTGAATAGATAAGCAGGTTTAAAAGGCTTCATCCTCCTTTTGCTCGGATGGATAAACATGTTCTATTCTCCTTACGCTCGGATAGATAAGTGGGTTCTATTCTCCTTATGCTCGAATAGATAAGTGGGTTCCATTCTCCATATACCCGAACGGATAGACGAGTTTTATTCTCCTTATGCTTGAATAGATAAGTCGATTCTAAAAAAATGTTCAATCCTCTATACGCTTGGATGAATAAGTGGGTTTTATACCTATCAAAAACAAGTGTAGATACTATGGTTAAGATGAATATGCCCCTAGGGATTCCTAGTCATGGATGCATGTCTCATTTTTTTTGCTTTTTAATTTCTTTTCCTCAGAATTGGTTTTTCTTAACAGGCAGCAGACATAGAAGAAACTGTGAAGCTCCGGGAAACTTGGGTTATATCATCTCAAACATTTTCTCAATTCTGGAAAAAGATTGCAGACATCTATTCTAATCACATCTTATCAAACGGTAGACCAATATGTATTCATTTCACTTCTTCATATCGAACAGAACTTTGCACAATGTTACTTAGATCATAACGAGAAGAAAGGTTAGCAATCGTCCATCTTTCAATCCTAGTTAGGTTCATCAATTTCTTGTTGTTAAAATTCCACTGACTATTCCTTGGAAAGAAATATTCAACATTTGCCCACTTTTAACTTCAGAGATTGTAGGATACGTCTTTCAATTTGGGTGAAATTAGAGTTCACCAAAACACCACAAGGCTGCAACATGGGTTCAGCGCCATAATTTCTAGTACATAAAAGATTAGACAATACATTCATCATTTCTTGTGGCTTCTACCTTGATTTTTAACCAGGGAAGAACTTTCATATAGCGTTGCAAGGACAACAAAGAGCAAAGGTCAATGGGAATTAATGCGTGGAAAATCACCAGAATATTGCAACTGTGTATTACAATGGTTGAAAAAATAATCATAGATAGTTATCTCCATTATCTCTGCCTTACCATTCTCATTCTTAGTACATCTTTGCTTTATAAAAAAATTTGATCTTTTGCACATTTTCTCATTCAATCCGATTAACTTGTACTCTTAGTAGGAATGATTGACTTTATCTTTATATTCTTTAACACTCTTTTAGCCCTTGTCCAGTCATGGGAATATGGATTTCTTGCCTCCTTATTAGCCAGTAGAATAACTCAACTATCAAACCAAGTCGGATTATCATTGTAGTTGATACATCAATATCTAGTGGCAAACCTCCTTGAGTGACTCTGAAAGCTTCAAGTCTTCATATGCCCCTTAAAATAATATTAAACATCTTTAGCGTTTTTTCTGAATTCTCAAATTCTTGCCCGTACAGGACATCTTGAAGCATTTGCATGCAAAACCTTCTACCATAGCTTATTTCCACCATGAATGTCTTTGCATGATGTTGGTGCCTTAATCTCTTCCTTTCATGCCCGTAAAAGTCAGGGATCTTGAACCCTTGGTTGACATTATTTGCCCCAATCTGATGGCACGGTTTGCCCTCTGTGCATAATTTCATCCCTTTTTCATGCTTTAGGGATCTTACATCTTATGTGTGGATCTTGCTCGACAACACGGTCCACCTAAAACTCTTTAACACATGTTTTTTTTCTCATGCAAGGTGATGCCCCTATTCAAACTAAGTTTCAATTGTCGGCCTCTTCATTTTTTCTGAAGCAATTGAAATCATTCGTTCTTGGTTCCCTACAGTTGGGATCAATACCAAGAAATCCTTTGTTTTTCATGAATCTACGTCAGCCTACTTGTAAGATGCACGAAAAAGGCTGGAAATGATAATTTAAAGGAAGAATTCATGGAAGATGCAAGAAAAGGCTAGAAATGGGGATTTAAAGAAAATAGTAACGGCAAACATGGAAAAGAGGAAAGTCATATGCCCCAAAATTCATAGTATGAATGATTTATGAATCCATCAACCGGATAGTGGCCCACTTTTAGGTGGCTCTCTTTAACTCACATACTCCCCAAATTTTAATTTCCCAAATTTCTAATCTCAATTAGACATTAGAAGTTTGGAGGTCCCTAAAAAAATGTTAACTCAAATGGGCGGAATGTGTTCTGAAGACAAACTCATTTTCTCATATATTCATGTGCAATCCAAATTGTCTTTAAAGGCTTCTAACTTAGGCTAGGCTCAGGTTGATAAAAAAAAGATATATAGGCTCAAATACATGTTTTAAGGGTAATTAAACCAATGATCAATATTTCTTGATGAAATCTCTATTCTTCTTCTTCTTCTTCTATTTGGATCACTCTAGACTGCCCATTTTGGGTTATCACCCTATAGTCCATTTCCCTTTCTGTATATGTCTCATTTGAAGGATTTGTTTCAAGTTTTCCTGCGTACTTCAGCTTTCATTTCTTTTTTTCCTTTCTTTTTCTTTCTATCTTTATTTTCTTTTTTTTATTTTCTTTTTTTTCGTGTCTCTTTCATTTTCAGTTTAGGACATTCAACTCGATCTGAATAGCTTTTCATCCTCTTTGCCCCTAGTGTGGGGAGTGATCCTTGGTTAGGGTTAAATCACAAAAAAATAGGCTCAAAGGGGGATAACAATGGATTTTTATTTTCTTATTCGTGAAGGGAAATGAAGGAATGCCAAACGTCATTTCACACACAAACATCATCAAAGAGAAACAGTCTTCAGTTGGTAGATGTTTTAAAGTTATCACTTCATTCAAGAACCCTAACAACAATGTCTAAAAGGAATACTCACTCATAATCTGTATATGGGATCTCCTCATTAAACCTGAACACATTTTTTTGCCCCTCTATCTCAGGATTAGATTCAAAAGTCAGTCATACAATTAATAATAAGGGCTCTTCCGAAAAGATGTATATTTGAAGAAAAATGAATGAAAAATGAAAATAAATAAAAATTGAGAAATGTTTTCCACTTGAGAAAATAAATGGGATGCATCTTTAAAACAAGTAGATTAACATAGAAGCCCTTACAAAAGACCTCTAATACTCGTGGGCAAAAACAAAAGGGTTGATTCTAGGTATGACCCTAACAATGTTTGAGAAAATCCTCTATTATTCAGCTGTGATACGTTATTCCAGGAAGGCATGAAGTCTAACCATGCTCGAGTGGTTCAAATTATAGGTTCTCATCATATTCTTATTCCTTGAGTCTTCCACCTTTGATGGCAGCCAATATCAATTCCCCATTCATGGCCATGTTTGCAAAACCTTAGGTGGCATGGTTTAACATATATTCATAGAATGGACCATTTAAAGTTTCCACAAACATTGGAGTAACCTCATTTTCCAATAGTGGAGGTTGTACTTGGGCTGCCACATCTCGCCACATTTTGGCATACTGGCAAAAGCTCTCGTCGGGCCTTTGTCCCATATCCTACAGAACGAGCCGGTTGGGAACCATATCTGTCATATACTCGTACTGTTTGAGGAAAGCTTTCGACAGATCTCTCCAAGATCTTATATTGACCCAGCTCAATTGGGTATACCATCGAATAGCAGACCCCGATAGACTATCCTAGAAGCAGTGAATCAGTAGTTTCTCATTTTCCAAGTGTGGCGACATTTTTCGGCAATACGTGGTCAAGTACGCCAAAGGGCAACTGGACCCGTCATACTTCTCGAAGTTGGGGTTTTGAATTTTGGAGGAACCACCAAGTCAGACACCAGACTTAGATCTCTTGCATCTACGCCACCATAAATGTTTGCTTCTTGTAAGGCTTTGATGATCTCTTCGAGCCTACCACATTGATCTTTCAACTTCGTGTTCATTCTGGACCTATCGGTTGTCTTATGGAGATCATGTACCTCAATGCCTTGGTTTTCCATATGATTTATCCTAGACCCTGTCGAAGTATGAGCTAAGGTCTCTGTTATACGGATATGGAACCTCTTATTCGGTGGAAATGTTCGACTAGTCATCCCAGGCTAGAGCGATGAAACATTAACGGCTTCAACCGTCTTTCCTCTTTCCGAGTCTTTGAAACCCAACATAGTCACTATCTGACTGACAGTGTTTTTATGGGTTCGTGCAATTTTTTCTTTCAATTCTTTCTCTATTTTATCGAGTCTATCATGGGTACCCTTCTGGCTATTCTCTAAAGCTGTCAATCTGTCTTTCATGGTCATTGCTCTAGACTAAGAACGAGTACCGTATAACACCCCATTCCCGGTCTGGTAGAGATCTGGGTCGGATAATGTTATCGAAAGACTAATTGGAGGTTCGAAAAAAGCTTCAGAGTTTAAAATCTAATCTAAGTATCATATTGATTATTCTTAAGACTTATCCACTTGTTGGTTACTAAACTTAATCGGAGTTGGGGTCAATTTTAAACTTTTCTTAACCTTAGGGACTAAATTTGTAAATTTTACAATTTAAAGGTCTTTAGCCGAAATTTAGGTTATCATACTAAAATTAATCTTACTAATTATTAGCATGGGAAATTTCATCGCTAACGGAGGTAATTTACTTATCTGATTAGACGATACAATATTTAGTGACCATTTTGTAAATTGTTCAAAACTGTTTTATTATTCGGATTAACCTATTGTGTGAATTCCAAACCTTACCAAAATTTACCAATACACTTACAAATCATGTTCCTATTGGTATGTCAAATTTTCGGGCATTCGGAGATCCATTTACCAAGTTTTCACCTTAGGCTCATTTTAGGTACCTTTTAACCGTTTTAACCAACCAAATCTAAGCATACAACAAAACCATATTATCAAGTCATCATATAATTCTAGAAAGGCTTATACAAAACAATTTGGACCATATGCCACTTTACTAGGAGTTTTATAGCAAAAGATAACATACATATATGGCAGAGACGTGACTTTCAACTGCAATAACACGATCAAAGCTCGGAATTGTTCAAGGTCCTGAAAATGCATGAGACACACATGTTAGACTTACATAGCCTAGTGAGGTAGTTATAACAATTACAATGATTAATTTTATGAATGCATGATAATCAAATATACATGTAGTCATATTATACTATACATAATTCATGCTTATTACACATATTTCCATGCTTTCATATTCACATGTTGCATGTCACATAGTCATATCATAATCATATTATCATAGCGCAATTCATAGGCACATATCACATTAGGTACCATTGGATACACAGATTCCCCTGTACACCAACACATATAACGGAGAATGGGTCGTAGCCCTTGAGCCGTAGCTCTGGAGATATATCCCTTACACAACCGACATTATTTCCCCCACGTATAGGCCGTAGCCCTAGACCGTAGTCTTCCCTTACTTAACCGAGCTCAATAATCCTATGGCATGCCAATTGTATCCAATGTTCATAATTGCACAAATTCACATAGTCCATATTTTTCAAGTCATATCATATCAAATATCAAAATGAGCCTTAGCTTCATATCATGTCACATTTCATATTAATTTCATATATCACATACGTATAGCATATCATAGTCATATTTGCACATATCAAAGCAATGCAGGTACTTACCGAATTTGCCAATCAAATTCGACATAGTTGCTCTACGGGAGCCCTTAAACAAATACAAACATAACTACAAAATAATGTAACGGGATGGCACCGAGCCTATCCCTTGACACAACTATATTCACTTCGACAACCTGACGTTTTTAAGACTTTCAGATAACGGCACCTTTATTCTTGGCTTTCGGAAGAGATGCCGGTTATTCTGTATCAACCCTTTGAGCCAATTGATAGCAAAGACTAGAATTTATCAAATCAGAAAACTCAGGCTTACCAACCTATCATTGGATTGAATTGTTTATTTCTTCCTTATTTTCTCTCCATCTTGCGCATAACCCCCTATTTATACTAAATTGGCCGGCCTTCAGTTACATTTTTCATGCTCCACGTTTGTTGGAGCCGTGACACTCATTTGGGGCATAATGCCCTTGGATTGGGCCACGTGGTGCCAACATGCCACCTTGACATGTCGAATCATCCTCAATTGTGGGGTGATTCATGGTAATTTCCTTCAATTGATGGAATTGCCATGGGTCCCCTCACTCACGACATATATCCTTTTTTTACTACTACTACTAATAATAATTAACCGATACGGTTAGCCTGAATAACCTTTATTGCTCTAAATTAGGTACAAGATCGAGCTAATTATTTAACCGATACAAAATATTCGATCACCGGAACTTAACCTCGACTAGACCGATTTTCGGAGTGTGACATACTGTATTTGTAGGAAGTTTTTGCTATTTTAGAAATTCTATCATTGGTTTCTTATTTTGTGAATGTATGCAATGATCATGACATAAATGAAAACAACAATAAAAAATACAAATGAATGAAAAAATGCATGAATGCAGTCGAAGGGTCATCGATTCCATTAAGGTATTGCTCTAGAAGTATGCTTTGAATACGTCTCAATCTGAGCACCAAGTTCCTCTATTTCTTCGACCAACCTTTGAGGCCTTGGCCCTTCCTTCCTATTGATCTGACGTGTGGGCAAAAAATAGCTTCTTTGATTATCATCGTCACACACTTAGCTACATCTTCAATTTAGGCTATGCTACTTTTGTCGAACTCGTCTCACTCATGGGTCATTTTGACATTGCCCCTAAGCCGAGTGGACAAATGATCATCTTCGAATTCTTTATTTTGTAATAACTACTTGGTTGTACAGTCGAAGTAATCCCATAGCTCTTGGACGATGTTCTGCTTGGCACTGATGTGAGCATATTTTCACGGTTCCTCAGCGTGATCACCGTACATCTGCATTGTTTTTCATTAGACACCTTCTATCCATGACAAAAAGCTTTTTTTCTAATTGAGCAACATGCTTCAGAATCGACCCCTTCTGAATATGAGATGCAAATGCAAGGAAACAAACAAAAACAAAAGCAAAACACAATTAAAACAAGAAAATGAAGGGATTAGTACTCTTTTTTTTAAGAAATAAAGCATAAAAGGTCCAAAATAATTTCATTGTACGAATAATTTTGGGCATCACATTCCCACACTCCAGGACATGTCTCCAGGAATTATCCTTACGAAATAATTTTGACCAGGAGGTTTTCACATGGCTCTATTGGGGTGGAATTCTAGATTCACACACAAGGTTTGGTTCTAAAAGGGTACCCAAGTTGTCCTCACTGTCCCCTACTAAGGGTAGTAAGGCCCTTGATTCTCACCCATTATAGGCTACAAATGAATCAAATTCAACTCAGGGGAACTCATTTCCTACGCCTTTATGAAGGATCAGTATCCTTACAAAGACATAGGGCATATGAATCCCGAAGGTACTTGCTAGGCTCATATGGAGAATCAATATTCTAACATGAGCAAAGCGTTTTCCCCTCATTTAAACAAATGGGACAAAGCTCGGGTATAGAGCTTAACTAATTTTAAAATGCGTAAAATAGAATCATATTCATAGTTGGACAATTAAATTAAATTTTACATGGACTTTAGCAAATTCTGACATTAAAACAAAATATAATCGACTTGTGGCCTGACTTTTTTTTGTAAAAACAAAAATATCCTCAACAGAGTCGCCAAGCTGTTGCAACCCCTTTTAGGAAGGCCAAACATTTTTAAAAAATACGGAGTCGCCGCCAATCTTTTAAAAATGTGTGATTAGATCACCTAAAAATAGGTCATTTTAATAAAACATTTTATTTTATTAAAACAACGAATTTGGTCTGCGAAAACATAAAAACGGGTTTGGGAGTCGGTTACTCGTGGGGGAAGGATTAGCACCCCACAGCGCTCAAAAATAGGTACCTAGCCGATTACAAAATGTTTTAATGTCGGAATTTGCAAGTTCAGGTAAAATTCAATTTATTTGTCCATTTATTAATATGACTATATTTTAACGACTGTATCATTCGAAAAATAAACTTCAATCGCCGCCAACACTCCTGGCGCTAACCCGTCATTTCTATTTGATAAGATACCGTATTTATTATATTATTAAACAAGCAAGCAAAGAATTAAATAAAAATAAATAAATGGAAAATTAAATTGCAAGGTTGAATATATACAAGAAAGTAATTTAAAAAGAATTAATTAAATTAAATACAAATTAGCGTGTAAGATTAATTAAAAGAGAGTGTATCATTCCTGGACTAGTCAACACTTTATTCGAGCTTAAAAACAAGGTTTAGGGTTTGGAGTAAGGGATATTTTCACTTTATCCGATAGTTGAAGGAAGGCTTGGAGTAAGGGATATTTTCACTTGAAACCGGGCGTGCATGGTGAGATGCTTATGACTGTTACTTGTTTAGTCTGGCTCCCTTTGGGTAGCCTGGGTAAATGCATAGTTGTTGAAAGGATGTTTCGTTTTGAATGTTTAGGTAAAATCTCAAAGCAGCTGGGCTTGGAAGAAAATTATAAAGTTTCGGGATAGCTTGGGTTTGTGTGACATACTGTAGGGTGGATACAAAGCTAAAAAGATATTGGAGGAAATTAGGCACAAACAAGAGAAAGCCCCTTGGCATTGGGTTGTGTGGGGTAAGCTTTTTATTCCTCGACAATCTTTTCTCTCTTGGCTAGTTGTTTTGGATAGACTACCAACGAAAGATAGGATGTTGAAGTGGGAATGCCATGTTGATCCTGTCTGCGTTTTGTGCAATATGAGCTTAGAAACACGTGATTATTTATTTGGAGAATGTTCATATACAAGGCAAGTGTGGCTCATGGTGTTAAAAGCTGGTCCTTAATTCATGGCATGAGATGTTTGATTGGGTCAAAATCCATGGAAAGAGAAAGTCTCTTCATGCTACTATCGTTCGACTAGCTTGGTGTGGCTTGAACTACTATATTTGGTAGGAACGAAATGGAAGATCTCATGGGAAGAAGCAAAGGCTAGGTGATGCTATTTTTACTCTTATCAAGCAGGATATTAGAGCACGATTCATGGATTGTACACAGGTTTGTTCTGATTCTGTATAGCAAAAGATTGGGGGCTCTGTTAGATTTTGTTGATTTGATTGTATAAGTGGGATCGAGGTTTTTCCTGATTCAGTTTGATATGGTGTATAGATGGTGGTTCTTTGGATGAATGAAGTCGTTCATTTATCCAAAAAAACATAAAGTCAATAATTTGTAAAACCTAAAAGTACCCCATTTGTGAAATAGTTTCATTACACCAGTGAACAAAACTCGACTTAATTTGAAGAAACTGATTTTTTACTCAAATTAACTTTGCTTGAATCGTAATTTCATAAATTCGATTTGACTCAAATTTTTTTAAAAAGGTTTGAGTTATAAATTGAGACTTATACAACTTGATAATTTTAGTAGATTAAATTTTAAGGTCAAGTCGAGTATATCAACTATGTCTAATATATTATATCGTTTAAATTGAAACCAATTAGTATCATAAAATTATAAATATTTGTAATTAAATTGGAACAAAAATACGAATAACTTGACCCGACTAAAAAAATTAAATAAAATTTAAGTAGTAAAATACAACTCGTCAACTCCATTGACTAGAATTTTTTTTTATTCACATACCAAGATTTCCCCATTAATTTTATGTTTCTACTTTACGAAAGTGGACAAGTGATTCTCTTTATTTTAATTTATCAATAGAAAGTTTAATTATGAAATACATCTCCCTATTTCAAAAAGGATTAATAATTGATATACTGCTAGTGTAAAAAAAAAATTACACAAACATGTCTATTTTCAAGCCTAAATTTAAAATCTAAATTTCTAACTTTAAAACCTTAAAAATCTAGCTCTAAACCTAAAATTCTGACCATAAATCCTGGATTTTAAATCCTACAACCTAAACCTATAACTTCTAAACCCTAAACTCCTACATAAGCCCGCCTGTAGAAACTTTGTTTTTCTACCATATGTCAATAGGATAATAATTCTTTCAAAAAAACTGATAAAGAAGTCCTTTTACTTTAATTTATCAGCAGAAGGTCTAATTATGAGCCTCATTCTCCTATTTTATAAATTGATAAGTGAGCCACTCTACCCTATTTTTGCCAAAATTTAATTTACAAAAACTTAAAATTAATCTAATTATAAATAAACTCTTGAAATTTAAATTATCAAATTATTGCATATCAATGGTTGAATTACTGATTTTTACTAATTTGTTGCATAAAAAATTCATGATCAAGACCAGGGATGTAAAATCATATATTCGGATGATTTTTAGATCGAGACAAATCATATTAGATTCAAGTAATGTTGGATCAGGTTAATGGTTTGAGTCGAATTTAGTTCCATTAATTTCTTGTATATAAAAAATTCGAACTTGGAAATCACGACCGATGAATGGCCGTGCACCGAAGGAAAGGTTGGTTAGAATTGATGGAGGTATACACTGGTCGCAACGGAATTTGGCAGGTGTTGGATGACACGACACAAGACAACCTTAAATTTTCTCTTCTTTTCTGGTCCGGTGGTGCCAAGTTCAAAGAAATTTCCTTTCTCGAGATCGCCGTGACAGCAATGTCTCGTTTGTTTTCATTTACTACGGATTTACCCTCAGCTGCCCGCCATTGTTTCTCTTTCTTTTTTTTCTTTGTTTTTCAACTTCCTAGGGCTATATATATGAAGCTGATTCCATGCAAAGCTAGTCAGCTAACTCGAGTGAGAAAGAGAAGAGAGACCGGAGATGGGTTGTTCTTGTGCTTTGTCTTTTGTTCTTGTGTTGCTAACTCTGCATGCATGTCATGCACGTAACGTGCCTGGCGGTGGTGGCCACGGTGGTTCAAGAAAGGAACAGATTATGCAAGCCAATGCACCCACGGCAGACTCGCCCAAGGGTAATGGCATTGATGATAAAAAAAAAATTATTTACGGTGGAGTTAGTGGGTTTGCTGGGATGGGGGCTACGCTGGGGTGACCGGGGGTCTAGGTGGGATCGGAAAATTTGGTGGCATTGGTGGTGCAGCTGGGATAGGTGGTTACAAAGGTATTGGTTTAGGCGGCGGAGTTGGTGGTCTTGGTGGCGGAACTGGTGTTGGGGGTCTAGGTGGTTTAGGCGGCGGAATCGGCAGTAGAGTTGGAGGTCTTGGTGGTTTAGGTGGCGGAGTTGGGGGGTCTAGGTGGTTGTCCTGGTATAGGTGGTGGAACTGGTGGCGGAGATGGCGGTCTAGGTGGTTTAGGAGGTGGAGGTGGAGGCGGAGTTGGAGATCTAGGTGGCGGCGGTTGTCCCGGGATAGGCGGTTTAAGTAAAGCAGCAGGTGGAAAGGGACATGCACTTGGTGGTTCAACAAGCAGTAGCATCAATCCATCACCTTAATAATTTAGTGGCTTAACTTCAAATCCCCTAGCTTGCATGCTTGCTTAGTAGAATGTTTTAATTGTAATGTCTAAATTTCTGATTACTTTCCGTTCCTTGAATTTCAGACATCTAGTTTAGATGTTGAACTTGTTGTCGGAGCCGTTGCTTTCAGTTGTTAATGTCATCGTCTTAACTTTCTCTCCCCTTAAAATAGCGCTGTTCTTGAAGACAACATGAGTGCATGTTACTGGTACCTGATGCAACGTTTATATAGATTCTAGATTCTTAATGTTCTTAATCTGACTAAAAAAACCCTAAACTGTACTCGATTCGAGCTAAAGTTATAAAATTTTAAAGGTACGAAATTAAATAATTCGTATCAGTATGTTTGTGATACACATGAATGGAACAATATCTGCACTATGGTGTTTGCTATATTGTATTGTATTTGACTGGGAAATATGTACATGGGAAAATAATCAGGAAGAATGAGCAGCCAAAAATTAATCTTCTCAGTTAATGAACATCAGATTACTCACATTCATGAGAAGGCGACATCATCGAGTTGTCTTCATGCGCCTTGGATTCCGAAAGCATCACCACAACTTCGCGCATTGACAGCCGATCGGCGGGAGACATGCTGGTGCATCTTAAAGCAATTTTCAAGACGGTAATCATGTGATCGACAATGCTTTTATCGTTAAGGTCTAAGCGATCGTCGAGTATCCCGGCAGAAAATGAGTGGTCGCGAATGTAATGTCTCACTCGTGTGTTGAGATCGCCTCCTTGATCCAATGGCTGGACAGGAGTCTTCCCTGTTAACAACTCCAGTAGAACAACCCCATAGCTATAGATGTCGCATTTTTCGGTTACCTTCATAGTGTACGCATATTCTGACATAAACAACAGATACTGTCAAAAATTTAGAACTTCACATATGGTCTCAAATGTTTGAACTAGAGGTCAAATAAGCACTTACCGGGGGCGATATAGCCGTATGATCCGGCGATTGCCGACATGGACTTAGATTGGGGCATGTCAATCACTTTCGCCAGACCGAAATCACCGACATGGGCTTCGAATTTTTCATTGAGCAAGATATTATTGGACTTGATATCACGGTGGACGATCTTCGGTTTGCAGTCATGATGTAAATAAGAAAGACCTTCGGCAGCTCCGAGGGCGATCATGAACCTCGTCGACCATTCTAAGCTACAAGAGCTACCATGAAGCATTTCACCCAGGCTACCTTTCTCCATGTACTCATAAAGAAGCAGATTGGAACCTTGGTGATAACAAAAACCGTAAAGCTTCACGATATTCCGATGCCTAATCTTTCCCAGCGTTAGAATCTCAGCCCGAAAACTGTCCTCAATGTTGTTTCCCTCAGCATTTGATGCGAGCCGTTTAACAGCAATCGTTTGTCCAGAATTCATAATCGCTTTATAAACTGTTCCACAAGCCCCACTTCCAACAATATAACTCTCATCAAAGTTGTTTGTCGCCTCGATTAGATCTTGAAAAGTAAACCCTTCCTTTGGATGGAAGTAAATATCCGAAACCGGAGATGATGATATCTCTCTTTCAGGCGATGCTGCCACAATTTCAGGTGGACGTCTTATTTGATATATAAGAATTATAATAAGAATAAGAGAAATACCACCTACAGCACCCGAGATTACCGTTATCATTCTTCCTCGACTATCATTATTCTCAGGTGGCGTTGAAGGAGAAGATGGATTGGCATTGCAATCTTGAAGAGGCCGACCGCAGAGCCCTTTATTTTCAGTAAAGCTGCTTGCGGGCATGTTCTGAAACAGAGGGATAGAAGGTAAAGCTCCGGTTAAATTATTGTATGAGAAGTTGCATCCCAATAAACTCGATAGGCTGTCAAATGTGCTGGGGATTACGCCACTCAAGTAATTGTTATTGAGCAGGAGAAATTCCAGTAAATCAAGATTACCAAGCTCCGGTGGTATATTTCCGGAAAGGCGGTTATTGCTGAGGTTCATTGCAATCTGCAAGCTTGAAAGAGAACCCAACTCTGGGGGTATCTCACCAGAAAACAAGTTGCCGCCCATCTGCAGCTCAGTCAAACGTGAGAGGTTCCCCAAAGCCGCAGGTATATTTCCGGAGAACTTATTTTCTGAAAGTTTCAGAATCTCGAGCTGAGTAAGGATTCCGAGCTCATTCGGTAAAGTATCTACAAAGCTGTTATGACTGAGATCGAGTCGTTGAAGCATTTTGCAGTTAACTATCTCACGAGGAATCCTTCCGGAAAGCAAATTGGATGAGACATTGAAAGTCACAAGTTGAGTCAAATTACCGATTTCCTTAGGCAGCTCGGAACTAAATCGATTCTTCGCGATATGAAGCCTTTGAAGCTTTCCACAATTTCCAATCTCCGAAGGAACTGGTCCAGTGAAGTTGTTCTGGCCCAATTCAATAGCCGAAAGATTCACCAAATTGCATAATTCAGAAGGAAAGCTACCATTGAGCCGGTTTCCAACCAGACGAAGTTGCACTAATGTCTCACAGTTCTTAATCCCAGTTGGGATATCTCCATGCAGATTATTAGCTCCAAGGTTTAATAAAATAAGGTTAGCTCGTCGACAAAGATAAAGGGGTATTCTTCCAGTCAGATGGTTGTCTGAAAAATCGACTACCCAAAGTGGGCTGTATAATCCAAGCTGCTGAGGAATGGTACCGGTAAGGAAATTATCGAAAAGCTGCAACTGAATCATTTCAGTCAAATATTGGAAACCATAAGGAACGGGACCTGTGAGGTAATTGATCGAAAGGTCAAGCTTCGTCAAGTTCTTCAAGCTACTAAGCTCATTTGGGATCACACCTGTAAGCTGATTCTCGAATAGGTGCAATAAGCGTAGACCCTTTATCTTCCCGAACTCAGTAGGGATCTCACCAGTCAAATAATTCTCCGAGAAATCAATTTCGGTTGCAAGAGATAAATTCCCTATCTCTCTTGGAATGGTTCCATTCAAGTTATTTCTGTAAAGGTACAGCTTTTTCAGAAACTTAAGGTTCCCAATCTCCGCGGGTATCTGCCCCACGAGACCATTTGAATACAATGCAAGTGTCTGAAGGCTTGTACAGTTTCTGAGCTCCCTTGGAATAGACCCTGATAACTGATTATCCCATAAAACCAAATCAGTCATGCTTCCGAGCATTCCGAGTTCCTTAGGTAGCTCTCCGCCAATGCTATTTTGGGCAAGACCAAGCATTCGTAAGCTTTGACATCCACTTATTTCGGCAGGAATGCTACCGGAAATTGCATTCTGCCCTGCTCGGAATATTCTCAACTTCGTCAAATTCCCGATAGAGCGAGGCAATGGCCCGGTCAAGTTGTTTGTGTATGCCACGAACTCATCAAGGGAGGACAAATTCCCAAACTCCTCTGGAAGGGAACCAGAGATTTCATTATTGCATATATTCAAACTTGTCAAATAAGACAGCCTGCCAACTTCACCGGGGATCGGACCACTGAAATGGTTATTATTTAAATACAGATATACTAGAGACGAACAATTCCCAATCTCCTTGGGAATATTTCCGTTGAACTTATTGTGCGACAGATCAAGATATCTCAGATGGGTCAAACCACCGATCCTAGGGCTCAAGGTTCCGGAGAGGTTCATAGAACTCAAATCAACAGACCAAACCACTGGATTATAATATGAAGAACAACTGACACCTATCCATTTGCAAGGTGTCTCATCGGAGGATTTCCAGCTCCAAAGATAGTTGTACTCGTCACGAAAACTATTCTTAAACTCTAGCAGCAATTGGCCCTCGGAATTTAGCCCGTCTGCTATAGTAATCAGCAGAGCTGAAAGTAGTATAAACCTCCAAAATCCAACTTCCCAAAGTCTACTTGATTCAAAATTCTTCAACCCTTTCGCCAATGCCATAATTCGTATCCTGCAAAACAGCAATTTCTGCAATTACAACCACAAAGAACAACATACACAGCATAGCACCCACCAAAACAAATATAAGTTCTTTAACCATTGGAGAACTTTGTAACTTCGACCACATTCAGAAAGATATATAAGAACACGAGAAAAACGACACAATCCTATGCAACATGATAAATATAGGATCCAAATGTTCAAGACTGAAGACCCCTGATTGACAATAAAAGTGTGGGAATATGAAACATAAAAAAGCATAGCTCTTCAGTAAATTAATCCCACCATACCGTTTAATCGAACTATGAGACAATAAAAGCAGCAACTCCACAAATTTCACTGCAACTCCCTGATGAACACAAAGTTAAAACCACTGGGTTAATTTCGAACCAAAACAAAATTTCGACAGAAAGTTAACTAAATGTAGAAGGCACAAAACAAGACCATATAGAATAAAAATCCCATCTTTTACCTAATTTCTTCCAAATCTGATTGAATTCAAATCTGCAAGCTCAAAGTCCACATGTATCATAAGAACACAAAAAACACCAAAAATTATAAAGGCTGATAGAGCCAAGAACAAGAAATTGCACGCTTCTTCAGTTCTTCTCCACTGTAAAGAGCAAAAACAGAGATTCAACACAGTTCTGCAACATTGCAATACTGACATAACATTCCAATTTTTTGGCACAAAAATGTTTTAAATTTGATTTTGAACATTCATTTATCAGTCAAAAGCATAACTTTTCTGGGAACATAATATCCAGAACATAAATGAAAAGAATTCATCCAAAGAAAGATTAGTATATTCCCCTCCATTATCAAAAGAGAGAGAGAGAGAGAAAACTTTAAACTAATTTGAAATCTGATTTTTCCTTGGACAACAACAAATCTCATAAATGAAATGAGCTAACAGTACAAAGCATGAACCTAAAGATGAAACCTTTTTGGGGATTGGATTTGTTTTCTCATCGACTTCAAGCTTTAACACCCACCAAATTCCAGAAAACAGAAAACCCAGAATCCAGAACCATTACAGAACTAAAAGGGTGAGACCCAGAAAAGCATTTAACAAAAAGAAAGCAAAAAGTTGAAGCTTTTACAACTTACTTTATTTCCATAAAAGAACAAAGTAAACCATTTTTGCTTCTACTTCTTTCGCATCCGAATTTGGCAGCAATGTTTCATCCATAAAGCAACCAAGAAAATAATTATTGGATTAACCAGGATAAAACAATGGAACAGCAAATTGGGTCAAGTTTTTTTAAGGAAAGCAAGAAAATTTTCTCCAGAAAACTTGGTTTTATAGGAATTGATTGGGACAGCTTTGATCTTACAAGTTAGCAGATAGCTACGGCAATAAATTATATATTATTTTATATATGGCAGTTTATTTAAACGATGTACGAAATTTCAGTCAAGGCAAGCAAAATTCTTTTTTGCTTTTATTATTATATCAATGTCTTAATTGGATTATTACTAATATTTATTTGGTAATTGATTTAATTTCATCAAATGAACAGAGAAAATGAATTATTAATCTAAAAATATTATTTACTCCTTCCTAGATGTATCCATTAATAAGGTGGAAAGGGCTGTTGTCCTAAAAAATAACTTTTTATATTAATATTTTAAGTACTTTTTAATTATTATATTAATCAAATAAAATTTTTATTTTTTTAATAAATATTTATCTCTTTCAATATTTAATCTTAATTTCATCATTATTTTTTTAAAATTTTGACAACTTACAAAAATGTTATCAAAACCATTTTAAAAGGTTTTATTTATTTTGGTTTAAGTATATTAAAATTTAGGTTTCAGTTTTTTTTAGTTATAGTTGGATAAACAAAATGTTTTTAAAAGTTAATATAGAAAGAGAAAAGGTGCATTTAAAAAAAAATCAATAATGCGTGAAAGTGATTTTTTAATTTAAGCGTTTGATATTATTGTTAAAAATGATTTGAGAAATTAAAATTGTTTATTTTAAATATACGTTGGAAAGTAGGGATGGACGCAGAACGTTATATCAGGGGGCGAATTTATAGAATTCTAGGAGGGGCGAACTTATAAAATTTTAGGGAGGACGACCGTCCCTTAGGTCCATCCCTGTTAAAAAGTATAATCATTTATAAAATAAGTTTAAAGCACAATTTATCCCCTAACCTATATGATTTTTGCTTGTTACTTCTTAAAATTTTTCGGGAATTTTTATCCTTTAATTTTAAAATGTTAATCAAGTTGTCACTTTTTAAAAGTTCAGTAAGAAAAAATTAATTAATCAGAACATGTCACGTACTACTTTTAACTAATCAACTTTAAGAGTAAATGATAAATGACATGTTAAGTCTTTCAAATTTTATTTTTCTCAATTTAATTTCTAATTTTTTTTAATTTAATCTAAAATTAATACTTATTTATTTATATTTTATTCTATTTAAAATCTAATATTGTTCTATAATATTACAATTTTTAATATACTAATATCGTCCTGTTGATATGGTCAAAGCCTAAACACTTAGGGCCAGTTTAACATTGCTTTTGGAAAGTACGGTAGAAAATTACTTTTAAAAAGTGTTTTTTAGAAGTGCTTTTGAATTTTTGAGTTTGAGATTTAAGTGTTTAATATTTCTGTCAAAAAGTAATTTTAAAAAGATAAATGACTATTTTAAACATGATATTATAAGTTATATATAAAATTGATATCCAAATCTTTAATTTTATAATATATAAATATATCAGCTTAAATTATTATAAAATATAAAAAAAAATATTTTTATTATAAATACATATTTTTCTAACAATTGTACGTGTTTCATGAAAATATAATAAATTTAAAATATTTTATTTTAAAAATTTGACATGAATATATATATATAATATTTAAACTAAAAAATAATTTATTAATTATATAATTATGTATTCGTAAAAAAATTATAAAATTTTAAATAAACACAATAGCAAATGAAAGTTAAAATAATAATTTGGCTCTCAAAAATACTTTTCCAACTGTAAAAACTAGAAATTTTAGCTTTTGCGTTTGGGTTGAAAAATACTTTTCAAACGTAATTTTTTCTTCAAAAGCTAGCTATTTAGCATTGTTTTTACATTCAAAAGTACTTTTGCTTTTGGCCTCAAAAGCAGTTTTAATAAGTAATGCTAAACGAGACCTTAATCAAATTAAAATTTTTAACCTTGTTGACAAAAAATATTATTTAAATATTTAAGTAAATTTTCATCAATAAAATCACTAATAATAAATAAAAATTATAGGATCGAAAAAGATTTCATAAAAATATACAATGATAGTCAATAAATCTACTTATATTAGTGTAAAATTAAATGAATTATACATGCATCTATAAATTTTCTTCCGACAATCCTATCATTTAATTTATCATGTTTTCATATATTTAAAGGTCGAAAGTTTTTACATTAAATAACTAATTATATATTATATTTCTCAAAATTTGACGTGTATAATATACGTGAATATTACATAAAAACTCACACGATGTTTATATAACATAAAATTAAACTTAGAATATCAAAATTCGATAATTACATAAACCTCGATTAAATGAAAATTATTTCAAACTTTTTATTGCTTAACACAATAAATATTTTTATAATATATTGAAACTATGAGACATGATGTGGACCTACACTTGCACTAGTCCAATGATATGAAAGAAAAAGGAAGAAGACAGAAGGGATGTAGCAATGTCATGATTTGGACCCACAAAATGGGGTGAGATAGCAGCTTAAGCTGTCTGACCACTTGCTTTGTGTTACATTTTTCTTCTATTTTCACTCTCAATGTTTGATAACTAATCATGCAATCTTGACAACTCAATTTGTGTTGTTTTATCATTATTTAATGTTTTGGTTTAATTCTTAATTTTCATCGAGCACGAAGGTTAAATTCTTACATATTAAAGTGACATGATCAGAACTTGGGAAGTGATTTCAGTGTCGTACGGTGAATTATGACTCAAATTCAAATAATCTTTTTGTAAGAGTGAAAAATAGACATAAATAACACAGGACGTTAAAAATAGTATATATCGCTTCTCATTTTAATAAAATACAAAATTAAATTTATTATTTCACCTCCTAATTTATTCCTTTTTTACGTGGACTTTTTAAAATCAAAGAAAAGATTGGGGTAGGCTCATCTCCACTATTGTTGCATGGTTGTTTATGGAATTTAGTTTAGTGGGTAAATTTTGACTTTGTAAGAATAAGAAGGAAAATTGCATTTTTTTCAAGATTTGTTGGGCAGGGAAATTATCCACACTTCATTATTGAAAATTACATGTTTTTTAATTTAAAATTTTAGAAAAAGATTGTCTACTTTTCTAAGAAATTTGGATTGGGACTTGTACTTTCCTTAAGAAAAAATTAAGCACGCAATACATTTAGATATTATAAGAGTTAATATTCTGGTATATTTGTCCGCGTCTTAATTTGGTTGTCATTATTTTTTGATGTCTTAATTTATGTCTCATCATTAAAAAATTAGGTTTAAGATTTAAAATTTAAGTTTATTGTTAGGGCTCGTGTATAGGGTTTAGAGTATTGAGTATGTGGCCAGTGATAAAGTTAGAATTTTTATATAGTAGGGTCAGAGTATGCCTTGGGGTAAGAGGATTCTCGTACCATTGTAATATAAATATTATCGATCTCGTACCAAAACAAATCAAGTGAGGTTAATTCTAATATTTCCATGAAATTTTTTATAATAACTCTGAAAACCTCATTTAACTCTTTGAAAATCTCACACCACAACAAATCAAGTAGGGTAAATTGACCCCCTAAACTACATATGGCTCCGTCACTGTATATGGTGTATTTTTTTATCGTGTAAGGTTTAATATTAATGTTTAGAATTTATAATTTAATTTTTTAGTATCGGAAAAAATTGCACAAAAAATAGAAAATTTTTGTCTGTATGCATTGTATTTTGAAAAAAAAAAACACTCTGGTAGAATTATTGGGATTACGTCTAAAATGGGCTTCATTTATACGAAATGGATTTGTTAATCTATAAATCAAGTTGAGTTCAGATTAATTTGGAATTTGAAGTATTTCTCCGATCTTTGGGCACAACAATATCAACAATACCGTATGGTAAATTTCTTTTACATCCCATCTAATTTATTATTTTTCTTCGATAATACTTTTTTAGATAATTATTTGATACACTCGATGTAAACTTTTAAGGCATAAGGACTCATTTTAAGGTATAGGGTATAGGGTTTAGGTTTAGTAGTTTAAAATTTAGTGATGGTGAATAGAATTTATGGTTTAGGATTAGAATTTGAGGTTTATAGGTTAAAACCTAAACCCTCAACATATTCCCCTGAAATCTAAATCCTAACCACTAAACTATAAATCCTTACCATTACCCCTAAATTTTAAACTCCTACACCTAACTCCTAAACCATACACTCTAAATTGAGTCTCTAAACCTTAAAACTAAGGCGCTTGTAGAAACTTAAGGTTTCCACTGCCATTGCATTGGATACAAATCCTACATTTTTTTAACATTCATGAATTTTATATGAGCAAAAAATACATGAATTGGGTTATTATTTCATGCACTACTAATGAAAAAAATACTTCACAAACATGCTTAATATTACTCTAAAAATTTAAATCTAAATTCTTGAACTTAAATCTCTAACCTCTAAAATATAAATTTTAAATAACAAAAATTAAACCATAAACTTTAAAATTTTAAATCTCAAATTAGACCCGTCTATCGAAAATAAATTTTCCGCTATCGGCACGTGAAATATTTCCTCCATAGAAAATTGATGAATGATTAGATTAAATATTATTGATGGGTTTATCCATATTTTTAGCGTATTTGTATATTTTTCTATTATTACATGTTTTTAGGTTATTTATTATTATTATTAAAAAAAACTGGTTTGATCGACTAATATTTTTTTTATTCAAAGATTAAGGGGGCAGATTACGTTAGGAACGAAAAAAAATATTTTGTCTTTCTTATAATTTTCATATTAATTGTTAACGGTAAAATTAAACATAAATTAAAAGAAAGACTAGACTTTGAGATAAAAATAATATAAAAAAATTCAACGTCACAAAAAAAAGATTGTAACAATTAAATTTTAAAATAATAGCATAACACGTAACATATTTAAATAAATTTGATTGGCCAATTTTCTTCCTCTTATTCTGTGTAAATAATGTTTAATTTAGTACTTTGGATCTATGGAGCTTTGATTATGGTCAACACGCATCATTTTCTTTAATCTCAAAACATTATATTATAATATAATATAATCTAGGAATTGGAGGTGGCATAGGGCAATGTGTTATTCCCTTTGGTCGATTACACTCCACCCAGACATGTTGACAAACTTCAACTTCAAATTAGCTACTTTGTTTTAGATCTGTTCATCAGTTCATGAACCATTTGGTATGTTTGATTCGGTAGATTTAAACAAAGAATAAATATTTTAATTTGATTTTATTTAATCCGATCCAAATTTGTTTTAAATAATAGAAATTAGGCTTTTTTATTATATCCCATATCAAATGAGTTATGTTGGTTGAATTTACGTATCGCTAATAAAATATACAAGGGAACATATGATCAAATATGTTTAAGTGCTTATTATTTTCCGATTTACGGGTAATGATAATTGTATATTAAAAAAATTAAATGAGTTATTATATGAAAAATTATAATTAAGTGATTAATGGGGTTGGTCAAAGTGGTAAGCAACTTGGTAAAGCTTAAGCAAATATCAAGTTTGAGACTTTGTGTATGCAGAAAATTCCTGCTATAAAACTCACCCACAAAAGTTAAGTGTGCGATGCAGACTGGTCTGGATTAATAAGGGTAAAACTTTAGGGAACTGGGAGGGCAAAAATCTTGAAGGGGTGTTTGCAACGTTTAAGACAATCGTTATAATTTTTCAAATAATAACTCATTTGATTCATGATTCAATCAAGGGAATTACATGATATATATATTTTTTGTATAATTAGAGTAGACTGAGCCAAAAATCAAGTAAACCGCTAATTTAAATAATGAATCAAGTGAGTAATTACTTGAAAATTTACGAGTAAACAAGTCATTGAAATTGTCTTAAACGTTACAAATTCTCATTTGTAAATTTTTAATTAAAGACTAAGACGACGTTCAACAATGCTTATGAGACGAGCGTTAGCAGCCAAACGAAAAAGTATTACTGAACAGGCAACCAAACTGGCATTAGCTCCTATTTTTTTATTATCAAATTTAGCTTTCAAACGAAACATTCTGCGACAGCTAAAAAACTTAACTTCTGCTCCCAATCGGACGTTTGTTCTCACCTAACATTTGAAAATTTCGGTTGAACAGGGCCTTAATTGATTGTAGTTATTCAAATAAGGATTCAAGCTGTGGTTCACTTGATTTTTTGGTATAACTTTTGTCTATTTTCTATTCATTTAGTGTTGGAGTTCTATGTGATTAAAATTGGGTTAATATTCAAGAGAATATTAAGTGCTTCTCAACGGACTTTCCTTCACAAGCAACCTGCCTTTTAACTACTCATATTCTCCTATGCATTAATTTTATTTAAAAAGAGAATATTATTATCTTTAAGTGATTCGAATTAAACATCTTATATACATAATATGTTTTATTAAAGTATTTTTTAATAGTTTGAAGGTGATTATAAGGTAGTATCTGTTTATACATATTCTAAATCTTTTGACAATGCACAAACACATTGCAAATATAGTGATTTGAACTCGAGTCTCTTAAAATAATATCATCCACTTTTTCACTGAGACCACTTGTTGGATTCATGTGTTATTAAAGTACTAAAAGTAATTTTATAATTTTAAAAGAATTTTAGGATTTAAATGGAATAGGGCACTGCTATTTTAATGGATCCTATGACATATAATTGAAAATTCACGTGACATTGTAGCGACCTTTTTTTTTTCTTTTAAAAAAAAAGAAATTTACCGCGTTAAGGGCGTTTGTTTAAAAAATAAATTGGCTACTAATTATCCTTTAAATTATTAATGAAAATCTTTTGGAAGATTGATGATTTCTTTTTGAAAAAAAACCTTAAATTTTCGGAAATGATAAAAACTTTGAGTCACCAGCGGCCACTTGGGTAAGGTAGGCCGGACACCATAAGAAACCAGAGATTCGTCGTGAAAGGGTTCGGGAGTTGGTTACGTGTGGGGAAGGATTAACACCCCCATCACGCCTGAACTCGGTACCAAAATAATTGTTGCTCTTAAAAGGATGAGAATTGTTGAAATTTACATTGAATTTAATTCGAAGTTCTTAGATGAAAATTAACCTTGACTACACGGGCTTTATCGAATTGGTGGATTCAAACTAATTAGACATTTAATTAATAAGGTTGACGATATATCGGACCATAGATTAAACCGACATCGAATAAGCCCGACTGCCGAGTTAATTCATGGTTCGACTTCCGCACGTCACCTTTATGCACGATGCAAACAGTTAAGTATGATGTGATGATCTTGTTAGCTTTTAATTCATTTACCTCGGGATGGTAAGAATTAATTCGAATATTTGATCAACATCCTTTAAGCTCGGACTATTGCGACACAAATATTAGAATTAATAAATACCTCTCTTTTTATGATTTAGATTGATTAGTGATGCAATTAATATTAAAGACTACATGAATGTCAATTGAGGTATGTCAATCAAATGGCATAAATGTAAACACTTAAAAAGAAGGCCCAATTTAATATATATAGCCCAATTGCATATTTAACCCTAAAAGATTAAGAAGCCCAATTTAAAATGACTAACTTGTAATTTAATGCTAAGTTAAGTTTAAAATTGATTTTCCCCTAAAGTAATTAAGAAATGTTTAATTAATTTAATGAATTTAACATTTACCCCAATAACTCAAGGATAAATTTAAATTCATTAAATTAATCCGAACACTAATCTAATTAAGGCTCTAAAAAAACTAAGGCTAATTTAATTTTAAGATCGTGACCCTATGAGACGAGCACATGATTTATTCGAATTAATTTGACCATTCCTAACCTAAGCCCAAAATATACTAACTATGCCCTACAATCTAAGCCTGAAGCAAAAGGCCCAAACTATTAAAACTAAACCCAAAAACCTAAGGCCCAAAACATTTTCATACATATATTATCAAAATATAATTTGAGATTATATTACGAACTTTAAAACTATAAATATTATAGCTTTTTTTTAAAAAAACTATATATATTATACACTTTCAAAAATTATATATTACATTAAAAAGAAATTACATATATTACAATCTTTTCATTATATAAAACTAGCATTTAAAGAAAAAAACCTTGTTTATAATAATATAAATATTTTTATTTTAAAAACATATACTATAATAAAAATACATCATCTATATTTGTAGAAACTATATATTTAGGAATTTTATAGGACATATACTGTACAAAAGAAATTTACATTATATAAGACATATATTATATTAAAAAAACTATGTATAGTACATTTTATAAATATTATATGCATATATAACTTATATTATGTTAACAATTTGTATATTATATGTTGTAAATGTTTCATTATATGCATATATGACTTATAATACATACACTATAGCCTTTATAAAATATATTAATATTAGAAGAGTCACATATTTGAATGAAAATACATATATATATATATATATAGTATATATTATATAAACTAAATATTAAATCTTTATGTACAATCTAAATACCATGTAACATATAAGATACATGTATTATACGACATTTAATAGCAAATATTACAAAAAAATAAATAAATAAAAAGTAAAACATGTTATGCTAAAAAAAAGACTAAATATGGGCTGAAATTAAATAAATAGGGTAAAGGATATACCAAGCCTAATGGATTTGAGCCTGCTAAGCAGATTGAGCTATTGGAGCGGGTCCAGTATGTGGGTCTGGTCAGATTGCCGGGTTTGGGAGGGTAACCGGTTCGGCTGGTTGGGAAGCCGGTTCCACCGGTTATAGCAAAAAAAGGGTTATAACCCTATATTCAAATCCCCTCATTTCCCTTTTAACGCCGCGGCAGAGAGAGTGAGAGCTCTAGACAATCGGCCGCCGTCGAATCGCCGTTCATTTGGCGCGTCGCTGCCGTCGACTGAATCCCCTCGATCTCCTCTTCCTTTCTACCGGTGTTGACTCTCCAGAAAGTAGACCGTTTGTCGTGAAATCGGCCGAAACTCTTTCAGCTTCCCTCGCTAGATTTCCGCCGACGACCGTTGGGTCATCGTGAAGTCGAAGTATGCTGCTCCTCGCACCAAGACCTAGCTCTTCACCGTTGGGATCATTGGTTAGAGCCTCCGATCGCCGAGAATCGCCGCCGCCGAACGATATTTCTCCTTTCTCTTTCGTTCTTATCTTTTTTCTTTTTATTCAAACTTAAATGCTTAGTATGTTAATAATGGACTGAATATACATGGATGAACCTTCTTTGATTGCTTTGATTGATGGATTCAAAATTAGCAGAGGAAACTTTCAAAGGTTTCTTTTTTTATTTACCTTCTTGAATCTGGAAAAGCCTCCATTACAATTCGATTACACGCTTTTTATTTCCAATCTATGTTTACATTTCCAAGCAAACTTTAATTGAAAATACCGTGGCTGATTATGTCTACAATTAGGCACTGTTAACTCTTAGTTTTTTTATTATTTTTGCCCATGCTGGTGGTTGGGAGCCGGTGGTGATATTGCGAGATTGCCGGCAATGAAGCCACGTGGGTAGGATACGAGTCGGCAGTGGCGCGTGGAAGACGAAGCGACCGCGCGTGGAAGATGGTGAGTCGGCGCGTAGGGCGATTGGTGGATCTGGACGGCCGATTCTGGTTTTATCTGAACCGTTGGATCAAATTCGATCCAACGGCCAGATTTGAGGTGGCTTCAAGAAAAAGAAGAAGGGTAATTAGATTTTTAGGGCTTTTTGTTTGTATTAGATATGGGTTAGAAATGGGCTTATAATGTATTATAATTATTTATGTAAATGGACTGCAATAAAATATTTAGGCTTTTTTTATTTAATTTGTTTATATATATTTAGATTTAGATTTTTTTCTTTTTTAATTAATTTTCAGCCCATATTATAATAGTTCTAATAATAATCTCTTATAACACATATACATACGCACCATACAAACGTACATACACTATACATTCTTAGTTAAGTATTAATGATATTGAAGTAACAATAAAAATATATTTATACATGCACATAATACCTATATACACTCATATTAACAATAGTAAACACATATAGCATACTAATAACACATACATATACTACATGCAATTTTGACAAACAACACATATATGTTCATGTTTTAAATAGACATACATAATAAACACACACTTATAATATATACTTAATACATATACTAACACACATGAGCTAATCACCAAATAATAATATAAACATATATAAGCTCATTATTGCAAAATAAAGAAAACGTGTTAACCCCGAACAAAATAACATATGTTAAATTTAAAATTTCCTGATATTTTAAAAAAATATTACAAACAATAAGTGTTTTATGAATTCTTTGAATTCAATATATATAATGCGATACATTTATACGATGTCACATGATTTTTTTTATAATGAAAAAATTAATTAGATAACATGCATCACGATTAGAAAATTCAGATGACTTCGTTTTGCATAATTTTAAATGTAGAAAAATATTCCATTTGCTCCTTCCAACTAACAACAAAGCCAAGGTGAAATTGTTATCTGTAAAGAAGGGAGCATTTAAGGTCCATTCAACATGTATTTACTCCCAAATGCAGAAATGCGTGTCAAGTTGCCTATTTGAGGCTATATCTTCATGGGAACTCCATGAAACAACTAAAATCATATTCAACTTTGATCTACAATAGTTTCTTTGGCTTTAACATTTTGGATACATTTCATCTTATTTAATTAGATTTGTAATCTTCATTTGTCTAGATCTAAATCACAATAAATTTAGATAAGATTCACACATGACGAGACTTGAATCAAAATAAAATTTAGATTAAGAATTTACATAATTTTTATATGATAAGACTCGAACTTAAAATCTCAAAGTTTATATGATCTCAGCTTATTATTAATTGAAAACCCCGTTGGTATATTAATCAATGGCCTTGTTTGGCAATTAGCGGATAGTGGATTACATTAGCTGATAGCTGATTGCATTAGTTGATTTGACTAGCAGATTGTATTAGATGATTCTATAAAAGTGTTTGGTAAAATTAACTGATAGATGATAGCTGTTTGATTATTTAAACAAACAAAAATGACATATAAGGGCATTATTATAATCGATGCTTGTTTGAATAGTTTATTAGTTATCAATGTTTTGTAACTATTACCGCTCAAAAAATTATTTTATATCTATTAATATTTATTAGATTATGAAAAATATTTTTTTAATATTACAATACTAAGCATATTTGAAGATTTATATATTAATTTATTACTTATATAATTGTTTTTAATACAATTTAATTAATTATTAAATTTAAATAAAAATATAAATGTGTGAGAAAAAAAGAAAAAAAAAGTATTACTTTACAAATGTCACAATATAAATACGCGGGGTAAAAAATTAAAATAGAAAAGGTTAAATTTAGGTTATTTGGAGATTTTTGATAAATGTTAAGGGTAAAAGTGTCTTTATAAGTATTATGTCAAACCGCTAATTTCAAAAGGCTCATTAACAGTTTTTTCAAAATTAGAGGTTTCACCCTAATTCGCTATTCACCAAACATTCAAATTAGCGGATTTGACCATTCAAACCTCTAATATTAGTTCAAACCTCTAATTTTGGCTCAAACCGCTATTTACTAAATAAAGTCGATATCTAATGTGATATATAACACAACTTTTTCTTGATAGTAGAAAAGTATGAAAAGAAAACTAAAAGAGTACTGGGCCTCATCTCCAACGGCCTAATCATCTTATCCAATCTTCAACCATTTGTGGGCCTTATTAGATGAGAGCTAAAATTTAATTAAAAATATATAAATATTAATATTTTTTGAGAAAATAATATTAAATGAAACGGTATTTATTGATAAAAAAAGCTTTAACGTAAAATAATAACTTAAATCATATATATTTTTATTTAGTGTTCATTTTTTTTGTCGAATTAGATGTCTAGTATTTTATTGGGAATCAATTTTTTAATTGGTGGTTAAAAAGTTATCTTCCATTGTTGAGTCTGAACTCTGTAATTTTTTTACCCAGCTCGTCATTACAAACAAAATAGAAGTATTTTAGAATTAATTTTTTTATTATATTCTAGGTCTCTATTTTATTTCTGTATAGATGTGTTTTCAATACTAAAGTGTTTTAGGACAATTTTTTGAGGCTTAAAAGTTTTTTATTTGACAAAAGAATGAAAAAGGTATAGATCAAAATTGATGCAATAAGAATAAATGAGTTCTCGAAATTAAATTATTCGAGACTTGGAATTGTTCGATTTCTCAAAAAGTGAATCAATTTTTTAAAATTTTTCCTTTGTTTTGTGTTTGTTTTCTAACAAAATTGAAGGGGAGAATGAATAAATTGAACAGAGCCCGCGTGTCACACATTCATTGGATAGTTTTTCTAACGAGCAACCTGAAAATAAAAATGAAATAAAATGTTAGAGACCAACTTTGTCAAAAAAGTAAACACCTAAAGTAAAAAAAAAAAGTTTGATCAATTGTATGATTTTTATTAGAGGTAAAAAAACATACAACTTAATTATTGAAGACCTCGTTATAAACTTCTTTAAACTTAAATGGAAGAAAAAAGTCCCGACTACAATACAAGATAAAACGACGGCTTATTATCAAGAATGCTTACGGAGTTTGACCAATTGTAAAAAAAGCATAAAAAGGAAAGTTGAGAAAATGAAATGATATAAATATATATATAAATTTTGTTTGGATAGTTAAAATTAGGCTTAATATCAAATAAGTGCTTAAACTATCCGATTTTTTCTTTTTAGATGTCTAAATTATTTTTTTGTTCTTTTTAGGTGTCCAAACTATCTCGTTTTTCTATTTTAGGTGCCTAACTATTTTTTGCTCCTTTTAAGTACCCAAACTATTATTTTTTGGTCAAAGTAGGTGTCTTAGTGTGACATTAAAAGGGGTAAAAAATGATAGTTTGGGCACCTAAAGAGGGCAAAAATAGTTTAGGCACCTAAAAAAGAAAAAAAAAAACATGATAATTTAGGCACCTAAAAGAGAAAAATATAATAATTTGAGCACTTAAAAGAGAAAAATATGATAGTTTGGGCATTTATGGTTTAGGGTATTTTGACATTAAGCCTAAAATTAGTAGGAGAAATGAAAGTTAAAAGGATTTTTTACCAACTTTGTTTGATTAAACAATGCAATGGGAAGGAAATTGTTTGTTTTAATGATTTTTTTCAATTATATTATTCTTTATAAAATAATTTATGTAAAAATTGAAGGATAAAATATTTTACACTCTAACTTTTCATCCTAAACTGACTTATCTCTTCTTGTATAAATTCAAATCTTGATATTTATATTTAAAATGTAATAGCTCTCTATTTAATAAAAATATAAATTTCAAGAGAAAATAAAATATATTAATTTTTGATCTCGTAATTAAACAATGAGATAAACGACCACAATAGTACTTCTCATGATTATTGTATCGGTTTTATATTATAGATGCCAATTTTTCATCTTATCCATCCATTTCATTAATCTAATTGCCACAAATTAGTATAAAACTATATGAGTTTTATATAGGGTAAGTGGATATTATCTCTCTCTAAAAGAACGGTTATAACTTGGAAATGAAAATTACTTGGAAGACACTAGATCCTTTAAACAATGTTAAAAGGTTTGAATTTTGACGTTGTGAATAAAATAAATTGAATTTGGTGGGTAGCCCTATAATGAGCCTTTGTATTATTTGATTTAAATTAATCAATCAATATATTAGATACGGATGGTTAAACTAAAAAAATAAATGAATAGTAAATAATAAATAACTAATAGAATTGACATTTCATTTTAGATTAAAGTGTAAAGTAGGGCTCTTTTTCTAAAACTTTGGACTTGAATCTCATTAATCATTATGTGTGGAAGTTGGAAGTTGGAAAAGTCCGTTGAGAATTTTACTTTTATAAAATCAATCTTTGTGACTATAATGCACAATTTGCCGACAAATTCACTTTTCTAGATCAATCAATTGATTTATATAGGGCTAGATCGAGGAATATTAGGGGAAGTTATACTTCTCAAAATTTTAATATTTTATATTTAAAAATAATTTTGTATTTTATATTGATAGAGTAATTTCGTACTCTGAAATTTTAAATTATCTTATAATTTTATTAAGTATAAAAGTTTATATTTCTAACATAAAATTTTACGTTCGTCTTTGTATATATATAGATTATGATTCACTTACCCTATGTAAAACTCAATTAATTTTACATTAATTCATGGTCATTAGATGGATGAGATTAATTCCTTACTTTTTTCTAAGTGATAATCTTCATACAACCTACTTCTAATCTCATTCAACCATTTCACATGGCTTGAGATCTACTTACACTATGTAAAACTCAACTAGTTTTACACTAATCCATGGCCATTGGATGAGCGAAATAGATTGATGAGATTAGAAGTATGATATGTGAAGATTATTACTTGGAAAAAAGAGAGTAAGGAGTTAATCTCATCCATCCATTTCACTCATCCAATGGTCATGAATTAGTATAAAACTAGTTGAATTTTACATGATGTAAAATGGATGAGTGAAATGGATGAATGAGATTATCAGTAAAAAATGTGAAGATTGTCACTTGGAAAAAAAGATAAGGAAATAATCTTAGCCATTTATTACCATCGGTCCAAAAAGGTGTAAAAGTAATTTAGTTTTACACAATGTAATTTTTTTAAGTTTTACACGTTTTTTGGATCGCTGGATGAGGAAAATGGATGGCTGAGATTAACTCCTTATTTTTTTCCCAAATGACAATCTTCACATATTTTACTGTTAATCTCATCCATCCATCTCAACCATCCAACGATCCAAAAAACATGCAAAACTTAAAAGAGTTTTACACTGTGTAACTGGATCCTATCCCATATATATATATATATATATATATATATATATTAGGATCAACTTAAACTGTGTAAAACTCAATTACTTTTACACTTTTTACGAACCATTAGATGATGATAATAAATGATTAAGATTGTTGTAAAACTCAATTACTTGAAAGTTTATTTTTTAGATTTTTGTAAAATTATGGTCATTTTTCCAATTTGATATTTTAAATTCATAAAATATAAGTATATTTTCTCTGTCATTTAAGTCAATAATTAGATTCTAAATTTTAAAAATATGTAATATAAAATGGATTAATATTTGATACACTATCCGTGCAAAAAAAGTTTACACAAGCATGCCTAGTTTCAAGCTTAAATCTAAAATATAAATTTCTAACCTTAAAATCCTACAAATTTAACCACAAACCCTAAATTCTAACCATAAATCCTAAATTCTAAACCCTACAGTCTAAACTCTAACCTCTAAATCCTAAACCTCTAAATAATCTCACGTGAAAACTTTGTTTCCACCATCCCTATATAGGATAATAATTTTTAAAATCTAAATTCACAGTATATCAATCTTTTCATATTTTAGACTATTTTGTTTGCGATTTAGACGCGTATAATAGGGAGACTTTAATATTTATATTTTAATTTTACACATTGTTAGAATTTTTCTATCAACCACTAACAAAGATTTGTCTAAGTGATAAGCAGTTTATTATTACTTAAACATGTTTCGTGTTCGAGGCATTATGTATGCAAAAAATTCCCGTTAAGATACCCACCCACTAAAATTAAATCTACAACGCGAGTCGGTCTGAATTAATCAGTCGAAGATTCAAAAGGAAAAAAAATCTATCAATCAAATCATATGTTTTTTTATTTGAAACCTAAGATTTCCTATGCCGTTTGAAATATAAAATTATGCTCAACCTTATAGTTTCGACCCTTTATTCTACATTAGCCATCTCTTAACGATGTAAACAATTTGAATTAAAGCATAAAAATTAATAGTATGGATATTCAAAGGGTGTAAAAATATAAAACAAAAGTAATCTCTTTCCTTAAATAATTCTTTCATCTTCATAGGGATCTCAACCACTATTGTTAAGTCCTCCTTCTCCCTTTATGAAAACAAATAAATAGTAGGAAATTTTGCAACGTAACGACGAGTACCGATTAGCACTATTAATTTAATTTATAAAGATTAAAATTTTAAATAACTTATTGTATAATTATAAATAAAAAGATAAATTAATTAAAATATATAATTTTATTTTTAATTTTCTTTTAAATATAGATCAAAATATCTACCTACCCTTAAATTATAAAATCCTAAATTTTTATTTATTTAAAATTCAAGCCGCCGTCGCTACTGTCGCTGCTGCCGCTACTCATCCATAATTTTAACTCAATTCTATTGCCGATCAAAACACATGCGCTTTCATGAACGAGTGGCGGCAAAACGCTTTCATTGCTTATCAGTGAGGCAGCTGCCCCAAAACCTAAGAAAATTACCGGTTAAAATGAACCGAATTCCTTGCTTAAAATTACCATGGAAATTTAATCCTTAGTAGTTCCACAATTTGATCACATTGCTTACCAGTGAGGCAGCTGCCTAACACCTAACAAAATTTTTGAATATTCGTGATTTAACGGTTAGAGTGGTGGCGGCGGCGACTACAATTTCAAATGAATAAAAATTAAGGTTTTATAATTTAGGGGTAGATAGGTATTTTGATCTATATTTAAAAGAAAATTTTAATTAATTTACCTTTTAATTTTTAAATAATTTATAATTATACGGCGAGTCTTTTAGATTTTTAGTCTTTATAAATTGAATTAATGGTGTTCATCGGTACTTGTCATTAGTGATGTTCATCGGTGCTCGTCGAATATGGCAGACTCATCCTAAATATTAATATAGAAATGATGATCGAGTAAAATCAAACTTTTGGCTCAACATTAAATAGTATATATTAAAATTTTTTTCACGAAAGTCTGAAGACTCCATCTATATTACAGACTTTTTTGTTACTAATTTTGATTATATCGATAAATTATTAGGAAAAAAATGATTTAAACATATTATATTGTCGACCTTTTCTTATTAGAACGTACATCGTGTTGTTTATTTCACGAACCCTAAAACAATATCACAGAAACATTGATGTAAAAAACAGATAATCTTAACAAAATATTTCTTTAAAAAAACAAAGAAAATAAAAAAGCAACCGACCACATTAGAACACGTTGGAAAAGGCAAGCTTTTTCAAGGGAAACGGTCGCAGAGAACTTTCTCCCGCTAAGACCCAGTCGTTCTTTGAATATTCTTCATAAGTTTTTCAACTTCTTACCATATGGAGTACATTGACATTAAGTTTTGTCCGTACCTTCTTGCCATAATAAATAAAAAGAGTATTAGTCAAAAATAATAATAAATGAAAAGAGTTATAACAGGTCAGAAGTTTCAATTTTAATGTCAGTAACAGATTTTAAGGTACAATTTAAGGAGTTTAATTAAAATTTTCAGAGGTTCTATCAAAATTCTAAAAAAGTTAATGAGAACTTTTTAAAAGTATGAGGGTATGATTAAATATTTTAAATTTTGGAAAATATAATAAATAATTTTTAATAAATTTAAGGGGATAATTGAAAATACTCAATTTTTTTAAAAAAATTTGATGACAATTTCTATAAATTTTGAGAGATTTTAACTAATTTTTTTAAAAAGAATAATATAGAATATCAAAAATTTTGGGTGTCAAGGCTCCTATGGCTCTATTCGCCATCCATTCTTTTTTGACCTTGCGAATGAAGCAAATCAGATTGAAAGAGTCATCCTCGTAAATGAATATATGTAATATCTTATTAAAATTAATTAGACAATAAATTAGATGCAAAATAATAGTAGTTCTTTGAATATTCCAATATGATATAGCTCAATGGTTTTATCTTTCTATAAATACTAAGCTAAACAATCACAAATTTTCCACCATCCTACTGCTGTTGACTGCCTTGTGTTGCGCTAAACTATTTCCCATTTGAGGCTTTGGGTTATCACTTTTCCTTCTGCATAAATGGCTTTAATCCAGTCCTCCTCCAAGGCCAAGTTGGTGCTAACTTTCTTAGCCATCACGGCCCTCATGTCATCTTCTGCCCCCGCCGTTGCCGCCGCCTTCTTTAGCCCTCGGGATCTTATTCTCAAACCTTTAAATCTCGGTTAGTTTATTGTAGTTATCACGGTCAACAAAACATGTTTTCAGAGACAGTAATAATGTTCATGGACGAAATTCTATATACAGTGGGAGGAGAGGAGCTCTTATACGTACAATTTCTTCACTCTCCTGTATATATATAATGAATTATTTATAAATTTGTTCCGCGAACATTTATATTTTCTTCGTCAAATTTTTCATTTTGACTCCGTCTCTAATAATATTTTGATTAACGACATATAATGATGATGATGATTTTTGCATGTAGGAAGAAGGGTTCTACAAAGTTATTATGACCGTCCAATCGCATATGGACCTCCAGGTGCAGATGGAGGCTATCCATGCTGTAAATAAGAAGCATCAATCTCTGCAAATGAGTTCGGTCAAGCTAAAGCACATTCGTAGGATGGGAGACCAAAATAAAGAAGCTTCTCAATTAATTTGCAGTGTATCGTTTTGAAATATTATTAATTTTGCATCTTTAATAAAGCACCAATTATAATTCGAAATTTAAAATATTGTGATCCATATCTAATTTGAAAAATTAAAAATCGGATCGAATATCGGATCTAAAAATAAAAATTAGATCAAATATTTTTGCACACCCTTAACTAGGGTGTCAAAAATACTCGGATGACCCCTTAGATACAACTTCATCTACCAGCTGTCATGATCTACTAATATCTCGTGTATTAAAATATAAAGGCTTATATGTTATATTAGTACTTAAAATTATGACGAGACAATTAATAGAAATTTATAAAATTATATATTTGGTTCCTGTTATTTACCTATTATATCAATTTGGTTTTAATTTTAATTTAATTAAATAAAATTAACCAACCACCCAGATGATGACATATGTTCTATTTTTTTTAAAATTTTAATTTATTTGGTTTGATAAATTTAATCAACAAACCTATGATGACACGAAACAAATAAAATAAAAGGCAAACTACAAACAATAGGCATCAAACTCACAACCCAAGAACAAGAAAAGCTTAATACCCAACCACTATGCTAATTCTATTTATATAATATGAAATGCTAACATATTTTATTAAAGGATTATGGATCCGGGTCTGGTTGCTATCGTTTGGAACAGACCCCGCAGCTCCATCGCTAGGGTTGGGATCGGGATCAGACAGTTCGCGGGATGAATCGGGGGTGAAGTATTCGGCTCTGGGGTATCGGATTCGGGTTGGACTTGGGGTTTAGAAAGGTCTGGGTCATCGGCGAAAACTGATTTAAAGAAATTCATGATGAAAAATTAGGGTTATATGTGTTAAGAATTGACTGAGATTTGGGTGGGATTATTTTCAATATGTGGAAATGAAAATTGTGAAAAAATGCCCAAACTGTTCCAAACGATAGCAACCAAATCTGAATCCGTAACCCTTAAATAAAATATGTTATCATTTTGTATTATATAAATGGAGTTAGGCTAGTGGTTAGTTGGTTAATTAAATTAAAATTAAGATCAAATTAATATAATAAGTAAATAATATAGACTAAATGTATAATTTTACAAAATTTTGTTAACTGTCACGTCACATATTCGTTACTTTTTAACGACAATATTAAAATAAGACTAATTTTTAACAACAGTAGTCAAAATAGGATCAATTTAAAAATTTAATAGTCCGATTGACAAATTACTTACTTCAGTAGTCAAAATAAATGCAACCAAATAGTTCGGTGGTCACCTAAATAGTTTACCCTTAATTTTTTTACATATCATTTGGAAAATAATTTTTTTTTAAATTATTATATAAGTGAGTTAATAACATGAAAAGAAAATAAATTGAGTAGTTTTTAAACTAGTAAGTCAATCGTATTGGATAATTTCTCCCATTTGACCCTCTATTTTTTACGGTAACCGAGATACGAGTCCTAAATTTACTGATGTCATGTCAGGAGAAACGACGTCGTTTGAAGGTCCATAATTATTACAAAGCCTCCCATTTTATTTATCCAACACTCGTGGCAGCCAACGAGAGCTTTCTAACCAGGCAACAATTCTTTCTCTTTGTTCAATTTCTTCACATCAAACTCTTCTGCTTCGCTTCAGATTCTTCCAAAAACACACTTTTACTTCATTGTATTCAGAAATTGGAGCAAAGAATTGAAATGAACGTATAAAAAAGTTTAATTTTTTAATATTTTTTGAGTTCTTTTTAGATATTGAAAAAAAATGCAAAAACTGGTTTTTCATCATAGACCATCAGTGATTTCCAGAGGGAAACTTCCCTTGTTGGTTCTTGTGGATTCATTGCCATCTTTTCGTAGCATTTCTAGAGTACCCATTTCTCCTCCATGTAAGTTTTCCACTTTTTTGAGGTAAATTTTACATCTTTTGTGGTGAGATTCATTAAAGGATTGAACTTTACTTCAGTAAGAACGTTTTGGGTGGATTTGCATTTAGGAATTGAGTTGAATTTAGGCTTCCTTTTATTGAAGTTATTTAGGGGGATATTATTATTACTGAAATTAACTGTCAGATGAAAGCAGTGAATGAAAAGCTTTTTTTTTTTCCTTCAAGTTTTTGCTTAATTTTGTTGGAAGTTTTTGGAGCTGAGTTAGAGTAAGTGAACTAGTTTCAAAGTTGTGCATAAATAGCCTTTGGGATTTGTGTGGTATTTGACTTTGTTTTGAGGATAAGGTGAGAGTTAGATCAGAACACATTGCGGTCCATGTACTTATCAAACATACAAACCCGGGGTTTAGCTTAGCCTCTTCAAGCGGTCACCCTTAAGAGGCGGTATCCAACAAGTCCGTAAACCCGGGGTTTGATCTCAACATCTACGGCCGCTTCTCCTATCTCATTTTGTGGCCTCCTTAATGAAGATTATGAGTTGTGACCCTACTGTATAGGCTATAGTTTTATTGCATTGAACTAGGAATGCTCTTAGCAGTTCCCTTTTCGTGATATTATGTCAGCCGAATCATATCCTGTTTCTCAGCTTGCTCTATTTCTTCTTTATATGATGCATTAAGTGACTGTACTTGTTGTAAATGGTTCGAATTTATGTCCATACGCAGTACAGATTCTATTCCGGTTTTGTTAGACACATATTCATTAGTTAACTTGTTGTGTAACTTTTTTATAGTACAATGTGGAAAAATATCGAGATTGAGCTCAACGTGCAGCGCATTCAGAACACGAGCATCCAATGTAGGTTTTGGATCTGGGGGTTATGAAGAGAGGGAGGAAAAAGAGGACCATAAAAGTATTGCAAAGGGCCCAGAGAGTGACAGTTCATCAGAAGCGTAAGTGATGTTCAATTAACATAGACTTTAGACTTCTTGTCACAACATATATACCATCTAAGTCTATGCTTTTTGATTGCAGATCTTGCTTTTAACCTTTCTTTATGTAAATATCTTGGATTATTTTGCAGGGTGAAGCCTTTGAGTCAAATTCCTTACCCTCTCTCCATTGCTTTTGTGCTATTGGGGTGTACTTTAGTGTTATCACTAATTGCCTTTGCAAAAGGTGGACCTGCATCACTCTTAGCAGCGATAGCGAAGTCGGGATTCACTGCTGCCTTCACATTAATTTTTGTTTCCGAAATTGGAGACAAGGTAACTTCACATATTCTAGATCCTTTATTATCCTTAATTTAAACCATCATCAAATCTTCATCTAACTCTTCTGATAGTTCTTCCCTTTTTCTTCAGTAAGTTCTTCCGTTAGTGAGTTTCTAGATACCGTTCCTTTCAAGCCGTATGGCTCTAAGGCTTGAACTAGTGGATAGATAACCCTACTAAGAAGAAAAGGGTTAACCGTGAATAATCTAGATAGCACATTTCACCGGTAACAAAAGATTATTAGATTTTGAATGTCCGTGCAAATTTCATGTGCTCGTACATGCTTTACATTACATTAGATTCGTTATAAGCTGAGCTCACCAGTGCTATGGTCCAATGTTTTGAAACATTCTGAGGATGATTGTGCAAATATTCATGCTGCAAATATTCATTTCTTAAGCTTTTGATTGTGCCTGTAGAAACCCTACCCGAGATTTAAGCTATATTTTTCATCTCTTTTTTTGACCATAATATATTTCATCACTTGACCAGACATTTTTCATTGCTGCACTATTGGCTATGCAATACGAGAAAGGACTGGTATGTTCTCTCGTAACTACTCATCTATATGTGCCTGCGTTGAGTTCTGGCTCTTTATTTTAAGTATTGTAGTTTTGAATTGAATATAAATTCAGTATTATGGCTTTACTGCGAATGTTCTCCGGTTCTTGGATTGATGAATACTTTTATTTTCTCGGACTAAATCTATTTTCTTAACATTTATTAAATCATTGGAAAGGTTCTGTTGGGGTCAATGGGTGCTCTTTCTCTTATGACAGTCTTGTCTGTAATAATCGGGCGGATCTTTCAGTCGGTCCCTGCTCAATTCCAGACCAGTAAGTCCCTACTCCTCGCATCTACCTTGTGTCAATGAATTTCTAATGATATTTGCTATTTTGATGATATAAGAAGCGTGATTACGAGCATATATGCCAACTTCCTTTATAGTCTTTTGACAGATATAAACATTCATTTCGATTTGATTTAATTCAACCAACTGTTTAGCTATTCGCATATAATGAGATAGTTTTACCAATTTCCTATGCTAAATCATCCAACACATTACACCTATGTTATTTAAACTCAAGTATGCGTGTCGGATTCCAGTGTGCGTCAAAACTATGTTTCTCCATGTATTTGGGTGGTGGAGGGTTATTTCCCATACTTGTCCGAATATGTGTCCGGACATAGGTATTTCAGGCAAAATGAAGAATTAGAGAGACATACACCAATACTCTTTCCTTCAGCCTGTGATATTTGTGATATTTTTCATAATGAATTAAGGCCTAACCTAATTATGGACTGGTGTTTCTAATAAACACATTATGCTTTGATTTATTCTGTAGCCTTGCCAATCGGAGAATATGCAGCAATAGCTCTTCTCGTGTTCTTCGGCTTAAAGTCCATAAAAGATGCATGGGACCTTCCACCAGCAGTGGCAAAGAAAGGTGCCGAGAAAGGCCCTGAACTTGACGAGTTTGTTGAAGCTGAGGAACTTGTGAAAGAACAGGTAATCGGTTGGCTCAACATGTCTTATTTTATTAAAAGAAAAGGACAAAAAAGTTAATAGAGACTTAATTTTAATGTATTCAGGCATCTAAAAAGCTCTCAAATCCATTTGAAATTATCTGGAAGTCGTTCAGCCTCGTATTCTTCGCCGTAAGCATCTCGTTATCCATTTTAAAGGCATCATTATTATCTATCTCCGAAACAAACAGCTGCTCTTTCTAGTTGTTTTCAAGTAATTCTGAATATAAAACACTGCAATTGCTCCTAGGAATGGGGAGATCGTTCAATGCTTGCTACTATCGCACTCGGAGCTGCACAGGTGCAACTTTGCTGACTTCGTTTCTCATTATATACATACATATATAAATTTTTATTATATTTCTAATTCGCGATAGTCCAACAATTGTTGCTACCTTGACTCTACAGTCACCATGGGGTGTGGCAAGCGGAGCCATTGTGGGACACCTACTTGCGACATCAATTGCAATTGTCGGAGGAGCACTTCTTGCCAACTATATTTCTGAGAAATTGGTATGACCGGAATTCTTTTTCATTTGCTAGTACTACTAGTAGTATGATATATTCGGATTTCATACATCTGCTTTCTGACTTACTATGATGCATTCGCTGTATGTTCGATCAGGTTGGTTATTTGGGTGGAGTGCTTTTTCTCATTTTTGCCGTGGCCACATTTTTTGGAGTTTTCTAATTGGTTATACGGAGGAGCCTATAGAGAAAATCGGGCTAGTTTCCAGCACAATCGATGTGATACAACACACTTACTGGACATGGAATTTGTCGTTGCAGAAAACTACGAGGAAAATATGTTGCAGTGGGGGTATTAAGAGGCTGCCATGTTAGTTATTTGAAGCATCCTTGGAATAATTGAAAAAGGGATTGTTATTATTGTTATTATATAAAAAATGTGGTTTTTGTGTAGTTATTAGATAATATTGGAGCCATAATTGACAAGTTTGTGCAACAGTTTTCTCCTTGTATCTTCTTTTCATAAGACTAGTAATGGAAAGCTTTGAATGTTTCTGGGTATTCCTCGAAATTTCATACCAACATAAACATCCGATTCAAAGCTTTAAAGGGAGCCTTGTACTACCAACAGGGTTTGTCAAAGTGATATAGCTTGGTATCGCTTAAGTAGATTTCGAGTTCGAAATCTTATGTATGCAGAAAATCCGATTAAGTAATTTTTAAGTTCGAGGTCTTATGTATACAAAAAATTCCTGATGGGAGATTTACCTCACCAAAATCAGTTGTGTAATACGGGTCAATCCAGATTAGTTAAGATGAAGCCTTAAAAAATCGAGAGGACAAAAAACACCCTTGTACTCGACCTAGTCAATAGTAAGAATAGAGTGCTAAATATTGAAAATTTTCAAAAAATAGAATTAAACCATGGGAGTGGAATTCCATCATGTTAAACATAGACACTACATTCTGAGCTGACAAACAAATTGTCCAGAGTAGAATAACAAGTGAATATTCATTTACTTTACAACAATCATGGTACAAGTAGATGCTTGATAAAAGATTAGTAGCCCTTGCTTCCCCAATTTCATGTATCTCCAATTGATCATTCATATAGACATTGCTTGGATAGATACCTATCATCTGATAGTAATTCGACCATACGTTTTTCGAGCCTTTTTGCTCCTGGACCAGGTCTCAGGATACCAGCATCCCCCCAAATGGAACATGTTTCGTTGCCCTCACCTAAGCACCATCCACCTGGTACAACTTCGCCAGGGCTGCGTTTCAAAATTTCTTGATCGATTCGATCAAGTACTGGGCTGTTAAATTGGAACTGTGTTGCAAATGCAGCTCCACTCTGAATCATAGCATCGAATTCTTCAGGCTTCATAGAGGGAGGTGTCTTTGAAAAGGTTTTGTTGAAGGCTACATACTGTAGGTCATGGTTTATCACAGTGTTCTTGAACCGGTTGGAGTTGCAAAGGACGGTAGGGAAATAATTGGCATAGGAATAAAGCGTATTGGCAAAATACATTAGCAAAGTCCTCGGCAGGTTGTCGGTACCAAGGATGCAGAATTCAACAAAACTACGAGTGAACATTGTAAACGATGAACCTGCAAAAGACCAGTTTATTTCACAATTTCCTTTAACAGTTTGATTGGCAATGCAGGAAGAAAATTTTCTCAGCAAAACAAATGACTCATACTATCTTGCATGATTTCAACAGTTATATATAATTAACCAAGAAAATGATGCTCAGAGAGCTAATCGGCCATTGAAAAGTAATTGATTGGCATGATGGAAACTAACTGACTCTTCGCATAATGAGGAACTTTACGCTGTAGATATGTTCTACAAGGGCGTTCCGTCAATAGAGGCACTCTCCTACAACATTCTCATAATATATTTGTGAATGGATAGTTTTCCTAATAAATGCATGGAACCATTTTCCCCCACATTTTCTTTCAAGTTTAGCCAAGCAAATTGCAATTCAGAATTGGAATTTTCAAACCATACAATGTATGATCGAATTGGGGGACAAATAGCAAATAAGGCCATTCACCCGTGGATCCATCCCCACAGTTCTGCAGAGCACTGACAAAACTGCCCAACTTTCTGCAGTTAGGTCAGGCCACAATACATAAAATTAGGGAGGCCTACGGTTGAAGTGCAAATTAAATTCATATAAGAATAGGGAGATTCTGAACACAGATGCTTTTGTTCCCTCTTTTTTTTAACCTAAAGGCATTTGGTTGTATGCCTGATTGCTAACTGAAATGCCAAATAATACTCCTCAACTTGCACGAAGAACGAAAACAACTAGCTCATACTAGATGAATAGATGTCAGTCCATTACATCCAAGCCTATAATTAGATCAATAATTATAAGACCAGATGCAGAAGTAAAAGTTGGTTTCACGCTGATTGGTCTAACAGGGTTACATGCTCTAGATACGACATTCGTGTAGAATCTCTAAGAGGTAAAATAAAGATTCTGAGCCTATGCAGTATAGTATCATGCGAGTAATTCCATCAACAAATAGAAAAATGACGACTGCATTCACCCAAACTATGCAAACATATGATCTCGCACAAATATATAAACCTATATATTCAAATCAAATTCTTAATCACCTCAGCATTTGCAGCTCCACCACTCTAAAACTATGCTATCTTTGTTTATTGTTTATTGATATCAGCAACTACAAAAATTAATAATGCATTGCATGCAATACGCATATATTTCACATTTGCTCCCACAGTAAGCAGCATTGGTTGACCTTAAACACTATTAAAAGAATAAAGAACAGGAAGTAACCAAAAGCTAAAACAAAAATAAGTCAGATACAAACACACACCTGAAAACAACCTGAAAGCATTTGGCAATTGCCGCTTCTGAGTAGCATAAAATATCTCTTCCTTTTCCAAAAGATAAAGCCCCGTATCAACAATTATCGGCTTCAATCTCTTGGACCTTAATAAGTGAAACCCCAACAACATAAAACTAATATCAGTCAACATTCATCACCTTAAACCACATCAATTCAATAGCAACAAAAAGAAATTGTTTAAAAAAACAGATGTTGCTGTTGTAGGCAAAATCATAATTTGATTAAAAAATGAACAAATGACTGAGCTAAAACACCAATTCTAACAAAGAACCACATTGCTTTTGCATCCAAATGTGCAATTTACAAAAAGAGTGAAATTGAACTGAAGTTAACATACTCTTTCCAACCGATATAATTAGTGTGATTCACAAAGTTGAGATCTTTCGGCAAGTAAGACAAAATGTGAAGAAGATCTGCAAAATTCAATCAAAACCCAGAAAAGAAAATCAATCAAAAAACAAATCCCACAGACATAAATCCAAAAAGAAAAATAAAAGGCCAAAAAGAACAAAATTTTAATTACCATCTTGAGTAGTAAGCGGGTAATCACCGGCACTGAGAGAGATAAACCAATCCCAATTGGAAGCTAACCGTAGCAAAATGGAGGCACCGTGAAGAGTAGAAGAGATTGACGATGGCCCTCTCCGGTAAGCATAATCTGCTTTCCCGATAACGTCGACGTTTTGGGCGGCTCTAAAAATGGCTACTGTTTGGACCGTGACGGCCAATCGGTCACGCTCCGTCTGCCTAGCAGACAGATCAAGGTGAAGAAGGTAACGATTTCTCGGGTGATAGGAAGCAAAGAGGAGCCGGAGGATCCGGGCCGAGTCGCCGGCGGAACCCGATATGAAGTAAGCAATGGAAGGAGGGGTGGGTGCGGAGGGGATCTCTGTTTGGGATATGGGTCGGTTCGGGAAGAGGGCCGGATCGGGTCGGTTTGTGATCAGGGCTCGGGAGGAGGAGGTGGAAGGGAGGGAGAAGATGAAGAGGAAGGAAAATAAGGCAGTGGCTAAGATTATGTAAACAGTGGTTTTGGTGTTGTCTTTAGAGGCGGTGGTTGTCGCGGTGGCGCTAGAGATATATGGCGGCGGCGTTTGGCTGTTGTTGTTGTGCATTGTGGCGGCGGCGGCGGTGGTTTTTGAAATTGGCAGGTGTTTTTGGTTTGAATTTTTGGGGTTAAATGGGTCAGTCTACTTTATACCGGTAGTAATAAGGCCCTGTTTGGCTACATGCCCAATGTTAAGTAAAATATTTTTTGTTTTGAAATGTAAATTTAGCCCATACTCTCAATTTCGAATGATAACTTTACCACACCCTTAAAATATGCCATAGCTTTTTAGAAAGTAATTTAATGTAAAATTATGGTTTCGTTCCGAATTGCTAATTATCCCGGTTAAAATGTTGGTGTTAATTTTTTTATATAAAAAATTGTTAGTTTTTTTTAAAAATATATCTAAAATTAGAACGATGAATCTAAACTAAACAAATAATCTCAATCTTTTCCTAAAACTATTGAAATAAAAAACAACAATTAACCACTTAAACCCATACCTTATAATACAAAAATTAATAACTCAAACCAAAAGATTTAAACAAAAATAGATACATCAATAATTGACGATGAAGAAAAAAATTATCAACACTATTAAATCTAAACCTAAATCACTTAATCTCTAATTTATCTAGATTGCTGATCTGTCAAGAAACTCTTGAGCTGTGTTAATTTATGCTGAGATGGAAATATATGTTTCCTGTTGAACACTAACATTAAAAAAATATAAAATAACCCTTATGACAAGTTAACAAAATGGTCATTATCAAAATTTAATCACGTACAAAAAACAGTAGTTGTAAACGTGTATTCAAATTCAGCCTGAAAATCTAAAATAAAAAAGATCAACGAAATAATAAATTAATATTATATTAATTAATTACGACATCGTCAAATTTAACCTTAAAAACTATAAAATAAAAAGAATAATTAAACGATCAAAAAACAGTCGGCCAAAAGAAGTGTTGGACAGCTAAAAAAGAGCTTTTATAAAGAATAATTAATTACATGGCAAGCGGCGGCCGACGCGATGACATATGGCAAAAAGGCCACCGGATTATGGGCTTGGTGGTGGCTCTGGTTTTGTTTTTTAGAGAAAAGAATAGGGAGTTTTATAAAGAATTTGAAAATGGCCAAAAGAAGTGCTGGACAGCAAAAAAAAAGAGCTTTTATAGTCGGCCCTATTTTGAAAATAAGATAATACTTCCATACATCCCTCCGCCTTAACTTATTTGCGCCCACGGTCGTTCTGCATGGGTTAATCCCCTCATCGGCCCCTCCGCTTTGATTAATCACGCCCGAAAAAGGGCTTTCGCCTTTGTTATTTATGACTGTAGTCCTCGGACTTGCAGAATCCTTGCCATTTTGCCTCCTTTTTATACATGCTTTTATTTTATGCTGCGTAATTTGTTTCCCTTACATTTCAGTCCCTATTTATGCTTATTTTTGCCATGTTGATATATGTTGGTAGATATTAGGTGCCTTTGGTTGATAATATGTGGTTTGATGTGATATATGATATATATATATTATGTAACTATTTTTCTATAGTAGGTGATTATATGGTTGTTTATAATATGTGGTATATAATATATAGATTTTGTATAATATATGTTTTTTATATAATGTATAGTTTTTGTAAAGTACGTAATATGTAGTTTTACATATATAATATATGTTTCTAATATAATATATAATATATAATATATATGTATATAATGTAAGTTTTTACATAATATATATCATACAAGGTTTTTGAGATATAGTTTTTCCATAAATATATATTTTTTAGTATAGAATATATAGTAAATATATTTATATTCTTGTGTCTTTTTGGTCCTTGGTGTAGGTTTAGATTAGTGGTTTTAGCTCGTGCAGTTTTGGGCCTAGGGTTAGCCTTAGTTTAGTGGGCCTTGGGCTTAGTGTGTTTGGGCCTAGGTTTATCTTTAGCTTAGTGGGCCCCGGGCTTAGTTTAGATGGGCTTGGTGTTTGTTAAGGTTTTTGGATTAGTTTAGGAATTAATTTAATTAATTTAGGTCGTGTGCTCGTCTAATAGGGGCATGATCCTTAAATTAATTAAGTTGATTCTAGGATTAGACTTTTTAGAACCTTAGCTAGATTTAGGTTCGAATTAACTTAGTGAATTTAAATTTATCCTTGGCTTATTGGGATAAATGTAAAATTTATTAAATTAATTGAATATTTCTTAATCACTTTTGGGTTAAAATTAATTGCAGGTTTAGACTGACATTTAATTTTAAACAATGTTTAATTAACTCAATTTGCTTTAAATAATATTTTTGGCTTATTGGAACACTAGTTTAAAATTGATTGGATTAATTATCATCTTACAAGATAATTCATAATTTGTTAGGGTTTTCTAGTTTTTTAGGGTTAATTAATTTAGGGTTAATACTAGAATCACCTAATTAGTAACTAGATCATTTTTAAATTTCCATAATTTGGGCCTTTTAGTGGGCTTTGTGTGTTTAATTTTTAAGCCATTGTTTGACATTCATTTTATTTGTCATCATGTGGCCCATTCGATTTACATGTTAATCAATTTAAATCATAGAAAGGGAGGTATTCATTAATTTCGATATTTGTGTCGTAACAGTCCGAGCTTAAAGGATGTTGACCAAATATTTGAATTAATCCTTACCGACTCAAGGTAAAATTAAAACTTAGCCAAATCATTACATCATATTTTAATTGCTTGCAACATGCATAAATGTGACGTGCGAGATTCGAACCATAAACTAACACGACCGTCAGGCTTATATGATGTCGGTTTAGCCTATGATCCGGTGTATCGTCAACCTTATTAATTAAATGTTCAATTAATTTGAACCCGCCAATTTGATAAAACCCGTTCAATTAAGGTTAATTTTCAATTAAGGCCACCAAATTAAATTCCTTTCAAATTTCGACAATTTCCTTTGATTAAAAGCAAAAAATATTTTGGTACCTATTTCCGGGCGTGATGGGGGTGCCAATCCTTCCCCACACATAACCAACTGCCGAACCCTCATTTCAAATCGAATCTCTGATTTTGTGGTGTCCGGTTTACCTTATCCAAGTGGCTGGTGACAACTCCAATTTTCAATCGTTTTTCAAAGGAATAAGAGTTTTCAAAAGACATTCCCCTTTTAAATAAATCTTTATTTCAAAAATGGGATACTTCAAAGTAGTTTAAAAAAAACGTGTCTACAACTCTTGCTCACGAAGCTTTCCACTTCATTAAGAGAGCGAAAAAAGGATCGAAAGGCATTATGACCCTTAAGATTGATTTGGAAAAAGCGTATGACAAGGTTGATTAGGATCTCCTCCGCTTTGTTATGATCAGAATGGGTTTTTCTGAGTGGTGGGTTCAACGTGTGATGAAATGTGTCATCTCAGTGACTTTCTCACTTGTCCTCAATGGGGAAAGGCATGGGGAATTCATCTCGGGAAGGGGGCTGCGACAAGGGGATCCTCTCTCACTTTTTCATGTTCTTGTTCGTGTCAAATATTCTATCTTGGCTTATTTCTAGAGAAGTGGAATCATCTTGCTTTGATAGGTTCAAGATAAAGAGAAGATGCCCGACTTTGAGCCATTTGATGTTTGCTGATGATTGCCTTTTGTTCTCCCGGGCGAATGAAGGAAATTGTGACTCAGTTTTGAGAATTCTTTATAATTTCCAAAACATGACAGGGCAGGCGATAAATTTTTTCAAGTCTTCAGTGTTTTTCTCTCCTAACATAAGCGTGAATGTCAAACACCATCTCCCCTCTATCCTTGGTTTCAGTTCTATGTAAGAGGATAGTAAGTATCTTGGCCTTCCTTCCATTTGGGGGAGAAGCAAAAAAAAGGATCTTAACTTTATTATGGAGTGTGTTCGCAATAAACTAAAAGGGTGGAAAACAAAATTTTTGAATCAAGCAGGCAAAGAGGTCCTGATTAAAGCGGTTGCTCAACCTATTCCGACTTACGTCATGCAATGTTTCCTCCTACCATCCACTTTCTGTGATGAGTTATGTTCGATGGTGGGACGCTTTTGGTGGAACAATTGCAATGCCGAAGAGAAAGGTATCCACTAGATCAATTGGAAGAATTTATGCCTTCCAAAGAACAAGGGTGGCCTTGGTTTCCGGGACCTTATGATTTTTAACTGTGCCCTTGTTGCCAAAATCACATGGAGAATTATGAAGAATTTGGAATCCGTTCTTGCACAAACTCTTTCAGAATTTGGAATCCGTTCTTGCACAAACTCTTAGGGGGATCTACTTTCCCAATGGAAATTTGTTCGAAGCTCCAAAATGCCCTAATCCATCTTGGGTCTGGATTGGTATTAGAGAGGGAATTAAAGTCATCCAAGATAGTTCTCTCTAGAGGGTTGGAAACGACATAAGCATCTCGATATGGGATGATCCCTAAACTACCAGATTTCCACTTGTCCTCCTCCTATCCTATTGGGTGTAATGACATTACAGTGTTTAACCTCACAGGAGAGGATTATAAATCTTGGGACCGAGGGAAGCTTGAGAACCTTTTTCTGATGATGAAGTGAGAGTTGTTTTAACCATCCCTATTGGGGGCCCTGCGATTAAAGAATCTCTAGTTTGGGCTGCTTCCAAAGACGTGAAGTACTCTGTTCATTCGGGATATCGCTTCCTCGAAGAGAAGCAAGATCTGAGCTGCAATCCTTCATCTAGTGATGCCCTTATTAAAAATAAAGTCGTATGGAAATCTATTTGGGGATTGAAAGTGCCTACGAAGTTCCGATCATTCATCTGGAAGCTCTGTCAAAATATTGTTCCAACAAAGGGCATCTTAGCAGCTCGTTTCCATGGCTTTTTCCAAGCTTTAGATTGTTGCCCTCGTTGTGGGAATGTTGTTGAGAGCATCGAGCACCTTTTGTTTTTCTGTCCATTTGCTCAAGCTGTATGAAGAGCCTCTGGCTTCAGTTACTCCCCTTCCCCGTCGATTTTCCTGGTTTCGCTAAATGGTGAGAAAAAATCATCAATCTCTACAGGCTCAGAAAATTCGATGATGGATGTGCTCTTATTGCCTTCTTATTATGGGCGATGTGGAAATCTCAAAATAGTTTTGTTTTTGATGGCTTGGTAGAATCCCCGTGGGAGGTTTGGAGTCGAGCGAAAGAAGCCTTCATGAAATTTTCACAGGCCCAAGCGAAGGCTCACCTGAACGAACCTGGTTCATCAATAGAGCTCTCGACATGGGTCCCCCTGCAAAACAATCAAAATTAATTGTGATACGACTTTTGATAAGGTGACGGGCAAAGCAGTTGTGACTGTTGTTGCCCGAGATTGTACCGATTTTCTCCTCAAGGGAGATACGGCATCCTTCATGGCCTCCTCAACTTCATCAGCGGGGGCTTCTATGAGCCGTCTCGGTGTTTCTTTGGCTGTGCGGACAGGCTATGATCATGTAATTTTGGAATCTGATTGCTAAGGGGTAATCAACAGACTTAATTCTGGTTCCCTTTCAGCTTGGGAATCCGCGGCTATTGAAGAACACATCCGAACTACGGCTCTATCTTTTTCTTCCTGTATTTTTTCTTTCACCCCTCGTGTTTGTAATAGAGTCGCTAATTGGCCAGTTAAAAACTCTATTGCTGTTGTTTGCCCACCTGATTGGACATTAAATGTCCTTACGTGTCGTTCTTCTCTGTTGTAATGTTTCCTCTAATGAAGTTTTGAGAGGTTTCTTGATCAAAGAAAAACATGTACAAAAAAAAGTAAATGATTAACTACTCGATTAACTTGAATTATCTTATTAAACAAATAATGTGTCTTATCATTATACTAAATCCTTATTAGTAATTCAATTTATTTCATTTCACGACCTAAAATGCAAACCTCGATTTTTTTGTCTATTGTTCCCATCCATGATAATAATTGAATCAAATTTCCCACATGAGAAAGGCAAAACAATTCATATAGTATTTTAACAAAAAAAAAAAAAATCTTACACGTTGAAATATAAATACATAATATATCTCTTACATGTTAAAGTATTTTCTAAAATATATTTTTAACTTTCACATGTGTAAAATTTGTATGGATATATTTCAGTTATTAATATATTTATTTGTATTAATCACATGGTTCAACTGTTTCTTATCCCTTGAGCAGTTTAATTTTCTTGTTGGTTTACCAAGATTTAGGCTAGTAGTTTAACAACAAATACATTAGAAGATAAGTACATTTTTTTAATAGAAGATAAGTACAAATGCTATGCTATGCATTGTACTAAAAAATTAGACCATGTAAGTTAATCTTAATTTTTAAATTCTAAAAATTAAACTCTAAATCATAAATTATAACCCTAAATTTTAAATTATATTTTTAATGTCGTGCCATATATATGGACATAAAAAATAGACAGACGATTTCTATTCGTAAGATAAGTTATTACTATATCCATCATTTGTTACCTGTTTTTTGAACTAATATAATGAATTACTAATTGAATATATACAACTTGAGAATAAGAATAGAAATTTTCTGCCTCTTTTAATATTTTTTTTACGTCTCAATACTAAAAAATTTAAATTTAGAGTTTAAAGTTTAAGGGTTAATGTTTAGTTTTTAGGGATTAGAGATTAGAGTTAGAGCGTAAAGTTTAGTTTTTTTAATATAAGGACATAGAAAGAGACACCAAAAAGGGACAAGAGGATTTTTGTTATGAGAATAACTGAGGAATTTGAGTCCTACATCGTACCCTAACTAGAGCCGGCCCTGGGGCAGGTCGAACCGGTTGACCTCCCAAGGCCCCATTTCTTTTAAATATAATAGAAAATGCCTCAAAATTTAATTATAATATTAGATAGAGGCCTCCACTTTGAGCCATAAGTAACAAGTAAATGCAATAATAATTTGGTTATAATATTAGATAAATACTTTTTTTTTAATTTTTTTCTACTTAAATAGTTATAGTTTAATTTTTTTAATACTTGTTATTTGGGGCTCAAAATTTTTCAATACTTGTTATTAAAGGCTCAAATTTTCTTAATATTTGTTATTATGGGCTTACTCTTAATTTTTTTTCAATGTTTGTCATTAAGGGTCCAATTTTTTCTTCTTCAATATTTATTATTTGAGGCCCAATTTTTCTTGATATTTATTATTAGGGACACGCTCTTCAAATTTATTTTTTCAATACTTGTTATTTGGGGTCAATTTTTTCAATACTTGTTACTAGATGCTCAATTTTCTTGATATTTTGTTATTATGAACTACTCTTAAAATTCATTTTTTTCAATATATATTATGAAGGGACTAATTTTTTCAATACATGTTATTTGATGTCCAATTTTTCTTAATATTTGTTCTTAGGGACATACTCTTAAAATTCAATTTTTTCAATACTTGTTATTTAGGTCTATTTTTTTCAATGCTTGTTATTATAGACTCATTTTCCCCAACATTTGTTATTAGAGACATGCCCTTAAAATTAAAATTTTTCAATATTTGTTTAGGGTCTACTTTTAAAATTTATTTTTTAAATATTTGTTATCAAGGGCATACTATTAAATTTAATTTCTTCTAAATTTATTGTTAAGGATCTAATTTTTCAGTTCGTCCAGAGCCTCTAAAATCCCAAAACCGGCTCCGACCCTAACTCTATCGTTTCTCATTTGGTAGTACTATAAACATTGATTTTGTTCATTTATGGTCATGGTTTTGCAGTATTGTGGTTAGATTTAATATTATATCTATATCAGTAATTAGAAATAGATTTTGAAAAATCAGATCATATCATAAACGGTAATAACATTTACAAATACAACATTACGATCACATTCGTAACCGCGACCACCACTGTAATTTTATAGTATGCATATAGCCTAAGAGATACGTATTCATGAACTGATTGTTGGATCGGGAAAATCTGACGATTGCTGCCGACTCTAAGAACTTGAAGCAAGCATGACAGCCATGCGTTGGGTCAGCACGCCTGCTATTGCCCATTGCCGTTGCCTTCCTCATTTGTGCCCCATATTCTCTTATCAAAATTTCCCCCCTCTCGAAGCATCGAAGAGATAAACTCTTATCTCCTGCTGAGTACAGACCATGCGTATTATATATATAGGATAAGATTTGTGGCGAAATTTGTAGTAAAAGTTTGAAGGGGTCAATTTAAATTTATTTTAAAATTAAAAGCTTAAATGATTTCTTTTAAAAAAATGGAGGGTTTAACTAAATTTTTTAATAATTTTGAGATATTTAGCAAAAAAAATTTAAAAATTGAGAGAGAGTATTTAATTAAAAATATTTAAGATTTTAAAAATTAATATAAATTTTTAAAAATTATGAGAGGGCCAAATTAAAAATTTTAAAAATATTAGGGGAAAATTCAAAATTTGTAAAATTTTAGGGACGCGGCCCCACTAGCCCTTAAACAATCTGCCCCTGGATAAGATCCACTCATACTATATAAAACTTAATCAATCTTATACTAATTCAGTGGCAAGTTTTAGACATTTGCCAGATGATCGGCCGTACATGGCCCCTAACTAGAGAAGAAGACCCTAAATGAGTTGAATTAAATGTTCATAAGAGAAAACAAAAGATTTTAATTTAATAAATTATTAAGAAAAAAATAATTTTAAAGTCCCATAATATATTTTTACTAAGATAAAAATATATTTTTAAAAGAACCTTATATGTCTTTGGGATCATAAATTAAGAAGAATTATTTTAATAAATTAGATATGACATCGTAAACCTTTGAACTGTCCTTGCACTAATTCATGGTGATTTGTTGAGTTAAATAGATGGATAAAATTAAACACTTTTCTTTTTTTTTCTTCTTTTTTTTAATAATCTCTTTGTTTTTAACTTTTTAAACTTATTCATCTATTTTACTCTTCTAACGATCATGAATTAGATGCGAACTCTATAATCAAAGCTGCAAGAAGAAAGAGGGCATGGAAACCATAAGATGAAGGATGGTTCAACTAATAATGCCAGATTCAATTGAAAACCTCAACAACCAACGAACCCCATTCAATTAAACTTCTGCCTTTTTCCAACACTAACATCTATATAAACCCCAACCCATCCCCTATTGAAACACACCCATCAGCTCTCAAAACACACACGTAAAAGAATTTCCTTTTTCCAACGAACCCCAATCAATTAAACTTCTGCCTTTTTCCAACACTTACATCTATATAAACCCCAGCCCATCCCCTATTGGAACACACCCATCAGCTCTCAAAACACACACGTAAAAGAATTTCCTTTCATCTTCTAAACTTGTCTCCTTTGTTTCTTCAGACAAAACCCCATGGCTGGTCTTAAGCTTGTCTGTGTTCTGGCGTTGTGCTTGTTGGTGGTTTCACCTATTGCCACAACTGCCCTAACATGTGGAGATGTGTCGACAAAGATGGCCGCCTGCGTAAGCTACTTGCAGAACGGAGGAGCCCTGCCGGCAACATGCTGCAATGGGGTTCGAGCCCTGAACGGCATGGCTCGAACCACCCCGGACCGCCAAACCCCTTGTACGTGCTTGCAAAACTCAGCCAAGACCATCCCCAACATCAAGGCTAACTTGGCCGAGACCCTCCCGGGAAAATGCGGTGTCAACATCCCTTACAAGATCAGCACCTCCACTAACTGCAACAGGTAAGTTTATCTTTAGTTTTTCCCTTTAGTCCTTCTAGTATGATAAAATTCGGGATTTAACCCTTCTGTTTATTTATTTGTTGCAGTGTCAAGTGAGGGTGATGAAAGTATAAAGCAGCATGCATGTGCTAAATATATACTACCAGATTGAAGAAGTGTATGAATAAAGATTGTTGGGTTTCTTCCAAAAATCTAAAATTAGTCTCCACTTTTGGTTTAGTGAGGCTTTGTTTAATTTGTTTTATCCTGTTTTGAGTTTTGATTTTCCTGCATGTTGGCTCTAGTATTGTGTGGTTCATGTATCGGTTGCGTTTATGTTTTATGAATTAAAGTTTATGCTTTGTTACATCGGAGTTTGATTCTATATCTACTTCATTTTATCTGTTTTTCTTGATTTATACCAAATATAATAAACACATCTAACTATAGTCAAAGTTAAACTTATCAAATTTGTTTCAAACTTAGTCCTTCCTTTAGGGTCGTTGTGGCAAACGTCCGTGGGCCAAAGCTAGATTTTTCAGTTGCCACCATACGTCTGTTTAGACGTTAAAAATGATGGACAAACGCTCGTTAGTTGGGACCAAACTGATAGTCATACGTTAGTGACCCAAACAACAACAAAAAACGCAGCCTTAATCAACATTAATAAACTCAACATTAATAGATTTATCCCATTGGGATTTATCCTTTATTAATAAAATCTATTCGACCTAGAGAAAAAAACAAAAAAAAATATTATTACCGATTGAGTTTAACTTGATTGACATGTTGGTGCAATATGTAAAATGATATGAGATTAAATATAGTTAAATATTAGATATTATTCTATTTATGTATGAGGGGTTTATGTAGTATAAACATGATATCAAACTGTATCTTCAAATATAAAATAAAATCATATTTTAAAATATATAAAATAAAATCAATATAATTTTGAACCCCTATTTAACCAAGGTGGCCAAGTTCCCTGCAAATCACTGACTTCGCCGCTGATGGAGATCTCTAACAATTATAGTACATTTATATTTTCGAAAAGTAAGTAATTATAAAGTAATATATGTTTATACATAATTATAATACACTTAAATTTAAGGAGGTTAAATACTACCTTATAATGACTATTAATTGCATGGAGAGAAACGGAGGAAGAACGCTTGGTAGAGGAACAGTCACATTATTTGTCAACAACCTTTCACAGAAACTACACTGGTCAGGGCTCAGGCAAGCGTTTGGAAGACATGGGGATTTGGTGGACGCGTTCGTAGCAAAGAAGCTGAGCAAAGCAGGTAAAAGGTTTGGCTTCGTTAGATTCTCAAATAGGACAGATGCAAACAGGGCAATAGAGAGATTGAATGGCTTCAAGCTATATGGGTCAACTATTCAAGTCAGTTACGCAAAGTATAAGACGAGGACATCGTACTGGAGGAAGACCCAAACATGGCAGAAGAACGCTAGGGAGAAGAATACAACAACAACCAATCTTGGCAACGGAGAAGAAAACAGAGAAAAGGACAAAGATGAGGCTCAAGACACAGAGGCCACGGGAGAAGAAGGGAATAAAACAGTTAGGAGAAGAGGCGCAGTAAATGAAAGTAAAGGACAGAGAAGAAGATTACAAGGTCATGTGGAAGAGGAGACCTCGTGGAAGCTCAGTAAGAATGTGATAGGAGTGATGGCAACTGACTGCAGCACAAATAGTGTAAGAGATAGGCTCCATGCTTGGGGGCTAGGTGATTTGGGAGTCAAACGTATGGGCAGCCTCCATTTCCTGCTAAACTTTGAAGATGAAGAGCTGCTAAGAATACTCGAGCAACAGAAATGGTCTTTACTAAAAGAAATCTTCATGGATGTGAAATTCTGATCGGAATCATTCCGTATACAGAAGCGAAAGGAGTGGTCGAACCATCTATAGAACAGGTATGGATGATTTCAACTCTTCTGTATCGTAGAAGTAAACTAGATAGATTCCTTGTTGATGAAGACTGGTTTCAGGAAAAACCTGATATTTGTGTATGGGGTCTAAATAGAACAGTTTCAGATCTTATACCAATCTTGTTGGCTGGGGAAGACATTGACTGGGGGCCTAGGCCTTTTAAAATGATTAATTCTTGGCTGGGGAAGGATGAGTGTATTAACCTAATCAAAAAGGTCTTGGAGGAGGCAAGTATAAAGAAAAGGAATCTCCCAAGTAAACTGAAGAACGTGAAAAAAGCTTTTAAAAAATGGAATTTAGAGAATGGTGAGGACTTCAGGAAAAGGGCAACAGAGCTGGAGAAAAAAATCAATGCCATTGAAGAAGCAAGGGAAGTGGGAGAGCTTGATTTAGTGAAGCGGGAGGAGTTGAAACTGTACAAGGTACAGCTGTGGGACACTTTGAAAGCTCAAGAGGATCTATGGAGACAGAAGTCGAGGATCAAGTGGCTGCTGAAAGGGGATTTAAATACTGCTTTTTTCCATAAAGCAATAAAGTTTCGTGCCAAAAGAAATATCATAAGTGGTCCTAACCTGGGAGCTCCTGGGGAATTGGATCCAAGAAAATTGAGACAGAAGGTGTTCAGCCATTTTGCAAACCACTTCAAATGCAAGCCTAGAAGTTGGGATGCAGTTTTTGAATTGAAATTTAAAGAGCTGTCTCAAACGGAAGCAATGGAACTGGAAAGACCCTTTACTATAGAAGAGATTATGGCTGTTGTGTGGAATTGTGATGAGTCAAAAGCACCAGGCCCTAATGGCTTTAATGCGTTGTTTTTTAAGAAATGTTGGGAGTTGGTAAAGAAGGATCTGCTGCAGACGTTTGATGATTTTTACAGTAGTGGGAAACTGCAGAGTAATATAAATACATCCTTTATCGCATTGATTCCCAAAATCTCAAGCCCGGAAAACATATCAGATTACAGGCCAATTAGCCTAGTGAGCTCAATTTACAAAATATTGGTGAAGGTGTTAGCTGGACGACTCAGTGGAGTATTGGAGAAGTTAGTAAGTGAGACATAATATGCTTTTGTGAAAGGTAGACATATATTTGATGGGGTGCTGATTGCAAATGAAATCATACATTTCTTACAGAATGAAGAATCAGATGAGGGAGGTATAGTGCTTAAGCTGGATTTTACAAAAGCTTATGATTGTGTTAGATAGAATTTCCTTATCATGGTTCTAGATAGAATGGGATTTGGAAGTAGATGGAAAGGGTGGGTGATGGAATGTATGTCCACAGCAAAGGTCTCAGTTCTCCTAAATGGCTCACCAATAAATGAGTTTAAAATGCACAGAGGATTGAGACAGAGGGACCCCTTGTCCCCGTTCCTGTTTATCCTAGTGACTGAAGCATTACACCTTTTATTTGAGAAGGCGAGTCAAAGTGGAAAGTTGAGGGGAATACAGAATCTGTTGCCAGGTTCGGTTTTAACTCATCTGCAATTTGCAGATGATACTATTCTGTTCCTAAGGCCAGGGTACCAGAATTTGGAATATGTGAAAAGGATACTGCGTTGTTTTGAAGTATGTTCAGGCTTGAGTATAAATTTTAAAAAATCAGGCATTGTGGGTATTAAGGTGGATGAAGATGAAGTTAAAATGCTTGCAAGCATTTGTTGTTGCCAGGTAAACACATTGCCTTTCAAATACCTAGGCATGCCCTTAGGTGCAGACCCTAGAAGAATTAGCACATGGGATCCAATAGTTGAAATATGTAAACAGAAACTTCTGATTTGGAAAAGTAAATCACTCAGTTTTGCTGGTAGTGTGGTCCTCATCAACTCAGTATTGTCAGCGTTACCTCTATACTATATGTCGATCTTTGAAGTCCCAAAATTGGTGATTGAGAAAATTGACAAAATCATAAGAAATTTTCTGTGGGGAAGTTGGGACAGATCGAAAAAATGGCGACAGTTAACTGGGGTCGCATATGTAAATCAAAGATGGATGGAGGAGCAGGGGTACTGAATTTATCTACAAAGAACAGGGCCCTTTTAGCTAAGTGGAGTTGGAGATTTGTGATGGAAAAGAAGGCGATGTGGAGAAGAATTATAGCTGCAAAATATGGGGATGATGAGCAGAAATGGATTGGGAATAACCAGGTGAATACAAAAATTTCAACAGTTTGGAGGGGGATTACAAAAAACCTTTCTAGAAAGGGTGTGAACCAGTGGATGAATAGAGCTGCTTTTAGGTGGAAATTGGGTGATGGGGAAGCAATCCTATTCTGGGAAGATTGGTGGACTGGAGGTACTCCACTAAGAAGTAAGTATCCAAGGCTATATCGCATAAGTAGCAGAAAAGGAATAACAATATCCTCTTTGGTAGGATCAGCAGCTTTACAGGAGTTTGAATGGTCATCAGTCTTTACAAGACCCTTGCTAAATAGAGAAATGGATGTGTTAGAGAAGCTAAAAGAGGATGTTCAGAGAGAGTTAATTAACCACGAATTACCAGGCAGAATCATTTGGTTACATGAGAAATCTGGTAACTTCTCAGTAAAGAAATTGTCAGATCTGATGGAGAATGTAGAATTTGAAGCCACTCAGTTTGATTTTAACAGCATTTGGAAATTAAAAGTTCCCCCTAAGGTGAAATCTTTTCTATGGATTCTAAAAATCAATAAAATCCCAACTAAGGGCTTCCTCTCCAGAACAGAGGCCTTAAACTGGAGAACTTCAAATTGGAGTGTCCATGGTGTGAACTAAGCCTTGAAACATCAAACCACCACTTTGTTGAATGTAGAATAGCTCAGTGTTTTTGGAACAATTTCTGTAGTTGGTGGACAGTAAGAGGGCCGAAAGTGGAAACTATAGATGATCTTTTTGATTTCTGCTTGCATTGTCATGGAAATGGGGATATAAACACAGTTTGGCTAATCACAGTAGCAGCTGCTCTATGGAGTGTATGGCTAACTCGGAATGAGAAGGTGTTCAAGGACAAGAAAGCTACAGTGAAAGATATGTTGTTCTTCTCCAAAATGAGGGCTTTTATTTGGATAAGGCAGTAAATGAAAGCATCCTTATGAATGAGAAGAACTGGTGGGAAAACCCAAAAAGCTGCATTATGATCAATAAAAACAACCTCGAATGGCAAGCTTAGAGCCCACCCAAGACAGGTACGGTTAAATTAATGTGGATGGTGCTTACAAAGAAAACTCAAGAGGGCGTAGGGGAGTTCTTAGAACTGAGAGAGGGGATGTGATCTCGATGTTTTCTGGTCCTGTTGCTGATATGGGATCTGACTTCTCAGAACTTATTGCAATAAATACAGCATTGAAGATCTTCCTGGAAGCAGGCTGGCAAAACAAGCATGCTCTGGAAGTTGAATCTGATGCTCAGGTTGTGTTAAAATGGATTCCCTTCCCATTAACGAGGCCTTGGTGATGGTGGGATGTTTTCGATGAAATAGAAAAACTTTCGAACGGCATTGCAAAGTTGAAGTACTCATACGTTCCTAGGTGTCTCAACTCAATGGCGGATCACTTAGCAAAGGAAGGAATGCAAAGGAGTACCCTGTTCAAGGCGTGGTGGTGAAAAAACGAGCATTAGAAAAATAACTACAAATTCTAGGTCACATGTTGTAATAATACATTATTGTACGGGATTTAGCATACATCATTATTATTAATATGTTATTTAATACAATACTCGTCTTTATTACCGTTATTAGGGTTTTGTCTTATAACTAAAATCCATGGATTTCCACTTCAAATTTAATAGTTTTTTTTAATGAGCTTGAACACATTGATTTAAGAATCTGAATCCACTGATCTAGCTTTTATATGAGTCATACATTGTACTAATGTATTATTGTACGAGATGTAACATACATCATCATTATTGATATATTATTTAACACATCACTCAACCTTTTTGTCGTTGTTAGGGTTTTTGTTTTATAACTAAGATTCACGAGATTTCTACGTAAAATTTAATAGTACTTTTTTAGAACGAGCTTCGACACCTTATTAAGAATTTGAATTCACTGGTCTAGCTCTTATGTGGGTCACACATTGTACTAATAAGTTGTTGTACGAGATTCAGAATACATCATCAGTATTGATATTTAATACAACACTCCCTTTTTTTTGTCGTCGTTAGAGTTTTTGTCTTATTACTAAGCTTCACTAGATTTCTACGTAAAATATAATAGTACATCTTTGGAATGAGCTTCAATACCTTTATAAAAATCTAAACCCACTGATCTAGCCCTTATGTGGGTCACACATTGTACTAATACATTATTGTACAAAATTTAGCATACATATCATTATTGTCATGTTATTTAATACACCACTCAACTCTTTTGCCGTGGTTAGGTGTTTGTCTTATAACTAAAATTTACGAGATTTTTGCATAAAATTTAATAGTACTGTTTAGAAAGAACATCGACGCCTTAATAATTTAACTTTACTGATTTAGATTTTGTGTGGATTACATATTGTAATAATAAGTATTGATATGTTATTTAATACAACACTCATCTCTTTTATTGTTGTTAGAGTTTTTGTCTTATAACTAAGATTCGCGAGATTTGTACTTCGAATATAATAGTAGTCTTCGTAACGAGCTGGCATTTTTTTGAAGAAACTGTTTCCACTGATCTAGCTCATAAGTGGAGATCTAATAATAGTTTTACTAGTGTACTTTTGTTCTCTCTCTCTTGACCGCTATAGCCTACGAACATCTAGAATGTCGGGACTCAACTTCCTTACAATGTTGAAATTCAACGTTATTTCTTAAGGGTCTTTAAACTTTAGAAGATATCAGTCAAATAGATAAACATTCTCGAACTACACCAGAATAAGATCAAACTTCGCCCAACAATACACAACCCCCAACTCGTTCACCCTAAATGACAGTGAAACAAAACCAAAGAACACAATATTGGAAAACTCCGAACCAATAGAAAGAAACAACTTGGATACAAACATATGACTTCCATCAACATAGACAAATAAAAAGAAAACAACAGCCACAATCAATGATCCAATACTTCATGCCTCTGTCTAATCGAATATTTTCGGATCGAGACTGTGAAGCAATAACTAAAACAACTTTTATTGAAATAAAATGCTAATTAAAATATGGCCCTTTGTATAGCGCGAAGTACTACATAGGTTCATCTTTGATGACAACACCAAGGGGGCCTCTCATGGCAGCAGCTCCAACTCCATTACGAACCTGGTCGACGTCGTCAACTCCGACCGCAACTCCGTTCTCCCTTCTCGCGGCGTATCTATTGGAGATTCCCCCGGAGGAGACGGGCACAGCGGTATGTCCATGGCTGGAGCTGGACTGTCGGAGGCGAATATTCCTCCGTCTGCACCTGGCAGCCATCCTCCTCCTCCTTGCTTCTTCACCTTCTCCCCTGTAGTGAGCATTCTGGACATGAGCGGCGAACGTCTGTGACGAGTACAAAGTAGCCAAGCATTTCGAACATCGATACACACCTTGAGGACAACCGGGGAGACTGTGAATCCTACCATCAGACCTTAATCCCGTTGTTTCTCTTTCGATATCGCTACGAACCTCGCTTCGATTCATCGAAGTTGGGTTCATAGATCGTAAGAGATTCGTGTCCATGGACTGGTTGTGATCGGGTTGGGTCGGAAAAATCTCATGGTTGCTGCCGAATCTTGAACTCGGAGCAAACACATGTCCCATTGTCGAGTTCGACGAAAGGAAACGACCCGTTCTCACGAGCTCGGTCCCCGTAGTGGTGACTTCACTTAGAGGAAAAGCAGGCCAGGAGACATAGTTAATGACACTATGAACATGAACTCTATGGCCGATAAGACCTAAATTCGAGTCGACGGACGAGAGAAAGAACCGAGCATCGATGGTTCCATTGCCAAGGATCAAGCCGGTTGATGAAATGGAACTGTTGCGACTGAAATTCATAGCTATATTTAACGAGGAAAGCAAATGGAATGCAGAATTTGATAGTACTGCTGGTTTGATTGTTTCTTATAGTCGAAAAGTGAACCCATTTTAGGTAAAAAAGAGCGACGGTTGTTGATAAGGACGAATGGGCCTATTCGGGTTTATTAAATAGTAAGAAAGTAATGTAAATTGTTGGCGACATTAATTGACTGTCCTTTTACGGAGAACAATTCAATTTTCTTTGGTTGGAGGTAACCGAAAATCAGATAGGAACAAGCAAAAGGGGGTTTTATTTTCAAATAGAAAGGCGTGTAGTATTCGTAAGTAGAGTAGAAATTGTGTCTTTTTTTTTTTACTTTAACTTATGTTTTATCATTAAAAAATATTATGTTTAGAATTAAAGTTTAAGGTTAGACCTTAAAGTTTAAAGTATTGAGTGTAGAGTGTATTTTTTAGAGTGTAGAGTTTAATATTTAAGTTTTAGAATTTATGTTAGAACATAAAATTTAAATCTTTAATACGGTGGCACAAAAATGTACCATAAAGGAGGTGAGGAATTTTGCCGTCGTCTATGGTTATTCTTGCACAACAAAAAATTATCTTTTTTGGTGCCTTTTCTATGCCCCAACAGAATAAAAATTAAATTTTAAGTCTTAATTTTAAATTCTAAATCCTAAACCCTATAAAATCCCCTAAAATGCACCCTAATTCTATACTCTAACCATAAACTTTAAACTTAATTTTTTTTCGTGTGTAGACATAAATAGGAAACTAAAAAAGACATAAAATTTCTATTCGTTCTTGCGCGGTTTGAAGACATATGGCCCGGAACCTTCGTACGTTGAGTTTTTTCTTTTTGCTCGACAATAATAATATTTTTCGTTCGGTGAGAAGTTTTTCTTGACAAAATTAGAGCTATATTATTTAAGAAAGAGAATCCCAATAACCGGATACAAATTTAAAGACCACTTATCCAAAATGTAACACAAGCATACAAAGAAACAAAGAAAAAAAAACTATCCTCGCCCCTACTACCGTTATTAAATTTTTGTTTTACGACTAAGATCTATCCGATTTTTATTTTAAATATAATAATTTTTTAAACGAGCTTTAACACTTTTTTAAGAATCTTAATCCACTAATCTAACTCTTATAGGGGTTATACAGTGTACTATTATATTATTGTATGAGATTTAACATACATCATCATTATTGACATGTTATTTAATTCACTAATCTCTTTTGATGTTATTAGAGATTTTTGTCTAATAACTAAAATTCACAAGATTTCTTTGTAAAATTTAATAGTACTCCTTAAAATGAGCTTCAATATCTTTTTAAGAATCTAAATGCACTGATTTAGCTCTTATGTGGGTCACATATTGTACGAGATTTAGCATACATCATCATTAATGACATGCTATTTAGTACAACACTTATCTTTTTGTTGTTATTTTTTGCTGTTGTTAAGGTTTTTGTCTTATAACTAAAATTCACAGAATTTTTATGTAAAATTTAATAATACTCTTTAGAACAAGCTTTGACATCTTTTTAAGAATCTGAATCCACTAGCCTAACTCTTATGTGGGTCACACATTGTACTAACACATTATTTTACAAAATTTAGCATACATCATCATTAATGAGATGTTATTTAATACAACACTCATCTCTTTTATCTTTATTAAGGTTTTTGTCTTATAACTATGATTCACAAGGTTTGTACGTAAAATTTAATAGTACTATTTAGAACAAGCTTTGACAATTTTTAAAAACTCTAATCTATTGATCTAGCTCTTATGTGGGTCACACATTGTACTAACATATTATTGCACGAGATTTAGCATACATTATCATTAATAATATGTTATTTAATACAACACCCGTCTCTTTTGCAGTTGTTAGGATTTTTGTCTTATAACCAAAATTTATAGGATTTCTACGTAAAATTTAGCAGTAATTTTTAGAATGACCTTCGATATCTTTCTAAAAATATGAATCCACTTATATAGTTCTCATGTGGGTCACACATTGTGTTAACACATTGTTGTACGAGATTTAACATACACCATCATCAATGACATATTATTTACACTCATCTCTTTTGTCGTTAATAGGATTTTTATCTTTTTTTTTGTTCGGAGAAATTACTTTATTTATTAGTAATAAGAGGGGGAAACTGCCATAATAAAGGCTAACAAGAAACTTAACTAAGCTGCAACAAAATACAGTACAAAAGACAAGAACACCAAAACTAAAGACAAAACACAACATAGTTGAACATCAAACTCTCTTAAAACTCCTCAACCCTGACTTCGAGTGTCGACACACCCCAAATAAAACAAAATAAAAACACCAAAACAACCAATGAGCTATAATTCAACATGATTTCTATGTAAAATTTAAAAGCATTCTTTAGAACAAGCTTTGACACCTTTCTAAGAATTCGAATTCACTAATCTAGCTCTTATGTGGGTCACACATTGTACTAACACATTATTGTACGAGATTTAGCATACATCATCATTGTTGACATGTTATTTACACTCGTCTCTTTTGCTGTTGTTAGAGTTTTTGCCTTATAACTAAGACTCATGGTTTCGATGTACAATTTAATAGTGTTCTTTAGAATGAGCTTTGGCAACTTTTTAAGAATTCAAATCTACTGATCTAGCTCTTATGTGGGTCACACATTATACTAATATATTATTGTACGAGATTTAGTATACATTATAATTAATGATATATTATTCAGTAGAACATTCATCTCTTTTACGGTGGTTAGGATTTTTGCTTTTAACTAAGATTCACAAGATTTCTACATAAATTTTAATAGTACTCTTTAGAACGAGCTTCAACACCTTTTTAAGGATATGAATTCACTGGTCTAGCTTTTATGTGGATCACACATTATACTAACACATTAGTGAACGTGATTTAGCAACATTACCATTAATGGCATGTTATTTCATCCCTTTGGTTGTTGTTGGGGGTCTTGTCTTATAGCTAAGATTCAAATGATTTCTACGTAAGATTTAATAGTACTCTTTAAAAAGAGCTTTGACAACTTTTTAAGAATTTGAATCCACGAATCTAGCTCTTATGTGGGTCACACATTGTACTAACACATCATTATATGAAATTTAACATATATGACATGTTATTTAATACAACATTAATCTATTTTGTCGTTGTTAGAGTTTCTGTCTTATAATTAAGATTCACAAGATTTCTTTGTAAAATTTATTAGTACACTTTAGAATAAGAGTTAACACCTTTAAAAGAATCCGATTCTAATGATCTAGCTCTTATGTGGGTCACACTACTACAATAATAAAACATAGAATACGTCATCATTATTGCCTTGTTATTTAATACAACACTCGTCTTTTTTTTAACTATTGTTAGAGTTGCCTTATAACTAAGATTCACATGATTTATATAGAATTTAATAGTACTCTTCAGAGCGAGCTTCGACATCTTTTTAAGAATATAAATCCACGGATTTGGCTCATAAGTGAGGAGGTAATAACAGTTTTATTAGTGTTTTTTTTTCTTCTCTTGACCCCTATAGTCTACGAACATCTGAAATTTGTCGAGACTCAACTTCCTTACAATGGTGCAACGTTACTCGTTTAAGATATCATAAAATTTTCAATTTGTTAGAGTCAATGATTTCTCAAATTTTACACAACACATAATTTTACCATTTTCTTAAATTTTTAATATATTTTCGACATAGCTCCACCAGTCCATTCTACGTCCCGCATCTGCCTCATATTTTATTTCCTGTACACCCTGGTTTTAACCTTAAAAAATATGGGAAACATTAGGTTACATAGAGTTATATTTTGATACAGAGATGGACCCAGAGGGGTTGGAGGAGACAATCGTCCTCTCTAAAAATTTAATATTCATATTTGATTTAGAAATATTTTAAAACTTTTTATATATTTTCTATTGAAAATCTATTTTCGCCCCCCCTAAAATTTTATAAGTTCGTCCCCCTAACATAAAATCCTGCGTTCGTCCATGTTTTGATACACAATATGTCTAAAGAATTCACAACCTTACATATTTAAATTATACAATATAAAATCTAAACCTCTAACCTTAAATCCTAAACCCTAAAACTCTAAATCTCAAATTATAAATTCAAAACATACAACCTAAACCCTAAACCTTAATTTTAACAAACTTTTGATAGCCTAAATTTAAAAACTTATGTAAACTAAATTTTACACAAACTTATATATCAATGTTTTTCTTTAATAAAAAACATACAACTAATAGAGCAAGTACATTTAGCTGGTTGACCAAGCTGTTCATCTTTGTTTCCTCATATTCCCTTAGGCCATGTCCCATGGGTTCTAGACCCACTAGGAACACTCCCCTTTCTGTCCATAGAGTCCCCTTTCCCCTCCCCTCTGGGTAGGATTAGGATTAGATTTAGGATTTGTAAAAAATGTAAAACAATAATTATAGTCCACATCTTTCAAATTTGATTTGATTAAAAAATGATATAAACTTGGGGTTATATTTTAATATAAAAACTATGTTTAAAAATTACACGACTCTTCATATATAAAGTATAAAATTTAAAACGTAAATTCTAAACTCTAAACCCTATACCATAAACTCTAAATTACAACCATTAATCATAAATTCTATACCCTATAACATGAACCCCTAAACTACAAAACCTAACCTAAACTCCTAAACTCTAAAATCAAAAGGTTTATGTAAACAACACAAACTTGTCTATCAAAATATTTCCCATAAATTAATAGTTTCTATTTGAATTTAAGGCCACATTTAAGGCAAATAAGGACCTTGCCCTTATCCCAAAGAATAATAAAATTGTAATTTAGTTTTTTAAAAACAATATAGTTTAGGGTAATATAATGATAAAGTCATAGTGGATCCTAATTCATATATGAAATTAGAATGTCAAAAAATGGCTGATGACGTGAAACAGGGGTTGGGTGCCCAAGGTCGACGACGATTTTGGACCTGCTTTGTGGGGAATATCCCACCGCGCTTCCATTGGAAAGGCCTCTAGCAAGCTTTTGATCACCACATGATTGTGGTAGATGTCTTTATCCCAAAAAAAGTGAGCAAGAGAGGGTACTAGGTTTGGTTTTATACGAATGGCTTCTAAGAGTGATGTTGAGCGAGTTATGGAAAGATTAGATGGTGTGGCTGTGCGAATCAAATATTAGGGTGGCATGGGCAAGAGGAGAGGATTGCCGTTTCTTTTGGAAACGCAAACAAACGACATCGACCTCAGTATTAACGCCATCAGTGACACTAAAATAACCAATCAAAAAAGTTTTTGGTTCGATTGATCAAAATAACATGTCAATCCTTAAGAGAAGTTTGGTGGATTAGACGGATTGTAACGATACGATTACCGAATTGGCGGCAAAGCTGTGTGTTGCGCGTAATAAGTGCTCCGCAATTGTGCAAGTGTACACGTCGCAAGTTATAGTATAAAAGATATCGTCTCTACAGGGATTGGTGCCACTTCAAGAATCTAATCTCTTGCACTGTAAAAAGTAAAAGAACACAAGTAGAAGATTGTAGGAGTTTAACTAACAACTAAACTAGAAAGCAACAAAGTAAAAGAAGATGTAATCAAATGAGAGAGAATAGGCCAGGTTATCGTGAGTTGAGGTGTGATAGCCGACTGGATCGTCTTGGTAAAAGAGTGCAAGGGCAACTCAGTTGCCGTGGCAACTTGCACAGCGGGGTTGCCTTGGCAACTAATCGATGGTTGCTTGGGCGACTAGCTGGGCAACTACTTGGGCGGCTGGGCAGCAACTTCAAGGTTCGGCGGAGCGTTCTTCAATGGTTTCTTCTTATCCCTAAGTCAAAACTCTAGCTACTTGTGCATGCCTTGACAATACATCCATGCGTGAATCAAGGGTGAACAATAACCAATCTTGTGCTCTTCTTAGCCGTTCAAATCCTTAACTTATTCCTAAGCCGGATTAATCTTCACCATCAATAGATTGAATAAAGACCATATTCATTCGTTTCTTGAATCTAACTCTCCCGATATTAGATAAATAGATGAAGTTACGAGATCATCTCCCAATTCACTCGCAAACAAGAATAAGAACCAAGAATGAGTAAACCTTGAATTGAAAGTGCAAACTCTTATTACCTAAACAAAATCCAATTGTTTCTCACAACCACAAGAAACAATAACCTTAGCCAAATATATTTAGTTCATGGCTAGTTTCCAAAGAAACACAAGATAAAGAATTCCTAGCATAAACCTAATTGAACAAAGAAGAAAAAGATGAAGAATGGTTGAAGCCTCTTTGTCGAAATCTCCCCCTTTGATCTTGTCGAAATTTCTCTCATCTCTCTCTCTTTGATCTTGTCGAAATTTCTCTCCTCTCTCTTCCTTTGGAGTTGACGGCTTGGTCCTCAATTTATAGGGCTAGGTCAAAGTCATTTTTCGAGGAGGAAGTTAAGTTGGAATTAAATATCTTTAAAGAATATAATTCTTTATTATATTTAAATTCCTTCTAGAACTTCTCCTATCTTCTTGGGATTTAATTTCTCTTTAACCTCTTCATGGAAATCAAACTCCTTTGGGATTTAACTTTGCTCCACGTCATCTTGGGCTTATCTAGTCATCAATTTCGACTACCATATCATCTTATCCCTTATCGAAAATTGCCCTGACAATTAGCTCGGCATCTCCTTCATGCATTGCCCTGGCAACTGGTCCCAGCCTTGCTTTGGCAAGTGATTCTGCACACACACACGAAAACACACCAAAGCAATATCTTTTTCCACAAAATTAAGCAAAAATATGAAATCAAGCTTGTCCACCAAGGAAACGATGCAAACATGCATGAATGACTAATAATGCAACTAATATGGGCCTAAGTCTAGCAATAATAAGAATAAAAGGGTAATAAAAATAATAATTTTGAACACTTAACACACCCCCAAACTCGAACTATTGCTTGTCCTCAAGCAATGCAAACTAATAATTACCCGCCAAGACTTCAATTTTCACAAACTTAGCTTTGAACTTGATTTCAATTCTCAGAACCATGACACAAAGTATTATTGGCTTTTCATTTTTCAGAAAACTTAAGAGTTACTCGGAATCAAACTATAATGCTTGTGAGTGTGTGCGGAGTTGTGTGCAAGTTTATTTTTCAGATTCTATGCAAACAAGAGGTTTTCAAATTACTTCATTGGGTTCTTTTAACATGTTTTAACTAGAGCCAGTTTCGGGCACCTTTAGTGTTTTGTTTTTAGTTTTCTTAAGTTAAATTAATTTATTCGACTAGAGCCGATTTTGGGCACCTCTAGCGATTAATTTTTAGCACATACTAGAGCCAATTTCGGGCACCTCTAGCATTCATGCAATTTTTATTCTAATCCCCCAAATTTTTTTAATTATCAACTTAAGTTCGCTAGAATTCCTCGAATCAATCAAGCCACAACAATGTTTCATTAAGTTTAGCATCATAGTAAAATTCTAAGTGTTTCCACGTTTATCCTAGAATAAAAAATTCTATCAATTAAGTGCACTAGCAAAGTCATCATCGGATATTCATCAAATCTAGGCAATTCTTGTTCAAATAGGTATGGCAAGCAATTTATGTATCCTAAATGCAATACTTAAGATGAATGCAACTAAACATGGTAACTAACTAATAACAACCCCCCAAACTCGAGTGAGGCATTGTCCTCAATGCATGCACAAAGAAAAATAAAATAAAGAAAAGTAAAATGCAAACGAGGACTTACTCTGAGAGTTCGTCGTCGTGGATGATTAGTTTCCTTTTGGTCGGTGTCTTGATTCTTTTGCTTGAACGCGATGGTTGCTTCCTTGTTGCTGATGGTGGAATCAATCCTCGTACGGGGTTGTCCTCATCGTCCTCTTCATCAATGTCATTGGCTTTTCGCTTGGGCTTGGAGAATTCGATTGGTGCGGTCTTTGTTGGTGAAACGGAGGACTCGTCCGAATATGAAAAATTAGACAATGATTCAGTATGAGTTGATTCGGGCATAGGTGCTTTACCTTTGGCTTTTGCAGTGGTTGTCGGGGCGTCTTTAGCTTTCTTCAGTGTTGGTTGCCATGGCAACTGCTTGGGCAGGCGTAGTGTAGGTTGTCATGGCATCATCTGTTGCGGTTACCGTGGCAAGGATTTCGGCAGGGAAGATTGGGAACGGCACACGGCTATCCAGGTACTTTTCCAGGATGACTTGGGTGATGGCATTGTTGTGATCCTTCATGTACCGCATGAACATTAGTTGCCGGTCTTCAAGTTGCCTAAGACGGTTCGCCAACGGTTGTAAGAGTGCTTCAAGTTGTCCTGGGGCTACTGTCCTAGTTGCCCGAGCATCGGTTGCTTGGACATTAGGAGTTGCCGAGGCGGCAAGAGTTGCCGCGGTAATTGAAGGCGTTGAGGATTTTATCGGTGCCTCTCCCATTAGCTTTCGGTTTTGTGCTCGATTCCAACCGAACTTTGATAGGGCCTTCTCATCAGTGGACTCACTTGGGACATGCATCTCCTTGCAAAGATTGGAAATTAAGCAAGGGAAGAAAAGAGAACACTTGTCTTTTGAGCTACATACAAAAATCTCATCACAAATAATTTTTCCAATGTTAATGATGCGATCATGCAAGATAGAATGTATGAGCAAAAGACGAGGTGTATCAACGGTGAGATTGTGTGTTGTGGGCATTAAAGAAGTTTTAACAAACTTATTCTATAATTTTGCCTCGGGTTTAAGCCGAAGGTAATTTACTGTGCCCTTGTATTTACCGACATTCCAATGAGTTCCCGGTAGAGTGAGTTCTTAAAGCACATTGTCGAGTTGCTTGGGCGTGAGTTGATCAACAAAAGCTTGATGCTCGTCCTTCTCAATGTAGAGCCCGTAAAAGGTGTTGATGTTTTTGGGGCTTATTAATATAGCCTTGTCACGAACAAAAACATAAGGATTATCCGGGTTAGGTGAGTGAGCATAGAATTCTCTTACCCTTGAGATGTTACACGGTTCCGATTGATGGCAAAAGATTTGCCACTTTTGATGTGCAATCCTTTTGAAGATGAATGGTTCAAGGCCGAAATCTTGATGAGAGTTGGAGTATTCAAAGCCTTGTTCTTCGCAAATCTTCCGGCTTTCAAACTTGGAGTAAAATCTTTCTTGAATCACTGGTGTAGCAAACTTCTTGTATCTTGGTTATTTGGATGAACTTGGATGAACCAAAAATTCGATTTTGGATGCCATGGATGATCTTGGTTGTGAGTTTGGTAGAAACAAAGAAAAGAAAGCAAAAGAAACTAAAGAGTTGCAAGATGAAAAGTAGGAATAGGTTTCTTAGAAGTTAAGGGTGATGGGTTAAATAGAAAAGATAGGTAGTAAATATGGTGGGTGAGATTAATTTTGGAATAAAGAAGAAAGGGGTTTCGATTTAGGGGAATGGTGACGGCTAAGGGGTTTATTTAGGGTAAATTGGAGGCTTAATATAAGCCTTAGATTCAGCCCATTAATTTCCTTGTTGAAGAAGTTTCCTTCTTGAATCCAAATTCCTCTTTATGTTGAACTCTTTTCCTACAATTCAAAAACAAATAAAATAAGGATTAAAATTAAAGATAAACTAATAAAAGAAAATAAATAAAGATGTGCAAAGAAATTCTTAAACTTAAAAAGATAAATATGAAAGAAAGATGTAGTCTTAATCTTAAAGAAAATAAATCTATCCTAAAAGAAAAAATAACTGAAACTAAATAAAAAAATAAAAAAATAGTTCGAAAAAATAAATAAAAAAATAAAAATAAAAAGAACAAAAATTATCGAAAGGAGAGCATGCTCATGCATCTCCTAAGGTGACCACTTCTTTGTTACGCTCTACATGGGCACCGTTGTAGTGCTTCAATATTTGTCCATTAACTTTGAATTCATGTTTGTCAATGATGGACTTGATTATCACGACACCATGGGAGAATGGTTTAACAACTTCGAATGGTCCCGACCATCTTGATTTTAGTTTTCCCAGGAAAATTTTTAGCCGAGAATTGAATAAGAGAACTAGTTGCCCTAGCATGAATTGCCGCGGTAATAGTTTCTTGTCATGCCATTGCTTTGTTTTCTCTTTGCAGATTCGTGCATTGTTATAGGCAAGTGCATGGAATTCTTCTATCTCTTTGAGGTCCAACAAACGCTTTTGCTCAACATTTTCCCAATCCATATTCACGGTCTTGATTGCCCAATATGCCTTGTGTTCGATTTCCACCGGTAGATGGCATGTTTTTCCATAGACAAGTCGGAAGGGAGACATACCTAAATGTGTTTTGAATGCAGTGCGATATGCCCAAAGTGCGTCATCTAGTCTTACTGACTAATCCTTCCTAGAGGGATTTACAACTTTCTCGAGTATACCCTTCAATTCTCGGTTGGAAATTTCTGCTTGCCCATTGGTTTGTGGGTGATATGCTGTGGCAATTTTGTGTGACACGCCGTAGCGTTGCAACATCTTGGCAATAAGTCTGTTGTCAAAGTGCTTGCCTTCATCACTGATAATTGCTCTCGGCATCCAAAACCGTGTAAATATATTTTTCTGTAAGAATCGTTGCACGGTCTTGGAATCGTTGGTGGGAACTGCAGCTGCCTCAACCTATTTAGACACGTAGTCGACGGTAAGTGGAATGTAGAGGTTGCCGAATGAAGATGGGAAAGGTCTCATAAAATCGATCCCCCATACATCAAACAATTCCACCTCGATGATGTTTTAGAGCGGCATCTCATGTCGTCTAGAGATATCGCCCGTCCTCTAGCAACGATCACATTGCTTGTAAAACTCTTGGGCATCTTTGTACAGTGTTGGCCAATACAAACCAGATTGCAAAACTTTGGCCGCGGTACGTGTTCCTCCAAAATATCCCCCATAGGGTGAAGAGTGGCATTGCCGGAGTACATCCTGCTGCTCCTCTTCAGGGATTCATCGGCGTAACCTGATATGCACATTGTTTAAACAAAAGAGGCTCGTCCCAAAAGTAATGCTTAGCATCATGGCGGAACCGCTTATTCCCTTGGTGAGTAAGGCCATAAGGTAAAATACCACAAACAAGGAAATTAACTAAATCCGCGTACCAGGGTATTGCCAAGGCATGTGTTGCCGTGGCAACTGCTTCCAAAGTTGTAACGGCATGCACGTCAAGGGTTACCAAGGCATATGCGTTTGGAGTTATCGAGGCGTGCGCGTCAAGGGTTGCCGAGGCGTGCGTATCAGTGGTTGCCGCGGCGTACGTATCAGTGGTTGCTGAGGCGTACGCGTCTAGAGTTGCTAAAGCGTCGAGGGTTGCTGCGGCATGCGCATCCATGGTTGCCGAGGTAACTAACAGTTGCTCATCCGGGAATGCATCGCATATCTCTAAATCTGTGTCCTTCTCCCTATTGCATTCTAAGCGTGATAAGTGATGAACCACTTGATTTTATGTTCCTTTCCTGTCCTTAATTTCAATGTCAAACTCTTGTAAAAGCAATATCCAACGAATCAAATGAGGTTTGACATCTTTTTTAGCAAATAGATACTTAATTGCCGAATGGTCCGTATGAACAACTACCTTTGTACCAATCAAATAGAATCGGAACTTGTCGAATGCGAATACTACGGCTAGTAACTCTCTCTCCGTTGTTGTGTAATTCTCTTGAGAACTATTAAGAGTTTTACTGGCGTAGTATATCATATGAAATGTCTTACCTGTGCGTTGGCCTAGGACTGCTCCTACCGCAAAATCACTTGCATCACACATGAGCTCAAAAGGTAGCGTTCAATCGGGTGGAACAACAACAGGTACCGAGACAAGCTTTTCTTTTAGGGTTTGGAATGCTTGGGCGCAAGAATCATCAAAATTGAAGACTTTATCCTGTTCAAGCAAATTGCACAAAGGGTTTAGTAATCTTAGAAAAATTATGAATGAACCTCTTGTAAAAACCTGCATGTCCAAGAAAGCTTCAGATTCCTTTAACCGAACTTGGTGGGGGTAATCTCTCGATCACTTCCACCTTGGCTTTGTCTACTTCAATTCCCTTGGATGAAATCTTGTGGCCGAGCACTATTCCTTCATATACCATAAAATGGCACTTCTCCCAATTAAGGACTAAATCGGTTTCTTCACATCTTGCCAACACCTTCTCTAAATTGTCGAGGCAACTGTCGAAGTCATTACCAAAAACGGAAAATCATCCATGAAGATCTCAAGGAAGTCTTCGACCATGTCTGAAAAGAGTGTCATCATGCATCTTTGGAAGGTTGCCGGGGTATTACACATTCCGAACGACATCCTTCGAAAAGCATAAGTACTGTATGGGCATGTGAAGGCTGTCTTTTCTTGATCTTCTGGTGCTATTACAATTTGATTGTAACCTGAATAACCATCAAGAAAACAATAAAAGGGTTTACCTGCAAGACGGTCAAGCATTTGATCAATAAAGGGTAATGGGAAGTGATCTTTGCTAGTGGCTTTGTTTAGCTTTCGATAATCCATACAAACCCTCCAACCGGTCACAGTCCTGGTTGGAATGAGTTCATTGTTTTCATTACTTACCACCGTTATACCTCCCTCTTTCAGTACACATTGTACCGGACTTACCCATGTACTATCAGAGATAGGGTATATGATGCCGGCGTCAAGCCACTTGATGATTTCTTTCATTACAACCCCTTTCATGGCATTATTTAGTCTTTTCTGGGCCTCAATCGAAGGTTTGTGATCATTTTCCAACAAAATCTCGTGTATGTACACTGCGGGGCTAATTTCCTTCAAGTCGGCAATTGTCCACCCTATTGCCTTCTTGTGTAGCATCAACACTTTGATCAGCTTCTTTTCCTGCTCAGGCTGTAACTTAGAGGAAATAATTACAGGCAATGTATTATCGGTTCCCAAGTAAGCATATTTTAGTTGCCCTGGAAATTGTTTCAACTCAAGAATCGGTGGTTGTTCAATGGAGGGCTTTTCGAGTTTACCTTCCTTACCTGAGTAATCCAGTGGTTCAAAGTATGTACCTAGTGGATTGACTAACCAATTTGCCTCTTCTTGTTGTTCCTCAACGATCGGTTCTTCATACTCAGGTTCCTCTTGATCGGCAATGTAGTTGCCGAGGCAACTAAATTCCTCGTCGAAATTAAACTCTGTCGTGGTATGAAGAAGTTAGCATTCTTCTGGATCATCGGCATGCCTTAGTGTTTGGAACACATTTAGTTTAACTTGTTGGTCATTCACCCTCATTGTGAGTTCTCCTTTTTCAACATCGATCAAGGTTCTCCCTGTTGCTAGGAAAGGTCTCCCAAGAATGATAGGTGCATGTTCATCTACTTCACAATCCAAAACAATAAAGTCAGCGGGAAAAATAAATTTATCAAATTTTATCAGTATGTCTTCGATTTTTCCCTCTGGATGCACATAGGATCTGTCGGCTATCTGTAGCATAACTGTTGTAGGTTTTGCTTTCCCGATTCCTAGTTTCTAGAAAACCGATTTAGGCATCAAGTTTATGCTTGCTCCAAGGTCGCATAATGCTTTCCCGATATAGTGGTTTCCGATGGAACAAGGTATTGTGAAACTTCCAGGATCCTTCAACTTGGGTGGCATGCAATTATGCAACATGGCCATGCATCCCTCTGTTGCGGCAACTGTTTCAAACTCTCCTAGCCTTGTTCTCTTGGACACAATGTCCTTAAGAAACTTGGCATAGTTCGACATTTGTTCAATTGCTTCAACCAATGGCAAGTTGATGTGGACTTGCTTTAGGATATCAAGAAACTTCTTGAATTGATATTATTGTTTTTGTCTCTTCTTGAATCGATCCTTTCATTGGTCTGGAACCTGATTGATGGCATTGCCTGGGCAACTGGAGTTGTCGAGGCATTGTCAACTGGGGTTGTCATGGCGTGCTTATCGCTGGTTGTCGCGGTAATTCCTGGTTCAGCATCTGAGGCTTTGTCGCTGAGTTTGTCTTGTTCTTTTTGTAGAGTTTTGTTTGATGAGAGAACTTGAGCCTCTTTAAGTTGTTGGCCGCTTCTAGTGGTGATCACCTTACATTGTTCATGGCAGTTCCTCTTGCGACTTCAGTATCGCTAGGTAAACCTCCTTGCGGTCTAGTATTCAGGTTTTGAGCAAATTGTCCGACTTGATTTTCCAATGATTTGATTGCCACCTCTTGGTTTTGCAATCACATCTCGGTCCTGTTAATAAAAGCATCAGTTCTTTTTACGAAGTTACTATTCTCAGCCATATAAGATTCAGTTTTCAACATAAAAGCATTAAGATAATTTTCCAAAGAACTAGATGTTGTCGGTTGTTGCTGCGGCAACTGTTGCCGTGGCATATTCTGCTGGAATCCCGATGCTTGTGCATTCTGATTGTTATGGTTTAGAATATTGTTGGGATTACTCAATGAAAAATTTGGGTGCTTCTTCCAAGTTGGATTATATGTATTGGATATCACATTGTTGTTCCGATTGTAATTCCCCATATAAAAGCTGGATTATGGATTCTGCATACATTCAGAAGAATCATGGTTACCACCACATAACTCACAAAATGAATACATTACCTTGACCTCCTGTGTGTTGTTTTGTTTCTGCATGTTCTGGACCATCTTGGTTAGAGTGGCCAATTGTGCCGAAATTGAGTCTGATGATCCCAGTTCATGTATTGTGGCTTGGCATCGAACTCTTCCTCCTCTAGCAGATGGGAATTGGTAATCATTCTTGGCAAACCTGTTTAGAATTTGCATTGTTTCCTCCGCAACTTATCTAGGAGTATGCCATTTTCAGAGGCGTCTAGCATCATCCTTGTTGGTGTATTCGCAGCGTTGTAAAACATTATTACTTGTGTCCACACTGGGAATCCGTATAGGGGGCATATGTGTAGAAGTTCTCTATCTCACTCCCAAGCCTCGTACATGGATTCATCATCTGCCTGCCGAAAAGAAGTAATTTCATTACGAAGCCTATCAGTCAAATTTGTAGGATTAAATCGAGCAAGGAAATCACAACAAATATCGGTCCAAGATCCTATTGATCCGACTGGAATACTATTCAACCATGCTTTCGCCCTATCCCTCAGTGAATAAGGGAATAATCTTAGTCGTAAAACATCGGGGGTGACTCCTTGTATTTTGAATGAGTTGCAAATCTCGAGGAAAGATTTAAGATGTTGTCGTGCATCTTCAGTTGATGAGCCGCCAAATTGACCAATTGTGTTGATCATATTAAACATCACCGGTTTCAACTCAAAGTGGTCGGCTTCAATTTCAGGTGTGACAACTCCTGGATTAAGTCATTCAAGATCTTCTTCAAGATAGTCTCGAATAGTTCTGTTTCGTGCAAGAATCACTCCCCCTCCTGCTGGAACATCTTGATTCATATTGCCGTCTTGATGAGCCATTGCTACTCTTAACCTTTGTCTGAGTCTTTGCAAGGTTCGTCCGATTTCTAGATTAAAGGGATATTCTGGTGTAATCGGTCTCGCCCTGGTCATATACCAATGCAAAACCAAAGTTTGTTAGCCCTTTGAATCTTAAACAAGAAAAATAAAAAGTGCAAGAAAATAAAAACAAAGTTGCTATTGCCGATCCCCGGCAACGGCGCCAAATTTACTGCTTAGCAAAAAAACTTTTTAAAAATCTGAATCCATTGATCTAGCTCTTATGTAGGCCACACATTGTACTAACATATTATTGTACAGGATTTAGCATACATTATCATTAATGATATATTATTTAATACAACACTAGTCTCTTTTGTGATTTTTAGGATTTTGTCTTATAACTAAGATTCATAGGATTTCTACGTAAAATTTAATAGCACTCTTCAGAACGTCCTTCAATACCTTTTTAAAAATATGAATCCACTAATTTAGCTCTTATGTGGATCACACATTGTACAAACACATTACTGTACAAGATTTAGCATACATCATCATTAATGACATGTTATGTACATTCATCATTTTTGTCGTTGTTAGGGTTTTTATCCTTTTTTTTCTCAGTAAAATTACTTTATTTATTAATAATAAGAGGGGAAAACTAGCTTAATAGGGCTTACAAGAAACTTAATCAAGTTGCAACAAACTATAGTACAAACGACACTCCCAACAAACACAAGAAAACCAAAACTAAAGACAAAACATAATAGAGGTGAACCTCAAACTCTCTTAAAACTCCTCAATCCCTGACTTTGAGTGTCGACACGCCCCAAACAAAATAAAATAAAAACACCGAAAAAAACTATCAGGCTGCAATTCAACATGATTTTTATGTGAAATTTAATAGCACTCTTTAAAACAAGCTTCTGCACATTTTTAAGAATCCGTACCCACTAATTTAGCTCTGATCATACATTGTACTAACACATTATTGTACGAGATTTAATATACATCATCAATAATGACATGTTATTTACACTCATTTCTTTTGCCGTTGTTAGGATTTTTGTCTTATAGCTAAGATTCACAGGGTTTTTATGTAAAATTTTATAGTGTTTTTTACAATGAGCTTTAACAATTTTTTAAGAATCTGAATCCACCGATCCAGCTCTTATGTGGGTCTTACATTGTACTAACATATTATTGTATGAGATTTAGTATACATTATAATTAATGATATATTATTCAATAGAACACTCGTCTTTTTCAGCTGTTAGGGTTTTTTCTTATAATTAAGATTCACAGGATTTCTACGTAAAATCTAGTAGTACTTTTTAGAATGAGCTTGAACGCCTTTTTAAGAACCTAAATCCACTGATCTAGCTTTATGCGGGGGTGTGTTTTTGTGGGGACAAGCAAAAGGGGGGTTTTATTTTCAAATCGAAAGGCATAAAAGTATTCGTAAATGGAATAGAAATCGTCTGTCCCTTTTTGGTGCCATGATTTATGTCCTATCATTAAAAAAATTAGGTTTAGGATTAAGGTTTAAGGTTAAGACTTAGAGTTTAGAGTATTGAGTGTAGGGCGTAGGATTTAAGATTTAGGTTTCAGAATTTAGTGTTAGAGCTTAGGATTTGATCTTTTGGTATGGTGGTACAAAAATAACATCAAAAATGGGGTGAGGAATTTTGTCATCGTCTATGGTTATTCTTGCAGAACAAAAATCATCTTTTCTTTTTGGTGTCCCTTTCCGTTAATTTTAACAAACTTTTGATAGCCTAAATTTAACAAACTTATGTAAACTAAATTTTACACAAACATATATATCATTGATTTTCTCTAATAAAAAACATACCACTAATAGAGCATGCACATTTGGCCGGTTGGGCAAGTTGCTCATCTTTATCCATCATATTCTCTTAGGTCGTGGGTTCTAGACACACAAGGAACACTCTCATTTCTTCCCCTAAAGTTCATCATTCCCCTCCCCCTAGGTAGGATTAGGATTAAATTTAGGACTTGTTAAAGAAAGTGTAAAACAATAATTATAATCCACAACTTTCAAATTTGATTCAGTTTGATTCGATTCAAAAATGTTATAAATTTAGGGTTATATTTTAACACAAAAGCTTTGTAAAAAAATTTACACAACCCTTCGTATATAAATTATAAAATTTAAAACCTAAATTCCTAACCCTAACACCCTAAATTCTAAACTTTAAACCCTAAATTCTAAATTATAACCATAAATCATAAATTTTATACCCTATAACATGAATCCCAAAACTATAAACTCTAACCTAAACTCCTAAACACTAAAATTAAAAGATTTATGTAAACTACACAAGCTTGTGTATCAAAATATTTCTTATAAACTTAATAGTTTGTATTTGAATTTAAGGCAACATCTAAGGCAAATAAGGACCTTTCCCTTGTCCCAAAGAATAACAAAATTATAATTTATTTTTAAAAAAATTATGTAGTTTAGGAGAATATAATGATAAAGTATATATTAATTTCTTAATAATTAATTCAATTCTAATAGGTTATTTATTTTGATATCTTTCGTGTATATTTTGCAATCCATATGTTCAATAATTCGAATCTAATGTAGACGTTTTTCTTAAAAATATAATTTGCTATACGTATCATTATATTCAATGTTATCGATTGATATCATGAGTCAACCGAATATTTTCGGATCAAGACTGTGAAGCAATAACTAAAACAACTTTCATTGAAATGAAATGATAATTAAACATGGCTCTTAGTCACGCCATTTGTATAGCGCGGAGTACTACATATGTTCTTCTTTGATCACAACACCAAGGGGGCCTCTTATGGCAGCAGCTCCAACTCCGTTACGAATCCGGTCGACGTCGTCAACTCCAACAGCAACTCCGTTATTCCTTCTTGCGGCATATCTCTTGGAGATTCCCCCGGAGGAGACGGGCACAGCGGTATGTCCATGGCTGGAGCTGGACTGTCGGAGGCGAATATTCCTCCGTCTGCACCTGGCAGCAATCCTCCTCCTCTCTTCTGCACCTTCTCCCCTTTAGTGAGCACTCTGGACTTCCTATGAACACACTTAGCGACGATAGTTGTGGTTAGTCCAAATAAGGATTGAATTTCAAAGATTGGCTTTGGATTGTTGGTTTACTGGAGAGAAAAGTAAGTTACAAAGGTTGGGCCTTATAGACTATAACCGGCATGTATCCGGAGTAAAATCTTCTTCAATGATCATTTGGAATTGAGGCAAAGCGAGGCCTGAGGCTATTCTATTTTATTAATTTTCTTTTCAAAATTTACTTTCGTCATTTTCTCTAAATTTATTCGCTTGTATCACTTTACATGTATTTTTTACTTTCTTGATCAAATCCTCCGTTTTCTTTATTTTCTTGCTTAAGTTAGAATCAAAACCTCTCAACATCATAAGCTCCTTAGTATCTGTGGATCGACCCTTCTTCTCTATTACTACAGTATTTATCTATTTTATTTAAGATTAAGAATAATTTATTTGATAATTACGAATCTTGTCACTATGTGGGTATTGGGGTTGGTCTTGTTACTGTTTATACAGAGGAGTTGCAGTTCTGCAGTTGAAGTTGGGAAGTTTTATGAAGTTGGAAGGATTCTCTATCCCTTCCTTAAGAGAGAGTAGTTTGGGCATTACAAGGGATAGTTTGGGGACTGATGTTACTTGGTTGATTGCAAGAGTACTCCAAAGAATGGGGGGTTTTTCTGCTTTTGAATGATTAATGGTATAATGCTGGGAAGATCGTTAGTAGGTTATCAAGGAGTGTTTAGATTAAGTTGGAAGGATTCTCCGGCCGGTGAGTATTTGGAGAGTTTATGTTTGGCATGGTGTTGTTTTAGGTGTGAGTTTCTTCGATATTGTGCAGGTGTGATTGTTTTCTCTTTGTATCTTGATCTCTATTATGCACTCTTTTTTCTCCTTTCATATGAAGGGGTTTTTTAATAAAGCATATGATAATCAAGTTAATATGTTGAACATCAATTTCCCAATTCCAGCTCATGAGATCACCAATATGTTGCAAAATTGAGAAAGAATTATCTGCTCCTCTTCGGATAAACTGAATGGCTTCCAAACTGTCTATCTCGAGGATTATTCATCTTTTTCATGAATCTCATGCATATGTAAGATCCTTATACATATCTCATAGTTCTGTTTCAAGGACCGAACAAATACCAATAAACTTTGAAAAGCCGATCACCCATTCGCCGTTACTATTTCGGAGCAGACCCCCACATGCGGTAAATCCATCAGTGCTGCCCCGAGTGCGGTCTGTATTCTGCTTGCACTAACCCATCGTCTATGGTTATTCTTGCATGCATTGAACCTTCACTCGGTGAGTTGATTGCTGTCAAAACAGCATCCGAGGTTTTCTTCTGGACTAAATGGCGTGGGAGATAGACTCTTATTATTACTTACAATCAGTTTTGTAAGAGTTCGTTTTTTCATATTATGAATAAATAAATTAAATTTGGAGAGCCGCCCTAGTAACTTTGGCGTTGTAAATAAAAAAATTAAGTTGTAAAGATCATCTCCATAATAAGCCTACGCAGTACTGATCCAGATTAGTCTGTCAATAAATTACATACTAATAGTTATATAAAAAAAGCTCTTATTGTTGAGTCTGACTCGAAGTTGGCAATGAGATGGTGTAATGTCGATGAAAGATCGGATATTTGTGGTCAATTTTATTCATTGCTTACTTTTGAAATTATATAACTTAACATCCTTTTATGTTTGACCATAACTCTGTCTATATCGATTTATCAAACAAATTATTTTTCTAGTTGGTGGTGATTAATATTGGCTTCGACGGTATCCTGTACTTTTTTTGTATTAGTTCTTGTTGTCCCCTCCCCCCCTCAGGTTGGGTATTTTCGAAAGCCAGTTGTTTCATGGATGGTTAGCCACTACAAAAAATTGACCCGTCGTAGATGAATATTTTTTGTCACAATTTACATCTAGTGACGAAACTGAATTTTTCCGTCGCTGGAGGTCGCCTGTTATCAACAACTTTAAATTTATGTCACCAATTATCTAATTCCGTCACAAATCACTTCACGACAACGTTACCGCAACCAAATAATTTTTATATTGTAAATAAGTACTCAAAGTATATCACATTTTTTATTTAGATACTTAAAATATTTTCTCGTCAAAATAATACTAAATATATATATATATGTATATGTATATTTTTGATAAAAATATATATTAAAAGTATTTTTTAATTAACCAACAGGGATTGGTCCAGGTAGTAAGCAGTTTAGTATCGCTTAAGCATGTCTCGAGTTTGAGGCGTTGTGTATGCAGAAAATCCCCGCTGGGAGACTCACCCACCAAAGCCAAGTGTGCGATGTCAGTCGGTCTGGATTAGTCAGGACAAAGTCCTGAAAACCAGAAGGCAATAAAAGAATATTTTTTAATCAATGTTACATTTCAACTTTTAGAAAGCTAGATGAATAAAAAATATGGCCATCAATGTTTCATTGTGAGTCAAATATGATCTATTCATGGATAAAAACTGTTGGTTAACTAAAATTAAATGGCTTAAAATGATGTGGTAAACCTACATAATAGTGCACGCTGGCATAACAATATTATATAAACAAATGTGTCAACTTTACAGATTGACACATCAGTTAAAAAATATTTTTCTATTGACTTGTCATTCTGTCAAATCATTTGAAGTTGTTTATCGTCAGTTGACTGACATTTTTTATCCACGGATTGATCAATTAGACCCAAAATAAAATGTTGAGAGCTAAAATACTTCAAAAAAAGGGTAAGGGCTAAATTGACCATTCAGCCAAATAAACTTCCAATGTATCGTTTTTTGGTCCAATAAAATCATAGTACTTTTTAACATTATGCCAAAAATATATTTTAGACGACTATTTTGACTAAAAAATATTTTAAATATTTTTATATTTATTTAACAAAAAAAATTCTAAATATTTAATAAAATATATATATTTTTAAATACTAATTTGTGATATAAACTACTAAATAAAGATTATTCAAAAAAATACTACTAGGTACTTAGATTATCCATTAAATATGTACTAAAGTTGGTTCATAAGTTAAAGTTACGTCATGCATGACATAAAATACTTGGGCAAGAAAACAATCACCGCACGTGATGCAATTAATTCAAGCCATGCCAATCAATGACCTAATCGGTCATATCTTGACCACTCAAATCGGAAAATGAAATGATTAAATCTAATAGATAAAATATGAATTATAAATTAAGTTAATTACATCATACTTCCTCAAATTATGACATTTAATTTAAATTGGTCCATAAATTTTTAAACGTTCTAATTTCATTTCTAAATTATTTAGTATATACTAATCATATCTCATATTAATAAAATTATTACAAATTTTTTTTAATTGTCATGTAGTCATTGATGTAAATTATGTAATAATATGATGCAATATAAACGATAATATGATGATAAAATTAGAATATTCAAAAGTTTGTAGACCAATTCAGATTGAAGTTCATAGTTTGAGTTTTCTCACATCCGAGACGAATAAATATTCAAATTTGCTCTCGGCGCTCTAAGAATCCACCAGATATTCGATCAATTTCCCCTGTCATGGCAGCCGTGAAACTGCTCGGAGCATCGCTTAGTCCGTATAGTTGCAGAGTAATTTGTGCTCTGAAACTCAAAGGCATACCTTACGAATACAACGAAGAAGATCTGTTAAATAAGAGTCCTTCGCTTCTTCAGTATAATCCGGTTCATAAGAAGATTCCGGTGCTCGTTCATGGCGGAAGACCGATCTGCGAGTCTGCCGTCATCCTCCGATATATCAATGAAACTTGGCCGGAAACGCCCTTGTTGCCGACTGATCCTTACGACAGAGCAGTTGCTCTGTTTTGGATTAAGTTTGCTGATGATAAGGTAAAATACCGAAATCTTTGTTGATTTGTTTCAATTAATCTCCAGTAAAGAGGAAAACACATGTTGAGATTCGAACTCTTATAAATTAAAAATAAAATAAATATTTTTGACCACTCAATCAAACAATAAATCTCTCGATAATTTTTGTTTTGGTTCATTTTCATGAGGAATTTTTTAAATATGATTTTCTTAAAGTTAAAATACACTTCAAGTTCCTGTACTCTTTATACATTTAGAATTTAGTCTTTCTACTATTATTTTTAGAATTTAATACCTCTACTTTTCGAATTAAAAAATCAAATCCAATTATTAACATCTTTTCGAATTTAGTCTTTATTCATCGTTTTCAAGTTAGAGTTTTTTTTTTTTTATCGGCGAGTTTTCTTTAATTCAAAATGATTGAATTCAAAAGAAAATTTTAACAATGTTGAAATTTCAACTTATTTTTTAAAATCTAAAATGTAGATGAATTAGATTCCTGAAATTAGAAGTAAGATGATTAAGTTTCAGATTTACAATAAGTACATAGATTTGGAGTATATTTTTAACATTTTCTTAACTTTTATGTATTTTTTTAAATTATTATTAGGGTAAACTATATTGCTAGTCACTGAATTTTCAAGGTGCTTTTAATTTGGTTACTTGAATAAGTTTTTTTTCATTACAATCACTAAACTTTAATCGATCTGAACTGACCGATTCCACGAAAATTAAAACTCTAATCGATTCTTTACTCGGGTTGTTGACATTAGTGATTTTCATTGTATGCAAGTATTGTTGGTTGATACTGAAACTTCTCTTCTAACAGACTTCCTCAATCGCAAAGATGTATCTAACCACCGGCGAAGAACAAGAGAAGGCAGCGAAAGAGTGCTCGGAGATGTTGGAAACCATTGAAGAACACGGGCTGGATGAAGGCAAGAAATTCTTCGGAGGAGACGAGATAAACATGGTGGACATTGCATTTTGTTTGGTCGCTCACTGGCTCGAAGTTATCGAAGAAGTAACAGGACTTAAACCATTTGAACCACACAAGCTCCCTAAATTGTACTCATGGATCCAAAATTTCAAGTTAGTCCCTGTGATCAAAGAGAGTTTGCCTGATACCGAAACGATGCTTGCCTTCTTCAAGGGTCGGAGAGAGATGGTGTTGGCATCGAAATCGAGCTAGAGACTAGTAATATTGAGTGCATTTGCACCCCATGGATTCGTCTTATAAATAAATAGTGGGTAAACTCTACCATAAATGTTTATGTTTTTAATTTGTTATTGAACTATAAAATGTTGTAACAATAATATTAAAATTTCCGAATATATTTTTAATGTTATTAGGATGTAACATTTTTTTGTTATTTTTTTGGAAACTTTAAACCCAAGGGTGCGAACTCTTATAAAGTTATATTAGAAATATATGTGGTATGAAATTACAAAATTTTACGGGTGCGAAATCAAATAGAAAATACAACAAATATCTAAACTATACGAAAATTTAAAATTTTTAAGAGGCGACTGCTCCCTCTAGCACCCCCTTCGTCCACTCCTATAGTCAACTATCATTGTTTACATGTCCGACCCATCCGACTCGACCCGAATCTGAGTTAATCCGTCAGAGTCAACTTAGTGAGTCAACCTATCCAAGTCAACACAGTGAGTCAATCCAGTTGACCGTTGACTGACGTCAGCATTGTTTGTTGGCTGACATCAGCGCTGACCGCTAACGTCAGCATTGGTTTTGACCAAACTCGTTAACCGTTGACCTGCGAGTTGAAGACTTTCACTAAAAACTCAAATTTTCTGAAAACCCTTATTTCACATTTACGACATCCTGAGTCCGATTTTAAAGTCCGTTTTGTGAAATTTTAAATATTGGACCTGAACATGCTTTTGTGCTTCTTTGTTCAGTTTAAAGGCATGTGATTTAGGATTGACTATGGATTATGTTTAACTAAAGGTATTCACATATCTTCATATCCGAGATGTTGAGGACGTCGAATTCGGGTTCGAGAGTGTACGAATGTTGTTTCAAGGGTCGACTGATATAGCAAGGATTCAAGGTAATACTTTACTACCTCTTGCATGCTTTACGAAACTTGTTGGTATTGGTTAATGCATGAATGAATTTGATTAATGCCTGAATATTTTAAAGTCATACTGATTACGATATAAAGATAATAATTTGGATAAGATCTGAATGACTCGAATAAGGAATTGATGATCAGTAAGTAATCCAAGTTCAGTGAATAATCGATAAAACAGTTCACCTCGAAACTTTCAATTCATATTATTTCTTGATAAAATATCTAATGCTCATAATGCTTGGATGAGAAATGACAAAAATGCCCTTGAAGGATAAGGACTAAAATACTAGTGAAAGCGATCTAGAAATCTACACTAGATCTGGTAAAACAATTGATTCATCTGAAAACCTCGATTTGCTTGGAAGGTTATGGTAACAAAGCTTAACCTTCGAAATTGTAAAGTACTTGAATTTTCTTGAATTCTGAATAAATCTCTGAAAATAAGTTTACGGAAAACTATCCGTATGTCTAGATTAATCAAAGTAGTGTAAAAGATTAAATTGATTGAAATAACTAAAAGGATTGAAAATATTGATAAGTCTGAATTGATCAGAACAACCGTAATAACCAAAAACACTAAAATATCATCGGACACTAATTGTCAAATTAACCGAAATGATGGATATACCATCGAGATTTGAAATAGAAAGGTTCGTTGAAATTTTTAAGCATATTATAATGGCTACTTAGTTTGCTGGTGGTGCAACAATTATTGAATTTTACGATTCTTCTGTGGTTGAAGGCTGTGATTATGGAAGGAAAAGGAGTAAGTTGGAGAAGATGAGGGTATATTTGACAATTAAAAATTGGGTCAGAAAATGACATGGAATAAAATCATTGGTCCCCACCATTGTTGAAGTGGCGAGAAGGGTCTTCGGTATATTTTGTTGTATGCGGTATGTTGATTGTCTCGGTGTAATTTCATTTCTAGTTGTATTGCAATATTTTACTCTAAATTAGGGAGGTTTTGAACGAGACTTACGAATCAGTTATATAATTCTTTCTTTAATAAAATTTTATTTGTTGAGAAAAAAATAAAGTATATAATTTAAAAGTTAATAAAGCCTTTAATTTATCCTAAAATATTAACGCTGTTAAAAACCATAACAGATAATGTTGACCAATAAAATCACAATTCAAAGTAAAAGATGTGAAGATTTTTGTATATATTTTTATACGTTTATTTTGTAATTTATATTCGGGGTTTGTGATTATTTCTCTAGGCCACAAGCATCACCATCTCCCCGTCCTAATTGCGTGCAGCTAATTGAGTAGATACTTTTGAACAATTAGTGTGGGAACAAATCCATTGGGCTTTCTACATAAATCAAATTCCCTCAGTCAGTAGTGTGCACTCTCACAAACAATCTTAGCTCTCCTGTCTAGCCATGGCTTCCACACCAAAACTCCTCACTCTCCTCTTCCTTTTCGCCCTCTTCTCCATTCAAATCCATGCCAGACAACTCTTGAGCACAATCCCAAGGGAAAACAACAATGAAAAAGAGTCCACTGTCTCGGTTCCGACCAAACAGAACCAGAACAACTACTACAATGGTGAGAAGCGAGTCGTGAGTCATACTAGATTCTTGGAGAACGGTAAGTATTACTATGATATTAACAACGAGCACAATTACTATCCGAACCAGCTCAAGAACTCGAGGTATTCGATTCGAGGAACGAGTTCAACGAGAATCGTTACAACAACATGGGAAGGTACAACCAGAACCAAGAGAAGTCCGAGCCATGAAGGAGGGAACTTGTTGGTTTTAAAATTACATGACAAGTATGATAATCAATTAGTATAAATAAATAAATAAAGAATATTGAAGAAAAATAATATAGATTGGGTCTTGCGTTTTACTTTGTTGTCTTTTTCTTATATTCAGGGTTGGCAACTTTGCAAAATATCTTTCGTCTTTGTAAAATATATGCTAAAGCTATGATATGAAATATATGCCGAGTTTAATCTCACCTTCCCCTCTCACATTAAAATAAACATCATTTTATTAGTTTATTTCATTTTTAACTAAAAAACCAAAAGTGAAAATATGTCCAACAGGTTGACCTCTGCCTAACTCATATTTTGAAAGATCAAGCTTAGGGTAAATGAAATTCGCAAGGAAGCTACATGAAAACATATTTAACAATAATAATTAATAGGATGGGATGGGATGGGATTTATAACCTAAACTACACGGTTTTATGTCCAACATACACTTTTGATTGAAGTTTTATTTTTTTTTATTTTGAATATGAGTAAGTTAGTTTTATTAGAAGAAAAAACTCTAAAAATATAATGAAAGTTTACAACTCAGGTAAACAAATTTGATCCGAAATTATTCTTAAAAGGCAAAAAAAAACTAACGTCTCTAGATCATAAACATACCATAAAATAAAAATCCTAACTAAAATACTCGAAAGAAAATAGATACAAATATCACCAAAGCTCGATGATGAAAGGAAAAAATCAACAACAAACAACATTAAAAAATACATATTACAATAATAAGCCATGTTGACAACACAATCATTACCATAACTCAATTGTGAACAAGAGCGGTGACTGTAAGCTCGTATCTAAATCCAGTTCGATAGTCAAAAACAAAAAGATCAACAAGATAATTAAAAGAGCACCATTTTGATTAGTCATGATGACGTCAAATCTAACATTGATATAAAATTAAATAAAAAATAATCAAATTAATAGAAAAAAAAGTGTGCTAAAAGACAAAAAAATTAAGTACAAAAAAGAAACACAAATTTTCAATCCCTACCAAAAAAGAAAGTTTTATTTTAATTACCTGACTACCCTCCAACTTTCCTTCTAATCAACTTTCCTTTCAAAAGATTATCCTTCAAACTTAAAGACTTCAAGGAAGGAAGACCACCCATATAGAACATAATGTTGTTTTTCAAAGAATTCTCACTTAAATCAAGAGTTTTCAAATTACTAAGTCTTGAAAGCCATTGGAAACCTGATATAGACCAGTATCAAAATAACTTTAATGTATTTCCTTCAAAAAAAAACGTTAATGTATATATTACTTGTTTACCATATGAAATAAATAAATAATATTCTATTTTTTATATAATCTAATTAATATTTTGTTTGGTTAATTAAATGTACCATTTGGATGACTTGATCCTTCCAGTCGATTTCCTGTTAGACTTAAATATCGGAGAGATGAAAGCTCACTCAAAGATAACATAATGATATCATTCAGACTCTTCAATTCCACAAAGGGGAGAAAAAGGGAGGCATTGAGATACCAACCCTCATCTTCATACCTTGTAGAATTAAGGGAGAGTCTTATGAGTCGTCGAGTGGTGGTGTTGCACTCGATCCCCTTCCATTCACAACAATTCGAGCCTTTCACCTCGTCCCAGTCGACAAGCTCATTGTAATGATTGAAGAAAGGTTTGAGGTGCAAGAGAGCAATTCTCTCTTGCTCCAAACAAGCATGAGTAGGAGTAGCTTCCTACACCAACAACACACTCAACACAGCTATCCTAATTGTAATAAACCACACCCATTTCAACTCCATCATCTTTTTATCTTCACTTCTTTCTCAAGTACATTATGCTACTTTTAACTGGAATATTAGATATAATCTGAATAAGTCTTCATCAACCTTATTATTTTTATTAGTTATAGACAAGGACCTAAGCTAAGGCTTCCCCGCTAATTCCCTTTACTTTAAAATAATACATACTTATTTCATTAATTCTTGAAATAATCTAAACTTTAATCAAACGTGTAAGTTGGATATAAAATAAAGGAAAAAACTTTGATACACGGGCCGTGTATACCTTTTAGTTTTAGGGGTTAGGGTTTTAGTTTAGGGTTTAGGTTGTAGGGTGTAGAATTCAAGGTTAGTGTTTAGAATGTAGGGTTTAGGGTTTAGAGTGTGGGGTTTAGTTTTTTAGTGTTAGGGTTAGGAATTTAAGATTTGGGTTTTTATAGTGTAAATACACAGGCTTGTGTAAAATTAATTTTACACAGCATGTATATTGAAGTTTTACCCAAAAATAAAACCGTCTAGTTTGGGTTATAAAATCCATCCCATCCGTCCTATTAATTTTTATTGTTAAATATGTTTTCATTATATGAATGGACCACAACAAAATTAATTGCATTGCCTTTACTATATAAACTTGACTTTGGGTCAACCCTTAAAAAATTAAATTAACTAATTGTATTGAAAAATATTTTATAAGTTGTCATCCGTTTTTTATTTTTTATTTTGTGTGAGTTTGAATTCTAATTTACATTAAAAATATCAATATTTCTCTAATTTACACTGATAGCTAACATTTGCATATAAAGTTTAGTTTATGAGAAATTTATATTTTGTATTGATTTCACGTAAATACAAATAGACTTTTAAAAAATAATTAAATATAATACTTTTTTATTTAAAATAGGGTAAATACCTATCTGGTACCCATCTATTATTGTGTTTTTAGTTTAATCGTCCAACTATTATTTTAACAAAATCATACTTAACCTACATTTTGTTTCCATTAAAATAGATAGATGGATATCAAATAATGATGGCATTACATAGTAAAATACCAAAATTTTGACATGAAAAAGAAACACTATAATAGATGGGTACCAAAATCATACTCCGACCGCGGTTAAGTTTCCATTAAAATTTAACCAAAAAAAAGATACATAACATAATATAATACCAAAATTTTAAGATCATTAAATTTGATCAATTATTTTAAATTAGGATCTAATTGTTTAAATGTATAAGTTTGGGGCAAAACCGAAAATTTGAAAATAAACCTAACAAAATCGCAAATTTGAAATTCTGATTCTGCCAGCTTAACCATTACTTTTTTTTTCCATAAAAGAGAATACCTTAAAGACAGTCACAAGAATCAACTATCTTCGTGAATACGAACTTAATGATATCAAGAATATTTTAGAAGACTTACAATTTTTCTGGGATCGGGTCTTATATTAGGGGCCTGCAGTGGTATTACTTACCATCCAATCTATTCTGCCTTTTCGTTGAGGTTAGTTCTTGTTTGTATATCCTTGTTCTATATTCTCTCGAGGACTTGAGTTTCATGCCCAAAAATCTTACAATGGGCCATGAGGATTTAAACATCATACTCGGAGATCTGATGGATGGCCTGAAAGATGCATAGATGGTACAAAGGACTTGCACATCGTGTCTGAAGGTCTTATAAATGGTGGAGAAACTCTGAATAATAACAAATGTAAGATCAATTCTACAAATGTTGGTAATGTATATACTTGCCGATGAGGCGAACACTTCAACGGTAGATGCCTAAAGTTCCATAATTAGATGACACACAAGCTTGCCTTAAGTTCCATCATTACATGACAAATTTTGAAATTCCATTGTATTACACAGAAAGATTATACACTTTAAACACCTTCAATTAAAATATTTAAAGGAACAGCAACATCAAATCATATCAAATCTAGCATGAAATTTAATCAAAAAGAATTGTGCAGATCATATGAAGAAAGTAGATATTTGCACAACGTTAATGCTTGAGCAGAGTCACAGTCAAGGCAACAGAATCAAACTGTTTTAAATTCTAATGCTTAAGAACCCAAATTTGTTCATAATAAATCCAACAAATGCACACTACAAACTTAGGGCTTCTTTCCTATACCATATGTCTCTTAGTTCCTCTCAGCATCGAGTAATTGCCTCCATCAAAATTTGATCCCAAAAACGAGAACCAAGTAACTGCGACGAGGGACTTCTTCATATCCTTCTCTACCAAACAATTGACAATTTAGATTTGCCAATCAATGGTTACGCGATCAAGATAAACTCATTTTGCTTCTATCAAAAAGAATGGGTTGCATAATTGACTCGAAATATATGAACTCACGACCTCCCTCACAACCACCAAAACAAGGGAAGGCAAACCGGAACATAAGCATATGCAAGTTTAGACCTGTCTTTGCTAAGATTATGTGGATTTAGTATGAAAGCCGCTTGTTGGGTCTCCGTCTTGATGGCCCCCCGGGAAAAAGCTTCATGATCCATCCTAAAACCCTCTCCACCACCTACATGGAAATTAAAATGTTTGAAACGCCTAGATATCTCTGTTGTTCAATTTTCAGCAAAGGTTGAATTAAATATTATATATACGGCAGGCTCAATCTTTCTCATAAGATGAATTAAAAGTTCAAAAGAGTGTCTCTTCAAACCAGGGTAAACATGTTGCTATGACAATCAAGTACGCCAGAATAAGAGTAAATAACATGATAATGCGTGCGTAAAGAGATAGGATCCAATTACACAATGTAAAACTTTTCAGTTTTACATTGATTTTGGAGCATTGGATAAGTGTAATTTGATGACTTTGGTTAAAAGTTAAAAATAATGAGATTTTTAATGGAAAAAAAGAGATGTTGATAATCCCTCAACCATAAATTTACAGTCATCCAATGGTTCAAAATCAGTTTAAAACTTTATAATTATACTGTGTAAGTGGGTCATGTCCCGTTGAATATATATATATATATAGAGAGAGAGGTGGTACCTCATCACCCTCATCTGCATATGGAGTAACATCATGAATTATTCGAGGCTCAGGTTGTCTAGCCGGGATATTCTCACTTGCTAGACTTTGAGCAGTCAGAAGCTCCAATCTCTGAGTTTGCAGTTCAAGTTTCCTAGACAACTCCTCATTCAACTCCTTCATTCGTCAGTAACAATGATTAGGACAACAGAAATTATAAACAATCATTCATTTACAAATAGAAACTATCAAACATTTATGATAAGGGCGAAGTAAATGATAAACACTCATTCATTAGAAATATAGACAATCAAACATTTAATGAGCCCTTGAAAAAAGAGTGGAAATCAAGAATTGCTCATAAGCAATTCAAATGACTGAATGAAAGAAAATGGAAATACAGTCAGCAAAAAACTGGTGAAATATAATAATACTTACAAACACCATGCCTTTAATTAGCTACTCTAATTAAAAGATGTTCTTAAATTCCACCTTCAAGTTTCTCAATCTTTTAGAAATTTTCTATAAATTCTAATACATTGCCTAGCAAAAAGAGCCAAATGACACTAAATACAAATACTTGAAAATTTTGTCTATATGTCTGGTTCAGGTAATGTTACCTTCAGCTTTGAACTTTGAGATAACTCAGATGACAAAGCTTGTGTCAGTTCTTCTTTCTCCAATGTTAACTGCATCAAGAAAAAGGTTGTCCAATGATTATGACGTAGTTGCCCCCAACATCAACAACTTGAATTTTTCTAGATCAGATGAGTAAAATATATAAAAGCCACAAGAAAATCTGAATCGTGTAAAAGAATCTACCTCAGAAATTAGAAAATTAATGTTATGAATCATTCTCATTTGATCAGGAGGAATATAAACTGAAGAAACTCCAAATCCTCCATCTTCAGGCAGCAAGCTCGAAGTGGAGGCATCATTACTGATATTTAGTTCCCTGTCATTATCAGTAGTGTCTATGCCTGCTGCAAAAAATCAATCAATATTGAACATAGGACTATAGAAAATCAAAGCAACTTCAAAGAATCTCCATAACTACTACAATTGCTATCAGACTTATGCTAACGGCTTTGAAGTAGTGGAGATTGATGCACAGCTACGATTATATATTTTTCCTTTCAAGTAACTCAAAATCAAGTTCAAATATGGACGTTGATATTGGTCTAGCACAAAAGCTAAGTTCTCCTTGTGTTTTCTTATTTGTACGTCTATATAGGATAATATGTTTATATCAATGCATACTATGAAGCACCATGCTCATGTGCGATACAAATACGTTACAAAACTCAAGAATTAACTACCTACTCCAAATCTTGCACAAGAGCAACGCTTTCGATACGTAAATAATAATACTACACCTAATCTCATGCTCCCAACCTACAAGACATACCATAGTCCATAGGCATAACCTCAAATCAGAGTTAAAACATTATAGACCTTCAAGAAGAAATTCAGTTCCTAAATCTCACTACGCTTCAATCTGTATACTCAACTTATGGGGATAGACCAATGTTAAGCAAAATTTAACCTTGTGCAGAATTCATGTGACCCTGAGTCTCAGACCAATAGTATGTTTTGGAATTGGGAATATGCTTAGCAGTTTCCTGCCATATGCATAATGCAACTGAATTTTGGTTCAGTAAAATAAGAAATGGTGATTTATGCATGTAGAAACCTAAAAAAAACAATTCAATTACCTAGATCTTCTGTTGAAGTCGACATATCCTTCTTACTAGCAGGATTCCTGATAGCATCAATAGACTTTCCACTGAGGAAAGCATCTTTAAGCTTAGACTGAAGTACCTTCTTCTCTGCATTAAATGAATAAGAAAAATATATAGAAAACATAGGGCTATTATAGGAAAAAATATAAAAACTTACATATAATTAAATACTATAATAACAAACACCCCTGAGATTGGCATACTTACCTTCTTGAAGAGCTTCAATAGTTGACAGGAAATCCTGACGCTCTTTCTCTAAGCTTGACATTTTCTTTCTGCAAGATTCGGAATAACAATCAGAAATAATGTCTATTCATGTGGCACTTGTCAACAACCATTCACATGGCATAAGCAGAAAAACTTAATACACAAAAACAAAGCAGATAATATGTATAAAACTTAATAGAGAACAGAATCCGAACATACTGAGGGATAAGCTCTCTTATGATCAATAACAAAAACATGCTTTGAGGTAAAATATGAGTGCAAATAAAAGTGACGTATTACATAAAATTGCATTCTATGTCATCTTTAATGATTTTAACACAATCTAATAAATACAATGTGCAGACTTTTGGCCTTTCCTTTCTAGTATTTCTTTTTTCTTATTGCATAAATATATTCACGAGGCACTAAACAATAATTCACATGGTATAAGCAACAAAAATGGTTCATACTAATAGAAGTTAATAGAAAACAAAAGCCAAACATACTGAGGGATTGGCTCTCTTGCTGCTTTGAGGTAAAATATGATTGCAAATAAAAGTGACATTACATAAAATTGCATTCTATGTCATACATAAGGATTTTAATGCATTGGTTAAACATTTAACATGAAGACTTTTATATTTTTGTTTCTAGCTTTTTGCTTCTGCATAAATGTCATAACCACTTACTAATAAAGGTTTAAATTGATAAATATATCTTAGGCAATCTAAGCAATGGTTCAGAATGGAAACGATGAACATCTTCAATATGAGCATTATAATTGGATAAACCACAACAAAGACATAAGAAATCAACTTAAGCTGAAAATATAGATCACAAGTCCTTAAGCGACATCATCGTCATAATAATAAGAAAGAATACTTGAAGGAAGAAATCTCGGCCTGTGAGTTCTCCAATTGCCTCTCCAATTTTAGTTCATTCGACCTTAATCTCAGTGCCTACAAAAACGATTTTAAGAACATTTTAATCTAGCAGATGACAAAGTTATTCTGCTCCAGTGTCAACAGCTTTACACAAACACATTCAATGGAATAAACTCCAAATGCTAATAAAATCATCTAAAACAAGCAAATTCACAGAATCAAATAAATATAAAAAAGGACTAGAGAGCCACTCAAGTTAAGGGACACTTAAAAACATTCCAGCTCTAATATATGTCCAACAAACACCCTTCACATGTAGTACATATTACAAACATGCATAAATACACAAAGTTGGTAGTTTGCCAATCTCTTTGCATTATTGTCTATATAAGTTCTGTAACGAATATAATGATATTAGAAAAAGAAGAAAATCTTTACGCATTAAAACATTTGTTACCTTCTCTTCCAAACCAATGACTTCAGAAGCCAATATATTGGAGCGTTCATCAGCTGCATTACATTCCAGTCGTGCATTTGCATATTCCATTTTAAAAGACTCGAGCTCTGCCTGCAAATACCAAAAAACAGACATAGCAAGAAAGCAGAGCTTAGAGAACACTGAAATAAAATGTAAAATAATAAAAATAAACAAAAATGAATTTGTGACAAGCTTTCTCACCCATTACATCATCAGACATAACACAAGAAAATAAAACGTGGATCATCATACATACAGCTTAGCATTTTAAAATACAGCACAAACCTGAATTGCATCCTTTGTGCCATTCTTTTGCAACAAAAGAAAGCCATTACAAACAATGGACGATTGAATCCAGGAATAATAAATAAACTCCAACTTTAAGCATCATATTTATAGATTAAAAGTTGTAAGCATCAAACCTAAAACCAATTCGCAAATAAAACCATTACAAACAAACGACTTACTGGTTGAATCCAGGAACAATAAACAAGCTCCAACTTTAAGCATCAGTTTTATAGATTAAAAGTTGTTAAGCATCTAACCTAAAACCAATTGGCAATAGGTGAAGAGGCCCAACTTTGAATATAAAACCAAAAAACACCCAGTATTTAATGAACATGGAATAACAGTACTTAACGTCACTTCAAGTATAGATCAAAAATGGCCAACACAAGGGCAACCTCATTTTGGCCAAAAATAGGGCAACCTCGTTAGGGTTCCTTGTACTGAATTTTCTGGTTAATAGGTGTGACTAAAGATGCAATAGACAGCAGTAGATATCTCAATCTTGTGATAAAAATTTATGAAAGCAGAAACAAGTCTAAATCCATGTACATATGTGCACATGTGAAACACGCCATATAAACACCATTGCTTTTACTATATGATATAAATCTGTATCGAGTTGCACGACATTCAATTACTTCTAACAGCTTGAACTGATTACCAGTAACTAAATACAACAAATACTAACCAGTTGACCCTTGATTTCTTCCTGTAAGTGCTCCATGTCAGATTTTAGCTGGTTGACAACACCTCTCTGGGGAGAAAAGTTGAACAATTAAGAGACTTCTAAGAAGGATTTAGAATAGTAATTGGGACAATGAACTGACATTTAAGTGTCTTTCATAATTTCATAAAATAAGCTACAATTAAGAAGCACAATGAATTGATAAACAAACAATATCATGACCGTGACATGCTAGTGATGCTGCTAATCTAATATCTGGAAGCACACCTGTTGATTATAACTATCTGTCAAAGATGAATTTTCAGAAGCCAAAGATTCTGCTAAGGCACGCGAGGCCTCAAGAGCTCGTTGCAATGAAAACTTTTCCTGAGTCAAATCTTCAATATGCTGCAGAATAAGAATAAATAAATTAATAAAGCCAAAACAATTTACACAAAAAAAGTCAATAAACAAAAACACTTTGACAAACAACATATGAAAAACTAGTTTTCTACATCAAAAGTTATCTGATGAGCGTATTAGAAACTTCAAAAAATACGACAACGTTTTCATCTCAATGGCTCTTTGGAGGTCTTTGACCTGCCATTTATAGTAGCTCATCTCTAAGGTACCAACATGACATTAGGGCTTGAAATATGAAAAAGTCCATTATAACTAAAAGGCTCAAGGGACTCCTCTTCCTTGGCTCTTAATATCCAAACCTACCGGTACCCAAACCAAACAACACCCTACTCCAGCTCATGCATGCCAAAAGACAGGATGGTGAACACAAGACAGAGACCTAAGAAAACAAAAATATTTATCCATTATTTCACGATTTCACCACGGAGGAACAATAAGTTGATAAAGGAATCAACCTTATCCCTCGACTAAACTCTAAATTCCCAACCTAGACTTTTCACCTCTGAAACTGAAAGCAAAATCATATATTTAATCCCATTAACCTGGTGAATGACACTCCCTCTTTCTTTAGCATTCTAGAGAGTAGATACCCATAAGCTTTTCTTCTCCAATATATTTCAAACATCTACATAGATCCCTATACAGCTATAGGAAGAAAATAATTCCATGGTTCTTATGGATAGTCAGAACCACATATACTAGTAGTAAATTGCATATACATTATGGAATGTCAAATTGCATCAGACAAATTAAATATAAGCTTGGATGCCTATGATGACATATGCCTAAGACATCAAAAAGTGCACTTCAAAAAATGTGTTTTCAAGTTGGGAAATCCTTATAATAAGCAGTATAACTCACACAAGGGAAAAGCCGCAAAACAGAAGAATCATTAGAAACCTGGGAATAGTGGCACCTCAATAATAGAATATATGAGTACCTGCTCCAAAGCTGCAAAATCCTCATTCTGTTTGGTAGAGTAGAATTCATGCTTCTTCTCCAAGATATTCTCATTAGCAACATTCAGCTTCGAGAGGTCACCAGTATTACGAGCAGGAGCTAAAAAATAACCAGAATCCTCATTGCCACTAGAAAAATCAGGGAACCCAAGCTTGGAGTAATTTCCCACATTTCCACTCTCTGTTAATGGTGTCTCAAAAGGGGATGATCCCATGGCATTACTACTGTTAAATTGTGAACTGCGGGAGGAAAATGCATCCTTTGCAGGTTGTTTATGTTGAAAAAGAGACCCAGAAGAAGCTCCGGATACATTAAGAGAATCAAGGAAAGATGGGCGAGATCTCCTGGAACTCGTATCACTTGTGACGGAATGCAGTGGCGTGTAACTTGAGGAACTTCTGGCATCAAAACTTAACTCTGATGGCCCAGATGTTTGTATGGATGGAACATGTAAACTAGGAAAACCACTGGATGAACTACTAAATTTTCTTTCTCCAAAATCAGAAATCATAGGTTCCTTCAATTCTGCTGTTCCTTGCAAGTTCTGCCCAACTTCATGGATAAACCCTGTCCCACCTGAGGTGGATCGAACAGAGTCTGCAATTAAACCACAGAAAATTATATGCTGTGTTAGTTTCTTAGCAAAACAAAATATGCTGAAAACATAGATATATAGAAAGAAATTTCAGTCATATAATATATAAAACAACCATATTCGAAACAAATATTCAGCATTACCTTCGTATAAAGAAGATGGGGCATGGCTACCACCTAGCAAGCTGCCTTCACTTGCCTTGCTTTGCAGTGAATTCTGTGGAGATATTTTACTAACAAAATCTTCAGAAGAAATAGGATTTAAGCTTGTAGGAACCTTCAAATAGCCATCTTCTTTTGACTTGGGTTCTTGAAAGGCATTACTCGTATGTTCTGTCTGTAGGCTACCATTGGACAATTGCCCAGCATTATAGGAAGCACCATATTTCTCATTTTCTTGACTTTTTGCATGTGTATGCGCTTTTGTAGAAGATGAATTATAATCACTCGCTAAAAAGGATGGGAAAGCATGCATGCTGTTTGAGTAAACTTCAGTTGTTTTATAGTTATTACTTATTTTTACAGAAGAGAGATCGGGTCCATCAGATGTACCAGCACCACCTGATTCAGTATTTCGTACTTGTTCAGTTTCTAATTGTTGTTTATCATTTAAGCTAACATCGGAAGCTTGAGTTTGGCCGGTATTTGCTGCCTTCTTGGCTTTCTCAGCTGCTTTTTTCTTCCGGAATTCCTCAAGCTGCAAAAAAGGAGTAGCTATGAATTGTAACCATACATGGTATGTATACTCCACGCAATTATTTGTTCATTAACAAAAACCCATTTATTTAAAAACAAGTAACTGAAAAACTTTATTGTAGGCACAATCCAGAGTAAAACTATACAAAATCCAATCGACCAAGGGGATTATTTAGGAGGAATATTAACTTATTAAACTATGTAAAGAGCACAGCTTTCCAAGACAAAATATACAACTCCAGGATGGGAGTTCTTTATGTTTTGCAGACCTAATTAATATGATGAAATTGACTACCAAAACAGATCAAAAGAATAGTTCTAAACAACCAGAACTGGTCCAACCCACCACAAAACAGAAGTAGCATAAAGACACATTAGTCGGGTACAAAAGCATATCAGCAACCTAAACAGCAATGCTATCAGTTAGGGAACTTAAATTCACTCTTCTTTGATATCACAGCCTATATTAGAGTGTCAAATGAAGCTTCTTCATCCTTTCCGGCTTGAATACAAACAGTAGCATTGAATCAACCGTAATAACAAAAATAAACTCTCAAATTCAACTTAAGAAGAAAAACCAAAAACATTGGGTCTCCTTTTTAGCTGAAATGGCATCACCTTACAGTTGCAAAGATAAGATATACCCTCAATTCTAGCCATAATCTACCAAAACATTGCAAAACAATGTAAATGTACTACAGATCATACGTGAAAATACCAAAATATATCCTCAGTTCTAGTCCTATTTTGAAATCGAAATCCTAATAGCTGACCATATATGCCTAATAAATTTAATGAGTAACAAATTCATTGACCAGATCCAAAATCATATCTAAAAACAGAAACCACTAAAAGAAAAAAGAATCAAAATCAATCAATATAGGGAAACAATTAAGAATGAAAAATAAAATTGTACCCGTCGCTTCCCAGCTTCTAAATGTTCTTGTTTCCGCGAACTAGGCAAGACCTGAGCCGACGCCATTTCTCAAAAACCCCGTTCAAAATCCTCAATTAACGATTCTAACCCCAAATTCTCACCCCCATTAATCCGCCAAAATAATAAAAACAACAAAAAACTGAAATCAATAAATTCTTAAGTTCAGCAACAAAGTTTCCACAAAGAACCCCCGCCCCCTCTATTCCCCCTCGAAGCAGATCGACAAACACGAGATTCCATAATTAAGCGATGGAAAATTACGAAATAATTTGCAACGGTAGGAGGAATTTCAAAATTTTGAAATTAAAACCAAAAAACGCTAAAATTAAATGAAAAAACAAATTGAAACCAACAAGAAAATGGAGGCGGGAGGTCCGGTCAGATCAGAGAAGGGAGAGCTGGTTTTATTATTATTAGTGGAAGCGTGGGAAAAAATATTTTTCGTCTTTTTTCTATTTTAGATTTTCTTTTTCAAATTTAATGGTAGAATGACGGGGAATTTACACATATTATTGTGGGGGAAAAATTTCTCCCAGTATTAGTGTGAGCAAATTATTTACAGGAATATAACACTTTAAACAGTGCACAGTTAAAGACGGTGGCAGCTGAGTCTGATTTCAAGAGAAAATTTTTTTTCCCAAAGTCGATTGTAGCTGAGTCCGACTTCAAGAGAAATTAAAAAACTTCTTAAAGTCGGGGGCAGCTGAGTCCGACTTCAAGAAGAAATAAAAAATTTGGGGCAATTTGAGGACAGCTAAGTCCGACTTTAAGGGGAAAAAAAGGTTCCTTGTCACCCTTCATGCAGCATGCAGGAGAATCTAATTCTCGACTTGAAGAAAAGATTGGTGCGGGGGGAAAAGATTGGTCTCTGGGAGAAACTTGAATTGGGTGTAATTAGAATTAGTAGGGTTCTGATTTTTGAAATTGATAGATTGCAGTTTATTTTATGGGAAGAGTTCTGATTCTAATATAGGTATAGGTTTATGCATGAAAAAATAGGTTATGATTCGAATACAGATTTAGGCTGGGTTTACAGTTTATTTTTGGGGAAGAGTGGGTAGTAGATTCAATTTTTGGGAGTGGTGGATGTGATTTTTGAATGGTAATGGGTTTAGGTTATTTTAAAATGTATAGGGGTAGAGGTTAAAAATTTGTAGTATAAGGGATAAAAATTTTATTTATTTTTTGTTAAATAGTTAGGTTAAGGTTGGAAGGAAGTTAGATTGAAGAAGAAGATAAAGAAAATAGTGGAGAAAAGATTGTAAGTAGATTCAAATTTTTTTAGAGTTTAGTTTTTTTTAGTTTGGTAATTTTATTTTGTTATTATTTTGTAAGTAGATTCGATTTTTTTTTAGTTTGGTAATTCTTTTTTGAGTTTCATAATTTTATTTTGTTATTTTGTATGTTTCATATATTTTTATTTTTTCATGTAGTTTATAATTTGAGTTAGTTCGAATTTGGATTAGATTTGGATATTTTTAAAATTTATTTGTAAAGTTGATTTATTATGTTAGAAAAAATTATTATGTTCATTTTGATAGGATAAGTATATTATTAGGAAATATATTCAAACTATATATTTTAGAAAATTAATATAATATATTTATTAAAAGATATATATTCAGAAGAAGGAAAAAAACTCGTCCATGATGTTAGTAACCGAAGTTATTTTTTATTTCATGAGCATTTTAATTTAGTATGTTTTATTTCGATCATGCAGAGAAAATGGGCAACAACAAATTTATGGTGATTGTTCATTACAATGGACAAATGGTGAAAACTGATGTCGGGGTTGTATTTGATTCTGAAAGCAGTACGAAGATGAGATTCGAGAAGGAAATCATGCTTCAAAAAATGAAGGAGGAAATATAACAGAAAATTAGGAAAGAGATTCATGGTTTACGTTATCGATGGATGACATCTGACAATCTGGTCAGATATTGTGCAATCACTCTCCAAGATGATGGCGATGTTGCAATGATGATCGCAGAGCATGATTCTTGTTTGCCGAGATACGTGATGTTCCTGGCCCATCTAGAAACGTAGTTGGAGAATCAGCTCAAATGAATTTTGGTGATGAGATTGATATGCCCGGAGACAGTTCTATTGCAATGTTGACAAGTGGGACATCAAATGCATTTCATCAAGCTGGGCCTTCAACATATGCTTCATCTCAAGGGTCGGGTGTTGGTCCTACTGTTGAAGCTGATGTGGAACTCTTACGGGGTCGATGGGGAGAAACACTTGACGATTCTAGCGAAGATGAAGATATTGAGGATCACGATTTGTTCCCTGATGACGTCGGTGCAGCCCCTAGTTTTGGTGTTGGAGAATTTATTTCGACCAGGGCGACATTACATTCTATGAACCTCCTTCTCACATGAGTTCGATGGATTTCGATGCAATGAGGGCGCCTGAATTCTTGAATTTGCCCCGATTAACCTCGAGTCAGCACGGTGAATTATATGTTAAGCTTCAATTTGATGATAGGAATGAAGCTATATTGGCAGTGAAAGAGTACAGCATCAAGAACCATGTGGACTACGTTGTCGCGGAATCCAGCCAGGGGACTTTCTTTGCCAAATGCGTGAAATACGGACAAGGGTGCAATTGGAAGATCTGGGTGACGAAGCGGCAGAGGTCAAATCGTTGGGAGGTCACAAAGTATAATGGTGTTCACACATGCTTACGAACTTCAATCGACCAAGTCCACCGAAAATTAGACTTCAGCGTAATAAGCCATCACGTAATGAAGTTGGTTGAAGCAAATCCACGGGTTCCAGTTTCAACGATTCAGGCAAGCATTGCGCAACAATTTGAATACCAAATAAAATACAAGAAGGCGTGGTGTGCAAGGGATAAGACAATTGACTTGGTGTACGGTGATTACGATAAGTCGTACAACGAGTTACCGGCTTTATTAGTAGCACTGACACATTTTATTTCGGGCACCATAGTGAGGTATCAAACCAATGATGTGTACGACCGAGAAGGCCAAATTGTTGAAGGCCATAAATTTTTTCATCGACTTTTCTGGGCGTTCAAGCCTGCTATAGAAGTTTTTCCCTATTGCAAACGCATGATACAAGTCGATGGCACATGGTTGTACGGGAGATACTCTCATATACTGTTGGTTGTTGTTGCGCAAGATGGTGACAACAACGTCTTTCCGATTGCATTCGCAATTGTTGAGCAGGAGACGATGGACGCTTGGAATTTCTTTTTGACGAATTTACTTGAGCATGTCATCCAAGAAGATGGGGTCTACGTTATATCTGATCGAGGGACGGGTATCAAAGCAGTAATTAATCGAGATGAAAGTCATTGGACACCGTCGTACGCATACTCTGCCTACTGTATTCGTCGTATTGGTAAGAACAGCTACGAGCGGTTCAAAAATAAATATCTTCGCAGTGAAATTATAAGCATGGGTAAGCATCTTTTTTTCAAACTAAATTTTCTATAATTTGCATATACATTTATTTATTTATTAATGTTTGTTTTTTTGTTTTTGTCGATACTAATAATATTATGACACAAGATATCTACTAACGCGACCACATTTTGAGAGGAAGATGGAGAATTTAATGAAGTACGGCGAGCAAGTTTGGAGTTGGGCAAACGAAATCGAGAGGGAAAGATGAGCCCAATCATATGACAAAGGTAGTAGACGATACGGGCAAATGACTACCAACCTTGTGGAGTGCATAAATGGAGTACTAAAATGATCACGTCATCTACTGATAGCAAGCCTGGTGAAAGAGACGTACTATAGGTTGGCGAAAGTTTGGGTAGTTAAAGGGAAAGAAATTGAGGCCTTATTAAATAGGGGGCAAAGTTGGGCTCCCAATCTTGTAACGAAAATGAAATAGAACATGACGAAAGCAAAGTCGCTAAAGGTTCACAACTTCGACTGAACTAATCAGACATTTAATGTTGTTGGTGCCAGACGCAACAACGAAGCAGCGCACTCAAATGTATTTTGAGTCGATTTCAGACATAGGTGGTGTAATTGTGGAGCATTCCAGGCATGGCGATATCCATATATTCATGCAGTTGCAGCGTGTATATATGTAGGGGTTGACCCGTATACTTTTGTTGATGAATGCTTCGATCTCCATAAGATGGTCAATATTTACAGAAGTGAGTTCCCACCGATTGCAAATTCAATTTATTGGCCGTCGGTAGATCATGAAAAATGGTTACCAGGTCCTACACTCCGTATATTTCAAAATGGCCGACCTAGATCGACTCGCGTCTATACCAGTATGGATCTTCATGATAGAGAGAAGGGACGGCGAAAGAGATGTACCATATGTAGGGCTGAAGGACATTCCAGATCAAACTGTCCAAATGAACCAAGGTTCATGTCAATGCCTATGTGATTTCCAATGTTTGTATTTGAAAATATTATTAATGTTATTTTATGTTGTTCAAGTTTGTTTAGACTTTAAATTATTTTTGAAAGATCTAATATAATCGATTAAGTCCAAGACATTTTCCTTTTAAATTGTTATAATCGATCAGTTCAACAATTGTTAGATTCAGATTATTTAGTTCTCGATCTTATATTATACTAATTAATTTGGATAATCGATTGACTATAATAAAAACGAATGATAGAAGAAACTAAATAACTTTCTTTTTTGGTCATCTGATTTGCTTGCAATGTTAGATACAAAATAAAAATAAAAAACTTATTCAAACATTGCATTTTAACATAGTCCACTAAAGTTATTAAGTACTTAAAATTAAAAAGCTAATGATGCTTACGTCCACCGGTACCACACCCTGGTGGATGACGAGATCGATCGGGATTGAGTCTACCACGGGGCTGAAGTTGATGCTCTTCATTGCCATCATCATCGTCCTCATTCTCAGTTCCATCTACAACAGTACCACTCGTTCCAATTGGCCCACATGTGAAGAACAAGGACTGCGATGGTGTTTGCTGAACATAGGGGGTCCCAAAATCGTGTTGATACGGATATAGAGGGATCAATCCTTGAGGAACACTTGACGAGGCAACATCATCGGCGAAAATGCATCATAGGGGTTGGCCGCAAGATGCGTCAAAAAATCCATGTTCTGGCCCAAGTTTGAGTAATTGGGTGTCTATGGTGAAATAAACTCGGGTCTGTATAAATTAGGATCATCAAACCCTACATTACCTGAAGAGCTCCTTCCCACATTACCTGAATAGCTCGAGCCAACTGGTGGATATACAAATGTAGCAGGCTAAAAAAACCCTATATTATCCGAGGATCTCAGGGCCACTTCCGGTTGTACACAAGTAGGAGCTGGTTCTTTTTCCCATATAGCCATTGGCGTTACTCTGCTCATATCTGGCTCCCATATCGTTGTCCAACCCGTAGGGTCTCTACTACAAATCTGTTACCCCTGTGATGAACCCGCTGCAGCCTTCGATGATTTATTTTTGCCTTTATATTTTTTTCTAGAACCTTTCACATTCCTCCCGTTCAGGCTGATCTGTTAAGTACGGTATTCCATGACTACGATAGTAGATCATCTACTCTAAACTCTCAAAATCAAAATCAGCAGATTCTATTGGATAACGTTCCGGCACCAACGAACCTCTGTCATTCCACAAAGCAATATAGTCTCTATGTTCGACTTCCCAATTCGTATCTGCCCTGCCACGTCCATCATAGTCATGAATATGGTAATGGTCACGTGGAATGCGCGGAATAGGCTGGTGGAAGCCAAATTGCCTCAATACTCTATCCGCAAAGTGGAACTCGACAGTAGAGAAATGGATCAACTGTGTATCACTACACCATAAAAGTGAATCATTCAGCAAATATCCCGGTAGAAATATTTGGTCATCATCGTAGGCCTTCCAAATAAACTGCAAAAAAATAATGGTTTAAAATAACACATCTAGCTAAGTAAGATGTCAAAAACACATTTAACGTCAAAAATTACTTTCCATTCATATATCTGTACCTGACAATGAGAATTAATAAGAGATCTACAAACTCTGACGTTGTTGTGCGCCAACCCCGTCTCATGCATCTCCTCGCACCATCTGTATACAAATCACAATATATTTAAAGAAGAAGTTAATTTAATTAATTTAAAGATTCAACTAAGAATAAGGATATATATTTACCTTGCAACGAAATGAAACTGCACATGTGTTCGAGTAAGCTGTGTAAAAAAAGGAAGTCGTTGCCAAGTCCACGCTTGTAACAATAATAGGCAACCACCAATATCGCCTACCCTCTTACCCTTTTGTAGTAAAGCGCCATGGCACAACTCAAGATACAAGCACGCTAATATAGCTGATCCCCAACTATATTGACAACCTGGTTTCCAAGGAGTATCCAAAAAACAAAGATACCTTACACTGACCATATTTCAAGATTTATCTGGCATCAGTATCCCCCTAATCATCTGTAGGATATATGCTCGACTGACCATCTAAATTTTATCAACTGTATTATACTCAGCGAGTTGAAATTCACTCTCTAGCCAACTTATTTTCACACGAGACCATCTTACGTTACTTCCATAGGGTACCTTCCCAAGGTACCTTTCACAAATTTCTGTCGTTGAGTCATCGGTACGCTCGACCACTGGCTTCCCGTTTACTGGGACCCCAATAAGATAAACCACGTCCTCGAGGGTGATCATGCATTCTCCGCAAGGCATGTGGAAGGTATGCGTTTCAAGTCTTCAACGCTCAATTAGAGCGGTAATCAATCAGGGCACCAACTTGTACCCACGGAGGAACGTGGCATGATAAAATCCTGTCATATCCAGGAAATTCTCGATTTTGTGGTCTACGGGTTTGTCTACCATGCACAAATGATGTTTAAATGTTTCCTCTGCATCTTGTAAATAACACATTATCTAAACATAATTATTAACAAAAAACACATAAGTGACCTATTTCGTAATGAAATAATTTAAAAAAATTATATCAACTCATCAACTCTAAGGCTAGTAATATGTCGATTCTGTAAATGTAACAATGGGCTTGCTCAACCATCCTATATGACAAGTAAGAAAATATTAGTAAACCGAGATTGAATCTACCACGTTAAAAAATAACAATTATAATAAAATAAAAAATAACTCTGATAATCTTACTTTAAACTACTATATCAAAGGGAAAATATTTCAATACTTGAAATTTAATTACGTATTTTCTTATTTTCTATTAAATCATTAACGTCGTCATTTTTTATTCAACCACCTATAAATAAATAAATCTAAATAAATTAACGAGCTTAAATAAAATAATAAAATACAAATCAAATCAAATCAACTTACTATATTTTCTTCTCAAATATCTTCTTTAGACATAAATCAAATTAAACATTTTTTCTCTTATATTCAAACAATTTTCCATATTCTCAAAATCTTTCCACCTATTTAACACAAAATATTTAAACTATCTCTCCAAATAACATCGAAAATTCAAACATCAAATAAAAATTAACAAAAAATAACGAACTTAAATTAAACAATAAAATATTAATTTACTTACTATATTTTCTTCTCAAATCTCCACCTATTTAACACAAATTTTTTCAAACTATATTCTCTATAACATCAAAAAATTCAAACATCAAAATAAAAATTAAAAAATTATTGAACAATAAAATAATACAAAAAGTATTTCTCAAATCCTCACCTATTTAACACAAAATATTCAAACAAAAACTTAAAAATTAATTAAACAAATAACTTAACTTACTATATTCTCCTAAAAGTTCATTCTTCTCTTCAACCACCTATTTAACACAAAAAATCACAAATTTTAACTTAAAAACACAAAATTTTGATTTTCATAATTACTATAAAATTAAATATACAAAATAAACAAATTACAAAAAATACTACTTACTACCTATAATTATTCAAAATAAATACTTACTCTAATAAAATTCTCCAAATCTCCAAATCTTCTTCTTCTTCAAAATATTTTCTCTCCAACCTAAATTAAACAATAAAATACAACAAAGTATTACTATATTTTCTTCTCAAATCTCCTCCTATTTAACACAAAATATTCAAACAACAACTTTAAAATTAATGAAACAAATAACTTAACTTACTATATTCTCTTCAATGTTCTTTCTTCTCTTCATCCACCTATTTAACACAAAAAAATCACAAATTTTAACTTCAAAACACAAAAAATTGACTTTCGTGGTTACTATAAAATATACAAAAATACTACTTACTACCTATAATTATTCAAAATAATAATGATAAATAAATTACAAAAATAAAATACTTAGTCTAATAAAATTCTCCAAATCTTCTTCTTCTTATTCAAAATATTTTCTCTCCAACTTAAATTAAACAATAAAATACAACAAACTATTACTATATTTTTTTCTCAAATCCTCTCATATTTAACACAAAATATTCAAACAACAACTTTAAAATTAATCAAACAAATAGTTTAACTTACTATATTCTCTTCAAAATTCCTTATTCTCTTCAACCACCTATTTAACACAAAAAATCACAAATTTTAACTTCAAAACACAAAAATTTAATTTTCTTAATTACTATAAAATACAATATACCAAAATAAATAAATTACAACAAATACTACTTACTACCTATAATTATTCAAAATAATAATGATAAATTACAAAAATAAAATACTTACTCTAATAAAATTCTTCAAATCTCCAAATCTTCTTCTCCTTCTTCAAAATATTTTCTATCCCTCTACACTATCTACCTTCAACCCACCCCTATTTAACCTCACAAAAATTAAATCTCAACCACTCATACCACCTACCCAATTAAATACCACCATTAATCCAACCAATACCAATTACACCCTATTCACCCATCCATGGCAGAATCTGAAACTGCATGGATCCAGCTGGGGTAGAGTTCAAGCCAAATTCGGACTCAGCTGGGGGAGACTCAGGTTTTTTTTTTTGCCCAAAGTCGGATCCTAATGAAGATGCCTTTAGAGAATTTTTTGGGTGATTCGGCTACATCACAGTCCGACTTTAAGCCACTATTCAAACTACAATATTCCTGAAAATAATCGGGCTACCGCAATAGTTTGGGGGAAAATTCCCCATAACAATATCTGTGTCAATTTTCCTTAGAATGACTCAAATATAATTGTTAAAAAAATATTTGATGATATGATTCCAGCAGTTTAATTCTAAAAATATAGTAAATTATTATTCACAGTTAGAAGTCGGATTGAGCTCTACCCAACTTCATTGTTTATTCATTTTTTGGGTATTTTTTAAGTTAAAATATTAAAGATGGTGGGAGAGGAGTCCGGCTTCAGTATAAAATATTGTTCAAAGTCGAAATGAGAGTAATCCGACTGTTAACTGTGAACAATAATTTATCATATTTTAAAAATTAAACTGTTGAAAATCATATTATTGAAAAAAAAAATTAACAACAATAATTGAGTCTTTTAGCAAAATTTAATTTAATTATGAAGTTGTTTAAAATTAAATTCTTTGGATGGGGTGGAAATGATAATCTCACTTGTATGGTGTAGCGATGTTCGTTTCGCTAAAAAAACGTATTTTCGAAGTGTTTGTTGTCTTTCGGATATAAAAAATGTTTATTCCGTGGGGGTTTTAAAAACCGCATTTTATTTAGAAATTGGAGTCGCCACCGGCCACTTAGGTAGGCCGGACACCATAAAACCAGAGATTTGAAAACTATTGGGTTCGGGAGTCAGTTATGGATGGGGAATGATTAGCACCCCCACACCGTCCAAAATTGGTACTTTAATAATTACCGCTTTATTAATATTAAACTTTCCGGATTAAAATGACGATTAAATTAAAATTTGGTTATAAGTGCGAGTAAATTTTAAGGGCCCCGTTATCCGAGAGTAAACGCCTAACCACCATCACTACGCCATACTGGCCCCGTTTACGCTCAGATAAAAGGGCACCGCATTGACAAAATATATATCCGTTATGCAAACTTAGTGAGCAATATATACAAAAAACATTCACATGGACATGATATGAAAAACATAAAAAGAAAGTTATAAACTTTAAACAAACATAATATGAAACATGAATATAACGTAGCATACCATAATAAATAGACAAAAATATAAATGTAAATGCAAAAAGATCATATTTCCAAAACTAAACTAATTAATTCTAATGTGCTCGATCACACAAATATATTATATATGACATACGTGTAACGTAACACTAAACCAACCTAACAACATGCCAATATATAAAAATTTAAAACTTGACTTCTATCATATAACATAATTTACGTCCGCAAATTAACATGCTATTTAGATATGATAAAAACACCACACTAACATGTAACCCAAAAAGGAAGACGAACATAAAATTCCATGCTAAGACATGTTATCTATACATAAACTAGACAAGCACCGATCAAATAGGTAAAATATGAGCTAACAAACGAGAATATAAAGGTAAAATACGATCAACTAAACATATATTATAAAACATAGGAACATGAAATAAAAACATAAGAACACACAATGGGCAAAACAAACATACTAAAAACATAATCACAAGAGCACGTACAATAAAACACCAATGAACTTAAAATACAAACAAAATAAAACATACTTAAACATGGTATATTGATGCTATTAATGAAACTGCAAGGGGACTGAAATGAAAAAAAAACAGAAGCGAAAGGAATAAATAAAACAAAAACAAAAGCAAATTCAGGGACGTAATTACAAAACCAAGAAAGCCTAAGAGGACTGAACATGTCATTTGACCAAGGGGCAAGCCCAAAGTGCAAACATTCAAAATGCGGAAGGACTCGGGAGGTAATTTCACCATTTAAAAAAGGATTTCGGTTTATCTGAGGACCAAATTGAAATATTTTCAAAAAGGAAAGGGACTGGGGCTGCTAATATCCCATGCGGCGAGACAGAAACGTAAATCTCAGGAACGCGGGAGATTTATAACGTTATTTTCCCATTTCTTTTATTTCCCCCTCTATAAAATCGATAACCGGCCCCCTTCATTCGTTTTCCCTCATTTTTTTACCTAAAGAGAGAAAGCTCTCTCTTTTCCCAAAAATGCAACCCACAAACCCTTCAGCCGCTGCGATTCTAGAGACCGGCGGTGGTCCGGCTACTCCGGCCACCACCTTTAACGCCATAACAACAAAAACCCAATCTAGACACCCCTCAAAAAAACCAAAAAACCTCTACTTTTGGAAAGACCGAACCAAAATACTCCTATTTTGACTCCGCAAAGCTCAGATCCCTGACGTGTCGAGATGAAAACAAAAAGAAAACCCCTCTTTGTGGCTCACTCCTCGGAGTTTATCGCCGGCGGAGAAGGATTTTTCCTTAAGTAAACTCTATTTTTTATTTTTACTTGTTGTATTTTTTTTCATGCATGTATGAGATTCGAAAAATGAGAGGAGATTACCGATGGAAACTTGTATATATTTTTTTGACTGATAACTTGGTGACTGCCTGTCTTCTTACAACTTTTTCATACATATATCCTACTCTGATTGTTTTTGGTAGAAAGTACTATAAAATACATATTTTTAGATCTGAAATGGTACTGACATAGCCCTTTTTTTTGGTGATTTTTCTGATGTATCTGGCAACCCTGAGCGCGGTGGTTGGAGGCCGGCATGGTGGAGGTATGGGGGCAGTGTAGGGGAGATGTCCTCAGCCAGAGGCGTTCTCGACTGTTGGATCAGATTCGATCCAACGATTGAGATAACTTGAAGGATAAACGATTCAGATGAAATCTCGAACGGGGAACTGCGCAGATCGTGACACGTGGAGCTCAGCAACCGAGGAGTTCTGACGCGTGGGATGTACGCGCACGTGGGAGATCGAAGAGTCCGCGCGTGGCAGTCGAATGGTCTGGGCGTGTAACACACGCGGCCAGCTGGATAATCTTCCCCCTTTGATCGTGGTCATTGGATCAAAATTTGATCCAATGGCTCCTGGTTGGCTGCGCAAAAAGGGAAGCACTGCGGTTAGACATTTTCAGATATAGGATTTGGGTTTGGCCGGTAGGGCCATGTAAACTTAATTTTGGGCTATGTAATTTGGACTTGGACTATAAATAATACTTTTTGTTTGTTTTCTTTTTCTTTAATACCTTACATGTTTATATATTATAATAATAATAATAATACGTATATACATACACATGCACACACATACATGCAACATACGAACCCACATGCAAACATTGATTAACATAATATACTATATACATGCATATATAATCACACACATCATGAATATCCACAAACAATGCACTCATGAGGAATGTAAATACATGCGTGACACACATACACCATATTACTTATTAATACGTATACATACATAGTTTATAATATACATGCACACATCACACACACTTTACGTATATTAATAACACTCATGCACATAACAAACATATAATATAATAATATATTACGTGTATACATGCAACGCTAATATACTAATAATTACACTAATACAGACCAGATAAAAATGAGTGATTACATATGAGAATTAAAAAGAATGTACTATCCTGGTCCCTCATTTTTAAGCTTGATGCGTTTTAACCCTAAAAGCCTAATGCATTCGTCATTTGATGGATTTTGAGTTAGGGATGTGCATTTGATCCGAATTCTACAAATTTTGTTTTGATTTAACCCGATTTAATTTTATAAGGTAATTTTTTATAACAAATAAATTTAGGTTGAGTCGTTTTCTTTTTGAAAAGTAAGGTTGAATCTAGTTAAGTAAAAAAAAAATACTAGATAATAGAAATATAAGGAGGGGCTCGAGGAGACGGTAGTTTCCCTAAATGTGAAATTTGTATATAATTTAAATTTTTTTTATATATTTTTTAAATGAAATTTTATTTCTTCTAAAATTTTATAAATTTATTACTTTAAATTTTATAAGTTCGCCTCCTAACACAAAGGTCTGAATCCTTCCCTATTCGATATAACTCAAAATAATAATATAATTTTATTTTAAATATTTAAGAACAATTGTTATAATGTCCCCTCTTTATATCTTTTCAAAGTATTTTTCTATTTTGTTGAATAAACTGAAATAATTATTATAATATTATTTTCTTTATATTTTTCTCAATTAATTCCTTATTTTGTTGAATAAAGTGGGGGGGGGGGAATTATTTATGCCGAATTGAGGCTGGTCGAGGGGAGCGCCATCAAATGTCGAGTCAGAATCAAGTGAAGGCTTTGAAATTTTGGACTGGTTCGGGCCGGCCTAAAACACAGCCGATGACTATCTCTATTCTGGATACCTAATATTATGGGCAAACTACAACATTAGTTGCTATATTTAAATTTTGTATCGATTTTAGTACTAAACTTTAAAACATTTCGATTTAGACACTAAACTTTAGTTTTGAATTCAACCAAACATTGGGCCGTTAAAATCGAATCGGACATGAACGTCAGTTTCCGTCACTGTGATGACGTGGAAGTAAAAGGTTCAAAACGACGGAGTATTTCGAATTTGTCAAAATATATGTATTCGAATTAGACATAATCATTTCGAATATAAATAGATGTATATGGCAACCGAATTAAACTTTTATTCTTTTGTCTACTGAGGGAATAATCTTCAACCATTGAACATCTAAAACCAAAATACCCATTAACCAAAGATAGAAGGTAAGTGGTTATAACACCAATCATTTTAATTTACAAGACAATCCATTTAAGAATATCATTTGACAAGACAAGTCACTCATTTCAGGATCTTCCCTAGAAGCCATCCAAATTTTTAAAAAGTGCAAAACGATCCCTGTGAATGAGCTTAACCAGGCCAAACTGCTTTAAATCAGACCTTCAAAGCAATCTTCTGAGCAGCAAGTGCTTCAGCTTCGAGCGTTGGCTCATACAATATCGTAGTTTCTGCCAGCAATGATGTCACGACGTACGGGTCCATGTTCGAAGCCGGGCGCCGGTCTTCCAAGTAACCTAACAATGAAACAACAACATTATCAAGTTTTCTGTCAACTAATTATAGTTCTTAACATCCCTCTTTGGATCTAAATATAGTAGTTGAGCCTATTTGATAACATATTAGAAGTCTCGAGTCGAAGCAAACAACCGAATCTTTCCTAAGCTTGAAACCCCATTTACATTCATTTGACTAACAAGCTATTGAAATAATCGATTCTCCAACTTAACAAGATCTGTTCACTGGTTTTATTGATGGTAGTAGTACCTTTTCCATTCTTCTCGGTGTCACGCCCAACTCGGATTGAGCAACCGCGATTAGCCACACCCTGCAAGTTCAAACATTAAAATTTTATGGCAATTAAAGAAAGTATCTAAAGTCTTCCAATGGCTTACATTGCAAGGCATGGATATCTCATGAAACGTACCCATGAAAACGTGTCGATGCTGGCTGTTTCATGCTTTCCTGTCAGTCTTCTCTCATTTCCTTCACCATAGGCACTGATATGCTCCTTGTGGCGAAGCGACAAATTCAGGATGGCTTTCTTTATAACTTCAAAGCCTCCATCTTCCCTCATGCTCTTGGTACTGCATTAACAAATAGGCTTCGGTGTGATTCTGGAACCATAGAATGCATATAACTCCGAAAGTTGACAATAGAACTAAGCAAAGTCGGTTATAAGACCTGTAATTGGTGTGGCATCCAGCACCATTCCAGTCACCCTAGCAAAAGGAAAACGAATTGAGCAAACCCTCTGATGAACTAATAGTAAGAATCGAACGTGCGGAATGTTACATTACCTCAATTGGCTTAGGATCAAGGGAGAGAACGACGCCAGCTTGTTCAGTGATTCTCTATAAGAATAGAGGAAACTATTGGTAAGTTATTGGATTAATTGACCGTAAAGGTGATCAATGTTGAAACTGTTTTCCATGCTTGAATTTGTTTAAATGAAGCCTATGTTTAAACTGTTTGCGACTTTATCGGGAAACAATTTCTGATGTACAGATGTTGCAAGGGTCGGAATTTTGCAGTGGCCTCCATAAAGACTAACAAAATCATGTGGGGGAAGAAATACCTCAAGAATGTATCGAGAAACCCAGATATGATCTCCAGCTTCGATGCCAACACTTGGACCAACTTGATACTCCCACTGCATTGTAATTCACAGAATCAAAATGGTGATAACTAATGAACAAACAAGCATGAATGTTGAAGTAACTCCATTTCCGTTAGCAAGATGAGGGCTCAAAGGCAGCAGACCTGGCCAGGCATAACCTCCCCGTTGGTGCCACTGATGTTAATGCCGGCATATAAACAAGCTTTGTAATGTGCATCTGAGATGTCACGCCCGAATGACTTGTCAGCTCCAGCTCCACAGTAATAAGGGCCCTGAATTTGGCATCAAACAACCATGTTAACATATAAGTTCATGTAGGACTATTATTAACACGAATTTACAGACATCTACGACTTTTGTACTTTCGTATAAAAATTGAGTCGTATTATTACCTGAGGACCAGGGTAGCCTCCAACAGGCCATCCCAAAGGCCATTTCACGTTTTGTTGAAGCAAAGTGTACTCTTGCTCAATCCCAAACCTAATCAAAAAGGTATAGCAACATGAGGGCATTCTGCTTTGTATGACTACCAAGATAGTATCGAGGCAAACACAAGTACAATATAATTCTTGAATAATCGAAATTTAAACGAAAGAATAAGATAGTAGAAATAAAAGTAATTCATACCATGGTATTTCATCTACCACCTTCTTGTTACTGAAAATCTCAGCAGCTCTGGCCCGCTTGTTTGTGGGAATGGGCTCACCAGCTGGTGTGTATGCATCACAGATTACCTTTTTGAAACACATAAAAAAAATATTAACCACACTATATAATCTACAAAACTTTCGACGATCAGTTCGAAAACTTCAATTACATGGCTTCGATGATACTCACCAAGATATTGTTACCTCCTCGGAAAGGATCCTTAAAGATTGCTTGAGGGCTGGATGAAGTTTTCAGTCAAAATGGCCTTTTGATGATAACAAGAAATAAAGAAACTTTTAGATTTCTTTTAAAAGGGCTTACTATAAAATAACTTCACTATCATCTCCAGGTGCTTGTCCGGTACTTGATCCGTCATAGTTCCACTTGGGAAGCTCAGAGGGATGTTCAACCGGCTTTGATAATGTCTGCAAATTGTAATAAGGCCCAAAGAAACATAAGAGAAAACTAAATACCAGATTGAAAATTACACAATTTCAGTTCTAGTAATTTTCTTACCCTGGATTTGCTACGCATATCAATTCCGCTGCCTCCTATCCTGTTCCAATGCAGAAACAGCAGTGATTGTGGTACAAGGAAAATTGTCATCTTAAATCTATATTTGAACACTGATTTCATAATGCTTATCTGTGTTTCCGAAGTACCTTGTTCGACACGTATTTAATTTGAAACATAGATAAAATGTGTTGGAAAGATAATGTACCAAACATATTCAGCAATGATCTTGTCGGTGTATGGAGTGACGTCCATGTTTAGTAACTTCTCTATCCTGTTGACAGTGCTGTTCTCAGACAAGGCGAGCACTCTAAATTTGCCAGAGCTTTTAGCTGCTCCTTTCCTGTTCTGTTTCAATACCAGAGGACTCCACATTTTCGTTGCAACGGGACTTCCAAAGGTTGAGGTCTTTGGTAGTCTCATTTGCCATTGAGTCGAGGGTGCTAAAATCTGTGCCATTTCCCCCTTCTCCCAACTGAGAGGAATCAAACAAGTACTACAAACAACTTAAACTTAAACACATCAAACAAAAGGAAAAGAAAATATGTTGTAATGAAAGTTGACAAGATATATCAGGTCTAAATTTGAAGGTCAGGGACTTAATTTTTCTACTGAAAATACACTAATAGGCTAAGAAAACGTTACGGTCTTCAAATATAACAGCAATGACAGAGAATCAAAGTTTTAATGCAGATTATGCAAGAAGAAAAACCCTTAATCTTCAACTCATTCTCCTATTCCTAGATCCTTTATACCAAAAAAGAGAAGCGAAATGACCGATGGTAAGTACATAAAAAGATCATTTTCCTTGCCTGTTCAACTCATGGTCAGACTAAATCTTGGACCACAAACATTTTCATACTTTTAAGTTTTAGAACCCCAAAAGGATGTCTTATTAATACAGCATTGTTCAGCAAATAAGTAGTAGAAAACAAAGAATTTATATCCATAATCTTCAGCTTAGTGGATCATGACTAGACCTAGTGATTTTTACTCTCTCCGTGATGAGGGAGCTGCTGGTCCAAAGCTCCAAATTCTAACCACTGATCCTTTACCAGTAAGAAAACTTCATTGGTTCAATGGCTACTTATTGTCAAATGACTGGTGGGGGACCAATCAAATAACACCCCTTCTTTCAATAAACAAAAGGTTCACAAGGGTAAACACTTTAGATTCAGATCTTGAACTCTTATTGGGCAACAGGAGCCACCCATGGTCCAAGCTCCAACAAGTCTGGGTTCAGATCCAAGCATCTATCTCTCTTTCTCCCACTCACAGGCTTTAAACGAAAGAGAGACAAAGAATCTGAAGGAGATCTGAAAGTAATCTCATAATGTATAATTCATATATAAGTGAAAAAGGTAGTGATTACTACATGATGCTGTAAACATACAGCCATTTGATACCATAAGCGCACAATGTGAAGCACAAGATTATAAGACATAAACTTAAAACCCCTTCTTACATGAAGAGAGAACTGACCTGGGAAGTGCCTGAAAAATGGACTGGCAAGTAACCAGAAAAATGGGTGTTGCTTGGATTGGCTGTAGATGGAGAAGAAAGGAAGGAAGATAGAGAAAATGAGACAAAGATAGAGAGAGAGAGGAGTGAAACTTGATTTATAAGTGTAAAACAGATGTCTAAACAAGAGGTGGTTGATAGAGAACAGGAGTTGTCCGTTGGTTTTTGATGAACAGATAGGGATATGTTATGAGTGGAGGAAATTAGTTTTGGGGCTCTTCGGTGCCACCAAGGGAAAGCTTTGGCTATACTTCAAAACTTGTAGATAAAAATATGCAGAGCTTATCTCATTCATGTAGCATGAAATTCATTAGAATTTGACTCTTGAAAAAATATACTAATATTTTGTCAAAATAAAATTATGGGTATCAAACTATACAAGTAATGTGTTGACAGCTATTTATTTTATTTCTAATATGAAATTGCAGATGGTTGCAGAGCAAATTTTGAATACCATTTGAAACAAATGACAATCACTGTTAATCTGTCATTATTAAATAGATTAATGAATATGATTATCCCAGTGTTCATTTAAGGCTTACTTCCAAGTGTTCATTAGGGAATACTTAGGGAAAAGTAACATAAGAAGGGCTGCAACTAGTTAAGAGTTGAGTTTAAAACCTCTCTTATACTGGTGATATACGGTGGTTTACTCTATAGGTACGACTCTGTAGAGATAGGATTCGACCGAACTGCGTAACTGGATTTCTGTACGGCAAAAACAACATTAACAGCTTGGGGAAAAATATGTATTTGCATTTCTATACGAATTGATTGCCATGTACACCGGAGGAAACAAGTTGTTGGCCTCCCCCCATGACTGACTAGATGAAAATAAGCACAGATTGATGAGCTTCAGCCGGTAGTGTCATACAAGACAATAAAAGGACCTAGCTGGTGAGTTATAGTTACAATATGCGGTATACATATATCAGGCATAGTTGATGTACTCAACTCGAACTTGAAAACTAATCAATTAATTCTATTTTATAACACAAATTTTATTTGAAATTTTTTCGAATCAAGTTTATGAAATTGTAATTTGAGTCAAGTAGAATGTATGAAATTACGATTTCACCAGTCGAGTAAAAGAATTCAACGAGGATTGTCAATGTTTTTCTTATGTTAAATGAGAGAAATTCTACAAGTAGTCCTTATGCACTAGTTTGCAGCATTTAAGAATTATGCAGTGAGAAGCAAGCACAATGGTTGACCTTTCAGCAAGAGTATCGATTTTTTTTTTTATTGAAAATTCATAATTGAATTGAAAATATACATCTTTAAATCCGGCAAAAATATATATTATATGAGACGAGCCATTTAAATCAATTTGAACTGACCAAGATAAATTTAGATAAAAGGTTAGAATATCTTTTGAATCAATATACGATTCAACTCATAAACACTTATTCCAAAGATAGGTCATGAAGAATTAGTGGATCGCAATGTGAGTTTGGTCGATTGGGAAATTGGATACGAAGTTAGGAGCGAGCAAAATTTAACTTAAAAAATTGAATGTTCCGACTCAATTTAAAAGAATTAATTTTTCGATTCTATTTGAATCGTAAATTTATGAACTAGATTTAGCTCGACTTGAAAAAAAATTCAAATAAATTTTGAGTTATAAAATATGACTCAATTAGTATGGTGTTTCTATTTCTATTATATATGGCAAGAACACAATTGTAAGTTGCATGGGAAGAACCCTCGGCTTGCGGCTGCTATTGTTTCATTAATCATAAAGGATGTGCGTATGAAATTGTCTGGCTATGCAAAGCTCACACTTCATTCCACTGCCCTTACTGACTGGGGGATTATATAAATTATTGTTTTCATTCTTTTTGCTATCTTTTTTGGTTTATGGTAGTTTTTTTTCTTTTGACAGTTTGTGGTTTTATTATAAAGAGATGTTTTGTTGGATGAATAAAAAAAGCCTCATTTATCCAAAAATTATGTATAAAATATAACTTGAATAATTTAAAAATTTTAGTAATTAATACATCAATTTTTTACCTTTAAGATATATAGGGATGAGATCCAGTTACATGGTGTAAAAATAAATGAATGAGTTTTACACTAATTCATGGCCATTGGATGAGTAAAATAGATAAACGAGATTAACAGTAAAAAATATAAAGATTATCACTTGGAAAAAAATAAAGAAACGATCTTAACCATTAATTAGCATCATCCAACGATCCAAAAAATATAAAAGTAATTGAGTTTTACACCATATAAGTGAATTCTAACCCATATTTTTACTAGATAAAGTCTATTTCTTAGTATGTTGTTTTTTTGTAACGATAAAATTTTCCACTATTTTAAATATTGCATAAATTCTTTCGGTCGCCCGTAAATGACCACGATGCCGAATGGCTAATGTGAGAAAGTTGGTTGTTCAGTTTTGGCAAAGGGTCGATTGGAATGTTGATTCAGTGGAAGGAATGAGAAGATTTGGCGACGAGTTAATCCGGCGACAATAATGCTTTTGTTTTTGGCCGTGAAAGTGATGTAAGGGTGAAGGGTGGGTTGTAATTTAGGGTTTGGATTTGGGCATAATATGATTGTTTATTTTAAATAATAATAATAAAAATAAAAATGATATGTTATAACACCATTTTAAAGTTAGAGAAAAAGTGATAAATTTTGTTTGATGTTTAAGTTTCGGTAAGTAAATTAAATGTTAAATTTTATTTATTAAAATAAATTTGAGAGTAAAATTTTATGGTAATTTAGATAGTTTATTTTTTTAACTTTTGATGTGACATACTTTTCAGACAAAGCAGATTAAATTCGAGTTTTTAAAATAAATAGTATTATATTTTCTATCGAAATTACTTGTTAAATTTACTTTATTTATAATTAAATTTAAATATAAACTCAAATAATTCAACTTAAATTTTTTTAATAAACTTTAAATTATAAAATAAGACTCCTTAAGTAATCTTAGAGGTTAAAATGTTTGCCCCAAACAAACCAATCCAAAAACAGATAAAACTAAAGCAGAAAAACCAAGCTTTAATTTTTCCCATTGGGAAATTCACAAAGAAACTTCAAGCAAGGTTCCTTACTTTGCTTGGATTATTTATTTAAAAGTGCATCCACTCCCAAATATTCACTTTATTTTCTTCAAGTTTTCAACTTTGCCGTCACGCTTTGATCAAAATAAAAAACAGCCTTCTCGAACTTTCTCAACTTCCCCAATTCATTTCCCAATTTGCAAATTTTATCAATCGTTGTCCCTTAAATCGTCTCCCGATTTCCTCGTTTTCATCATTCCTTTTGAAATTCCATCCATCGCCATGTTTGGTTATTGATTTTATCTTCCGATTTCGAAATTCTCTCAAATTAGGGTTCTTAAATTCTGATCCGAATTCACTATCATTCGATCGATAAAACCCTAATTCAGTTCCTACCCAATTCAATTCATATCAAAACAAGAGATACCCGGTTCTCGAATTTCTGAAAGAAAGAAGGTTCACATTTCAAAAATCTCGCTTACCCTTTTCTGAAAACCCTTTCTGATTTTATTTTTATCCCCGATTCAACCCAGAAGAATTGTGAAAATTCACCGATTACCCGTCTCAAATCTATCGTTCCACACGTAATGGGCACAATTAGTTTTCACAAAGAACTTCCAAAACCCTCAACATCTTCTTCTCCCGCTTCTTCTTCAACCTCCTCGACGTCTCGAACTGAGACGGTGAACGGGTCCCATGAATTCAAGATCAGGGGATACTCCCTCGCCAAAGGCATGGGAGTGGGGAAATATATAGCTTCAGATACTTTTATGGTGGGGGGCTATGAATGGGCCATTTATTTTTACCCGGATGGAAAGAGCGCTGAAGATAATGCTTCCTACGTTTCGCTTTTTATTGCTTTGGCGAGTGATGGGACGGATGTAAGAGCGCTTTTTGAGTTGACGCTTTTGGACCAGAGTGGGAAAGATCGTCACAAGGTGCATAGCCATTTTGGGAGGATGCTTGAGAGCGGGCCTTATTCCCTTAAGTATCGTGGGAGCATGTGGTGAGTTCTGTGATTTTCTTTTGCCTTGTAAAAAAACTAATATTATAGCTTTTTCTTGGACTAGTTTCTACCTTGATAGTTAATTTTGAACTAGATAATCATTGTTAAAGTTTCAATTGAGATTAAGTTGCTTGCGGTTGTATCTATAAGGCAAATTATGGAAAATTAATGTCATTTGTTTTTTTCAGTGCATTCACCTCTTAATGATTTCTGACTTTTTTTTGGCAATCTGCAATATTGTGGAACTCTTTGCTGAACCAGTCAAAGATTTATAAACAAACTATTATTTTCTACCTTTCTATAACGATCTGTTGTAGTAGCTTTGTAATTTAGATTAATGCCTTTTCGGCATTTTGTGTGAAAACATTATTAAATGGCTGCCATTTTCTGTGTTGCAGGGGTTATAAACGCTTTTTCAAAAGAACTCTTCTAGATACATCAGACTACCTTAAAGATGATTGCCTCTCAATACGCTGTTGTGTTGGTGTAGTTAAGTCGCATACAGAGGGACCTAAAATTTATTCTATTTTGGTGCCACCTTCTGATCTTGGTCAGCATTTTGGGAGGCTATTAGAAAGTGGAAAAGGAGCTGATGTGCAGTTTGAAGTTGACGGGGAAATATTTCCTGCCCACAAGATTGTCCTTGCAGCTCGTTCACCTGTATTCAGGGCACAACTTTTCGGTCCATTGAAGGATCAGAACACACAGTGCATTAGAGTACAAGATGTGGAAGCTCCTGTTTTCAAGGTTATCCTTCTCTCTTGATCTAATTGTATTTCATAATTTCCCTTTCATCCCCTTTCTTTGTCTATTGGGCAAGCTCATAGTATTGATGAAAACTAGATTAGCTTTTAAAATGCATAGGATTTTATCTACTCCGAAGCTCTGATTAGTTCTGTTCTTTGTTTACTTCCTTCTATTTCCAGTGTTTGGAATTAAGAATGTTGCTTAGGTTACTGTTCTCTTTCCGTAGCTGTTTTGGTAGCTCTTGGGAGTTCATATATATAAATTTGAATGAAATGAAGGTTATGGTTAATATATGCACCTAAGAAGCTACAAAATTTGAGAACTTTTGCAAGTTTTTCTCTTCTTTTACTTAGCACTTTTGCTGTATTTCGTTAAGTGTTCTCTAGTTATTAGAAAACTTAGATATAGATGGTATGGTGAAGGCTGAATGAATGCCACTTGATTTTCAGTTTCTATTACGAGTGAGTTTTTAAGTTCCCATAGACTTGTACGTAGAATTTAAGCTTCAGAATTGTCATTCTCTCTAATGCAAGCTGGATAGTAATAGGTACCAAGAAAGAGTTTTTTTTTTCACTGGGGTAAATGATTCAATGTGAGGGATAGAGATCTCGTGTGAAATTTAGCTTTCTGTCAGCATATCATAAACCCCAAAGTTAATTGAATGTTTACCTTATTTAGAATTAGAGGCACAAATTGCTGTGATTAGGAGCAGAGCATGATGATTGTTCCTACTTTCTTCAAGCTGTTGTGTGTCTCTTAGGAACCTATAATGTGTGTTCGTCATGAGCATGTTTTTTGGATGGCATAGCAAGGTTCACAGGAAGAGGTAGGTCTGTTGGTTCATTTTGTTAGTTGAGTAATTGTGGTGCCATACAGGATGGCTTATACAGGAGTGTACATCGGGATTCCTCTCCTATGGCGCTGCTCCTGTACATTATTCTTCCTAACCTCGATTAAGGTTTTACTGTCTTCTTTTGCTTCCTTTCTAATTGTCTCTTCTTTTTGCTCTACCTATTGAGCTTGTGGAATAATATCAAGTGTAATTTTAGCTGACATGGATTTCATAATCATAAGATGTTTTGACGAAATTTCTGAGCTGTCTGCAGCAGTGCTTTTGCTAGATGCATTGAGGATCCAGCTTTTGGATGAGTAAATCCAGCTGTTTACTTGTGACATCAGGCATTGAATGTCCTAAGTGTTAGATATTTCTTTTGTGTTAATGTCTATTTTATTTTCTAAATGTTGCTTAATGTGCATGGTAGTGGATAATTTGCAATGAAACATATCTAAGTAACTATGAAACTTGATACAGATGACATCATGGCTTCATTTTACTTTGGTGAACATGGAGTTGGAATGTGGAAGTCGATAGCAGGTCCATGCTATGAGATTCTTGGTCCTGCTTTGCTCTTGCCTTGCCATGGACCAATATTATAACCCCCCCCCCCCCTTTTTTTTTCCTTTTCTTTTTTTCCCCTGATTAAACGAATTAACTAGCATTCTCTATTGTTTTAAATGTTCCTAGACATAATTAAAACTTGTAAAATCTTGTAAGGATTCCCATGGTGACTCAGTAAGTGATCTTGTATGTATAACTTATTATCATGGTTGGATGTTTGCAGGCATTGCTCCATTTCATTTACTGGGACACCTTACCGGATATGGAAGAGCTAGTGGGTTCAACATCAAAATGGGCTTCAAAGCTTGTGGCTCAGCATCTGCTTGCTGCTGCCGACCGTTATGCTCTTGAGAGAATGAGATTGCTCTGTGAAGCTAAGCTTAGTGAGGATGTTGCAATAAACACAGTTGCAACTACATTGGCCTTGGCAGAACAGCACAACTGTCTGCATCTGAAATCCGTATGCTTAAAGTTTGTTGCATTGCCGGAAAATTTAAAAGGTAGGGACTGTGAAAACCAATTCTATTTTAGATTCACTTATAACATGCTTAGGGAATGTCTAAATTGTCTCTCAACTTTTCCAGCCTCCTCTTTTCAATCAAGCATATGCAAGAGAATTGATTGTCACTCCTAGAATTTATCTCTAAAAGAGGAACACTTTTAATTTGTTTTTATGTTTTCTAAGAGATTGGGAGGAATGACCAAATTTGTTGCATTGGTTTCAGCTGTGATGCAAACAGATGGATTCGAGTATCTGAAGGAAAGCTGCCCGGGTGTTCTGACTGAACTGCTGCAATATGTTGCAAGAATCGGGGAGCATTCTGTTATTGCATGTGGATATCGAAGAAAAGAAGCACAGTTAGATGGTTCAGATGTTAATGGCCGGCGGGTCAAACCAAGACTACATTGATTTAGGGAATAACATGCTACTCATCCTTTGATTGGCAGGAAAACTAATAAAATAGAACAAGATAGCATTAGACATTTTTTGATTGTACTATTGGTGAATATTTGCAAATTTATAAGTTGAAGGTTGATTTGTTTCTCATCCAAAGATTTTGTATCGAGTTTGTTAATGATCTAAATGCCACAATTCATACTTTTATACAGATTCAGATGTGAAGATTAGCTCAGAATCTAAAGATTAAACATGCCACATGATGACCGGAATATGATATTTTAGACTTGAAGCCAAAAGAGAGTAAACAGAATAATTTTTAACATAATTCCCTTGTAAATATGCTCAACTTTTATAAATTGCTTATTGCAATTGCATGTTTATCTGGGAATGTGACAGCATCAACAAGAAGCCAAAGTGACAGAAGCAAAAACATGTTTCATTTTTAAGAACAAATATTAGATATCATTACAACAACAGAAACAATATAGAATAACTGCAAGCCGAGTTGGAGGGAAAAGGGTGATAATAAATAATAACATAAGTAGAGAGCTAACTTCATAAATTAAGAGTTCATTTTGCCTTCCCCTCAAGTCTGCAAGTTCACATAACCTGTTATTGACCTGGACCATAAAACCATGAGGTGAAGGGCAGTAGGCACAGATTTAATCTCTTTCAAATTTGTTCTATAAATTACAATTATAGCTTAATGTGGGTAGTTTGTCTTTCGTAGCCAGCTCTGCCGGAGCATGTAGAACATCACCTTACCGGATGACTCCTAGTAGTGGAGCGATATGGGATTAAATCATCACAGGCGTTTTTGTTGGCCATTGGTAGTTGATATTAGGTCAATACCACAGACTCCTGGATCCCCTGGGGCAGCAGCAACTTTCCTAGCCATGTACTGGGGTTTTGGCTGCAATTCTGTAGAACCTTCAACTACTTCATCTTCTCCCCTATCGTTTTTACAGACTGGATTTCTCCGTGGATATGAGTATTGAGTTGGAACTATAGGATTCCGAGTTATTCTTCGCTGTTCAAGAGCCTCGCCAGCGGCTACTGCCCCACAATTGTAACGCATTACTGATCCAACTACTTTCCCAGGTCTGGCAGCACCTGCTGTATTCATCATAATAAGTTACTAGGAGCAAATGCAGTGTTTGGGAGATGGAACAGTAAAGAGATGAGCAGTTTATATAAACTTTAATCCATGGCAGCTGCTTCCAGCAAATTGTAAAATATTTGCTTTCTATCTGTTATTTTAATCCATTTACTGGAACTTCCATAACAAACAAAAGAATGCCTTTAAAAGTGTAACATGTTAGGTTGTAAAATTATATTTCTGGCGCAACCTCAAGTGATTATCAGTAGATACATAACCTTTTGTTCTATGGAAAATGGTAAAAAAAATTATGCATTTATAAAACACCAATGAATCAACACTTGCCAGACAAAAAGAAAATCCATCACATACATCAAATTTTAAAAAATTATCGTCTCGAACACAACTATTTGTACACATTTAAAAGTAATAATTTGTTCATATTAATTCGCTAGGTTACTGTGGGAAGTTAGTGTAGGGGCTATTTCTGCCAGGGATTTAGATGAAATAAAGATAAGATGGCCTCTAAAATCAGAAGCAACAGTTATCATAACCATTTTTAATCTCAGTGAGATACAAGCATGCAATAAATATTGAGGAAGAGATATGAACCAATATAAAAAAAATGTGACAATAGATTTGGGGAACGATAAGACCAATATATATCCATCAAGAAAAACATTCAAACCTTGGATGCTTTGAGGAACTTGAAGGGGAAGCCTCGACATAGGGATTACAAAGCTTCTCTCTGCTTGGGGTTTTCAGTCTCCTTGATGGAACATTTAGATAAGTTATCTGTCATTCTGTTGAGTTTTGTACTGAATTATCTGAATATAATACACATTGCCTGCACACATTTTCAACAGGGTACTTGTCAGTATAAAAATACAAACATGGATAACGGAAGAAAATGTATATTCCTAAGACAATTACAAGGTTATGGGAATTGTAGTTTTAGATAGACTGGTTTTGATGGGTGTTCATTTTATTTCTACAAGTTATGAAGGGCTTGTGTATTTCTCCATTAACAAAATTATCTTTCCTTTCAAAAAATAATTGGTGAAAGTATGTAATTTTAGCACCAGTGTTGTCAAAGCGTGTGCCAACACACACCTGCACCTTATCACTATACACAAAAAGAACCTCAACCTTTTCAGGCGCAGGCCATTTGAGGTGAAGTTTTTGCAAGGCAATAGGCTTTAAAAAAGGCCACCTGATTGATGTTCCGTTAATTTCTCTTATTTTCATTTTTTCCATTTGAAATACCTTTACGAGTAAGAAAGGGATGATATTAAACCTTATACTTCTCAATATTTGAGCATTCAACAACAAACATTGAACAAGAAAATCATGCATTTTGACCAATAAAAAATTGCATGTTTTGTTGACAAATGAGAGACTAGTTTTACTTTAAATTTAGAGTTTTACATTTTAAATATTACATATTACGTTTTATATAGACACATTTACAAAAACTCAAACATGGTTCTAGTTCCCTTGACAACACTGTTTAGCACCTAAAATGCAACCCGGGATATTAACAGCAGCACACAAATTAGTTGATAATGGTACCTTGGTAAAGATGCATGTTGTCTCTCAAGAGGAGCTGCTGTGGTACCATTTCCATAGTGCTCCTCAAGGAAAGCAAACTGCTTCTTGAAATGGTCAACAGCACTGCATTCAGAAACACACTTACAAGTGACAGTCTATTCAATTAGGAGATTCAGAATTGTAAAACAATAATCTTCAGGAAAATGATCCATCAAATCAACACAGCAGTAGAACAAAATCTCTGATCTTGGTTAAAACCTAATTTCTATTTCCAAGCACAGCCTAAGTTCATGAAAATAATTGTCAAAGTGGGTATTCTCAAATGGAGGAACCCATTGATTCAGGATTAGGATGGCATACTTGCAGCTTCTTCAAAATGAGTGGAATCAGCTATATCAATGGAGGTTTTGTATTAATTTCTTGTATATAAAGGCTATATTCTATTTGAAAGGAAAAAATTCTATTTGAAAGTCAAAAAATTGATTCAAACTATCAAATAGCTTCTTCCCAACATACGAACCATCATAGTCGAGCACCAAATGTCAAAGGCAGAAGTCTATTGATTCCAAACTTGGATGGCACAAACAAATAGCTTCTTCCCAATGAGATGAACCAGGGTTCTTCCATTTCATGCAAATAATGGCTAAAATTCTCTTCTAAAGAGAAACAATATCAAGCAAAAGGAATCTTTTAACACTGAAGAACAATGGAAAGACTGCTTTTATAGCAGAACAGATAAATCAAAGCTGGTTGGGAAAAATATCCAGTATAGAACCGTAAAACGAATAATGGTTTCATAAGATGACATATATAGTTAAAGATGAGAGAAAATAGTTAGTTTAGAACAATACCTAGGATACATGAAGCCAGTTGGCTCTGATCCTTCCAAATACTCTTTCAACATTTTAGGATGGTACTCGAGAATTTCACGGTATATGAGCTCCCTAACATCTTCCTTTGTAATCCTACGCCTCTCGAACTCAAATTCCATTTTGGTAACTGGTTGAGCAGAAGGCTCCCTTTCAACTTTGGCCAAACCCTTAAAATATGGATCAGCTAGGGCCTGCCAACAAGGAACAAAATATCCATGTTAGGACACCGTAAATTGAAAAAAAAAAGAAGGTAGATGAAAAGTGATAAACACATACCTCTTCAGCAGTAGGTCGATCCTTGGGTTCAAAGGCAAGCATCCTTTCTAACAAGCGAACTGCAAGAGGATCTGCATTAGGGAACTTCTGGGAGAGTGGAATGGACTTTTTCTTCCGCATGCTGCTCAAGTACCTACGAGCTTTCTCATTACGTACCTGCTCAGACGATATCCATATCTTAGAAAAGAACAACTGATGCTGAATAGCTCTGGCTTAAAATGGGACAGTGAAAACAAATGCAAATGGTGCCGACATACCCTAACAATGGCTTCAGCAGATGGTGTTCCCAAAAGATCAGTCATCAGATCCAATTGATGGACAACATTTTTTCCAGGAAACAAAGGTTTCCCTGTTAAAAGTTCAGCAAAGATGCATCCAATGCTCCATATATCTATTGCTGGGGTATACTGAAAATAGAAGAAAACAGACCAAATGTGAATATAAGCATAAAAGTTTTATGAACGCATTTAGATAGGTCGACTAAAGTCGTTGAACAAAGTTTAAACAGCATTAAAGCAATGGTTTGGGCTAAAGTGAGTACTGCCAAATTATTTAGAAAATGAAACCAAAATCCTCATATCAATCAACAAGAACAAGGATAAAAGAGAGGGACAAGAGATTAAGCTACTTTCAATCAAATAAAATGCACCTTGGAGAAAAAGGATCCACACAATTCCGGAGCCCTGTACCATCTTGTTGCAACATAGTCCTAAACAGAAAGTGGGGAAATATTTAATTTGGAAACAAGAAACAAGCTTCTGGTTCTGCAAATTATATGTAAATTATTTCTTAAATGCAGCATCATGTAAAGAGAACCAACCGTCCAGAATATTGCAGTGGGGGTATCATTAAAAGCTACTCTTGCAAGTCCAAAATCACAGATCTTCAGTTTGCAATCAGCATTGGCTAAGATATTTTTAGGCTTTAGATCCCGGTGAAAAACATTTGCTACAGAAACAAAAACATTTAAAACAAGGGCATCAGAAGCAACCAACGAGAACTTGAAATTGCATAATAGCATACATTCTCAAATTGTTATCTACATTAAAACAAGATCAAATCAATAGTCTATGGGAAAAACCTGTGTGAATGTATTTCAGGCCCCGAAGAAGCTGATAAAGAAAAAACTGGTAATGTTCTGGGGTCAAATCATCATTTGCTTTGATAACCTGGTGTAAATCAGATTCCATAAGTTCAAATACCACATATATATCTTTAAATTCCCTTCTCGAAGGAGGCAACAAGATGTGCTTGATTTCAACAATGTCCGGATGACGTAGGAGCCTGAGAAGTTTAATCTCTCTGAGGATCCGGGTAGCATCAGATACATGTTCAAATATATCATTGATCTTCTTAATTGCAACCTTTTCTCCAGTATGTGTGTCATATGCAGAACAAACAACACCATAGCTTCCTTTTCCAATTACTTCCTCTATTCTATATCTGCTCCCCTCACCATACTCGGTGAAAAAATCTACATCCACTGCTGACTGCATAGAGAAGGTGAAGCATATAGTACGATCAATGATACATTTAAGTTTTACATCTTACAAATAGAATGTTCTACATAAAAAGATGAAGGATCACAACAAGGACATTATGAATTATTTCCGAGGGGGGGGGGGGGAATTTATTCGCCTGCAAGAAATGTTGTTTCTACAACAAGGACACTTCAAGAATTTACAATAATCAGAAGCAAACAAATAAAAAAAGGAAACTATAACATATAACTTCTGTTAGTCAACATCCAGAACATGAGAAACAGTAACAGAAATCCTAAGCAACCTATAATATCCAAAATGAAACAAAGTGGCTTAGAAGATGAGACATGAAACGTGGCAAGATGTTCCTTCCTATCAAAATACAGAGCTGCATCGACAATCAAGTCAACCATTTAATAACTTAAAATACATAAATTAAAGTGATCATATGAGGCAGATTCATCGACTAATAACCCAAACAAGGCCAGCATAATTTATTCCAATTAACACATACTATTAAAAAAAATAGATACCACTCCATTAGATCTTGCATACAAGCAAATATACAAACTATAAAAAAATGGTTACCTTTCTTCTCTGATCAGGCTGCATCTTAGCATCAAAACTTTGGGAAGAAAACAATTGGCATCTAACAGGAAACCCCAAAGTAAAATGAGGAACTAATTTCACTTTGCACTTAAAACCCAAATCAAAAGATCACAGAATATTGAGGGTCCAGTGAGACCAAAACCAAAATCCTAGAAAAGGAAAAATACCCAGAAGTCAAAACAGTTCCCAAAAGTAAAATATTAACCCAAACATCAAATATCACAATAAAAAAACAACCTTACCCAAAAATCTCCAAAGAAATGGTTTTGAGAGCAAACGTTCAAGTTCAAGCAACACTCAATATTCAGGTAGTTCGAGATTCTGAGGCAAAGGTAACAGCTTTTACTAATAACATACAAGAAGTAAAATGAAAAACAAAGATTGTTTTTTTTTTCAAAGGCTAAGAAACACTACAAGGCCAAAAGATGTTGGCTTTTGGCTGATGAGACTAACAACAAATTGAGCTGGAAAATGAGAGTCACTAGGTGACGAATCTATACGAGGCGATTAGCACTATAAAAACAAGAAGAAACAGTTAAATTATCAAGCTTTATTTAATAAAAAAAGATAAAGACTGAGTTTTTTGGGGGGGATTTGAGGAAAATTATTTTAGACCTCAAAATGAAAGAGAGAAAACTAAAAGGGACAGATCAAAGAAGAAAGGAAAATCTAAGAGACCTGTGATTCAAGTTGAAGCCTCTTTTGTCTATATGAAGGTGAAGGGCCCAACTGGAATTATATAATTTGGAAATAACATAATTAAAGCAATTTAAAGTAGGATTTAAAAGGATAACATAATCATTTTTATATTAAATGCCAATTTTGCCACTCATCTTTGGTAATATTTTCAATTTGCTTTTGCCTCCTTCTTTTTTTCTATGTTACCAAGGAGACGTTAATTCAAAGGTTGAATTTTTTTTTCAATAAAAAAGTTGAAATTTTATTGGTTTTTTTTTTATAATAGAGTAAAACTTTGATACACATACCGTGTAAATTTTATATAAGTTTGTGTATTTACACTATAAAAACTCAAATCCTAAATTCTTAACCCTAACCTTAAAAAATTAAACCCCACATTCTAAACTCTAAACCCTAAATTTTAAACATTAACCTTGAATTCTAAACCCTATAACATAAACCCCTAAACCTTAAACCCTAAACTAAAACCATAACCTCTAAAACTAAAAGGAACGTATAAACTAAAGTTTACACGGCCTATGTATCAAAGTTTTTTCCTTTATAATATGTATGTATTATTATTCAAGGAAGCAGTAACATGCAATTTTAGTGTGTTTTTTTTTAGATTTTAGGTTTAATTTTTTATTAAGTATAAATATGGTGTATGGATTCGAATTTTAGATTTTGTATTATTATATGAGTCGTATTTATTTTTATTTAAATTTACACATTCCGATTATTAGTTAACAGTGCATTGTAATTTTACCTTTGAGTGTTATTATTTGAATATGGTAGTGTAATTATATTTATACTTTCAATAATATATATTATTTTTGATCTGAAATTCAGTTACACATTGTAAAATTAGTTTTATTTTCATTTAAAATTATTAGATGAATGTAAATAGATAACTGAGATTAAAAGTGAAAAGATGTTCACGAGTTCAAAAAGAAGCGGCTGATATAGGTGCACAAATTTTTAATCTGAATCATTCATTTACGTTCATCTAATAAACGTAAAACCAACAATTTTTTCAATATATAAGTGGATCTTTCTCATTTTATTTATTTATTTTATTTTTTGTATAACTACCGGTATTTAATCCATTGATTGACTAATATAAATAGGGTAGTGTAGAGACTCATTATAGGATGAACCTTCCAACCATTTTTACTTCATTCACAATGTCAGAATTCGAACCTTTGACCTTTCTTAAGAGATATAGTCATTATCTTATTAGATCAATTAGTTGTTGGTTTAATATTTTTTATTGATCTAATCTGATCACCCGTTTTTTAATAATAATATTATTATTATTATTAGGAAAAAACTTTGATACATAAGCCGTGTAAACTTTAGTTTACATGTGCCTTTTAGTTTTAGGGGTTAGTGTTTTAGTTTAGGGGTTAGGGGTTTATGGTTTAGAATTTAAGGTTAGTGTTTAGAATTTAGGGTTTAGAGTGCGGGGTTTAGTTTTTTAGGGTTAGGGTTAGAAATTTAGGATTTGGATTTTTATAGTGTAAATATGCATGCTTGTGATTTTACACAAGCATGTGTATCAAAGTTTTACCCTTATTATTATTATTATTATTATTATTATTATTATGCAAACAGTATACATTTTAACTTACACAAACATATATATTTAGACCCTAAAATTATATCTAAAATTCTAAGTCTTAAAATCTAAAATCCTAAATTATAAAGTCTAACCATACAAACAAAATCATATATTTCTAATAAAAAATTTTAAACCTAAAATAAATTAGATTATAAAAACTAAAATTTATATAACTAGTGTATCATGTAATTTAATGTGTTTACAATTTAAAATAGCATGCTACGAAGAGCACGTGACGTGCTTGTTGGGCCACGCAATTCAACCGTATGATTGGGAGTAAAATGGTTACCGAGTTACAACTCAATGCCTCTCGCTATCCAAACGGATAATTCTACAATAGACGACATGTACCGTAATGTATCACTAATCACGTGTATCATAATGTATCATTAATCATTTTCATTAGTTTTAAAATTATAAGGACTAAAATTGTTATTATCCCATTTTTAAATAAAATTTTAAAAAATAATATTTATATTGTTTTTCAGATTTTTTTCTATTTTTTAAATTCAAAAAATAATAAAAATTTTATTACTATAATAATTACTACATCTACTTTAATTTAAATTTTATTGGAAAAATATGTTAAATAGGTATAATTTGTAATCTAATATTAGAATCAATCTTCATCTTCATAAACCCTAACAAAAAAACCCTAACCGCCGCCATTTCTGTCGCTGGCGATTGATCCTCTGCCGACATTGTTTCGCCCCTCACCAGCACCGGCTCCGGTCGATGTCGTCGTAGCCGAAACGAGCAGCTAAAGCCGTCGGGATTCACTGGCGTTTGGCAGCCTCCCCCTTTGATTGTCGCCGCCGTAAGTCGCCGTGAAACCTTCCCCGTTAACTATCGATTGCAGCCCCGACCAGTGCCGACGTCATGCATCTCTCGCCAGCGGGTTGCGAGTGATGCACCTTCACCCAAAACGGCTCTCACCTCCAGCAGTGAATCCTCCACGATTCGATCCCCACCTCCGCGGCTGACTAGCCGGCCAAACCCCCTTCCACGCCTTCGTTCATCGCGTCGTCCGGCCCAGGCTAGTGGCTGTCGATTGGGTGCTGGTGCTGGTGGCTGCAATTAGGGTTTCGAAACCCTAATGTTTTCAACAAATTTTTTAAAAATAATATTAAATTATTATTTTCTATTATTTTTAAATACTAATATTTAATTAAATATATTCAATATTTTTCATTAGACAATTATTAATCAAAGAATTAATGTTACTAACAATGTCCGATTTCAATCTTATTAGGTATTCTTTCGACTACTTTGCCGTTGATTGTCGGAGAAACCCAACACTGCGAGTTCAATTTTTCGTATGTAATTTTACTATAATTTAATATTAATTATTATAGTTGGTGTATTCATTATGAGAATTTAAAAATATAATTAAAATACAATATCGTCGTGTAATGTATAATATGTAATTTATCATTTTCTTACTTTTATTTTTTTAAAATTGCAGGGATATTAGAGACTATGGATGATCAAGAAATAGAAATTGAAGAAAATGAATTAGAATTTATTGATCACGATGAAGATGACTGCAATGATGACTTTGATGGTGATTTTAGAAAATATGGCAAGACCATTGATGACTTCATCGATGGGGATATTTGGGACAAGATTGGTAAAGAACTAAAAGATTACGATGAAAACGAAATGGACATGCTCAGGTGGACATCAATAGAAAATTGCATAGAGTTCTATTATACTTATGCAAAAGTTAAAGGTTTTGGAGTTCGAAAAGGTTAATCAGTAAAAAGCCGAATCGATGATCACTTAACTTCAAAGACCTTGATGTGTCACAAAGAAGGTCACAGATGAGAAAAATGGAATAATTTACCTAATCGAAGACGTGGCGCAAAACCAATAACCAGAGTTGGATGTCCAGCACATATTCAATTCAAATATCATGAAGAATATAAATTCTAGAAGGTTCAGAAATTTCATGCAGAACATAACCATGAAATGGCGAAGGCAACACAAGTACCTTATATCAGGTTAGTATGTGCTTATTGTGTAATGTGTTACTATTAAACCAATAGTGTTTATGTATTTAATGTTTAATGATTTTTGTAGGTCTTTTCAAAAAATTGGTGATGCAGATCAAATTAAAATTAGTAGCATGCACAATTCTGGAATTGCTCCAAATAGGATGATGCGAAATTTTGTGAATGAAGCTGGTTCTCTAGAAAATGTTGGATTCATACAAAAAGATTTGTATAATTTTATAGATAGAATCAAGCGAGAAGAAGTGCAAGATGGTGACGCTGAAATGGTGATGGCATATCTTTATGGTAAGAAAGAAATGGATCCCTTTTTTTGTGAGATATACAAGAGATGAACATGGGAATTTAGAGAAGTTATTATGGTGTGATGGAATATCATGTACTGACTATAAAGAATTTGGACAAGTGCTTTCATTTGATACAACTTACAAGTGTAATGCATACAACAAGCCGTTTGTGGTTTTGGTTGGTGTTAATCGTCATCGAAATAATGTACCATTTGGATGTGCATTAATAGTGAATGAAAAAGAAGACATATGTATGGATGTTACAATAATTAATTGAAGCGGGAGAAGGTTACAAACCGTTCACTGTTATTACTGATAGAGATAAGGCAATGGCAAATGCCATAGCTAAAGTACTTCTAGAGGCAAAACATAGATTGTGCTTATGGCATCTTTTGAGGAATGTAAAATTCTACGCCAACAAAAAAATTCACGAATGATTTATGAAGTGCGTTGACAAATGTAGAATGCAAACAGATTTTGAAAAGGCTTGGAACGACTTAGTTTGCGAACATAAATGTCAAGACAAGAAGTGGGTTAAAGATTTATATGAAGACAAAGAGAAATGAGCATAAGCTTATATGCGAGGATACTTTTTTGCATGTAATATATTTTGAAACACTTCAATTGAGTATATAGTTTTATTATTTTTATTGATTAACTAAAAAATATTATAAATTTTTATGTGCAGAAATGAGATCTACTTAGCGTTGTGAGTCAATGCATAGGACACTTAAGTCATTGCTGGATAGAAAGATAATGTTGTATCGATTTGTCAATTACTTTCATAAAGAACTAGATTCTTTAAGGTGGGAGGAAGGTTGTCAAGACTACAAGACAATAGATGAAAAACCATTTTGTGATGGTGTGTTGTCAACTTTAAAAAGGCATGCAACATAAGTATATACAAGAAATTGTTTTACTACTTTGTGCAAAGAAATGTCGTACAAGAGATGTTATTTGGTCAAAAAGTGTCTACCTTATGATGGTCGTATGTTATATTGGTTGGAGCATGGTGAAAAAAAAAATTATGGTACGTTGTAGCTAAAGATAACAATTATGATACCATGTATTGTTGTTGTATAAAGTTGGAGTCTATTGAGTTTCCATGTCGACACATATTTGTTGTGATGAAATATGAAAAAGTAAAGAAAATACCTCAAGGATGTATTTTGAAGCGTTGGACTATTCGTACAAAGAAAGATCTTGAATTAAAAAAGAACAATGTTGAGATTGAAGGTGATAATCCAGTAGCAGTTCAAGCCAGATATGCTAATTTAGCCTCTTTTGCATGAATATATGTCATCGTGCATCCCAGACATATAAAACTTTCAATGAAGTTAAAGATCAATTTGCAAAAATGAGTTTGAATTTGCAAGCGATGAAAGTGAGATGTAAAAAAGAACTATTGAAAATAGATTTCTTGGAATTGGCAATCCTATAATTTTTGAGACGGGGAAAGGAACACACAAGAAAGTAAAGGGAAAAGCTTCATCATCAGATCCGGATATTAAGCATGTTGATACACTCCAATTACCAACAATAGCTATGCACATGCCCAACACATACAAACATGGCGACATATCTGAGGTAATTACATATAAATGTATATCAATTACTTTTTATTGTTCTGTAATTTGATACTATTCATTTTCTTATTACAGGCTTCACATAGTCATGAATTAGAACATATGGAGGATGATCCAACTATTTTTGATTGGCAACCAAATAAGGATTGGTAGAGTGTAGATCATATAAGAATAAAGACTTTGGGTGTCGAAGTTGATTTATATATCTTTTTCGTTTTCTTTTATTGAACCTACGCAGTACTATTTTTGAGTAATTATAATTTTGGGCATTATTTTCCTCCTTTTGATGTCTGGATTAAACTATGGTTTAATCGAGCTATGAGGAGGTTTTTAACGAGGCCCTTATTTTCTTTTAAAAATAATTATACTATGATTGCATCAAATTTTCATGTCCAAATAGACTAAAACAAGTTACAGTGAGTTCGGGAGTACCACGGGCAATTGCTTTGACATCTACGTCATCAGACAAAGGTTTATCGAGTAAGTAGAGCTCCAAAATCTCTTGATGACCTCTTACATCTGGATTAGGGACAACAATTTAAATTAGGAGCAAATATAACAATAGTCCACAGCTAAAAGTACATAGCAGACCCTTCTGAATCTTTCATGCTTAAGTGATTTAAGCAAAAGTATAACTTATGACAAGTTTAAGTAAAATATTTAAGGGGTAGAATACATTTAAAACACAACTTGTGAATCTTTTGGTCCATCGATGTCTGCTTCGGAACGTAACAGTTAGCTGCACCGTTAGATGTTCAAAGCATTTTAACAAATGATAGAAAAAAGTGCATGTTAAGAACCTGGTGACTCTCCTGAATCTTGAACTTCTTTTCACTGTGGTTGCAGTAGGTTGATCACCTTGTAGCTGTTGTTGTTGATCGTTGCAGCTTGGTGCACTGCTATTGGAATGATCTCTTCGACGTCGTTTGATGCACTTCGTGTCGATTGCGTCGCCTTTGACGGTGAACAAATGAGTTCTCCGGGGGCTTGATTCGGATTTTGTAGTGACAAGTTCCATGGTTATAAAATCTCAAAATGTTAAGGGTGCTGGATGGCTGGGAAACTGAAAAATGGTGTTTTAGATTTTCTCGTAGGTACCCTCTCCGATTTGCTCGAGTTTTTCAAAACAGTCCATGCTTCTTGATCTTGAATGGGACGACTCATTTAGATTAAGCTGCCCTGCCCCTGCTATCGCCATCTGATTCCTTGATTAAGAATTAATACGCAGCTACTTCAACTATCTCAAATCCCTTAAACTTCATTTTTTTATTACTTTGGTAGTCCTCTTCCTCTTATCCCTCGTTGGTTTTGCTGTTATTTCATTCTGGCGTTTATTTCACACAAATTTAAGAACGTTTATTCCCAATAAAAGAACATTTAAGAAATAACTCTAAGCCGTAAGGATATGTAAGCAAGTGAAGTAATCTCAATATTTCATCGGTATTAGATAGAAGAAACTCGCAGAAGCTCCCACAGTTTCCAAGGACATAGAACTAGATGTAATTTTTAGTAAAAATAACATTAAAAGGAAGTAAGGTCATGCACCACAAGGACAAAAGTTGTAATGAGTCAAAATAATTTTCATGCTATATGCTATACACACACACATATATATACACATAAAGTATATTTCGTGCATCAGATGATTTAAGCCAAACCATAAACCTCAACAGACCCTTTAATTAGAAAGCCTAACACTAAATGTCATGTCAATGTAGAACATCGCCATAAGACATTTTCCAGTGTTAATTTGCAAACAACAGTTAACATATGATAGAAATTAATGATTGAAGAGTTGGATCAGAAGCAACCTCTGCCATAACTGTATTTTGTAGAGAATATTGATTGAGCACAGTTTAGTGAGAATCATTTCCATTATATAGAAATTAATGGAGAAAAATGAAGGCGTATGAATGTCGTGGTACCATGTGTCATTTAGCTTGTACCTACATCATGGGGGAATCAATACTAAATTGATTTTTGTATTACATTGATGCCAAGAAAAATATTTTATGCACTGACAATTAAAAAAATTGTTTTTCCACAAATGTTTAGTTTTTAGGGTTTAGAAATTAGAGTTTAAGGTTAGTGTTTTAGTGTTGTGATTATGTTTTAAAGTTTGAGAATAGATTTTAAGATTTAAAATTTAGAGTTTAGATTTAGAATTTAATGTTAGGGTTTAGGGAACTTAAAGGGACATGTGAGAGTTTTAGTAACTCATTTATGTAAAAGAAATTCACTGACGATATATCAAATTAAAAGGTTAAATTAAAAAGTATAGTCAAATAGTTAATTCATACGCACCAAAAACAATAATTTATCTAGTGTTCCAACTATTATTAGCCTAAAAGCTTTAATATTTTTCTAATTCAATAACAACTCCATTTTATGATAAATTCAAGTGCTACCAAGCTATATAGAAAGTGGCTAATTAACAATTAGCAAGTCATAATTTCGTATATCAAAATTATAAATATCAAGCTACTATAAAGTTGAATATATAACTTATTCAACATTAGTTATATTGGTATCGTAATTATGTCAACATCCAGAAGAATAAATATATAGTTGATTTCTTACGAGAATATGACCTCATTGAAACAAGAAATTATATCATAAGCCACCTGCCACATCATCTATAAGACCAAATGTAATTAAACTGAAGACCAAATATGTAATTATACAAATTTCTATTAACAACCACGTCAGTCCCTCCGTTAAATTTTAACAACTAGTGGTAAGAATATGTCCAATTAAATAGTTGGGTGGTCGAATTTTAAATTTTTATAGTTTGGTGGTCAAAACATGTAAGAACCAATAATAGTTGGGTGGTCATCCAAGTAGTTTACCCAAAATTTAAATAAAATATTTGAGAAGATGAAAAACAAAAAGGAAGCACAAACGCAATAGAACATTGAAAATTTCAAAAAAAATATCGGTTAATTCATACAAAAATAGTTCACTATATTTTAAGTAATGACAACTGAAGAACCCTTTGAATATTAGTTCCAAATAACCGAAGGTATATAAGTCCCTCATCATGGAATGTTTGTGAGCTTTCTCGTGTACGAGGTTTAAAAAGATTTTCATCATTGTGATTACTGGTAACAAGTTTTGCCAAACATTTCAGTCGTTCAATTCCCATCTCTTGCGTCTACACAATAAATATATAAGATTAACTTAATAACATTAAGACTATAAACAAAACTAAAGAATACACTTTATCGTGAATAAAATCTTTGCCCAATCACTATTTCGCTCAGCTTCTATATACTTCAATACATACATGCCACAATCATGCCTAAAGGAAATGTAGAATAGAAGATTAACTAGATATACTTAACATTTAATTAAGAAAGTTTCATATTGAAAAAACTTACATATTCGGTTGCTTCGGTAATTCTGGAAAATTGATTGGAAATTGTGCGAAACCTTTAAACAATTGACCAAAATAAGAATGTATCCCGTAAATATGTTCAATTTTACTCAACTGTTACCATAAATAACAGCGAAATAAAGAATTATTCAAAAGAAAATTGACAAAGGTTATACTAAACAAAGGAAATGAATAAGTACTTACTAAATCATGTACAATTCTTTTACGTTCTTTGTTGACGCCAAGAGAGTCTAATACGTGAATTTGTTATTCCACAACATTAGCAACCAATCGAAACCAATGTTTACCATTTTCATCGTGTAAAGGCAAATATACCTAATAAATCACGTAAAGTGACAATTAATAACATATAGATATGAACAAACAACATACTATAATTATACCTGTTCAATATTACTACTATCAACCGGCATAAAACATTCTATCCATCGACAAAGAAATGTTAAAACGTTTTTCTCTAATCCCTTCTTGCCATGATTTGAATAATATTCAAGGACTCTGATCTATCAAAAAATTAAAATATCAATAGATTTGAAATTATGTACTTGAAAATTTATTTAATTTGTTTTACCTGGAATGACGTAGGCAGATACATTTTTCTTGGCATAGGATCTTGTCTTAAGTGCAAATCGTACACATATATTAACAATTGCCTTCATCTTTCGATGAAAGATTACCTAAACTTTTTTCCCTTAATGCTCCACCATGTGTTAATTCATCATTCAATGATTCTAGACCTATACTTTTGTTTTCCTTGTTAAAAGTTTCCTTCTCCGATGAAATAACATTACTCGGTATAAGCGTAGGCAAAAATTTTTCTAACAGACCACCTATATTAACAATTGCCTTTTCAATATTTTGCATTGAACCAATTATGATCTCTAACTTGTTCATCACTTCCTTATGTTGCACAACATCAATTTCTTCCTACATATAAATAAATAAATAAGTATTTAAATCATAATATCATATAAAGAATAAAGAACAACAAAACTTCACTAAAACAACAACATAAAAATTTAATGAAAACTGTAAAAGTTGAAAAAAAATAAAATTATTTCAAGATGAGAAATTCAATATTCTAACCGTAAAATTAAACATGCGTTTTTTCTAATAATAAAAAAGAAAATACATGAACATTAATATTTTTTTGAATTCGTCACGTGATTTCGTTCCATCATTGCACTTTGTTTTGAAGGGGTCAAATTGAGGTCCATCATCTAATTCAAAAGAGCATAGAACAAAATATTATATTTTTTATTTTTAAATAGTTTATTTTTTAATTAAAGCAAAAATAAAATTGATAAAAAAATTAAATTACTTTTGATGCTTTCAAGAATTATAGTTAGAACACGACGAAAAATTGAACTCGCGGTGTTGGGTTTCTCCGACAATCAACGACAAAGTAGTCGAACGAATACCTAATAAGATTGAAATCGGACATTGTTAGTAACATTAATTCTTTGATTAATAATTGTCTAATGAAAAATATTGAATATATTTAATTAAATATCAGTATTTTAAAAATAATAGAAAAATAATAATTTAATATTGTTTTTAAAAAAATTGTTGAAGACATTAGGGTTTTGAAACCCTAATTGCAGTCACCAGCACCAACACCTAATCGGTAGCCACCAGCCTGGGCCGGACGGCGCGATGAACGACGGCGTGGAAGGGGGTTTGGCCAGCTGGTCAGCCACGAAGGTGGGGATCGAATCATGGAGGATTCAATGCTGGAGGTAAGAGCCGTTTTGGGTGAAGGCACAACACTCGCAAATCGCTAGCGAGCGAGGTATGGAGTCGGCACTGATCGGGGCTGTAGTCGAGAGTCAATGGGGAGGGTTTCACGGTGACTTACAGCGACGACAAACAAAGGGGGGAAGCTGCCAAACGCCAGTGAATCCCGATGACTTCAGCTGCTCGTTTCGGCTACGACGACGTCGACGTCGATCGGAGCCGGTGCTGGTGAGGGGCGAAGCGATGTCGGCAGAGGATCAATTGCCGGCGATAGAGATGGCGGGGGCAGCGGTGGTTAGGGTTTTTTTGTTAGGGTTTATAAAGATGAAGATTGATTCTAATATTAGATTACAAATTATACATATTTAATATATTTTTCCAATAAAATTTAAATTAAAGTAGATGTAGTAATTATTATAGTAATAAAAAAATTTATTTTTTTTAATTTAAAAATAGAAAAAAAATCAGAAAAACAATATAAATATTATTTTTTTTAAATTTTATTTAAAAAGGGGATAAAAACAATTTTAGTCCTTATGATTTTAAAATTAATGAAAATGGTTAATGGTACATTGCGATACACGTGATTAGTGGTACATTGCGTTACATGTCGTCTACCGTAGAATTATCCTATCCAAACGTATTAATATAGGAGTTATTTTGTTCATTGTTTTGATTTTTGATGATTCTAATTCTGAACGTTTTATTTTAGACTAAAATTATTTTTTATAGATAAAAGTTATTATTCAATTAATGATTTATATTTTGAGATATGACTTGACATAATGTCGCGTCAGCTAAAATATTTTTATATTTTATATATATTAAAAAAAATTATGTTGCCGCTATCGTGTCATTCTGTCAAGTTAATACATTTGTCCATATTACACTGCCACGTTATAGTACAATGCTATGTAAGTTTGCTATATCATTTCAAGACGTCGACAATTAGTTGACTAATGAATTTCATAAATGAATGAGTTATTTTGGTTCAAAATGAAACCGTAAGAGTTAAATTGATTTAAAAAATATAATTTAAAGTGATTATTCAGTCAAACATTATAAATATTTTTTTGATATTATATCATTTATCCTCATACACCTATCTAATGTTAGTGTCCTTTAATTTGATAGGGACGGGTACTAAAAACAAATAGGTTATTTTCTATTTTAATTGGAATGATATGATTTAATAATTTTCATACTAAAATAATGATAGAGTAATTTCGGTTAATTGTGACCTAAGGACGGAGACATGTTTGAGGTGAGAGGGACTGTGCTCCAATTCCATTCAAAATAAAAATTTATCTTTAATTTATATGATAAATTTTAAAGAAATTATGAGATAATTATAATTGTCTTTTTCAAGAAAAATATGGTTTATCCTCAACCTGTTATTCTGATTCGTCCGTATTTTGTTTCTTGATCTCTTTAGTATCAATGAAATGTTGTGGATCTAGAATTTTTATATAGCGAGTTCAAAATAGAGTATGAAGTACGGAAATTTTCGTACCACTATAAATTAAGTAGGGTCAGTTTTAATATTTCTTACGAAAATTTTATATTAGCTCCTTAAAAACCTTATTTAACTCTTTAAAAATTTCATACTTAACAAATTAAGTGGGGTCAATTGACCCCCACAATTTGAACGTGGATCCACCCATATATACGGTATTACGATTTTTTGACAAATTCTAATTTTAATCTTACCTAAAAAAATATCAAATTTAAAATTTATGACTTAAGGAAATGCGATGAAACAATAATAAACTGTAATAAAAAAAAATCACATTTAATATATGTGGGTGAACTGTAATGTTGGGTACCAAACTTTCTTTACGGCGTCAAACACATGGTGTTTAGTAAGTGCCAGCTAGTCTTCTGATTACCGTCTCATTTAGGGTATGCATTTAATTGAATCGAATTAAATTAAAAAATAAATTAATCAAATTAACGAGTTATATTTTATAGTATAAAATTTTATTTTATTTTATTTTATTTTATTTTCAGGTAGAGTCGTTTTGAACATGTGCAAACTATGTTCCTCAAATTTGAATCACTTAGATAGTAAGGAACAATATCATTCTTTATTACCAATCAATAAACTCTACAATTTAACTTTAAATAAAAAATTGTTTAATAAAACATACACTTTACAGATAAAATTATTCAAATTATGATCTCCTAATATAAACACTAATTTCTTCTCCACAAAACCCCTCGTTGAATTCCATTTACTCTTATTTTATAAGATATACTAATAATTTTAACACCAAATATAAATATTATCTAAATCCATAAAAACAAAACAAATGTCTATAAATATCTGAACTAACAATTCTAAATACCATACCTAACAACTCTAATGATAGTATATGTAAAAAGGTTAATAAAGTGCGACAAGCCTAGAGTGCGTTAGGGTCGCGGTGTGGTTCCAACTGAAAATATTATAAAATATAGAATTTAAGATTGAAAATGTTATATTTTTTGATAATATTTTAGGTTAGTGGTTAAGTATCGAAACTTAGTTTTGAGTATCGAAACTTGTTTATAAGTACCGTACTTGTCGAGAGACTACCAACCTAAAATGTTATAAAAATATATATTATTTTAAGTTGGTAGATAATATTTTAAGTTCTGTATTCTGTAACATTTCGGTTGGTGCCGTACCGTAGCTGCATCATAGCATATCGTATCCCATACCTACCCAAAATGGCATTAGATGTAATTATCATTTTTAGTAAGGATAACATGAAGAAAAAAAAGTCAGGAAATGGAAAGTGCTTATAAATGAGAAAAAGAAAGGGTAATTAATCTATAGTTCTATACATTGGAGATGGAAACTAAAAGTTTTCACAAATGTTTTAATTATAGAATTTATATATCTAATTTAGTGTGTAAGGTTTAGGGATTTAAATTTAGTGAATGTGGTTAAAATTTAGAGTTTATGGTTTATAAAAAAAATTAAAGTTTATGAGTTAAAACCTAAATCTTTCACCGTATTACCCTAAAACTTAAACTCTATCATTTAAACTATAAATTTTAACTACTATCTCTAAATTCTAAATTTCTACATCTAAATCCTTAAACTCTAAACCCTAAAACTAAAATATTTATAAAAACTTTTAATTTATACCGCTAATGTAGTAAATATAAATCCAAAAAAATTAAAAATATGTAAGAGCAAATACTACCTTATAATCATATTTAAATTATTAAAAAAATCACATACGAAAAATAAAAATAACAATAAAAAGAAAAAGATAGGGAAGGTGGCGCCCTTGCTGTTTCAGTTACGTGTGTGGGACCCAAAAGTGACAGGCTGACAGCCAGCGCTTGCTTGGATGGGTGACCGAGCGTGCCCACCACTTGCCATCGTAAGCACCGTGGGGTCATCCCCTCCTATTAAGGCCCGCTAGCTGTGAGCCCGTGACTACCAAGCAAGCTTGTCGGTTATTATACAGTTTTAGGGGCTAATTAGTTTGAATTTTCTCTTTTGAGAAAAAAATTGGACAAAGATCCCTCATAGAAGAATATTTAGAAAAATACTCTCAATTCTGTCCACGTAGGAAGGCCTCGCATCCTACAGGATGTAATTTTCAGACACGCGTCACCCAACATGCGACTTCAAGTACAGGTGGATTATATTATCTATTAATTCAAGACAGAAAAATATAATTAAAAGTCGCATCTGCTAGGACGCGATTTTTGCGAGATAATCAGACGAATCGGTGAAAATTTATTGACTTCTCGAAACGGCGAGATACAAGGAACTCGCGTTGCAAGGAACGCGACTTTTTCAGCACGGAAATCGCGTGCGCAGGACGCGACTTTTGTGTAATTCTCTTCTTAAAACAAGGTTCGATCATCATGTTTATGTTGTTTTTTTATTGTGTTTGGGGAATTATTTTTCGTAGGTATATACTTTTACAGCGTAGTACTGATATATCTCTTGAAAATGGTATGAAAATCGACGTGTATAAAACATTATAAGGACCGTAGAAATTGCGTTAAAAATGCTATATTACCATGTTTATTTGCATGAAGAACATGAAAACTTGGGTCGATAGTCATGTTTTAGTTGATATTGACTACGTTGCGGGTTGTTTCTCCGTGTTAATTAACATTCACGTCGTAGTACGGTAGCACATGCTTACAATAGTTCAAAAAACGGAGTGTATAAGGCACCATAATGGATGTAGAAACCACGTTAAAAACGCTATCTAAACATGTTCAAAAGCCTTGGAAATCTTGTAAACATGTGTTGTAGTCAATTGGAGTCGACTTTGTTGTATGTTGGGGTATATTTTTTCTTGTTATTTAACTTTCACGTTGTAGTATGAGGACACATGCTGACAATGGTTCAAAAATTAGAGTGTATAAGACATCTTAAAGGTAGTAGAAATCGCGTTAAAAACGCTATCTAACCATGTTGAAAAGCCTTAAGAAACATGGGAACATGAGTTGTAGTATAGTTTGAGTCGATTTTGTAGTATGTTGGGGTATATTTTTTCTAGTTATTTAACTTTCATGTCTAGAACGGAAACGCATGCTTACAATGGTTAGATTATTAGTGGAAATATGAGAACGAAGGAACTTAAGAATTATTAAATTTTTTTACTTAATAATATATGTTCATAGTTAGAGTATTATTGTGTTCATTTAATTCTGATATTTTGGTAATCAGGAATAACAATCGGAGCATATAAGGTATCTTATTGTGGTACTTAGGAATAAAACAATACATTTAGAAGTACAATTAGTTCACTCGAGGGCGGGTCCTATGAGGACATTTTCTGATGTCGTGTCCACTGTTCCTACAATTAATGCACAGCCTAGGTTGTCTAGTTCGTTCTCGAGGAACCATATCCTCGGCATAATGAATCCTAGTTGAGCTTGGGCGACCTTTTTTCTTGCGTTGCAGGGATTCATCTGGTCGTATCTTAGGTTCATCGGCATCCACTTCACAATCACGTTCATTTTCGATTAGAGGAAACTTGGATCGGTATACATTGAATACGTTTTCAAGTCGGTATAAAGGATCAACGAGTTTTATTGCGTCGAAATGAAAGAATGCACATGCAGCAAAAACGTGCGCACACGGGTACTTGAATGTCTGGAAAACACCGCAGTCGCATCTTTTTAGTTCTAGATTAACAACGTAATTGTTCTGCGATATTCCTTGCAGCGGCTGAGAAAATTTAGTAACCGTAAAGCAATGTTTGTGATGAGAGAAGCATACTGCACCTATCACGTTTGTGTGCGCGCGGTATATTTGAAATTTTTGTTGGAGATCTGGATGGAATGTGTGGCCACCTGCCATCTAATTCGTTGCTTGTTTTCTGAGGTTTGCGAAAAGTGTAGCGAGTCGATAATATGTAATATTGCAACCATTTCTCGCTCGGGATATCAAGAAGATAGTTATATCCAGCTAAATTTCTATCTCTCAACTCTTATAGCAGCTCTTGAACCTCCTCTACTCGGTGTGCGTTGCCTATTCAATAAAAGAGAGAATAGTTAACGAGAAATAATAGTAAAAGGCATATTAATTAATAATTTTAAGAGCGAAAGGCCTACCCATGCGAAGAACCATTATACGCTCATCGTCATTCTTTTATCTCTGGTAGTAATTGGCAGCAATGTGCTGTAGACAGTACCGGCGATGAATATACGGAGGTTGCCAAGATTGACCCAAACGTTCGATTGATCCCTATATCCCTACGCCTCTATATGAAATAATACATATCGCGTATTCTCTTAAACGAAGAACCCGGAGGAGGACATGCGTACGCAGGTTGGTGAAAAAAAACGTCCACGAAGGGATATCTTCATTTTCAACGATTGCGAATGCTACAAGAATGCATTTTCTATTACCGTATTGTGCAACTGCTAGTGGGAGGATCTGAGTGTATTTTCCATACAAGAATATGCTGTCGATCTGCAGCATTGGCTTGTAGTGTCGGGAAGCCTTAACGTATTGCGGGAATATCCAGAAGAGGCGGAAAAATTGGTACTCCCCAGCTACGACCCGTTTATTGTAGTATCTTGGCTTTGCCTCAAATTGCATAAATGTTTCTGGGTTGTATTTCTGCATAACATTCAGCCACGTTCGTAGCTCATTGTATGATTCCTCCCACTAGCCATATAGTTTTTAGATGGCACAAAATCTTGCAAACCATGCCTTATCGTATTTTACCGTGTATGTGAAATGATATTTAATCGAAGCTATACATACCGGTACAGATACGCGTGGATTTAATTTAACGAGTGGGAAGATATGATCAACAAGCACGTGCACATCCAAGTTAGGATGATCTTGACTCAAGTTTGCCATGGAACATCTGTGAGGTCCCTCGTATCTCGTTATCTTCTAGAGGTTGTGCATCATCTTCAAACGTGATACATGAACCCTCCAATTACATCATTCATTCTTGTGAGAAAATTTAGTGATGTATTTTTCCGCTTCAGTTTTCTTCACTATGCACGTAACTGAGTTACGTATATTGTAGTGCTTGATCGTAGCCTCCATCAGGTTTTTAGTCGTGAAGACCATTCCACGTCTAAGTTCACCATCATTCCGTTTGTTGAACATCTCCAACTGTGGGTATTATGGAAATTCTGTAGCATAAAATCCTTCCATATCCATTGTTGTGAAGTGTGATGGTGGATCATCCTTCAAAGTAGTGTCTGCATCATCCTCCGAGGTAGTGCCTGCATCATCTTCCACATTTATGGGCTCGTAAAGGTCTGGTGGTTCTTCAGGAAATAAAACCATCTCGTCATCTTCAGGCCTAGGCTCCATAAGTGGTTTCTCATCATAAACATCCCCTTCAAAACTGAATAGTTTTGATTCATTGGCAACATGTACCCTGCCAGGTTTTGCGGCTGCCACCCAATGAGGAGACCGTTGACGAGGCATATGCCCAATATCTAGGTCCACATCAGCAGCGTATGAATGTCTTCCCATCAATGAGAAATCAAATATGTTTACTTCATTGGGGATATAAGTTGAGTGGCATCGTGAAAAAAATCATCAAACTGGTAGAACTCTTCATTATTAGACAGCCCCGTAGATGATGACAACCCTACACCGAGGATATATATTGAGTGTCTTCCGTATGAGAGATCATCTATGTTTGCCTCACTGGGGATATAAGTTGAGTGCTGCCCGACTAATAAAAAATCAAATGGGTTAAACTCTTCGTGGTAGGACGACAGCGTAGATGATGACGCTCCTACACCTGCACTGTATGAATAGTATGATGAATGTTGTGTTGGTGGTATGTTGAGATCTAAATTGAAAATGGCTGCGCAAGAATGCCTTGGCCTGGAGGTAGAAGGCGATGCAACCTCGTCATTGCCCGTACTTAATGAGTTGAAGTGCTTTCGCAAACTTGATGTTGGACTATTAGCATTTAGGTCGAAGTCAAGATTTACACAAAGCCAATTTGGCACCGCAGTCTCCCCTTTGACGTTTCATCCAGAAAATGTTACGAAGAGCTCTATGGGTCATCCCATGAAACAACCGGTATTAGTCTCCAGCATCATTTGCACATCTCTGTCGTTCTGAACATCAAATATTGTAATATACAACGAATTTAACGATGAAGATAGTTGATACCTCAATGACTGTAATTTCGTTCCGGAAGTATGTGGAACCTTTCTCGTTATCGCTCGCTTAAACCTTTGATACGTTATTCCCATCGGAATCTGTATGGTAACATTGTTGGGGGACTGGAATATGACACCAATTTTTGCATTAGAGATCATCTCACCATCGTAGTATACTACAACTGCCACTCCTTTTGCCATTGCTGAAACTAATAAACAGTATTTCTTGTTCGTAGGCAAAGTGATTTGAAGTTGTGTTATTTCTCCATTTTATGTACCTATTTTTCGGACGTATCTTGACGCGACTTGTCAAGCACGTTTCGAGGAAGTTTTGACCCTGACCAAAGATGACCCTCGACTAAAGACAGCATCTTGTACATTATTGGGTTGGGGTTAGCAACATTGTAACCGGTCAATGTACCCCTACACATATCCTCTATTCGTTCGTGAAAGAAACCGTGGGTTTTGAGGTTTATCTCATTACTCTCTATTTTATACCCACTTTCATCATCAGCGAACATGGTGAGAGCTTTGACCACGATTACGTGCGACAGTCTTCACCTAGCCTCCACGATGACGGCATAAAAATAAGTAACCCGACACTGTCAAGCGAATTCTAAAAGGACTGCGAGCACTTTAAGAAGACTACACATTTTTCAGATATTGTGATTTGTCGTTCATCTTGATCACAAATACGGTACACACATCGTACCGCAACTCCTTACCTACCAAAACTCTCTTTTGCATCATGCAACTACGAATAGCAACAAATCACAATGCCCGAGAAATCTCTGTGCAGAAATATTTTTCGGGTACACGATTTGTTGTTATTAATAGCTACAACAAGAGCGAAGTATCTGGAACCGTGGCTTGTCAGGGCTACTTATAGCCCCTAACTCGCGTTCTGTAGAATGCGATTTGGCCACTATTCCTAAGGTGTCATAGAAGTCGCATTTTGTAGAATACGACTTTGTCTAGGATTTCTGACGTGTCAGGAAAGTCGTTGTCTGCAGAACGCGGCTTTGGCAAGGATTCCTAACACGTCAGTAAACTTACATTTTTTAGAATGCGATTTCCACCTGGTACGGAAAAAATAAGAAATATATATATATATACTAATTAAAAAAATACAAGTATGAATTTAAATATGAAAAAATAACGGTAACAAATAGCTGAATATATATACTATTTAAAAAATAGCTCACTTGGTACTTACTACATAATAATTTAATAACTAAATAAATAAACATTACAATTCAATTTTTGCAAAAACCATAAACTACCAATCACGCCTATGTCCACCGATACCACAACGCGGTGGACGCCGAGTTCGATCGAGATTGCGTCAGGGTCGAGTAACATCAACCGGCTCATCCTCATCATCGTCGTCGTCGTCATCATCATCATCACGGTAGTACCATTGGTTCCAGCTCCAACAGTACCATTCGTTCCACCGGGCTTGCTAAGATAGAAAAAAGGTCCGCGGTGGCATTTGTTGGACAATCCCGGTTCCAAAAATGGTCCTCACTAGTAGAAACTGCATGAAGGGCACGTAGGATGATAGCTCGAGGCCCCACTCATCATCGCCGCAAACTGACCATAGGGGTCTGACACAGAAGGTGTGAAAAAATCTTCGGTCGGACCCGAGCATGGCTGGAACAATAACTGCATCGAATGCATGAAGTTCTACTATGGCATCGGTGGTGGGGTGGCATACGATGGTGGCGATAATGGTGACGGTACTTCGGAGGTAGCATGACGGCTTCGATGGGATGATGACGCACCGGCAGATGCGTTCTGTGCTCCTCTTGTATGCTGAGACCGTGGGCGGTTGCATTGCTGACGCCAGTGGATGAACGATCGCTCCTCCAAAGTCAGAATAAATGGCTTTCCATTCGCCAAAAACCACTCCTCGTAGTCATGGCTGACCATCGTATCAAACATACGGTACTCACGTTGGGGTTGCCATCGTGGATTCCCCATGTCCCTCCAGTGAGTGATATAGTTTTGGTGGTGCACCGAGCAATCAACATATCCAACAATATAAAAATTTATTATTCTTTTTAGATATGAATTACGTTAAAGTTAATAAAAGAATGCGGTAAGTATATCAATATTACCCCGGGCTTCCCCTGTTGTGTGAGTTTGTGCAACTCGTCCAGATTTGGAGGGACCGCAGGAATAGGTTGGAAACAACCGAACTGCCGTAAGACGTGGTCAATCGGGTTCCACTCAACTGTAGAGTAGCAAACGAGTGGTACAGTGGCCGTCCAAAAAATCTTCGTCTCGTTCAAAAATTCTGGGATGCACTCGTGCACTTTCGGATCCTCGTACGATGTTCATAAAAACTGTACAATATATAATTAAAGCTAAATATTTTTTTAAAAAATAAATACACCAAGACTAAACTGTTACCCGATTATTCGCGAATTCATTCTCAATATCCTGTCTGATAACATCTAGACTGCTAGCAACACCAACATGGGTTAGAGGACCGGTCCACCTATAAAATAAGACGTATAATACAAAAATACATTTATTAAAAAAACTAATTTTAATTATAAAAATTTGTATATTTAAAAAAATAAACGATTTTCTTACCTCCGGCCCAGCGGAAAAACATATGGAGTAGGCTGCCTAAGCTGAGGGCATAAAAGTGGCATCCTCCACCACTCCCAGGACTGGAACAACGTCAAACAACCTCTAATCTAACACTTCTTAGGATCGGTGTTCTTACACAACTCCCTAAATAGACATGCCAGAACTGCGGATCCCCAGCTCAGTTTACCGGCATCTTCAAAATCCCCCAGATGCCGTAACCAGATCATGTGCACTTTGTTGCGGGATTTGTTAGGCATCAATACCCCTCTGATCATCAGTAAAATATAAGTGCGAGCATATGCCTAAAACATGGAAACATATATTAAAAAAAAATTCTCGCAACCACTTCATTTTCAGTAATATTCAAAAAATATAAGCGCGACCATATGTACAGATTTTAATTATTTCAATAATATTCAAAATAAATAAATTTCTTTTACCTTCCTCATGTCTTCGTTCGTGTCAGCGGGTAAATTTGTAAAATTTTCCCGCAACCACTTCAATTTCAATTTTCCACCATCAAAGCTCTACGGCGCAACCCCTAGCCAATCCAAACATAGGGCATGCCAATCCAAAGTACCGGGACCACTGATCACCTCTCCATCAACAGGTAAACCCAGGATATACTAAACGTCCTGCAGGGTGATCGTCACATCGCCGCAAGGAAAGTGGAATGTGTGTGTCTCCGGCCTCTACCTCTCCAAAAGAGCATTGATCAAATCAATGTCTAATTCGCACCTCCAATAATTTTGGATGCGCGTAAAAATTTGACCTCCTCCAAATACGGTTCGATCAATGGATCCGATAAATTTGACACCCGATTGTAAGACACCTCCAGACGTCGTTCCTCCCTTCCCTAAAAAAATTAAACATGCATAAGTATAAATTAAACTACATAAAAAATTATATAACACTTACATACATAAAATTAGAATATATAATAAAATAAAAAATAAACAAAATTAAAGTAGATAAAACTTAAGTGTCTCCGATGATAATCGAACACGTGCTTGTGATCCAACCTTATCAATCCCGCCATTATATCAAACTCGATAAATCAAACAAAAAACTGAAAGAAAGAAGATTTGAGGGAAAGTGAATTGTGTTGTGGTGGGGTAAGAAGGGGGTGTGAGACCAATTTATAGTGGTAGTCGCACCGGTTGGGGTGCGATGATTTAATGGAACTCGCACCCTGCATAACGCGAGTTCTGTTAATCGCTTCGTACAAGATGCGACTTTCTTGAAACCCTAACGTCGTCAATAAATTTTCGATCGTTCTGTAATTAATAACGCAAAACTCGCATCCTACAGGACGCGAGTTCTGTTTAATATTTTGAAACCCTAACGCCGTAAATAATTTTTCAACCGTTGGGTATTAACGCAAAACTCGCACCCTACATGATGCGAGTTCAATTAAATTTCAAATAAAAATTTATATTGTCATTAAATTTGATATTAAATTAGAACACACATTTAACCATTTATCTTACAAATCAAATCTAAATTTTAAAGATATTATATTCTATTTATCTTACAAATCAAATCTAAATTTCAAAGAGATTGTATTCCATTTATTATAATTAAATTTCAAAGAGATTGTATTCCATTTATCTTACAAATCAAATAAAAAACACATTACTTTTAACCATTATCATATTAATTGGAACACTCTTTTTTTAATTAATATTAACTTAATTAATAGAACTCGAATCTTATGATTAATTTTAAAAATTATTCCATTAATCGGAACAATCTTTTTTTAATTAATATTATGGAACTCGAATTTTGTAATTAATTTTAAAAATTATTCTATTAATCAGAACACTCCTCTTTTTATAATTAATATTAATTTAACTTAATCTACTCTATATAATTAATTTACAGAATTACACAAAAGTCACGTCCTGCGCAACGCGATTTCCGTGCTGAAAAAGTTGCGTTCCTTGCAACGCGAGTTTCTTGTATCTCTCCGTTTCGAGAAGCCGATAAATTTTTGCCGATTCGTCTGATTATCTCGCAAAAGCAGCGTCCTAGCGGAGGCGACTCTTAATTATTTTTTTCTTTCTTGAATTAATGGATAATATAATCCACATGTACTTGAAGTCGCGTGCTAGGCGACGTATGTCTGGACGCGAGTCCTTCCTACGTGGGCAGAATGAGGAGTATTTTTCCAAATATTCTTTTTGGGGTATTTGTCCAATTTTTTTCCTAAAAGAGAATATTCAAACTAATTAGCCCAGTTTTAGGCTTGTTCCGTAAGTAACAGTGTGTTCCAATATATATCATTTCGAATTTATACATTTTATTTAGGGCAAATTACCTATTTAGTAACCCATCTATTTCTGTCTATCTGTTTTTGTCATCTAACTGTTATTTTTGACAAAATCTTATCTAACATCACATTTTTTTATATTCTGATCATCGATTATTAAAAAAATGAATGTCGATACTGACATGATATATATTTATTTCCTTTTTATTTTCTCTTTCATCTTTAACACCTCATTGCTGGAATAAAACTTAATAAAATATTATTCAACTACTAAACAAGGGACTCAAACCCTCAACCACTGAGCTAAACATGTCTTTGTTCCATTGGAAACAATGTTTTTTTTTTGTGGTGGCAATTTAGTATAACTTAAATACAAGTTTTGGTGAAAATATCTCCAATAACCTACTTAGCTCTGTAGTTGAGTGCTTGCCCTCTTTCTCAAGATGTTGATGTGGGAAAAATGATAATATGATTATGAAATTGTAACATTCAAAAATTTAAGGATTAATTTAAATGAGAGTCATATTTTGAGAATGAAACTGGAATATTCAAAAGTTTGGTGACCAATTTAGAACAAGAGTTATAATTTGATGATAAAATTGAAATATTTAAAAGTTTAAAGATCAATTTAGAATAGAAGTCAAAGTTTGGAAATTGTTGTTCAATTAACCTTTTTTAATAGGGAAAATATCTCATGCACTGGCAGTGGAAGCAAAAAGTTTTCACAAGAGCCTTAGTGTTAGCATTTAAGGACTCTGTTTAGGGTTTAGGTTTAGGGGTTTAAGTGTATGAGTTTATAGTTTAGGGTTTATGGTTAGAATTTAAGGTTTAGAGTTAGAATTTAGTGTCGAAGGTTAATGTTTTGGTTTAGGGTAATATGGTTAGGGACTTACGTTTTAACATATAAACCCTAAATTTTAACCTATAAACCCTAAATTCAAAACTCATACACTTAAACTCCTAAACCCTTAAACTAAAGTGCATGTGCACGAAATAATTATCCTTTTTAATATAATGTATTAATAACGTTATATTACGATAAGAAAAGAAATTGTGACACATAATAAAAACATCATCTTATCACATGTTAAATTCAAATATCACATTAAAGTCAACAATCTTTAGAGCAAGTGGTTAAAAAGTTCTCAATATGAACAAATTTCTCCTCCCCCTCTCCCTAAGTAGAAATTGTTCGAAAAAATATCACATTAAAAAATTGAAGTCTCTAATTAAATAAAAATATAGATACATATTAAGAAAACAACAAACTCATCAACAACCAGTTAGTCTAGTGAAATCATAGATAGGATATCAGATCCCTAAAGTAAAGTCAGTTGTTCGAATCATGATATTATGAATGAAGTAAATTAGGTTAGAATGGTCACCTCATAATAAATCTCTGCAATACTCGATGTGTATTTGTCAACTAATGAGTTAGATACAGTGATTATATCCCCAAAAAATAACAAACCCAATCAGTCTTATCTAGGTATAAAATGAAGGTCATGACTTAATTTACCTAATCTAAAAATAATAAACTTATGCGATACTCGATTCGGTCGAATATTTTCCATATATTTGTTGTGTGCCTTTGCCCAGGTTTAGACAAGAGGATGTGTGGGTCTGGAAGGTTGAGCCCACTGGTACAAATTATCGTTACAATTGTCAAATAACCATTACAAAGCTGATGACAAATCCCATCTCCCAGCAAAATGCAGATTAATACATGGCGTTTCTTCCAGATTTTTGTCCCTACACTGTCTGACCTGATCCATACCTGTCTTCTTCAACATGCCCTCCATGTTCTGAGGAAGCTAAGACAAATGACCACGTGTTTTTCTCATGTGCTTCCACCATGCAGGTATGGGACTGGGTTAATATTACATGGACACAGCAGCAAAATGAATCTCAGTTCAGAGATTGGTTTCAGTTCATGTTTGATAATAATGGTACCAGAAAGTGCAGACTCGTTGTATTAGCTGTTTGGAGGGCTAGAAACACAATTGTTCATGGAGGTGCGAAAACAAACATATAATGGATAGTGTTAAAGACATATATTAGATATGAACCAGACATGTTTTGATAAAAAAGGAAATCTTAGGTAAGGTTGTTTTGATACGATAAAGTATCAATGTAGTCTATAGATATGTTTTAAGATAACTTATTTTAACCAAGAGATTCAAATTAGATATATTCCACATGTTTTTTTCTTTATTAAAGTACATGATTTCATTACCGAGAATTATACAATAAAAATATTTTTATATGTCCCGTTAAAATCTTTCTTAAACTTAATTGAAAGAAAAAAATACACATGAAAATAAACATAATAAGTATTCTAAAACAAAATGCGAAAAAACATCAAAAACTAAAAGAACCAAGAGAGCATGAACAACTCCCCTCCATAAACAAACCCACCCTAACCAGGATCCACTGGTTCTATATCAGCTTCTAATAAGGGCAAAATTTCTCCGGCGGAGTAGGAAAGTTTAGAACTCCAATCAAGTCATCTTTCTTAAGCTTCGTCAACTGGTCCGCAACTCGATTAGCTTCTCGACCTATATGGACAAAAACTACTATCCAATCTCGATCAACTAGATCAGCTATATGTTGAAGTAGGGTATTGTGTCTACCGTACTCCTTTGAATTAAGCAAACCGTTGAAACATGGTCCAATTCTACTCGTACTTGTCTAAGCCCCAAACGCCAAGCATTTGATAATCCTTCACACACCCTTCATATTACATATGTTTTGATAACATTTTAATGTAGTCTATAAATAATATTAAGATATGTTATACATGATGCATTAGATAAGTTTATGATCAACACATTAGAAAAGAGTGGAAAGTCTTTCGTCTGATATTTGGCCCTAAATCTAATTAAATTTAGAGGCTTAACAACCCTATGTTATATTTTCGTGTTAGTTTATAATTTTACACGCTCTTATTTGATTGATCTTTCGCATCATATACGTCTGAACGAGGAATTTACAGAACCTTCTGTACGGAAGCAGTCCCACAAAACCCTCCACGAGTTTAAAACCAAGACATATTGATAAGTAGCTAAAATGGTCACTATTTCATCTTTAATTAAGCCTCTAATGGTTGGAATATTGTGCTGATTTTGGAATTTATTATGTGCTTTTCGTACAGGTCTTAAAATTTGGAAAATACATTGAAAAGAGGCTGAATTCTGCAGTTTTTATTTTTTTTCTAGAGTCGTGGCTGGATTAGTGAGCATGAATCTGGGCATGAAAGGCTGACTGGATGACACATCAGCAGCTTCTAGAAGATGATGTCAGCAGCGCCGGATAACTTATCAGCCTTGATTCGGATAGCTTATCAGTCGAGATTTAAATTTAAACTTAGGATTTATCTTTTGTATTTAATTTGAATATTTCAGGATTTATCTTTTATCACTTTAGGTTATTTTAGGGTTTTTAAAATACTATAAATACCCATTTGGGGGTGAACTCAAGAATCATCTCTCATTCTTGGCTTGTTTTTACCTTTGAAGTTTATAAAATCTCTTACTTTTCGTTCTTCATTTTTTTTAGTTTTTTTTACTTTGTTTTAAAATGCCAAGTATGATTTCTTTCATAATCATGCTTAGCTAAATTTTCTATTAGCCAAGGGCTTAAAGCGAAGCTTTAATTCACCTCGTGAGAATTAAAAAGGTACTTAATCAACTTTGTTTTACATTCTCGATTTTTCTAAAAACTTAGATCGGCAATCAGCCTTTCTATTAAAATCTTTTCACTTTCTTTTCAAAAAGCTAGCGTTGATTTGATTGTTGTTGAGATTTACAGTGGGAGGAAGAATCGACGATAGTCGTAGTTTCAACTTCCTATGAACACACTTAGCGACGGATTCGCTAAGGAAAAATTGAGATCAGATTCGATTCTCATTGAGACAACATAATCCGAGTCGAGTTTTTCCAAAACTTTAAAACTGTTTTATTCTAAAGGCGATAGACGTGGTTAGTCTAACCAGAAAATTGGAATCTAAAAATTGATTTTAGATTATCGGTTTACCGGAGAGAAAAACAAGTTACAAGGGTTGGGCCTTGTAGACTGTAACCGGCATGTATCTGGAGTTGGAAAATTCTTTTTCGATGATCATTTGAATTGAAGCGGAACAAAAGCCCGAGGCTAATTATTTTAATCAGTTTATTTTCACCTCATTATTTTCGTAATAATTTTACTCGTATTCTCTAGTTATCTCGATCAAACCCCCCATTCACTAAATTACCTCGCAACAGTCAGGATCAGAACAACAGTATTTCGGAAACTCCTAAGTCCCTATGGACCGACACCTTCTTCTCTATACTATGCTATTTTATATTTATTCTAAGATTTAGGAATATTTATTTGACAATATACGACGCTTGTCACATATTCATACGAATAATAAACTTAAGATCCATACATACCAAATCATTAAGAATAAATACTAGATTTGCGGAAGCGTACCTAAATCCATTGATGGAGATTTTCAGCGAGGGTACTCTATTTAGAATGTACATTGTTGTCTTTAATGCTTCTCCCTATAGGGACTCAAGTAAGGTAGGATGAACAATCATACTCCTTACCATATCCTTAAGAGTCCTATTACGTCTCTCAGCTACACCATTCATACTAGGTGATCCTGGCATGGTGTATTGTGGGACAATACCATATTCCTCTAAGAATTTTGCAAATGGTCCTGGACGTTGTTCACCTGAGCCATCATATCTACCGTAGTACTCACCACCACGATCAGATCTAACTTTCTTAATTCTTTTGTTGAGTTGATTCTCAACTTCAGCTTTATAAGATTTGAACACGTCCAAAGACTAAGATTTCTCATGAATGAGATATAGGTACCCATAACGTGAGTAATCGTCTATGAATGTTATGAAATATTGTTGACCATTCCAAGATGTCGTAGGGAATAGCCCACAAATATCAGTATAAATTAATTCTAAGACGTATGTAGATCTGTTGGCACCTAATCTCTTGGTTTTGGTCTGTTTTCCCTTGATGCAATCAACACAAACACTAAAGTTTGTAAAGTCAAGGGATTCTAAAATACCATTAGACATAAGTCGCTCGATCCTACCTTTTGAGATATGACCTAAGCGTTTATGCTGTAATGATGTTGAATTTTCCTTATTTAATTTGCGATTAGTACAACGTGATTTCGCATGCAAGGTTTCATTATATGACGCAATTGTATCTAGCAAATAAAGGTTGTCATAAGCATTTAAATAACCAGTTCCAACAATACTTGAATTTAAAGACATTAAACTGATTGTTTCCAAATGAACAACAATAACCAAATTTGTCCAATAAAGAAACTGAAACTAAATTTCGCCTAAAAGACGGAACAACAAAAGTGTCTTTCAAATAAAAAAAAAACAGTTCCTAATAACAACCTAAAATGCCTAATTACTTCAACTTCCACCGATTTTCCATCGCCCACAACGATGTTTCTTTCACCATCACTTGGCTTTCGATAGCTCAGGCAACCCTGCATAGAAACACTTATGTGAGTAGTAGCACCCGAATCTAACAACCAAGTGTTTCTAGGTACTGAAGCTAAATTAACCTCAGAACAGACCAAAGTAAGATTCATACATTTCTTTGCACGCCATGCGTGATATTTGGCACAACCTTTCTTCATGTGTCCAGGCTTGTCACAAAAGAAACAATTGTTCGGAACTTTCTTTTGTTTCTTTTGAGCTGGACCCTTAGCAGCTTCATTCTGATATTTTCTTTTCTTGCCCTCGTCCTTAGAGGCACTAGCCAAATGAGCACTTTCAGTCTTATCACGCTTCAACCTATCTTCCTCTTGAACACAATGAGAAATGAGCTCATTTAGATTTCATTTATCCTTTTGGCAGTTATAACTAATTTTAAACTGCACAAGAAGCGATACCAAAACCATAAGAACGAGCAAGTCTTCAGAAAACTCGATCTTAAGTGCCTTAAGTTTTGAAGCGATATGGAACATCTCCATAATGTACTCCTTTACATTTCTTTGACCCTTATACCTCATTGACATCAATGAAGTAAGAAGTGATGTCATTTCAACCTTATCATTTTTAGCAAAACATTACTCAAGATCGTCAAGAAAAGACTTGGCCTGAGTAATCTCTTTAGATTATGTGCTCCTAAAGGCTTCCAGAAAGCTGTGTTTCATGATCATCAAACTTATGCGATTAGAACGATCCCACCTCTCAAAATCCCTTTTTGCATCAGGAGTGCTATCCGCGGTGAGAGGCGCAAGTTCTTTTTGCCTTAATGCAAGGTCTATGTCCATACAGCTAAGCACTATGAGTAAGTGCCTTTTCAATTCCTTGAAAATTGTCTCATTAAACATGGGTATAGAATTGACATTAGCAGATATTGTGGCAGCAGAAGAACTAGCTGAATATAGAACAAAATAAAAATGAACAGGCTCACATCAATATTTCATAGGTAAACAAATAAATGCAAAGTAATGACTAATTCCCCTCAAGATACCAAACACAACATTAATATCAAGTCTTTGGACAATAATATTAACAGTAAGTGGTACTCTTGTTGTAGTAATCAAACATTGACAATAACCTATGTCGAACAACAGATTAATCTTTGGACTAACGTATTGCACACATAAAATACCTTACAATTGTCACATGTTTATTACCGCAGGTGTCGTTGAAATTCGGCCAAATATTAATTTTCCTTTGGGCCAATTAATAAACGCATGAATTACAAAGATACAAACATCTTGATATTTTAAATAAGTTAATCTACGCATAAGCGGTCACTTTGATGAAATTGTGTTTCAATCAACCCACTAAAATATTAGACATAGCCAAAACAAGAATTTATATGTTTATAAAGATTTATCTTTATACCTAATGATCAAAACTAAAATTTTGATTCAACTGAATTAAATACATGTCTTAAATAAAATATATATTTCATAGATTAAAATACAATATCATAATGTAAAAGCAATTTCATATTCAAGAAGGGTTTTACCGTAACTAATGAAATCATAAAAGGGATGAATATTCATTACGGTTATAAACCCTAGAACCAACAATAGCATTAATGGAGGATTTTACCCAAATTGAAAACACAAATTGAAACCACAATTCACAATTGCATGAAAAAAAAAGAAACAACAGTAAAGATAAAAATATTAATCTCCAATTGCATGAAAAAAAAAGAAACAACAGTAAAGATAAAAATATTAATCTCCAATTGCATGAAAAACAACCAACGATCAAACCCAATTTTAATTCACCACGCAAATCAGAAAAACGCGATTGAAAATCCCTATTATTAACGCAACATAAAGGTTATCGCACAATAGAATCATCGAGGAAAATATATGCGAAATAAAAACATAGAAAACAAAATTGTACCCAATTACATGGATTATTCTCAATAACTCAACAAACCTTGTCACTTGTTTAAAACAAAGACATATTCATACGAATAATAAACCCAAGATCCATACATGCCAAATCATTAAGAATAAAGACTAGATTTGTAGAAGCGTACCTGAATCTATTGATGGAGATTTTCAGCGAGGGTTTGATCTTCCAAGATGATATATTTACTTTTGATGTAAAACTCTCTGACGTGGAAGGAGAGAAAACAAGTTAACCTCTATCTTGGGGACCACTACCTCATTATATAAATTGAATTAAAACAATTTATTAATATTTGCAACTCTCCCCTCATTGAATTATAAATATAACTTATGGTATCTACACTTTTAATTCCATGACAATTTAATACCTATAACACGTGTAACATAATTAGTCACTTAATTTCGTGTTAAACTTTATAATAACAACATACATTATACATATGTGCCCATTATTATTGGAATTTACTCCAACACCACGTAGATTTATAATAACTAACACGAGTTGCAAACAACTTTAATAACTAGCTGGATCTAAGTTGTCAACCCATCAATAAATATTAACCTAACAGTTCTAAACTTGACCCTGCTATCAGAGGGGGTCCGAGACCTATATTAGGGTCCATACAAGAAGGGGGACTCATCACATCATCATCTTCTTCTTATTCACTCTCCATTATTTTTCCCCACTCGTTATTTCTTCCACTATCATTGTTTGCGTCTCTCGGCCCAAATCAAAATAGATAAATTGCCTGAAATCACCACAACCACCTTCATCCCACGTTGGTCAAGGCTCGTGATTTTTGAATGAACAAACCGGGTTTAAAGGATCTCATCATAATAAATATCTATAATATTTGATCTAAATTAATCGGTCAATCGATCAGATATTAATAGTCACACAAAAAAATTTAAACATTTAGGGTGTGTTTGTTTCATGTAGCTTGAATTCTGAAATTCAATTTCTGTAATTTACGGTGTTTGGTTCATGTAGTTTCACATGGTCAAAGGAGTTTGAATTACAGTTGACTATTTTTTCTTTACATTCTTTTGCAGTTTGTTTTACCATATTTTTTTCCGTAAAACAAACTACATTCTCTTCAACTCTAAACCCTAAACGCTAATCTAAACTCTAAACCTTAAACCTCAAATATTAACATAAATCATAAACCCTAAACCCTAAAAACTAAATACTAACCCCTAAACTATAAACCTTAACCCCTAAATAATGACCTGAAACTTGAATCATAAACCCTAAACACTAAATGTTAGACCATAAACACTAACAAAACCTTAAACCCTAAATACTAAAACCTAAATTCTAACCTAAACCCTAAACCTTAGACACTAAAAACTAACCTAAACCCTAAATCCTAAACATTAAACCCTAAACTCTAAATGTTAAACCATAAACACTAACCCTAAACCCTACCCTAAATTCTAAATCCTAAATGCTACCATAAATCCTAAACCCTAAACCCTAACCTAAACCTTAACCTAAACCCTAACTATTAAACCATAAGCATTAACCCTAAATGCTAACCTAAACACTAAATCCTAAACCCTAAATGCTACCATAAATCCTAAACCCTAAACCATATTTTGGTTGTAACTTATTTTTAGCATTATCGATGCTTGTTTGTGGACTGTTCATGAAATTATCAGGAAACTCTATCAAACAGCGAAAAATGAATTACACAACATCATCCAAACACCAGAAAATACTTTATGTAGTTTGTTTTCTAAAAATGTAGTTTGTTCTCCAAAATTCATTTTCCGAAAACAGATTTCAGTGAAACAAATGGACCTTTAAAGACGAACAAAATTGCGTTGATTGTGTGTTTTTGATCCCTTTTATATTTTCTTGATTTAATTGTTTTTAAGGTCATATCATTTTCTTTGAAATATTATTTTTTAAAATTTATTTAATTATCATTGAATCAATAATCTGATTAGTTCGACCATCGATCCGGTCTAATTCACTATATATTCGTTTTCAACATCATCAGTTGAACTAATTGAACCATCGATTCAATTGACCGGTCCAATCCGATTCAAACAATTCTAGTTGGATTACACAGATAAAAAGATGTAAACCTAAACATTTTTCTTTTGTTATTTTAGCTAAAGGAAAGAAGTTAAAAAGGATATTTGTAAGTTAGTTGTTTGCAGTTAATCCCCGCGTTATTTTAAGCAAATATCCAAATCCAGCCGTTTGTTGGCATTCAATACGGTCTCTCAAAGCCAAAGACCCAAATTCAATCTCCATTAATCCTCTTTTGGGTTCTTCCCCTTCCATCCAAATAACGCTTCAATTCCCCCAAATTTCATTTCAATGCTCAAAATTCATGTCTAAATCCACAATATTTCAACAACAAAGAGATACCATTTCAACCCCTTTTTTTCTTTCTTTTTCTACTCTGCAATTTACATTGTTATTGTATGGAAGAAATTTGAACATATGGATTGTTTTGAAATATACCCTTTTATTAATGCAATGTTTTCTGTCATTTTGGATGAATTTAACCCCTTTTTCCACATTCAGGCATTGATTCTGTCGTACTTTTTGCTTTTTTATATGTTTCTCAGCTTCATTTGGATTTGAAAACAAGGAGGATTGTGCTCAATGTGGAGAGATAAATTTGTAAGGAGATTTTGTCTTGAAGATGATTTGTTTGCTTATTTGTCTTGGGGTTTTGAATGAACAGTTTTCCAGCTTTAGACTTGGTATAATTAGGGTGATTATGGAGATCACTCCACGGAGAAAATTTGTGTAGCTTTTGTTTTTCATTCATGGTGCAAATCAAGTTGGTTTTCGGAAATAAACATCCGATGTTGTTGAGTCTAGTAATGATCGAGTGCTATCTAGCATTCGGTACTTTGAGTTATCGGTTTGATGGAGTCTGTTTATGGAAATAAGCATACAATGCTATGGAGTTTAAAAGTGTTTGAGACAAAACTAACATTGGATCTTGGGAAACTAAAGTAGATTGCATAGAATCGATCTGCACGGTAGCCATAACAAGAAGTAGGTTTTGATTGAAACCATGGACAGCGGTGTAAGCCTCAAGTCATGCCATGGTAAAGAAATGGTTGAGTCAAGTGAGAGAGGTTCTACCGATGGGGATACCGATAATATTTGTGTGCAGACGGGTGAGGAAGTTTTCCACGGAGTTTTTAAAGCATACTGGTGCTTTAAGAAGAATTGCAGTGACAATGGATGCAGACCATAGTCAATCAAGGCTAGCGGGTTTTAATAACAATCAGAACTGTCATCAGGTTTACAAGGATCTTAAAGGCAATCCCAGAGTCAAGAATGAAGGAATTTGAATACGGTTTAAATGTTCCAAATTATGTTTTGGGAACAGGAGGTTCATGGCCAACTGAAGTAGATAGTTATTATGATTGTTTTAGCATATATAAGTGGCCAATTGGTGGTTCTGATGGACAAAAATTTGTTCAGCATTCAGATGTTAGTTACATCGATCCATTGACACCAAGGCAAACAGTCTCTCCTGTGTGTGTTGTGGAGTCCCCTCGAGCAAGCCACTCAAATAGCGGTGGAGTTACAGAAGGTACATTTGCGAGTAAAATGAAATTTCTTTGCAGCTTTGGAGGAAGAATATTACCAAGGCCAAATGATGGGAAACTTAGATATGTAGGTGGAGAGACACGGATCATATCAATTAAGAAAAGCCTAACCTATGAAGAACTTGCAAGGAAGACGGCTGCAATTTGCAACCAACCTCATACAATTAAGTACCAGCTCCCTGGTGAGGATCTGGATGCTCTAATATCTGTTTGTTCAGATGAGGATCTTCAACATATGATCGAGGAATATCATGAACTGGAACGGAATGGTGGTTATCAAAGACTGCGGCTATTTCTCGTGTCATTAAATGAACATGAGAGTCATGGTTCTTTGGAAGGAAGGAATACTCCAAGGCAGCATGACATTGATTATCAGTATGTTTTTGCTGTTAATGGCATGCTGGATGCAAGTGGGCAGAATTTAGCTAGCCAAACAAACCAGTTTGGAAATGCTTCAGATTATAGTCATAGTTTTCATACAGACTGTTCGACGTCTGCTCATGCTTTTGAGAATAAGGACTATACTCCAAGTTCACCTAATACTGCAAGAATGTTCTCACATCCAGCTGCTAATTTTTTAACTAATCTTCAGATACCAAGCAGATCATTTAATCATTCGCCCCCTCTATCTCCAGGTCAATGTAAGCAAGGAAATCCTAGTAAATCGAATTTGCAGTATATGGTAGATTCATCGTGTTTTGATCATAGCAATGAAGGCATCAATCATTATGTCATGGAGACTCATCCGGGTGGTAATTCTTACTATATGGATGCCACTAGCTATCATAATAATCATCCTCATGTACCTTTTCCATTTATGAACCACCAGAACCATAACCAACATCTACTAGAAAGTATTCTGAGTAACAAATCTTGGGAAAAGCATTTTCATAATCAAAGCCCGAGTGGAGATATTAATCACTTTCGACCGCATCATCAAAATACCACAAATCCTGACCAAACCTCCTTTATGGAAAGGGCACTTTCTGACTCACAGTTACAAGGACATGATGAGAGGTACGATTCCTTGTTGAAAGGAGTCGTGCCACAGGCTCAATGTATTACTTCAAGAGAAAAATCTCCATCACTAGCAGTGTATAACGAGTCTTCCAATCTAGAAACGAAAAATCGGAGAAACTTCGAAATTGCATTATGCAATAGCTCCATAACAGATAAAAACTTGCCTAGTGTTTCACCTCTTGTGGAAGACTTAACTAGCTCTGCAGATTCATTGTTCTCTTTACCGGTCATGGCTGCCTCAAATTCTGCAGATATGAGGGATCACCTCCCTGGTTATCAATTAAACACAGGCAAACCTGAATTACATATCAGAAACCAAAGTACCACCAGGGATGGGCAATGTGCTATAACCAAAACGGGGAGCTGTCAATCTGTTGCACATGGATCTCCTAAACTACAACCTGTTACATCTCACAGATTGGCTGACCAAGAACCAACTAAATCAGGCTCTGTAAGTATAACCCCACTCAGCAGAAAGTTCTTTCACTGTGTTGAATTTTCATAAGAATGATCCTCTTGTTTCTGAAACTTTCTCAGAATTTGACCACAGACAATGCTTCAAGTAGGCAGGCATTTCTCCATGGTGAAGAAGCTGCTAGTTGTCCCAACCACAAGTCAGCAGAGGGAAGCGGTAGCCTATACTTATATGAAAGGTCGAATTTTGAAGAAGCTATAAGTATCCAATCACAGCCTTCATCTAATCCATACAATAGCAAGGTGATAGAATCGGCTGTTATTATTGAAGATGTTACTAGTAACACACCAGCTGATGTCCCCTCTTCTTCGGCTGTTGTGCCACATATTCAACATGAGACCAGTGATGAAACGAAATGTAATAAAGAATCAAAGGAAGAGAACAAATCTAATCATAAGGTAGCAAATTTTCCTCATCTAGATGGTTTAAAATGCATGATATTTCACATTAAATTTCAACTACCTACGCATGTTTCTTATAGGATATGAAGAGTGGGGAAAAAGTTCAGATGGTGCTATTATTGATGCAAAAAAGGTTGAAATCAAAGCTGAAATCCATGGTTTACAGGTCTGATCTACTCGTGCATGTAACTTCTATAAAACCCCTAACTTTGCTCTTTTTCCATTTGTTCAAATTAAACCCATTCAATGAATAACTTGGCTACTCTTTCACTATTCTGCATTTGAAGTTTCTGCAATAGATTTCTTTAGTTTTGTTAGATTAACCGAAGGAGTGGAGTTGTTGTTTGAATATTCAAAGTAATTCATTTCCATGGTCTCTCAAGCTTTCACAATATAAACTTTTTTATTGTTTTCTAAGATTAATTATTCAAGAAATGTTGAACTTTTCTCATATACAATTTTCTTTTTTCCTTATTTCAAATGTGTTGAACACCGTGGTTAGATTCTTAACCTAACAATGGCTTCCCTTAAAGATCTGTCACCTCTATTCGAGAAGGAACTTTAAATGTTTATTTAATTTACTGTTATATATACTTACTCATGCATATATGTAGCAGATTATAAAAAATGCTGACATTGAAGAACTTCAGGAGCTAGGATCTGGTACATTTGGAACTGTTTTTTATGCAAAATGGAGAGGAACAGATGTTGTTGTTAAGAGAATCAAAGAAAGTTGCTTTTCCGGCAGGCCATCGGAGCGAGAGCGGTTGGTGGGTCTTTTATTAGTTTTACATATTCTGAGTTCTTTTTCCATTGGTTACATTTGTTAAAAAAATTAATGACATTGTTTAACATTTAGAACTGTCCCCTGGAAAAAAAAAGGGGGACAAATATAGTTGAAACATCTTTTAATTACTTGAAACATATCTTCTATCTATATTGCACCGACTCATCATTTTTTGTAAAGTACTCATGCAAACACTCTTGTCTGATGCATGTGTGGACAATAAGGTATCGGGATATGACCCTTGAAATACATACACCCGAGTCCAAGTAATGTAGTATTGTATTGGGGAAAGGTTTCTGTTGTTTTCAGTATTCCTAACTGGAAAATTTTGTACAGACAAATGAATTTTGGAGGGAAGCACAAATTCTATCAAAACTTCATCATCCAAATGTGGTCTCATTTTATGGGGTTGTCACTGATGGACCTGAAGGAACTATTACAACTGTTACTGAATATATGGTTAATGGATCATTGAGGAATGCCCTACAAAAGAAAGATAGGTAAGTCATTACATTTTTGTTTTAATTTATTGTATGAATAGGTTTATGGACTTCAAAGCTCTTTGCTACAGGGCACTTGAGCGTCGTCGAAAGGTTATTCTTGCACTGGATGCAGCTTTTGGCATGGAATACTTGCATTCCAAAAACATTGTTCATTTCGATTTGAAATGTGACAATCTGCTTATCAATTTGAAGGATCCTCAAAGGCCCATTTGCAAGGTAATTAGTAGCATATTTGATCAAAAGATTGATCAAAGACATAATAGAATTAACCTGATGATGCACAGGTTGCAGATTTCGGGTTGTCAAGAATCAAGCGCAACACTCTTGTATCTGGTGGAGTGCGTGGAACGCTTCCATGGATGGCACCAGAGTTGTTGAACGGAAGTAGTACCCGGGTTTCAGAGAAGGGTAACTTAAAATTGTGCACTTTATATAACACTAATGGAGGGACGAATAACTTGTTCGAACAAGAAATAAAAAAAAGATCATTATGTGCTTGTTCATTGCTTTTGCAGGTTGATGTTTTCTCATTTGGAATTGCATTATGGGAGATCATGACTGGAGAAGAGCCATATGCAAGCATGCATTGTGGTGAAATTATTGGTATACTTTTGATTACTATATATCCTCAATACTCTAGGCTAAATACTAAAAACATTTGAAACCTGGAGATTGCTCCGGTTTAGTTCATATAGTCACTCGGTTCATAGGGCTTAGTCTACTTGATTCATGCAGATACCTTTAAAAGGTGACATCTATTAAGTCTGGAGTTCTAATTCCAGCACGTACTTCCTCGTCTTCCGTCTCAATATATCCCGAGCCATATTCTATTACATCATGATTCAGATGAAAAGTGTTGAATTCATTTGTTTTTCTCCATTTTCACATGCTGGTATCATGCTAGCATTGACAAATAATGATTTTGTCTGAATTATGTGAATGAAGGCGGAATCGTAAACAATACACTGAGACCTCCGATACCAGAAAGTTGTGATCCGGAATTGAGAAAGTTAATGGAAGAATGTTGGTTGTTTGAGCCAGCAAGCAGGCCATCATTTACAGAGATAACAAACCGGCTGCGCGCCATGTCTGCAGCATTGCAGCCCAAACGGCGGACTCCGATTAGATGAAAAACCGGAAGAAATCTCCCTTGTAAGTAATGCATTCATTCATACATACAGAAAGAAAGAAACAAGAGATTCATGGACATGAAGAAAACTTAACAACATTCCCTGTAACTTTTTGAAGTCAATTTATTTGTAAATTTTATATTTATTATAACCAGCTAGATTACAAATGCTAATATTCAAACCCAAAATTTGAAGAATACCATTTGTTAAGTGTGGCTGCGAATTAAAAATCTCGAGTTCGGAGTAGAGGTGAACCCGGTCCGGTTTTTTGAGCTCTTCTTTACTTGAGTCCAAATCGAGTTGAGCTTGTCGTTTATTCATCTCTTCAAAATGGTTGGAGTCTCATCAGCTAGTCATTGAATCCGATGGTAATTTGGTGGTATCTTGGATAAATTTTCCTCCTTCTGCTCCTCCTTTGTTCAAAGATGATGTGCTGTGGTGTTATCACTTATGTCGAAAGTACTCTTGGAGGGTGCAGTTCATCTTTAGGGAAGGTAATGATGCTGCAGATTCTTTGTTCCAAGGCTGGAATTGGACGTGATCGTTGTTTTCTTTGGTTGATTGACTGATGTCTCTCATGCTGTTTGTTCGCCCTGTTCTGTCAGGCTGCTAGTTTTGTATTATTCGGGTGGTTTTTGTTTATGTTTAGGTCCGGGTTGGGCGTTTGAAGTTGATGTTCCCTGAGTGATGTTGTGTAACTGTTCGAATAATCTTTTAGTGATGTTGGTATATGAGTCTTTTCCTAAACATAGGCACTCTTTTCCCCTTTGTGGCCTGACCCGGTTTCGACTGCAATTTTGCTTGAAGTGGTTTTTAATGAGGCCTATTTTTCCTTTATTTGTCTGAATGTAAGGATAATTCCCAGATATTGTATAAATTCTCAATATTTTCTTTGCCCTTTACATCACCAATCATTTGTGCATAGAGAGATTCACTCTTCCACTTGTGCCCGAAGTTTTATCAGCTTCTCCTGCCTTCAAAATGTTCTCAACCCCTTCTAAGCAAACTGCAACTATATTCGGATCACGGCAGCAAAGAAGATCACACGACGACTTACTGCACCTTGACTTACAAGCAACCTGAAATATTGTTACGTACGTGCAGATAAGGAAATTTATCAATGATCGTCTCTGCCAAGACATGATTCCAAACAACTGGTGTGTGTTGGTAATGAACCGGAGGAGCAATAATATTAGCTTCAATCACAATCTGTAAAATTCATGCCCTTTGGATATCGTTTCACTGTACAGATGAACGCAGAAAAAATCTTAGACCCGAAATCGGTAAAACCAAGTGGAATGTCATGACCAAACGTTATCTGTGTCTGCTCTTTCCTTCTGGCACGACAATTCACAATCTGTGCATCTTGTTCCCTTTATCGGGTCGTTACAGTAGCCAAGGACAAGCTTAAGGTGGTGGTTGGAATGGTGCAACTCGGTTACTCCATCCATCCTTGTTTTGGCCAAGAGTAAAGATGTCCGAGTAACGATTATTTTGAAATATACAATTTTGTTCGAAACGTCGTTAAATTAATGTTAATAGAGAATCGACGGACATTTCCAAATATATTACTCAAAAGAATCAACGCAATATGCCTAGTCGATTGGAGACTGGAGTTGAAGAAATTCTAACTTTATTGTTACAAACATACAATTTACGGGGAGATAAAAAAACAAATCTGCTCTTATATATCACTCCTTCCCGAGAATATGAAAATATGATAGAAAATTATGACATTATGTTATAATATATTAAGTATATAATTAGTTATAGACACAACGCATATTTCTATTAAAAAAAAGATATAACGCATATTTTATTTATGGGAAAAACTTCAATACACAGACCATGCGTAAACATTCCTTTTAATTTTAGGGGTTAGGATTGTAGTTTAAGGTTTAAATGTTAGGAGTTTAGGGTTTAGAATTTAATGTTATTGTTTAGAATTTAGTGTTTAGGGTGTTAGGGTTAGGAATTTAAGATTTGTATTTTGTAAGGCAAAAATACAAGCATGTGTAAATTTTACACAGACAGGTATCAAAATTTTACCATCTATTTATGTGCATATTATATAGGATAATTATATCATGCACTGGTGGTGGAAACATTTTATTTCCACAAGCGCCCTAATTTTAGGAGTTATGAATTTAATTTAGGTTCATAGTTTAGGGATTTAAATTTATGTGCTTAGAATTTAAAGACTATGGTTTGAATTTAGAGTTTAAGGTTAGAATTTAGGGGTTACAGGTAAAAACCTAAATCCCTACCATATTACACTAAAACCTAAACCCTAACCTCTAAACCCTAAATTCTAACCACATACTCTAAATTCTAAACTTCTAAACTATAAACCGTAAACTAGATCCCTAACCCCTAAAATTAGGGCCCTTGTGGAAACAAAATATTTCTACCACCAGTGCATCATATATTTTTCTATTATATATATATAATATTTATATTTATTATTAATTATGTATATATTTTTGTGAAACTCTGTTTTTTTGTTTAACCACCTATTTTTAATTTATTAATTGACTAATTCAGATCAGATACTGTAGAAACTCATTATAAGGACAATCTCGCAATCCAATTACTCTATTTACAACGTTAAGATTCGAACGGAAACTACGGTTTTATGAGCCGTTAGAGCAGAACATTTTACATCAATCTTGGAATTACAGTGCTCGCACCAATTTATGAAATCAAAACAAATGTGTTTACGCTCATCACATGAAATGAACAAACTAAATCTCCAAGGGTTATATGAAGCATAGAGGTTAGGAAGATGGCTAGAATGAAAAGGGTGTCCAATCTCGTTTGCCAATTTATTGCATTTTTCATGTAGGTAAAAGCCAGGACATTCTCAAATCTCAATAAGTCTGTAACAGCGGATTGTTCTTTAGTACAAAAAAAAAAATTGATATGACCGATGCAACGTTTATTTTTTTAATTAAAATTTTTTAATTAATTTTTTTTCTTTTTGTTATTTTTGGATATTTTTAAAATTTTTAATAGGTTATGTTCTTGTTTTATTTTTGTTTATCAATAAAGATGTTTAGTTGATAAGTTAAAAAAATTAAAATCTAAATTTTTACCTTAAACCTTACAAACTAAACATTTAAACCATAAGCTAAATCTCTAACCTTAAAAAAGGGTTATATAGTTTAAAGACTATACAACACGTATAAACGAATATCATATTTTTTTGCAGCGGAATGAATTTTATATTTTTATTCTATGCGTTATATAATTTTATATAGTATTAATAAAATAATAATTATTATTTTAAATGAAACGATATTATTAAATTTATTGATAGTACATTAAATATTAACTTTTTTTGGTCAATAGTTCTCGGTTGACACTCCCTCCTCTCTTCTAATTGTGTATTCAATACTCATTAAGAACAAATTTCCTCAGGTATGATACATTGATTAGATGCATTTCATTATTTATAGAAATACTAATAAACATTAAAGGAATGGAGCAATAATAAATATTAAAAAAACAAAATAAGTTGCAAATGTGATGCTCAGAATGAATAAGAATTTGATTTTGGGGTTCAAGTGGATGACGAATTTGGGGGAAATTATTGGTGATGAGACCCTAAATCCATGTCATATTAAGTAATTTCATTAAAATTCACTTTACTTTTTAATCTGGTCCTAGTATATTTAAACTTTTTTTAACACTCAGACTACTAATTAGAAAGGAGTGATGTAAACTTTAATTAATTGTATATATTAAAATTTATCATAGTATAATTAAATTTGAGTGTCATAGTTTGATCTATTTAAATTTTTAATGACGTTAAATAATTTAAATATTCTATGCGATTAATTATTTTGGTTAAAATGATGATGAGATTTTCTAATAGAAAACTCTCTCTCTCTTATTATATGCGGTAAAATTTTGATACAGAGGTCGTGTAAAATTAATTTTATGCAAGTCTACATAGTTACACTATAAAACACAAACCCTAAACCTTCAACCCTAATTTCTAGACTATACAACTTAAACCCCTAAACTAAAATCATAATCCCTAAAACTAAAAGACGTGTAAATTTAGTTTACATGGCCTACGTATCAAAGTTTTTTTCCATACACACAAATATATATGTTATATTTTATTCACAAGCTGTATAAAAAATTATACAACCCTTCATATTTAAATTATAAAATATAAAAATTAAATTCTTAACCCTATCACCCTAAAACCCAAACCCTAGATTCTAATCATAAATCCTAATTCTATACCCTACAACCTAATCCCCTAAACCTTAACCTAAATATCTAAACCCTAAAATTGAAAGGCTTGTGTAAACTTTAAAGTTTAGGGCTAGGGATTTAGGTTTTAAATTTGGCTTAAATGAATAATAAGTGTCTAAAGTATGTCTCTTTTGAACTTTAGGTGCCTAAAGTATTTTTTGCTAAAAATAGGTGCCTAAAGTTTACATTGTTATAATTTTAGATGATTGGTAGTTAACTATCGTTAAAAAAATTTGTTAACCAATCAAAATTAACAATTTAAAATAATTGTTTACACAAAATTTTAAAATTTTCAGAAAATCTCAAAAAGTTTCAATTTTTACAAAACAATCCCTAAAATTTTTAAAATTCGAACCCCAAATCGCCTTCGATCATCGCCCTTGAGCTCACTCATTTGGTCGTTGGACCTAGGCAGTTATTTCCCTCAACACAGCGTTGCTGGAAATGTCGAACACAGTGCCAGTCGGACGTTAATTTTGCGTTCGATGTTCGGCTGGCACGACGTTCGACATTTTTAGTGACGCCGTGTTGGGGGAAATGACCGTCTAAGTTCGGTGACCAAAGTGGTGTGCTCATGGGCGACGACGATTTAGGGTTCAGGTTTGGGAAATTTTAGAGATTTGGGGACCGTTGAGATTTTTTGAAAAATTGAAAATTTCAGGTTCTTTTCTTCAAAAAATTAATTTAAAAACATATTAGTATCACGTGTCAAGCATTGAATGATTAACAAAATTTTTTAACACCATTTAACGTTCAGACACCTAAAATTGTAACGATGTAAACTTTAGGTACCTATTTTTAGCAAAACAATACTTTAGGCGTTGAAAGTTCAAAAAAATGTATACTTTATGCAGTTATTTTTTATTTAAGCCTTTAAATGTTATAGCTTAAATATGAAAGGTTATGTAAAAAGAAAGGCATAAAGTCAAAATTAGCCCACAACGGTTGACTGTTTGGTCACTTTAACTTCCTATTTTTTTGGAGCATTTAAGCTCTAACGTTTCAATTTTTTGTCAAAATAGCCATGGCTGGATGAAAACCGTTAGTTGACTAATGGTCAACATTTTTTGCTGACTAGACATGTCTATGTGTACTAAATTGCTGATGTGGCATGTCGACGTGTAATTAGGTGATGATGTGACATTAAAAATACTAATTAAAAACAAATTATTAATATTTTTATTAAATCAATTTTAACCAATCAAATGATGACACGTGAAGTAAAAACATAACAATTACATTTGCAATGTATCAATCCCACATTTTTTGGGTAAAAGACCCATTGACTAACAACCAGGCTAAACTACAAAGTTAAAACTTGATTACCAATTATTTTATTTATTCATTTTCTTATATGTTAAAAAGTAAAGGAAAAAACGATAAAATTTTCAGCTTTGTTCCCTCGTTATTCTATTCCTATTTACTTGTAGGATTCAAGTATCTAGTGTTTCGACCTATATAGCAGACAACTGTGAGCATATTTTTCATTCATGGTCGTCGTCAACTAGTCTTCAATTCTTCACCGAAGTGGGATAATGATATATGGTTTACAGAGCTACAATAATATTTTCTCTTGCTGCATTTTCACAGAAAATTTCATGAGAACAAAAAATGGGTTTCCAACCACAAATCCAAATTACATTCTAAAGTGAAGGCAATAAACAAAACAACTCAACCTTATTTAATCATGCCGAAACTACATTCATATAGATAGATAGATAAATAGATATATATAGAGAGAGAGAGTTTAATCGAATAATTCATCTCTACTTTCTCTAATTTGTATAATATCTCGCTACTCTCTACTCACCAACTAATTCTACATTTATTAAATTGTGATATCTTCTCTGATATCATCCAAAAATATGTTCATAGCATAAGAAGATTAAAAGATAGAGAGTTATCTGAAATTTGAGTTCATTTGCATCTGATTTTCTTAACATTCATCACCTGTCGTCTTGTGCTAACGAAAAACATGTACGATAATGAATAGATAAAATAACCAGTAATTCTATGTTAACTTTGTAGACTAGCTTAGTGGTTAGGCATTGTGTCTTTTACCCAATAAGCGTGTGGTTTTGATTCATAACAATGGCATTCAACATATTTTTAATAAAAATATTAATAATTAATTTTTAATAAATATTTTTAATACCATATCATCATCTAGTTACACATAGACACGCCACGCCAATAATCTAGTCCACATAGATGCATCTAGTCAACAAAAAATATTGATTGTTAGTCAACTAACAATTTTCATCCAACCAAAGTTATTTTGACCAAAAATAGAAACGTTAGAGCTTAAATGCTCCAAAAAAAAAAGAATATGGGTCAAAAATGACTAAATAGTTAAACGTTGAAGATAATTTTGACTTTATGCTTAAAAAAATTACACAGCTTTTGTATCAACCTGATAAGTTGAAAGATATATTTAAGAGAGATCTATTAATTGATTTAGTGGCTAAAGATGCTCATCTTGACCCATCTTGTATGAGTTCGAATATCGACATGAAAATATAATAGCTCACTATTTAATAAAAAAAGATATTTAAGAAAAAAAGAGATCGCGGCAATATTTTAAGTAAAATAATTAATAAGATTAACTATTTGTACTAAAAACAACTAAATTATGCTAGATTAAGTACAAAGATTAAATCTCAAATTTGAAAATGGCAGAGGTGCCAAAACCATAATTTGATATTTTATTTTTTGCTGTAAATTAAAAACGTACAGGATTAAAATGTTGATTTCCATAGTAGAGGGACTAAAATGAACTTCTCAGTATCATAGTTGGACTGCTAATATACTTTTACCCAAAAAAAAATAATTGCTTTCAATGAAAGATTGTGATCCTCATTAGCAATTTCAAAAGGCATCTTTGCTCCCAATGCAGTTCTGAGTTTATTTGATCATCAAGCATACCGATCCTTTCCCCTCGTCGCCTGCTACATTTCGAGTCAACAGGCAAATTTTCTTCGGGACTCGAATGGAGTTTATTGAGAAGAAACATACCTATCTCCAATAGGTGTTGACTTAGCCTTTCACTTTCATCAATATTGCACCGAAACATTCCAGTTCAAGCGATAGAGGACTTGCAAACTGGGCATGACGTTTTCCTCCTCAGCCATGGATCGATACACTGCCATATCGAGGTAATGTTGAACAAAATGTTGTTAACTTCCAGTGATAAGCAACTTGAAAGCAATATGAGAAAACGGAAAAGCAAAGTGGCATTGCGGAGATAAAGAATGCATTACATCCTTGTGAAATTTATGTAGACAAGGAAGATGGCGGATGGTTTCTCCAATGGCGGGAGTTTCAAGACATACGGCACAATCTTCGTAATTATCAGTCTGCATTAATTAAAAACAGTAGCAATTAGATCTGGGTAGCGAAACGTAAGCATCTGATGAGGAAATAAAACTAAGAGAGCACCTATTTGTATGGCGTCTTCTCACACATATACCTGTACTTTGGATACCGGCAAACTGTTAATCTGATTAACAGATGCACCCCCATGCTGCTGATTGTTATCATCAAGGGCCAACAGCATTTCATAATCGTTTCTGCAAGATAAAGTGAAGGGAAGATTAATCAACAGGGAAGTGTGATAAAGCATAAGCAAAGATAAATTACAGGAGATAAAGATTAATTATTGAAATTAAAGCTATGGAAAGCTCATTAGTTCTTTTCTACCAATCCTGGACACTATAACAAACACAAAAAGACAACGGTATTCTATAAAACTAGGTCATAAGTTCCTTCATCAGACGGCAAAAATGGTGCTAATTTAACACAATTGGGTGGTCTACATATGATCAGAATGAAGCTTGGATGAAATGTCTGAACCAAGTGATATTTGAAAGTTAACAAAACTGATTGAAAAGGGCAAGGCCTTACAGAGAGGCTCCTGAACCATTTCGAATGTTATTACTTCACCAGTTGTAAGGTATACAGTTTCCTTTATTTGAAAACAAACATGAAACGTGAGTTCTAATTAACCTATTTTACACTAATACAATAGCCAAGTGTATATTTCCCTAGGAAACCACAAGGAAACAATAGTAGATTTGTTTAAAATCGAATGGCATGTCTACCAAACTTTAAAATTGTTCACATTGTATCAATGCTGGTCTTGCCAAAGCTGGAGCTAAATCGGGATAAACATTTCATTAACATTTCTGCAATAAGTGTCAAGACTGCATTTGCCTTACGCAGACCAAGCACTTACCATTTCAACAAACAATGGCACTGTTGCAACCTCCAAATAAATTGCCAACCAAATGCATGATATGATCATTCAACATGGTCAAAACTGACACATCCATAATAGAAAAAAAATCTTACTCATTAAAATCACGTTGAATTTGGAAGATGTGACTAGCCATTCCCATGTCATCAGCATCTCCCATTGCAGCCTCCATGGCTTCCAATATATCAAGTCTCTGCAACCGAAAGCCATAAATCAGTTATTGTCGAAGATAAAGCAATACATGATACACCAAAAAAAAAAGTTTGGGGGGTGGGGGGGGGGGGCATTTTACCATATCCAAGTCCATGTCTAAAGGGAATTGAAAATTCCTTGTCCTGGATGGCCCTGCTCGAGGTTGATTCAAAACTCGATTCCTCAACCTTGAAACTCTAGCAGAAGTGGGGAAATGAGTCTGCACTCCTCTCCTATTCGAAGAATTCTGAAAATTGCGCAATGGAGGCTGAATACGAGATTGCCTTGTTGAGCCTTGCTGCATAAGAGGCATAGAATAATATTACAGAGAGGAATTTATATAAATCCAAAAAGAAAAGTATAACTTTATATAGTTGAAGAGAAAACGAATACAGTCTCAAGTACATAAACAAAAATGAACCTAAGCAAGACATCTATTTTATACTAGGAAAAAGAGAAACCTAGGTTGAATACGAGCTTATATAATGATACTAGACAGGATAAATACAGATATAGATTCTACAAAAAAATGTCCTTCCCCTCAACTCAAACAGCATGAATGATATCCCTTCTTTTCACCTAGCAGAGATTAGCTTCAATCAAACAGAATAAGAGTTAACGTCATTTGGCTCTGCTGTAACTGAAGAGAGAATTTGTAGAAAGTAACGAGAACAAGAGCATTCAATTAGCAATGATCAAGGAAATATTAACTTTCAATATTAAACATGAAACCAAGGGACAACTAACAACTTGGGAAGCAACACATTCAATCTTGTGTTGCTACTAGAAAAGATAAGATAACAGGATTAACTTAATTATCAGTACAAATTTATATGGAAAAAACTTTGATACACAGGCCGTGTAAACTTTAGTTTACACGTGTCTTTTAGTTTTAGGGGTTAGGGTTTTAGTTTAGGGTTTAAGGTTTAGGGGTTTAGGTTGTAGAGTTTAGAATTTAAGGTTAGGGTTTAGAGTGCGGGGTTTAGTTTTTTAGGGTTAGGGTTAGAAATTTAGGATTTGGGTTTTTATAGTGTATCAAAGTTTTACCCAACTTATATATATATATATATATATATATGTATATATATTCAAGATACCAACAAGCACTTGAGTCTTAACATGCAAACAAAGATTTGTGCTGCATTTCAAGATGAAATTATTTATTTGAGGACAAACTCGTTATCATTTTCTGTAAGACCCTGATCATTTCATCATTTGTCATGCTGGGATCTAGGGGCAACATTACTAAACCAAGTCTATTCTACTTTTGACAGAAAGGCTCATGCCCATTGTATGGCACATTTCAACTAGAACACAGACCTAGCAGCTATATTACACCTTCAACCAGAACGGAATTTAGGAATGCACAGTCAATTTTGTGCACTAAATGTAGGATATCTAGTTACCATCAACGCAAAAAAGAAACAAATTCAAGCTTACTAACATGATCTAGCTCATGGAGAATCCGTAAAGATGTAGGAAGGAATGCATCTTCCTCCTGCTGAAGTGCCCGTGCAATGTTTTCATCAACCTGTAAAAGGTTCATAAACATTTAAAGCCAAGGCATGTAAATAACAAAGTCACGATAAAAAGGGAGAAAGCATCAAATTGCCATCATAAAAGATCGGGACCTCATGATATAATTGCTCTTGGAGTTCACAGGCTAACATTTCATCTGCTTCAAGTTGTCTTGCCTTAGCTTCTGTGTCCTCATCATTCATAGAGTCCATATGATTGGCATTTATCCCTCTCATTCCAGATGAGTTGTCAAGGTCCATAGCATCCAGATGTTCCGCAATATGAATTCTAGAGGACCTTGAACAAGTTGATTCCGAAGATGAACCAAGAAACACAATGTCCGGGTCATTGGGAGTGGCCCTTGAGCTTTCACCATTATTTCTTGAGGATAATACATGTTTCATTTGCCATTTAGGCAGCACGTTTGCATGAGATGTTTCACGCATTTGGTTTATTTTTGAGATCACGGGAGCTGTCTCAGTTGCATCACAAGTTTCAGGAGAATCACATAGAATCTGGGTCTTTCCCCCACTAGCATGATTTCTTTTCACAACATTTTCATTTCGTTGACTCACTTGACACCGGACACTATTAAATCTACTTAACAGATGTTCAGCTGCATGATCTACATTCCTTGAATGGTCGCGAGTGCTTCTCCATCCACCTTTTTCATCAAAGCATGCATCTCTATTTGCATCGCCAATACCACCAGCTTCTCCATTATTACTCATAGGACTGCAACAGGAAAACCACACAACCAAGATTCTCTAGACATCAATATAATATGTTCTGAATTTTTTTTAAAATTGTCTTTTTTATCACATGCTATTCCAAAGGTTCTGGCAGAGATTGTGCTTGTCTCTTTAGCAAAAGTTAAAAAATAAAAATAAAAATAAAAATAAAAGAAACAATACACAATAGGAAAAAACATCCAATGGACAATAGATAAAGAAATCTAGCTAGAGAACAACACTTAAAAATTTACCTGTCACATAAATTAATAAAACTGATACCATGCTCCTTAGATGCGTGAGTATGGGCAACTCCTTTTCCTTTACAATTATTATTATTGTCATCAGCAACTATCTCGCTAATCAAACAAGGACTGCTGCTACCCACATTCACAAAATTTTGTTCAGGTCTAAAGTTGCTTTGGGATTGCTCATTTTGTTTAGCCTTGTTGGCTATATTATGGGGGGAGATGCAGCCATTTCGGACCAATCTTCTTTTCCCAATTGCTCTTGGTGAGGCAACAGAATTATGAGATGCAGGCAATTGTTTTTCCATTCTAAGTGGGGAACTATAAGAAAGATCCACCCCTTTTCCATTACTCATAATTGAACCTATGCTTTTAAGCCCGACATCATCTATTTTTTCCTTTCCCTTGCAGCTATTTCTGGATGTTTCAGAAAAGCCTGAAGAGTTAAATGCATAAAAGCCATCATTTCTAGGTGCCTGACCTTTTCTTCCTTCAGCTAAGCAGTTTTCAGATGCACTTTGTAGAGATGCCATTTCAGGTATTTGGTTGTGTGTTTTCTGTTCAGTTAAATCTAAGATGGCATAGTCTTTGTGGAATCCAGATGATTTAGAAGGTAACTTAGAGCAAGGAGCTTTTCCTTTATCCTTGTCTTGCTCTCTAAGGGAATTTCTGCTTCTCTCCGTTGTTGTTTTCCTAAATAAAGGAGCATGTTCTCGAGCATTCTCTACCGGGGATAAGACAATGGTGTTTTTCAGACGCTCAATTTCATTACTATCAGAAAGTTTATACGGGTGTATATAATGTTTTCTACTGAGCCCATTTGCAGAAACCATCCTACCTCTGCCCCTTAGCATATCCAAAGATCCTTCACCTGTAGCATTAGAACCTCCCACACGATCGGCTACTGTTAAATTGCTTTCTTTGTCAACAAAGTTCCCTCCATTCACTTGCTTTAAATATGGCCTATCAGGAGTGTCGGGTATGTCCACTACTGAATCGATGTCCATGTCCTCCATTTTCTGTATTACACAAAACAAACAAGTGAGTCCTTCACATGAGGCTTCAATTACAAATATAAGAATTTGCATCTTGTCTGAAGGCAGTTTAGCAACATTACACTCCAAACTAAATGTCACCACTAGAAAGGTCACCTTTTCATGAAAATAATATAAGAGCAACCTATCCCACCTAATAAAACTAATAGCTTACTTACCTATATTACTCGTTTACACTTTCTTAAAATGTTAGTTATTCCATAAACAACATAAAAAAGTGGTAGAGAAAGTTAGACATCAAAATTGCTCTTGCAGATGACTAATACGGCAACAATATGCAACAAACAAAAAGTAAAATTTCACAAATATATTTTACTTATAGAAGAAAAACTCACACATTTTATAACTTCAAATTACAAAAACTGGGTCCTATTTGATACATTAAATTTGAACACACTAAACATCCGCATGCCAAGCAAAGAAGGAATCAAAGAACCATGGCCTTATACAATCAATGCAAAAAAATGAACTTGCCAGGAAATATCAAAATGCATAAATTGACAACGAGAAATTTATCGTTACTATGAAGCATAGAAAAACAAACCTTTCCCAGCTATTACACCCAGGCAATAATTATTCAAATAATAACTTGATTATAAAAAATAAAATAAACCCCTAAAAATTAAAAAAGAGAGTTAAATATCCAGAAAATTAAAATTCTAAAAATATTATATATTAATCCCTTTGAATTATCTGATATTAGTACAACAAAAAGGAATCTATATCAATGTAGATAAACATTCACACCGATTATTTTTCAAAAAAAAGAAAAACTTTTTTCCAGCAATGAGGGTGAATATTGTCAAAATCCGCACATTCAATAAATAAAATAAAAATATATACAGCTTCACAAAAGGCAAAAAAAAAAAACACATCAAGGAATTTTGACATTGAGAAATTAAAAAAATAATAATAATAAATAGTAAAAAAATTCGTTACCAGATTTTGTTTCGTAATGATTGGAATCGGAAAAATCGAAGAAAATTACAGAGGAAGATGTATCCTTCAAATCCCTAAGAAGGCAATGCCATTAACGCTTCTCAGAGAACCTCTGGCCTTCGCCTCTACAAATTTCGTTTTTGTTTCTCTCCAATTTTCAGGGTTTGGGCAATTTGGATAACCCGGTCCGGATCGGATCTAGATGTTGGATCTGGAGCCCTATAAAATTTGGGCTTTCGATTGTAGCGGGAATAGTTTGAAAATGATTTTTGTGTGTAAGAAGTTTTTGAATTTTTAAAAAAATATTAATTAAATTATTAATTTTTTTATTTAATTAAGTTCTTGAATTAAAAAATACAATCAATTAAGCCCTTGAAGTAAGAAATGTAATCATCTAAGCCCTTGAACTATTAAATTTTTTGAATCTGTTGGTGCAGTGCGTTGTATCATAATGTTTTTACTTGACAATTTTAAAAACTTTTTATTTTATTTAAAAATTTCATTAAAAGTTATAAAAATTGTAAAAGAGTAATAAAATTTATAAAAAATATTTTTTGAAAAAAATCTATAATTGCAACATTATAGATCTGTTAATGTATCATGTGGCAGTAATATTTAAAGAAAAAATTGTCAAAATTTAATGGTTAAAATTGGTCAAAGGAGTTAATTTATTAAATTTTTTGGTTTAAGGACTTAATTGAGTTCAAAAAAAGTTCAAAAACTTAATTGATTTGTTTTTAAAAGTTTAAAGGCTTGTTATACCCTTAAGCCTTTGAAAAATTAAGGGGTATATAAATAATAATTAGACGTGTAAATATATAAATAACACTCTAAATTATTTAATAATATGTATATTGATAATTAGTTATAGTATACACGTGAATAAATTCTTTTATAATATTTACTAATTAAACATTATTATAGTATAGGTAAACATATTAATAATAAATCATAATTATTATGTTAGATTAATTATTGTTTAAATTATTATAATTATATATTTTAAAATTAGAATTATATAGAAATTAAAATTAACGTTAACATTATAAATAACATTAATCAGTTTGATATTTTTAATCAAATAGCATGTAAGAAAATCGTTATAGAAAGAAAGAAGGTTATCAACATTATTAAGTCGTAAATATATATATATAAAGAAAGAATGTATCGAGTCGTGTTCTAACACTAATTCTAAAGTGAGATGAAAATTATTTTAATTATTTTAGAATATTACATTTGTTTAATTTATTATATAATAATTATTTTAATATTAAAATTTATGTATAAAAAATAATTACGATTTGAAAAACAAATAAAAAGAGTGTAAAGTTAATACATACCTATAATGATGGGAAAATTCTTCCATTTTTCAGACCTTTTAGTAGGAAACTTTGGATTGATTATGGGAATGCATGCATCTTCTTCATTTGAATAATAATATCCTTCAAGACATGCAACCAATGTGGACGTGCACGTATCATTCTCATTTGAGTATTTGTATCCATCGGGACCTGATGATGAACAGTTGTTGCCAAGAGTATTCAAACAAAGCATATAACAATACCTATATGTTATATTACAGGAACATTCACCTGATTATCATTTACCAAATTAATAACATCACGTTAGATCCATATAAAATACATGATTTTCAAGAAGGATAATTATTACATGCACAAGCGATTGTGGAAACTTTATTTACACAAGCGTTTTAGTTGTAGGGTTTAGGGGTTTAAGTGTAGTAGTTTTGAATTTAGGGATTGTTGATAGAATTTTGAGTTTAAGGTTAAAATTTAGGGTTTATTGGTTAAAACCCAAGTCCCTAACCATATTACCCTAAATTCTAATCTTAAAGCTTAAATTCTAACCATAAACCCTAAATTCTAAACCCTTAAAACTTAAAATTGAGGCACTTGTAGAAACAAAAAAATTCACTACAAGAGATAATAATCCCTTTAAGAAATATCACAGTAAATAAAAGTTTATAGTGAGTGTTATACACACGGACGAAGCTCTTTTATGTGCGGGAGGGGCTCTTGCCACCCCAAAGAAACAAATTTGTTTACCTTTTAATTTAGGGATAATGAAGCATTTGCCCCTTGTACTTTTACAAATTTATCAATGTAGGGTCTGTACTTTGAAAATATTTAATCAGCCCCATGTACTTTCATTCCGTCATACAAAGTATGTAACACCCCATTCCCGGCCTAGTAGAGAATCGGGTTGGGAAGTGTTACCGGAAGACATATTCGGAGATTGAAAGTTCAATCAAAGTTCGGAACTTATTCATAATGTCTTATTAACCTCTTTTAGGACCTAACAGACCTATTTATCATCAACTTACTCGATTTGGGTCAATTTTAAACTTTTTATAAACTTAGGGACCATAATGTAAATTTTACAAGTTAAGGGTCTGTATCAGAATTTCTTTTTACTGAACTTCAATTGAACTTATCAATTATTAGCATGTGAAATTTTGTTATTAACGGAGGTCATTTACCTACCCAATTAGACCATTTAAAGTTTAGTGACCAAAGTGTAAACTATTTAAAACTGGAGTTTAAGTCTTTTAACAAAAAAACTAACCCCGTATCGATACACCTTAGAGCCATATTGATACGGATACACATAAATCACATCTTCATTTGACTCTACCCAAATCCTATATCGATACGCCATCACATGTATCGATACAAGTTGACCCGTTTTTCGATACACCCTAAGACTGTATCGATACAATTTATTTCCCATACCTCTCTACCAAGGTCCATATCGATACACCCTCTTTTTTGTATCGATACGCTCTGTTTTACCAAGTCCAAATATGTAAGGCCGTATCGATACAACTTGACCCATATCGATACACTTGTATTGTAATGACATATTTTATTTGGTTTTTAATCAATTTAACATGTTGAACGATGTCCAATTACAATAAAATTTTGCCAGCAAGTTAATAATCCATAATTTTAATAGCGTATAAAATTTTAGAACATTTCGAATCCATTTACTATGTTTTTACCTTTTTGTGCCTTAAAGCTAAAGTTAACTAGTTTTACCATTTTACAACCATACCAAAATGCACATCTACCGTTTTGACACTTAGGCCATTATACACACATCAAAATAGATAAATATAACATGGATAAGCCTTATGCCACCTTACTAGGAGTTCAAAACAAAATGTAAGCAGACATGGAGTTGATGAAAGTGACTTGCAACTTCAACTGCACGATCAAGGCTCGAATTCCTTCAAGGTCCTGGGATGCATGAGACACAAGAATGTTAGGCATACTTAGCCTAGTGAGGTAGTTATAACAAATGTAGAATAAGTTTGTTAATGTCATGAATGTCGTGTGAACATGCTTGAATGACATATATACATCATTAATCATATATAGATCATACTCAAGCCAAGTGTTATGTTTTCACATATCAAATATAAACCACAAATCATATCATCTCCTTGGACATAGTAACCAATGGATACACGAATTCCCCTATACGCCACATATTTCGAAAATAGGCCTTGACCTTGAGTCGTAGCTTCGAAGTCCCTTACACAATCCAACATTTTCTCCCTACATATAGGTCGTAGCCCAGACCGTAGTCTAATCCCTTACATGATGAGCTCAAATAACCCTATGGCATGTCAATTATATCCAAAGTCCACAAATGTCCAAGGTTACACATTTCATCATAAAACTTACCTTTGTGTCCTTATGCCATATCATACCGGATTGCAAATCGAGCCTTGGCTCCAATTAACATATCATATCATTTATGCATCATACCAATTCCCGTGGATGTCAATGTTAACATTGAATATTTTCACGTATAACGTATGAAAAATGAATCATAAAACATTGAAATGCATCAAAGCAATAGAGTGACCTTACCACACTTACCACAAGAAATTCGTACCTTATAAGCTCTACTTGAGCTATCCAAATGAAGACACAACGTAAACACAATTCAAATGCAACCGGGATGACACCTAGCCGATCTTGAGACACAACTACACCCACCTAGCAATCGGAGGCTTCAAGGTTCTCGGATAACAACTCCTTCGTTCCTAGTTTTTGTTGGTGACGATGGATAATCTCTATTCAATTTTTGAGCTAGATTAAACTTAGGAATCGGTTAGAATCGATAATATGATATTGGAATCAATATAACGATATCAAATTCAATATCGAAACTTAAAATAGCTTTTAACTATTAAATTTCATGGATGACTAAAACCTTAGCTTAAGATTAAGCTTGATTTAACCATGGATTTCAACAATAGATTAGGGATTCTAGCTTACCCGATTGATAGCAATGATTCGATATCAATAAATCGAAGAAATCTCAAGCTTTTCCAATCTCAACAATGGAGGTGCTTGCTTGGAGGAAGGAGATGGAATAAAGGTGCTAGCTTAATTTTGATGAAGAAAGGATGAAGGAAATAGAAAGCCTGGTCTCGGTTAACTAAAGAAAAATGTTTCATCCCTTTCCCTTTTCCTTCACTAATGTTAGCCGATCCTTACCTCTTCAATAACCAATAGAGAGGTTTCCCCTATCAAAGGGTAAACTTTTAAGCATTATAATGACAACCAAGTTGTCATCTTTTCCAACACAAGGTGACCATGCTCATGTGGGAATGTCTCAAGCAAGAAAGTGACTCACCCTCGAAAATGTATAATTACGAGGGAGGTCCCTTAACTCTTCAAAGTTTATACTTTTGCCCTCAAATTTAGAATTTTCACAACTTAGTGACTAAATGAATTTTGTTTCTTACAAAAAGGTCCAACAACTTCAATTAAGCCCAAATTAACTTTCATTACTTCAAAATTGAATACAAAGATTGAGCAATTACATCATTCGGGTATAATCGGTACAAAATTTCTAATCACCGGAACCTGATTCCAGCTATACCGGTTTTTGGGGTGTGACAAAGTATCCCGTCCATAACGTCGTTATACGCTGACATGGCATGAGACCCCACATTGGCAAAATTTTGAAAGTAAGGGGGTAAATGTGTTATTATCCCTAAAGGAAAGTAAAACTTCGCAAATTTTATTGATGGATCAAGTACATATATATAACACATTTACACTAGTATACATTATTCTTAACTATAACTAACTAACTAACTAACTATGACTAACTTACACCGGTGTAAGTTCTACTAAACTATAGGTAACTAACTAACTTACATCGGTGTAAGTTCTACCGAACTACAACTAACTAACTAATTATGGCTAACTTACAACTAACTAACTGTGGCTAACTTACACCGGTATAAATTATTTTTTGGTTCAATAAACTAACTAACAATTTGTAATAAACGACACAAATTCGCTTTCACCATAAGCCATAAACTATTACAGCAACCAACAATAAAAAATTGAACTTAAACCATATTGGTATAATGTGATTATCCATCTTTTTTGGTTCAAAACTTTCTTGTACAATTTTTTTAAGCTTTCAATTTGTTAACCTCCTTCAACAGGTTGTTCATCGCTTTAATACTTCCATTTTCTTTCAACCATGTGATTTCAGCCCTTAATTCTCTCATCTCAACTACTAAATTTTGGTTCTCCATCATTAGTTCTTCAAAGCCATTTTCAGATTGAATTTCAGAACTTTCAAACAGTTTAAGCCATTCGAAAAAAGAACATTTCCCCCTGCTAAACACGTTACCATAACCCATAAAACATTTCTTTGAAAATATTCTGCAAAAGAACTATTACCCTAAAGAATTGAGCCTCTTACATCTTCAAATTTTTCGCAACCATAGAACAATCATCTGAGATTCTTCTCCGTTTTTGAAACACAAACATGAACATTAACGCCACATAAGCATTCCATTTCTTTTGACTTCAATTTCGAGTTTGAATGGGAGCTTGAAAAACTTGATTTCCTGCTCGAAGTTCCATACCTCTTCAAAATTTGTTTTTCAAGCTCCCATTCAAACACGAAATTGAAGTTAGTTAGTTATAGTTAAGAATAATGTGTACTAGTGTAAATGTGTTATATATATGTACTTGATCCATCAATAAAATTTTTGAAGTTTTACTTTTCTTTAGGGATAATGGCACATTTGCCCCTTGTACTTGCAAAATTTTACTAATGTGGGTCTCATGCCACGTCAGCACATAACGACGTTAACGGCGGGGTACTTTGTATGACAAAAGGAAAGTACAGGGGTTGATTGAACGTTTTCAAAGTACAGACCCCATATTGACAAATTTGTAAAAGTACTAGGGGCAAATGTGACATTATCCCTTTAATTTATATATATATTTAAAAATGAAATAAGGATGAATTTTCCTCACTTTTAGACATTTATATTTTATCCTCTAACCTCCAATTCTGGAAAAAAATATTATATGGTCTCGACTCACCACGTCATCCGTGGTCCCATCTACTAAAAAACATCCAACTAATTTCTTTATTTTCCATGTCATTTTTTTTCCAAAGATAAATCTTCACTTTTTTGCCATGTAAATATGGAGTGGGTGGTTACATAAAAATTAATTAAGAAACAAAAATGACATGAAAAACAAAAATTAGTTGGCTGATTTTTATTGGACGAGGACCACAAATGACGTGGTGAGCCGGGACTATGTAATAATTTCTTCAAATTCTGAATCGTCCGTGTTGATATATCCTTTTTCCTTCGGTGCAAATTTTCCGTGTCCAATCCCAAACAAAATTCTGTAAATGATGTATGTATTAATATGACATGCCAGAATATATTCCGACATTGCTGCTCTTAATTGGGAATCTCTTGTAGTAGGTTTTGTGAAGTTTATCATTAACGGCTTTGAAAAGAACGGGCAAGCAGGTTGTGGTGGTGGTGTATTCAGGTCTGCGGAAGGTGTAATTCGGGCAATTTTTTCAGGTCCTGTCGAGAGCCAGGGGAAAGATTTTGTGATACTTGTTGCGCTTAAGCTCACATTGGAAATTTTCTTAGAAGTCAAGTGGGAAGGGAGGATAATTTTGCAAATTGAAACTGATTCAAGAATGGTCTTGAGTTGGATCCATATCATTTTACGTAGACCTTGGCGATGGTGGAGGTGGCTAAAATGGGTGCAACGCCAATTGATCTTCAAGGCTTGGAGGTCAATAAAGTGTGGAGTAAAAGCAGGGAGGGCTTCGCGTGCTACCTAAAAGTCTGATCTTGCTTATTTTAGTGGGGTAATATATACTTATAATTGAATTATGTGAGCAAGAAAAAGTCAAAAAAGAAAGAAAAAAAGACAGAAAAATGGAGGGAGAATAAAAGAAACTTAATATGTCTCCAATACGGGGACATATCAAGTACGTGATACGACTTTAAGCTGAAGTACTCGTGTTTCATAGATATAAAGTGAACTTTTCCAATATTTATATAAATATATAAAACATTTCAACTTACATGGACTAAGCCTCTAATGTCAAAGTTACACTATCGTTTAGAATTAAACCAGATGTTGAGCAGGAAGCAGAAGTTGAAGGTTCAGTAATATCATCTACATCAGAATCTTCATCAACACATTGTTCAACGACATCGGTTTCTTCCGACGATCTAATCCTCTCCAGCTCGTGTGCAACTTGTTTCATGGTGGGTCTGTCCTTTCCATTGAGATTCATAGCTCGTGTGCAACTTGTTTCATGGTGGGTCTGTCCTTTCCATTGAGATTCATTCATCGTTTTGCTAAGTTAGCAAATTCATCAATCTCTTCTTCCGGACCAAACATTACAATTTGATCAAGAATATCAAACAATGAGTCCTTGTGCATTGTAAGTAGAAAAAAGGCTACCAAGCTTCTCGCTTCTTCCTCGGATTGTACCGAGGAAATGGGTTTTTGCCCCGTTAAGAGTTCAACAAGAACAACTCCAAAGCTATATACATCACTCTTCTCTGTGAATTGACTTGATCGAAAATATTCAGGATCTAAGTATCCGAAAGTTCCTTGTACTCGAGAGTGGTCACTTGAGTTTGCTCGAGTGCAACTGATCTTGATGTTCCGAAATCCGACACCTTTGCTCTGTATTTATCATCCAAGAGTATGTTACTAGATTTGACGTCTCGATGATAAATAGGGACAGAAGCAGCTGAATGTAAGTAGGATAAAGCATTAGCGATTTCAGTTGCGATCGCATCTCCCAAGTTAGCGGAAAGTCTTCATTCGGCTATGTATCAGATGATACAGTGTACCATTTGGGATGAACTCGTAAACCAACAAAGGGACTGTTGTCTCTAGACAACATCCTAAAAGCTTAACCACATTTCTATTGTTAATTTCTGACAAAATTATCACCTCGTTCATGAACTGTTCAAGCTTCATTTCATCTAATATCTTTTCTTCAACCATTTTAGGCTTTTTAATCGCCACCATGCTTCCATCTGTTAACATTCCTTTATAAACAATTCCTTGACCACCTCGACCAAGGATTCGATTCTCGTTATAATAATCTGTCGCCTTCTCTAACTCTTTTGATGAAAAAAACTTTATTTTCTCAATATTACCTTCATTGCTGGGCAATTGTTGTTGCAGGAGCAAGCCTCCGTTTCTTTTAAAGTATTTCTGCTTCAGCTTGACGTCTTTCCTTCTTTACAGTACTTGGTACAAATACCATGTACCAAGTAAAGCAAATACTGTACCAATACCAGTGCTGCAGCCTGTATGGTAAAACGAGGTAAATTTGCATATTAATGTATATATATTAAGATAAAGTAAATGAAGCCATCGTACGTTTTTACAAAAAGAAGAAAGTAAAGCTAACAAACACCTATAATGACAGGGAAATTCTGCAATCTTTTAGACCCTTTTAGATTCTGGTGCAACAGATCATATAGGTAATTCATTACATTTATTTGATTCATATTATCTTGTTACTTGTAGGTTTGTAAAGTTGCCAAATAATGAATTAGTTCAAGTTGCTCATATAGGAACTGTGAAGATTAGTTCTTTCGTTTTGTATAATGTTTTTCACATTCCCAATTTTGCTTTTAATCTTGTTTCTATTTCTCAATTAACCAAAACTAATTCTATTTCTTTGTTTTTTTTCTTTTGATTTTTGTTGTATTCAGGACATGTTCACTGGAAATGATTGGTTCAGCTGTAGGGAAACGCCGGTACACCCCATGGCGCAGCAGAACAATTATTCGGCGTAATAAACTAGTGATCTATATACAAGGGACGAATTTGGGGTAATAAAGGATGAAACGTTACCTTAATAAATCTGGAAATCCGTAGGGAATTCGGAATAACCAAATCGAATCCGAGTCGTCACAATAGCTTTCCAACTTCTACGCAGTTCACCCGAATGAAACGAACAATATTTTTTCTTCTCTAACTATTAGAGAGGTTTTTTAAAACCTAGGGATGAATGGTTGCTAGACCTTATGCCTTTATATAGCATTTAAAAACCTAATTCTAATTAAATTCAGATTCTTAAATATACAATATATTTAACCGAATATAATTAAATATGTAGAATCTGAGTCTTAATACATTATTGTTGTTCAAACCCATAATAATTCTTGACTAAGGACATTCAAGAATAACTATATTATTCTATGGACTTTATTATAATTCAGTTTATTTATAGATACACAGAATAAGACTGAAATACTAATAATGACTTTATATTAATAAACAAGATAAAATAAGTATGCTTTTTACAATCATCTCATTATTGGTCTTTGGGCATATTCCAACATCAGCTAGGATGGTCAATGGTCTATGTCACATGAATGTTTCGGTGTCCAATTTGAATTCTGCAATTTTTGAATCTACTGTTTGTATTTCTGATTTTAATTCTATTAAGCTTTGGCATGCTAGATTAGGGCATCCATCTCAGTAAAGGATGATTTTCTTTTCTAAAATGAATAAAGATATTGTTGTTTCTTCTGGTTATGAATGTGATGTTTGCCATATTGCTAAACAAAAGCGTTTGCCCTTTCCAATCAGTACTTCAAATTCTGTTTCTATATTTGATTTGGTACACATGGATGTATGAGGTCCTTTCCCTGTTAAGAGTTTGTACGGCCATTCTTATTTCTTGACTATTGTAGATGACAAAAGTAGATTTGTTCGGATCTTTCCTATGAAATTTAAATCGGAAGTTAGGGATCTAATAATTCAATTTTCTCAGCTTGTTGAAACTCAGTTTTCTAAAAAGATTAAATGCATTCGAACTGATAATGTTAAAGAATTTGAAATGTTAGACTTTTTCAAGACTAAAGGAATAATCTATCAAAATTCTTGCAATTATACTCCTCAGCAAAACAGCATAGTAGACAGGAAGCATCAACACTTACTATCTATTGCTAGATCTTTAAGATTACATGCTAATATTCCTCTGATTTTTTTGGATTGATCGTATATTGCATTCTGCCTATCTAATAAACATTACTCATACCCTTGTTTTAAATAATAAAACACCTTTTGAAATATTATTCAGAAAGCAACCTAAGTTTACTCACCTTAGAGTTTTTGAATGCCTTGCTTATGCATCAGTTCTTTCTAAGCCTAAGACAAAATTGCACCCTCGAGCCACCAAATGTGTTTTTTAGGATTTCTAAAACATATTAAAGGGTATAGATTATTTGATATAAACCACTAAGGATGTGTTTGTTTCAAGAGATGTGGTATTTTTAGAAAATTATTTTCCTTTTCAAAAATTAAAAGGATCAGGTTCTAATAAGATAGTTCTACCAGTTCATGATGGTACTGTTTTCTTCGATGATGGTGTACACTATTTTTCTGATTTTAACTTTAGCAATCCAGTTGGTCATGAAAATTGTTCAGACCCTATTCTTTTAGACTCTAATATTTCTAATAATCAACATGATAAAAATTGTTCAGAATCTATTAAATCTCCACAGATTAATTCAGGATCTCAACAAATTAATTCAGGGTCTCGGCAGAATACTTCAGGGTCTCAGCAAATTGTTTCTGACAATAATGTTACTGATTCTTCAATCCTAAGATCTGCAGGTAATTCTTTTTCCAAGGAACACGGAATTCTACCAGATTCTAGGTCTCCTAGACCTTCCAGAAACATTCAGCTGCCTCAAAAGTTTAAGGATTACCAAGTTCCAGAACTTACCCTCATAAAATTTTCAATGTATTGTCTTATGATGCTTTGTCTTCTAAATATCATGCATATATTAACACTGTTTCAATTTTATCTGAACCTAAATCTTATACACAAGCTATTAAGTATGATTGCTGGATAGATGCTATGACTCAAGAAATTAAGGCTTTAGAAGATAATAACACTTGGGAATTAGTACCTCTTCCACCTGGTAAAAGAACAATAGGTTGTAAATGGGTCTATAAAACAAAGTTAAAATCTGATTGAACCCTAGAAAGGTATAAAGCTAGATTTGTAGCAAAGGGTTACACTCAACAACCTGGGGTAGACTATTTGGATACTTTTAGTCTTGTTGCCAAAATAACAACTATTAGGACTCTTTTAGCTGTTGCTGCTTCTAAAAATTATGAACTTCAACAGCTAAACATTAATAATGCTTTTTTGCATGGTTTTTTAGATGAAGAGATTTATATGAAGCCTCCTCCTAGTTTTTTGCCTAATGATTCAGGTTTAGTTTGTAAGTTAACTTAAAGTGTGTACGGTTTAAAACAAGCCAGCCGGCAGTGGAATGAACAATTAACCATGGCTCTAATTAATCAAGGTTTTAAACAATCTTTCTCTAATAAGTCTCTTTTTGAAAAAGGAACTGAAAATGACTTTATTGCTCTTGCCGTGTATGTTGATGACATTATCTTAGCCAGTCCTAATTTAAATGAAATTTCTGCTATAAAGAATTTTTTACACAATATTTTTAAAATCAAAGACTTACGTGATTTAAAATATTTTCTAGGCCTTGAGGTTGCTAGATCCAGTAAAGGAATTAATTTATGTCAAAGGAAATATACTCTGGACTTATTGGAAGAAACTGATTTTCTAAATTTTAAACTTGTCTCTACTCCTATTCTGGCTAAACATAAGTTTTCTAAGTTAAGTGGCACTCCTTTAACTGATATTACTTCTTATAGAAGGCTTATTGGAAAATTACTTTATCTCACTAATACTTGTCCAGATATTTTCTTTGTTGTTCAACAGTTATCTCAATTTATTTCCTTTCCTACTGATGTTCATATGACTGCTTCCCATAAGATCCTTAGATACCTCAAAGGCATTCCTGGCCAGGGATTATTTTTTCCTACTATTAATAAATTAAAATTAATGCTTTTTCCGACTATGACTGGGTTTCTTGCCGTGATTCTAAAAAATCTATTACTGGGTTTTGTGTGTTTCTTGGCTCAGCTTTAGTTTCCTGGAAATCTAAAAAGTAGCAGACCATTTCGAGGTTTTCAAGTGAGGCAAAGTACAGGGCTTTAGCTTCGGTTTCCTGTGAAATACAATGGCTAAGCTATTTTCTATCTGATTTACAGCTTGATGTTCTTTCTCCTGCCAACTTATATTGTGATAATTTGTCTGCCATTAAGATTGCAGAAAGTCCTGTTCATCATGAGCGGACTAAACATATTGAGATAGATTGTCATCTTATTCGAAAAAAATACATCAAGAGTTGATTACATTACTACCAGTTTTCACACATCATCAACTAGCAGATTGCTTCACCAAAGCCTTACAACTTTCACCTTTTCTTCAAGCTATTTTCAAGTTGAGCGTTCATACTATGTACGCTCCAACTTGAGGGGCTAATAAAATGTAGTTGTTAACAGCCTGTAAAGTTTCTTTTTAGTTAGGATTAGTTATAGGTCAGTTATTTTTTTATTTTGTTTCTCGCATATTAGAAATAGGAGTTAGATATTATTTTTTATTATATCGATAATAATAAAAGCTTTGTTTTCTCTCTCTCGTTTCTGAGACGTTTTCTCTCCCTTTTCTTTGTATCTAGAACGCTACAAACCCTAAATTCAACACACTCCCTCCTGTCCAAACAATTTGAACATCTAGCTTCTTCGTTCCAGGAAAAGCTGTTTCAGAGTTACTATTTGACTGTTGATGGCGCTTCAGCAAATTCTGTGAGGCCCGAGAAGACTGAGCTCCTAATAGATGTCCAGCTGAAACACTGGTCCTTACATTAGGCATTTTGGTAAAAGCACCTTGCTGTGAAGATTCAGCCATAGCAGAAGGTTGTGGGAAGCTGGCATAGCCTCCAACACCGAAAGTACTGGTCTGGATCCCTTGCATGATTTTGACTACTACATCTTGACCAGGAATTCTCTCAAAAGAGTCATCAATCCGTTTGGACTGAGATGCCAACCCACTAAAATGTGCATTAACATGTTTATTCGGTAATCACCATAGCAAGTTGGCGCTGAAGGTGACTTTCTAAATAAGGATAATCAGAGTTAAAACCCGGAGAAATATTGCCTGAGATGTTATGTTGTGAGACTTATTGTTGGTATGACCAGAGACACTTGGAACATTATTCCCGATATCTCCTTGTGGTGAACTTGATAAAATTGGACAGTCTGGAATGGTAAACCTTTGAGATGGGAGGCTAGCTGTAAACCAAAACTTTGAGAACTAGAAGGCCTGTTATGCTGAAATTGGCCTACTGATCCATCTGAAGTTTCAGCATATGGCATTTCAGATGATTAATTGCCTCCGTAACAGGTTAAGTGTGTTGCAGTACGAGGTTCCTTGGTTGATCAACCTTCTGAAGAAGCTCCAGCATATTTTGACTGCCAAATTTTGAGGCATTCAGAAGACAAAAAAAAAAGGTAAATAAGGAAACCAAGACAACACTAATGATAATGAAGCAGAAGAGTTGGCATTACCAAAAAAATATTCAGATTTCAAATATCAAGATGATCAAGGTTTCACCATAATTGTTTTAACAACTGAAATGAATGTTTCTTACAGCCTAGTTTCATCAACAATTATAATTGATAAAAGCAATAAGTCAAGCTAAAAGTTGAGAACTACAAGTATTCAACTACCTAATTTAAGTGTTCTTGTTTGGCACAAAACTGCGAAAAGACCTGTCAGGTGCAGAATTTGAGCTTTTCGAAGGAGCCTCGTCTACTTGAATGCCAGGAAAACAACCATAATATATAGAGGACATAGAATGTTTAATCTTAGGAAAGAGTTACCGGTTGTTGCCTTTAAGTTCAGTTTTTGGATGGTTTGAGAAGGCGAAGATGATGGAGAAAAGGGTTTAAATTTATTGTTTTTTTTAATCAGGACTAAATGTATTATCATTTAAATTTTTATAATTGCAACCTTATCCCATTAACGACGGCTGAGTTACCATTTTGTTATAAAATATAAAGTTTAATTGTCATTTTGTAACATTTAAAAGTTTAGTTACCGTTTTGTCTTTTTTTTAACAAAGTTCAGTCACTATTTTTGTACTTTACCCTATAATTAACAAGGACTAAGCTTCTAATGTCAAAGTTACACTATCGTTTAAAATTAAATCAGACGTTGGACATGATGAAACAATTGAAGGTTCAGTAATGTCATCTATATCAGAATCCTCATCGACACACTGGTTGACGACATCGGTTTCTTCTGGCAATCGAATCCTCTCCAGCTCGTATGCAACTTGTTTCATGGTGGGTCTGTTCTTTCCATTAAGATTCAAGCACCGTTTTGCTAGGTTAGCAAACTCATCAATCTCTTCTTCTGGAGCAAACATTACAACTTGATCAACAATGTCAAACAACGAATCCTTCTGCATTGAAAGTAGAAAATATGCTACCAAACTTCTCACTTCTTCCTCAGATTGTACCGAGGAAACGGGTTTTTGCCCCGTCAAGAGTTCTACAAGAACAACTCCAAAGCTATATACATCACTCTTCTCTGTGAATTGACTTGATCGAAAATATTCAGGATCTAAGAATCCGAAAGTTCCTTGCACTCGAGTGATCACCTGAGTTTGCTCGAGTGCAACTGATCTCGATGTTCCGAAATCCGACACCTTTGCTCTGTATTTATCATCCAAGAGTATGTTACAAGATTTGACGTCTCGGTGATAAATAGGGAAAGAAGCTGCTGAGTGCAAATATGATAAAGCATTAGCGATTTCAGTTGCAATTCGTAAATGCATTTCCCAAGTTAGTGGAAATTCTTCATTCGGCTCATGTATCAGATGATATAGTGTGCCATTTGGGATGAACTCGTAAACCAACAAAGGAACTCTTGTTTCTAGGCAACATCCTAAAAGCTTAACCACATTTCTATGGTTAATTTGTGACAAAATTATCACCTCATTAATGAACTGTTGAAGCTTCATTTCATCTAATATCTCCTCCTCCTCCTCCAGTTTAGGCTTCTTAATTGCCACAATGCTTCCATCTGTTAGCATTCCTTTATAAACAATTCCTTCACCACCTCGACCAAGGATTCGATTCTCGCTATAATAATCTGTCGCCTTTTCCAACTCTTTCGAAGCAAAAAACTTTGTTCTCTCAACGTTACCTTCATTGCTGGACAATTGTTGTTGCAGTAGCAAACCTCCATTTCTTTTGAAGTATTCCTGCTTCAGTTTGATATCTCTTCTTCTTTCCAGTATTTTGTACAAATGCCTTGAACCAAATAGAACAAATATTGTTCCAACACCAGTGCTACAACCTGTATAGTGCTAAGCACTGTGAGAAAAATACACCATTAACTTAAGGGTCACCGAGACCCGGTTCCAGGTTGCTTGAGCTTGCTCGTATCAATTAGTCATCCAATGAATCAGATGTAAAACAAATGAAAAGAGTGTAAAGTTAATACATACCTATAATGATGGGAAAATTCCTCCATTTTTCAGACCATTTCGTAGGAAACTTTGGATTGATTATGGGAATGCATGCATCTTCCTCATTTGAATAATAGTATCCATCAAGACATGCAACCAATGTGGACGTGCACGCATCATTCTCATTCGAGTATTTGTATCCATCAGGACATGATGATGAACAGTTGTGGCCAAGAGTATTCAAACAAAGCATATAACAATACCCATATGTTATATTACAAGAACATGATTCACCTGATTATCATTTACAAAATTAATAACATAATGTTAGATCCATATAAAACACTTTAATGTGTGGGAGGGGCTCTTACCCCCTAAAAACATTTTTTTATCCTTTAATTATATATATTTAAAAAATAGATTACTGATAAATTTGTCTCACTTTTAGACATTTATGTTTTGTCCACGACATCTAATCTTGGCTCCGTCCAATCCCAAATTTTCCGTGTCCAATATTCCCTATGTATTGGGCGAAATGGTAAGCAGTGATAAACTTAGGTAGACACTGGGGTGGTCATAGTCCCTAGTTTTGGTCTGATGGCATAATTAAATCTTTGATAGTTTAACTTATAGTCAAATTAAGCATCGGCAGTTGACATCTCCTCTAATTTTTTTAGTTTAAATGTTTAACAGGACCTATTGTTTTGAAGTTAAATAATTTGATGCCTCTCAATATTTGTTCCTAGTTCTGTCTCGGGAAAAAGACACATTAGACTTTCAAAGAGAATATCTAGATTGGAATCTCGGAGTCAATGTTGTTGGGAGAGACAATCCCGAACCTCAAGGACGAAGCCATGATTAAATAATGGGAGGGACAAAATCGCCTAACTTTAAAATTAATAGGGATAAGACTTAATTTGGGAGGAACAATACTAAAATTTTGGAGGATAACTTAATTTGGCAAGTATTCAAACTAACAAGACTAAATTTAGGAAGGACACGGCGCCCTCCCATGACCTTAATACATCCATGATCCATCCCTGCCGAACCTTAAGCATAAACCATAAAACGGACATTAGATATATTAAAGAAAATATACCTTGGCATGCATCAGTAGCAAGATATCCGTAGTCATGATGGTTATCCAAGGTGCAAACACATAGATGCCTTGGGTTCATGCTTTCCCAACAGTACTGACCATCGAGACTGCAAAGGGTGTGTGAATCATTTGCCAACCTACACAACCCACGTTTTGGTATGGCCCATTGCAAAGTTGTGGGAACGTGTGTGTCATTTGCGATTTGAATTATCTCAAGTGAACCGAGGGACCCTCGGTCAACCATGAAAGCAGACACACACGATCTTCTTCTGGTGCCAGTGCCAGTGCCATTACTAGGATAAATCTCTTTCATGTTTACAGAAAAGGAACTCAGATCCGAAGGAATATCCGTAGAGCAGCTACCAGTGGAAGTCACATTCTCGGCACAAATGGGTTGCATGCAGCCACCAATAGGATATGCATCCGTCGGACTACGGCGGAAAGTAACCAAACTGCCACAGCCTACAGACACGAATCTGTTGTACCTAGCTGAGAACAAAAACGGGGTGCCTGTAAGGTTGACACTAACCTCACTAGTTTCTCCATCTTTTTTGAGGCAGTTGGAATAAGTTATCGAATTTTCGAAGACGACTGTGCCTTGCAAAACTGAAATACTGAGTAGTTGTAGACTGAAGCTACTCATGTTAAGTTTTGCCCCGTCCATAGTTCCATTGCAACTTACTCTAAACCATTCGTTCATGTAACAACCACTTGCTATTCCAAATGGGTACGGAATCTCAACATCCCCACATTTTGTAGCACAACCACCATACTGATTAGGTCGTCTTTCTTGGCCTAGTGGGACTGCATATAGGGATAAAGAACAAAGCACCAATTAAGTATGCTTATTATCAATATATTCCGAACATACATTGTTGCAATGAGAAATGTTTCAAAAGTGGTTATAGTAAATGGTGACCTTCCAAATCGTATGGATTCCACTTGAGAATGGCAGGAACGTGTATTGTATCGATGCTTATATCGACAACCGATGAGATTAAAAGGTTAATGTCAGATATGAAAGCAGATGTGCATCTCTTGGTCCCGGGATCAATGACCTCCGTCACGCTTGCTGTATAGGAAGTGAGATCTTCAGAGATTGGTGCATAACAGCCGCTGAAGTTATAAGTCAGCTGGTGGCCGTGGCCACATCTTTGTTGTAGGCAGCTGGAGATTGGATCTGTCTGATTGTTGCCAAAAGCAGTGGCCAAATGGCTGCAACCTGCTGAACCAAATCCGTTGTATCTATTCGGGAAGAAAAATGGAGTGCCGTCTAGGTCGACGCTCAAAGCAGAAGTGATGCCATTGTTTCCTTTATCTCCACAGTTTAGATAAGTTACGGATTGTTGACAACAACGATGTTTTCACTCTCACTCGGCAGATAACTATCGAGTAGCTCCAGATTGATGCGAGTGATGAAAGGCTTCGGTCCATTAGCGGTTTCGTTGCAAGTTACTCTAGACCAGGAATTGCTATAGCAACCTGTTTTGATTCCAAATGGTGACGGAATAGTAACATTTCCAAATGTTTCAGAACAATAGGGAATAGCAACATCCCCACATGTTCCAAAACAAACATCATAATTGAATGCTCCGATTAGCCATGGTAGGCTTAGTAGCTGCAGGATGAAGTAAAACACCCATGTCTCTTAATTTATTTTCTCCCACCTTCGATTGTTTATGAAGTTTCTGTGGGTCATTATAAGTCGAGAAACATAGGCTGGAGGAGACTGGAGCAAAAGAGAAATTTCCTACATGTTACGCGGTTTAGACCCTGTTTTTCTACTTTGAAACCATCGAAGCATGCACTGATAGTTCCCTTTTAAGTACGTTAAGTCCTCTGAGTAAGGTCAGGGACGTTTAATTTCTACCGAGTAATTTGTGTTCGAATTTGGAGTGGATCATTCTTGATATTTGATCCTAACTCCATCTTTATCGATATATCAATGTATCAAATAATTATATCAATGTATCAAATAATTATGCATATAAAAATTTTCTAAGTTTTTTTTAAGATTTTGTTGGGTGAAATAAGTCCATGAATTTGAGCAGGAGGAAGACCCACCTCTGACGCGGTTTAAAATTAGACCCAGCCTCGACAAGAGTAACGGATAAGGATGAACATTTTACTCAATCCAATCGAGTTTCAACTCGGTCGGATCAAATTTTTTTAATAGAAAATCGGGTTTAAGTTGAGTTGAATTTTTATTGAAGGTGAAGTTGGTTAGATTCAGGTTTACGGGGGGAAATCTGATCTAACCCAAGACTAATAGTATAATTCTTATAATGATATCCTTGAAATTAAATTTTTATTTACATTCTAGTCCTAAAAATTATTATTTTTACAATTAAGTCTTTAAAATTGATTTTTTACAATTTCTACCTTGTCGGGCACGACAAAATCTATACGGCAGAAAAACATTTATAACCCCTAATCTAGGTCAATTTGATACTATTATTAAACCCCTTGCCAAAGAAAGAAGAGTTCATTAACCACCGCTGAAAAACATTTACTTTGTTCAAGACTCGGGAAAGCAAACAGATCAAAAAGCCTGTCCAGTCAGAAAGCCATTGCAAGTTCCGAATGAGAAACAAAATTGCAGAAAGGAAATGAAAGATCTAATGCCTCTCTCAACCTAAACCGATATGCGAAATGACCTTATGCATCTATGGTGGTCCGTTTTTAGTTTATTTTTACTCCGTTCGGCTATTGTCGCCCTTCATTCGTCTGTTACACACCCCTTTGAAGCTGGTTGCACGTTCTTGATGTACTGCCAATTGAAAAGAGATGCTCATTTAGGAATATACACAATTAATAATATAGGCAACATATGCATGGTTCCAATGCTAGATAGTTGATTCCCACCTTGTGCAAAACTCCCCTGTCAGCCTTGTAAGGAGGTGGATTCCACGCCTTTCTCCGCTCGTTCAGCTCAGCATCTGTCAATTCAACGTTTATGGCCCTCTTCTGAACATCGATGTTGATGAGGTCCCCGTTTTGAACAAGACCGATGGGGCCACCCTCCTATAAAACCAAATCCAATATCAAGCATAAATAAAGACAAATAACCAGAATACAATCAGGGGGCACACAGGTCCTAGCAATAATCTTAGTTGCTACAACTCGGGATAATTATTTTGAAACCATAAAACTCAAGAACTTTTGCTATTCTGTCAAACGTTTCACACTTCTCACCATTAAATTTGTTACCATCAATAAAGTCAATGAACTTGATATTCCATGATAAATCATTGTTTTATCATTATTCTAATAAATTCCAGAAACTACAAGTTCTATCATTAAATTTGTTCACCATCACTTGTTTATTTTAAAATTTTCGGAGCTTCAATTTTTGTCCGAGATGCAGGATAAAGCATATCTTTATATCTAAGGAAGAAAACATAAAAAATACCACAAAGACTAAAATGTTAGTCTTTCATTGGAATTCAAAATTATCTAGCAAATTGAGTGAGAAATTACTGCACCTGTGCTTCAGGGCATATGTGGCCTACAACGAATCCGTGTGAACCTCCAGAAAACCTACCATCAGTGAGTAAAGCAACATCCTGCAATATTCACTCACGGCATTCAAATCAAATAACTTATTGAAAGGCCAATTCAAGTTGAAAATAAACTGTAGAGATGGCAAGCAACTTGGACTTGATATCACAGTACCTTTCCAAGACCTGCTCCCATTATTGCACTTGTTGGTGTCAACATTTCAGGCATGCCTGGTCCTCCCTTCGGCCCCTCTCCTCTAATGATTACTACTTTTCCCTGGAAATTTACGAGCATAACCAAACATTCGGAGTTTAGCCAATGCAGATAGATAAACAAAGAAACATTCAAACTCGTACTCTTGACTGAAGTGTAAGCAAACAAAGTTCATGGTAAAGATCATAGAAGATATGTGCAGTAAAAAACACCTCAGCCTTGCCATTTTAAGACTATCAAATTAAGCAGACATAAAACTTCTCCCGTATTCAACTGTTAACCAAAAACTCAGCACATGGAAGTTCCAGTCCGCTACTAATTATAGAGAAATAATATGCTGCTTTGACTTGCATACCTTAAAGCTAGAAGGATTTTCAGAGATAGCTGCTAGCATAGCTTCCTCTCCTTCAAACACAAGTGCAGGACCTAAAGAACAAATTTTACAATCATTATGTTTATGTAGGGATGCAGACTACATTCTTAACCATAAAATTGTAAAGTACAGAGACCAAGAAGCTCAAAGTTAAAATTAATGAGAAAAAGAAAAGGCACCGGAGAAATAGAGTCCTTCTTTTCCGGTAATTTTTGCTACAGAACCCTCTGGTGCAAGATTCCCTCTTAATATTTGGATGTGCCCTGTTTCCTTGATGGGATTTGACACTGGTTTTATGATTTCCTGGAAATGATTTTTTGGGTACTGATCAGACTAATTACACATTCCATCAATGGCATCTCAAAGTTAACATATAAATGGAGCCGAGCCTTTTTGGTGGAAAACCACCAGTACCAACCTGTCCATCGGGTAAACGAGGGTAGCTTTGTGCATTTTCTGCCATTGTCTTCCCAGTCACTGGAGTGGAAATATCATCGTAGAAAATATTAAGAATCTTGAAAATTAAAGCTCTAGAATTGCATTAAATAAAGAAATCTTAGTAGAATCCAAGCCGGCATACCGGTCATGCAATCCCCATCAAGATACCCAAGCTCCAAAAGATAACGAATCACAGCAGGAGTTCCTCCAATCTATCAAAACATTTTTTCTCATTTGTTGGAATGATAGAATAGATAACATATATAGATAGAGCTATTTATGTCATGACTCATAAGCTCGGGAAAAAAAGAAACTTGAAAGAAAATATTGAAGTAGAAGATCTGCAGTTAATCTATACCTTGTGTACATCCTCCATGACATATTTGCCACTGGGCTTCAGATCAGCCAGAAACGGAACATTGTCACTAACTTTCTGGAAATCATCCAGAGTCAGTTCTAGACCAACAGACCTGCCATGAATAATTCCAAGATTCATTTCCACAAATTTTCAATAATTTTAAGGCCAAGGAATATCTGGCATAAATTCTCATTTCTCACCTTGCTATGGCAATTAAATGTAACACGGCATTGGTTGATCCACCTAGGGCCATGACAACAACCATAGCATTATGTAAAGATTTGTGGGTGATAATATCTCTGGGTTTTAAATCCATTTTCAACAATTCTAGCAGATACTTTCCAGCCAAACGGCATTCATCCAATTTCAAAGGGTCTTCAGCAGGTATTGAAGAGCTTGCCAAGTACAAACAAACAGTAGTAAGTAAAAAAAGAAAAGGCAGAATGTAAAATTCACAATCAAAATGACCCCGCGAGCATAGTACTACCTGAAAGGAAGAGACATTCCCATAGCTTCAATTGCAGATGCCATGGTATTTGCAGTATACATTCCCCCACAGGCTCCAGCTCCTGGGCATGAGTTAAGTATGACATTCTTTCTCTGCTCATCACTTATTTTCCCACTTACATACTCTCCATAACACTGCCCGACCAATTCAAATGGGGGAAAAGAACTTAAAAGGTTACCAAAATTGAGAAAATGTATTGGTAATTTCAGATAAATTCATGGCATAGAAGTTAATCTTCACATATTAGCGTATGGTAGACATTCTTCCAAATTTGCTTGATATAGAAAAAACTCAAATAATGGAACCTTATTTTAATCCTCAAATTCATAAAAACAGGGGAATAAGAACAAGAGTTGAAGCTAAAGCAAAGAAGCAAACTCTGTCCCTCAAGGATCAGTACTGCTTTGGTTCGGAGAGAGATAAGCAAAGAAGAAAACTCTGCCCCGCAAGCAAAAGCAAAGCTGCAAAGTTTCACTGTGTCAGCACTAGAGACGAACTAAGTGGACTAACACAGAAAAGATCATGGTATTCTCATAATTTTCCAAGTTCCTTACACTAATCCAAGAAATTTTCTTGCAATTGTTGCTCCTAAAATTAAATTAGTAATAGACGGAAAGGGTAAATTGAGGTCTAAAATTATGAAGATATAGAGATAAAAAAAGTAATCAACTAGAAATCGAAAAATATGAAAAAATTATACAATTTAACTATAACAAAGTTGAATACTTACCCGTGTTTGACAGTTACACCAGAATCTGATTAATATACATCACTTGCAAAAGGTGACTCTACCCGACATCAAACCATGCACGTGCTATTTAATGCTAAAAGATTAGATCTTATAATCTTACCCGTACCAAAAGTTTAAAATTTCCAATTGACCAGATTGACTCGACTAGTTAGACTCATTATTTTTGTATTACAAGAATAATTAAACATATGGTCAAATTAAATTTTATTTAATTATTTCATATCTGGGTTGGAAATAGGGAATATTATATTGACTTATTATAAAGAATAGTCCATTTCATAAAAAATCAACACTCACCGAAAAGCCAAATCACTTTCGGTGGGAATTCTTTACTTCATTTTTTAAAGTGTGTGTGTGTGTCTGTATATATATTATAGTAAGGTCTGAATGCAATCACAGAAACATCCAAATGCATCATGCTTAGAAACTTGACTTATGGATAGTCTTATTAAATGACAGACGCAAACATAAAAATAGATATAGGTCATGCTTCATTGTTTAGTGTTTTTAATTTAATTGACACTTTAATTAATTTACCATATGGCTTACCTCTAATTTAGCCACTCATTTGGATGAAAGATTAATTTTACTATGGAAGAAATTTATAAAAAAGTGAAAACTAAAAACAATAGGCTCGGGATTGTACACAAGAACATCTAAAAATCTAAAAAAATATGGTTTAGCTTTGTATATTCTATTTTAATCTTAGATTGAAAGCCTTCTTACTTGCCAGAGAAGCATTGTATGTCTTTATCTAAGTGCAACTTTTCACGGAAAAGATCATGGTATCAACAAAAATTCCCACATTTTTTACGCTAATCCTAGAAACTTTCTTGCAATTGTTGCTCCTAAAACCAAACAAATAACAGACAGCAAGGGTAGATTGAGGACTAAAATTATGAAGATATAAAGAAAAATAAGTAATCAACTAGCAGAACAACATTCCTATGGCATATCATCGTGTTTACCTGGAAAGCAGATACTATATCATATGTATTGCCTTGAAAATGACCTGGCTGCAAAAGACAAATATAGACACATATAAATAAAATATTGAAATGGGGCAACAACTAAGTTTAGCTTAGACTTTGAACATATAATAAAATTGCCAACACACCTACATGTTTTTGTCGGTGGGTATGCATTCATAAGAAAATTCATGCATATATCATAATGCACTGCAATTTAGAAATAATGCATGCATTCATCCGAAAGAGTGCTTTCGACTTCCAAACCAATTCTTATAGAGTTATCTAGTATTATAGGGGTGAAATGTGTACTTATTTAATAATTCTAAAGAGCACTAAAAGCACAATTAATCTGATATAATTTCTAAACGAGACATTAGCAACTAGGAATGAGTATTCAATTGAGGTCAAAAAATTCAAGTTAAAACTTCATTTAAAAACTTTGAGTCCGAGTTGTTGAAGTTTCTGTTTAAATTTAATTGCTAATATTTATGATGTTATGATTTTATTTGGTTCTGATTCAAACGGGAGTGTCATTTTATAATTCAAACTTTATTTAAAAAAGTTGTTTATTAAATTACAATTCGTATGACGTCTAGAAGATTTTTCGCAACCAATTCAGTCTTTCCGAGTCGAATTTTACTCAGTCCTATTTGCAATTAAAGAAAAAGGCTATGGATCTACAGCAATTATGCTAGAGAAAGCAGCAAACCTTGATGGTTCCACCATAAACCATAATACTTGGCCGATTCAGCCTCCCCATTGCAATAATCGTACCTGGCATCTACAGAACTAACCATCGTTAGCCAACATAATCATATCATATTTCCCATTAGCAATAAAAAAGTGCTTAAATAAACAACACGACCAAAATCAAGAGAAACAATAAAAAAAGGGACAGCTTTGAAATTAAAAAAGGTAACAATAAAGCTTACATTTTTATCACAGCCAGGAATGGAGATATTCCCATCATACCACTGAGCACTCATCACCGTTTCAATGCTGTCTGCAATCAAATCCCTTGACTGCAAACTATAGCACATCCCTCTCGTACCCATCGAAATCCCATCGCTAACTCCTATTGTGTTAAACCTAAATCCAACCATCCCAATCTCCTCAACTCCCCGTTTCACTTCCTCCGACAACTTCAACAAATGCATGTTGCACGTGTTTCCTTCGTACCACACCGACGATATCCCCACTTGGGGTTTTGACAAGTCGTCATCAGACAGTCCGACGCCGTACAGCATGGCTTGGGAGGCGCCTTGCGACTTGGGCTCCGTTATTCTTGAGCTGTACTTGTTGAGCTTTACTGTTGGAGGAGATGGACAGTCTGCTGTCACATTTGCTTGAGACTGTGCGGTTATACGAAGACATCGGCGGGGGAGGTTTGTGGTTGGGCGTACGGGCGGTCGAGATGTTAGATATGTAGCTTGCATGACGGCTGCTGAAAAAATTTACTCTTTGAGATCGGAACGGAAGAAATGTGTGTATATATATATATATAGTCATAAATATCTTTTAAGGCTTAAATAAATATATATATATATATATATATATTAGTCATTAAACTATTTTTAGTACTACTTAAATTGTTATTTTTATCACTTTAAATATTTGAACTATTTTTTGATAAAAATTTATTTAAACTACGTTATTTGATAGTTTTGATCTCTAAATTATATTTTTAAACAAAATAAATACTTATTTTAAATATTTTATTGGCCGAAATATTAAAAAAAAAGTTAGATAACGGTTGAATTTAACATAGTCATAAATAATATTTAAATTTTTGTTTTTGACAAAAAATAATTTAAGGACTAAAAGTAGACGAATGATATAGTTTAGGGAGTGATTTTTGGTTTAAACCTTTTCTAAAAATATTTTTGCTGATTTACAAGGTAGCTTTTTTTTGTGTGTGATACGCATGTCCTTCTTACGGTACATGATAGTTTTATTATTTTTTATGTTTAAATGAAAAATCAGCCTTTTTAATTATTTTTTTGTTTTAAGTACTTAAACTATGGTTTGGGCAAAATAAGCCCCTAAACTATTATTTTTTTGTCAATTTAAGTCTCTGAACTATTTTTTGACCAAAATAAGTACCTAAACTATGTCATTTTTCTTCTTTTAGTCCCTAAACTATCTATTGGTCAAAAAAAACTTTATGATGTGTCAACATCTTATTAGTCGAAATAATTTTTTTTGACTTAAATAATTATCAGACTTAAAGTGGTTGTAAATAATAGTTTAAGGGCTTATTTTTCCCAAACCATAATTTAAGTACTTAAAATAAAAAAAAAACAAAGTTTGAGGGATGTTTTTTGGTTTAAGCTTTTTTTTAAATAATTTTATGGGTAATGATTTATTGCCTTATATGTAATATATAAGCTTATTTGGAAAACTAAATTTTATAAAAAATAAATAATTTTAATTTAGTATAGTTGCGAAATGAAATATTTCATTGGAGATATTTGTTATACTTATAGTGATTTTAATGAATAACTTATTTTATAAAAATTGAAGATGATTTTTTATCAATAAAATTATGTTTTATTTTTAAATAAGTTAAAGTTGATTACAATATAATATGTGTTTATATATATTATTAATCTTTTGGCAATGTACATATATTGAAGATAAAGCGATTGAACACGGATCTCCTAAGATAAACATCATTCGTCTTTTCCACCTAAACCACTTGTTGGATTCAAAACTTGGCTGAATGCTTAACACATGCAAGTCGGACGGGAAGTGATATTTTCAGTGGCGAACGAGTGAGTAACGCGTAAGAACCTGCCCTTCAGCCCTTGAAAAGGGAACAATAGCTGGAAACGGCTGCCATGAAGTTATTTTTGTCTTACGTAGATAGAACAAACAATATTACTTTATCTCAATACACGTGAGCATTCATTACTAAGAATACTTTGGTATCGATATTTAATTATTTAAGGAGTTTTTATTAATTTAATAGAAGCAAAAAATAATATTTTGCGTTTTTATATTTTTGAAATATAAATTTAAAATTTTGAATTTAAATTTCATTTGTACGTCGGTAAAAAGTGAAATGTATGTATATTATGGATAAATAGTTATGATTCGATATATAAATTTGAAATTTTGGCGTTTAGAGACATTAGACAAAAAATCACGTGAATCTAGAAAGAAAAAGTTAAGTGGGGTAGCTGTAAAAAAGGGGGCATTAAAATATAAAAATATATTTAATTCGTAAACAGTATTAGCAACGTACAAAAATAGGCTTAATGTTGCTTAAAGTATTATTTTTTTTTCAATTCAACTAAAAAAATCTCTTTTTTTCTTATTTAGGTGCTTAAATATTTTTCAAACCTAAATAGGTATTTAAAGTTATATATTTTTTTATCCAAATAAGTGTCTAGAGTAAAATAATAATAATTCAACTAATGAATTCATGACACACAAATTTTTTCTTTAATTTTTTATCAAAAAAGAAAATAAAATCTAGAATTCTAAAAAAAAAACCCTAAAATTAAAAATGTCCCTCGAATCACAAATACTATTATTGTTATTGTCGTTTGTCATGCTATTGACCATGAAATAGAATCTCCTCCTCTCGTCACAAGACTCGCACGTTACTTTATTTCAGCAAAATTAGGAAAGTGAGGTTTGTGTCCAATAACCTCGTAAAGTTCTGTTCATCAGAGATAAATCATACTATTAGAATATGGAATATTTGAGTTGCGGTCAGTAAATGGATTACCAAGCACATAACACTTCAAAAATATAAAGATATTTGTTTTTTAGTGTCCTTATTTATGTTTGTTTATAAAAAATTGGATTTAAAATTTATGTTTAAAGTTTAAGGGGTATAATTTAAGATTTAAAAATTAAAATTAAAATGTATAATTTAATTTTTTTAGTGTTGAAGTATAAATAAAAATACCGAAAAAATATATAAAATTTTTATTCTCTGAAACTGCTAGAAATGTGGTAGCACACCGGAATCAAATATAGATGTCTATAATATAAATTAATTCTTTAATATTTATTAAATCAAACCCTGAAACTTCGCATTTTTTCCGCATAGTGAACAGTGCTGAACGCTGAACAGAACACGTGAAAATGTATCAAGTTGTCGTTAAGTGAAAAGATAAAACCAACTCTTATTGTCAAATAGATGGACAAATTATTTTATTAATCACTCTACTTTCGTTTCAATTCTATTTTGATCATTTGAATTTATAAATTTTCAATTTAATTATTAAACTTTTAAATTGTTCAAATTTTAACAACTTTGAAATTAAATAAGTAAAAGAATGGAGAAACCACCTTAAATTGGATAATCACTTAATAAACTATGAATATAATAGGTTGATCAAACCACATTGAGCGGTGAGTCTATTAGAAGTCTTCTTTTATGAGAAAAACCTTTGCAAAATTTGATCTAAGAGTAAATTCACATCTTTCTATGGTTTAGATTAATTATTATTTTTGAATTTACTTACATTTTTAAAAGTTTAGTTTAGAGACTCAATCAGGTGCAAAAGCTAGTTGAAAATGCGTAAATTTCATTCGACACTGGTTCCAAACTCAATGTTGAACAATCCCTCAAATCGAAAACAATTCATATTCAACCTAAATACGCAAGTCAAATACACAATTTGAACCAAAAACCTTAAATGAACAAAAAACAATCTTGATCTGAAGATCAAAATCACTTGAACATCACTTATTGATTGGAAGACTTCAAATTAAGTACATTAAATACGTTTAGAAATATCATTTTACATTTTAAGTGCAATTAAATCCCTTGATTAAGCATTCTTCGATCGTTGAAGTTAGCGACAAACTTGATGTCAATTTTAATGGTAAGATCAATAGAAAGTTGGAAAAAATTTAATGACAAAGTTAGTGACAAATCAGATGACAAAATCTACGCCAATGGTTCTTTGGCATCAAATTCGCCACTAACCTTGCCATCAAATTTGCGACTAACCTTCTACTACATTCACCACCAACTTTAAACATCAAGTTTACCACTTTGTCATCCAATTTACAACCAAAATTGTGACATTAACTGTTACTCGAACTTGCCAAACGTGTCGGCACAGTACATCACGGCAACAACAGAAGAGGGTGGGATATGGGTCGGATCCATCAGACTTTTGGTGCCTAGAAGAGAAGGAACATAAGTTATTAGATTAAAATCTCATGTATTGAAAAAATAATGTACATAAAAGATTACATAATGTTAAAAGAAGGAAACATAATGCCCCTATTCGTCTTAGGTTTGAAGGCTAAGAAATATGAATAGCAATAAATTAATATATTTCTAGAAAATTGCACTTATTAAACTATATAATTAAATATAAATATACATAATGTCATTTGTGCTATATGCCTAAGCCTCTAAGGTCGAACACATAGATGCTTACTTGAGCACAAATAAGTAAATACACCAGTAATAACGACATTCCTATGGAACATCATTGTGACATGGAAGGCAGATACTATGCCATATTGCCTAGAAAATGACAGGGCTGCAAAATACAAGTATAAAAATGGCTTAAATGAAAAATCAGCCCTTTAACTATGTTTTTTTTCTGTTTAAATACTTAAACTATGGTTTGGGCAAAATAAGTCCTAAACTATCATTTTTAGTCACTTTAAGTCCCTAAACTATTTTTTTGGTCAAAATAAGTAACTAAACTGTCAATTTTCTTTTTTTAGCCCCTAAACTATCTATTAGTCAAAATTATTTTGTGATGTGTCAACATCTTATTAGTCGAAATAATTTTCTTTTGACTTAAATAACTATCGGACTTAAAGTAACCATAAATTTTGCCCAAACTATAGTTAAGGTACTTAAAACAAAAAAAAAGGAAAAATTTGAGGGCTGCTTTTTGGTTTAAACCTACAAAAATAAATAAACAATTGAATATAGAACAATATGTCACCGGCTAAACTTGGATTAACAATTGTTAGATAGCTTGAACTATTCATTTGCTATAAAATATATATACATCCAGCATTTGAATGTAGAGATATGACCTTCAAAGATAATAAATATATGAAAAAACTTAGTTATATTTGAATTGGATACATACCTGTGTTTGACAATTGCACATGTATAACCACTTGTAAAAGGTGATTACTTGACATCATACCATGCCTATCCTACTCAAGCGGTCAAACCCCTCACCACCCATAAATCCAAGGATATTGAGTATTTCAGCATGTTCAATCTTACATTCTCCTGTATATTGTACAGGTGATAATGCAACGAAGCTATACTCAATCAACGTTTTGAAGGGAATATTTAACTTCACCTTTTTAAGTGTGTGTGCGTGTATGTATATTATATTTATAGTAAGGTATGAAAGCAGGGATTTAAATAGCGCTCCGTTAACGCGGTAGCGGCCGCGAAATTGCGGTCGCGCTGCAGTCCGAAACCGCAATCGGAGGAAATCACGGTGTGCAACGAAATCACGTCGATAACGGTCCGCCGCGGCCGCAATATAACGGTATAACGATCCGAAGCGGTGGTAACGAGACGTTATCCCCGTTTGCAGACCAATCGCGAATGGTTCGTCAAAAGTTTTTTAGCTCGAATCTCGTTAACGACCGACGGAGAAGAGAAATGGTTGATAGGAGTTTGCTCGGGACGAGAAGAGGAGTTGAATGGTGCGTGTGGTGCATTTTACGGGCAGTGAATAGTTGGTGGCCAAAGATGAAAATGGAGAGGAGGAGAATGTTGTAGAGAATGAGCAGGAGAGAAAGCGAGGAAGATGAAGTTAAAACATTAAAAAGGGTAAATGACGACAAGGAAGGTTCAAGTTTTAGTGACTTTTCAGATAGGCTTAAAGATTTTATTACCCTTACAATTTAGTCCTTTAAGGCAAATTTTTAGTTTAATTAAGATGTTTTGTTTTATTCTATTTTCATTTAAGTCCTCAAATCCATAATGAAACTTCCAATTGAGTCTCTAAGTCTTATTTCCTTTCAATTAAATCCTTTCATAAGTGTTAAAAAACACTCTAAAAATCATTAAAAGTAACCTTTTATATTTATAATTAAATGCTCCTATTGTTGATATTTACCTTGATTATTTTTTTAATTTAGGTATTGATTAGTAGAACAAAATATATATATATATATATATATATATATACTATTCTTGAGTTTGCCGGTAGAAAAGAACTCTTTGATAAAATCGTAAGGAATTTAATCTCCTATATCACAATTATAATAGATATTTTTAATCCATTTTAATTTATTTATGTTCATTTTTGTTTAGAAAATACTCTAAATATCATTAAAAATAACTTTTTATAATATTATTATGTTTTACAATAAGTTGTGCAAATTTAAAAAAAATTCACGACCGCGACACTCGCAATGACCGCAACAGCTTCCGTTATATCCGCAACCGCGATAAGTACGACGCGACCGAAAACGCGACCGCGAACGCTATTTAAATCCCTGTATGAAAGCAATTACAAAAACAACCTAATGGATTGTGCTTAGAAATTTGACATGTGGATGGTCTTATTAAATGACACATAAGCATACATAAAAATAGATTTAGCTTTATATATTTTATTTTATCTTAGATAGAAAACCTTGCATATGATGGTATGGTATCCTCGTAAATTCCCAAGTTTTTACACTAAGTGTAACTTTCTACTCAAAATATGATGGTATGGTATCCTCGTAAATTCCCAAGTTTTTACACTAATCCAAGATATTTTCATGCAATTGTTGCTCCTAAAACCAAAGAATTAACAGACAGCAAGGGTAGATTAAGGTCTAAAATCTATGAAGATATAAAGAAAAATAAGTAATCAACTAGTACAACATTCCTATGGCATATCATTGTGTTCAACTCAAAGGCAAATACCATGTCCAATTCATCAAATGTATTGCACGAATATACAATGTATAAGAACAATGGAAGGGAGAACCAAACCAACAGATTGTAAAAATGTTTGTTTAGAAATTACAATGTTTTCAGATACCAAATTCTTTAAAGTTAGCTTAGACTTCAATCTGTCATAACAAGTAATTAAATTGCCAACACAACTACTTGTGACACAAAGTGAGTATACATTTTTTATGGTGGGTATGCATTCATAAGAAATTTAATGCATATATAATAATACACTGCAATTTAAAAATAAAACAAGCATTCATTCAAATGAGAGCTTTTCACTTCAAACCCAGACCTTACAAACTTATCTAATATTATAGGGTTGAAATGTGTATTTATTTAATAATTCTAAAGAGCAGCAATTATTTAACAAAGAGAAAGGGCAGTTGATCTACAGCAGTTATACTAGACAAAGCACCAACCTTTACGGTTTAACCATAAATCTTAAAACTTGGCCGATAGAGCCTCCCCATTGCAATAATTGTACCTGGAATCTACAGAACTAACCACCGTTAGATTGACACAGTTTCATAATTGAAAGAAGAAGAAATCTTTGGTATTATAATCTATGATTGTTGAGTATTCTTGAAACGGAACAGAATTATCAATAAATAAATAAATAAAAGATCTACTTCAGTTCTGCCAAGGACCAACATTGAATGGTAGCTCATGGAAATCGACCCACTGGATCTCTCACCGGTAAGATTTTCTCTTCATGAAACCTCAAACCCCCAATGGCGACGAAAACATAACCGAGGTGACGTCTCCGGCGACGGAGATATTTCCTGCGGCTGAGCCTTTTAACAAAAATCCCTAGGATTAAAAGACATTAGGTTTTCTCCATTTCAATAAATGTAAAAGACTATTTATATGAGAAAAATAGGGTTCACGTGTACTGACCTACACGGATCCAGACCCGACGGGCTCTAAAGCGACTTGATCTTGTAAATGGTTTTTTCTTTGGCTTTATAGGCAAACTATTATTTTTTTTCCAGTTAGATACCTAAATTATTTTTCGGGTTAAAAATTATATTAAAAATAAATAAAATTAGTAAAAAAAAGTAAAAAATATACTCTAAAATTTTTAAATATTTTTAAAATAGTCCCCAAATCCCTAAAGCCCCAAATCTGACCATTCTCTCCGGCGTTAGCCGCGTTGCCAGTAACAGAATGAAGCGCCCTCCCCTTGTCAAACAACCCACACGCCGTTCGTCGTCCCTCCTGTCGTCGTTCGTCGCGAATCGTTCGAAAGAATTATTTGACAATTTCGACGATTTGCACGGTGTCGGTCAATTTCCAGCGACAAGGTGGTGAGAAAAATAGTCGTGATGATCTGGCGGCTGATGTGGTGATCGGCGGCGGAACCGGCCTAAATCGGGATTTAGGTTTTGGGAAGTTAAGGATTTTAAAATTTGGGGTTGTTTTGTGAAATATGAAAAACTTAGAAAATTTCTGAAAATTAAATAATTTTATTTATTTTTAATATAATTTTGGAATTTTCTGGAGATAACTCGTATCTTTTAACAATGAGAATTAATGAAAAACCTTAAATGGGCCACGAAATGGAACTTTTGGCACCAATTTGGCCTAAAAATTAGTTTGGGCATTTAACTGGAAAAAGGACATAGTTTGGGCACCCATTTGACGGTTAAGCCTTTTTTATTTTGAAAAAAAGTTGAAATTGAGTTTGGATTTAAGGTGAATATAACCCATCTATTTTGACCCTGAAACATTTGTACAACCATCTATATTAAGAGCGATTATTATAATGTTATTCTCTTTATATATTTTTATATATTATATTTAATATTTTATTTATTTTTTTGGGACACGTCTACTTTAATCAAGTTTTTTATTAAAATTTTAAGATTGAAATTATGCTTTTATTATGTTGGGTCAGATCGAATTGAAAGATTTAAATTTCAGGACGGGTTGGGGAGGGGCCGCACCACCCCGTAGCCATCCCTGGACTCATTCACCTTATCAACTCAGCAAAATGAAATTAAAAAGGCATTGTAAACATAGAGAAGTAAAACATAAAATTGTACTATAATAAACACAAGGAACACAAAGTATCGGAGAGATTCAAAAAAGGGGAATAAATAAACAAGTGATCTTAAATTAATCCCCAGGTCTCCACACCAATATGGCTTTACAAGCTTAAACATGGTCAAACTAGAAGTTGAGGGCTAAATAAATGACGGGAAGGATGGCAGGGACTAAAAAATGCCGAGAAGGATGGCAGGGACTAAAAGAATGACGAGAAGGATGGCAAAGGTCAGCAACAATTTTGACCGCAGCTCTTCCCACATCCCCGCTAACCTGTCCAAACATGCTTCCATCCACCCAGTAAACTTTGTCACTAACTTTGTCAATCGTTTTATGGCCACAAATCCGATCACAATGTTAGATACCAAATTTGGTACCAACTTTGGCATCAAATTCAGCACCACCTTCCCCGCATAACCCGTCACCAGAGTTGCCGAAGAATGTAGAAGTGCTTTAGTTGGGGAGTTAGTGACACTTCAAATGTAAAATGACAGTTTTAAAACCTGTATACACATTTAAGTGTCCATCAACTTGAAATCACAGTACCTTGCTAAGAGTTGCTCCCATTATTTCACTTGCTGGTGTCAACATTTCACGCATGCCCAGTCCCTCCCCTCTAGTGACTGCTACATTTCCCTGGAGATTTACGAATTACGAGATTATAAGGAATACACATTCAAACACGCTTTCTTGACAGAAAGTTGCACAAACTAGAAGAAGCCTAGCCTCTTTCAGTGGAAACAAAAAAAAACAGTACCAACCTGTCTGTCAAGTAAAATAGGATAGCTTTGTGCATTTTCGGCCATTGTCTTCCCAGTCACTAGAATGGAAATATCATTGTAGCAAATCTTAAGAATATTGAAAATTAAAGCTCTAGAATTGCAAAAAATAGAGAAATCTAAGTAGAATTCAATCCGGCATACCAGTCATACAATCCCCATCAAGATAACCGCGATCCAAAAGATAACGAATCACAGCAGGTGTTCCTCCAATCTATCAAAACATTTTTTCCCATTTATTGAAATGATAGAAATAGATAACATATACCAAGAAAGCTATTGGTGTCATGATTCATAAGCACAGGAAGAAAAATGAAACTTGAAAGAAAAGAATGATACAGTCTCGCAGAAGATCTGCAGTTAATCCATACCCTGTGTACATCCTCCATGACATCAGCTAGAAACGGAATCTTGTCACTAACCTTCTGGAAATCATCACGAGTCAATTCTAGATCAACAGACCTGCCATGAATAAATTCCAAGATTCATTTCCCCACATTTTTAATAATTTTGAGATCCAAGGGATATCTGGCATAAAGTTTCAGGTCTCACCTTGCTACGGCAATTAAATGTGACTCGTCATTGGTTGGTCCACCTAGGGCCTTGAAAACAACCATTGCATTACGTAAAGATTTGCGGGTGATGATATCTCAGGGTTTTAAATCCATTTTCAACAATTCTAGTAGATACTTTCCAGCTGAACGACATTCAACCAATTTCCACGGGTCTTCAGCAGATGTTGAAGAGCTTGTCAGACACAAACAAAAAATAGTAAGAGAAAAATATTGCAAATGTCAAATTCACATTCAAAATGATCCTGAGAGAGCATAGCTCTACCTGTTAGGAAGAGACATTCCCACAGCTTCAATTACAGATGCCATGATAGTTGCAGCATACATTCCCCCAGAGGCTCCAGCTCCAGGGCACAAGTTAAGGGTAACATTCAGTCTCTGCTCCTCACTTATTTCTCCACTTACATACTCTCCAGAACACTGCACGGCCAAAAAAAAAACATCCTAACTAGAAAGAAAATCAAAGTAAAGAAATAAATGCTGCCCCTCAGGGGTTACTACTACTTCAGTTCAGAGAAAGAGTAAAACCAAAACAATGTAACAAGGAAGAGCTCCAAAGTTTCATTGAGTCAGCACCAGAGATGAACTAACTGGACTCACAATACTTCACCCACTATATTCTATCAATTCTTCAATTCTCAAGCAGAAGAATTCTAGAGTGATAGCAAATAGAAGGATATGACATTACTCATAGCCAGAAAATGCAAAACTTATCTGTGTTGATTATCCACAGAAAGATTGGAAGAGCAAAATTAATCAGATGTAAAGCCTAAATGAGACAATTGCAACTAAAGAAAAAGGGCAGTAGATGTACAACAGTTATGGTAGACAAAGCAAAGCAGCAAACCTTGATGGTTCCGCCATAAACCATAATACTTGGCCGATTGAGCCTCCCCATTGCCATAAACATGCCTGGAATCTGGAGAACGAACTAGCATTAGACTGAGAGAGTTGCAAATTTGTGGAGTGAAAAAAACCCAACAACAAAATATCATATTTTTTATTATAATTTATGAATGTTGAATTTTCATCTCTGAAAACTTTCCAGCCGTGAGGAGAAAAGTTTTTGAGATAAAAAAGGGTAAAGTTTGAATGATAAAACTTACATTTTCATCACAACCAGGAACAAAGATATGCCCAATACACTGCGCAGCCCTCATCACTGTTTCGACGCTTTCAGCAATCAAATCACTTGATTGCAGACCGTCGCACTCGCACATCCCTCCCGTCCCAGTCGAGATCCCGTCGCTATCCCCGACTGTGTTGAATCTAAACACAACCATCCCAATCTCCTCAACGCCCCGTTTCGCGGCTTTCGAAAACTTCGACAAATGCTTGTTCCCCGCGCACCACACCGATGATATCCCTACTTTGTGTTTGGACAAGTCATCTCCCGGCAACCCGAGGCGGCACAGCATGTCCTGTGGCTTCGGCTCCGTCATCCTTGAGGTGTGTCCGTTAAACCGTATGGTTGGAGAAGAGTGAGAGGATTGTACGGTTTGAAAATATCGGCGCCGGTTTGGAGGGGCGGTGAATGGCACTGAAGTGAGGAGGACGGCATCTCCCCTGGTTCGAAATCCGGTGGGTTGTAGGCTTAGACACCTGCCTTGCATGGCGGCGGGCCGGGCCGGGCCGGGCCGGAGTGTGCTTTAAGTGGGGTTTGGGCAAGCTGCTTTTAGAAAGGGGTTAAAAATTAGTAGGGTTCATTTTGACGATTTTGTCTGAAAATGAAACCCGTTGGATGGCCACGGGCAGGTTGGGGCGGGTTTTTTTATCAACCCGACTTCGCTCGAGATGCAAAGGTATATATCTGATCTCGACTTTAATATTGTTTCACCCTCGTCGAATTCGCCTGTATTTTAAGATAAAAATCGCATTGATCTGATTCGACTCGAATTTCTCAACAATCGAATAAATTTTCAGATTTTTTCACACTTTCTCGCCCAATATAATTATTTTTCAACAACCGAATATTATTTTAAATATGAAAAATTAAAAATCAAACATTAGACCTTTTAAAAAAAGAATTGATCCAAACGAAAACAAACATAAAAGAACAACATGCAAATCTACAACTCAAATCTGGAACATAAAAATACTTATAAATAAAAGGTACTTTAATCATCCAAACATGATTTTAGCCTCATTTATAACACAAACCGAATTTTAGTCAAATTTAATCATCCAAACGAAACTAAATTTTATAACTTGAAATTTTAGCCTTATTTAATCATCCAAACATGATTTTCACCCCAAGACATACAACATAGATACATTACACAAACATTATATTTATGACTTAACAAGAAGCATAAGAGAGAGGGTATCGCCTTGATGGATGAACACTAACAAAATTTCTTGCCTAGCTCTCCACCACTTTCTTATTTTCTTTAGCTTTAGAACATTCACCACCTTCTTAAACAAATCAAGAAACACTATAATATTCTTGGAAGACAAAGTTAAAATTATAAACTTAAAATAAATAAAAATAGATGGAAAAGGCTTTCTTGAATCTAAACCCTCTTTCACCCCAAAGCTTCCATATTCATCCATTTATCTTGTCATGAAAAATCTTAAATCTAATTTAACACTCACCTTCTTGAAGCTTGTAAGAGGAGATGGAATTGAAGATTACTTTCCCCCTAAACTCACGTCTGAAAAGCTATTGAAATGGACGGGGACAAAATGAATAAGGTGCTTATAAGAAGGGTGTAGAAAATATTGGGGGAAAATATAAAATATGGGGAAAAGATGTAAAAGAAATAAAAATGTTTTAAAATGAGAAATGGAAGACAAAAAATTCCTTAGTCCATGCTTCTTTATCATCATCCGGCCATACTTTTTTCGGTACAATAGGTTAATTACCCTTATGACCATCTAACTTTTTACTCTTCATACATAAGTTTTTAAACATTTTAATTTCCTTATAAAAAGTCTAAAATTTGCTAAAATTAATTTTATTAAATCTAAATCTCTAAATAAATTTATCCATCATTAACTCGGGTCAACGCTCGAACGTTGACTCAAAAATTTGAGTTGTTACAACTCTCCTCACCTTAAAATAAATTTTATCCTCGAAATTTACTTGAATAAAAAAGGTATGAATACTGTAATTTCATGGACTCTCTAGCTCCCAAGTCGTTTCTTCAGCTTCATGATTCCTCCACATTACCTTCACTAAGGGGATCTTCTTGTTCCTAAGCTCTTTGACATCTCAAGCCAAAATTCAAATTGAATTTTCTTCATATGACAAGTCTGGACTCATCTCAATCTTATCAAGAGGTATGGTATGAGAAGGATCAGAATGGTACCTCCTAAGTGTAACGACCCAAATTTTAGAATCTGAGGGTCGGTTTAACCCAAAGCGTGGGCTTCGCGTTTTGGCCATAAGTTTGGACCTTAGGAGAATCTTTGGGGCTAGTATGTAGTTGTTGGGTTGGGCCTTGGGTTAGTGGATGGGTTAGGGGTGTTTGCAATAGGACATTGTAGTAACTTACCTTTTTGGAAGAGGGGAAATGGGTGTTTAATTTTCCTCTACAGAAAGTTAGAATGGTGAGATCACCATTGTCCTCTTGTCTTCATCCTTCACCCACTCTCATCTCTCAACCCCCCACCTACAAAGAAAAGTTAAATCTTTATCATTTTTGAGTGTGAATCACAGAATCCTCCTTAAGGGAAGTTTAACCACCTTGTTAGGATCTATCTAACAAGTGAAAGAGGTTGGAGAAGCTTCCAAGGCTCAAGAGAAGAGGAAGGCTTGAAGCTTGGGTTAGGGGCTTCATTCTCTGCTGAAAAAAAATCAAGGTTAGTACACTACTAACTCCTTTGTATTCCTGAAAATCATAAAGTTAGATTGTGTGTGCTTGGTTTGATGTTTGGTTGGTTTAGAGCTTGGAATTCTATTAATGGTAAAATTCATATTTGATGTTAAAATGATGTAAAATGATAGGAAACCACTTTAATCATCTTCCATAACTTGTTGGTGTGTTTTGGGACTTAAACATGAAAGTTATGGGGTTTGGGGTGTTTTGTCAGCTCTAGAAACAAGTTTCTAGGCTCGTGTACCGATACCATATGAACTGGTATCGGTACCCTATTGTTTTTATGGAAAAACTCAAGCAACGTTTGAATGGGATATCAATATGCATAGGCGAGTATCGGTACCTTCTGTTCCACCCAAATTTCAGTAGCGTTTTTGGGCATCAGTATGCTTGGGGGGCGTATTGATACCTATGAGGGTATCGATACGCTTGGGGGCGTATCGATACACAGCCCTGTGTATAGGTACCAAGTGTTGGAAAAACCTATGTTGTATGTAGGCAGAGTATCGATACTCATATGTGTGTATCGAAACCCTTAGAAGCGGATCGATATCCTTATATAGGTATCGGTACTCGTTGGGCAATTTGCTTAAAAATTATGATTTGAGTTTGAAGAACCTATAATTTGAGAGCTAGAGCCCAATAGGTATCTAATGGGATAAAATAAATAGTAAAACTGAGAAATCGAGAAACCAACCTCTTATACAAGCATATGAGTAATAACTTGGTAAATGATGTGTGACTTACTTGTAATAACAACTATAGGGATTCTTGGTGGGCTATGTATTGTTATGTGCCAAGTAAAGGCACTTATGTGATAGAGTTGCTTGATTGTTGGGATCTGGATACCCAAAGAGAGTGTTGCAACACCATAGTTAGATATTTTTTTTAATGTACGTTCCCGAAGCTGTGTGGCACTGGGCCTCACTCCAAGTTTATTAGTATGGTATACTATGTGATGTTGTGATGGTTGATAATTCTATTGTTTTGCTATGTGTTTAGGTGGCTAGAGGTAGCGCCCATTATTGTTACTATGCCATGATGTCATTCTTTAGCTACTTGCTATTATTTATGATTTGCGTGAAGCATGATTAAGTGAAAGTGTATCCACTGAGCTTCGTTAGCTCAACATTCAGAATTGTTATTTTTGTTTGCAGGTTAGTAGGTTGATATGCATCGTCGAAGCACCATCGGAGTATGATCTTCAACATCGACTAGTGTCTGAGTATAATACTTAGATATTTAGGCTATGTATTCGTAGGATCCTATGTTGTATTGTAACTCTTATTTTGGTATTTTAAATTGTAAGTCGAATGCTTCTAAATTATGTATTTAAATGAAGCTCCCATATAAAGCTTTAATCGGTTTATCTATTTTGAAATACTCAAACTTGATGGATCTTATGAAATGAATGTTTTGGGCTAAATCTAGTTATGAAATTTTATGGTTTATGTTAGGACTTAAGGCCCGATTTGTGACATACAGGTTGGGGGTGTTACACTAAGCTGGACACGTGGAATACATTACGAATACGCTATAACTCAAATGGTAAGGCTAACCGATATGCCACTAGTCTAACTTTCAAGAACCTCATAAGGTCAAATGAACCTAAGACTCAATTTCTTTTTACGTCTGAAGCACAACACTTTCTTCTAAAGTGAAACCTTTAGAAAAACCTTATCGCCCACAACAAACTCCATCTCAATGCGCTTCAAATTTGCATATAACTTTGATGATCGAAAACTACTCTCAAATTATCTTGGATCATCCGAAATTTTTCTTCATCCTCTCTTATCAACTTCTGACCAACAATATTCCTCTCATTAAGCTTTGTCCAACACAATGAAGTCTTGCACTTACGACCATATAATGCCTCAAAAAGAGCCATCTGAATGCTAAATTGGCAACTGTTGTTGTATGGGCACTCGACCAATAGAAGGTGTTCCTCCTAACATCCATCAAACTCAATGATGCAAAAACGAAGCATATCCTCGAGAATCTAAATGACTCGCTCTGACAGACCATCAATCTGCAGATGAAAAACTATACTAAAGTGCAAACGAGTATCCAACGTCTCATGAATGAGCTTTTTCTCAAAGTGAATCACGGATCTCTATCTAAAATAATCGAAGTAGGCACCCTATGAAGCCTCACTATCTCCCTAATATATAATTTGGCCAACTTCTCCAGAGTGAAGTCTATACGTATTGGATGAAAATGTGCGATTTTCATCAATCTTCCCACAATCACCCAAATCGTAACATGTTTATTTCGAGACATAGGTCACCCCATCACAAAATCTATAGTGACTTTATCCCATTTCCATTGTAACATCTAGATAGGCTGAAGAAGACCTAAAAGAACTTTTTAACACCCTACTAAAATAATATATATATATATATATAAATGAAAAAAGGGGGAGTTGCTAGTTGTGGGAATCAAACCCACAACCTTGTGGTTCTTTGGCTAGTGAACCGGCCATTTGAGCTAGATAACTCTTAGTGTCTAAAATCACCTAATATCATTTTATGTTGTTTTCTGCCGGTTTAACTCATTATCCTTAATAACCCGGACCTACCTATCTGCCCCAATTGTCAACCTTCCAAACACTTCTTTCCCTTACCTAACCCCTTGCCTTCCCCGCTCTGGCAACACTGGATCTCTGCCACCATTCCACCGTGGCTTACACCGCCACCCTCTCTGTGAACGTAATCACACCCCGACCCTACCCCTTACTCCACTCGCTTTGAATGATCGTCGTTTGCCGTGAAAGGCGTGTTAAAGCCTCGTCGAAATCCCCCTTGAGTTTCCTCATGTTTTCCTCCATTTCCAGCCTCCTCCGCTGTCATTTGGGGCGCGACGTCTTCCTAGGCATTGTTTTCTTGTGGAAGGGAGCAAAACCCCTCTATTTGCTCATCATTTCGACGTCAAGAGAAGCCTCGTCGAAGCTACATCGTCTCTGGCCATCCTTTTTTTAGGTATGTTTGGTAAGAATTTTGACCTCCTGTTGATTCAAGTTTGTGTTAGTTGAGGCCTTTGTTTGGTTTTCGTTCATATTCCAGCCTTTATGTGGCATTTTAGGTGACCGTCCGACGGCTGAATTGTGTGGGATAAGTGAATCTGTTAAACCAGTCCAAACCCAAAGCCCAACCCATTTTGGTTCGACCGACCCGCCGAGTAAACTTAGTGAGTCAATTCGTCTGAGTCAACTCAGTGAGTCAAGTGGTCCGAGTCAACTTAGTTGACCTATTGACTGGTGATGTCAGCAGTCAATGCTAACATTAGCGCTGACTTTGACCTCTAACGTTGACCAAAAAGTCAACTTTTCTGAAAACCTATGTTTTATGTTTTTCGACGTCTGGAGTCTATTTTCAAAGTCTGGTTTATGAAATTCTAACCCGAAAGCCTCCGAATCTGACCTTAAACCCAAACATGCTTATTTAATAAGTTATTACTTTAGAATGGTTATTTTAATTAAAGGACCGGTGTAAATATTATATGTTTAAAGGTACTCAAAACTCCCTCGACTGTTCGTCTGCTCAACCCAGCTCTTCTCGATCTGTTCATCTGCGCCCCTTCGTAGTTACTAGTATGATCTTGTAAACTTTATGATCAATTTAAGTTAGATTTTATCTCTTGTAGTAACCTTAATCCATTATGTTATAGGATCTAGCACAGTGGCATAACGTAGTGAGGTAGGTGCTCGATAGACCTCTTTGACCAACTTTTGAGGTGTATTCCGTGCGTGCTATATTATTGTTTTATGTGAACTTTGGAATGATTTCTCTGAATATATTATGAAATATTCTCTGAATTGAAAAACATGATTACTTCATGTTTGAAAAGCATGATTACTTCCTGTTTGAAAAGCATGATTACTTTCTGTTTGAAGGCATGACTACATAATATGTTTGAAAGTATGCCTCATGTCTGATCTGAATTTGAGATATCCGATTTCTGTATAAATGAGATAATTACATGTCTGCTATCCAAATTTTGATGATAATGCATATTGAACTAAACTGTTTTACTTGGGGTATACTCTTGGGATATGATTCGAAGTGTCTGCAGGAACAACCTTGATCTATCTGGTAAATCCTTCGGTAAGCTCTTATGCCCAATATGCCTAGGGTAAGTCTTTCTAGGTAGGCTCCTATGCCCACAAGCCTGGAATAAGTCCTTCAGTATGCAGTTCATGGGGGATTGCATTTTGGTGTTTTGTTGGAGGGTAGATAGGTTATAATGAAACCTTGGTGGCACTTATAATATGATCTTAAATGATTTATGCATATATGATATATATATATGTTTTCTTGCACTTATTGGAACACACTGAGCTCCGTAGCTCACCCCCCAAATCTTTCCCCTTTTAGATACTTTTGGATAGGCTACCCTTGGACTTGGCACTTGGAGGATCGACATATTCGTACTCATCTTTTGTTGTAATGTTTCTATTCGCCACACTGTTTTTATTTGGGTGACATGAGCCTATATTTTGATATTGTATACTTTACTAATTTGCCGGATATAGCCTTATTTTGTAACTGAAGTTTCGTTATGGTTTAGGCTAAATATCTGGTATTTTATTTCATGGCATATAAATATTATCTGTTATGAGACTTTAGCTTGGAAATATTTTCATGGAAGTTTAGGGAATGTGTTGTGAACCTCCTGAAATTTAGGTGTAATGCATAAGCAGGTATTAGGGGTTACATTTATTTTGGTATCAGAGCTTTTGATTTTATAAACCTCAGACTGTGAATGTGTCTTAAATATTATATTTCTATATAAAAAATTCAGAAAAAGGCCATGTCACCAAGTTTTATATGTTTAACTGTGTTCGATACTCTAGTGCCAGTTCTGACCTTAGGTTGTACCTTTTTTAGAGTCGAGATCATTTGATGAGCACTAGAAGAGGTTGTCGACCTACCCATGGGCAAGGTCGAGCTACTAGATTCTTTGATCCAGAAGATGATGTGACTAGTGATCCTCCGGGCTCAGTAGTTTCCCTACCCCTGTAGATCATTCCGCTCCTAGAGGTTCCAGAACTTTGGTAGACCCACCGCCTGCCTTTAGTATAGATATGATGACCCCAGTCAGATGAGCACCTGCATCCTGTACTAAGCCATCGACGATAGTGTCTGATGAGTCTTTTAGTAGACAGTTCTTATAGTTGTTTCATGGTGTAGTTAGAGCTGATGGGGTTGTACTTGAGGTCCCTATTTCTCAGACCCTAATCACCAATAGGGCTAAAACATTAGATGACCCTACTGGTGGAGCCCCGATTGAGGTAGAAGAGTGGCTTTATGATCTTGAGAGATGCATGGATTCGTCGGGCCTTGGACCACCCAAGAAATATTTGGGAGCTGTATCTTTGCTTTATAGGAATGCCTGCACTTGGTAGGAGTCTGTTGTGAACAGTGTCCCTACCACTCGTCTAACCTGAGATTTCATCAAAGAGTGCTTCAGGAGCCGATTCATCGGAGAATATTTTCTAAGACAGATGCGAGAGCAGTTCAGGACTCTAACACAAGGGGATATGACTGTATCTGAGTATGATATGAAGTTCCTACACTTTGTGAGGTTTGGATCTAGCTTGGTACCCACTGAAAAGAAAAAGTCTCACAAGTTTGTACCTGGTCTCCGTCATGAGCTGTGTGTGCAGGCTATCGACCATCTTGATAAAGATTTTGATAAGGTAGTAGAGTTGACGAAAGATTTAGAGGAGGTTGAGTTCATGGCCACAGAGGGTGACTGTTGCAACCCTTTTTAGGAAGGTTTTGACGTTTTGGAAAACTTTATAAAATTATGGAGTTGCCACCAATCTTTTAAAAAAGTGTGATTGGATCACTTTTTGAGACAAGGGCATTTCGATAAAACGTTTTATTTATCAAAATTATATTTTGGTCCACGAAAATAAGAGAAAAATAGGTTTGGGGGTCAATTACATGTGGGGAAGGATTAACACCCCCACTGCGCCCAAAAATTGGTACCTAATTGATTTCAAAAGTATTTTTAAAACTGGAATTTACAAGTTCACAAAATTTCGGTTTATTTGTCCGCAAAATGAATGTAAATCTGTTTTAACGGCCTTATCGCCCGGGAAATGCACTTTAATCACCGCCAACACTTCTGGCGCTAACTCGTCATTCCTGTTCGATAAAACACCGCATTAATTAAATTTTCACTTTTTAAACAAATCAACAGGAAAATTAAATGTGTTAATGAATTTTAATTAAATTCTAAGTATTGAATAGTCATAAAGAAATGCCTATATTCCTTTTAATTATTAAGGTTATAATATAATTAAGTGTGTTTTATTGAAATTAAAGAATGTTTTACATACATATCTCTAATCTATGTTTCAAGTCCCTAATCTTAAGATTTATCAAACATACAAATATATACATAAAAAGGCATAAAGAAATAACTAATTACTTAACTTAAAATAAACAACTAAGCAATTTCTAAGATTAAATAAAGAACATGGATTTGTTTTTATCTTGTTAAGATTGAAAATCAGAATCAGGGACTAATTTTAAAAGAAAGTAAAATATGGAGGCTAATTTGAAAATAATTTAAAATTAGGCGCTGAATTGAAAAGAAAAAGGACGAAATTGAAACAATTGAAAACTAAAGAGCCGCGACGCGAGATCTGGGAAAGAAAGGTGCTGGTTATATCCGGGTTCGGGTCGGGTCAAACGGGTTAGTATAAATAATAAAAATTATAACATATCTCATTTTATCCTTATTCACCAAAACAGATCAAAATGCCTCTTTTTTAAATCCTCTGTCAAGTTCGTCGTGTTCTTCATTTTATGAAGAACACGATGAATAACCGCCACGCCGGCCGCCGTTGCCGATGGCGAATTTCCCAGAAAAACCCAGATTTTCCATATTCCGACGACTTCAAATTTGCATTTTTTACCATAGTTACATCGAAATCAAATCTCAACAGCGTTTCAAATGAAAACAAAGGTAAAACAACTCCTTCTCTTTATTTAAATCGAAACAGTAAAGAAAAAGATAAGAGATATTACCAGAAACTTTCTTCTTTTATTGCTCTTGAATGCTGATTACAAATATTTGCTCTTACAGCTTCCGAATGCTAGTATGGTTATTGGAATTGCTATGTGTAATTCTTGTGTGTCAATTGTTGTTGTTTCAATGATTTACAATGCTATTTATAGTATAAGAGTTGCCTAAATCCTAAGCTTAAATCCCCGATTTCTTCCCCTCTAATTGCTTGATTTTTTGCCATGGCACCGATTTGGGGATTCTGGTATTTTGCTTTGGTTCTGAATTGCCTTTTTCATATCCAATTGTATCTTGATTCTTGCTAGGGCTTTGAATTAGGGATTATCTCTTCCTATTTTGCTTCTGATTTTTCTAGCTAGGGCTTTGAATTAGGGATTTAATCCCTGTTGATTTTTGAACTGCTATGCCCAAATTTAGGGATTTAATCCTGTTGCTCCTTTGTTTACATGTTTCTGATGATCCGAACGATGCCAGTGAGGAACAATCGGAGCAAGTGAAGCGTCAAAGAAGATGAAGTGATCGGCCATAGCTAAAACATCATGCGCGTGGCTGCCACGTGCGAGTGGTGATCTGCGTGAACACTTCGAAGCGATCTGAGCCGTTAGATTGCATCCTGATCGAACATCTGAGAAGTTGAGGCGCTATATCATCCCCAGATGGCATAATCTACACCGTTGGATCAGCCCCTTGATCCAACGGTCCTGCTTCAGCTGCGTAGAAAGATGACGAGATTAGGGTTTTAGGGTTATAAATGGGCTAGCCGGCTCTTTGTATAATGTATAGGCCTGTTGTGTTTTTTTTTCAATTAATGGAATCTATCTATTTAATGGATCTTTTTATTTAAATGGGCTATTATTTTATTACATTTGTTGGGTTTGATAACTTATTATATTAACTACGAACTATGTCCTATGTTAATTCTATCTAACAATTATACTAATTATAACACACTAAGTATATATCACCTAAACAACTCTAATACTAACATTAATATTTACAACTTTAATATGTCAACTATGTTACTATATACTATATGATACCTAACTATATTATCAGTAACATTTATATTTACTACCTAACATATTAACTATGTTATTAATGTCACTTAGCTATATTATCAGTATAACACTACAACAATGCTAAATTAATATAACAACTAAAACGAAGGTGAAAATCAAGTGACAACAGCTGCCCCTCTTTGGTCATTCCGGTAAAACATGAATAGAGGAAAGAAAAGAAGACACTGATTTTCACCAATTACCAAACCGTTAATGCCTGAAAAGACAGGAGGGTTCTATTCTCCTCATGCTCGAATAGATAAGCAGGTCTCGTTCTCCAAATTTCTGAATGAATAGACATGTTCTATTCTCCTCATGCTCGAATAGATAAGCAGGTTCCATTCTCCAAATGCCTGAACGGATAGGCGTGTTCTATTCTCCAAACGCCCGAACGATTAGGCAGGTTCTATTCTCATCATGCCCGAATAGATAGGTAGGTTCTATTCTCCTCATGCCCGAATAGATAGGCAGGCTCTATTCTCATCATGCTCGAATAGATAAGCAGATTCCAAAGGATGACTTCACCCTCCCAGAATTTGGATGAATAAGCAAATTCAAAAGCCTGTAAAAAACAATTGGAAATGATCTAATCAAAATGCATATGCACCTAGGGATGCCTAGTCATGAATGCATGCCTTATTTCTTTTACTCTTTTTATTAACATTTTTCTTAATCAACACAGAAGAAAACTGTGAAGCTCCAGGAAACCTGGATTATATTATCTCAAACATTTTCTCAACTTTGGCAACTAATGGTGTGTCTGCTTTGGCCCATCCCATCAGAAAAGACCAATTTCTTGTTGTTAAAATTCCATCGCATATTCCTTGGAAAAATAATCTTCACCATTTTCCACTCTTAACCCCTTCATCAGCCATGCCACATCATGGACTCACATTACTTTAGACAATACATTCATCATTTCCAGTGACTTTTGCCTTGATTTTTCAAAAGGGGAAATTCTTTGTTGCTATGACTCCAAAGAGCAAAACTTCGTGGGGATATGGGAAATGCATCGGTTTGCATGGGAAAATCCTATCAAAGTTGCGACTATATGCTTTGATGGTAGACTAAATAATCATAGATAGTCATTTCCATCACTTCTGTTTTACCATTCTCATTCTTAGCACTTCCTTGTTTCATATGATCTTTGAACATTTGCTCGCTCAATCTAGTTATCTTGTACTTCTGGTTGGAATGACTGACTTTATCCTCATATTCTTCAACACTCTATTAGCATTGTAGTTGATACATCAATAATCAGTGACAAGCTTCCTAGAATCTTGTTGTTCTCCCGATGTCTCATATCCTTAGCTTTTCCTCCAATGTCTGTAAAATTGTTCTCATTGTTGTAGAAAGTAGAACATCTTATGTAAGCAACTCTACTTTGCAACATGTTTCCTTAAAGTAAAATCAAAGCATCTCTTGAGGTTTTCCGCCGAGGTTTGTAGCAAAACCTATTTCCATCTTGAATTTCCTTATAAGTTTTGCTGCTCTTTATGCCCTAAGCTCCAAATTTGACCATTTAATACCTCATAGTTCCAATACCCTTCTAGACAAACTTCAAAGTAATGCTAAAAAATATTTTGTATATTTCTAATAATGTCTAACTTTAATTCTCATTTCAATGCAAGATGCTTTATGGAAAGATGTCAAAGAAGGAAAGAAAATGTCTTTACAACAAAATTTATTAGTGTTGTGGCAAACAGAAAAAGAAATTACAAGGAAAAGAAAAGATATTCAGATATCAGAAACCAAAACTCCTCTTGTCATGATTTCATAAGATGCCTTGAATGTCCTCTATGCTGAGCAGACCCTAAAGATAATGATTATGCGGAAAAACATGAAGCTCCCAAGCCAATCCCTGAGGAAGATCTTATTTGCAAATTGCATGAGCTGCCCTTTTACGAGTTTTCAACTCAGATCCTCCTTTGGTTTCAAAACGCTCTTTACGGATTTTCATTTTGAACCCCCATTTTTTTTCTCTTTTTCCTTTTTTTCTTTCCTTTTCTTTTTCTTTTTTCTTTTTTTTCTTTTTTCTTTTTTTTTTCTTTTTTCTTTTTTTCCTTCTTTCTTCAAACATAATACTTATTGACTGAATCTGAATTTATCGGGTTCTGGAGTTCGTCTCCTTCCATTTCGGCTAAAATTAACGCTTCTCCTAAGGAAACCTTTGTTACAATATAAGGTCCTTCCCAATTTGGTGTCCATTTCCCTCGAGAATCGCTTTGGATTGGTGGTTTTTTCCTCAACACTAAATCTCCCTCTTTGAATTCTCTTGGGCGAACTTTCTTCTCGTGAGCCCTTATCATCCTTTTCTGGTACATTTTCCCATGACACAGTGCTTTCAATCTTTTCTCTTCAATTAAGTTCAGCTAATCATATCTTGCTTGAACCCATTCTGCTTCTTCCAAATTTGCTTCCATTAAGACATAGAGTGATGGTATTTCCACCTCAATGGGTAGCACAGCTTCTACTCTATATACCAATGAGAAAGGTGTTGCCCCAGTAGAAGTTCTTACTGCAGTTCGATAAGCATATAAGGCAAACGATAGTTTTTCATGCTAATCTTTATAGGTATCAGTCATTTTTGCAATTATCTTCTTAATGTTCTTATTCGCGGCTTCCACTGCCCCATTCATCTTTGGGCGATATACCACAGAATTATGATGCTTGACATTGAACTGCTCACAGAATCCACTTATCATCCCGTTGTTCAAATTTGAAGCATTGTCGGTGATGTTACTTTCAGGTAAGCCTTATCGGCAAATGATTTCCTTTTTCAAAAACTTGTAAACCGTGGATCTAGTAATGTTTGCATACAAGGCTGCTTCTACCCATTTCGTGAAATAATCAATGGCTATCAGGATAAAACGATGCTCGTTTGATACCTTAAGGTGAATCTGACCGATGACATCAATGCCCTACATGGAAAATGGCCAAGAGGCTATCGTAACATGAATAGGTTGAGGTGGCGTATGAACCTTGTCAGCATAAATTTGGCACTTGTGGCATTTACGAGAATAGTTGATGCAATTACCTTCCATGGTTAACCAATAATTTCTAAGACGCATGACCCCCCTAGCCATGGTGAAACCACTAGGTTGAGTTCCGCATACTCCTTCATGAACTTCTTCCACAATTAATTGCGCCTCTTTTGCCCCTACACATCTTAGAAACACTTGATCACGACTTCTCTTGTATAAAATCTCTCCATCAAGGACATACCCTGATGCCATCTTCCTAATTATTTTCTTTTCATTCTATGTAGCTTGAGGCATGTATTGCTGGAATTTTACATATTGTAAGATGCCATGATACCATGGCAATTAATCCATTTCTTCCTCCACATTATAACAATGAGCTGGAGAGTCAAGCATATATAACCTGATAGACATCATTTCAGATCCTTCATTTACCCTAAACATGGCGGCTAAGGTGGCCAAACCATCAGCCATTTGGTTGTCTTCTCTGGGGAGATATTTGAAAGTGATCTCATCAAATTCTTTGGTCAACTCAAGGACCAGCTTGTGGTATTCCACCAACTTTGCATCTTTTGTCTACTATTCACCACGTATCTAATAAATGACTAATGCAGAGTCCTTAAAAACTCTTAAAGTACGAACTTTCCTTCTTATAGCTTCTCTTAGACCCATTATACAAGCCTCGTACTCTGTTATATTATTAGTGTAGAAGAACTTCAAAAGACTGGTAAAAGGATAATAATCTCTTTCCAGTGAAACCAGAACTGCCCTTATACCTCGCCCTAACTCATTTGCTGTACCATCAAAGTTCATAACCCAAGATTTTGCCGAAACCTCATCATCCTCTGTGATACACATCAAATCTTCATCAGAGAAATTAAAATTCAATGCTTCATAATCATCACAAGCACGACTTGACAAGAAATCAGCTATGGAACTCCCTTTTATTACTTTTTGGCTCACATACTGATATCAAATTCTGACAATAACATTTGCCAACGTGCTAACCTTCCTGATAGAGCTGACGCCTCCATCATGAACTTCAGTGGGTCCAACTTCGAGATTAGCCACGTAACGTGATAAATCATATATTGTCTCAGCCTTCTAGCTGCCAAGACCAGAGTACAACATAGTTTTTCAATCGACGAATATCTGGTTTCACAGTCAATGAATTTCGTGCTCAAGTAATATATCACCATTTCTTTTCTTTCAATATCGTCATATTGCCCTAATACACAGCCCATGGAATTTTCATAGACCGTTAAGTACAAGATCAATGGTCTCCCTGAAATATGTAACACTAATACTAGAGGATTACTCACATGTTCTTTGATCTTTTCCAAAGCCGCTTGACATTCCTCATCCCAAGTCCCTGGGTTATTCTTCCTGAGTAACCTAAACATTGGATCACACTTATCAGTTAGCTGGGAAATGAAACATGCAATGTAATTTAATCGTCCCAGGAAACCTCGAACTTTCTTTTGTGTTTGAGGTGGCAGGAGTTCCCGTATAGCTTTTATCTTGTAAGGATCAATTTCTATTCCTCTTCCGCTCACCACAAAACCCTATAACTTCCCAGATGTGACCTCAAATGTGCACTTAGTCGGGTTGAGCTTCAATCCGAATTTTCTCAATCTTTGGAAGAGCTTTTCTAGATTGACCAAATGTTCCTCCTCGGATCAAGATTTAGCGATCATATCATCGACATATACCTCTATTTCTCTATGCATCATATCATGGAAAAGAGTGACCATAGCCCTCTAATAGGTTGCCCCTGCATTCTTAAGCCCAAAGGGCATCACTTTATAACAAAAAGTTCCTCATAACGTCACAAAAGTTCTTTTTTCCATGTCTTCTAGGCACATCTTGATCTGGTTATACCCTGAGAAACCATCCATGAAAGAGAAGAGTGAATGACTAGTTACATTGTCGACTAAAGTGTCAATATGCGGGAGCGAGAAATTGTCCTTTGGGCTTGCCTTATTGAGGTCCCTATAGTCAACACACATTCGTACTTTTCTATCCTTTTTTGGTATCGGGACAATATTCGCCACCCATTTCGGATACTTGGCTACCTCGAGGAATCTTGTATCGTATTACTTCTTTACCTCATCCCTGATCTTGAGGAGTGTTTCGACCTTCATTCTTCTAAGCTTTTGCTTTACAGGTTCACATCCTTCCTTTATAGGGAGCCTATGCATGACGATGTCAGTGTCAAGGTCAAGCAAATCTTGGTACAACCAAGCGAAGATATCCTTGAATTCTGTCAAAAGCTCAATTAGACTCTGTCTAGTTTTTACTGAAATGGTAGTACCAATCTTCACCTCTCGTTTTTCTTCTGCGGTACTAAGGTTTAATATTTCTAGTCCCTCTTTATATGGTAGAATTTGTTTTTCCTCTCCTTCTACCATTTCGAGCATATCACTAGGTACATCATATTCTTCCTCATCGTCAATATTTCCAATTTCTTCCAAGCATAGAGGTAATTCAAAGTCAACCTTGAAGTTAGACTCGGATTTATTTATGTTAATGATATCTGAAGACTTGAAAAGGAAATAGGCAAAAGATATATACAAAGGGAAGAAACAAAATGAATGGAATGTTTTCATGCTTTTAACTTTATGGTTTTCATTTGGTTTTGGTTATGGAAAGAAGGTTTGCCACACAAGATTTAAAGAAATGCATCTTTTATTGAATTCAAATTAAATTTTGACATATGCCCTTTACATAAGATCCCCTATTGTCTTCAGGCCTGGAAAAAGGGGTTGGTTTTAAGAATTACTCTGAATATGTCTTAAAGACTACATGAATGTCTTTAGCTGTCCAATTTTCAAGCTCAGAGCAATGGCGAATCATTGACAGGTACTGGCTCTCTTCCTCTTTGTCAGTCACAGCATTGATGCTCAGCTTTTCAAATGCTTCACATAGAGTGCTCTCTCATTTTCCTTCTTCACTGGCTGAGGTATTTGGATCCATCATACCTCCAGATATAAAGTTATGGTTCAAGGGATGGAAAGTCATCGGTTCCCACTCAATTTCTTCTCCCTTCAATCTAGCTCTTCTCCTCTCTTGATGTTTTTTGATTTTTTCCCTTCTTTGCCATTTGTTGGGCTTGCAGCCCAAACCAAACCGATCCTTTTTACCATGATTACTACGGGATACGACCTTCCTTGATGTCTCTTTTCGAATCCTTTTCTGATTTTAGCTCATTTCCCAAGAGTTTGCTTTACCTACATCTTCGCACAGCTTGATAACTCAGGTTCTGGCACCTTACTCCCTTCAGTGACAAAGGTTGCATTGACTAGCTCTAATTTCCTGAAATGACACTCGAGCGTACACTCATCGATCTCGATAAAGGGTGCATCAGTGGTTACTGATGCAATGATTTCTTCCTCTGCACTGACAATTATTAATTGACCATTGATCATAAACTTTAGCTTCTGGTGTAAAGTAGATGAGACCACTCCTACTGAGTGAATCCATGGGCACCCAAGCAAGCAGCTATAACTAGGTCTTATATCCATGACCACAAATTCAGCGTCGAAGGTCATTGGTCCAATTTGAAAAGACACCTCGATTTTCCCCAACACATCCTTCTGAGTTCTATCAAACGCTCTAACCATATTTTGATAAGCTCTCATATGAGAACTATCTATTGGAAGCTTCTTCAGTGTGGCTAACGACAAAACATTTAGTGTCGACCCATTGTCAATAAGGACACCTGGTAACATATGTCCTTTACATCTGGTAGTGATGTGTAAAGCTTTGCAAGAACCCGTTCCTTCACCTGGTATTTCTTTATCATTGAATAAGATGAAGTTGTTGACAGCAATGTTATCGACTAACATATCCATCTTATCAGTTGTGATCTCTTTTGGTACGAATGTTCGGTTCAAAATCTTTAACAAGGCCTCACGATGGCCTTCAGAACTTAGTGGCAGAGAAAGCATAGAAGTTCAAGCTGGAAGCTTGTGGAGTTGCTCCACGACGCTGTATTCACTGTGTTTTAAGATCTTCAAGAATTCTTGAGCCTCTAATTCCTTTATAGGCTCGTGATATGTTGTTGGTTTTTCCTTGAGGAAATCTCTGTCATCTCCTTTTTCAGGCTCTTTAGCAGCAACCTTTCTTTGCGCCGCATCTCTATCCCCTGTTATTGGCTGGGAATAGAGCCTTCCACTCATTATGAAACGGGTTTACCTCATTGACTGGTTCTTCTTTCTCCTGAACAAATATTTCTCCCTAAGCTGCCACTGTACAAGCGTAATCCCAAAGGACTTGCCTGCTATCCTTGTAGGGAAATGGCGTTAGTGCCTTAATTATGAGCTGTGGGGTCACACTCCTTACCGGCTCACCAACTCTTGTTTTAGCCTTAATAACTAAAGGCTTCATTCTGATATAGTCCCTTTTGGTAGACGACTCTTCAGATGCACATACATCTAGCAAACATTCTATCTTCTTTCTCAAAGAACTTGAGTTCTTTTTCATTCATCTTGTTTTGAACTAGTTGCCTAAATTCTAAGCAACAATCAATCTCACGTCATTCCTTCATGTGGTACTCACAGTACAATTAATTCTCAGTCTTCAATTTTTGGGTTCCTTCTTCCACCATCCTTACTGCCACCATTTGAGCCCATACCCATTTCATGATAGCTCTAAGTTCAGTAACACATTCCTTAACCACCTTATCCTCCTCTTTTATGATTGCATTCACTCCTGCCTTTTGATGATTTGGTAGGGGTTTCCTTTATCTTCCGACGTATCAAATGATAGCATCCCCAATTTTCTTAAGTCATCTACCACCTTTTTGAATGCAATACAATTTTCAATGGTATGTCCCCTAACTCCTGCATGATATTCACATTGTGCCTTCTCATCATACCATTGTGGATATGGTGGTGAGAATGGAGGAACATGCCTTGGAAGCACCATCTGAGATTTGATTAATTCAGCAAACAATTCTGCGTATGTCATCGGAATAGGAGGAAAATATGGTTTCGAGCTCCCTTGATATCTTCGTTCCTCTTTTGGCGAGTTTGTGACTGCTGGAGCTGTGGTCGAGACATTGGGTTTGTTGAAGACAACCCTTTTCGAGTAACTGGGGTTATAAACATTAGCAACATTAACTTCATTGTCTCTCTTTTTGTAGGGTTTCTTAGTTTCCCCACTTTCCAACCTTCCATTTTTCATTACCGCAAGTATCAATTCTCCATTTATAAGCATGTCCGCAAAACTCTTTTTGGCATGATTGAGCATATGATTAAAGAAAGATCCCTTTAATGTCTCTACAAACATCGGGGTAATCTCAATTTCCAGCAATGGTGGCTGGACTTGGGTAGCTACGTCCCTCCATCTCTGCGCGTATTGGAGGAAGCTCTCATGATGCTTTTGATCCAATCCTTGTAGAACTAAACAAGTTGGTACCATGTCTAAAACATGCTTGTACTACTCACTAAAGGCTCTGGACAGATCTTTCCATGATCTGATGTTAATTCGACTTAGCTGCGTATACCAGTGCGCAGCTGACCCTACTAGACTATCTTGGAAGTAATGGATAAGCAGTTTCTCATTCTACAGATACATTGACATCTTCCTGCAATACATAGTTAGATGTGCTGCAGGGCACGTTGTTCCATTGTATTTTTCAAAGTCAAGAACCTTGAACTTTGGTGGCACCACCATATCAGTCACTAAGCTTAAATCCTTGGCATCCATTCCTCCATATATACCTCATTCTTGAAAGGACTTAATCATTTCTTCCAACTTCTCATAACGATCATCCCATTTCTTCTCAGCTTTCACCTTATCGGCAATTTTATCGAGATCAGGCACCTCGATGACTTCCTCAGAGTTTATCTTCCTATTATTCCGTGCTGAAGTTTCAGCAATATATGGAGAAATCTTGACCTTAGAAGATTGAGCTTTTCTCTGCATACTCGGGTGAACAAAGGCCATCCCTTGAAATTTTGGCATAGCATTAGCTTCCTCACCAGTTTCCACTACATCAGGGTCCTTAAAACCTAGCATGGCTGCAATTGAACCAACCGTCTTTTGGTGAACCAACTCCATCTGTTGCTTCAGATCTATCTCCAGCTTGTCTAACCTATCCTGGATACTCTTGTGATTTCTTTCTAGGGCCATCACTCTGTCTTCCATTGCTCTGACTTGAGACCAAGTACCGTACTTGTAATTTGTTTTTGCTATTTTGATTTTTTGTCATTTTTAGTTAGATTCTTATTATGTCATGTATGCATGGAATGCAATGCGAAACTAAGAAGAAAACAACCAAACAAATAGAAGAATGATGCAAATGCATGAATGCAAACAAAAGAACATTGGTTTAATAAAATATCTACTTTTAGAAACAACTTTATTGAATGTCAAAACCCGATGAAACGGAATGATGATGCATGAATGAATATGCAAAACAACAAGACAAAAAAGAAAAAAATAGAATAAAGAGACCAAAATAATTTCATGAATAATTCTAGGTAGCCTATTCCAACACTCCAGGACATGTCTCCACGGATTATCCGCAATGATTTTGACCAGACTCAAAACCCTAGGTTTTCCATATGGCTCTATTAGGGTAGGCTCTAAATTCTCAAACAGTTGAGTTCTAAAAGGTACCCGAGCTGTCCTTGTTGTCCCCTACTAAGGGTAGCAAGGCCCCTGGTTCTCACCCATTATAGGTTTCAAATGAACCAAGTTCAACTCAGGAGGACTCACTTCCTATGTCTTCTCGAAGAATCAGTATCCTTACGAAGACATGAGGCATATGAGTCCCGAAGGTACTTGCTAGGCTCATACGGAGAATCAACATTCTGACATGAGCAAAGCGTTTTCCCCTCACTTAGCAATCGGGTGGAGCTCAAGAATAGAGCTTTTTGCAACAATTTTTTAAAATGCGTAAAATAGAATTACATTTATTAAGTGGACTAATAAATTGAAACCTTTGTGAACTTGCAAATTTATTTTTCTAAAAACAAATTTAAAAACAATTTGTGGCCTGACCCTCTTTTGTTTTTTTTAAAATAAAATGTCCTCAGCGGAGTCGCCAAGCTGTCGCATTTATCTGTAGAAATTGTGTCTCCATTAACGGAAAGAAAGAAATAGGAAAATATAGATACCTGGAGCTATGCTCCAGGAAGTGTGGATATTTCCTTCTGTCATGGGAAAATTCGATTGTCGGGGTGGAAAATAGTTGGGAAAGAAAGCCATTTGGTGAATGTTACTATCTTTGGATTACTGATTTACATCATTTACTTGTGACTAACTTTTGGCTACATACAGTTACTGACAGAGTTGGCACCGTTTTATTTCTAGCATTGGTATTGTTCATACCTATTGAACGATGTAATACGAGTTATTCGGTAGAGTTATTGGCCATAATAGTTATGTAGGATCGATGGCCGAGAGGTTGTTCGAGTTAACCTTGTGTAATGCGTCTCGTTTTCTTCTTCTGTATTTGTTCCATTTCAAAGCAAATTCGTCTGTTGTTCTGATAATACTTGATGGGGAACTATATTACATAAAGGGGCAACAGAAAAGCATGCAATAATTATGACCCAATTTGCTTTAGTTTTAGAGGGGGCCCTGCCTCATATTTGAAGACATTGATTGAGCAATGAAGGCTCTTGTGGGCACCACTAAGCAGCAATTATCATTTTCAATGCCATTCCTTAACAATTAAACAAATCTACCAACTTTCATAAATCTGTCTGCAAATTTGGTTCATTTTGCATGTCTGAACTCTGCAGATTTGGCTAATTAATTGTAAATTGCACACACACAAGAGCTCCCAACTCCCAGCTTTCCATCATAAGACACACTTGAATGATCAAAACGAAAGAGTCAGAAGCATACAGAGTCGGATCGAAGTCCTTAACACGATCCTCCATATATACGAAAAAAACATAAAAAAGCTGAGCTCCTTATGTGGATGAAGCTTACCTTGGTTCTAACTCCTTAACATGAGCAATATCTTTGCCATGAGCATCAGGCCAACTCACTTTCCTCTGTGCTTTTTAACTGGTTCTCATCAGAAGTAGAAGTAGCAGTTTTCTTGAGATTGCTCTTGAGAGTGGGGATTACTTCAATATGATCAGGTCCATTGGTGACCCTTTCTTGGCCTGATTGTAACTCATCATCATCACTACCAGCTTCTCCCATGACCTCATCTTTATTGTTAATTTCTTCACCTTTGGTATCCAAATCCCTTGATGGTACATAGCATGAGCATACTAGAGCGGTGCACCTGTTTTGCGCCGCCGCCGCCGCCACCAGGAGTACGACGGCTCCCTCCCCAAATCAAAGCTTATACCCCTGCCCGCTTTGTCTGCTATGTCTAGTTGATCAACCAAATGAAACTGGTGAAGAAACAGCTTCATATATATATATATATATATATATAAATTTGCTTTTACATAGACAAGAGTAGGACAGGACTAGGAACAGGAAGATGTGGGATTTTTCTAGGTTGGGAAATGATGGGATGTATGGCTGAATATAGAAGGCAAGGGGCAATCAAGTGTTTTTTTGTTGCCCTTCCAATTTCAGGCTTCCCTCCTGATTAATCTGAATCGACCTGCATCGCACACTGATCTTAGTAGGTGAGTATTCTAGCAGAAATTTTCTACATACATAACGCTTCGAACTCGAGACATGCTTAAGCGATACCAAACTGCTTATCACTTTGACAAACCCTGTTGGTAAGGACAATCATGTTTTGATATAACAATCGTAAAATATTTAAATTACAGTCACAGTCACGAATATTAATAATAAAAAATCGAAATCCCAAAATAATAATAGTAACATTACCCTTAATTTGTTGCTGGCAAATTTGTTTTCTTTTGCCTTTTGGACCCCAACAATCAGAAGTGAGGCGAAAATGGGGTGAAAGAAAAAGGAGGATTAGTGAAATGTTACTATCATTAGTCCTTATACGGTGCATAGTTTGTAGATTTGATTCATGTGTTTTAATATAATTAGTTTTATTTCTTATATTTTTAAATTTTAAAATTTCAATCATAACCCAAACAATACAAAAATAATGACTATATTAGAAGGGCTTAAAATATCAAATTGAAACACACGATTAAATCTATAACTTACACTTAATTCATATAACAATAGCATAATTTGACTTATATTTCACAACTATTTGGGCTAGGATCAAAGTTTCAAGTTTTGAAAAGAACAAAATTTAAAATGACCAAATTACTATACATGGAATAAATTCACAATTTTCACATAATACATCGGACTAATAGAAGAATTTAACCATTGGTTTTTTATTTTTGGGTAAATTACGTAAATCATCACTAAATTTTACTTCCAAACTTATTTTGATCACTGAAGTTTCAAAACGTTCAATTTACCTACTAAAGTTTAGACATTAAATGTTTTTGGTCACTCCTTCGTTAAAATTTTGACAGTGTTATGATGTGGACGCCATTCACCGTCGTCGGACGCCACCATTGACGGTCCTAGATGGCGGTTCTTCAGTCTCAAATTTCATCAGTCGCTTCATCTCGAGCCCATGAGTCCGAATTCGACCTCCATTTTATCAAAAAAGTACATGAAGTCTATGGATCAGGCAAAAACCTGTTGGTTTCTCTCTCGCCGACCTCATTCTTTCACCGTCAGATGATGCTTGTTTCTTAGTATATTGTTTCTCTTGTGCCGATGAAGCTTTCCATCGTTCGGATCTTGGAGAAGTTCCTATGTTTGCTGATAAATGGATGTTGTCCAAAAATTAATGGATGAGTGACCAAAAATGTTCGATGTCTAAACTTCAATGAGTAAATTGAACGTTTTGAAACTTTAGCGACTAAAATAAGTTTGAAAGTTACCCTTTATTTTTAGTTATTGTTTGAGTGGGGGATAGTCTGATAGACGTAGATATTTTTACACCAATAATATATATTTTAATTATTCAATGAATTGTTATCCATCTCAAATGAAATAACACATATTTCAAGTATGAGAAAATTTGAATAAAATTTGAAATTATATTTTGAATCTGTTAGACAAGTGACGTTTGTAGCGACGTTTTTAGAAAAATTATACGTTCGACGCTACGGGTTATCTACGGGTTATCCCCAAAACCCTTTCTTTATAATCTTGGTTTAAAGGGATTTCTTTTGAAAATTCTTTTTCATTAAAAAACTGATTGAAAATTGGGGGTCGCCATCAGCCACTTGGATAAGGTAGGCCGGACACTACAAAACCAGAGATTCATTTTGAAAGGGTTCGGGAGTTGGTTACGTGTGGGGAAGGATTAGCACCCCTATCACGCCCGGAAATCGGTACCAAAATATTTGTTGCTTTCAATCGAAGAAAATTGTCGAAATTTGAAAAGAATTTAATTTGGTGACCCTAATTGAAAATTAACTTTAATTGAACAGGCTTTATCAGATTGATGGGTTCAAATTAATTGGACATTTAATTAATAAGGCTGACGATACATCGGACCATAGATTAAACCGACATCGAATAAGCCTGACTGTCGTGTTAATTTATGATTCGAATCCCGCATGTTAGCTTTATGCATGATGCAAGCAGTTCAGATATGATGTAGTGATTTTATCAACTTTTAACTTTACCTTGGGACGGTAAGAATTAATTCAAATATTCGGTCAACATCCTTTAAGCTCGGACTGTTACGACACAAATATTAGAATTAATAAATACCTCCATTTTCATAATTTAGATTAATTAACGCAAAATTAATGGGCCGTATGAATGACAATTAAGGAATGGCAAACAACGACACAACAATGCACACAAAAGGACCCAACGCAAGACCTAACCTAAAAAGGCATGGATTATGGAAGTTTAATTAGTGATCTAGTCACCGATCAGGTGCATCTAGTATTAACCCTAATTTAGTTAATCCTAAAAAGGTTAGAGAACCCTAAATTATGAGTTATCTTGTGATATGATAATTAATTCGATTAATTTTAAACTAGTATTCCAATAAGCCAAGAATACTATTTAAAATAAGCCAAATTAATTAATCATAGCTTTAAATTAAAATGTTAGTCTAATTTTCATGTCAATTTTATCTTAAAAGATAATTAAGAGGTGTTCGACAAATTTTAATGAATTTAACGTTTACCCCAATAAGCCAAAGGCAAATTTAAATTCACTAAACTGATTCGAATCTTAAGCTAACTACGGCTCTAAAACTAATCCTAGAATTAATTTAATTAATTTAAGGATCGTGCCCCTATTAGACGAGCACACGATCCAAATTAATTAAATTAACTCCTAAATTAATCTAAAACTAACTTAACAACCCAAAGCCCAAAAGACCAAGAGGCCCAAACTTCTAAACTAAGCCCAAGAAGAAAGGCCCAAAACATATAAACCCACATATCATAAGACTATACTATATTTGAATTTCAAAAACCTAACTATGTGCACTTAAAGAAAAGTACATATCATGCTTAATTAAAAGGAACTCTCAATACCCACATATCTAAAGTTACATATTTTAAGTCACTTTTTCCTTTTATTTAAAAAGAAATAATATATTATGCATTAAAATACACACATAATAAACTTTACATAGGGCAATTATGTATATCAAAACAAATTAACAAACTAAAAGATCTATTAAACACATCCAAATAGTAAAATGAAACATAAATAAAATAATAACAACATAGACAAATTAAAATAAAATGCATGAACATTAAAGAGAAATTAAACACTAGAAGGGACCAAAATATAAAGAAACAAAATTAAAGGGGCAAATGTAAAAGAAAGAGAGAGAACGGGGTGTAATTGTAAACCGATGAAAATCTTAAGGACCCGAACGATGATTTAAAAAGGCGGAATGGCCTTTATCTCGTAATTTCACCAGGCGGAGGGACCAGAAGGGCTATTTGCCTATGCGAAGACCCTCCCAGCGCAATTATAACGAGGCAGAGGGACTCATAACGTGAATAAACCAAAAATAAAACCGGCTTAATATAAAACACAAAGTTTTATAAAACTTTCCTCTTTTGGTTATTATCCTCAGCCTCAAACACTCTCCCCGGCCCTCTTTTTTTCCAAAACGGGTCCTAAACCCAGAAAATGCCCTAAATCCCATAATCTGGTTGCGCTCTGCCACGTCGGCTGCCGTTCGTCGGTGACCGACAACCTTCGATACCCCAAAAAAACACTCATCTCCTTTCCCTAAACTCCAATCTGAACTTAGTTTCAACGAAAATCCAATGGAGATACCTCTTCTCTTTAAAAAACTGAAACAAAAGCCCTACTTTTTGAAACAAAACAGAAAGAAACGCCTTTCTCCCTGCCGATTCACCGTTCGTAGCACCGGATGACACTATAAGGCTTGTCATCGGAGGGGAAAATAGGCTTCGAAGGTAAAATCTAAACCCTAACTATCTATATGCATGTTTTTTTTGAAGGATATATGTATCTTAGAAATTTGTTTTTGTATTGTTGGTTGGGATTCTGAATAATTTTACATGTCTGTTGGGTTTCCTTTTATACCTGAGAGTTACATTTGTTTGAAATGAAAAGGAAATTTCCTACTGGCTGCATTTGTTGATAATATGCTTTTTTACCGTCTTTTGATTTGTTGTCGGCTTGTTATCTCTAATGCCTCTGCTTTTTTTTGCATTGCCTGTGAACCATGATGTCCGGCTATGGAGGAGGGCGGTCAGATAGCGTGTGGCACTCGTCCCTTAGAATGGCGTGGCAGACTAAAGAGAGGAGGGGACCAGAGTGAGGAATGGCTCGGGGAACAAGGGCCTCTAGGAGCCGTTGGATCTGTCCACATGGCGATATGAATGGAAGATGAAAGAGTCGTGCGTGAGACCTACGTGTGTGTGGGGGTTCCTAAGCAGTCGTGCGTGTGGCGCATGGGGTTCTCTGGAATGTTCTATGCGTATCTCAGCCGTCCGCTCATCATCCTAGATCCAACAGTCCAGGATCAGCTGCGCAGGGAAAAAGATAATTAGGGTTTCTGTTATTTGATGTATTTAGGGCCTTGTTGGGCCAACTGTGAATTATTATATTTTTGTTGTTGTAAGTAAACTGTTGAATAAAGACTTGGGCTTTTTATTTAAATATATTGGGCTTACTTATTTAGTCTTGTCATTTTGATAATTGTAATACTAATTAATATAACAAAGATGATATAATAATAACATCTAATAGTACGAAACAATAAAGTCTTAATAGTATGATATCCAATAATAATAACGTTAAAACTTTGTTTTCCTCTTTTTTATTACATTAAATATATATATTTAAAATGGATAACAGTAGTATTATATGATACTTGTTATAAAAGTGAGACATATAGTAAAGGCAAATGGCAATACTAATTTGTTAACATTAGTGAAGCCCTTATTTAAGAATGTAAAAACAACGGGTTACTTCCCCGGATAAAATTAGTGATTACAGCTGCCCCTCTTTGCTTATCATTGTGGAACAAGAATGAAGCAAAGACCATAAGAACTAATTTTATCCGACTTCCCTGTCGACGATTTTCTCCTCCAAAGTGGCAATGAACAAATCTGAATAACTTGCTTTCCTGAAGCGGCGAAAGCAAACCATGCAATACTGATGTGTCCTTCCGAAACGGCGATGATCAGGCCAGCTAGCAAATGACTCATTCCTTCGAAACGACCATGAATGAACACGAACCACTTGTTTCCCCAAAACGGCCAAAAACAAATCTGGTGGTGCTGACACGTCTTCCCAAAACGGCAATAGACGAGCCAACCAACCTTTACAAGGCTCAATCCTCCAAAATAACAGTGAATGAATTCAAATAACATGCTTCCCTGAAACGGTAAAAAGTGAATCGGACAACATGATGCTTCAAAGAAGCGGTGAACAAGTCATGCGTCCTCAAAATAGGAAAAAGGGTTTGTTTCCCTGAGCGGCAGAAGTGGGATGTCCCCCTAAAGCACTAATGATCAAATAGTGTAAATGCATTTTTTGAAGCGATATCTTTAGTTCTGAAATCCTAGGGTGGTGATTTTGAAATTCTTTGATCCGAAATCCCTTCTTAGATTTTTTGCTGCACTTTACGCCCCCTCTTATGGAGTGTCTGATCTTTCCTTTGAACCTGTAAAAGCTGAATGATCATGAAGGAATGAGTTCGCATGCTCCTAACTTAGGAATGTCTAACTAGGTATGATGCATGAATGAAGTCAATTTTCTTGGACATTTTCTCTTCTTAGTTCCTCAAATTTAACCTTCTCTTGTTCTTCTCCCCTCCTCTTTGGTGATGGCGGTGCTCCATCTCGTACTCAGGTTTGCCCATCATGCCCCTCTTTTCCTCGAGTCCCTAAACTTTTTGATCTAGAGTACCCTCTCAGGTTTTTCTTCATAAATCCCCTTTTCCTTCTTTCTTTTTTTGTTTTTGTTTTTGTTTGTTTTTTCTTTTTTTCTTTTTCTTTCCATTTTTCAATTTTTTTATTTTTATTTTCTTTTCTTCCCCCTTTTTTTCTCTTTTTCCCCTTTTCTTTCCTTCTTTCTTTCTTTTTTGCTGTTGTTTTTTCTTTCCTTTTCCCTCCTCCATTGGGCGCCCTGCCTCTTTCTCCTTAGATTCTTTACCCTATTGTAGCGATGTCTGTTTCGCTAAAAAGGTATTTTATTTATTGTTTTGTTTTGAAAATGTTTACTCTGTTGGATTTTGTAAAAACCGTATTTTATTTATAAAATGGAGTCGCCACCGGCCGCTAAGGTAAGCCGGACACCGTAAAACCAGAGATTTGAAAACTTGTTGGGTTCGGGAGTCGGTTACGGATGGGGAAGGATTAGCACCCCCACACCCCCCAAAATTAGTACTTTAATTAATTACCGCTTTATTAAAATTAAACTTTTCGGATTAAAGTGACGATTAAATTAAAATTTGGTTATAAGTACGAGTAAATTTTAAAGGCCCCATTATCCGAGAGTAAACGCCCAACCACCATCACTACGCCTGATACTGGCCCCGTTTACTCTCAGATAAAAAGGGCACCACATTGACAAAATATATTAATCCTTTATGCAACCCTAGAAAACAAATTAAAAAATGACATATATTTACATCGATATGGTACTAAAACATGAATATTCCAATGCTAAATAAAAATAATAAAATACATAAAAACATAACATATTATAATGATAAAAAACAAAGTATAAACATAAACAAGAATAAAACATGCTTCCAACATTAAATAATTAAATCTAACATGCTTAAATATATTAAGATGAACTACAACGATAACACATGTATGACGTGAATAAAATATGATTCAATAATAATATGAGCATAATACCACATTACAACTTATCATATGACACAATCTATGCATATGCTAAAACACCATGATATTTAAATGTAACAAATATAACTCAAGATGCGAAAACACGAAATTCATGCTAGACATATAAACATGACAAAAGGAAGCACAACATGAACAACAAAAAAGAAGCATCATAGCATGATAATATACATGTGAAGACATAAATAGATATGACACACAAACCAGACTAAAACAAGACACTTAAAATAAACGTGTACGATATGAACGAAAAAATTAAATAACCTAAAAACATGATACAACACCTAAAAAAGCACAAATAAACATGAAATCAGAAGCAAGTATGAACACAAAAAAGCATGCTGGCAACATATGATAAAAACATACGACCTAAACATTCAAATATGATAAAGGACTGCAATGAAACAAAAATAAAGCGGAAGACAGAAATCAAATAAAAAGAAAGCAATTCAGGGACGAGATTACAAGCCAAACGAAACTTAAAAGGACTAGTGTTGTAAAATACCCAAGGGGCAAGCTCGAAATGTAAAAAATGAAAACGCGGGTGACTGGAGGAATGATTATGCCATTAAAACGCTAATTTTGGTTAATTTCATGATGAAATTGCAAACTTTTTAAAACAAAAAAGGACCAAGCGTGTTATTTACCCAAGGGGCAGACCCGAAACGAAAATGCCCAAAACACGCGGGGATTTAGGAGGCAATTATACCCTTTTATTTTTAAAAAGACTCTATAAATTACATCTGAAAGCCAGTTTTTGGACCCTTTAACATTTTTTTAAAACCTTTAATAATCTTCCCCCATATTCTCTGTAACATTCAACCGAAGAGGGCCTTCTGGGTTTGAACCCAGAATCAGGCCACCAGCTGCCGCATCGACCGCCGCCGACCAACGCTGGCAGTCACTCACCGGTGGCGGTGAACCTAAAATAAAAGCCCAAACTATTCATTTCCCCTTCAAAACTCAAATCTGGACTCCAAATCTTAAAATCTAACCCCATTTTTTCTAAAAAAATGACCCCCTTTAAACTTTTTTTATTTAAAAAACATGAAACTAAACAAAACCTTTAGTCTCCCCCTTTTTACCGGCTCACCATGAGTGGATTATCGCCGGCAAGGTTCAGACCGATTCAGGTAAAAAAGAAACCCTTTTCACTCCTCATTTTTACGCATGCATAAACGAAAGTCAGAAAAGAAGAATGGGAGATTACCCTGGAATTTTAAGAGTTTTTTGTTATTATTTCTGAAACGGGGAAAACTGAAACTGATAATCTCATCTTTTTTGTATTTCTTTGATTATGATTTTTTGTTACATTGATCTCTGGTTCCCTCCCCCCTTTTCATATCCGAAATACATGTATAAAAAGAACTAATATCTACTTCGGTTGATGGTTGCCCATGCTTTTGATTTGACTTGGAGTTTTTTCTTCTGATTTTTGCATATCTGGATGGTACGGCCGGTGAGGGGTGGCGTGTGTGGCAGCAGAGGGTGGTTGGAGGCGTGAGATCTTTATTTAGCAGATCTGTTCTTGGCCGTTTGATCAGTTTTAATCCAACGACTGATATTTTCTTGAAGATCGACGGCTCAGATGTGCTATAGGGATTGGAAAGTTGGCACCAGATGTTGGCACGTGGTGTACGAATCTGAAGGGCCTTGCACGTATATCACACCCACGCGTGGGCTACACGCGCCAGATGGGGGTCTTCTAGATTGATCTCGACCGTTGGATCAAGATTTGATCCAATGGTTCTCCCTTGGCTGCGCAAAAATAAAAGGATTAGGGCTCTTGTATTAGATATATGTTTTAGGGTTTTTAGTTGGGTTAGGGCCTGGCCGATTGGGCCTTATGTATTTAATTTTTGGTCCTGTAATTTGGACTAGACATTTAATTTGGGCTTTAATATACCTTTTTTATTTTATTTTAATTTATCTCAATAGTATTAATAATAATAATACTAATAATAACAATAATAACAATACATGCGTACACACACATATAATATACGTACATACAAATTAATATATACACATGCAAACACCTACACGTATGCCTACATATACACACATACGCATAATATTTACAAAACATACATACACACAATATGCAACATTATCATATATATTATATGCGTTTAAACACATAATACATATATTTTACGCACATGTTAATCACACGTACATAATTTCCACACGTACTGATATAATATATGCATACATGCAATAATAATATCTATTAATCATTATACTAATATGTTAACACTATTTACAAACCGGATAAAAATGAGTGATTACAGTTGCCCATTTTTGCTTGTTCTTGTGAAACGAGAACAAAGCAAAGACCAAAAACACTTATTTTTATCCGACTTCTCTGCTCACGACTTCTAAATCACGTGTTCTTCTGGAACTCTCTGCTTTTCCTCGGCCGAATCTCTACGCTCGTAAGTTCTCCCTATATAGAACTTCTTCACCTTTGGTTATTCTTTGAGATTCTAGAGTTAGGGCTCTTCCTACATGAAGCATTTCATTGGGCGCTCAAAAACGTAGGCTTCTCCTTTATATAACCTTTGTCTTCGATTATTTCTTTTGTCTTTTTTCTCTTTTTTCTTTTCCCTCTTTCTTTGCTCCTTTTTTCCTTTTTCTTTTTCTTTTTCTTTTTTTTCTTCTTTTTCTCTTCTCTTTTTTTACAAGGCTGTTGATATCTTTGGACTTACGCTACTAAGGCTGCCGCATCATGCCCGAATAACTTATTAATGGCCCGAAGGGCTTATCACCATGCTCAAAAGACTTACTGGTGGCCCGAAGGTCTTATCATCATGCCCGAAGGAATTACTGATGGCCCGAAGGACTTAACATCTGGCTTCACGCTACTCTGGTTACTGTCATTTAGCCTAACGCTACTATGCTCCCGCATCATGCCCGAGGGACTTACTGATGGCCCGAAGGACTTATCACCATGCTCGAAAGACTTAATGGTGGCCCGAAGGACTTAATACTGTGCCCGAAGGACTTATAGATGACCCGAAGGATTTAACATCTGGCCTCACGCTACTATGGCTGCCGCATCATGCCCGAAGGACTTACTGATGGCCCGAAGGACTTATCACCATGCTCGAAAGACTTAATGGTGGCCCAAATGACTTAACACCATGCCCGAAGGACTTACCGATGACCCGAATGATTTAACATCTGGCCTCACGCCGTTATGGCTGCCATCATCTGGCCTCAAGCTACTATGGCTGCCGCATCATGCCCGAAAGACTTACTGATGTCCCGAAGAACTTATCACCATGCTCGAAAGACTTAATGGTGGCCCGAAGGACTTAACATCGTGCCCGAAGGAATTACCGATGACCCGAAGGATTTAACATCTGGCCTCACGCCGCTATGCCTGTCGTCATCTGGCCTCACGCTACTATGGCTGTCGCATCATACCCGAAGGACTTACTGATGGCCTGAAAGACTTATCACCATGCTCAAAAGACTTAATGGTGGCCCGAAGGACTTAACACCGTACCCGAAGGACTTACCGATGACCCAAAAGATTTAACTTCTGGCCTCACGCCGCTATGGCTGCCGTCATTTTGCCTCACGCTACTATGGCTACCGCATCATGCCCGAAGGACTTACTGATGGCCCGAAGGACTTATCACCATGCTCGAAAGACTTAATGGTGGCCTGAAGGACTTAACACCGTGCCCGAATGACTTACCGATGACCTGAAGGATTTAATATCTGGCCTCACGCTGCTATGGCTGCCGTCATCTTTCCTTTCTTTAGTAAATTCTTTGACAATTCTTCAAATACCTGTCTAGAAACAAGCAAAAAATGACATGCCTCTATCTATATGATGCATGCAATGTCGTGCTTTCAATGTCGTGCTTTCTTTTTCTTCTCTTATTTCTATCTTTTACCTCTTTCTTCTTCTTCTCTTTTTATCATCATTTTTTTCTCTCTCTCTCTCTTTTTCTTTCTTATTTCTTCTCTTATTTTTTCTTCTCTTTTTATCATCATTTTTCTCTCAGTCTCTTTTCTTTCTCTTTCTTATTTCTTCTGTTTTTATCATCATTTTTCTGTTCTAAAGTCTTACGCCCTGGAAGGTTATTTCTCAGATTTCCTTCATTCTCTCTTGTTGCAGTATGCCCTTTGATCAGTTATTTATCTGATTCATGTCTTTTAACCCTTTCGCGATATAATTCTCTCTCTCTTTTTTCTTTTTTTTTCTTTTTCTTTATCTTTTTATTTTTATTTTTAGACACGTTTTAAAATCCTATGCCTTGAAAAGTCATTCTTCGAATTTCTCCGTTTCCTTTATTTTTTGCAGTATGCTCAGTTTTGATCTTCATTTCTGTCAATTTTTGTTAAACGAGTACCTGCTCTTATTCTTTTGCTCGAGCACTTGCCTTTCTTCTTCGGGGTCTCTGCCTGCTTCACGAACAAACTCTATATCATGCATGTGCAGAGATTCTTATCATTCTTCCTGTTTCGTATTGCCCCACTCAATCATGAGCTCGACTACCTTCCAATTCCTTTGACCCAACATTCTGAGTATTTGTTAGTTTCTTCATCGGGGTGAGCAAAATGTTTCTATGTTCTGAACTTAATCTCAATCTTCTTGCTGTCTCTTAACGGGAACCACTTCTCGATCCATGTGCTTTAATTCTTTGGAGACTCAATGTTTACCTCTTACCGTCCCCCATATTTTTTAATCTTATTCTCGTCTTGGTTCGTCCTTCATTTTATTGAACCAACCAAGGCATCATGGCTGAAACTCGCTTCTTGTTCTTGAGCTGTCTGACACATATGCTCTTGTCATCATCTTTATCCTATACATTGTGGGGTCATTTCTGGTTAGGTGCTCCAATAATATCTGTAACCTTGTGTTCTAGATCTTATCTCTGAAGTAATACATAGAAATCTGTGTTGCTTTAACTTGTCAATTTCTTGATTGGCATTCCACTGAAAGGTATCATTTAGATTAACATACAGGATCTTGAAATCACAAAATATGAGCTCTGGATATCAAGTGCAAGAGCGTCTTAGATTCAACCATTCAGTAATTCAAGGCTGTGAAATCTTCCCAGGTGACTCGGTTCATCCTCATGATTACCGCGTTGTTGCAGAATACTACTCTTTCTCAATTCTCATTATCTGCTCCTCCCCCAAAAAGGGTGCGCTTGTATGACCACTAAAGCGCAGAAATATTACTCTAAGAATAGAGTTCTAGGTGGTGCGAGTTTTAATTTTACCTATGCTATCGTTTATTTTTCTCTCTTTTCTTTCTTCTTCCTTTTTTTCTCTTCTTTTTTTCCTTTAATTCTTCATTTTCTCCTTTTCTTTTCTTCTTTTCTCTTTTTTCTCTTCTTTTATACGCTTTTATCATGATTTAAGGAAATCAACTCGTCACTGTCCTTTGTCTTGAGGACAACGTGGGAGCAAACAATATTGCCCCAAGTTACTCGGCATAGTCACGATTTGAAAATATTACCATCACTCATGAAACTAAGGTTTCTTGAATTGGATGGTGTATTGCCACCTTATCGCTTTAGTGGAGTGCCCCAAAATTCCCACACTCTTATCCGAACAAGCCTATTACCAGGTTTCGAACATAGGAGTGCTTTTTATTATTCTTTTCTCTTTCTTTCTTCTTTCTTTCTTTTTCTTCCTTTTTTCTCTTCTTTTTTCCTTCAATTCTTCCTCTTTTTTAATTCTTATTTTTTAATTCTTTACTACCTAGAAGATTATGCCTAGAGTTTCAATTTCAAGCAGCTCTACATGGTTGACATTGGGAGCTTTTTCGTCCTTGAACATCATCAAAAGAGTAGTAATCTTGCTTTGCTGACCAGAGGCTGGTAGGGAAGATCACACCTCATCGTTGTCACAACATCCATCTAATGTCACATCTTGCAATTGATATCCAGTGTCCTACAACGGCGAGAAAATATGCATATATGTAATTTCAAGAACATTGTATGTTAAGCAAAATGTGTTCTCCATTGGAATAAAAATCAACAAACATGCCCCTTCACAAAAGATCTTTACCACAAGTGGTAAAGTTGATTCCTTGTATTACTTCAGGAAAGTCTTTTAATGTAGAGACATCTTTGGCTTCCTCAGCACTATGCAGACTTGCCCCTCATCCTTGGTCCTCCACTGCTGGATCAGCTCTTGTGTCAAGGTCTACATCATTGATAAGCTTTTTGATCTCCTCCAATAAAGGTCTACATTTTCTGGTGGGATGCCTCGGTGCCCCCATATGGAATTCGCATGTGCTACTTGAGTCAAAACTATGGGCAGATAGATCAGGTGAAATCTTCATCGGTCTAGGAGCAAGATAGTGACCCCCTACCAAATGAGGCCATATGTCTGAGATGGATGCTCCGAACACTTCCAAATTTGCGCTCGTTCGAGGAATTTTCCTTGATGACCCCGAGGTGTCAGTCAGTCTTCTTCTTTTACGGCCACGCGAACCTTGGAGATGACACTCATTTACCTCTCCATCTTTATCTATCTTATCTTCAATTCGATCCTTGGACTTAGACCCCAATTTTCCTTCTTTGATTGCGTATTCTATCCTCTCTCTAATCGTCATAAAATCTTCGAATCTGTTTCTCGATTTCTCCAACATCACATCGAAGAAATGAGAGGGAAGCGTTGTATGGAACATGGGAGTCAACTCTTCTTCCGCTATAGGAGGCTGGACTTGGGTCGCCAAACATCGCCACCTTAGTGCATATTCCCTGAAGCTTTCATTTGGTCTCATTTTCTCATTTTGAAGAAACTGACGACATGGCGCTAAATCTAAAGCATATATGTACTGACTCAAGAAGGCATTAGCAAGGTCACCTCATTTTGAAGACACTACTGCAGGTCCCGTCAGGCTATCGTGGAAGTAGTGGATCAACAACTCTTCATTCTTCATGTATCCCTCTATTTTTCTACAAAACATGGTCAAGTGAATCTTCGGGCAACTGGTTCCTTCATACTTTGCAAATTTGGGAACCTTGAAATCTGGAGGAATGACCGATTTAGGGACTAGGCAGAGTTCCCTCGTATTGAAAACATTTATCTTTTCTTTCTTCTTTAGCTCTTTCACGATTCTTTCTTCTAGCTGGTCAAGCCTCGACTCTTTAGTTCGTTCCTTTTTCCAACTAATTCTACCATCGAACCCCAAGTATTAAATGATGAAGTGCCATGCGATGATACAACTATTAAACAATGCAAAGGACGTGATGCAAATGCAATGCATGAATGCAATAAGGCATCGATTCCGCAAGTGATTTGTCCCTGTAGGACATCTTTCATTTAGACCAAAAGGTTTCATTATATCCGGTATTAGGGGTTTACAGATAGCGGTGAGCCCTCGCGCCTAGTTTCTTAACCTCGTTCAATAGTCCTGTCAACTTTCCTTCGCGGTCCAACGCTGGATCCATATTCTGGCTTATCGGCGCTGCTGCATCAGCTAAATCTGCTACCTGTTGAGCTACTTGTCGGGCTTGAGTCATAACGATCTTCATGTCTCGATCTTTCTCCTGTATTGTCTGCTCGGCCTTTTGTAGCTTAACGGTCACTGCCTCAGCACGAATCTCGCTGGTACGTAAAGAAGTCCTGAGCCTCGCTATCTGTTCTTTGAATGCTGTATTTTCCATTTGAAAGGCTTATGATTCCTCTCCTTTCTGCTGCAGACTTGATTTCAAGATATCGTCCATGGCCAGACAGCTTTCCAACTCACTTTGGAGAACGTCGCATTGGATCCCAGCTTCTTTCATCTTATGTGACAATGATTTGGCTTTATTTTTACCAGTTTTGCATTTCTGCCTCCAGCGTTCTAAATCGTTCCTCAATCGAATCATACCATTAATCCACTCTTCAGCGGTGTCACCCATACCGACATTCTTGAATTCAAAGTGCAGCTTCTGGTACCCGTCTTGTATGCTCTTCAATTTCATGCTCAGATCGTGCCTCTCATGCTCGAGCTGGCTTTACTTGTATGCAAGTTCATCTTCTGAGACGCTTTTATTCTTGACTCCTGAATTTATCTCGCTTGATGATAAGTGTTCAAAAGTACTATTTTTCTTACCCTTTTTACTCATATTATTGTTAGACTTAGGCTCATATTAGTTACATAATTAGTCATTCATGCATTAATCCATGTTTCCTTCCATCGTTGAGCTTGATTGCATAATTTGGTTGTTTTTGTAGGAAAAAATGCTGCTTTGGTGTGTTTTGTGTGTATGTGCAGAATCACTTGCCAAAACAAGGCTAGAGCTAGTTGCCAGGGCAATGCATGAAGGAGACACCGAGACAGTTGCCAGGGCAATTGTCGACAAAGAATAAGGTGATATGGTAGTCGAAATTGATGACTAGACAAGCCCAAGATGACGTGGAGCAAAGCTAAATCCCAAAGGAGTTTGATTTCCATGAATAGGTTAATGAAGAATTAAATTCCAAGAAGATAGGAGAAGTTCTAGAAGGAATATAATTATAATAAAAAATTATATTCTTTAAAGATAATTTAATTCCAGCTTAACTTCCTCCTCAAAGAAGGACTTTGACCTAGCCCTATAAATAGATCACCAAACCGTCAACTCCAAGCAAGAGAGAGTAGAGAGAAATTTTGACAACTCCAAGGGAGAGTAGAGAGAAATTTCGTCAACTCCATGGGAGAGTAGAGAGAATTTTCGACAAGCTTCAAGGGGGAGATCTCTACAAGAAGGCTTCATCCATCATTCATCTTTTTCTTTCTTGTTCAATTAGGTTCATGCTAGGAATTCTTTATCTTGTGTTTCTTTGGAACCTAGCCATGAACTAAATCTATTTGGCTAAGGTTATTGTGTCTTGTGATTGTGAGAAACAATTGGATTTTGTTTAGGTAATAAGAGTTTGCACTTTTCTATTCAAGGTTTATTCATTCTTGGTTCTTATTCTTGTTTGCGAGTGAATTGGGAGAGGATCTCGTAACTTCATCTATTTATCTAATATCGGGAGAGTTAGATTCAAGAAATGAATGAATATGATCTTTATTCAATCTATTGATGGTGAAGATTAATCCGGCTTAGGAATAAGTTAAGGATTTCAACGGCTAAGAAGAGCGCAAGATTGGTTGTTGTTCACCCTTGATTCACGCAGAGATGTATTATCAAGGCATGCACAAGTAGCTAGAGTTTCGACTTAGGGATAAGAAGAAACCATTGAAGAACGCTCTACCGAACCTTGACGTTGCTGCCCAGACGCCCAAGTAGTTGCCCAACTAGTCGCCCAGGCAACCATCGATTAGTTGCCACGGCAACTGAGTTACCCTTGCACTCTTTTACCAAGACGATCCAATCGGCTATCACACCTCAACTCACGATAACCTGGCCTATCTCTCTCACTTGATCTCATCTATTCTTTTACTTTATTGCTTTCTAGTTTAGTTATTAGTTTAAACTCCTATAATCTTCTACTTGTGTTTTCTTTTACTTTTTACAGTGCAAGAGATTAGATTCTTAAAGTGGCACCAATCCCTGTGGAGACGATATCTTTTATACTATAACTTGCGATGTGTATACTTGCACAATTGCGTAGCACTTATTACGCGCAACACTTGAGTGACCCACTTCTGTGTTACCCGAACCTTGGGCTGGGCATTGACCTTCCTTCGACTTTGCCCTTTGGACAACGGCTGGTTCGCTGTAGAATCGGAGTTGTCCGTCTTCGAAACCCAAAACTCCCATTCTGATAAGATCTTGAACTCTGTCCTTCAGGGCTCTACAATTCTCAGAGTGATGACTCGAATCGCCTATATGTTAGCTGCACCAGACACGACTGTTGTAACCCTTCGGATAAGGAGGTCTCTTTGGTACAGACTTCACCGGTACGATAAGGCTCCTTTCGACAAGCAACGAAAGTAGCTCGGTGTATCTCATGGGTGTAGGATAATGCCTTTTGATGTCATTAGATTCGCGAGGTTTCCCTGGTCTTGCCTCTGTTCCCTTGGTATCTACCCCAGATATGCCGCTTGTCTGTCTTGACATTCTGACCATTTTGTTCCACATCCTGATCCTTGATCGATTCTTTTCTGAGTTTGATAGGTTGTTTGCCTTTCATCATAGCATTCATATGGTCCATCATCTCGGCCATTTGCTTCTTTAATTCTTGTACTTCATCTCGCTTGTTACCAGAACTGATACTACTTACCGAATCTGTTATTGAGTCCCTGAACGATCATTCTTCTGCTGTCCCTGGCCTAGTCTCGGGATGGAATTCTAGAACTGGACTCCCTTTATTTAGGTCAAAGAACCTTTGGTCCATCATGAACAATCTTCTATTATGGGAGAAACCACTCGGGAATCAATACCCTATGTAATGCGAATGTGATGGTATATGCAAAAGCAAAACAAAAAAGTAAACAAGTCAGTACCGGACAAAAATAATAAGTACACAATAAAAATGGCAAATTAAATGCGATAAACAAACAAAGCAATCCTATTTATATCCCGTCTAAGACACCTAGGTTATCCGCATGGCTCTAACAGGGTGGGTTTCTATGTATTCTCTACATGCAGTTTTGGTTCTAGAAGGTACCCGAATTGTCCTTGCTGTCCTCTACTAAGAGTAGCAAGGCACCCGATCATCACCCATTATAGGCTCCTTGCAACCGGGTTCAATTCAGGGGACCCATTCTCTTATGCCTACACAAAGGAACGATATCCTCACGAAAGCATAAGGTACTCGAGCCCCAAAGGTACTTGCTAGGCTTACACGGGAGAACGATATCTCCACGAAAGCATCAGCGTTTTCCCCTACTTAAAAAACGGGTTTATATGCCATATTTTAAATGCGTCAAAATAAACGCGCACTTACAACCGAATATTAATTTAATAGTCACTTTAACCCGGAACTTCTAATATTATTAAAGCGGTAATTATTTGAAAAAGCTTGACACTCCTTTTTTGTTTTTGAAAAACAAATAATAGTGTCCCCAGCGGAGTCGCCATCTGTAGCGATGTCCGTTTCACTAAAAAAAGGTATTTTTATTTATTGTTTTGTTTTGAAAATGTTTACTCCGTTTGGTTTTGTAAAAATCGTATTTTATTTAGAAAATGGAGTCGCCACCGGCCACTAAGGTAAGCCGGACACCGTAAAACCAGAGATTTGAAAACTTGTTGGGTTCGGGAGTCGGTTACGGATGGGGAAGGATTAGCACCCCCACACCGCCTAAAATTGGTACTTTAATAATTACCCATTTATTAAAATTAAACTTTCCGGATTAAAGTGACGATTAAATTAAAATTTGGTTATAAGTGCGAGTAAATTTTAAAGGCCCCATTATCCGAGAGTAAACGCCCAACCACCATCACTACGCCTGATACTGGCCCCATTTACTCTCGGATAAAAAGGGCACCGCATTGACAAAATATATTAATCCTTTATGCAACCCTAGAAAACAAATTAAAGAATGACATATATTTACATCGATATGGTACTAAAAATGAATATTTCAATGCTAAATAAAAATAAGAAAATACATAAAAACATAACATATTATAATGATAAAAAACAAAGTATAAACATAAACAAGAATAAAACATGCTTCCAACATTAAATAATTAAATCTAACATGCTTAAATATATTAAGATGAACTACACCGATAACACATGCATGACATGAATAAAATAGGATTCAATAATAATATGAGCATAATACCACATTACAACTTATCATATGACACAATCTATGCATATGCTAAAACACCATGATATTTAAATGTAACAAATATAACTCAAGATGCGAAAACACGAAATTCATGCTAGACATATAAACATGATAAAAGGAAGCATAACATGAACAACAAAAAAGAAGCATCATAGCATGATAATATACATGTGAAGACATAAATAGATATGACACACAAACCAGACTAAAACAAGACACTTAAAATAAACGTGTACGATATGAACGAACAAATTAAATAACCTAAAAACATGACACAACACCTAAAAAAGCACAAATAAACATGAAATCAGAAGCAAGTATGAACACAAAAAAGCATGCTGGCAACATATGATAAAAACATACGACCTAAACATTCAAATATGATAAAGGACTGCAATGAAACAAAAATAAAGCGGAAGATAGAAATCAAATAAAAAGAAAGCAATTCAGGGACGAGAATACAAGCCAAATGAAACTTAAAAGGACTAGTGTTGTAAAATACCCAAGGGGCAAGCTCGAAATGTAAAAAATGAAAACGCGGAGTGACTGGAGGAATGATTATGCCATTAAAACGCTGATTTTGGTTAATTTCAGGACGAAATTGCAAACTTTTTAAAACAAAAAAGGACCGAACGTGTTATTTACCCAAGGGATAGACCCAAAACGAAAATGCCCAAAACACGCGGGGATTTAGGAGGCAATTATACCCTTTTATTTTTAAAAAGACTCTATAAATTACATATGAAAGCCAGTTTTTGGACCCTTTAACATTTTTTAAACCTTTAATAATCTTCCCTCTATATTCTCTGTAGCATTCAACCGAAGAGGGCCTTCTGGGTTCGAACCCAAAATCAGGCCACCAGCTGCCGCATCAGCCGTCGCCGACCAAAGCCGGCCGTTACTCACCGGCGGCGGTGAACCTAAAATAAAAGCCCAAACAATTCCTTTCCCCCTTCAAAACTCAAATCTGGCCTCCAAACCTTAAAATCGAACCCCCTTTTCTAAAAAAATGACTCCCTTTAAACTTTTTTTTTATTTAAAAAACATGAAACTAAACAAAACCTTTAGTCTCCCCCTTTTTACTAGCTCACCATGAGTGGATTATCGTCGGCAAGGCTCAGACCGATTCAGGTAAAAAAGAAACCCTTTTCACTCCTCATTTTTACGCATGCATGAAAGAAAGTTAGAAAAGAAGAATGGGAGATTACCCTGGAATTTTAAGAGTTTTTTGTTATTATTTCTGAAAAGGGGAAAACTGAAACTGATAATCTAATCTTTTTTTGTATTTCTTTGATTATGATTTTTTGTTACATTGATCTCGGGTTCCCTCCCCCATTTTCATATCCGAAATACATGTATAAAAAGAACTAATATCTACTTCGGTTGATGGTTGCCCATGCTTTTGATCTGACTTGGAGTTTTTTCTTCTTATTTATCATGTTTGGATGGTACGGCCGGTGAGGGGTGGCGTGTGCAGCAGCAGAGGGTGGTTGGAGGCGTGAGATCTTTATTTAGCAGATATGTTCTTGGTCGTTGGATCAGTTTTGATCTAACGGCTAAGATTTTCTTGAAGATCGGCAGCTCAGATGTGCTCTAGGGACTGAAAAGATGGCACCAGATGTTGACACGTGGCGCGGGGATCAGAAGGGCCTTGCACGTATATCACACGCGCGTTGGAGTTCAATAGCCCGCGCGTGGGCTACACGCACCAGATGGGGGTTTTCTGGATTGACCTTGGCCGTTGGATCAAGATTTGATCCAATGGTTCTCCCTCGGCTGCCCAAAAATAAAAGGATTAGGGATCTTGTATCAGATATATGTTTTAGGGTTTTTAGTTGGGTTAGGGCCTGGCCGATTGGGCCTTATGTATTTAATTTTTGGTCTTGTAATTTGGACTAGACATTTAATTTGGGCTTTAATATACCTTTCTTATTTTTTTAACTTAGCCCAATAGTATTAATAATAATAGTAATAGTAATAATAACAATACATGCGTACACACACATATAATATACGTGCATACAAATTAATATATACACATGCAAAAACCTACACGTATGCCTACATATACACACATACGCATAATATTTACAAAACATACATACACACAATATGCAACATTATCATATATAATATATGCGTTTAAACACATAATACATATATTTTACGCACATGTTAATCACACGTACATAATTTACACACGTACTGATATAATATATGCATACATGAAATAATAATATCTATTAATCATTATACTAGTATGTTAACACTATTTATAAACCGGATAAAAATGAGTGATTACACTTATCCTTGGCGTACTCTTATCCTCTTTTTGTGTTTTGGAACAAACCTGCACTTGATAGGTTAAATCATAGTCATGTCGAGAAATCTTTTGTTTTTTCATGATCTATGTTAACCTATCCGTATGACGTTTGTGAAATAGTAAATGGATATCGGAATGGAGCTTTATTGATATTAAATGTAGTATTGGGACAATTTTGGCAAGTATGGAAAACATGAAGGAAGTGAAAGAGATGATGTCAACTGCATGAATGGAACGGACCCATCGACCTCGGTAGATCTCTTGCTAGCCATTCTTGGTCGTCACTCAGGATAGTATGAGAACCGAAGCATAGTCTTCCCTCCAGAACTAGGCCTGTCAATCAGATGCCAAAGGTCTTTGTTTATCTGAACCGTCCTTTTTGGATTTTCAATTCAGACCTTCCTTTGGCTTTAAGGCGCCCATATTTGGGTTTTCACCTTAAACCCTCCTTTTCTTTTTTTTTTTTTTTTTTTCTTTTTTTTTTCTTTTGTCTCTTTCTCTTTCTCTTATTTATTTTCTTTTTTTTTCTTTCCTTTTAAGCGTAGTACTTCTTGACAGAGTCCGAATTGATCGGGTTACTCATTTCTTTCCCATCCATTTATGCTAAAATCATCGCCCCTCTAGAGAAAACCTTTTTCATGACGTAAGGCCCTTCCCAATTTGGCATCCATTTTCCCCGAAAATCTTTTTGATTTATTAGGATCCTTTTGAGTACCAGATCTCCCACTCGAAAATCCCTTGAGCGGACTTTCTTGTTATAAGCCCGCATCATCCTTTCTAATACATCTGGCCGTGACTAATGGCTTTCAACCTTTTCTCCTCAATAAGGTTAAGTTGATCAATCCTAGCCTGTAACCATTCGGCTTCGTCTAATTTGACCTCATTCAAAATTCAGAGCGAGGGAATTTCCATCTCGATAGGTAATACTGCCTCTGTGCCATACACCAAGGAATATGGCATTTCCCCAATAGAAGTTCTTATAGAGGTCTGGTAGGCAAACAGGGCAAAGGGTAGCCTTTCTTGCCAATCTTTAAAAGTCTCCATGGTCTTAGCTATGATCATTTTGATATTCTTATTTGCTGCTTCCACCGCCCCATTCATCTTAGGGTGATACACGGTAGAATTATGGTGCACGATTCTAAACTGTTCGCACACTTCGGTCATTATCTTATTGTTTAGGTTGGAAGCATTATCGGTGACGATTCTTTTGGGTAGACCAACACGACATATGATTTATTTCTTCAAAAACTTGTAAACCGTCGCTCTAGTGATGCTGGTGTAAGAGGAGGCTTCCACCCACTTGGTGAAGTAATCTATGGCTACCAAGATAAACCGATGCCCGTTGGAAGCCTTCAGGTGTATTTGACCAATGACGTCCATGCCCCAAGCGGCGAAAGGCCATGGGGAGTTCATAGTGTGTAGTGGAATTGGTGGGGAATGTATCTTATCGGCATATATCTGACGTTTGCGACACTTTTTGGAATAGCGAATACAATCTCCCTCCATGGTTGACCAGAAGTAGCCATATATCATTATCTTTCTTGCCATTGAGAATCCACTGACGTGGGTCCCACATAACCCTCCGTGGACTTCGGCTAGAATAACTTCTGCTTCTCGAGCATCGACACATCTTAACAGTTCCTGATCTATGCTTCTTTTATACAAAATCTCCCCATCAAGGATAAATTCTCATGCTAGCCTTCGGATAGTTCTTTTATCATTGTCATCGACCTCTTTCGGGTAAGCCCGAAACTTGAGGAATTGAAGGATATCATGGTACCATGGCTTACTATCTTCATCATTTTCCAAATTGTAACAATGGGCAGGTACCTCGAAAGTCTGCACTTTAACTGACTTTATTTCGGCTACCGAATTTAAATTGAAAACAGCATCCAAAGTTGCCAGGGCGTCGGCCATCTGATTATCTTCCCTTGGCAAGTAAAAAAAGCTAACTTCTTCGAACTTCTCGAACAAATCTTGAATTAATTCATAGTACTTGATCAATTTTGGATCTCTAGTTTTCCACTATCTCCGAAGCTGGTAGATCACTAAGGAGGAGTCTCCAAAAACGTGAAGTACTTTGACTTTCCTTTCAATGGCCGCTCGAAGCCCCGTGGCGCAAGCCTCGTACTCGGCTATGTTGTTAGTGCAGAAAAATTCTAATCTACTAGTAAAGGGGTAGCAGACCTCATTAGGAGAGATCAACACTGCCCCTATTCCATGCCCCAAGGCGTTGGAGGCTCCGTCAAAGTAAAGTCTCTAGGTTTTTCCTTCGGTGACGGGCTCGTTCTTGAGAACAGTACTGATCAAATCTTCATCTGGGAAGTTAAAATATATGGGTTCGTAGTCGTCTGAAGCGTGACTTGCCAATTGATCGGCCACTACATTTCCTTTCACCGCCTTCTAATTTACGTAAACAATGTCAAATTCTGACAATAACATTTGCCAATGAGCCATCTTCCCAGTTAGAGTTGGTGCCTCCATTAGAAACTTTAATGGGTCCAACCGAGAGATTAAGTAGGTGGTATGATACAACATGTATTGCCTGAGTCATTTTGTGGCCCATACCAAGGCACAACACAGCTTTTGAATCAAGGGGTGTCGTGCTTTACATTCGGTGAACTTCTTACTTAAATAATAAATCACCCTCTCCTTCTTGCCAGAACCATCATGTTGACCCAGCACGCAACCCATCGAACTTTCGAATACGGTTAGATACATGATCAACGGCCTGTCTGGTGCTGGTGCTACCAAAATTGGAGCATTGGTCAGATACTTTTTAATTTTTTCTAATGCTTCTTGGCAATCTTCATCCCAGACTCCTAGTTTGTTCTTCTGAAGAAGTCTGAAGACGGGGTCACATTTCTAAGTTAATTGGGAAATGAACCGCGATATGTAATTCAATCTTCCCAAGAATCCCCGGACTTCCTTTTGTGTTTGAGGGGTAGTAGATCTTGGATTGCTCTTACCTTGTTAGGGTCGATCTCGACCCCCTTCCGGCTTTCCACAAAACCCAATAGTTTCCCAGATATAACTGCAAAGGTACACTTGGCAAGGTTGAGCTTCAACTGGCATTTTCTCAGTCTTAGAAAGAGTTTTTGTAAATTCTGGATATGCTCCTCTTCAGTTCTTGATTTGGCTATCATGTCATCTACATATACCTCAATTTCTTTGTGCATCATGTCATGAAACATGGTCACCACGGCTCGTTGATATGTTGCCCCATCATTTTTAACCCAAAAGGCATTACCTTGTAACAAAAGTTCCCCCACATGGTCACAAAAGTGGTTTTCTCCATGTCATCGAGATACATTTTGATTTGGTTATATCTTGAAAAGTCATCCATGAACGAGAACCACACGTTGTCGGTGTTGTTATCAACCAGGGTGTCGATGTGAGGCAACAGAAAGTTGTCCTTGGGGCTCGCTTTGTTAAGGTCCTTGTAATCCACACACATGCGAACCTTTCCATCTTTTTTAGGTACTGGCACTATATTGGCTACCCATTCCGGGTATTTGGAAACCTTTAAGAATCTCGCCTCGAATTGTTTTTGTACTTCCTCTCTAACTTTCAGCAACATCTCCGCTCTCATCCTCCTAAGATTTTGTTGGACCTGCTTGTATTCTGGCATGATGGGAAGTTTGTGAACCAAAATATCCGTGTTCAAACTCGGCATGTCCCGATATGTCCATGCAAACACGTCTTTGAATTCTAAAAGTAATTCCACCAACTCCTTCCTTACTTCTGATGACAACGTACTGTCGATTCTTACTTCTCTTTTTTCCTCTTCAGTCCCCAGGTTCAAGATCTCTACTTGTTCTTGGTATAGAAGGATTTGATTTTCTTTTCTTTCTATCATCCTCAACAATTCCTCCAGGACCTCGTCATCCTCCTCGTCCACTTCTGCCAAGCATGCGGGTCGCTCGAAATCTACTTCGGGATTAGGTTCCGAATTATTCATACAGTTTATGTTAGGAGGCCTGCATGATTATGGAAGCGTGCATTGGAAATGAAAGGGAGAAATTTATAAGTGAATAATAAATAAATAATAAATGAAATGAATTCTATGTTTGCCATTTGAGAAAGTGACGAAAAGACTCATTTTATTAAAAAATGGATAGATAGCGACATAGTGGCCTTTTTTTACAAAAGATGCACGTTGCTCTTAGGTCGGGAGCAGAGCGGTGGTTCTAGGCATTACTTTGATTCGAGTCTAACAATCACGGGTATGTTCTCATAGGCCCAGTTGTTGAGTTCTTCATCCGGAAGACATGGGCGAATTTTGGCCAACGGTTAGGTAACCTTTTCGTATTTGCAAATCACGTTTACGTCCATTCCTTACAAAGCTTCACTAACTAATTCCCCCTGAATGTATTTCTCTCTCGCCTGAATTGCTTCTTGAATGTCTTGTTCAGGATTCCTGAGTCCACCCGACTTAAAGATGCCTTTGAAATTGGTATAGGTTATAGGGGCCCAAGGGATGTCCTCCCCTTTGAGTCGGGCCTTCCTTTGTTCTTGTCTCTTCCTCCACTCTTGCCTCTTTTGCAGAAAATTTGGTTTATAGCCGAGCCCAAATTGGTCAACTTTGTGGATTACCTTGATGGGTTGGAGGCGTCCTTGTAGATATTGTCCCAAACCTTTTGCTTTCCTCACCCCTCTTCCTAGGGTTTCAAACACTACCATTTTGGTACAATTGGACAACCTAGGACAAGGAAGTGGGTTCCCCTTAACGACGAAAGTAGCATTGACAAACTCCAATGCCCTGAATGCGCATTCCACCGCCTCCTCGTCGGTATAAATATATGGTGTGTCTGAGGCAACTGAAGCGACAATATCTTGCTCGGCATTTACTATTACCAACTTTCCTCCGATCACGCATTTTAACTTCCGGTGTAGTGAAGACGAGACGGCGCCAGCTGAGTGTATCCACAACCTTTCTAGCAGGCAATTGTAAGATGGCCGAATATCCATAACCACAAAGTCAACCATATATTCTGTAAGACCGACAAGCAGGGGTACTTATATTTTCCCGACCACATCTCGTTGGGTCCCATCAAAAGCGCGCATTGTGTTGTGACAGGGTTTCATGTGTGAACTATTAATTGGTAATCGCTGTAGAGTGGCTAATGGCATGACATTCAAGGCAGAACCGTTGTCGGTCAGCACTCTTGGTAATATACAGCCCTTGCAATGAGTGGTAATGTTCAGAGCCTTGGTGGACCCTCTGCCCTCTCCTGGTATTTCGTCATCGTTGAAGGTAATGAAATTATCGGCAGTGATATGTCCGACGATCCGTCTTAACTTCTCAATCGAGATATCATTTGGGACGAAGGCCTAATTCAAGACCTTTAGTAACGTATCTCAGGGCTTTTTCGAGCTTAGCAAAAGGTCTAAAACCGAGATCCGGGCCGACTACTTTCGTAATTGTTCTACAACGTTATATTTACTATATTTCAGAAATCTCAAGAATTCTTGGGCTTGGGTTTCCGTAACCGGTTCTTTAATTTTTAACGGTGGATCTTTTTTGAACATCTTCTCCGGTTCACCCTTGACTTCCTTATTCCTTCCTTCTTGCTCTTTTGGTGCTTGTTCGTTCTCCAGAGCATAGCACCGACCACTCCTTGTGAGAAGCCCCACATCTCTTGTATCTTCATTGCTGGGCTCCAAAAGACCCTCAAGCTTTGTTTCCATTCCCATCTTCTCTCTTTTCGGCGAACTGGGGGAGGTTGGTATTGTAACGCTTGTAGTGTAATTCCACGGGACCATCTGTGTATCCTTGAAAGGAAAAGACTTTGGACTAGCAATTATAATCTTGGGATTTATTTTTGGTGTGCTTGCCTCGCCCGGCTAGAGGCAGAGGACAAATGGTCTCTTCGAATCATACTTAGTATTTTGATCTTCAGCGGCGCATACTTCTAACTCCTTTTTCTCCCATTCCTTCTTGAAGAACTCAATCTCCTAATTGTTCATCATGTGCTGAACTAGTTGGCGAAACTCTTCGCAATCCTAAATCTCATGATCCCTTGACTGATGATATTCGCAGTACGGGCCACATCTCTTTCTCATGATTATCATTCCTTGATCAATGAGACGGGCCATACACAGCTGTTGAAAGACCCATCTCAGCAGGGATCGTACCTCGGATACCCTCGCCTTGGCCCTTTGAGGATATTCTTCTTCAATGACATTTACACCTTGCCCCACGTGGTTTGGCAGAGGGTTGTTGGCTGTGCTGGGTTCCCCCAACTGTAGGACCCCAGTCCGAATTAAATTTTGGATAAACTTTTTGAAGGCCACGCAGTTCTCGATCGAGTGCCCAAGGACATCAACATGGTACTCACAGTGCACCTTGGGATCGTACCATGCCGGGTATGGGGGGTTGTAAGGTGTGGCATGATATGGTCGGACTAAATATGCCTTATATAATTGTGAGTAGAGTTCTTTGTAAGACATTGGTATAGGAGTGAAGGACCGGGTCTCATTCTCTTTCTTAGGGCCACTTTCTTCCCTCTTGTTGAAGCCTCGAGCACTTCTTGCTTCTTCTTGGGGTTGAGAGATAGTGAGGTTCTTGATGACCTCATAAGTATCTGTGTTGTTTACTTCGTTGTCCCTCTTCTTGTAGTTCTTTCGTGCTGACTCCCCACTGTCAATTCTCCCACTTTTAATACCAACTTCAATGCGTTCACCAGTCATTACCATTTCTACAAAATTGCTAATGGGGTTGCTGATCAATCGATCCTAGAGTGTCCCCTTCAGCGTGTCTACGAACATTGGTGTAATTTCATTCTTGGAAAGTGGTGGCTGAACTTGAGCCGCTATATCGCGCCATCGCTGGGTGTATTCCCGGAGGCTTTCATTATGTTTCTGCTTCATTCCTTGTAACGGAAGGCGATTAGGGACCATATCTGCTATATGCTTGTACTGGTCACTAAAGGCTTTGGCCAGATCCTTCCATGACTTGATATGAGCGTAAGTGAGCTGATTATACCACCTTGAAGCGGATCCTGCTAAAGTGTCTTGAAAATAGTAGATTAAGAGTTTTTCATTATCCGTGTACCCTGCCATTTTCTGGCAAAACATGGTCAAATGGGTAGTGGGGCAGGTTGCTCCATCGAATTTCTCAAAGTTCGGAGTCTTGAATTTGTAAGGAATTTTCGCATCCAAAACTAAACTAAGTTCTCGTGCATTAGCCCATAGGGTCCCTCTTCATCCTCCTTTACCCGAAACTTTTCTTCAAGGTCCTTCCGGGTGTCATCTAACTATTTTGAGAACTCCGCCTTTACTTGGTTGAATTTTTCCAACTCATTGAAATCTGGGATACTATTGCGCGTAATAAGTGCTACGCAATTGTGCAAGTAATAAAGTGATATGATTATCGAGTATCGTCTCCACAGAGATTGGTTTGGGCCACTTTGCTTAAGTTACTGCACTGTGAAAATAAAAACACAATTGATAATAGGAGTTCTAATTAACGAGTAAACTAAGAGCAATAAACTAAAATAAAGATGTAATCAAATAAGAGAGTGTAGGCCGGGTTATCGTGAGTTGTGGAGTGATGATCGAATGGTTCATCGTGGTGATTGAGTAGCAGCCGGATTGCCAGGGCAATACTGTTACGATTGCCTAGTCGATTGCTAGGGTAATTTGGTTGCAATTGCCAGGACAATTCTGCTGTGTTGCCTGGTCGGTTGCCAGGCCAATTCCCCATCGTTGTCTGATCAGATTGCCTGGGCAATGCTCATGCGATTGCCTGGGCAATTAAGGATGAGTCGATTGCCTGAGCAATTGAGCATTCACTTCCAAAGTTCGGCGAAGCGTTCTTCAATGGTTTCTACTTATCCCTAAGTCAAAACTCTAGCTATTTGTGCATGCCTTGATAATACATCCCTGCGTGAATCAAGGATGAACAACAACCAATCTTGTACTCCTCTTAGTCGTTGAAATCCTAAACTTATTCCTAAGCCGGATTAGTCTTCACCATCAATTGATTGAATAAAGACCATGCTCATTCGTTTCTTGAATCTAACTCTCCTGATATTAGATAAATAGATGAAGTTACGAGATCCTCTCCCAATTCACACGCAAACAAGATTGAGAACCAAGAATGAACAAACTTTGAAAATTGAAATGCAACTCAAAAACCTAAACAAAATCCAAAAGATTTCACAACAACAAAACACAACAACCTCAACCAATCAAGTTAGTTCATGGTTGGGTTCAAAAGATATACAAAGAATAATCCCCAAACCATGAATCTAATGGAAGCAAAGAAGAAAAAGAAGAAATCAAACTCTCTCTCCCTCTTGCTCTCTTATCGAAATCTCTCTCTTCTTGCCCTTTGGAGTTGTCGAAAATCCTCTCTTCTTGCTTACCTCTCTTTGACGGCTTGGTCCTTTAAATAGGATATGGCTAGGTCAAAATCCTTCTTGAGGAGGAAGTTAAGTTGGAATTAAATTATCTTTAAAGAATATAATTCTTTATTATATTTAAATTCCTTCTAGAACTTCTCCCATCTTCTTGGGATTTAATTTCTCTTTAACCTCTTCATGGAAATCAAACTCCTTTGGAATTTAACTTTGCTCCACGTCATCTTGGGCTTATCTAGTCATCAATTTCGACTGCCATATCATCTTATTCTTTGTCAAAAATTTCCTTGGCAACTAGCTCGGCATCACCTTCAAGCATTGCCCTGGCAACTAGCTCGGCATCTCCTTCATGCACTGCCCTGGCAATTGGTTCTAGCCTTGTTTAGGCAAGTGATTCTGCACACACACAAAAACACACCAAAGCAACATCTTTTTCCACAAAAATCACCAAGTTATGTAATCAAGCTCAACAGTGGAAAGAAACATGAATTAATGCATGAATGACTAATTATGCAACTAATATGAGCTTAAGTCTAACAATAATATGAGTAAAAAGGGTAATAAAAATAGTACTTTTGAACACTTATCAGATACTATCCCCAACATTCTCGACGTTTCTGATTGTTATGCCTGGCTGAGCTGGGGTAGAGGCGCTGGCCTGATGAGATGAAGGCATTCATTGTGGGGGGTTAGGTGGGTTAGTAAAGAGAGGGTTCTTGAAAACCGGGGCATATGAGCGATCTCCCGAGTCTTGAGTTAGGTTCTCGATGGTCTTCTTTCCTCTCAAATTAGCCTTTATCAGTTGGGAAATCTCCATCATGTCATGTTGAGACTTAATGATGGTATCCCTTAATTTCTGTTGGGCTCGTTCGAGCTGGCCTCTGAGGTCGACCTCTAACTTGGGAAAACCTTCTTCCATTTTCTTTGTTCGTAAGCGAGTACGGTAGGGATATGGAATGATTGTAATGCAAAGGACCAAAATGCTATCTTTCTAAAATAAAAACCCTTTTAATTAATCAATAGTAATTAGTCGGGATGCAAGCAAATAAATAGGCTAAAAGATTATTAACATTCTAAAAAAATACAGACAAAGCTCAAAACAATGCATGAATACAAAGAGCGATACTGAGTTCGAATATCATCGTTAAATGACTCGCATTAATAGAAACGTAGTCTGGTTACAATAACTTAAATAAACCCCACTACACATATGGCTTCAAGGTAGTATCGAGGTTAATAATCTCCCTTAGGACCCATACGATCCTTTCCTCTTCTTCAGACTCATCATCTACACAGTCATGAAGTTCGGTGGCATCTTCTGCCAGAAACTGTATTTTCTGAGCAACCTCTGTCATATGAGTGGTCCACCATGCTAACTCTTGCTCTTGTCTCCAGATTGTGTACGCGGCAAAGTGCAGTTGCTCCAAACTCAGTGTCGGTCGTACTTGAATTGCTTCCCTAAGGCTGGCCATATGATCCTTAAGCTGATGAACCTCTTCTTCTAATCCTTCGATGCATGTCATCGGGACTTGGTTCTCTGCATTGCTGGCCTTTAACTTGCTAGTTGAGCCCTTGTTCTTGAAAAGTGACTTTTCCAAACATTTCACCTGATCTTTCAAAGCGTTATTTTGGTGTTGTTCCTTCTCAATCTGCCTAGAGTGGGAAGTCTTCAAATTCTTTATTTCTAAGGTTAACGCGAGCACCTGGTCCTTGTACTCATAATACATTCTCTTGTAGTTATCAGCTCGGGCTTTTTCTTCCTTAAGTAGGAGTTCTAACCCCTCGCTTAGTCCACCTTCTGCGACTCTCTTACCCATGTTCAACCTTTTAAGTTTCTGAATCTCCTCTTTCTCCAATCTGAGCTCGAGTTCCAACTCATCCTTTTTCCTCTGCAGCCCCTTAATTATCCATTCAAACTGTGTCTTCTCTAGTTCGTAGTCAAATTTCTCTTTGCGGGCCTCCTCTTCAAGCTTGAGGTACTTCTTTTGCTCCTCCTCTAGTTGCTTTCTCATTAACTCGGCTTCGGTGGGGAGTGTGGACATCCTCTCTTCCGTGGATCTTCCTCTATCTGAACTCAATTAAGGGACATTATTGTTAACACGCTTAAACCGCCATGCCTCGTATTCTGGAGTGAACTTGTACGGGGCATTTACAATCCTAACTCGTCTGACATTATTCCATGCCGAGGAAGAATTGTACATCATCGTCTTATAGCCCTTCTCCTTTGTGTAATCCACGTTGAACTCATTCAAACCCTTGGTGGCTGGCACGAACTGTTTTGAGTCGTACTGCCGCAAAACTAGCAGAGGCGCGTATGCAGTATGTCCCTAAAGGCCAAGTAGGGGTACTCATGGATGCTCTCCGCATCTATAGAGAATGTTCTTCGCCAATAACCACGATGCTCTCCAAACTACATCTCTCTTTTTTAAACTTCTGAAAGTATCTTGCCATACCACTTCATACCTTTGGGTTGGCCAATCATTCTTTCTGAGGAACTCTTCTAGAGGTGAGAACTTGCCGTCTTAAAGGGGCCTGGAGAAACTGGGGTCGGTCCAAAGATGGTTGTAGAACCAGACAGTCAAAAGTTGTGAGCATCCTCGAAAGTGCCCTCCACCACTCTCCCGACAGAACCAGACAGTCAGAAGTTGTGAGTATCTCAAAATTACAGGTACTAGGTTGGTCCCACTACTCAAACTGTCAAAAAGATATAACACTGATGGATCAATGAGTCCCAAAGCTCGAGGAAAGAGAATCAATCTATAAATCAACAATGCAAGGAGGTTACGCTGAACCCGACCCATAGGATGTACAAAGGCTAGGGTCAAAATCTCTTCCCATTTGAGATACTCCCTATGGTTCCAAGTTGTGACCTGTTGTTCGACCCTGGTTAGCAACATGTCTGAGAATTTCTTTAGCTTAGCCCGAAAAGCCCTGTTCTTAGTTGGCTTCGAATACACCCGATCCATGTCAATCCTTTTGCAATTTATAAGATCTCGGTATTCCTCGATTGTTGGGGTCAAATCGAAGTCACCGATTGTGAAGCAGTTATAGGCAGAGTTCCAGAAACCCACCAAGGCTTACAATAGTGCTTGCTCAACTGGAACCTCCAGCAAATATGAGATGTCACCACACTCTTCCTTAAATGTATTATTTGTTTCAAAGTCCCAACTGTTCCAAACTAGCTTCAGATTGTATCCCTTATGTAGCTGTTCCCCTTCCGACCATATCTGAACGTCAAAATTCTTTTCTTCATTGCTACGGACTAAATCTCCCATTGATCCAGTTTTTAACTTCAAACTATTTCTAACTCAATATGCTCTTCATGACATGATTCAATATACAAAACAAGAGATAAAGGAAAAATAAAAGGAAAAGAGCATTAGTCAGGTAACGGTAAATAATTGAATAACAAGAAGCAAGTAGATGTTAAACAAGCACAAGTATATAAATAGAGAGATAAACCTAACCATATAATTCTTAGTTCCCTAAGGTAATTGTTATGTGTCTAAAAGTGCTATTCTTATTACCCTTTTTATTCTTATTATTGCTAGACTTAGGCTCATATTAGTTGCATTATTAGTCATTCATGCATGTTTGCATCGTTTCCTTGGTGGACAAGCTTGATTTCATATCTTGCTCAATTTTGTGGAAAAAGGTACTGCTTTGGTGTGTTTTTGTGTGTGTTTGCAGAATCACTTGCCTAAGCAAGGCTGGAACCAATTGCCAGGGCAATGCATGAAGGAGATGCCGAGCTAGTTGCCAGGGCAATGCATGAAGGAGATGCCGAGCTAGTTGCCAAGGCAATTTTCGACAAGGAATAAAATGATATGGTAGTCGAAATTGATGACTAGATAAGCCCAAGATGACGTGGAGCAAAGCTAAATCCCAAAGGAGTTTGATTTCCATGAAGAGGTTAAAGAGAAATTAAATCCCAAAAAGATAGGAGAAGTTCTAGAAGGAATTTAAATATAATAAAGAATTATATTCTTTAAAGATAATTTAATTCCAACTTAACTTCCTCCTCAAAAAAAAACTTTGACCTAGCCCTATAAATTAGAGACCATGCCGTCAACTCCAAGAGGGAGAGAAGAGAGAAATTTCGACAAGTTCAAAAAGGGAGAGAATAAAGAAATTTTGACAAGTTCAAAGGGGGAGAGAGGAGAGAATTTTCGACAAGATCAAAGGGGGAGATATCGACAAGGCTCAACCATTCTTCATCTTTTTCTTTCTTGTTCCATTAGGTTTATGCTAGGAATTCTTTATCTTGTGTTTCTTTGGAACCTAGCCATGAGCTAAATCTATTTGGCTAAGGTTATTGTGTTTTGTGGTTGTGAGAAACAATTGGATTTTGTTTAGGTAATAAGAGTTTGCACTTTCAATTCAAGGTTTACTCATTCTTGGTTCTTATTCTTGTTTGCGAGTGAATTGGGAGAGGATCTCGTAACTTCATCTATTTATCTAATATCGGGAGAGTTAGATTCAAGAAACAAATGAGTATGGTCTTTATTCAATCTATTGATGGTGAAGATTAATCCAGCTTAGGAATAAGTTAAGGATTTCAACGGCTAAGAGGAACGCAAGATTGGTTGTTGTTCACCCTTGATTCACGCAGGGATGTATTATCAAGGCATGCACAAATAGCTAGAGTTTCGACTTAGGGATAAGAAGAAACCATTGAAGAACGCTCCGCCGAACCTTGAAGTTGCTGCCCAGCTAGTCGCCCAGACAACCATCGATTAGTTGCCAAGGCAACCCCGCTGTTCAAGTTGCCATGGCAACTGAGTTGCCCTTGCACTCTTTTACCAAGACGATCCAATCGGCTATCACACCTCAACTCACGATAACCTGGCCTATTCTCTCTCATTTAATTACATCATTTTTACTTATTTGCTTTCTTAGTTTAGTTGTTAGTTAAAACTCCTACAATCTTCTACTTGTGTTTTTACTTTTTACAGTGCAAGAGATTAGATTCTTGAAGTGGCACCAATCCCTGTGGAGACGATATCTTTTATACTATAACTTGCGACGTGTACACTTGCACAATCGCGGAGCACTTATTACGCGCAACAGTAATCTTCATAGCTCTAGCGGGGTGGGCTTCTGAGATTCTCGTACATGGGTTCGGTTCTAATTGGGGTACCCGAACCTATCTTATTACCTACTAAGGCAACAAGAACCCCAATTCTGGCCCATTACAAGCTTGCGAATTGGTTTCGGTTCGAGGGAAAGCACAACCTAAAAATGTGGAAGGCTAATCACATGTTCAAAGGCGTGGATTCCGGAAGTGAATTACCGACCCGTGGAGGGCTACTCACTTGGGTATGTGGCGTTTCACTCCCACTTAAGGGATTGAGCTCGGGTATAGAGCTTAATGAAATGGTGCAACACATGTCGATGATTTCTTAGAAATTAAATGAACTGAGTAGAGTCTTGTATATAAACATATAAGCTTAAGTTATTTAATAACCACCAAGTAGAGTCTTGTATATAAACATATCCCACGCTTGGTAACCCACCAATATGGGATATAAGTTTATCCTTTTTTCCTCAACTCAATTCACAAGCCCACTTTGACCATCAATTTCTCATTCATTACTCAACCGCTTTGAGCTTATGAGATACCGTTGTAAAAGTCTAATAGAGTAGAATATGACCCAAACAAATCCTTATTCGAAACTTCATCTTTACCCATTCGAAATATGGCTCAAAGTTACCATTTTTCCAACAGAATCATCGGACTCGGATTTGAACAAATCAAATCTGAAACTATATTTCGAATTATGATACTTAAACAAGCATAAAATATATTAATATTAGGGTAAACTACTCAGGTGAGCACAGAACTATTTGGGCATACCTATTTTGACCACTGAATTAGACAACTCGTCAATTAAACTACCAAACTTTTTTTTTTTGAGAAATAATAGGCCTCATTAAAAAAGCTCATCTAAACATAAATAAGGGAAAAGAGTGCCCCAATTTATTTCATAAAAACACTCAATACAAAACCGCCATAATACACTGCAATTACAAGATCTCTTAACTCAAGCTAACAACACCATACACGCTTTCGCATAGCAACTGCCAGTTCAGTCTAGATTTCCTACCCATCATACAAAATCTCCAAAATTGTTTACCCCATTTTTTGCTAGTATGTGAGCATCATGATTACGTTCCCTGTAAGCAAATTCAATTCTCCATTTATGACTGCGGACATATGATCTGCGTTTCAACACTAACTCTTCAAATACTGATAGCACAATACAATTTTGGTTAATCCAGTCCAGTTCACCGACAATAAACTATCAGATTCAATAATAAGTGAGAAGTTCTTGAACAATTTAGATTCGTGAAAATATTGACACGCTTCTAAAATAGCTCTTAGTTATGCACTGGTCGCATCAGTCATGCCAATTGGCTTTGAGAATTTAGACTACCAAACTTTTAAATTGGTCAAACTTTTAAATTGGTCTTACTTTGACCACCGCCGTTCAAAAACTAACAGATAAATGACGTGACAGTTAATAGGATCAATTTAAAAATTTAGTGGTCTGATTGACGAGTTACCTAATTAGGTGATCAAAATAGGTACACCCAAATAGTTCGGTGATCACCAGAGTAGTTTACCCTTAATTGTACATAAAGGTTGACTGGGCCGGAAGAAATGCAGATTATGAGTTGAACCGTTAAGATATGATTTCCTTTCTCCTAAGTGCATGGTGAAACCGGTTCTTACTCCCTTACTTCAAGCTCGTCCCTGTATTCATTTTCTGCATATGGCCAAGCTTTGCCTATACATACTTGTTTTCTTTCCGGATATAATCAACAATCAAAAGGAATAAAAGGGAATAAAAAAGGAAATAAACATTCCGAGCAATTTCTTTACTTGTTTTTCAGAATAATTCTGGGTTAGGGTTTAGATAAACATGGCATTTTCTAATTATTTCTATGTCATCTTTGTCTTGTATGTTCTTTTCATGAATGGTCTTGCCGATCTTGATGAGCCTAATGTTAATGAAGATGATAGCCATTTGCTGAACCATCCGTTTGATTCCCAGAAAATGAATGAATATAAAGGAAACAGGAGATCTTTAACACTTCTTCTGCCTGCATTGGTTGGTGCCGGTGTTGTTGCTGCCGGTGCTACTGCTGCTGGTGTCGCCGGTGCTCATGTTTTGAATAAAGCCGCAGCCATAAGAGCGAGACGCGAAGCCCGCTTTAATCATGGGCTTCAAGGTCAAGCGGATGTTGCTGGTGGAGGAGGAGGTGGTGGTGGTGGTAATGGTGCTGTTCAAGGTGGTGGAAATGGTGGCGGCGGCGGCGGCGGTGGAGGTAGTGCAAGTGCTGCTGGAAGTGGCACTGCTAATGCTGGTGGAGGAGGTAGTGCAAGTGCTGCTGGAAGTGGCAGTGCTACTGGCGGTGGCGGTGGTGGTGGAGACGCGGCTGCTAGGGCTAGGGCTGAAGCTAAAGCCGAAGCTGCAGCTAATGCTGCTGGTGGTGCTGGCGGCGGCGGAAATGCTAATGCTAATGCTAATGCTGCTGCTCAGGCTCAGGCAAATGTGCATGTTCACGTTCATGTTAAAGGGAAGGAAGACGAGGTTGAAGTAAGGCCTGGGAAAAATAAATAGAAGTTGATTGTTCGAGTTTTACAATTTTATTAAGTGGAACATGAAATAAGTGATTTTCATAGAGCATTATCTGTGTACACACATAGTTTTAGTTTGTCACAATTTTGGAAGTTGTTTTTATGTATCTTCCTAATTTTAATGTCAACTATTAAACTTTTGCTTTTTACTTGGTGTTAATCTTTAGGGTTAAACTTATTTCTGATTAATTATATGTTCGGTTACAAAAAGTCAGTCTTTTTATAAAATATTTATTACAAGCATATTACTGGATTGTTAAAATTAAAACATTACATAATATAATAATAATTTTATCCTTAAAATTTATATATTCTATCAATTTAAACATTATATAATAATAAAATATACGAGTATCTAATTGAACTTCAAACAATCGATGATAAGTGCAAGCACTCCAATTACAATATACTAAACTTTAGTACGCAACAAATACATGTGGAAGTGGAACAATAATCAAACACATGAGTATCCAATTAAATTTCAAACAATCGATGATAAGTGCAAACACTCCAATTACAATACTAACACTTTAGTACGCAATAAACACACGTGGAACAATATTCAAATACACAAATGCATCATGTGGAGAAATCATGTAGCTCACATTTTTTCTATCCAATCAAGTATATGAAGTAGTAAAATGCATCATGTAGCTCCTTTAATTGATGTTGACTGTTATGGCATTTACATGTATGTTAACATATTGACATGGTCGTTAATTTTATTAATATGACACTCAATAGGATGTAAAAAGTTGAGTCCACCTACAAAACTGACTGAAACTGGCTTGAGTCAGAACTGCTTATTGACATGGTAATGCTAATGTTGGACCTGGAAATTTTGAATTTGAACCCGACCTGAGAACGACCTGAATCCGAATTTAACCTGATAATATGATAAATGAACCCGACCTGCATCTGACTTGATATGAACCCGAACCCGATATTAACTTGGTAAATAAGTGATATTACCTGACATGTCATCGACCTGACCTGTTATGAACCTGATTTGTAATTGACTCAACTTGTAAATGATCTGACTTGTTATTGAACTAATCTGATATTTACTTGACTTGTAATAACTAATAAGTTACAATTGATGAAGTTGTGAGATTATGAATTTATTATATTATAGTGTGACAAAATATATCTTCACAATTTAAGGTACATGATTAATTATGATCATTAAATTAATATGTTTACTTTTTATATTTATAAATTATAGTATATAAAAATATTTAAATGTTTTATTAAATCTCTAAATGTTGCCAATATGATTGCTTAAGGTTTGTGGTTTATGGTTTAATATTAACAGTTTATGGTTTAGTTTAGTGTTATTGGTTTATGAGATTAATTCTTATTCTGTAAAGTTTATGGTTTAGTTTAGTGTTTAGTTTAAGGTTATTGGTTTATGTGATTAATTTAGATTCCTTAAGGTTTAGGGTTTAGTATCAATGGTTTATGGTTTAGCTTATGGTTATTGGTTTATGAGATTAATTTCGCTTCCTTAAAGTTTATGGTTTTGTGTTTAGTATTAATGATTTATGGTTTAGTTTATGGTTATTGATTTACAAGATTAATTCACATTCAACTTGCCAATTTATGCACTTGAATTGATTAAGGATGCTCATATTGTCCCATCTTGAATGGATTCGAATCTCGGTATAGGAATGTAATACCTCTTATTTAATCAAAAAATATTTAAATCAAAGCTTCATGTGTACAATTGAACTAAATTAAAGTTTCAACTTTCATGTGTACTATTACATGTTTACATCCAAATCAAAATTTTGGGTATAATTATTTTAAATCAAAATTTATAATAATAATAATAATAATAATAATGTCCGAATTGAATTGACTTATCAAATTTATGATGTAATTGAGCTAAATTAAAACCTACAAACATAAATCACAAACATAGTTAAAAGAATTATAAAACTAAATGTGGAATTTCAAATTAAATTAATCTAAATTGAGACTCAATTGAATTAAATTAAAACTTAAAAGTGAACATTTAGAACTTAAATGAAGAATGTCTAAAGTCGGAAGGGCTAATAAAACAATTTCCCCTAACCTAAAAAATCATGCGGTTCTTTGATTTTTTTTTTCCCTCCCTTTATTTTTAATTGAAAAAATGGGGAAAAGATAGTAATCGGTTAAAAAAAGACAGACAGAATTATGGAGGAAAAAAAGTCATTAATTATCTTTTTAAGTCCTGTTGTGTTTAAAATATTGTATTTACTCTTAATTTTTACTTTTAAGTTTTTATTTGATTCAATTTAGTCACAAGTATCTTACTATTTGGACTTCGAATATAGCAATCACTTCCCCAAGGTGATATTTAGTCCTTAAAATTTTACTTTTAGCCGAAATAGACCCCTATTTATTTATATTTTTTGTAATTTAGTCTAATAATTTCAATATGCTAATATTTATGTTCAGGTTAGTTCCTAAGATTTAATTTTTAGCTAAAATTGACCTATATTTATTTTTATGATAAAATTGTGAAATTGGTCATTGGACTCTCAAATTTCTCCACTTTTAAATTGTCAAATTAGTCCCTAATTTCGAATTTATGCTTTTTATGGTAAAATTGTGAAATTTGCCACTGGACTCTCAAAATTCTCCACTTTTAAATTGTCAAATTGGTCCCTAATTTCGGTTTTAGACTATATTGTATGGTGAAATTGGTCCCTAATTTTGGTTTATGGCTTAGGGTTTAGGCGTTAGTGTTAATGGTTTATGATGTAGTTTAGGGTTATTGGTTTATGAGACTAACCGGTATGGTTTAAGGTTTAGGGTTTAGCTTAGTGTATGAGATTATTTTCAATTGTTATATAGTCTATAATCTATATATAATATATCATACACGATGATATTACTATTAATTGATTACTATAGTCTATAGTATCTGCCTCTATGGTCTATAGTCTATATTTATATATGTAACGTGAATACGTCTCATACAAGTTACATGATTATACTTTTTAAGCCTATAGGTTTATGTGATTAGTTTAGGGCTTAGGGTTAAAATTTAGGGTTTAGGAGTTTAGTGTACAATTAATTCCCTGCAAATCTATATTTAAACCAAATTGATCTTTATTTATTTTTAAATTGTATAATTTAGTCCAATATTTCTAATATCATAATATTTTTGTTCATTTTAGTCCCTACAAATTTACTTTTAACTAAAACTTACTCAGATTTATTTAGATTTTTTTAATTTAATCCAAATCCTTTACTTTTTGTAATTTAGTCCAAACCATATAAATTATAAGTCCCTCTAACAATTCTAAAACTATAGCTCCAATTTCAATTATAACCTAAATTATGACTCGATTGAATTAAATTAAAACCTACAAGTAAAATTTTGTGACTAAAATAAAAACGTTTTAATATCAGATTGACCAAGACTGCAATTTCCCCGGACCTAAAAAATAGGTGGGCTCCCCCCCCCAATCTAAATTGAAACCCAAATTGCAATTTAGCCATTTAATTTTAATTTAATTAATTTATGTATTTTTTCCGCCAAATTTTTAGTTTACAGATTAATTCTCCTTTAAGGTCTTACATGTTTAAAAGTTTCATTTTAGTACTAATTTAAGTTTTAATTTGAATTTAGTCACAATTACTTTAAAATTTGATCCAATAATTAATTGCCCATTTGACATTTGCCGCCAATTTTTTTGCTTAGTGATTAATTACCCTTTAGGTCCTCATTCATTTAAAAAATCATTTTAATCCTAAAATTCACTTTTAAATTTTAGTTTAATTCAATTTAGTCACAATTATATATATATATATATTAAATTGCAACATATTCCGGCATCCCAAGGGATATTTTGGTTCATATTAACCCCTCAAAAATATTTTTATCCAAAATTTACCCACAATTACCAGACCGAAGTCTATTTGTACACGTAAGACCTGACTTGAACTTCAACTGAAACCGATATTACCTGACCTAAATTTTATCCGTCAACGACGTGACCCAACCTGAACATGGCTCGACCTAAATTCTATTCGAACCTGAGTTGACCCGTTAATTAACTAATTCGGACTCAAACCGTTTTGGCATGAACTGAAACTTACCCAACATGAAATTAACCCTACCCGAACCTGAACTCAATATGATTTGAAATCAACCTGAAAATGACCTAAATCTGAGTCGACCCGAACCTGACCTGATCCGAGTCAGACCATTAAATTGACCTGACATAACCCGTATCCGATTTGACCTGACCTGACATGACCTAACTTGAAACCTGAACAATTACCTGATTTCACATCCCTAACAACCAACATGTAAATGATGACGATGTAGCAGAAGGACTTGATTGATATTTCTAAAAATTCAAAAACTTGATTGATCTTTTTGAAAGTTCAAAGATTTATATAATTTTAAGAAAAAAATATAAGGAATATAATTTTTTTGGTTACCCTTCGGTTTTTAGGGCTTTGCACTGACTAATCCGAACCGACCCGCGTCGCACACATGACTTTGGTGGGTGAGTATTCCAATTATAATATTAATACTTCAGTACACAATAAACACACGTGGAACAATAATTGAATACACAAGTATCCAATTAAACAATAGATGATAAGTGAAAGTACTCCGGTTACAATACTAATACTTCAGTATGCGATAAACATGTAACAATACTATTATATGCTTGTAAGAAAAGCTACACAATTTCGATAAAACAATAGAAAGTTTTTAATGAGGCATATAAAATATAAACCCATCACCTAAAAGCTACACTTTATAGTATAAATTAAGATTATTAATGGTAAATTTTATTAACTAATTAAACCCCACTAACAACGTCTAAGATTTAAATTAGTTGATTAATAAATCGAATACTGGTGATTATACGGATTGAGTTGAACATTCACATAAGAATGCATATGTAAAATGCACTGAAGTAGTAAAATGCATCAGGTAGCTCCTATTTTTCTATTCAATCAGGTATATGAAGTAGTAAAATGCATCGACATGACGGCCAACATGTAAATAATGATGATGTAGCAAAATGACTTGATTGATTTTTTTTTTAAATTCGAAAATTTGATTGAACTTTTAGAAAGTTCAAATATTTATATAATTTTAAAATATATATATAAGGAATATAAAATTTAAAAGTATTAAAACTACAAAATTTAAAAATACAAGCTCTCATACATGTTACATCATTATAAACCAAATCAAAATTGAACTAATCTCTATCGGAATATAATTCAAGTGGGACACATGTGGTTAATAGTTTTGATTGAGGTTATCGCATAGTCTTTTCCTCTTGCTTAATTGTTTTTGTCGATGGTTTATGTGTACTTGAATCTTGTGTGTTGCGGTTGGTTTAATGATATTTTTGGTGTATTTTTTCTTCGTGCTGTTGTCTGAGTGTTACTTAGGTACGACCTAGCGTCGAGATATTTAATTTTGATATAACTTAAAGAGAAGTGTTTTTAAACTTAAACAAATTTGCAAAAATATTTTAAAAGTCCATAAACTTGAAAAATATGTTTGAAATGTTTTCAAAGGGGTTTTGACATGTTTCAAATAATTTTAAATAACCAAAGTGTCAAAAACAGACCTTGAGTATCATACAGTTTGACCCGTACCGATACCCAAAAGTGCTCGTACCGGTACGGATTTTTGAGTACCGATACAACCCTTTGTCCTCGTGTTTTGGCAAGTTCCAGTAACCATTTGGTGTACCGATATGACCTCAGCCGAACAGATATCGTAGGGTGCATACCGATACCCCTGTATCGTGTACCAATACCCTTTGTATTAAATGCTCTAACGACTGTTTTCTCTTTGAGACATGTACTGATATCGGTCCCCGCATACCGATACCGACGAGCCCATAACTGCATTTAAGGCTGGAATTAAAGTCCCCAACAGATCTAAACAACCCCCAACGGCTCTAAACAACCCCCAGCGGCTAGTAACGATCATGAAGTCATTAGGAGGTTTAAAAGACCTCTTCAAGCAGCCATGCAACAACAATAAACCAACTACCAACATTTAATGTTAGAGAAATTGTTTTAGTGCCTAAATTGTCATATTTCTTGTAGAAAACACTAGTTAGCTAAATTGTCACATTTGTTCAAGTGTTTAGGTTTTTTGGTGAGAGCTTAATTGTGAAAACACATTTGCCTTGTAAGGATTTTCGTTGTTTTCTAATTTGTAGTTTCTTTGTAAGAGAGTGTATTCAAGACTTTGGGGTATAATTATTGGTTGTAAAAGTTATCTCCTTGATCCCGAAAAAAAAAGACAAATTAGTGGATTTGTGGAAAATCCTTAGTGTGGATAGCTAAGGTAGTGGAAGTATACTTGGTTTAGAAGTCGAACTACTATTAATCATTGTGTCTCAATTTTATTACTTAGTCATTCATCTTCCAAAGCAAAAATCCAATTCACCCCCTCTTGGCTACTCGGCTGATCGTACGAGCCTCCCAACACCTAGTTATGAAGGGATTTTTAATGAGGCACAAATTTATCTTTAAAAAATTCAAGTACATATCTTTCTCTTTTTTTGACAAATTCTAATTCTAATCCTACCTAGAGGGAAGAGGAAAGGGGATTTTAGGGGAAGGAAGGGTTGCTCCTAGTGGGTCTAGAACCCATGACTGAAGGGAATATGAGGGAATAAAAATGAGCAGCTTGGCCAACTGGCCAAATGTGCTTGCTAAAATTCAAGTGCATTTCTAAAAAGTCCAATTTTGACTCTTATAATTGAATCAAAAACTTAATTTAATCTTAACACTAAATAAACATAGGAAAAAAACTTTGATACACATGCTGCATAAACTTTAGTTTACACGTGCCTTTTAGTTTTAGGGGTTCGAGTTAGTTGTATGGTTTAGAATTTAATGTTAGTGTTTATAATTTAAGGTATATGGTTTAAGGTTTAGGGTTTAGTTTTTTAGAGTTAGGGTTAGGGTTAGGAATTTAAGATTTGAATCTTATAGTATAAATATGTACGCTTGTGTAAAATTAATTTTACACATCCGGTGTATCAAAATTTTACCCATAAACATAATCTATATATTTTCAATACCATTAGTATTTTTGAATTTTTTTTCAATTACCGCTATTATACTTGTATAGGGTTCAAAGATTTTTTTTGGATAATTTGTTTGCTTTTTATTATCCAAGAAGCAGAAAGCTGCTATAAATTACATCTCAAGAGAGATCAAATGATGATCCCAAAATCTCTACACAAAAGAATATTAACAGTATCACTCTCCTCTATATCCTTCCTCTGTAATCTATCTCTAACTATAAGCTTTACAGTATCAAAAAATAACAACCTCATTTCGAACCGATCCACGAAAGTGCCTTCAGTTTCTTTCCTGCCATATAAAATATACGTATGCACCCCAAGCAATATTAAGAACAGCAGAGCAAGCGTTGATGGTTGGTTGGTCAGAGCTGCTCACTTGCTCCCTTCCTCTTCCCTTTAGTCTCGGGTTCAAGATCTAGCATGAGTATTCTTTCCCCTAAAGTTTCCCCTCCCCCTCTAGGTAAAAATAAAAGTAGTATTTGTAAAAAAAAAAATAGCAACAAGGAGCGACTTCCCTTTAAGAACTGAACAGAGCCGATGAAGCTTGATTTCCCAGTCACAAACCTCTCTACTGATCCAACATAGCCTCAGCAGCTTAGTCCAAATCACACGAAGAAATAGACACTCGGTAAAAATATGATTCCTGGATTCACCATCCACAAAATGAATTTTGGTGGGAAGAAAATGAATTTTGAATTTCTTATTATTTTCATTTTAAAATGATTTCAAATTTAAATAATTATTCTTTTAATTGTTTTTATAAAAATTGAACAAATAAATAGTAGGACACCTTAATTAAATTGAACAAATATTGTAATTGACCTGATCTTTGTTTAACATGCAAATCAGACCATGGTCAGATCAAATAAAATTCAATTTTGATTGAACAAAAGAATGGGAGTGAAAGCAGTTGAACGGCTCCCTTGCTTTAAGCTTGGCCTTTCATTCTCTTGTATCTGAACTCAGCCTCTCCCTATATAAACACCATTCCTTGATATGGTAATCTTCACCAAAAGGAAAATAAATAAAAGAGAATAAAGAATAAAAGGGAGTTTGAAATCATTTACTGTGATTCTTGGAAAGATGGGCGTTTCTACTTCTTTCATTGCAGTGTTTCTCATGTTCGTTCTTTTTATGGATGGTCTTGCGATTGCTGATAACAACAATGTTGATCAAAATGAAGAAAGTTTACAACAAAATCCAGAAGACATGACAAAATCTCAGAAAAACAGGAGGTCTTTACATTTTCTACCTATGATGTATCCTGGGGCTGGCTACGGTGGTCTTGGTGGCGGAGGTAGATTCCATTTAGGATTTGGACATGGATTTGGTTTCGGCGGACTAGGTGGTGCAGGAGCAAATGTCGGTGGACATGGTGGAGGTAATGCTTATGGTCGTGGTGGAGGTGCAGGTAATGCTGGTGGACAGGGTGGTGCTAATGCTTATGGCCATGGTGCAGCTAATGCTGGTGGAAACGGTGGCGCTAGTGCCTCGGGACATGGAGCAGCTAATGTTGGCGGACATGGTGGTGCTAGTGCCTATGGAAGTGGAGTAGCTAATGCTGGTGGACATGGTGGCGCTAGTGCTTCTGGACATGGAGCAGCTAATGCTGGTGGATATGGTGGCGCTAGTGCCTCTGGACATGGAGCGGCTAATGTTGGTGAACATGGTGGTGCTAGTGCCTCTGGACATGGAGCAGCTAATGTTGGTGGACATGGTGGTGCAAGTGCCTCTGGCAGTGGATCAGCTAATGTAGAGGGATATGGTGGCGCTAGTGCATCTGGACATGGAGCGGCTAATGTTGGAGGGCAAGGTGGCGCCAGTGCATCTGGACATGGAGCGGCTAATGTTGGTGGACATGGTGGTGCAAGTGCCTCTGGTAGTGGATCAGCTAATGTTGGTGGACAAGGTGGCGCTATTGCATCTGGACATGGAGCGGCTAATGTTGGAGGACAAGGTAGCGCTAGTGCATCTGGACATGGAGCAGCTAATGTAGGTGGACAAGGTGGTGTTAGTGCCTCTGGAAGTGGATCAGCTAATGTTGGTGGACAAGGTGGCGCTAGTGCCTCTGGCAGTGGATCAGCTAATGTTGGTGGACATGGTGGCGCTAGTGCATCTGGACATGGAGCAGCTAATGTCGGTGGAGGCGGGGGCGCTAATGCATCCGGTAGTGGGAAAGCTAATGTCGTTGGAGGTGGGGGCGCTAGTGCATCCGGTAGTGGGAAAGCTAATATCGGTGGAGGTGGGGGCGCTAGTGCATACGGTAGTGGTAAAGCTAATGTCGGTGGAAGTGGTGGCGCTAGTGCCTCTGGACATGGAGCAGCCAATGTTGGTGAAAGTGGTGGTGCTAGTGCCTCTGGCAGTGGAGCAGCTAATGTCGGTGAAAATGGTGGCGCTAGTCCCTCTGGACATGGAGCAGCTAGTGTAGGTAGAAGTGGTGGCGCTAGTGCCTCTGGCAGTGGAGCAGCTAATGTCGGTGGAAGTGGTGGTGCTAGTGCCTCTGGCAGTGGAATGGCTAAGGTCAGTGGAAGTGGTAGCGCCAGTACCTCTGGCAGTGGAACGGCTAATGTCGGCGGAAGTGATGGCGCCAGTGCCTCTGGAAGTGGAGCAGCTAATATCGGTGGAAGTCGTGGCGCTAGTGCCTCTGGACATGGAGCAGCTAATGTTGGTGGAAGTAGTGGCGCTAGTGCCTCTGGCAGTGGAACAGCTAATGTCAGTGGAAGTGGTGGTGCTAGTGCCTCTGGCAATGGAGCGGCTAAGGTCGGTGGAAGTGGTGGCGCTAGTGCCTCTGGCAGTGGAGCAGCTAAGGTCGGTGGAAGTGGTGGCGCTAGTGCCTCTGGCAGTGGAACAGCTAATGTCGGTGGAAGTGGTGGCGACAGTGCCTCTGGTAGTGGAGTAGCTAATGTTGGTGGACATGGTGGCGCTAGTGCCTCCGGCAGTGGTAATGCTAATGTTGGTGGAAGTGGCGGTGCTAGTGCTTCAGGAAGTGGAGCAGCTAATGTTGGTGGAAGTAGTGGTTCTAGTGCCTCTGGCAGTGGTAATGCTAATGTTGGTGGAAGTGGCGGTGCTAGTGCTTCAGGAAGTGGAGCAGCTAATGTCGGTGGAAGTGGTGGTGCTAGTGCCTCCGGTAGTGGTAATGCTAATGTTGGTGGAAGTGGTGGTGCTAGTGCTTCTGGCAGTGGAGCAACTAATGTTGGTGGAAGTGGCGGTTCTAGTGCTTCAGGTAGTGGTAATGCTAATGTTGGAGGAAGTGGTGGTGCTAGTGCTTCTGGCAGTGGAGCAGCTATTGTCGGTGGAAGTGGTGGCGCTAGTGCTTCTGGCAGTGGTAAAGCTAATGTCGGTGGAAGCGGTGGCGCTAGTGCATCGGGCAGTGGTAATGCTAATGTTGGTGGAGGCGGTGGCGCTAGTGCCTCTGGAAGTGGTAATGCTAATGTCGGTGGAGGCGGTGACGCTAGTGCCTCTGGCACTGGTAATGCTAATGTCGGTGGAAATGGTGGTGCCAGTGCCTCTGGACATGGAGCAGCAAATGTTGGTGGAGGCGGTGGCGCTAGTGCCTCTGGCAGTGGAGCAGCTAATGTCGGTGGAGTTGGTGGCGCTAGTGCTTCTGGGCATGGAGCAGCTAATGTTGGCAGAGGCGGTGGCGCTAGTGCATCTGGTAGCGGTAATGCTAATGTCGGTGGAAGTGGCGGCGCTAGTGCTTCTGGGCATGGAGCAGCTAATGTCGGTGGAAGTGGTGGTGCTAGTGCTTCTGGTCATGGAGCAGTTAATGCTGGCGGAGGCGGAGGGGCTAGTGCATCTGGTAGCGGTAATGCTAATGTTGGTGGAGGCGGTGACGCTAGTGCCTCTGGACATGGAGCAGCTAATGTTGGTGGACAAGGTGGTGCCAGTGCCTCTGGACATGGAACAGCTAATGTTGGTGGACAAGGTGGTGCTAGTGCCTCTGGAAGTGGAGCAGCTAATGTCGGTGGAAATGGTGGCGCTAGTGCCTCTGGACATGGAGTAGTTAATGTTGGTGGAATGGGCGGTGCTAGTGCTTCTGGACATGGAGCAGCTAATGCCGGTGGTGGTGGTAGCGCCAGTGCTTTCGGAAAGGGTGAAGCTAGAATTGGTTGAAGTGGTTGTGCTAATGTAGTGAACCTACAGCTACAGATAATGGAAATGAATAAATTCAATTACGAAAACTAGTTGCATACCTTGTATTCTTCACCTGTTTTATTCGGTGAAACACCAATTAAGATATTTTGTTAGTCTTTGGCAGACCATTCGTGAAATGTTTAGTGTTATTTATTTTCTTAATATCAATATTTTTATTCTATCAATATCTTACTTGGATTTCACTTGCTCTTAAACTTTCATTTGAATTAGATTTTTTATAAGTAAAACTTTAAAATATGGGAAGAAATCATGCTTATTGTATGTGAAGAAATCGTAAAATGTGGTTTTAACCTTTATTATTATTTTTTGATTAAAAGGAAAAGGCTAAATCACATACCTCGTTAACAAACCTCCATAAGCCTAAATGGAAGAAAAAGAGTGCATGCGATTATAACTACATAAACAAAACTGAAGCAACTTAGCCCCACAAGGAACCTACACAAAAGGTCCTTCAAACACCTCTAACACAATGGACCCAATAAGATCCTATTGCATTACATCATGAACCAACAACGGAGGTTGTACAAAGTTCACCTCCCCAATCTGTTGACCTCTCAACAACGTAGCAAGCCGATCCACAACCATGATAAACTTATGACTTACATGAGTCAAAGAAACCTCCCAATCTCGGCGCAACAACTCATGAATAACAATGAAAAGCTCATTCCCAATTTGACCCGTACGGAATCGCTCAATACCCCTAATAGCCTCCAAACAATCAGATTCGAGCTTAATACGGCGGGCACCCAAGTTCCAAGCATGGCCAAGGCCGTCAAGAAGTGCCCACAACTCGACATTAAGAGTCGAACAACAACCTATACTTCATCTAAATCCGATCAACTAGTCTCCAATGTTAGACCGAATCACACCCCCACCACAGTCGTATCATATCCAACGTTAAATGCGTGGTCAGCATTCAGTTTAACCCAACCATGCTTCGGAGGCTTCTAGAATGAGCTCCAACACTTCAGTTCATCACTGGTGCAACGTCCCCTCGCATGTGTTCCCCATCCACAATAATTGTTTCCTGGAACCTCTTTCACGACTCAATGGTGTCAACCCTCTCTACATACTTCTGATCAAAAAATTGCTTGTTTCTGTGGACCACAGGTGCCAACAAATAATCAAAAATAACACCTGCCATCCATCGGCACAACCAGTAACTAGGCCCACCTTACCAAAGTTCCATCGAAACCAATCCACAAGGGATAACACCATGAATTCAAGAAGTTTCCCGGGCTTAACAACCCTAGACCACACCGCCTTTGCTTGCGGACAATCTCTTAAAACATGTAGAACATCTTCAATATCAGCTCTACAATAACCACAACGACCATACAAAGCCATGTTGGAGTATGCAAAAAGATCAATCATGAGATGATTGTAAAAGACATACTTATTTTGTCTTGTTTATTAATATAAAACCATTATTATTATTTCAGTCTTATTCTATGTATCTATAAATAAAATGAATTATAATAAAGTCCTTAGAATAATATAGTTATTCTTGAATGTCCTTAGTCAATAATTATTGTGGGCTTGGACAACAATAATGTATTAAAACTAATATGTAGTTGATTGATGACATAATGTTGTCACTGACATGGAGATGTCAAATCAATACATAAGTATGTGTTAGGGAACAACATACTGGACTGACTCGCTATGAGCATGTTTCTTGGATTATTATGTGACAGACACAACATTGCTTATGGTGATAACTACATGTATGATCCTCAGACTTGCGATCATCATTATTTCAACATCGCGAGGGACATATTTTGATACGGTCAAACGTGTGTCGTAACTAACTACACTATAAAGAATGATATTGGATATATCATAATCCATGTAGCGAAATATGGTTGATCAAGATAGGATTTGTCCCTCCTACATAATAGGAGTAATATCATAGGCCACTTGATTGAGTGAGACTAAAAAATGCATGGCCATGCTCGAATAAATTGATATGGGATATCATAATTATTCGTTTATAATAGTCTACTCAAGATATCAAGAAACATTAGATGGACTATACAAGTGTGACTAGTCCATGACTTGTTTCTGATCTAGATATGAGAACAAAATGATGAAATACATAAAAGAAGTTAATCACAGAAAAAAGGTTAAATCGAACCACGATTTCATGTAACTTAGGTAGCAATGATCTATTGCTAGATGTCACTCATTGCTTGTAATATTAGAATTGTTCTGGATATTACTGCTAATGTTACATGAACCTACAAGGGTCACACCCTATGATTGAAATGAATAAATATTGATTAGATAGCATGTGTACAAACTTGTTGTACACATAATTAGTGAGAAACCAAAATTGTTATAATTATTGTAATTATGGATAATTTCATTTATATATATATGTTAATATTTGATAAGTTATTTTAATTATCAAATATTATTAAATTATATATATCTCTAAAAGAAACCTAATTAAAGTAGAATTAGATTTTACATATTTAATTATATTCAGTTAAATATATTGTATATTTAAGAATCTAAATTTAATTAGAATTAGGTTTTTAAATGATATATAAAGGCATAAGGTCTAGCAGCCATTTATTCATGTTTTTTGCAAAACCTCTCTAATAGTTAGAGAAGAGAAAATATTGTTCATTTCATTCGGGTGGATTGCGTAGAGGTCGAAACGCTATTGTTACAACTTGAATTCGATTTGGTTATTCCGAATTCCCTGTGGATTTCCAGATTTCAGATTTATTAAGGTAACATTTCATCCTTTATCACCCCAAATTTGTCCTTTGTACATGGATCACTGGTGGATTACGCCGGATAATTTTTCCGCTGCGCCATGGGGTGTACCGGCGTTTCCCAATAGTGGTATTAGAGTCACTTGTACGATACGAATTCGAACTTAAATACTTGGATGATGTTTTTGTATGAGATGCATGTTTTACTTTTTCTGTTTTGACGAGTATGTGATGTTTGTGCAAAACGTAGAAATTGAATCCAGTCGCGATTAATATATTAATTTGTTTTAACAAGTTTTTACGATCGATGGTTAAGTGTTAATCATGTGTTTGTTGCGGTAAGCTTTTGATAATCATATGTTAATAGTTGACATGATGAACATGCGGTTAAGATAACAAATCGTTTTTGGATGAGGAATAATGGTTGTTCCAGAGTGAAAAACCTTAGGGATTGAAAAATCCCAAAAGCGCGAATATGTTGATAAAAGTTATCGAATCGTGAGGTTTTTCCATAGTAATCGAAGTCCCAAAAACATGGACGGATCAGACGGCCCCGGATCTGCTAGACCGCGTAGGCAACAAAGGTCGTAGGAACTATTTAGTAATCTTAATTAACAAGATAAAACATGTGTATGTTTTGGATGATGTGCACGGTGTTTGAAAATGCATGGTTATAGCCCAAATAGCCTATTTACTTTGGTTTTATATAAATACGGCCTGCGTGTCATGCCTTTCTTTCTTCTATTGTAATTCTCTTCTCATCTTATTCCCTCATATGTAAAACGAGTTTCTAAAAATTTGTAATATTTACGGAGAAAGCGTGGACCAAAAGAGCAGACTAATGGGCCGATCAAAGGTGGATTAGGTGCTTGAGAAGCAAGTTCTCTCTTTAGTAATTTTGGTTATTCCATTGGCTTGGGATGGGCCAGCTTAGTTTTGAGGGTTATAACCATTGCATTTATATTTACTGTTTTACATGTATGTGATACAATGTATGTTTTTTTAGCGTGATGGCAACTGATTAAATCATAATAGAATGGTGAGATTAATATAACAAAAAAAACCCTCCATATTTAATTAAAATTAGTCATCTAATATTAGCCCTTGTTAAAACCTCGATCCGTGCTATATAGGTTTTGCCAAAGCAAAATACTTAGATCTATCCTGGTTAAACGCAAAGAATAAGCAAGTGATATTCACCGGTAGTAATATTGGTTAAACTAGGTTGTTCTAATAAGATTAGAAACCTAAAGACTAACGATTGTTTAAGAACTTTGGTGATTGAAAAACAATACGAAAGTACATGTCTAGGATTGGTTCTTTGAAAGACTTGGTATTTAAGCGTGCCCAATACACCACTTCTCTTACATAAGTTACCTACCTGGTGCACTGTTCATTATTGTTCTTTCTGTTAGACTATATGAACTTTGTTTTCGACAAATAGTTGTTCATCAAATATAGGAATTACATGAGATGTAATTAGGAAGTGTTGCTTACCTAAATAATTGAATCCTAGGAGTAAAGCCAAAGCTGACTTAGAATAAAATGAAACATGGATCCTTACCCACTAGAAATATTTTTAGCAAGTTTTTCGATTTTTAGGGTTTTTAATAGTAGGAATGTTATTACTTTATAAACATGATAAATAGGTACTTATAAAACATATTTTATCGTTGTAGATTTATTGCAAACACATTATCATTGCGATCCGTCCTTGAGAAGGACAAATTAAATAGCTTGAACTTCCTTGACTGGTTCCGCAATTTAAAGATTGTCCTCAAACAAGAACGGAAACTAACAGTCATCGAAGAACATGTCCCTAAAAAGCCAGCAGATGATGCCTCTGAAGATGAATTGGAAGCCTTTGAAAAATACTCAAGTGACATGGTAGATGTTGGTTGTTTGATGCTTGCGACCATGACCCCTGAGCTTCAAAAACAACATGAGGACATGATTCCCTATGAGATGGTTAAAAATCTCAAGGAATTATATGGGGGCAAGCTCGTCAAGAGAGGTATGAGACCTCTAAGGCTTTGTTTTGATGTAAGATTGTTGAGGGAACTCCATTGGGAACTCATGTTCTCAAAATGATAGGGTATATTCAGACCCTGGAAAAGTTGGGCTTCCCTCTAAGTGTTGAATTGGCTATTGATGTTATCCTGCAATCGTTGCCGGGTAGTTTTAATCAGTTTGTTCTTAATTTCAATATGAATGAAATTAACAAATCGTTGCCCTAGTTGCTTGGTCTGTTAAGAACAGCAGAGAACAACATGAAAAGGTTGGCTGCAAACCTATTCTGATGGTCTGAAAAGATAACAGAAAAGGAAATCCCAACACCAAGGCAAAGCCAAAGCCCAACAAAGGAAAAGCTGCATTAAAACCCAAAGGAGGAGTTGCAAAAGAAGGAAAGTGTTTCCATTGCAACAATGTTGGACATTGGAAGAGAAATTGCCCTATCTATCTTGAAGACATCAAGAAGGCAAGAGAAAATAGACAGTTCGGATCAGGTATTTATGTTATTGATATTAATATATCAACATCTACTTCTTGGGTATTAGATATCGGTTGTGGTTCTCACATTTGTACTTCTGTACAGGGACTAAAAAGGAGTAGAAATTGGCAAAAGGAGATGCGGACCTACGAGTTGGAAATGGAGCAAGAGTTGATGCATTATCCATAGGAACATATACTTTGTCATTACCTAGTGGACTTATTTTAGATTTAGAGGATTGTTATTTCGTACCTAGTTTGACTAAAAACATTATTTCAATTTCTTGTTTGGACAAGATTGGTTTTGAGATTATTATTAAGAATAATAGTTGTTCTTTTTCCCTCAATAATGTTTTTTTATGGTACGGCTCAATTAATCAATGGCCTCTATATCTTAGATCAAGACAATTCCATATATAACATAAATACAAAAAGATCAAAAACAAATGACTTTAATCAAACTTATCTTTGGCATTGTCGCTTGGGTCATATAAGTGAGAAACGCATATCAAAACTTCATAAAGATAGATTTTTGGATTCTTTTGTTTTTGAACAATTAGATATTTGTGAATCTTGCTTAATGGGAAAAATGACCAAATCATCGTTTGACGGTAAAATGAATGAGCAAGTGATTTATTAGGTCTAATACATAGTGATGTATATGGACCGATGAATATACAAGCTAGAGGAGGGTTTCAATACTTCATTACTTTCACTAACGACTTCAGTAGATATGGGTATGTTTACCTAATGCATCATAAATCTGAAGCCCTTGAAAAGCTCAAGGAATTTAAGAATGAAGTACAAAACCAATTAAGAAAGAGTATCAAAGCTCTTCGATCAGATCGAGGGGGAGAATACTTAAGCCTAGGGTTAGATGAACTTCTTAAAGAATGTGGGATTGTCTCACAACTTACACCTCCAGGTACTCCACAACACAATAGAGTCTCTGAAAGGAGAAATCGAACATTGTTAGACATGGTTTGGTCAATGATGAGTCATGCTGATCTTCCAACTTCTTTTTAGGGACATGCGCTAGAAACGGATGCTTTCACACTAAATCGTGTTCCATCTAAATTGGTTCAAAAGACACCATATGAGATGTGGACTGGGAAACGTCCTAGTATGTCTTTTATGAAAATTTGAGGATGCGAAGTTTATGTTAAACATCAAATGACTACAAAACTCGAACCTAAATCTCATAAGTGTAATTTTGTAGGGTATCAAAAAGAAACAAAATGATACTATTTCTTCAATCCATCTAAGAACAAAGTGTTTGTTGCTCGAATGAGAGTCTTCCTCGAAAGAGAATTTATTTTCAGAAAAGGAAGTGAGAGAAATATTGAACTTGAGGAAATTCAAGATCAACCATAGATCACAGAACCAGATATTGAACAACTACAAGTTCCACAAATAGTTGAGAAACATCCAATCGTTCTTGAAACACAACCACTGTGAAGGTCTATGAGAGAACGCAAAGCGCCTGAGAGATATGGATTTCTTGTCACATTGCATGGAGATGTTCTTCTCATGGACCAAGATGAGCCTAGGACTTATCAAGAAGCAGTGTAGAGCCCAGACTCTGAGAAATGGGTAGAAGCCATGAAATCCGAGATGGATTCCATATCAGAAAACCAAGTATGGACTTTGGTTGAACCTCCCGAAGGAATTAAGCCCATATGGTGCAAATGGGTTTTCAAAAAAACCGACATGGATGGCAATATACAACATACAACGGGCGATTGGTCGCTAAGGGATTTTATCAAATTCATGGTATAGACTATGATGAAACCTTTTCCCATGTTGCTATGTTTAAATCTATCTGGATATTGCTTGCAATAACTGCATATTATGATTATGAAATTTGGCAAATGGATGTCAAAACCGCTTTCCTTAATGGAAAATTAGATGAGGATGTGTACATGACACAACCTGAGGGTTTTGTCGATCCAAAAGATGCCCTAAAAGTATGCAAGCTACAAAGATCCATTTATGGGTTGAAGCAAGCTTCTCGAAGTTGGAATCTTCGTTTTAACGAGGCAATCAAAGAGTTTGGCTTCATTAAAAATGAAGATGAGCCATGTGTTTTCAAGAAAACTAGTGGGAGCACTGTTACATTCTTGGTATTGTATGTGAATGGCATACTAATAATAGGAAATGACATACCTACCTTACAGTCTGTAAAGACTTGGTTAGGAAAATGTTTTTCTATGAAAGACTTGGGTGAAGCAACCTGCATATTAGGAGTCAAGATCTATAGAGATAGATCAAGATGACTTCAAGGACTAAGTCAAAATACATACATAGATAAAGTACTGAAAAGATTCAGTATGGAAGAATCTAAAAGAGGATTCTTACCTATGAGACATGGTATTTCGCTCTCGAAGGAAATGTGTCCTTCAACACCTCAAAAGAGAGAGTGCATGAGCAAGATTCCATATGCTTCGGCCATTGGATCTATCATGTATGCCATACTATGTACACGTCCGGATGTATCATATGCACTAAGTATGACAAGTCAATATCAAGTAGATCCCGGTGAAGGTCATTGGGTTGTAGTCAAAAACATCTTTAAGTACTTAAGAAGAACTAAGGATACATTCCTTATGTATGGAGGTGAGGAAGAGCTAAGTATAAAAGGTTATACTGACACAAGCTTCCAAACTGATAAGGATGATTCTCGATCGCAGTCGGGTTTTTTGTTTGCCTTAATGAAGGTGTTGTGAGCTAGAAAAGTTCAAAGCAAGATACAGCAGCAGATTCTACAATAGAAGCCGAGTATATTGCAGCAAGTGATGCTGCAAAAGAGGTTGTTTGGATCAAAAAGTTCATATCTGAACTAGGGGTTGTGCCTAGCATATCAAATGTCATAGATCTACGTTGTGGCAACAACGGAGCCATCACACAAGCAAAAGAACTCAGATCTCACCAGCGATCCAAACACATACTTAGGCATTACCATCTCATTCGTGAAATCATTGATCGAGGAGATGTAGAAATATGCAGAGTACCAATAGATGACAATATCACCAATCCACTGACAAAGCCTCTAACACGGCAGAAGCATGAACGTCACACTAAGTCTCTTGGTATTAGATACATGAGTGATTGGTCTTAGTGCAAGTGGGAGATTGTTGGAGTATGCCCAAAGACCAATCATGAGATGGTTGTAAAAGACATACTTATTTTATCTTGTTTATTAATATAAAGCAATTATTATTATTTCAGTCTTATTCTGTGTATCTATAAATAAACTAAATTATAATAAAGTCCTTAGAATAATATAGTTATTCTTGAAAGTCTTTAGTCAAGAATTATTGTAGGCTTGGACAACAATAATGTATTAAGACTAATATGTAGTTGATTGATGACAAAGTGTTGTTATTGACATGGAGATGTCAAAATCAATACATAAGTATGTGTTAGGAAACAACATACTGGACTGACCCGCTATGAGCATGTTTCTTGGATTATTATGTGACAGTCACAACATTGCTTATGGTGATAACTACATGTATGATCCTCAGACTTGAGATCACCATTATTTCAACATCGTTAGTGACATATTTTGATACGATCAAACGTGTGTCGTAACTAACTACACTATAAAGAGTGATATTGGATATGTCATAATCCATGTAGCGAAATATGGTTGGTCAAGATAGAATTTGTCCCTCCTACATAATAGGAGTAATATCATATGCCACTTGATTGAGTGAGACTAGAAAATGCATGGCCATGCTCGAATAAATTGATATGGGATATCATAATTATTCGTTTATAATAGTCTACTCAAGATATCAAGAAACATTAGATGGACTATACAGGTGTGACTAATCCATGGGGAAAAATGATGAAATACATAAAAGAAGTTAATCACGGAAAAAAGGTTAAATCGAACTACGATTTCATGTAACTTAGGTAGCAATGATGTATTGCTAGATGCCACTCATTGCTTGTAATATTAGAATTGTTCTGGATATTACTGCTAACGTTACATGAACCTACAAGGGTCACACCCTATGATTGAAACGAACAAATATCGATTAGATATCATGCGTACAAACTTGTTGTACACATAATTAGTGAGAAACCGAATTTGTTATAATTATTGTAATTATGGATAATTTCGTTTATATATATGTTAATATTTGATAAGTTATTGTAATTATCAAATATTATTAAAGTATATATATATATATATCTCTAAAAGAAACCTAATTAAAGTAGAATCAGATTCTACATATTTAATTATATTCGGTTAAATATATTGTAATTTAAGAATTCAAATTTAATTAGAATTAGGTTTTTAAATGTTATATAAAGGCATAAGGTCTAGCACCCATTTATTCATGTTTTTTGAAAAACCTCTCTAATAGTTAGAGAAGAGAAAATATTGTCCATTTCATTCGGGTGGACTGCGTAGAGGTCGAAATGCTATTGTGACGAATCAGATTCGATTTGGTTATTCCAAATTCCTTACGGATTTCCAGATTCCAAATTTATTAAGGTAACATTTCATCCTTTATCACCCCGAATTTGTCCTTTGTACATAGATCACTGGTTGATTATGCCGGATAATTTTTCCGCTGCGTCATGGGGTGTACCGGCATTTCCCAACAAGCCATGTGTCTCTGCACCCTCTCCTAATTTGTCAACAAACTCCCTCGCAGTTCTATCCAAGCAAAAGAACTGATCCGTTGAGGAATCGAAAGCCTCCACACCACAGACCACAAATTATCTGATGCGGTATGCACATCCCCCATGAGCAAACGATAGGTCAATTTAACCGTAAAAACTCTCTTCGAATCCCCAAGCCATCCAAATCGATCTGAACCAAAGCTCGCAACAGGCGGTACCAAAGTTATGATATGATGAACATATCTGGGCACGGAATCGGTGAAGACCCATTCAAAACACAAAGAGCTAAAGGACCAATACCATATACCCAATTATCATATCAAAAATCAACCGTGCAGCCATCACGAACACACCAAATGATGCCACTGTGGACGTCCTGCCGGGTTTTAACCATTATTTCACAATCCTCGTTACTCACACCATAAATTGGTGTCCTAACCATGGGCGAAGCCACATAGGGGGCTGGCAGGGGCCAGGCCCATGGTCCGCCCTTACAGTCTATTTTTTAATTTGGCTCCTATACAATTTTAAATTATAATTTATTTTACTTGTTTTAATATTATAGAGTGAAAGTTGTCTTAGTGGTAAAGCGTGTACAGGAAATTAAATTTGTTTTACTTGAAGTTAGTGAATTGAATTCTATTGATGATATTTTTCAATCTTTTATTATTTTTAGGCCTAGGTGTAAGAAACCCTTGAATTTTTGAAAAAAAATAATTAAGCCCATGAACTTTTTTTGCACTCAATTAAGCTCTTGAACTAAAAAAATGAATTAATTAAGCCATTTGACCAATTTTGATCATCAAACCTTAACAATATTTTTCTTTAGATACTACTGGCACATGATACACTATAGTTCTATCATGTTGCATTTACAGATTTTTTCAAAAAATATTCTTTAGATACAACACACTACACCAACAGATTAAAAAAGCTATCAAGATTTAATGGTCAAAATTGGTTCAAGGGCTTAATTGATTCAATTTCTTGGTTTAATGGCTTAATTGGGTGTAAAAAGGTTTAGGGGCTTAATTGGTTTTTTCTTCAAAAGTTCAATGACCTTTTATACTCTTAAGCTTTTTTTAAAAAAAAATGGCCCCTTAACTTTTAATTTCTGGCTTCGCCCCTAGTCCTAACCAATTTAGTTATTCAAATGTTACTCGTATTATTGACGGAATATTAGTTCGATTGGTACTATTATTATTAATTACAACATCTAAAATGTTGTGAATTTATTATTCAAAAAAATGTTGTAAATTTGAGTGTGCTTAAGTATAATTGTATACGATTTAAGGAGTTATAAACAATTTAAACATTTCTCGGATAATGCTAGTAGCGTGTGGCGAATCGAGACTATGTGTGTCATATTATTAGAGAGTGTTCAACGAGGGTTCATCCAAGTGGTAAGCAATTTAGTATCGTTTAACTAGGTCTCGAGTTTGAGGGTTTGTTCCACGCTGAGAGACTCACCCACCAAAGTAAGATGTGCTTGTACAAAGGAATAATTGTAACGGACATTATCTTTTTTTAACGTGCAAATCGGATCATATTCCTTAGATAATGGGTTCTACACTTACTAGGAGCACTCACTTTCCTTACCTTTAGAGTTTTCTCCTTCCCCTCTTTCTAAATAGGATTAGAAATATATTTAAGATTTGTCAAAAAAAAACATGTAAATCGGACCATGATCAAACCATGGCCAGATCAAATCAAATTCAAATTTGAATGAATAAAATGTTGCTGTTTTTTCGATTGTCAGTTGAGCAAAAGAATGGGAGTGAATGCGGTTGAACGGCTCCCTTGCTTTAAGCCTGGCCTTTCATTCTCTTGTATCTGAACTCAGCCTCTCCCTATATAAACACCATTCCTTGATAAGGTAATCATCAACAAAAGGAAAATAAATAAAAGAGAATAAGAACAAAAGGGAGTTTAAATCATTTACTGCGATTCTTGGAAAGATGGGCGTTTCTACTTCTTTTGTTGCAGTGTTTCTCATGTTCGTTCTTTTTATGGATGGTCTAGCGATTGCTGATAATAACAATATTGATCCAAACGAAGGAAAATAAACACATGTTCGTTCTTTTGTTGCAGTGCTTCTGGTAGCGGTAATGCTAATGTCGGTGGAGGTGGAGGGGGTGGCGCTAGTGCCTCTGGACATGGAGCGACCAATGTCGGTGGAGGTGGTGGCGCTAGTGCTACTGGGCATGGAGCAGCTAATGTCGGTGGAGGCGGTGGCGCTAGTGCTTCTGGTAGCGGTAATGCTAATGTCGGTGGAGTTGGTGGCGCAAGTGCCTCTGGACATGGAGCAGCTAATGTCGGTGGAATGAGCGATGCTAGTGCTTCTGGAAATGGTCATGCTAATGTTGGTGGTGGTGGCAGCAGTGCCAGTGCTTCCGGCAAGGGTGAAGCCAGAATTGGTTGAAGTGGTTGTGCTAATGTTTCTGGCTGTAGTGAAGGTACAACTAAATCTAATGGAAATGAATATATCCAAATTCTAGTTACATACCTTTTACAAATAACACCATTTGATTGTCTTATTCTTCACCTGTTTTATTCGGTGAAACGCCAATTAAGAGATTTTGTTAGTCTTTAGCAGACCATTCGTGAGAAGTTCAGAGTTATGTATCTTCCTAATATCAATATTTATATTCAGTCAATATCTTATTTTACATTTCATTTGCTCTTAAACTTAAATTTGAATTGGAATATTTATAAGTAAAACTTGAAAAATATGTGATGAAATTATATTTATTGTATATGAAGGAATTGTAAAATGTGGTTTTAACCATTATTTCACAATGCTCGCTACTACAACATCCAAACTGTTGTGAATTCGAGTGCGCCTAAGTGTAATTGTTTACGGGTTTTAGAAGTTATAGATGGTTTAAGCATTTATCAAATAATGCTAGCTGCGTCATTTGTGTGGCGAATCGAAAAGATGTGAGTCATATTATTAGGGAGTGTCCTACGGCTATGACGATTTGGTTGCTGTTGATCAAACCGGAAAGGCTACCCGAATTTTAAGAGGTGATTTTAAAGATCGGGTTAGTATTAACCTCAACCAGCCTAGCTACCTCGCTTAAGACAATACCAATTGGAACCTTCTTTTTGATTCAATTGTTTGGTTTTTTTGGATTCATCGACACAGTTATTTTTTATCTGAATTTTGTTGAAAGGGAAACGATTTTAGAAAGAAGTAGACATCTTAAAATGGAAGCTTGTCGAGCTCTTTCGTCTTCATTCGCAAATCCTTTTGTGCACGGGGTTATAGTTCGTTAACAATTAAAATGACAACCACCTTCGGTAGGCTGGTGTAAAATTAATGCAGATGGTGCCCAAGGATCGAAAGAAGGGTTGGCGTCATGTGGTGGCAGGGTTACGGATGTTGTGGGGCGTTGGCTATTGGGATTCTCAAAGGCTATAGGGTCTTGTTCGATATTAGAAGCGGAACTTTAGGGTGTTTATGAATGTTTGTGTTATGCACGAAATTTGAGACAACATCGAGTTATTTTAGAAATGGACAATTTGGAAATTGTGCGGAGTCCTAATGATGATTCTTCGGTAGTAAGGCATATCTCGATCTTACAATACGTCTTGACTTATTTTTTGGATGAATGTGCGGATTCCTAATCATAGAAACCGTGGACAGTGACCATAACCCCTAAATTGATCATCACCAAAGGCATTTCCAAGGTTTCAAGCACATACAGTAAGAACTTCCGATCCACAGAATCAAAGGCCTTCTGTAAATTCAGTTTCAAAGCATACATGGGCCATGAGCCATGAGCCATGAGCTATTATCAATAATGGATCTTCCCGAATAGAAGAACTTTGACTCCTCGAAATGATCTCAGGTAGGAAATTGATTAGTTCTTGAATTATGCATTCTTCTATTTCTAATTACTCCTTGATTGGTTGTTTTAAGTTGCTAATGTGGGCATTTTTGTTCATTTTCCATGCAGGACAGTAGATTCTAAGAATGTTGCTTAAACTGCTGAAATTGTGCAATTTTTGATTTTTTGGATTCATGCATGAATCTGGGCATGAAAGTCTGACTGGACGCCACGTCAGCAGCTTCTAGAAGACACCACGTCAGCAGTAACAATAACTTATCAGCCGCATATCAGATAACTTATCAGTCGGATTTTAAATTCAAACTTTGGAATTATCTTTTGTAATTAATTTAAATAATTTAGGATTTATCTCTTATCTCTTTAAGGTTATTTTCAGGGTTTTAGGCTGCTATAAATACCCCATTTGGGCAATCTCATATCTCATATTCTCATTCTTAGCTTTGTTTCTACTTTTAGAGTTTTATAAAATTCTTTCTTTTCTTAGTTCTTGCTTTAAGTTTTTTTATTTATTTTTCTTTTACAATGCTAAGTATGATTTTTCCCATAATCATACTTAGCTAAGTTTTCCATAGCCAAGGGCTAAAGCAATGGCTCAATTCCAACGTGAGGATTGAAAAAGCACTTAGATAATTTCAGGTATCTCTCTTAGTTTTTCTAAACCTAATTTCAAAATCAAAATGATTTCAAAACCAAAGATTGACATTGGTCAGGATGTTGTTTTGGTTAAATGTGTAGGAGGAAAGATCGGCTATTGAAGCACATTCGACTTCCTGGGAACACACTTAGCAAAATTGTTTGCTAAGAGGAAACTGAGATCGGAATCAGTTATTATTGAAACGAAATAGTCCGAGTCGACTTTACTTAAACATTTTTTATCTACAACATTGTTATTGATTAGATCAATTTCCAAAATCGATATCAAAGATGGCACTTGGGTATTCGGTATACAAGGCACAGTCACAAGGATTGATCTTTGAAGATGAGTAACCGACGTGAAACCCGAAATGAAAAATCCTTTTTCCAATGATCCAAGGAAACTGAGTCAAAGAAAAAGCTCGAGGCTAATCTTTACCATATTTAATCCACTTCCTAAATTTTGTCTACAATCTCTTATTATTTTTATTTAATTCACAAATCTCCACCATACTTAAATATTATTCAACTTTCTTCTTGGCTCACCGATTGAACAAACATAAATCAGGAAGTTCTCTTAGTCCATGTGGGATTGACCCTTACTTCTCTTTTACTACGTTTGAATTCCTTTATTTTTTATTTAAGAAGAATGAATTATTTTGATGCGAAAACGACGCGTGTCAAATTGGCGCCGTTGCTGGGGACTACGGCGAAGTTACTAATTATTTTTATTTGATTTATGACCAGGAGGAATCTGGGAGAACAAGCAGATTATAACCCGGAGATCGAAGCATACGCTCGAAGACTACACGCTCAAACACTTCTGGAATAGAAGTAAAGACAGCGAAAACAACGATTAGAACGCGATTTAGAAATAGCATCTGAAGCAGAATCACATTTTGACCACGCAACCAAAGAACCAGTTCCGATGGGAAGCAACAAACAAACTATTCGACAACTGACTGTGGCCCCTGATGATAACCAGCCGATGTGCATAACATTCCCGAATGGCGAGACACCATTCGCTCTCAAGACAGGCTTAATACACCTTTTACCAACCTATCACGGTTTGCCAAGTGAAAATCCACATAAACATCTAAAGGAATTTCACATGGTCTGTTTAAGTACAAAACCACAGGGAGTCTCTGAAGATCAAATAAAACTTCGTGCCTTTCCCTTTTCTCTAGCTGATATTGCTAAGGATTGGCTATTTGATTTACCCTCCAACTCGGTTTCAACTTGGACTAGCATGGCTCGCCTATTTCTTGACAGGTTTTTCCCAATAGCTAAGGCAAGCGAGCTAAGGCGAAGCATCCTGAGTATCCGACAAAGGGATACTGAATCTTTATATGACTACTGGAGCATTTCAAAAAGCTATGCGCAAACTGTCCGCAACACGGATTGTCTGAACAAACGCTTCTCCAGTATTTTTATGAAGGATTAATACCCATGGACATGAAAATGGTAGACGCATCAAGTGGATGAGCTCTTGTTAACATGACTCCAACAGCGGCAAGAACGTTAATATCTACTATGGCCTCCAACTCGCAACGATTTCACCCTTCAAGTGAACCATCTCGACGGGTTCACGAGGTAAGTACAGTTTCACTAGAAAACAAAATTGATAAATTAGCTGATATTGTTCAATCTCTTGTTGCAGATAAAAGAATTGCAGCCAGGCTTTGCGGGATATGTACGAGTTCAGAGCATCCAACGGATTGCTGTACGATTATACAAGAAGATGACACTGCGCAAGTGAATGCCATAGGAAATTTTCCAGGACCTCCACAAAGACAATACAACCCCAACACCAACTCATATAATCTAGGTTGGAAAAATCATCCGAACTTCAATTATGCTCAAAATCAAAGGCAAAGTCAACCATATCAGTAGAGACAATCCATTCAACAACAATATCAACAACCGAAGTCATCATTGGAATCCATCGTTGAACGGTTGGCAATATCCCAAGAGAAGTTTCAAACCCGCACTGAGGCCCACCTACAAGATTTGGACAAACAAATGACCCAGTTGGCTCAAACCGTGGGGAGACTAAAGTCTCAGGGAAGACTTCCTTCTCAAACGGAGTCAAATTCGAGAGAGAATGTTAATGCTATCACCCTCCGAAGTGGAACCTTTGTCACACCTGAAGTTCCAAAAGAGAATGTCGCACGGTCTAAGAAAGAGAAGGAAAAGCCATCATCCGACGTCCAAGGTACATCTTCATCGCCACCACCACCACCTCCTCCTTCTCATGAAATCGCACCACCCTTCCCATCAAGATTGATGAGGCGTGACAAGAAAGCCGTAGAGAATGAAATCTTAGAGGTGTTCTAAAAAGTACAAGTCAACATACCTCTCCTAGAAGTAATCCGACAAGTGTCAAGGTATGCCCAATTTCTAAAGGAGCTTTGCACCACAAAGAGGAGACTAACTGGTCACGAGAAGGTAAATCTAGGAGAACATGTCTCAGCAGTATTTCAGCGGAAACTTCCACCAAAGATGGAAGACCAGGGTATGTTCGCTATACCTTGCAAAATAGGAAATATTTTAATTAAGCGTGCAATGTGCGACTTAGGAGCTTCAATTAACATTATGCCACTTTATGTTTATAAAAAGATTACTAACGAACCTTTGAAGGAAACAAGAGTAACTATCCAGTTGGCTGATCGTTCTATTATCTATCCGGAGTGAGTGCTTGAAAATGTCTTAGTGAAAGTCGATGTTTTGATTTTTCCTGCCGACTTCTATGTCATCGACATGGAAAATGATAGGATGAACACTTGCTCTAAGGTACTTTTAGGCCGACCCTTCCTAAGCACCGCGCATACAAAGATTGATGTGAGAACTGGTATATTAACAATGGAATTTGATGGTGAGGTCGTAGAATTCGACGTTTATAAAGCGATGAAATACCCAGATCAAGTTGAAAGAATTAATTATGTCGATATTATTGATCATTTAGTTGATGAACTTGTTGAAACTAATTTTTTCGATAATTTTTACAGGGATCTTAAACTTTGCCGCAGAGAGGAAGAAAGGGAGTTTGAACATATTTTATCTATCAATTTTGATTTATTTTTATCTCCCTCTAAAACTAAAATGTTACCTTCTGTTTTGCAGACGCCAGAGATAGAATTAAAACAGTTGCCGGAGCACTTGAAATATTCCTTTTTGGGAGAAAATGAAACCTTGCCGGTGATAATCTCAAACAAGTTGTCCGAAGAAGAAGAGAATGCACTAGTGAAGGTATTGTGCACGCACAAGGAAGCCATAGGATAGACTATTGCTGATATGAAGGGACTTAGTCCCTCAACTTGTATGCATAAGATTAAAACGGAAGAATGAGTGAAACCCTCTAGATAAGGACAACGCCGTTTGAACCAACCAATGATGGAGGTAGTAAAAAAAGAGATACAGAAACTCCTTGATGCAGATGTAATCTATCATATTTCCAACAGTGACTAGGTAAGTCCAATTCATGTGGTACCTAAAAAGACCGGAGTGGTAGTGGTCCAAAATTCTGAAGGAGACTTAGTTCCAACGCGTTTACAAAATGGATGGAGAGTCTGTATCGACTACAGGAAGTTAAACTCTCTCACTAGAAAAGATCATTTTCCCCTTCCCTTTATAGATCAAGTGATTGAGAAATTAGCCGGTAAAACTCATTATTGTTGCCTTGATGGTTTTTCAGGTTTTTTCCAAATTCCAGTTGCGCCAAAAGACCAAGAGAAAATAACTTTTACTTGCCCGTTCAGTACATTTGCATATCGACGGATGCCTTTTGGCCTTTGTAATGCACCGGCCACTTTCCAGAGATGTATGCTGAGTATTTTTTCTGACTGTGTGGAGAAGGGCATCGAAGTCTTCATGGATAACTTTACGGTAAACGGTAGTTCTTTTAATGAGTGTCTTAGTAATTTAACTAATGTGCTTAATAGATGCCTAGAATTTAATCTTGTTTTGAATTATGAAAAATGCCATTTTATGGTTGATAAGAGATTAATTTTGGGACATATTGTGTCATCTAATGGAATTGTCTTTGATAAGGCCAAGACCGATATTATACGCTCACTACCTTACCCTATATCTGTGAGGGAGGTTCGTTCTTTTCTTGGCCATACAAGTTTCTACCAAAGATTTATTAAAGATTTTTCAAAGTTGGCGCGACCGTTGTGTAAGCTGTTACAAAAAGATAAAGTCTTCGACTTTAATCTTGAGTGCAAAGAATCATTCGATGTACTTAAAGAAAAGTTGACAACGGCACCGATCGTCAAAGCACCAAATTGGGAATATGATTTTGAGCTTATGTGTGACGCATTCGATACGAGCGTTGGAACTGTTCTTAGACAAAGAATCGGCAAAGAACCACATGTTATCGCCTATGCTTCAAGGACTCTAGACTCGGCTCAGAGAAATTACTCGACAACAGAAAAATAATTACTTTCTATTGTCTTTGCTTTAGAAAAATTTAGATCTTATTTGCTTGGAACTAAAGTGATTGTTTTTTCTGACCATGCAACTTTGAAGTACCTTATGACCAAAAAGGAGGCAAAGCCAAGGCTTATCCGATGGATCCTGCTTTTACAATAATTTAATTTGGAAATTAAAGACAATAATGGAAGCGACAATCTCGTAGCTGATCATTTAAGTCACATTCTTATTTCTACAGCCAACCCGCCAATTAACGATAAGTTCCCGGAAAAACATTTGATGTTGGCTCAGAAAGTGGTTTCATGGTTCGCTGACATGGTAAATTACTTGGTCACAGGTAAATTACCCTTAGACTTGCCTAGATATGGAATTAATCGACTAAAGTGGGAGTCCCGATATTATATTTGGGATGATCCTTATTTATGGAAGCATTGTTCGGATCAGGTAATTAGGCGATGCGTCGCTGAGGAAGAGGTAAATTCTATCCTAGACTTTTGCCATTCTTATTCGTGTGGTGGTCACTTTGGACCAAAGCGAACTGCCTATAAAATTTTGGAATGTGGTTTCTTTTGCCCTACTATATTCCGTGACGCTTACTTATATTGTAAATCATGTGATAAGTGTCAACGTGTAGGGAATTTAAGCCGAAGGAATGAATTACCTCAAAATTCTATTCACGTTTGTGAGATTTTTTATGTGTGGGGAATCGATTACATGGGTCCCTTTACTTCTTCATTTGGAAAATTTATATCATTCTTGCAGTTGATTATGTTTCTAAATGGGTGGAAGCTAAGGCTACCCGAAATAATTATGCTAGAACCACTGTTAATTTTTTGAAAAATTCTATCTTTTCCAGGTTTGGCACACCACGAGCGATAATTAGCGATCGAGGAACCCATTTCATCAACAAGGTAATTGACGAGCTCATGAAAAAGTTCAGAGTGACTCAAAGAATTGCCACTGCTTACCATCCATAGACCAACGGACAAGCGGAAGTGTCGAACCGCGAGATTAAAGCAATTCTTGAAAAGATTGTAAAACCGAATCGTAAAGATTGGAGTCTCAAGTTGACCGACGCGTTGTGGGCGTACCGGATGGCTTATAAAGGTCCTATTGGGATGTCGCCGTATCGACTCGTTTTTGGTAAGCCATGCCATTTACCGGCTGAATTGGAGTATCGGGCCTTTTGGGCAGTTAAGCAATGTAACATGGAGATGGAAGCAATTGGGGAAGCGCGGAAGCTACACATCCAAGAACTAGAGGAAATCCAACGAAACGCTTACGACAACGCTCAAATATTTAAAGAGAAAATGAAAGAATTCCACGATCGAAGAATATCCTTTAAATCATTTACAATTAACCAAAAAGTTTTGTTGTTTAATTCAAAACTTAAACTTTTTGCAGGCAAACTTCGATCGAAATGGCTCGGCCCATTTAAGGTAACTTAATTTTTTCCTCATGGCGCAGTGGAGATAGAAGACAATTTTGGAGCTCGATTTAAAGTAAACGGGCAGAGGTTGAAGCCGTATTATGAGAACGCTCTGGTAGGATTAGCTGAGGAGATCAAATTAGAAGAACCTACGCTTTAAAAAATCGGCTCGTCAAGCTAACAACATTAAATAAGCGCTGGATGAGAGGTAACCCATTTTTAATTTATTTTGTTTTTATTTTATTTTCGCATTAAATCGTTTGTTGCTGATCGTATTTTGCATCGACTATGTACAGGTTTTGCAAGCATGGAGCACGTTAGCACCTCCCTTTAATTGGCGCACTATAGTCGGCCCCAATTTGAAAAAAAATCAGTATTAAATTTTGAATTTCCCTATCATAATCGGGCAAATTTTGACCCAATCCTTTTCTTTTTTGAAATTTCGTGGGCCCCACTTGGATAAGATATCACAATCCTTTCCAAATTCAATTTTTACATTTTCCAAACCTAATACTATTCCCATTCTTCCTCAGCCGTTTCATCAACCTATCATCCTATTCAACTTTCAACCACATTCTCTTGCTTCGTTTGTTTATTTTTCAATCGGCAATGGTGCGCACAAGAGATCAAGCCAGCCGGATCACGTCGGTAGTGGTCGTCGCCATTTCATGGTACCTCCGATGATCGACGTCTCGAGTAGCTCAGACTCGCTGCCACAGCCTATCTCCGTGCCTCAAATAGCCGTTCGCTCGCCACCCCTGAGCCGACACCAACATCGTCTGACTTTATGATGTCGACCACGGGGTTACCGGGTCTTCACGCTGTCGACCACCGCGTAGCCAGCCGGCACCTTTGTCCCCTTCCTTCCACTTTATGCATTTCGTTGCGTCCTCACAGTCGATGCCAGATGCCACCGATGTTGACCAGCCACGGCAAGACAAAACCTCAAGGAGGCCGTCACCGTCCTTTCATTCCATGCACGACGATGCTGCATTTTCTCATCCCATGCATCTGTCTCTGCCGCATCAAACACCTGAGGTAAATTCTGATTTTATCTCTGTTGTCCCTCTACTAATGTTTCATCTGGTTTTTGGCTTTACAGGCACCCTCGGAGCTAATCTTCATACGAATAGCCCATCGATGGAACAATCGAACTTTGAGCATGAATATCTTTCTGACCAGCTCGTCTCATCCTACTCGAACAACGAATGTCCAGATTCCCCACCATTCGCGGCAAGTTCAGGAAACAGTGCCGTTTCGAACGACCACACTAATCAGTAAGAGCGTTTTGAACGCTATCGACGTGGCCGCAAGTATTCGGTTCCAACCGAGGAGGTTTTACATGGCTACTTGGAGTTTATTGGCGACAACTTGGAAATATTTAATCATATTCGCCACCGTCACTTTCAAGTTTGTAAGTATATTCCTCCCCAAACTCTAGAAAGTTTGCACTTGCGCGAGTATGTCATGCAGTTCTTTGATGCGATTAGATGGACAACTTATCCAAAAATTAGATGTAACACGTATTATGAACTGATTTTTAAGTTTTATGCCATGTTTTCATTTGATAAAAAACGTGTTATTTCTGTACACTCTCCTGATGTCGTATCCTTTCGACTGCTTGGTCAGTATTTTTCAATGTCAATCACGTAATTTAATTTTTATATGGGATTCTTGATAGATGTCACGGATCCTGGGTATTTAACTGCTTTACTTGAGATTCAGCAGGATTTTGACAGTGAATTATGCTATGAAACTCTTACTGGCTTGGCGGGTTCAGTATACGATCCGCGTGCTACGAAAGGATGGGCCATTCATAATCCAGCACTCCGCTACATTCATCGCTTCCTTGCGTACAACTATTCCGGCCATAATGACACTTCTTCCTATTTAAGTAAGGTCAAACTTTTCTTTTTATGGAGTATGCAAGTCGGCATTAAGGTAAATTTAGGCTTTTGGTTTGCCTATGCCTTTGAGCGTGTTGCGCGAACTAATCGCCCACTTATTCTTGGTCCTTATATCACACACCTTACATCTCGTCTTTTCCCTCTGACATTTGATCCTTCACAGTTTACTTACGCATTTGCCATGGATGCTTTGGATGCGAGGTGCTTGGATACAATGGGTCTTCTAGCCGGTACTCCCGATGCGCCATATATTGTTCCTTTGGGCACTAGTACACCTCGTAATGAGCGTGTTTTCCTTCGGAGGCCAGTTTCTCGACCCGCACAGGACAACAATCCGCAGCCGGATATTAACGAGCGCCTGAACTCCATTGAAACCAATATTGCCGAAATCCTATCCTTCATTCGTCTGGGCACATCTCGTCGAGGACGTGGGCGTGGGCGTGGCCGACATTAATCGGGGAGTATTTTCACCCTCTCTCTCTTGCACTTTATTTTTCCATAATGGGACATTATGATTAAGTGAGGGGGTAGAATTAAAAATCAAATTGACTCTCACTTATGCTTTGCGATTGACATTGAGGTGTTTCTTGATTAGAATTGTTGAAGACTTTGGTTGCTAGTCTCTTGTTTGATTTAATTTCTTTGCATTTCTTTGTGAATTCAATCTTGTTCTTGTTGAATTTAGGATGCATGATAGCATGGCATGACTAATTTATGTAATTTTTTCTTGGTCGTTTCATGATTTTGTTGATTGAATTGGATGCATGACTTAGTTCAATAGACTTTTCGTGTGAGTTTTGAGCCTAATGAGCATATATTTTTATTCTTGCTCTTTGTTTCAATTGAGTGTGCCAAACTAATTGATTGCATTCTAGAACTTGTAACTCGATGCTTGTTGAGACTACACATTTTGATTCTGATGCTCTAATATGATAGAGGCATTAGGATTAAACCAACTTCTCTTACCAAACAAAATAGCCTACCCTTTTATTTATTTTCCACTTAGTGAACCATTTTTGAGCCTTTAATCCTTTTCTTTGTTTACCGTATCATTAAGCCAAGCCTATTTTATTTTTGTTTTGCTTTCAATTATTTTTGTCACCCTTTTTCAGGACAAGTTGAGGTTATTCCAAAGCGAAAAAGAGAAAAAAATCAGATTCGAATCAGTTCGAAAAAAAACACTGTGCAGAAAAATAAACAGTGCAGTGCAGAAAAAAACACTGTGCAGAAAAATAAATCAGTGCAGTTTGGTTCGAACAGTGCAGGAAAATACAGCGCAGAAAAATTGTAGAACCGTGCAGTGCAGTTCGAATATACAGTGCTGTTCGAACAGTGAAAAAAAAAGCAGAAAAAAGAGACAGTTCGAATGAAAAAAAAAGATTGATTTCTTCTCCTCTCTTCGAATAAATTCTTTAGAATAATTTTACTTGTCTTGACTTTTTAAACCTCATTTTCGGCCTTTTATCCTACCCGAACCTTAACCCCGTTACAACCTATTTTAAGTCCTCTTGATTTTTGCATCATTTTTATATTAAGTAGTGGAGATTAGATCTAGTTACAAGCCTATGGTAATGAATTGATTAGTTTAGGCTTGTGCGATTCTCTTACCCGAAATATTTGAGCGAAATGAGTGAACCAATGTGAGGAGCTAAGTCTTGTATTCTTTGAAATTGGTAGACGATTGAAATGCCTTGGTCGATTTACACTTAATTGATTATGCCATGGTTGATTGATCTTGAATTTCAACATTTACTTGATTTAGTTTACTTTAGAAATCTTGGAAATTCTTTGAAATTGGAGTTGGCAACTTAAGGTTTTTAGCATGATAATTGAGAAATGCTTGAGGACAAACATTGAATAAGTGAGGGGGAATTTGATTAGTGCTTGAATTATGCATTCTTCTATCTCTAATTACTCCTTGATTGGTTGTTTTAAGTTGCTAATGTGGGCATTTTTGTTCATTTTCCATGCAGGACAGTAGATTCCAGGAATGTTGCTTAAACTGCTGAAATTGTGCAATTTTTGATTTTCTCGATTCATGACTGGATTAGTGGGCATGAATCTGGGCATGAAAGTCTGACTGGGCGCCACGTCAGCAGCTTTTAGAAGATGCCACGTCAGCAGCAATGATAACTTATCAGCCGCATATCAGATAACTTATCAGCCGGATTTTAAATTCAAACTTTGGAATTATCTTTTGTAATTAATTTAAATAATTTAGGATTTATCTCTTATTCTTTAGGGTTATTTTTAGGGTTTTAGGCTGCTATAAATACCCCATTTGGGCAATCTCATATCTCATATTCTCATTCTCATTCTTAGCTTTGTTTCTACTTTTAGAGTTTTATAAAATTCTTTCTTTTCTTAGTTCTTGCTTTAAGTTTTTTTATTTATTTTTCTTTTATAATGCTAAGTATGATTTTTCCCATAATCATATTTAGCTAAGTTTTCCATAGCCAAGGGCTAAAGCAATGGCTCAATTCCAACGTGAGGATTGAAAAAGCAATTAGATAATTTCGGGTATCTCTCTTAGTTTTTCTAAACTTAATTTCAAAATCAAAATGATTTCAAGACCAAAGATTGACATTGGTCAGGATGTTGTTTTGGTTAAATGTGTGGGAGGAAAGATCGACTATTGAAGCACATTCGACTTCCTGGGAACACACTTAGCAAAATTGTTTGCTAAGAGGAAACTAAGATCGAAATTAGTTATTATTGAAACGACATAGTCCGAGTCAGCTTTACTTAAACATTTTTTATCTACAACATTGTTGTTGATTAGATCAATTTCCAAAATCGATATCAAAGATGGCACTTGGGTATTCGATATACAAGGCACAGTCACAAGGATTGATCCTTAAATACGAGTAACCGACGTGAACCCCGAAGTGAAAAATCCTTTTTCCAATGATCCAAGGAAACTAAGTCAAAGCAAAAGCCTGAGGCTAATCTTTACCATATTTAATCCACTTCCTAAATTTTGTCTACAATCTCTTATTATTTTTACTTAATTCACAAATCCCCACCATACTTAAATATTATTCAACTCTCTTCTTAGCTCACCGATTGAACAAACATAAATCAGGAAGTTCTCTTAGTCCCTGTAGGATCGACCCTTACTTCTCTTTTACTACGTTTGAATTCCTTTATTTATTATTTGAAAAGAATGAATTATTTTGACGCGAAAACGACGCGTGTCAGAAATGCATTTGTAAACTACGTTGCAGCAAGAAATAGGCCTGATGTCCCTCATATGACAAGAATTCAGCTTCTTGGGTACTAAAACCAATGTAGTAGCATTAAATGCAGGTAACAACTATGAGTTTTCAAAGAAAAAACGGATTGCCTTGACTACACTTCTCCCAGAACTACCCAAGCTTTTATGAAAAAATGATAGGTAAACTCATCAAGTCTAGAAGCCTTGTTTGAGTGCAAACTAAACATTGAAGATTTAATCTCCTCTCTAGTCACCCTACTAGAGTTGCTCCAGTTCTGCCCTCTTTTCTTTAACTTTTAGGGTTAAATTTCCATATCTACCTGCACATTATTTTCCTTAACTCTAGTTTCTATTAGGGTAAACTACACAGGCGACCACCGAACTATTTGAGAATACTTATTTTGACCATCGAACTAGGCAACCTGTCAATTAGACCATCAAATTTTTGAATTAGTCCTATTTTGACCACCACCGTTAAAAAAACTAACGGAGAGATGATATGACAGTTAACGGAAATTTGTAAAATAACGTGTTTGGCCCATGTTATTTACATATTATATCAATTTGGTCCTAATTTTAATTAAATTAATTAAAATTAATCAATCAATCATATGACTACACGTGCGAATTTACTCTAATTTTTAATTTAATTTATTTAATAATTTTTACCTAAACATGTGGTGACACGTGTCACCTGATTGGGTGAAAACTTAAGCAAATGAAAAGTGTGGAAATCGAACCTACAACCATAAGTATAAACTGCACCCACTCTACCGCTGGGCCAAGCCTTTCAATTATTCTAAATATGCTAACTTTCTCGTTTGCTTAAATTTTCACCCAATCAGGTGACACGGGTCACCACATGATTGGGTGAAAATTATTAAATAAACTAAATTAAAAATTAGAGTAAATTCACACGTGTAGTCATATGATTGGTTGATTAATTTTATTTAATTAAATTAAAATTAGGACCAAATTGATATAATAGGTAAATAACATGGACCAAATGCATTATTTTACAAATTTTCGTTAACTGCCACGTCACCCCTCCGTTAGTTTTTTAACGGCGGTGGTCAAAATAGGACTAATTTAAAAGTTTGATGGTTTGATTGACGAGTTGTCTAGTTCGGTAGTCAAAATAAGTATCCTCAAATAGTTCAGTGGTCGTCTGTGTAGTTTACCCTTTCTATTAAGGCTTAATAGTCAAAAAGGTTCCCAACATATACTCTTTTTTCCAGTTTGGTACCTAACGTTTTTTTCGGGCCACTTTGGTGCCTAACGTTTCATTCCGTTACTCAGATTGGGTTTTTCCGTCAACGGCCGTTAAAAATTTTCCATTAACCAATTATAACATGACACGTGGCCTATTTTATTTATTTATTTCCGAAATTACTTTAAAATTATATATTTCTTAAAAAAACCGCAAAGTTTTAATTTCTTTCAAACAAACCTTCAAATCATATCTCCCTCACCATCCGGCCTCCCCCACATGTCGGCAGTTCACCGTTCACCACCCAAGCATCGGGTACCTCACCGTTCAACATCCCCCACCCTCTAATCGTCAGTTAGAAGCCCAAAATAGTCTCTTTTTCTCTATTTTTGGATGTTCGTCGACAGAGCAATCAACAGTTCTTTTGTCGGTTTTCAACGACAGAATCATGGAGCTTTCAGTCGTGGAGGGTAGACGAAGGCAAGGGTGGCCGGCGGTGGTTGAATTGGTGGTGGGAGGGGAGGAATTTAGGGATTTAGGGTTTGGGGTTTTAGAAAAATTAAAGATTTTGGGGGTTTTTTATTAAATTAAAGATTTTCTATTTTTTAGAAGAAAAAAAATTAAAGAAAATACAAAAATATGCCACGTGTTGTATTTTTATTGGATAATGAAAATTTTTTAACGTCCGTCACGGAAAATCTCAATCTGAGTTACAGAATAAAACGAACGTTAGGCACCAAACTGAAAAAAAAAATATTAGTTGGATACCTTTTTGACTATTAAGCCTTCTATTAAGCACACTAAATCAATACCTAACACATCTTGACTTTTATAAATCGTGAGAAGGTAACAAGTTTGGCAGATAATATGGCTAAGTTAGTGTGGAAGATGCCTTTTGGCTATCATGTTTTTATAATCCACCTGATATGGTTTTGAATATCTTACATGATGATTGTATGGCATAAATGCCTATCTCATTCCTCATAAAATAAAAACTTATTAAGGACATGCTTTGTATGGCATGGATGCCTATCTCATTCCGCATAAAAAAAGAAGATTGATTATTTTAATGATCCCATATGATATTTCAAATTTATTATATATTTCAGGTCGAATTTAAGGTGTTATATCATTAATTTTCAATTTTATACCCGGATAAAATCTTTATTTAAATACAACAAGAAAAACTTAAATAGAAAAGATTGAAGAACCTTAATACTCAAGATTTACAAAATTTATGTTTAGCTAATGGTAATGTGAAGAAAAATTTAGAAATATTCAATCCTATAACTATATATGCCATGAGGAGCCTTTCACCAATCAATAGTGGTACTCAAACTGACAGCCATCATAGCCTGCTTGGTGTCACGGCCTTAGCCTTTAGTTCACTCGGTCGCTAAGCCGTGCGGCACTTGAAAAGGACTCTTCCCGATCAAGTCAGCCTTTTCCCTCGATTGATCTGCTCAAAATAAGCAAGCAACACATTAGTCTCGCGCCACAAAACCATTCTTCAAACCATGGTCGAAACTGTGGGGCATAGCGGATGCACACAATCGATTCGACCCTTCCCGTAGGAAAAAAAGAACGGTTTTTATTTTATTAGAAAAAAAAAAAAGAAACATCGGTTACATTAGAAAACTCACCCACACCATCGACTTGGGCGGTAGGGGCCGCCTCGATGGTGTGTAGGATACATATACCTTTACCAAGTGGATCAGCCCCAAACTCGTGATTTGTCCACCCCTACATATATATGAAAAAAACATAATAGAAATGACCCGAGTAAACATTCTATTATTTGAAACGAGGGCACTTTTTCCTAACTAAAGAAATAATTGAAAACAAAGACTCTTCTTCCTAAAACATTGATGTGCTTGAAAATGGGGCATGGTAGAAGTGACTCGGGCCAGGGGCCGGAACTCGGTTGTAACACCATGTGAGGGGATGGCCACAACATCCTCCCCACCTAACTTGTCGACGCCCTCGTTGATCGAGCTGCAAGGAACTCCTCGATTTTCTACTTGAACGTCTTTAGGTCATGATCTCTCTCCCAACTTGTCTCTTCGGCTCGAGACCTTCCCACTTGACCGGTACTCACGAACGTGCTTCTTCTTGGACACCGTAACAAACCTATCAGCAAGGATCTCCTCAACTCGACGTTCGATGGGGTTTTGTACAGATGGGGCCCCGATCACTCGTCCTCGGCTAACATCCGAGGGGCTCGCATGAAAAGGCTTCAAGTTGCTCACATGGAACACAGGTGAACTTTCATCCATGAGGGCGGCTTGATCTTGTATGAGTTATTTCCAACTTTGGCCACAATCGGACTTGGTCCTTCATACTTTCGCGTCAATCGACGATCTCTATTCCGTAAGAACCGCAATCGTTTCGCCATTAGCTTCACAAGCACTAGATCGCCAACTTTGAATCGCTGGTCCCTTCGCCACGATCCGCCCACTTCTTCATATGTTTTGCAGCTTTCACTAGATAAGCCCGAGCAATCTCTGTATTTTGGCGCCACTCCTTTGAGAAATTAAAAGCTCGGGGACACTTTCCTTTGTATGACTCTAGAGTGGTGTGTGGAAGCCTGGTCACTGACCTATCACAATTTCAAATGGGCTTTTATTAGTAGCAGAACTCTTTTGTGAATTAAAACAAAGTTGTGCCACATCCAACAAAGAAGGCCAATTTTTCTGGTTGGCCTGGATAAAATGCCTTAAGTACTCTTCTAACAACCCATTAAAGCGCTCCGTCTGCCCATCCGTCTAGGGATGATAACTTGATGACAAATTCAGTTTGGATCCCAACATCTTGAATAACTCTTTCAGAAATTTCCAAGTGAACCGACCATCCTCGCTACTAACGATATCTTGTGGGATACCCCAATACTTTACAACATGTTTAAAGACTAATCGAGCTGTCTCCTCCCCGAACAATATTTGGGGCGAGAGATAAATGTAGCATATTTTGAGAACCGATCCACCACCACAATGACAGCTCCAAGATCCTCACCCGAGGTAAGCTCACTATGAAGTCGAGTGAAATGCTCTCCCAAGGTCGTCTTGCCGGCACCGACAATGGCTCCAACAATCTGCAGTCTTTTGTCGATCCACTTTGTCTTGCTTTGGCAAATAAGGCAAGTCTTGGTATAGTCCATAATATCCCGTCGCATGTGCGCCAATAATATCCTTGTTCCAACAGGGCGAGTACGCCGCCAACCTTGGTGACCTGCCCAGGAGTGTCATGGCATTCGCGTAGTAGTTTCGTCTAAGTTCTCCTACTCTCGGGACATACATACGCGGACCTTTCGTCATTAGGATCTCATTCTCTACCCAAAAGGTCTTTGATTGGCCACTTTCCACCATCCTCAATATTGCCATCATCCGGATCCTTTCCCATATTCTCCATTATGAGTTCCCGAATGTCATTCGTCACCCTACTAGCTGACATAGGAGCAATTAATCTAAGGGTTGCGGATCGCCCCTTCGACTCAACGATCAGCTACCTGATTCTTCTTCCCGACTTTATGCTCAAAACTGAAATCAAACTCCGCTAAGCGCTCTTGCCATCTTGCTTGCCTTGCCGATAGTTTTGGTTGTGTCGGGATATGACTAGCAGTTGTGTGTTGTCTGCTTTAACAACAAACTTTGAGCCCAACAAATAATGCCTCCAAGCCCCGAGACAATGGATCACAGCTAGAAGTTCCTTTTCCCGAGTTGCATATCTCGTCTCGGCACCACTCAACTTCCGACTCTCAAAGGCCACATGGTGACCACCCCGCATGAGTACCCCCTATGGCAAAGTCGATGCATCAGTTTCAACTTCCATTGGTTTCTCAATGTCCGTAATACTAGGACTGGGTCGTTCATCACAACAGTTTTTAGTCCTCAAAAGCATCTTGACACTTTTTAGACCAGGCCCACTTCTCACCTTTCTTTAACAAATTGGTAAGTATAGCTGTCCTCCTCCGAGAGTAGCCTTCGACAAACCGTCTATAATAGTTAGCTAATCCCAAGAATGATCGAGCTCATCGACACTCTTTGAGTCGGCCATTCTTGGATTGCCTTCACTTTTTCCTCATCCATTCGAACATGTCCTCGCCCAACGAGGTGTCCTAGGAACTTAATTTGAGTTTGGGCAAAAGCACATTTCTCCTTTTGACAAATAGCTGATTATCTCGAGTCTCTCGCAACACTAACCGCAAATGGTTTTCATGATCATCACAAAGAGGAACTATATACCATTATATCATCCAAGTATATCACCACAAACTTGTCCAGAAAATCATGGAACACTCGGTTCATCAAGGTGCAAAAGGTTGCAGGCGCATTGGTTAGCCCAAATGGCATCACAAGAAACTCAAATGCCCCATATTGAGTAACACAAGTTGTCTTCGGTTCATCTCCCTCGCCACTCTACTGATAATACCCGATCAAGATCCAGCTTTGTAAAATATTTCGCGCCACTTAGCTGGTCGAACAAGTCCGCAACTAAGGGGATGGGATACTTGTTTCGGACAGTCACTTTGTTCAGGGCTCTATAGTCCACACACAATCTCAGGAACCCATCATGTTTCTTCTGGAACAACACGGGCGCCCCAAATGGTGCTTTAGACGGTCGAATAAACCCAGCTTTTAACAGTTCATCGAGTTGTTTCCTCAATTCAGCTAATTCCGAGGGGACATACGGTGACGGGCATCTCGCAGAGGTTTGGCACCGGGGACCAGTTCAATCTCATGATCCACCGTCCTTCGAGGAGGGAGCCCTTCTAGCAACTGATCTGGCATGACATCTTTATAGTCCTCCAACACTCTCAAAATCCCATTTGGTACCCCTTCAAGGGTTGACTCCCCATGTAGGATAGGTAATATGACAAAAGAAGGTTCCCCCTTCTTCACCCCTTTCTTAAATTGTATTGCTGACAAAGATCTTTCTCGCTACTTGGTAGAATGGTAATGGTACCACCCCGGGCAATCCCCTAGAAACAATAGGCAGCTCGCAGTTAGGACGGGATGGCACGGGCTTTTGTCATAAAATCCGGTCCCAACACAACATCAAAATCGTCTATAGGGGAAAACAGTGAGATCCACGCTTCCCTCCCAGGACCCAAGCTTGGCCTTCACCCTCTTAACACTTCCACAAATTTTTTGGCAGCAGTAATTAAATCTTTTATCTGTCCCACATCTCTAGTAATTATTAAACCGCATCTTTTGACTTCCTCAGGTGAGATAAAAGTATCTGTTGCTCCCGTGTCAACAAGAGCCCTAGTCGCCTTCCCATTTATCACCAAGTTCACGTACATCAAGCCCTTTCCCGGTTCTTTCTTTATGTTGTCCAATTGCGATTGTAATGCACTCAGAAAATGAATAGACCCAATCCTGGCCAAATCGGTCTCACTATTCTCTGTAGGTGGGTTAGGGAGTGTGTCCCCAGGCCGTGAAAGTTCCAAAGCACTCAATGCACCCCTATGTGGGCACTCAGCCACGCAATGAGGCCCCTTACACAAGAAGCATGCTAGGGGTAGCCTATTTGGCCCATTCCTCGGCGTAAAGCCACCATTCCCCCTATTCTGCACTGGCTCCTTGTTTGGAAGTCCTCTCCCGGCTCCCCAAGTTATCGGCATCTCCCCTCTAGCCATCTTACTCCCATTACCTGCATGGTTATTGCCCCCACTAGTTGGGGCCTTACGTTTGTTTGAGCCATCATTGTAATCGTTAAGCCGCTCGGCAGCGGCCATGGCAGCGACTACATCCTGCACCCGTTGTCTTTGAATCTTAGTTCTAGCCCATGGCTTTAGGCCCTCAAGGAAAGCAAACATCTTGTCTTTCTCCGACATGTCCTTAATATCCAGCATCAATGCCGTAAACTCTCTCACATAATCATGAATAGTCTTAGTATGGGTCAAATCCCTCAACTTCTTCTGAGCATTATACTCCACATTCTCCGGAAAGAAGGTAGCTATTAATTCTTGTTTCAACTCGTCCCAACTTTTAATGGAACACACGCCATTTGTGAACTTGGACCTCCACCACAATTTGGCATCCCCTGACAAGTACATAGAAGCCATCGAGACCTTGTCTTCTTCTATAGAGGTGCGAGTAGCCCGAAAGTATTGTTCAATATCAAATAGGAAATTTTCAAGCTCTTTGGCATCCCTGTTCCCCTCATACTGAGGCTCTGGGGACCCTATTCCTCTGGCCCCTTTCCATGGTCACCGAATTTCCCACAGCCCACTTCAATCAAATTAATTTGAGCCTTAAGCTCCTCTATCTCATACTTGAGTACTCATTGCCTCTTTTGTCTCATCGGTGAGGTGTTTCACCATGTGAGCCAACTCGATGAGAAACTTCAATTGCTCGAACTCGTTCACTGATCACCACATGAGCCCTCGGGCCGCCACCGCGGCTTCTAGCTCCTCATACCTATCGGGGTCTATGGTCCTACCCCCTTGTGCAGGCACTCTAGCGCCATGTTGCGCCGAAGTACCTGCGCCCGCTGGCACCTCAATTCTCGGGACGGCTCTTGGCCCCTGATTCTTACGCATAGTCACCATCCTTGGGTTGACTCCCACCACACTAGTTCCTGCACAGGAAGAATAATAAGCACCACAATGCCTATTAATAACTCAGCACCACTGTGCTTCAAGAGGGAGTAAGCACCACTGTGCTTTCCCACTCAAAAAAAAAAACTCGGCACCACTGTGCACAAGAAGCAAGAGAGCACCACTGTGCATCAAGAGGGAATAAGCACTACTGTACTTTCCCAATAAAAACTAGGCACCGCTGTGCACTAGCAACAAGGAAGCACCGCTGTGCTTGAATAAAAAAAATTGAGCACCACTGTGCCACAATTAAAAAGCACCTCTGTGCTATTGATTACGCACCTTTGTGCTTTTCACCGCAATGAATAGGCAACACCAGCCAAAATTGAGTGCAACAACCTTGCTCTGATACCACGTGTCACGGCCTTAGCCTTTAGTTCACTCGGTCGCTAAGCCGTACGGCACTTGAAAAGGACTCTTCCCGATCAAGTCAGCCTTTTCCCTCGATTGATCTGCTCAAAATAAGCAAGCAACACATTAGTCTCGCGCCAAAAAACCATTCTTCAAACCATGGTTAAATGTGGGGGCATAGCGGATGCACACATCGACCCCGACTTCCCCCAGAGAAAAAAAAGAACGGTTTTTATTTTATTAGAAAAAAAAAGAAACATCGGTTACATTAGAAAACTCACCCACACCATCGACTTGGGCGGTAGGGGCCGCCTCGATGGTGTGTAAGATACATACCTTTACCAGTGGATCAGCCCAAACTCTGCCGCATTTGTCCACCCCTACATATATGCGAAAAAAAAACATAATAGAAATGACCCGAGTAAATATTCTATTGTTTGAAACGAGGACACTTTTTCCTAACTAAAGAAATAATTGAAAACAAAGACTCTTCTTCCTAAAACATTGATGTGCTTGAAAATGGGGCATGGTAGAAGTGACTCGGTTGTGGCCCCGGAACTCGGTTGTAACACCATGTGAGGGGATGGCCACAACACTTGGCACACCAAAAAAGATTTAAGATGGGTCAGTAAAACGTTAATATTTGTTCTTTTTGTCATAAATTTACGTATATAATGTTTATAAAATTATTCGAATTTAAGATTTATTCTTTTTCATTAAAATTATTTGTTGGGTTTAATTTGAAAACAAATTTAAAAGAATATATATATATATATATATATATATATATATAACACATTGTATTCCAAAGCTTGGGCTTTACATTTTTAGGGTCAGATTTCAAGTTGACAAATTTAATAACATAATAAGATATTATCAACGAAAAATAAATTTTTCATGAGTAAAATAAATCAGTGCAATGGCATGTCTCTTATATATACATTAAAAATTAATAAATAAATCATGTCATCGTTCTAATTTTACTTTCTAATAACATATACCTGTTTTTAAGATATATTTCTTTAATATGTGAGATTTAAAGAAAGAAAATTAAATTATTTAAAGAATTGGGTCAAATTTAGATTTAAAAAAAGTGTTGTCCGACCAAAACACACTAAACTCGAAATAATCTAAAACCGTAAACATATGTAATAGTGTGATTGCAAGTTTAAAACTCGAATTCGAATGGACAAACTCACTTGGATCAGCTGCGACAAGTATGGCAGTGCCTCCAAACTCACATGTACCACCATCAACCTTGGTCTTTTGCCAGTAACTATTAAAAGCATAGAAAACATGTGCAAACAAGCTATCGGGCTGAAAGCATGAGCCGCTGGGTTGAATCAAATCACAATCTGCCCCGCCCGCACAAGCATAGTTCATAGCTTCTTGAATAATCGGGTCAGGCACCGATGGCTTAGCCACGCACCACAAGGCCAAACTCGGAGCCATGTTCGGAGGAGGCAGAACCGTAGGTGGAGGGTAAACAATAGGTGGTAAAAACACTAGTGGGCTTGGATGCAACCTGAATGGAGATGGAACATAGGATGGTGGGCTTAAAACCGGCCCGAAGGGTTAGTTGGTGTCGGGGTTGGAACTGTTCCGGATGTGCTCGGTGGAGGGGGGAAATAGGGAGGATTTACAGGAGGGAGAGAATCAAAGGGTGGCAGAAAAAATGGTGAGCTTACACCATAAGGTTGAGTGTTAGAATTATTAGTTGGTTGGTCTATCACTAAACTCATAAGTTCATTCATTAGCTGCAATTTCTTTGAGTGCTTTATGGCTATTCCCATTGATTTTCTTGCATCTGCACCAAAAAGGTACTAATTCAATGTAGAAACACATTGAACTCTTTAGGTGAAAATACAAATTCGAACATTGTTTTGCAAGTGACAGTTGCAAACTCCAAACATGAACCGTAAGACGGACATGAAAGATTAAAAAAATTCTATAATGTAGCAAAATCGAGCTTACCGCAATGTATGGACAGAGTGCCTGCCATTGTTGAAAACAGAAGGAACATGCAAATCTTGCTTCTCATAACTCAGTTTTCACTTTCAGCAATGCCAAAGAGGGAACTGATAAATAGGCATATATATAAAAAGCAAGAGAAGTAGAGAGTTTTACAAGCTAACACAATGAAGGGGGACAAGTAGCTTGCTTGTCCACTAAAGACTTTATTCTTCACTTCTTTTTAGAAAAAATAAGCTCCTTAATTAAATTTAGTTTCGATTAAATCTATTAATCTTGATATAATATGATTATACGATACGAAAATGATAAAAGTTGTGACGGCTAAAACGATTTCTCTCTTGAGATTTCGAGTGTTTTCATTAGATGGTGTTTTGTAGGGCATGCAAATTGAGTATATGTGCTTGCCTTCACATCTTAAAAAATTCAACGTTAAGGTTTTTGTTTGCCCTTTTTTTCTTGCTTCCTTTCTACTCAAAGTACACACTTTCCTCCATTTTCGTCAAATCACTGGTTTTCTGTGTTGGAATATATTAGGGAAACGCTTTATAGATTCATTAACAAGAATAAATTATTCGATCCTTTTTTATTTTAGGACTAAAAATTAGTCTAAGGTTTATAATTTATGATTTTAGGTCAAGGATTTAGATTTTATTACTTAAAAGTAAATATGCACACTTGTGTGTAAAAAAAATACTTGGGGCATTTAAATTATTTATAGGCTTAATAGCAAAATAAGTGCTCAAACTATATTTGTTGTTCATTTTTTGTGTTTAAACTATTTTTCGCTCGAAATAGGTGTTTAATGTTTCTCCGTTACTACTTTAGGTGCCTGAAGTTTCATTTTGTTATCGTTTTAAGGTTGATCTATTAAAAAAATTATACCTCAATCAATGCTTGACACGCTGCAAGTTATATTTTATTTTATTTTTAAAAAAAATCCTAAAATTTTCAAAAATACCCAAAAGTAGTCCTCAAATCCCTAATTCCTCAATGCCCTAAGTTCCAAATCGTGATTTCAGCTGTTGCCGCCGTGAATCATCGATGGTGTGCCCACCACTTTCATCACCTAACCCCCAAGATCATTTACCTCGTCCTCCCATCGTCGAAAGTCGACGAACAACATGCCTAACGTCGAATGAATGTCGTCTGCGAAACGAACGGTGATCGACCGAAAGACGAACGACATGTGAGTCTTGCGACTAGAGAACGAGGCTTCGTTCCGTTGTCAGATGCTGTGATGAACAGCAACGATAGTTACCGGATTTGAGAACTTAAGGGTTTGAGGTTATTTTGTGAATTTTGAATTTTTTTAATTAAGTTAAAAGAAACAAAAAATTAAAAAGAAATTAAAACCAAAGTCATGTTTTGTTTTGATTGAATAATAAATTTTTATTAACTGTTGTTATCGATCATGCATCTAAAATTAACAAAATGAAACTTTAAATATCTATTTTGAATAAAAAAATAATTTAAACACCAAAATGCCCACGCATAGTTTGAGCACTTATTTCACTATTAAGCCTAAATTATAATTCACATTTTAGCTTCTAAGCTTGTCCATTTTTCCTATATTGATATCTAACTCTCTCTCTCTTTTTGTCTGCGTTGCTACTTGTTTTCTTTTTTTTGTAACCACGTTAAAAGGAATGATACCAAATATGAAATTATCACCCAAATATAAAATTATAAGAAATTGTAAGAAAATAAATATAATTAAAAAAATCTAGTTTGTTTTAAAATTATAAAAATATAAAAAATATATAAATTAAAACCAATACAAAAAAGAATAGCATGAAAAAGTAAACAAGTTCAAATACCAATGTGCACAAAAATTTAGGTACTAATGTAAGAAAAATAGACAAATTTAGGTAATAATGTGGATCAAAATAATGAGTAAAATTACTTGAAAGGTAAATCTAAAGGACCTAATCGTGTATTTAAACAATTTCAATCCAGTTATAGGGTAAAAATACTTTTTTTCATCATTCAACTTTGCTTGTGTTTTAAGGCGAACCAAACTTTTAGCGAACCGTTTGTAAACCGTTCGGCGGGAAGTTCGTTTATATTCATTTATTTATTACACGAACGATGTGAACAAGATTTTCAGTTCGTTTAATTAAATGAACAAACACGAACAAGAGGCTTGTTCGTTCATTTATGTTCGTGAACGTTCGGTAATTCGTTCGTTTAAATTTATTTACATATGTTCATTTATATTTATTATTTTTCATAACAAAAAGTATTATATTTAAAAAATTTAAAAACATATATTAAAAATATGAAATAAAAAGGAAAAATTAAATAAATACTCAATGTACGAGACTTAAAATTTCTTAAGAAAAAAATTAAACAATACTCAATGTTTGTTCGCGTTCGTTTGTGTTCATTTATTATTTTAACAAACGAACACAAACAATAAATTGTGTTTGTTTAGTTGTTTGTGTTTGTTCATTTGTTTAGTTAAATTAAGTAAACGAACATAAACATACCCTCATTCTTGTTCGTTCGGTTCATTTACAGGCCTATGTTTTAATCATTCATCTTTTAAAAAAATTAATTTATCACTAAACTTTTAAAATTATTTTTTAAGTCACTCCACCTTAAATTATTTAACGACATTATGACAATACATCTCTATTTTTTAATTTATGAAAATCCCAAAACAATTTTCTAGTTTTGTGAAAAACTCTAAACCTAGCTTTTTTAGATTTCCTATGATTTTTCGACATTAGCATTTTCTTTCAAATTTCAACGGTAGAATGGTGGAAAAAAAGAAAACGAGCAATATATTATGATTTCATGTTGATCGAACGATAAAGAATGTTGATTCCAAACGTTTTTCTATAGTTTAGGTTGAAGTTTATTGAACTTAAAAAAAAACTTTGAGAAAATATAATCTAATAGAACGATAAAAGACGTTGAGACAAATTCACCAAAGTCTAAGGTGATTAAAGAAACGTCGAAGAAATACACTTACAATGATAGCACGATATGGAGATGAAATTCTTGAATTTTTTAGGAATAATAATAATAATAAATTTAAAAATTAAAAATTCCACATCTCCAAAAAAAGAGTGTCCATTTAGCCCTATTGTTTTTTACTTCACAAGTGAATGATTAAAAAGTTAATTTCAAAAATTAAATGATGAAATTAAAAACTTCTTAAAATTGATTGACCAAAATAGAAAGAATGGGATAATTTATTCCTAATTTAAACTGAAAAAAAGCCGATTTATAAGGTAATTGTAGTTTTGTTTACCTCTTCAACTAGATTCAAAAGTTCACTATAAATTTATCTCCAATATTTTCTTTTTAATTTTTTCTTGAAAGCAAACATTGTCAATTTCTTTCCCAGTCGTCGCTTCTTCGTTGGGGTTTGTATCGGTATCGCCGACGATTCCCTTTTACCGACAAAAGTATCGAGAGTAAAATATCCAATTTAGCCCTCTTTCCCCCCTCTTTTATTATTGAAGAATCCCAACAAAAGTTTGGGTTTTTTTTATTTTGGGGGAGGAATAGTAATGGCGGCAGCGGCGGCGACGATGGTCAGCTCGGCTGGAGGCTTACTGGCGATGCTGAACGAGAGCAATCCTCAGCTGAAGTTACATGCTCTCTCTAATCTAGTTGGGTTCGTTGATCAGTTTTGGCCGGAGATCTCAACCAGCGTTCCAATAATGTAAGCTTGAATTTATTATTCTTTTTTGTTGTTTTCTTTTTTCTGTTCGTATGGGTTTGGGTTTTTTTTTTGTTTGATTTGGTGGGTGGAACATTGAATGGAAGAACGTGGAGAAAAATAATTTCGATGTTTTGTTTAGCTATTGTAGAGAAAAGTTAGAGTTTAGTTTGAATTCAGTTAGTTAAGTGCGTAAATTTGGGAATTTTGGTATGATTGGGTTGTTTCACTTATTGTGGAGATTTGGGAATGTTTCGAATTTTTGGTTTTCAAATTAGGTCTTAGTTGTTAAAGGGTGAAATTTAAGATTCAGCTAAATTATAGCAATTTTCTGGGTATGTGTTATTGGTTACTTCAATCAAGCTATATGTTCTGCAAAAGATTTATGATTTTCAGATTAGGAACAAGTAAAAGAAAGTAACGTGTTAGAGAAAAATATATATTATTGTGCAATATGTCTTGATTTTTTCAAAAATTTGATTGAATAAAAACAACGGCTATGGTGACTTATGAAATTTTCCTGTAAATTAAGTTATGTTTAATGTATCTTTTTTGAGCTGGGGAGGAACTAGGAAGGGAGAGAAGGGTGGGATATGTTTAGGTTTGCCTTCCTTCATCTGTCTTGCACAAATCTAAGTTTATTCATCGGTCTTGCACAAATCGGATGCGAGTACTGATATTATGCTTTTGTTTTTCAGAGAAAGCCTTTATGAAGATGAGGAATTTGGCCAGCATCAGAGACAACTTGCTGCGCTCCTTGTCTCGAAGGTCCTATCTTGTCCCTCTAAGTTTGTATGTATATGCTTGTGCATGTTAATGCAGTGTTGTTGAGGCATGCACCTAGGTGTTGCACCTCAGTTACTAGGTGCTTTTTATTGTTAAGGCCAATGCATGCAAAAAAAGTTAGCTTGATTGAAGTTCTCTTTAATTTATCTATAATATTTAATGTTTTCATCGACTACCTTTACTAGTATTGAAGGGAATAATATCAAATTATCAACTTCAGCTTTGACAATAGACATGGGATCAATGTCCAGTACCGACCTGTACTGGATTTACCAGTTTGTATTGGTCAATACTAGTCAGCATCTTATACGTACTTGGTATAAGATTTTGGTTTTTATTTTAAAAATTCACTTATTTTGTACATTTACTGACCATACCTATCTATTCAGACTCGTGTCGAAGCAATAATGTCGTTTGATTTGCGGAACATTTTATTTTATTTTGTTGACTTTTAGTTATTTGGATTATTTTGTTCTTTCCACCAGGTCTTTTATTACTTGGGGGAACTCAATGATTCGTTGTCTTATGCTCTTGGAGCTGGCCCCCTTTTTGATGTTTCTGAGGATTCTGACTATGTTCATACTCTCCTTGGTAAGAACTTTGTTTAGTTTCATACATCTTGTGATCTTAATAACATTTTAATTAATTGAAATCCACTATTATGTTGATTATGATTTTATTTTGTTAAAAAGCCTAGTTTTCGCTGCAATTTTCTTATATTTCATCAGTGAAAAACTTACAAATAAATACACAAACCTAGGGCCTATCTTAGGTAACTTCTAAACTAGGTAAGAAACTAATTCTAGTAATAGAATACAGACCCTTAGAGTAAGGGATCCTAATAAAATATTTACAAATCTTTTAATTAAGGAAACAGATCTCTAACACTCCCCCTCAAGCTGGGGCATGGATGTCTTCCATCCTCAGCTTGCCTGTTAACTTCTGAAAGTCTTTACCAGGTAGTCCCTTGGTAAGTATGTCTGCAACTTGATTTCTAGTGGTTACATAGGGAGTACAGATTAAACAACTGTCAAGTTTCTCTTTTATGAAATGTCTATCCACTTCAACATGTTTTGTTCTGTCATGTTGAAATGGATTATGAGCAATGTTGATTGCAGACTTGTTATCACAGTATAACTTCATTGGTCCATCCCATTTCACCTTTAAGTCTTCTAAAATAATTTTCAGCCATAATAACTCACAAATTCCCAATGCCGTGGCTCGAAATTCAGCTTCTGCACTGGATCTAGCCACCACATTCTGTTTTTTACTTCTCCAAGTAACTAAGTTTCCTCCAAAAAAGGTGCAGTAGCCTGAGGTTGATCTTCTATCAACTATTGATCATGCATAGTTTGCATCTGTGTATGCTTCCAGAGTCAATTTCTCCCCTCTTTTAAACATAATTTCTTTGCCTGGTGTGCCCTTCAAGTACTGCTAGATTTGAACTACAACCCTTAGGTGTGATTCCTTAGGGTTGTGCATGAATTGACTCTCAACCCCAACAACATATGCTATGTCTGGTCTGGTGTGTGACAAATAGATGAGTCTTACCACCAGTCTCTGAAATGAATTTCTGTCAACTGCCATATCATCCTCCTTTGAGTCTCCAAGCTTGTGATTGATTTCTATGGGTGTTGCTGCTGGTTTACATCCCAGTTTTCCAGTTTCCTTCAACAAGTGCAAAGTATACTTCTGTTGAGATATAAAAATCCCTTGCTGTAAGTGTGCCACCTCAATACCAAGGAAGTATTTTATTCTTCCAAGTTCTTTCACTTCAAACTCTTTTACAAGGCACTTCTTCAAGTTATCAATTCCTTCTGAATCATTACCTCTAACAATTATATCATCTACATACACCAACAGTATAGTTACTCCCCCTGAAGAAGAGTGTTTCACAAACAGAGTATGATCACCTTGGCTCTGTTTGAAGCCTTGTCCCAGCATTACCTTAGTAAATCTCCCAAACCAAGCTCTTGGGGACTGTTTTAGTCCATATAGAGCTTTCCTCAATCTGCAAACATTTTGTCCAGTAGTCGAAGCAAATCCAGGTGGAATATCCATGTACACTTCCTCTTCAAGGTCTCCATGTAAAAAAAGCATTTTTGATGTCAAACTGCTGCAAATTCCATCCCTGGATAGCTGATAAAGAAAGTAAGACCCTCACTGTGTTCATCTTTGCAACAAGGGCAAATGTTTCAAGATAGTCAATCCCATAGGTTTGAGAGTACCCCTTTGCCACCAATCTTGCTTTGTACCTTTTCAAATAGCCATCTGACTTGTATTTTACAGTAAAGACCCACCTGCATCCCACTGTTTTCTTCCCTTCTGGCAGCTTTACTAAATCCCAAGTATTGTTTTTTTCTAGTGCCTCCATTTCTTTTTCATAGCCTTTTTCCAGTTCTCATTTTCTAATGCCTCTAATGCTGTTTTAGGAATAGTGATATCATTCAGGCTAGTAAGGAATGCTCTGTGACTGGGTGAAAGGTTTTTGTAGGTCATAAACAAATAGGAGGGATGTTTAGTGGTGCAGGTTCTTTTTCCTTTTCTAATGGCAATGGGAAATTCAAAATCAAAAGCAGTGTCATTATGTTCAGAAGCAGATATAACATTTTCATTATCATTATGTTCAGAAGAAGTTTCAGAATGCACCTCAAGCTGTATAGGAATAGGAATAGGAGTAGGAGTAGGAGTAGGAGCAGGAGAAGGGAATGATTGAATCTGCATATGTGCCTTCCTCCTCGAATAGGTCCTTAGGGGACTAGTGTCTTGAACATTGGGCTGTGATATGTTAATGTTTGGTTGAGGAGTTTGAGGAGAAGATGGAGTAGGAATAGGAGAAGATGGCTGACCATAATGTAGTTCTGCAATAGGAGTAATAAGAGGCTGATCAAGAAGGGGCTGAAGTAAAAAAAGATCTGCTTCCTTATCTTCCCTAAAAGATATCTCCCCCTGAAGATAAGGAACAGTAAAATAACTCTCCTTTTCAACAAAAGTAACATCAGCAGAAATATAAAATTTTCTGGTAGGTGGGTGATAGCACTTGTAGCCTTTTTGAGAAGAGGAATAGGCAATGAATATGCATTTCAAAGCCCTTGGGTCAAGTTTACCTCAGTTTTGAGAGTAGATGTGAACAAACGCAACACACCCAAATGCTCTTGGTTGTAGATGAAGAGATGGACTGAAGTTGGGAAAGAATTTGACAAGGGTTTGAAGAGGACTTTGGGATGAAAGGATTTTAGAGGGTATTCTGTTTATCAGAGAAGTAGCAGTCAATGCAGCTTCCCCCCAATATTTTTTGGGGACATTGTTTTGAAACAAAAGGGCTCTAGTTATAGCAAGGAGGTGTCCATTCTTTCTTTCTGCTACCCCATTATGTTGGGGAGTATTTACACAAGATGACTCATGTATAATACCTTTGTTTAAGAAATAAGGGGATAAGAATTGATTAAAGTAATCCCTGGCATTGTCAGATCTGACTTTCTTAATTTCAGCCCCAAACTGAGTCTTAATCATGGTGTAGAAAGTTTTAAAGGTAGAGGCAACATCGGACTTTTGTTTCAGAAGATAAATCCAAGTAACTCTGCTGCAATCATCTATAAAAGATACAAACCATCTAGCCCCAGTTATGTTAGGAATGGTAGAAAGCCCCCAAACATCACTGTGAATAAGATTGAAGGGATGGTTGGTTCTTTTATTACTTGCTGGAAAAGAGGAACATATATGTTTTGCAAGTTCACAAACTTCACAATGAAATTCATCAATATTTATGGTTTTACATAAAGAAGGAAACATAGTTTTTAAAACTCTAAAAGGTGGGTGACCAAGGCGAAAATGATGTAGCCATATATGGTCTTTATTGGCTGTAGAATTGGATAAAAAAGACAAAGGTTGAGTATTCAAAACACTAGCTGGTCCACCAAGGACCTCAAGGTAGTATAGGCCTTTTATTTCCCTAGCACGCCCAATCATCCTCTTCGTTTCTTGCTCCTGAAAAATACATTGTGTTGGATAAAATAGAACACTGCAATTAGTATCTTTAACAAGCTTTGGTATATAGATAAGGCTAGTAAACAGCTTTGGCACATGTAGAACATTTTTAAGTAGAAGAGTTTTACTAATGGCAATATCTCCTTGGCCAGCAACTGTTACCATAGTACCATCTGCAACTGTAATTTTCTTGTTGCTAGGACAGGGTGTATAGGTGATGAAATTTAGAGAAGAATTGGTCATATGATCAGTGGCTCTTGAGTCTATTACCCAGGAGTTTTGGGTAGGTATGTGGGTGGATGCTTTCAAGGCATTAGAATTCTGAGAAGAGGAAGAGGATATACCTGAGAAGACCAGATTGCGTGTACCTGTGAAAGATGGTTTCTCTAAAGATTCCAGAAGATTTTTCAACTTTTCTACTTCTTCTCGGTTGAACTCAACAGATTGTTCATCCGACTCTTTAGCCACTTGTCTGGTTGCAAAAGCTTTGTTCTGTCCCCTTGCTGAGCCTTCTCTTTCTGTGAAATTTCTATTTGTTGACTGAGGCTTCCCATGTAGCCTCCAACATTTCTCTTTGGTGTGACGAGGCTTTTTGCAGTAAGTACACCATAAGGAGTCCTTGTTCACTGTCCTTGTTATTTCTGGTCTGTCTTCAATATTTTCCAGACGTGTTGACCCCTCAGAGACAGTTCTGGTAACCAAGGCTGAGCTCTCTACTTGAATGTTTTCAACCACCATCACTCCTCTTCTTCCTTCTTCAGCTCGAATGGTAGCAATAGCCTCATTTAATGAGGGCAGATCTTCCTTCCCCAAAATCTGGACTCTTACTGCATCAAATTCTATATTTAGTCCAGCAAGAAAATCATAAATTCTATCTTTTTCGACAAACCTCTTTAGAGTTGTTGCATCCTCACTGCATTTCATCTTAATGCATTGGTAGTGATCCATTTCCTGCCAGAGATTCTGCAGCAGGTTAGAATATTCTGTAATGGATTTGCTTCCTTGTTTGGTGGCCGAAATCTTGCTCTTGATTTCATAAATCTGGGCAGCATCTCTAACTTTTGAATAGGTTTGTTTTACAGCCTCCCATATCTCCTTTGTTGTACTGAGGAACATGCAAGTGTCACTAATTTCGGGCACCATTGAATTCCACAACCAAGTCATGACTAACGAATCTTGTTCATCCCAAGCCTCAAATCTGGGATCTTCTTCCTTAGGGCCAGTTCCAAGAAGATGACTGAGTTTACCCCTTCCTTTGAGGAATGTTCGAACCAATTGAGACCACTTAAGGTAATTTTTACCATTCAATCTGTAGGAGGCTTGTATGTTTTGTAAGTCACTCGTCGAATTGGAGTGACTTCCCTCACTCATTGTGCCTTCTTGAGCAGTTTTTGTACTGCTGAAATCATCCTTATCACCCATACTCTCAAGGAATAAAGGGAATCAAAAAATGTTCAACAAGAACATTGGGACCTAAAAAACGAGAGGCTCTGATACCATGTTAAAAAGCCTAGTTTTCTCTGTAATTTTCTTATATTTCATCAGTGAAAAACTTACAAATAAATACACAAACCTAGGGCCTATCTTAGGTAACTTCTAAACTATGTAAGAAACTAATTCTAGTAATAGAATACAGACCCTTAGAGTAAGGGATCCTAATAAAATATTTACAAATCTTTTAATTAAGGAAACAGATCTCTGACATATTTTGCTGCACATAGGCTTAAGGAAAGCCTCAATTTTTGCTTGTAGATTATATTATATTTCTTTTGTTTTGAACTTGATATTCCAAGCAGTTGACTGGTTATGCTCTTAATTTCAGCCAAGGCAATAGATGAGTATGTCAGCTTTCGGTCGAAGGCAGCTGAATCAAGTGATGAAGCAGCAAAGGTTGATACTAGGTTGGAGGAGATTGTGGAGAGAATGCTGGATAAGTATGTAGAGCTTGTTTTCTTACCTGATTGAGTGTTTTGAAGTTAGTCTAGTAGCTATCTTATTGTCGTTGTTTTGTTTAGGTGTATTATGGATAGAAAATACCAACAAGCGATGGGAATTGCAATTGAGTGCCGGAGACTGGATAAACTTGAGGAAGCAATAACAAGAAGTGAAAATGTTCATGCTTCCTTAGCATATTGCACTAATGTCTCTCATTCTTTTATATATCGCCGAGAATTTCGTCGTGAGGTAAGGGGGTTATTTTTGTAGTCCATAAAAGTCATGAAATGTCATTGCTACTATTTTTTAAAGGAGTATTTGTATTCCTTTATTAGTTGCTCTCTTTTTTTGGAAATTTTGATGCAACCTAGCAAATTCCTGCAAGATCTGTAATGCTCGTAATTCTTTGGTTCTTTCAGGCGCTTCGATTTCTCGTTAAAGTGTACCAACAACTGCCTTCTCCTGATTATTTGAGCACTTCCCAGTGCCTAATGTTCTTGGATGAACCTGAAGGTGTCGCGAACATATTGGAGAAACTTCTCCGTTCTGAAAATAAGGAGGATGCTCTTTTGGCTTTCCAGATTGCATTTGATCTTGTGGAGAATGAGCAGCAGGCTTTTCTCTTAAACGTAAGAGATCGTCTATCTGCTCCCAAATCTCTACCTTCAGAACCGGTACAGACTGGATCCACCGACCCTGCTGCTGCTGAAAATGAAAATTCTACTGCTCCAGAGGATGTTCAGATGACAGATGGATCTTCTGCTATTACTACAACTGTGCATGAGGCAGATCCTAAAGAAGTTATGTATGCTGAGAGGCTGACAAAAATCAAAGGAATTTTGTCTGGGGAGACCTCAATTCAGTTGACTCTACAATTCTTGTACAGTCATAACAAGTGAGGCATCAAGTTCTTTTGTATTATCCTTTGGTGGAACTAAATTCTTATTGTATTTTGTTCCCCTGAAAACTGTTAACTGATTGTGATTTGTCTTAGATCGGATCTATTAATTTTGAAGACAATAAAGCAGTCTGTTGAAATGAGGAATAGTGTTTGCCACAGCGCTACAATCCATGCTAATGCGATAATGCATGCTGGGACAACTGTGGATACTTTCTTGAGGGACAATCTGGTAAAAGTTTTTTCTTGCTGTACCTTTGTTCACTCTTTAGGCTGATCTCCGTATTGTGTCTGCTTACGGTTTTTACGGTTATCCTTAGGACTGGCTGAGTAGAGCTACGAATTGGGCTAAATTCAGTGCAACAGCTGGGCTTGGTGTTATTCACAGAGGACATCTGCTGCAGGGGAGGTCTCTAATGGCTCCATATCTGCCACAGGATGGGACTGGAGGTGGTGGCAGTCCATATTCCGAAGGTGGGGCACTATATGCTTTGGGTCTTATTCATGCCAACCACGGTGAGGGCATTAAGCAATTCCTTCGTGATAGCCTACGCAGCACTAATGTTGAGGTATATGATTTTCTTGGCCTATGACACATTATCATCAATTTGTTTTTTTCCTACCTCTGCCATTTGGGGGAGTTGAACTTGTCCAATTGGTGGAGAAAATAGCATTACCCTGGAGTACATGTGAAATAAAGCATTGGATAAATAATATGTAGGTTATCCAACATGGTGCATGCTTAGGACTTGGTTTGGCAGCTCTAGGAACTGCTGATGAAGAAATCTATGAAGACATCAGAAGTGTTCTTTATACTGACAGTGCCGTTGCTGGTGAAGCTGCTGGCATCAGTATAGGTTTGCTTATGGTTGGAACTGCTAGCGAGAAGGCAAGTGAGATGCTTGCTTATGCACATGAGACACAACATGAAAAAATTATCAGGTAAAGTTAGGATTTTTAATCTTTATGTTGAACTGGGTTTATCCCGTTAGTGCTCTTACTCTCTTCGTTGTTTCTATATGGTTTCAGGGGTTTAGCATTAGGGATAGCTCTTACAGTTTATGGAAGGGAAGAAGAAGCAGATACATTAATAGAGCAGATGACTCGGGATCAAGATCCTATAATACGATATGGTGGTATGTATGCCATAGCATTGGCCTATAGGGGAACAGCAAACAATAAGGCTATTCGCCAGCTGCTGCATTCTGCTGTATCAGATGTGAGTGATGATGTTAGGAGAACTGCTGTTTTGGCACTGGGGTTTGTCCTCTACTCGGAGCCAGAGCAGGTAGGTGTCGTCTTTACTCAGCTGTGTGTGATTGATGTTTGTTGCATCTTTTTCCGTGTTTTTCTAATTGTATTGCACCTTTGGGTCAGTCATTAGGCTATGAATTTCTGAGAATCTCACTTTTTTGTCTGATCAAAACTGCAGACTCCTCGAATCGTCTCTTTACTGTCTGAGTCTTACAACCCCCATGTTCGATATGGTGCGGCACTTGCAGTGGGTATTTCATGTGCTGGCACTGGCTTGAGTGAGGCCATAACGTTGCTAGAACCCTTGACATTAGATGTTGTTGATTTTGTTCGTCAAGGTGCTCTCATTGCGATGGCTATGGTCATGATCCAGATCAATGAAGCCAGTGATTCCCGTGTCGGGACATTCAGGTATATGCTATTACTGTGTGTTGTCTTATCATTTCTTTTCTCCGACATGTAGCAATTCTAAATATGTATTGCTTTATATCCCTTTTATCAAGGCGTCAACTAGAAAAAATAATACTCGATAAGCATGAAGACACAATGAGCAAGATGGGAGCAATCTTGGCCTCTGGGATCCTTGATGCTGGTGGAAGAAATGTAACCATAAGATTGCTTTCGAAGACGAAGCATGACAAAGTTACAGCGGTTGTTGGTCTTGCCGTTTTTAGCCAATTTTGGTATTGGTATCCGCTCATTTATTTTGTTAGTTTGTCATTCTCACCCACAGCTTTTATTGGGCTGAACTACGACCTGAAAGTTCCAAAGTTTGAGTTCTTATCACATGCAAAACCTTCACTTTTCGAGTATCCAAAACCAACTACTGTGCCCACCACTACGTCAGCCGTCAAACTTCCGACTGCTGTCCTGTCCACTTCAGTAAAGGCTAAAGCTAGGGCTAAGAAAGAGGCTGAACAAAAGGCGAATGCCGAGAAATCATCTGGGGCAGAGCTCTCACCTTCTGCTCCAGTTGCTGGAAAAGGGAAACCAACCAGCGAGAAGGATGGGGAACCTATGCAGGTAAGATTCGTCTAAAATTTAAATCCGTCTTTTGTTAATTATATTAATTATACTTGAAATGGAATTGTTGTCGAATGTTTCTGGCTCATGTTTTGGTTGATCCTTTCTATTGGATAGGTTGATAATCCTCCAGAGAAGAAAGCTGAGATGGAGCCATCGTTTGAGATTTTAACCAACCCAGCTAGAGTGGTTCCTGCACAGGAGAAGGTCATCAAGTTTCTAGAAGACAGCCGATATGTGCCCGTGAAGTTGGCACCATCCGGGTTCGCCCTCCTTAGAGACCTACGCCCTAATGAACCAGAGGCACTCTCCCTAACAGATGCACCTGCATCCGCAGCATCTCCCGCAGGTGGATCAGCAGCAGGTCAACAGAGTTCCTCATCAGCTATGGCCGTCGATGATGAGCCTCAGCCTCCCCAGCCTTTCGAGTTCACATCTTGATTCTGCTTGGATCCGGGCCAACCATAGCTTTTAGAGATCTTTCCTATTTTATCCTTTTGCTCATGACTCTGCATTTTTAATAGATGCGGTTCCCATTGTTTACTCTTTGGATAATTTAATTGGATTGTCTTATTCTCTCTTTCTCCATGACCCCATTATCAGCTCAATTCATTTTCCAGGAAGAGATGGATACTTCACAATTAGGTCAATGTCTTGTTATAATTAGTATGCATGTGATGTCATGTATGCTTATGCATGTTATGGTATTACATTATATGTTAGTTTCATGTTTTTTATGGTAGATTTTCTTTATATCATTCTTCTGCAAATGAGAACATCATCTTTAGACCACAACGATCATCGCCGACATTGTCAAGTTCAGCAACATATGTCTTCATCAGGGTTCTGCAATACTCCGAGCACTTGTTTCGTCGGAGAAGATGATGATCAAAGCAAGAACTCAACACCCAGAGCTAAGAACAAGAGGAAAAGGTCAAGAACTACGAAAACAAGTGAAGAAAGAGCTAAGAACAAGAGGAAAAGGTCAAGAACTACGAAAACAAGTGAAGAAATCGAGAGCCGACGGATTATTCACATAGCTGTTGAAAGGAACCGAAGGAAGCAAATGGCTGAGCATCTTCGGGTTTTGAGAACCCTCATGCCTGCCTCATACGTTCAAAGGGTATATGTCAATGTTCAGGATTCTTTCTTTGTTAAGCTAATCAGGTTCGGGTTCTTCGTTTTGCAGGGAGACCAAGCCTCGATCGTTGGCAGAGCCATAGAGTTTGTGAGTGAATTAGAACAACTTCTCGAGGGCCTGGAATCCCAGAAAGCAAGAAGATTGTATGGAGAAGCTTCGTTGCAGCCGTCAATGGATCAACGACAACAACAACCTCTATCTCCTCCCATGTCTCTCTCGAAAGATCGAATCGAGTTCATCGAGTACGACAGTGATACCAACGGAGCGCTCTATGATCAAACAGCTGAAAACAAATCTAATTTGGCAGATGTACAAGTCAAGTTTTTAGGGTCTGATGCAATGATTAACATCCTGTCCAAGACAAGACCAGGCCAACTGGTTAGAACCATAGCAGCTCTTGAAGGCTTGAATCTGAATCTCCTTCGGACCAACATCACCACCATTGAACAAACAGTACTTTATTCCTTTAATGTCAAGGTATATATATACACTATATATGATGTATCTATAACCTTGCTTTTCTTGGTTTAATTCTGTTCATAATCATTACTTTCATCACTGTAAATGCAGGTTGAGAGTGAATCTAGGCTCAGTGCAAAAGATATTGCCAGCTCCGTTCAACAAGTGTTCAGTTTCGATGACTCCAACAGCAGTATTTAGTGTTGTGAATTGTAATGAAATTGAGGTTGATGTTCTGTCTTGTCAATGATACACACTCATTTATGATTGTTTGTATGCGTATGATTAATGAGTGGGAAAGTCAAAGAGGTGTCCGTAACTTTGTTGGATGCCAGTGGGTTGACCCTGTCAGAGAAATCAAAGATTTTGTAGTATTAGGCTACACTCTTGTGATGTTACCATCCTATCAAAGATTTTTTTTTAATATGTTCCATATCATGTCTTTTTTGTGTATTATATTAATAACAATATTAATTGAGTTAAATTTAATTTTGTCAAGCGAAAGATTTTGTAGCATCAGGCTATACTATTATTATTGAACTTTTAAGACAGTTTTATTTTATTTATTAAACAATGATATTATATTTTTTTGTGTGTTATATTAAAAATAATATTAATTGAACTAAACTTAATTGTGCGAACTGAAAAATTTTGTAGTATTAAGCTATACTGATAATGATTGTCACTAAACTTTTAAGGCAGTTTCATGTTATTCATTAAACTATTAAAATTTACATTACAATCACTAAATTTTTAATTCATTTTTATTACGGTCACTATTGTTAAAGATTTTTGACGTGAAATGTTATAATTTTATTCCCCAAACAAATTATAGGGTTCCAAAATGACATTCACTGCTAAAGTCGATTTTTGACAAACAGAAACCTCTCATTTGACTAGAAGATTAACATAATTTGATTTCAAGTTGATATGAGGATTAACAATGACAGATCAAAAAATTGTAGACTTTAAACTCTAGATTATAACTAAAAACTAAATATTTTTATCTCGAATTGTCAACCGTCGAATCAACTTGAAACTGAATTATGTTAATTCTCTAGCCAAACGAATCTTACCACCATTGGGATTAATTTGCGATCGATTTGACCATTAAAATTTTAATCTTTTTTGGCGGCTTCAAATTTAGAACCTTAGGGTTTTACCTGAAGAAAAAGACTCTAACATATCATGTTATTACTTTTTAACAGCAACCAACGATAATGTTCGTAATACAAATTGTAAAAGTTTGGTGATTAAAGAAAATCATTTTAAAAATTTAGTGACTACCAATGTAATTTATCTTGTTTTAAATTTAGATATATTTTTTGAATATAGGTGATTACAATGTAGTATATGTTCATATATATTCTTAACCCTTTGACAATACACACACATCTTACAAACAAAACACTTGAACCTGAGTCTTATAGGATGAACAACATCCGCTTTTCTACTATGACTACTTGTTAAATTTCGAATATATGTTAAATTTCCGACTCATATAAAATAAGACAACATAAACAATCATTCGGCCAATCGATGATTTTCGAATTTTGATCACTTTAATTTAGATTAAGAGTTGAATCATATTGCTGGAGTGTCGGCATGACGGTACGAGTTCATATAGAAAGTTTGAGCAGGCAGCATGTGGGGAGTTGCTCAATAAATTTGTAGGTGTCCTGTGAAATGAGAAGCCAAACAAGACAAACTTCTACAACATAGTTTTTCAGTTTGATCTTTGGTTCTCACATGCTCGCCATTTCGTCCCCAATAACTTATGCATATGCTATAATAATCCGATAAATGAAATTGTTTGTGAACGTAAACAAATCGAATATATCTTTGTTTAAACTCATTGTTTATTTAATAAATAAATATATTTTTTCGATTTCATTCGACGTGAAAAATCTCGACTCATCTCGACTTTACTTGCAGAAATTTCAAATAAATTTAAGTTATAAAATATAAATTTGAATGACTCAAAATTTTTAGTAATTAGTAGATTGGTTTTCAAGTACGAGTCGAGTTCGTGAATTGTGTATGGTATATATACCACGTATGAAGAAATATATATCCGTACTGTATATAGCTATAAAATTTCGTTTAAATTGGAACTAATTAGTACTATAACATTATAAATGTTCACACTTAAATTGAAACAGAAATTCGAATAACTCGATTCGAATTAATTTCAATTTCATAAACTCGACTTGAAATTTTTTTAATTAAAAATTTTTAGACTTAAGACTCAAGTAAAGTGAGAGAATAAATATATTTGAAGGGCTCAATTGTTAATTAAAATTTTTAAATATAAATTTGCACTAGGCTTCACCTATTTATTTAGACCCAAGAAGCCCAATAATCCCCCAACCAAAGCCCACAAAAAAAGAAAAGAAAAACATAGCAACTATAAAACCTAACAAACCTTAGCTAACCATCTTCCTCATTTCCCACTAAAAGGAGCAGGAGGAGCGGCGGCGGCGGGCCTAATCTAAAGCCATCTAACAGAGGAAAAAGGAAAAGAAAAGATGGTTTCAGGGTCAGGTATCTGCACCAAAAGGGTTGTGGTGGATGCAAGGCATCACATGCTGGGAAGGTTGGCTTCCATATTAGCTAAGGAGCTGTTGAATGGCCAAAAAGTAGCGGTGGTTCGGTGCGAGGAGATTTGCATGTCGGGCAGACTAGTCAGGCAGAAAATGAAGTACATGAGGTTTCTGAGGAAGCGTATGAACACCAAGCCTTCTCATGGTCCCATCCACTTTCGTGCTCCTGCTAAGATTCTATGGCGCACCATTCGTGGGTATGTGCTTTTTTAGTGAAAGAATGGAGATTTCTTGGTTTTTGGTTGTTGTTTTAAGTTCTATGATTTGGGTATTGGAGCAATCTATGTGTTCTTTTATGTTTGGCATCAAAACTGGTAATTCGTTGGAGTTTGCTATAGATATTTGGATAGAAATCTGTGTTTCTTATTGTTGGTTATTGTGAAAATGGGAAAGAATTGAAACAGAATAATGTGAGTGTGCTTGAGTTGAGGTTATTATTGGTGAATTCAGAGAAAACTATTTCTTGTGATTGAAATGCAATGCATTTGGATTTGCGATACGTGAAGTGTATAAATTGCATTTTGATTTTTCTTGTGGTAATTGATGTTTGATTTGATTGCAGGATGATTCCTCACAAGACTAAGCGCGGAGCGGCAGCTCTTGCTCGCTTGAAGGCTTACGAGGGGATTCCAGCGCCTTATGATAAGACGAAGAGAATGGTCATTCCTGATGCTCTCAAGTGAGTGTTTTTTCACAGTAGTTGATATCTTTCGTGAAATTTAGAATTTGATTTACTTACTTTCTTCAGATGCTAGTTATTGATGTTTGATGTCGTTATCGTTCTTCTTCGCCTTTTGAAATTAGGGTTTTGATGCTTCAGAAAGGACACAAGTACTGCTTATTGGGCAAGCTCTCATCTGAGGTGGGATGGAACCACTATGACACTATCAAGGTGAAGATTGGTTATCCTGCTGAAAAAATTAAATACAGCCCATGTTTCGAACATTTTATATAAATTTCTGATAAATGTAAAAGCTTTTCTCTAATATGTGTGAATCCCTTGAATGTCAATGTTGGCTTGTTGTTGTTTAAAGTTCATCAGTAATTCGGTCGTTCCGTTTATGATGTGCCTAAAAGCTCATCTCTGAAGCACTTTAATCTGTTGGTTAACTTAAATTGTGTATATCTCCAAGAAAGTTATCATAGAGAAGAAGTTTTACATGGAAGCCGAGAAACATACCCTAAGATGCTTGGGATATCTCGTATGAATGTTCGACAATGCTTGAACGTGGTTGAAGGGGCGTTGTTGAACATTTTTCTAAGATTTGTTTCCCCTAATATGCTATTCTTTCATCGAGTTTTATGTGCTTGGATAAAGTAGTCTTAATTTCTGTGGGATTTTTGAATACTTTTTCATCATCTTACTATTTATGAAATTCTGTTGAACTTTGTGCTGCCTTATTTCCAGGAGCTCGAGAGGAAGAGAAAGGAAAGATCACAAGTGGCATACGAGAGAAGGAAGCAGCTTGATAAACTTAGGGTTAAAGCCGAGAAGGTTGCCGAGGAGAAGCTCGGTACTCAGTTGGAAGTCATTGCTCCTATTAAATACTGATCAATCAGTTTTGAAATTTTGATGAAACATTTCCATTTTGGTAGTGTCCTCTTCAATGGCTTAGATTCGTTTGTCATAATCTCTTCAACTAGATGTCTTGTTATATGCATTTTTGGCTACTTTTTTCTCATTTCTTTTACTGTTTTTTGGGAACATTTTGATTGCTGAATGTATCATTGTTTTACCTTTATCGTTTTTGGCATCTCAGGTTGCGACAACATGATATGGTGTTTGGTCTTTTGTCACATCATTACTTGTGATTAGTAATGTTAATCTTGGATGATACATAACTCACGGAATGATGCGATAGGTACTAGGGTTAGCATTCAATCTATTTTGTCCTGAGTTTGACTTAAATTAGTAATGTTGACATTCGTGCGAAAACGTGTTCAATCAAGTCTTTCAATTTGCACATTGTAGTAAATTAGCCCATTGACTAACGTGTCATTATCTAATTGGTTAAAATTTAATATAAAAATAAATATGAGAATACGATAATCAAATTAATTTTTTTTGTCATGTCAGCACTTAAGCCAAATTAGTTAAGGGGTTAATTTGTTGTAATGTGTGAATTGAAGGACTTAATTGAACGGTTTTCGCGCGAGGGGTAATATTGCTAATTTAAGTCGAATTCAGGGATAAAATAACCTTTTAGCAAAAACATTTTGAGTTAGTTGAGTTTATGAGCCTTATTTTATAATTTAAATTTTTTATTTGAATTTTTTATTCAATTTTATAAAATTTGAGTAGAGTTCAGTCGAATTGAATTGTTTGAGTTTCTATTTAAATTTAATTATAAATATTTATAATATTAAGGCACTAATTAATTTCAATTTAAACGATTTTATATAATCATATATTATATACATATATATTTATATTCATATTTTTTATATGTAATATAGATTTACGGGACAAAGATAAGAGACTTATTTGAATTTGAAAATTGATCCGCTAAATATATTTATTGTAGGTGAGACTCTTGTCTCCACTCAATTTTTATTATATATATTTCAAAAATAGATTAATATAAATTTGTCTCATCCTATTTTTCAAATATTTCCTCAAATATTATTTTATAATTTTAAATTTTTAGTCAATTTTATGAAATATCAAGTCGAATTGAATTGAAAATTTTAATAATTTTTTCAGTTCGAATTTTGCCCGTCAAATATGTTACAACGACCATTAATAGATGAATCTTAAAATATATGATTTTGTGTTAAAGGCGTAAACTTTTAAAAAAATATAGATTATTTTTCATGTGTATAAAATATGTTATTATTCATGTGATTATTATACTTTAATAAGATAAGACCAAGACATTAGTATATATATTAAACAGGTAAGATGTTCCTATCGACAACCTTTATTTATTTATTTAACTTTAATGATGTATATCCAAGAAGGTAACTTGTCTTTTGCCTGCATATTTTTTGTCTTTCTGATTTTTAGAATTTTATTTTGATTAATTAAGATTATTTTACGTCGCACTTAATTTTAGTGAATTAATTTCTCAGTGAGAGTTTTTTATACATAAAAATTCGACTTCAAAACTTATTTAAACGATACTAAACTGTTTATTATTTGAATTAACGTTAATTTTGTCTGCATACTTTAATCATGCCTCAAATGCATTATTACGTTAACAATCATATTAAATATAAGCATGAAACTTTAAAATAGTGTTTGTTAGTCAACTATAAGCTATGGTTGATCAGACTTAATAATATTACATTGATATGACAAATACAGAATGAAATAATAGAACATGACACCCTATGATAATTTCATTGTCTATATTTTAATAAATTCATATATAATTATAAATTACGTTAAACAAAATTATGTTAGATAAAATGTATACAAGTTATTTTTTTAAAGTTAAAACCAGCCAATTTTATTAATAAACAAAAAAAATTAAAAATATGATCTTTTAAAAGGTTTCAAACATAAAAAAACAATAAAAAAGACAAACTTAAAAGGATAACTAAAGGGTTATTCCGGCCAAATTAAACATTTTCTCTTTGTATTACAACAAATTTTTGAAGTCCGTTGTAGGAAAAGTCCCCTGAAAAATCGTCAAAACATAAATTAAATAAAATTCCTAATAAAAAATTATAAAAACATTTTACGTCTGTTTTATAGGCTCCGATTCGCAATGTACAAGTTACTTTTATTTGTAAACATTTGGTGATTTTACCCAAATATCACTTTTATTTTTATTATTTATTTTTCTGGCACTCGTATAAAATTAATTTTTAATCTAACACTCTTTACGGTCTCTCGACTTACTGATATGACGAACTCTATGAACTTTTATTTTTTCAATGAAATTAATGAAGCATTTAAGTCTTATAAGAAACAAAAACTTATGGAACTTGTCATCTTGGTACAGCAAGTTTCATTAAAAAAAATAATAAAACTCGTCATATCAGTAAATTCTTATAAAAGGTGCTAGATCCAAAAATAATTTTACATGTAAAATTGAGTAAAATATTCTTGATATTTAAGTAAAATTGATGTAGCATTGTGCTCATCGAAAAATAACTTTTTTCCCGTAATTCGTAAAATATTATTTTTTGAACGTTTACTACTTACTTAAGAAGAGGAAAAAAATTATTTCAAAACGAGTATTGAACCCACAATTTAAAAAGAGAGAAGAACATGTCAACTGAAATTTTTTAACCACATAATTTAAAGATTATTAATATAATTCGCAAAATATTATTACTTCAGAATTAGGTTAAGACATAGAAGATTATAAGATTTAGTTTGCGAATACGAGCAGACTGTAATTTAAAATTACATATGTGATATAACATAGAATGTTATCTCATAAACATCACATTTCCCCCGAAATCTAAGATTGCAAAATCTATTTTTAACCTTTATTCTTTATCACTACTTTTTAGTATCAAAAAGTATTTTTAACTCAAAAAATTGATTTAGAAAATTATAATAGATTAAGTTGATGAATTTTTTTTAAAAAATCAATTAAATCTTTGATTTTTTTAATTAAGTCTTTATACTTTAAAATTTTATCAATGTATTCTTTTAATTAATACTAACCATTAAATCTAACAATTTTTAGATTGATTAGTCATGTGTCAAATTACGATGCTATCAGTTGACGAATTTAATATATATTTTTATTTTAATTATAAAATTTTTAAAAAATCTATAAGTTCTAAAAGAACTTCTAAATTTTTTTAAATATAATTTGTTTACGAAATATATAAATATCATGTATTAAAATTATAATGTTCTACGAGACAGTAACATTTTAAAAACCCATCAAGTTTGATGGTTAAAATTAATTAAAAATTTAAATTAATTAATATATAGAATTGAAGTCTTAATTAATTTAATAAGAACTTGATGAGATGTAAAATAAATTTTAAAACTTAATTAGTTTTTTTAAAGAATATACTTAAAAATCTTTAAGCTTGGAAAAAAAAGAATGGACTAACCCCTAAATCACATGGATGAACTCACTATAAATAAAATAAAACAAGGAAAAGGAAAGGAAAGATATTTTTTTTATTTTTAATTTATTTATTTGGTTACGCTCTCACTTTTTTAAGGATTATTTTAATTAATTTAGATCGATTAACGTCGCACATATAATTTTAATAGGTGATTTTTTTTTAAGTTTCAACGATTTTTTTATATATACAAAACCTCAAACTCAAATTTTATTTAAATAATATAAAATTAATTACTAATTAGATCAAACCCGTTAATAAATAACTTATTTTGTATAAATAAAAATCAATTTAATATTGAGAGAAAAAAAAAGAGGGTTTGAACGACAACGACACAACAACACATCGCTGTCTTAATCTCTGCATGCCTCAATATTCACTCACTTTGCTATTATAATTCTCTCTCTCTTCCCATTTTATTCTTCTTTCTCTGACCAGTTTCGGGGCTCCGAACACTGAACCCGAAACCAGATAGAAAGGACTCAGCTCATAGCGTTTCATTGATTCTCCTCTACATTTTCCCTCACTTTCTAGGGAAAAAAATATAGTTCGAGAAGAAATGTACTCGGCTATTCGGTCGTTACCGTTGGATGGACGTGTAGAAGATTATCAACGGTCGCTTGATGGGACCAACTTACCCGGTGATGCTTGCTTGGTCCTAACCACCGATCCCAAGCCTCGACTCCGGTGGACGGCTGAGCTCCATGAGCGTTTTGTCGATGCTGTTGCTCAACTCGGCGGCCCTGACAGTTAGTTTTTTTCTTCCTTTCTGGGTTATCTTTGCCTTTGGCTTTTAGCTGTAAAAATGTGATTTTGTTTAGTTTTGTTTGATTGGGTAATAATAATGTGTTATATCAGCGTTAATCAAAAGTTCCTTTTATAATAAAAAACCCAACTTTTTGGATTTGGGTTCTTTTAGATATTCGCTTTCTATTCTATTTTATTTTAATTTTTTTGCTGATAAGGTTGGAAATCTTGGGTTTTAAAGCTTATTTAGTTTCCATGTTGTCTGCAAATTTAGTTTCGTTTTGATCCTAGTTTTGGTCGTTGAACTAGATAACTGGTGTTATGATGTTTAGTAAGCTGAATTGAAGTGATTAAAGGAGTGTTTTTTGCCTTGTTTTTTGTATGAAGATATGTTGTAACCGTGTTCTTCATATCAGCTTTGAGTTCGACTTTATTACAAGCCACAATTGTTTCCCTTTGTAATCTTTAGAATGGTTTCAGAATCATGTTTTCCATTGGTGGTACCGTTTATTATCGATCGAAAATGGATTATGACATCTCGGAACTTTCTCTATCTCATTGCTGTTGGTTTGTCTCGAGCAAATATCTGCCAATATTCTATATTTTTAACCTCTTGTTTAGTACTTTATTTCCATGGATTTTTCTTCTTATACTTGTATGCACAACATTTATGTGCTTGAACATGTAGATTCTTGTGCCCACAATATGTTTCTGGGGGTACTTATCTAGCGATAAAATACAACCGTAAGGACAAAACATTGTTTTAAGACAAACTACAACAACTGCGGTTCTTTGTCTTGGTCTTAGTATTCTGGCACCACCACTGTTCCATTTTACAAACATCATACCATGATGTTCTTTCGTCTTTTTGACGTAAGCTTAACCACTGCTGAGGGATAGGACTCTGCCCCCATCTTCTGGATTTTTAACCCTTCATCCGTGCTATCTATGGTGAACTAGCTTGTCAGAAAATGTGAAAGTTCTTTAATGAAGCAGGCTAATACATGTTTCTCCGTGTGGAAATCAGAATTATACCATGTGAACCCAAATTAGCCGATAATGAGGACATTATAAGACTCGGCTTTCATGTACCCTTCTGTTATGTCTTGTATGCTCTGGCATTTTGTTATTACAAAGTCGCAAATCGTGGTATAACTTGGTTCATTTGTCTTGATGTGCATTGCAGAAGCAACACCTAAGACTATTTTGAGAACAATGGGAGTAAAAGGCCTTACCCTCTATCACTTGAAATCACATCTTCAGGTTCGTTGTTACAGCCATCTCGTCGATGATCATGATTTGAAGCTGTTCCCCTTGTTATATTGGCGCTTTCATGTCTTTGCTCCTCTGGCTTTCTATGTCAAAGATGGATCCTAGTTTACCACATGATTGCTGTAATTAGGAAGCTTAATGTGTGCTTTTCTGTGCACCCATTTATATCTGCTTGTATATTTTTGTTGGAAGGAGCGAGCTTTTAGCGGCTGAGTTAATTGAAATTCTAGTATTTTGTATTTTCCTTTACTAAGTACTTCGTTTCTTTACAGAAATACCGACTAGGAAAGCAATCTTCCAAGGAATCAACTGATAACTCTAAGGATGGTATGCGTATGGGTCGGTTTAAATTATTACTCATGTGAACTAATAGATGCCAGATGTGATAACAGCTATCCGTCTTCTTAATCTACTGCTAATGAGATGTTTCTTCGGTGTTTAAGCTTCTTCCATTGCGGAAAGGCAGGACACTGGCTCATCTATGACAGCATCATCGAGAATGGTTGCGCAAGACGTGAATGAGTATGTTGTTTTCACTCTTGTTTGAATATCTTGTTTATTTTTTAAATTTCAGATGAATGCTGAATTTCATCTTCCGAACAGTGGTTACCAGGTTACTGAAGCTCTTCGAGTACAGATGGAAGTTCAACGAAAACTACGTGAACAGTTGGAGGTTGGTAAATTCTTGATATTTATGTGCCAGTGCTAGCCAATAAAGTTATTTCCAAAAATCCACTTGCTGATATTAAAAAGTGTTCAGCGTGCTAGTGGTTTCACCTGGCAGGTACAACATCGTCTTCAACTCCGAATCGAAGCACAAGGCAAATACCTACAGTCAATACTCGAGAAAGCCTGTAAAGCCTTGAACGACCAGGCTGCTGCTTCTGCTGATCTAGAAGCAGCAAGAGACGAGCTTTCTGAACTGGCTATCAAGGTTTCAAACGATTGTCAAGGGATGATCCCTCTCGATAACATAAAATTGCCTTCCTTATCTGAACTAGCTGCAGCTCTAGAGAACAAAACTGCTTCCAATATGCCGGTCCGAATCGGTGACTGCTCGGTTGAAAGCTGCGTGACATGTAGTGGAAGCCCTTTGTCTCCAATGGGTGTCGGATCACAAGCCGTTACACTGAAGAGGCCGAGGTCCCCGTTCGGTATCAGAGACCCTTTGCCCATAGGTGGCAACATAAGGCAAGAAATAGAATGGGTGATGCCTAATATTAGTTGAGTTGCAGGACATTTCCCTCTTAGAAATGGTACTTTCTCTCTTGTTAACTCTACCAACAGTGGTCTGTATATTCTAAAAGCAGATCCTTTCGAATATGTGGTTACATGTAAAACTTGAAATTGCTTCCCCTTGAATCAAATCGTTCGGAACCAGTGAAATTCAATTCGAATCGATCCAAATATAATTGTATCATAAATACTATTCAATTCAGTTATCGAAAATGTTGAGTGGTCAGAATCAAAAATAGATTTTTTTCACAAAAGAAGCCATCTTTCTCTCCTATTCTTCCTCGAACCTTTACTGACTAAAAAGAACCAAACTTTGTTGAGTTTTTTCCTGTCTCCAATGACTGAGTTAATCGGAACCGACAAGGGGTGAGTTACTCAGATTGAAACTTTTTTCAATGGCATACAATGAGATGAATTCATGGACATTCACTGGCCTTGTGGGTGCTTTCCTTGATCTATCCATAGCTTATTTGTTTCTTTGTGGATCAACCCTGGCTTATTTGGCTTCAAAATTTCTGGGTTTTTTCGGATTGTCCTTGCCTTGTCCTTTTAATGGATTGTTTGGATACTTGGAAAAGAAAAATTGTATCCAAGCCATGTTAGTTCATGACCCATCTCTTAAAATCTCATCTGTTCAATATTCTGTCTTGAAAAGGCTCCCCTTTGATTCATTCTGGAGCAACTTTTATGATGATCAAGAAGATGGTGATGAACAACATGATAGCCACTCGAATTTGGATTATTGGCAGAATGGGAGAAAAGGAATCTTTGGGTCAATTCATAAGTGGAAGGGGAGGCATAGGCGGCATAAGAGAAATGCCGGCGGTCACCGTGGAAATGTTTTATCTTCTGCTACACTAACTGCTTTGAATTCTTCTGCTACTTTCAGTAAACTCGGAAATGATGTTACTGAAGACAGCGTGACTACGGTTAATTCCGAAGGTGATGATCTTTTTATTATGTTGGAATTCATTTTCCTATGCTGGTGCCACATCTAATGTGTTCATAGTTCTGTGATTTTAGATGGCAGGGGAACTGCTAAAGAGATTGGATGGTCTAAACAAGGTTTTGAGGGTTTACAAATGGATTATGACTCTTTTGCTGAAAATAAATCGATGGACGGAAAGGAATTAGCAATGGCTATAAAGCGCAACGCATCGAATCAGGATCTCAATGGCAGTGACAAAAACACAACTACAGTCTTAGGACAAGCTCTAGATGAGGAGTATGCTACTTGTACTGCTCTTTACATTGAGCTCGAGAAAGAAAGAAGTGCTGCTGCCTCTGCTGCGGTTGAAGCTATGGCGATGATACTACGCCTGCAAGAGGAGAAGGCAGCCATCGAGATGGAAGCTAAGCAATACCGGAGGATGATCGAAGCAAAATCTGCATATGATGCTGAAGAAATGAACATTCTTAAAGAGATCATAATAATGAGAGAAAGGGAAAAGTATTTCTTGGAGAAGGAAGTTGAAGCTTGCAAGCAAATGTTGTATGGGGAAGAGCAACTGGAGGCTGTTACGTACGACATCGCGGTCATGCAGGAACATGGGTTGTCGAGTGAGGAGCGGGATCAGCTGCAAATTCAGCAGGTCAGTCTACAGATTTCCGAGTTCGATGAAACTGCAGCCTTTTTAAGTTCTAGTATTGAAAAAAATGATGCACATATGTTTCGAAGTGGTGATGATATTAATCAAGAATTTAAGAAGGGGGCGACATTCGAAAAAGAGGATCCTAACCATCAAGAAAGACATGTTGTCGATGAGAAAGCGATTAGTGCTATGGAAGAAGAAGAGGAGCGATGCAGTGAAACCAATCCAGACCAACGTTCGACACCAAAGACTACTGAGCCAAAGATAATTTTCCCTTGCAACAATGAAAAAATGGAGAGGTGTGGAGAAAATTTACATGGCTCAGATTCTGGTTTCGATTGTCATGTTCTCGATGTCCATGTCATTAGTGGTGCATCGGACATGAATAACAAAGAGGGTGAAAAAAGAATCGAGAAGAGGGCTATAGGTGTTACCTCAAATGCGCCTAAAACAAGCGATGATCAAACCATTATTGAGCCTGGAAGGAAAAGGAACAGTTCAGACAGATCTGAAGGGTTACCACCACTTGGTCCTTCACAGCCTAAATCTTTGCATAGAAAATCCAGGTCTGCATTTGACTATGAAAGATCAAAAATTGACAACGAAGTCGGGTGGCTCAGAGAAAGGCTAAAGATAGTACAGCTGGGAAGAGAGAAGCTCAACTTCCTCCCTGCAGGGCACAGGGAAAAGGAGCAAGTGGAGTCACAAATATTGGAAGATATTGTGAGTAAGCTTCGCGAGATTCGACAATTAACAGAACCGGGGAAGGCTCTGCAACAGGCCTCTTTGCCCCCTCTATCCTCTAAGGTACTCTATTATTCTCTGTATGATCAAATCTATAACATTGCTTTGGGACCATGTCCTCATTTCGGTTCCGAATGTTGATTTCTTGAAGATATGAAATCTTTTTTTTCCTCATACCGTATTAATGTATGGCATTTAAAGACTACACCTTGCTCCTTTTGTTTACAGATGATTTACATGGCTTCGTAAGTTCGTTCACTTTTTTATTTCGATGCTTTAAGCCCTTAGACATAAAGCTGGTTGATCCTAGAACAACTTAATTGATTGCTAATATAGTTGTATGATTTCAGGTAATATCAAAGAAAAGACATCAGCAAAGTGCTTCTTTAGGAGGGTTGAGAAGCATTTAAAAGGGAGAATGGGACCTTTGAATGTTGGTAAATGATATGAGCTAGCTAATCTTGTTTTTTGGTTCAATTTCGGACCAGCTGATTCGAAAGTTTCAATTTAAATGTTCCTCTAATGGCACTAGTAAGCCGTCTGCAAAATCTTTTACATGTAAGGCAAAATTTTGATAACATGGTAACTATGCAGCTTTCAGACAGATATGAGTTTATGTTGATGACATAATGTATTTACTTATTGACATATATATTTTAGGGTAAATTGCATAAATAGTGTTCTGACTATGCTTTAATTATTTTTTGCGTCCCCTGACTATCAGATGTTTACAAACTGGTCTCCCGACTTAAAAAAATAACAAACTGGTCCAACACCATTAAAATACTTAAACTAGTCCCCTGACTATCAGATGTTTACAAACACATGTTGCAGTAGCTACACTGATTTTAAATGGTTAAATAGTTTGCTTACGGTTCGGAGTTTGGAGATGCCTTCAAGATGTGGATTTTGGTTACCGAAGATCTGAATCACCTCTCGTCTTGCTTTTTCTTGCCAATCTCCATGGATTGCTAAAAGCAGGAGACTGTCCAGGCGAGCAAGGAATTAACAGTTTCTTGTCCAGTCAAGTAGAATGTTTTGCACTCACCTACCAAGTCTTCCACTGAAAGCTTGTTTTTCTTATCCAAATCACGATAGGCCTTTACAAGTAATCCCAGAAAATCATCGCCGAAGCTGTCAGCTTCTCCATTCACAACTTTGTCTTCTCTTTTCTTAACAATCTTCATCACACAATCTTGTATTTCTTTTGCAAGTGCTTCTGACTCTAGCAAATCAGCAGGTTTCCATAACTTGCTATACAAGAAAACCAAGGTCAACTATATATAACTAAATCCTACGGGGATTAATAACTTAAAATTTAGAGGGAACATACTTGATGAAAGGAATGCTAGTCTTGAAAGCATTTCGGCCTACGATTATTGTCAACTTGTTCAACATATTGAATATCTTCTCCCCTTCCAAGTAACTGCTACCAAAAGCTGTTCTTGATATCACTTCTGAAGTCAATAATCTGAATTCTCCGAACACTTCGATCTCTTTGCCTTCTCGGTCTTTCCAATTCTATAGCATAGTTTCAACGCTAGCAATTACTGCTGGAGTCATGTTCTGCACAAATGATACCCCAATAAGTAAGCAACAAACAACATAAGATTTGTAAAGAATTTGCAGTCTGTATAATTCTTCTACATTCATATATTTCCAGGCTTTACCTTTAAGCTTTCCCCATGGAAAGCATAATTGGTCAGCTTGCGATGCCTCGCCCATTTTTCACCCTCGGCTGAAACAAGCCCGTTCCCCACTAGCTTGCTAACATAAACTGTAGGCTTCCTCTGTGGAGAAGATTTTTCACTATTTTTCAGAACCTCTTTGACTAGTTCGAGTTCTGAAACGACAAGTTGAGCTCGAATGCCGTTCCAATAAAGACAATTCTTCCCTAATCACACAGAAAACAAAATGGTCTATCTTTTCATAGAGCTATAAATTAGAAATTGTAGCTAAAAACGATATGCATTGGTCTTACCGTATCTGCTAATCCAGGAGTAAAGATGTGGCTGCACTCTGGGGAATATATCATGTGTCAAGCCCATAGGTTTGCTTAATGCTTCCTTTTTCAGTTTAATGGCTTCTTTGCTGTTTCCATGGATGAATCTGTAAGGAGGTCCTTTGATTCCCTGTGAATTCAGCATACGCTGTATATGGAGAGGTGTCCACATGTAAACATAAAGGAACTTGATCAAAGCTACGAGGAACAAAGAACATGGGACAAGGATTACAAGCTCCATCAAGGCACTTCGTTTTCTTCTGTTAACAATGAATTCAGATGTTCCTTTAGTATTTGTATTAAGATGTCCTGAGTTTTCTTCTGAGTTCAGGTTTCGTTTTTGGATCGTTGGAAGAGCATCGAAATTAGGTAGGAAGTATATGTCAGACACATAATTATAAACAGAAGCAACACAGTCTATTACGACTTACAACCAATAATGAGGATTAAAATAATCATATAGTGATTATTAAAGTGTTTAATGTCTATTGCAACTGACAAACAAGTTCAATTGCAGCATATAAACGATTATAGAGGAAATAATCACTCCATGATTAACCAAATGTCTCAGGTTCGAGTCCTTGGGAATATTGCAGTATGGTGATAAAATTACATTTGAACACCGATGTTTTACTTTTCATATATTAGATGTAGAGTGATAACAAGTTTACTTTTCATATTACATAAGTATACTTCTACAATTTGAAGGAATTCAATCAAGGAGAGTAAGAAATGATATCACCATACAGTGCACTCTCGGGGAGCTTAGCCCATCTCACCAGAAACTAATCGAACTAGAAACTCTGATGAACATCGTTCAATGATAACCCTCAACGATCGATAGAAACGAAACTAAAATCAACGATTTAGAAAATCGAGACTAAATCATTTGAACACAGTTGCATCCTCTGATACTTGGCATTCCAAGAAGAAACAAATGCATTAGTTCACCGGGATTTTCAAGAATCCTGAAGAGGGGCTCAAAGCAGTTAAGCAAACATACATTCTTCTTTTATTGATTGCGTGTTTTACATCATGGAAAATAGCAGCTGCTTACATTTCTTTTTGTATAACGGAGGGCGAAGCTTCAGGATACCGAAAAAGGTTGGGAATGCTAGAAACCCCACATATGTTAAATATCATCTCTTAAAGGTGAATACATGGACTCACTGAGTTGAACTCCAAGTCCTTAGCAGCTCTGTACTTTAAGCATCGTTATGCAGTGACTCGGGTATTATTTGAATTCCATGTTGTGGTTGAAGGGTGATAATTTGCATTGGTGAGTGGACATAGGAAGGAGAGAGGGTCATGGTGTAGTGTTGTATAATCATGCAGAGAGCAATCTTGGTTTCTGTGGTTGCAAAGGTCATACCAACGCAAGATCGAGGTCCCAATCCAAAGGGAAAAAATGCAGCCGCATTGTGTTTGGTAGCTCTGGCAATCCCTTCTGCGAATCTCTCTGGTTTAAAGAGATGTACATCATCTCCCCACAAATGACGATCATGGTGAAGTGCAGTATTTAGTACCAAAAGATCTGTATCAGCAGGCAAGACTACCTTTCCTAACTGTATTTCTCTTTCAACTTCTCTTGCGAAGGAAGTCACTGGAAAATAAAATCTTAGAGTTTCATTAATGATCATGGTGATCTGTTGTCAAAATAGAAATATGTGAGATTCTGTCGAAAATTTTGATGTACTAAACATGGTAGCATATACCAGGGATATATATTATGACCATGTTATGGCAATCAGTTCTAGCAAACATTAGTTGCAGAACAGTGACTGTAAATGGTTAAATAGTTTTCTTACTGTTCGGAGTTTGGCGATGCCTTCAAGATGAGGATTTTGGTTATAGAATATCCGAATCACCTCTCTTCTTGCTTTTTCTTGCCAATCTCCATGGATTGCTAAAAGCAAGACTGTCCAGGAGAGCAGGGAATTAACAGTTTCTTGTCCGGCCAAGTAGAATGTTTTGCACTCACCTACCAAGTCTTCCATTGAAAGCTTGTTGTTCTCGTCCGATTCACGATAGGCCTTTAAAAGTAATCCCAGAAAATCATTGTCGAAGCTGTCAGCTTCTCCTTTCACAACTTTGTCTTCTCTTTTCTTAACAATCTCCATCACACAATCTTGAATTTGTTTTGCAAGCTTATCAGATTCGAACGAATCCACAGATTTCCAGAACTTGCTGTAGAAGCAAACCAGAGTAAGCTATATATAACCAAATCTCATGGGGACTTTTCTCCTAAACTTTGCATTCAGAAACAAGTTAAAGCTTAGAGGGAACATACTTAATGAAAGGAATGCTAGTCTTGAAAATATTTCGACCCATGATTATCGACAACTTGTTCAACATGGCAAAAATCTTCTCTCCTTCCAAGTAACTGCTACCGGAAGCAGTTCTCGATATCACTTCTGAAGTCAATAATCGAAATTCTTCGAACACTTCGATCTCTTTGCCTACTGTTGGTATTTTAATAAAAAGAAAACTCAAAGGATGAAGGAAACTGAACACATTTTATTCAAAAATCATTTAGAATTTATACAAAATAAAATCAACAACCCACTAACAACATTTTCCTAAATTTAAGCAACAACCCATGAATAACTTTCTCCTAAACTTAAGCAACACACTATTAAAGCTACTGCGATGACTAGAGATAGGTAAAAGAAGCGATCATAATTTGCCAAACTGAAAAACAAGCTGAGAAAACAATGGAAAAGAAATTAGGGTTTGATGAAACAAATGTTGGCCAAAAGTTAATTGGGCCAGTTCCATTATGATGGTTTATATAGCCCAGCTGTAACTAACCAACTAATACTCTTAGCTTAGTTATTAGATCACATGGGTCTTAACAGCAAACTAATTAACAAATAAACCAGATTTGGTTAAACTAAGAACTTAATCTCAATATTCACCCTGCTTAGTCCACTTCTGAAACTTCCTGAATAACATTGACAGGCCAAAATCACAACTGAGTTCTCAACTCTTGGAATCGAGTTGTTGATAGAGTCTTCGTAAGGACATCAGCAGTTTGATCTTGTGCTGGCACTTAATTGACTTCTAGTTGCTGCGACAGAACTTTCTCACGCACAAAATGTAAGTCTAAATCCACGTGCTTAGTTTTTGAATGCAGAACAGGGTTAGCAGCCATGGCCACCGTGCTCGTATTGTCACACCATATTGTTGGACAATCATCAAGCGTAACTCCCATATCACCAAGGATAGCTTTCACCCATAAAACTTCACTAGCAGCATCAGCGAGACTACGATACTCAGCTTTGGATGTAGATAGTGAAACTGATCTTTGCTTCTTGGAACTCCATGAAAGCAAATGAGATTCGACGTAAACACAATAGCCTGAAACTGACCTTCGATCATCAACATCACTTCCCCAGTCCGCATCAGAGAAACGACTGGAGAATCATTTGTGACGTTTGACGAGAGAACCATAGACCAAACTCAACAGTCCCTTTTAAATACCGAAGGATGTGTTTCACGGCTGCCCAATGTGCATCTTTGGGTGCTTGCATGTACTGGGCTACTTTATGAACCGTGAAAGCAATATCAGGCCGAGTATGACAAATGTACAATAGGGCACCCACTGTACTTCTATACTTTGCAGCATCCACATATTCTGATCCAGCATTTTTACATAGCTTAGGCGTGACAGCAATGGGAGAGTCTACTGCACGCGTGCCAAGCATCTGATTTTTGTTTAGAAGTTCCTTTACATATTTTTGTTGAGTGAGAAAGATACCCTCATCATTATGCACAACTTCAATTACCAAAAAATATTGGACTTGGCTGTGATCCTTAAGAGAGAACTGATCATGAAGAGCTTGAATAACTTGCGAGACATGAACCTCTGATGTACCCGTGACAAGCATGTCATCAACATAGACCGCAACATATGTAACTTCACTGGCAACACGATAAACAAACAGTGAAGTGTCCACACGAGAGGCTTTAAACCCCAAACTACTCAAAAAATCACGCAATTTACTGAACCAATTTCTGGGAGCATGACGTAGCCCATAGAGCGCATTTTTTAGCTTGCAAACAATCATTTGTCCATCAGCCCCTTGTTACTCAAACCCAGCTGGTTGCACTATATAAACATCCTCCTCTAAATCTCCCTTTAAGAATGCGTTGTTAACATCAACTTGCCATATCTTCCAACCATTTGTCACGGCAAGAGATATCAATATGTTAATAGTGAAAAACTTGAGGACAGGACTGAATGTTTCTGTGAAATCATACCCTGGTACTTGGGAGTAGCCTTTAGCCACAAGACGTGTTTTGTATTTATGGAGAGATCCATCAGAATTATACTTCACTTTGAACAGCCACTTGGAGCCCAAAGCTTTTCTTTCAGCAGGAAGAGGTACTAACTCCGATGTGTTGTTGATAAGGGCATCATACTCGGCAATGACTGCTGCATACCAAGCTAGATTATTAAGAGCTTCATGAATATTGGATGGGGCTTCACGACATTGAGTGTAATAAATCTTCGGTTTAAATATACCAGATTTGCTACGAGTGGTCATTGAGTGTTGATTGGCGATATGTTTAAAACATTGTTGTGCCAAGAAAGATTTAGGTCCAACAGGATCATTAGCTTCTACTTCTTCAAATGTACCCTCACTCTGAAGAGCAACATTATCAGGATCATTAGCAGCTGCTTCCTCAAATGTACCCTCACTCTGAAGAACAACATCGATAGTATCTTGAACTAGAGGGAGTTCATTTGACTCAGCCTGTGTAGTAGTATGTAGATCAACCTCAGCAGTGGCTGACATTGTAGGTTCACCAAAAGTGTGGACGTAAATCAGGGCTGGCAGCAGGTGAAGGGGTTGAGATGGCAGGTTCGGCATTTTCAACATGTAGATCACAATTTACAGCATTTGGTGTACCTACAGCTTCGTGAGTACTATGAGCCACTGTAGGACCAGCTGATGACGGGGCATTGGTATCTGCAACACACACAGGTGGTTGCTGACACGCTTGAACTGGAAACTGTGGCGATAGAAAGAGTTCAGTGACAGACGATGAAGCCTTGAATTCTGCAGAACTGGAAAAAGGAAAACATTCTTCATTGAATCTCACATGGCGTGAAATATAAATTCTTCCTGAACTGTCCATACACTTGTATCCATGGTGCTGCGGTGAATACCCTAAAAATATGCAAGCCTTTGACCTGAAATCAAACTTGTGACAATTGTATGCACGTAGACACGGATAACACTGATTGCCAAATACACGTAAGAACTGATAGTCAGGCTGATGTCTTGTGACAAGCTCATATGTTGATTTACCCCCAAGAGCCTCAGATGGCAGCCTATTAATGAGGTAGACTGCACTCAGCACTGCATGTGACCAAAAAGAGAATGGCATTGTGGCCTGAGCAAGCAAAGTCAAGGCTATTTCGATGATGTGCCAGTGCTTACGCTCCACAACACCATTCTGTTGTGAGGTGTGTTGGCATGAATATCGATGTTATATTCCTATTCGAGCTAACTCAGTGTCAAGGGCCTGAAATTCTCCACCATTGTCAGTTTGTAAAGCAATAATTTTTGAAGAAAACTGATTATCAACTAAGGCAGCAAATAGTTTAAAAGCATCAAGAACTTCAGATTTATTCTTCTATGAATGAAACATAATATCTAAATCCACAAGATTTGATCGGAGCTGGCCCCCATACATCAGCTTCAACGAGTTCAAATGGCTTACTATAGATAGTATTAGAAGATGTAAAAGGTAACTGACGACTCTTTCCTAATTGACATGCATTACAAAGAGTATGACTATCAATAGGAACAGTCTTATTCAACACCATATTAACTATTTTAGATGACGGATGCCCTAATCGATTGTGCCACAACCAATACAATGACTTATCAGATGAAGCAGTAACATGATTAATAGAACCATTTGCAAGTAATGAAGAATCCATATCAAAGCAGTAAAGACCATCCTCTAGCTTCCCGCTAAGCAAGACATCGCCTGTATATTCATCATTCACACAACAAGAAGAAGAGTGAAATTCAAAGTAGACATTGTTATCAGCTGTAAACCGTGCAATAGAGAGTAAATTCTTAGTAATCCGCGGAACATGGAGAAGATGATCAAGATATAGCGTATGATTATTAGAAATAACAGAGGCTCGGCCTATATGAGAGATGTTGAGAGTAGACCCATCATCGAGGAACACTTTGCCCTTACCTGTATAGTGTTTCCCTTTGAATACATTCCGAGTGTTGTTTGTAACATGATGAGTGGCTCCGGAGTCCGGGAACCACTTTGTATCCATGGCTAGAGCACCATTAGCAATCAGAGAATTGATGTGAGCTGTGTCCACTAAATCACCTGCACCACTTCTTCTATATCCGGTGCAGCTCCAACAACAAATAGATTGTAACACACATAAGATGTTCCAGACCCAAAGTGACACATATTGGCTTGTGTATTGTTGACCTGAGAGGATCGTTGAGAGGATATTCCTTTGAAATTCTGGTTAAACCTATTCCAGCATCGGTCAGCAAGGTGTCCGAGCTTCCCACATATCTGACATTGAGGTCGCGGCCTATTACGAGGGCGATTGCCTATCTGGTTGCCAGAGTTTTGAGAGTAGGACTGAGTGCGAGGTTGAGCTTCAGTATATGCTTGAGAGCGTGGATGAACATCATTGTAGGCCTCTGAAGTGGGAGAATGCTTCTCATTATTGAATCGTGCCATGTTAATCCCTACCGACAAGCGCATTGAATCTACAATTCGTGTCTCAGCACCCATGAGCATGGAAATAACAACATCCAGTGTGTATGGCTCGTGACTCATGGTGATAACAGCAACAAAAGGATCATATTCTGTGGGGAGACCATTGAGAACAGTAGCGATCTTATCTACTTCTAAAATAGGGCTTCCACACATGGCCAGAAGACCACAGATTTCCTTCACCTGCATTGTATAATCCCTCATAGACAGAACACCTTTCTTAAGAGATCTCAAGCGACAGTGGAGATTCATGAGTTTTGTTGTTGAGAGCTTTGAATATAGACCAACGATCATCTTCCAGATTGACGCAGAGGAGTCGGCATCAACTAGTTGAGGAAGGATATTGGGGCTAATAGTGGACAGAAGCCAGGATGCTAACGAATTGTCTTCTTTCTTGAATCGAGGGAAGTGTGGATTCAGGACCTTTGAACCGGATGCATCAATAACATATTTTGCCGGAATCGGTGTAGAATCATCAAGATAATGATCGAGTTCGTGACCGCGTACCATGAGCAGAACCTGCTGCTTCCACAGCAAATAATTGTTGTCATCGAGCCGTATATTGACATGCTTGTTGGTGAAGACTTGACTGGATTGTTCGTCGGTGACCTGCGTCTCGTCAGTTCTACCAAGCTACACATGTGCACTATGATCATCTTCGTCAATCGGCATTAAAACAACAGTAGGTGAAACAGAAAAGAAACAATGTGCAAACACGATATGCTAGCAGGCCAGAGCGGAAGACAAGATGGCGCTAGGAGCTTTAATGGCGATTGATACCATATTGAAGCTACTGTGATAACTGGAGATAGGCAAAAGGAGCGATCATAATTTGCCAAACTGAAAAACAAGCTGAGAAAACAAGGGAAAAGAAATTAGGGTTTGATGAAACAAATGTAGGCCAAAAGTTAATTGGGCCAGTTCCATTATAATGGTTTATATAGCCCAGCTGTAACTAACCAACTAATACTCTTAGCTTAGTTGTTAGATCACATGGGTCTTAACAGCAAAACTAATTAACAAACTAATAACAAATAAACCAGATTTGGTTAAACTAAGAACTTAATCTCAATACACACAAATAACAAATGACTAAAAATAGAAGCAGTCTTAAACACATCAACTAATACTCCTCCTTGCTTTAGGAACTGCAAACACCGAGTGTTGTTCTCAAAACTTCAAATTTGCTTTTGGTGAAGATATCTGCAAGCTGCTCCTCTGTTTTGCAATGAACCAATATAACATCACCTTCTTTTTGCACTTCTCTCAAAAAAGAAAAGTTTAATGTTGAAATGCTTAGTTTTCGCATGAAACACTAGATTGTGGGAAATTGCTATGACAGTTTGATTATCAACGAAGACCTTTGTACTTTCTTCTTGTTTAAGATTAAGATCACATAATAATTTTCTGAACCAAAAAGCTTGATTAACAATGGATGCTGCAGCAATACATTCTGCTTCAGCAATGGATTGAGCCATGGTTTCTTGCTTCTTCGAGCTCCATGCGGAAATACCTGATCCAAAAGTGAAACAATAGCCTGAAGTACTCCTCATGTCATCAATGGAACTTCTCCAATCACTATCAGAGAAGCCAACAAGCTTGAACTCATTGTTTCTTATAAATTTGACACCAAAATTACTCGTGCCTTTGATATAACGAACTACTCTTTTAGCACCCCTGAGATGCAATTTACTGGCACAATGCATAAATCGAGACAAAATGCTTACAACATTTAAAATATCAAGACACATTGTTGTAAGATACATCAAGCAACCAATTAAGCTTCTGAAATATTCTTCATCAATTTTATCAGCTTCATCTTCTTTGCAAAGCTTCTCCTTTTGATTCATAAGAGTGCTTACTTCTTCGCATTCTTCAAGCTTGAACTTTTTCAAAAAAAAAATTAGCATACTTTTTTTGGCAGATGAATACTTCATGATCAACATGTTTAATTTCCATTCCAAGAAAAAAAGGACATCAACTCGAGATCTATCATCTCAAAAACCTTCATCATCTCTCGCTTGAATTGCTCAAGCATTCATGCATCATTTCCCATTAACAAGAGATCGTCAACATAAAGAAAGACTATTAAAATATCACTGTCATGATGTTTGACATAAAGAGTAGTCTCGGATATACTTCTTTCAAAGCCCAAGCTCAGCTAATGATCATTTATTTTGTTGTACCAAGTTACCGGAGCTTGTTTCAGCCCATAGAGGGCTTTCTTGAGAATGAACAATTTGTCTTCTTCTCCTTTCTTCACAAAACCTTCAGGTTGCTCAACGAAACATTTCTTTATGCAAAGTGTTATTCAAAAAAGTTGATTTTACATCAAGTTGATATACTCTCTAATTCATTTGAGCCGCTACAACAAGTAAAAGTCTTATGGTGTCCTAAAGAGCAACTGGTGCGAAGATGTCTGAATAGTCCACGCCAAAAACTTGTGCATAGCCTTTGATCACAAGTCTTGTTTTGTGCTTGTTGATTGAGCCATTAGCATTAAGCTTGGTTCTGTATACCCATTTGACTCCAATCGCCTTTCTATCTTGGAGTTGATGAACCAACTCCCATGTTTTGTTCTTCTCAATCATGGATAACTCCTCTTTTATTGCAGCCACCCATTTTGGTCTTTCATTACCATAGCAAAATCTACAGGTTCACAAACAGTTATATTACATATTGCATAGATGTTAGTAAGCAATCTAGTACCACTTATTGGAGCATCATCCACCAACACATTCAACCAATTTTCATTTTTATATGTGGTTGAAGTAGGTAACTTAAGTTTCAAATCTGTAGTAGTTGGACCACTTTTCTCATCCCAATTCCACTCTTCATCTTCCACGAAATGAACATCTCTGCTTATAATAATTTTTTCATTCTCTGGTTAGAAAATTTTATAAGCTTTTGCAACATTGCTATAGCTGATAAAGACTCCTAGAAGTGCCCTCTTGTCTAACTTGTCTCTCTTGATCCGTGGAACGTGAGTGAAACACAAACAATCAAATATTTTGAGGAAATGCAAAGATGGTTTACGATCATACCAAGCCTCGTAAGGTGTTTGATCTTTGACTGCTTTTGTGGACAATTTATTATGTAGGAAAATTGTAGTATGAGCTGCCTATGCCTAGAACTTCTAAGGTAAATTCTTTTCATGCATCATACATCCAGTCATTTCTAAGATGTATTAGTTTTGCCTTTCACTAACTTCATTTTGCTGCGGTGAATAAGGAGCTGTCATTTGATGCTCAATGTCAGCTTCTTCATAAAATGCATTAAAATTTTCTAACGCATACTCCTTGCCATTATCAGGCCTCAATATTTGAATGTGATTGCTACTTTGATTTTCCACAATTCTTTTGAATTTCTAGAATGCTCCAGAAATTTTTGACTTAAATTTTAAGAAGAAAATCCAACACATTCTTATAAAATCATCAATAAAAACAACATAATATCGATTACCTGCTAATGACGAAGTTCTTTGAGGTCCATAAATGTTTGTGTAAATTAATTGCAACTTACAAGTGTCTCTCCATGTAGTATGTGAAAATAACTTTCTGTTTTGCTTTCTAACAAGCCTTACATGTCAATATGTGATCATCAAATTCTGGAAGATCAATTCCCATGCTTTTGGACTTCATCTTCAATATCCCCTGATGATGATAGTGTCCGAGCCATTTATGCCACATCATTGTGATGTTTTTTTGGCTAGAAAAGTCGATTGCTCCTTCTGCATCGGGTCAAGGGAAAAACTTCTCTCTGCCATCTTAACTTATAACTTTTTCTGGCCTGTAGCATTCTCTATAACACATGTCTTCTCCATAAACTTCAGTTTGAATCCATTCTCTACTAATTGACCAACACTAAGCAGAGTTTGATCAATATCTGGTACATAAAGAACATTAGTAATAAACTTGGTACCTAAACAATTTGCAATGGCTATTGTCCCTTTTCCTTTGACATCAATGAGTTCACCATTTCCAATTTTGACCTTTTGGACTCGATACACTTTAATTCTTTGAACAACTCTTTGTCATGTGTCATATGATTAGTGCACTCACCGTTAATGAGCCAACTTTCACTCATTTCGTGACTAGTGAAACAAGTTGCAACAAAAGCTGATCATCTTCTTCTTGATCTACCACTTGTGCTTCGTCTTGTTGGTGGTTTTTATACTTGCAAATAACATCTTCATGTCCCATCTGGTTACACTTGTTTCACTTTGCATTTAGTCTTCTCTAGCACTTGAAAGGTGGGTGACCTTTCTTTCCGCAATGTTAACATGAAGGATAATCTTTCGTTACTCCTGGTCTTCTATTCCAGGCTTTATTTTTGTTCCCAAATGCAGAGTTTTCTCCACTCACAGCGTGAAATTTTTTGTTCTTTGGTCTTTTGTTCTTTCTATCATCTTGATGCTTAACCGGTAGAGCACCTTCAATGGCCCCTTCGTGCCTCGTTACGTGCTTTTTCTCTTGTGCTTGCAAAGCACTTAAGAGTTCCGCTAAAGTAATCTTTGGCATATCTTTCGTGTTCTCTAAGGTGGTGATGGTGGCCTCAAACCTTTTAGGTATCGTTACAAGGATTTTCTGCACAATCCTTCTGCTAGAGATGGACCTAGCAGTCTAACCTTATTTGCTATGCTAACGAGCTTGTCAGAATACTCCTTGACTGTCTTGGTCTCCTTCATCTTTTGCAGCTCAAAATCACGTACAAGATTCAACACTTGTATCCCATGAATTTTTCATCTCCCTCGTACTCATCCTTGAGATAATCCCATATCTCCTTTGCTAACTTTAGAGACATAATTCGGGTGAAAATCGTCAGTGATGCTGCATCAAATAAACATACTTTTGTTTTGCTTTCATTGCTTTCTTTTCTTTTTGTGCTTTGATCTGTGCTATGGTGGGATTGGCCGGTAATGCAGGAATCTCATAGTCATCTTCCACAGCTTCCTTAAGATCTACAGCCTCCAGGTGAGTCTCCATGCGTACTATCCAAACTAGATAATTGTCTCCATCAAAAGTAGGCGGCGCAATCAAAGAAAAATTACTTTCACCTTCCATGCTATAGCAATAACTAACACATGTTCCTCAAGAAAAAAAAAACTCTGTTGTCAATTGTTAGTATTTTAATAAAAAGAAAACTCAAAAGATGATGGAAACTGAATACACTTTATTCGAAAATCATTCAGAATTTATACAAAATAAAATAACAATCCACTAACAACAACATGTTCCTAAATTTAAGCAACAACCAATGAATAACTTTCTCATAAACTTAAGCATTGTTTTAACGCTAGCAATTACTGCTGGAGTCATGTTCTGACCAAATAATACTCAAATAAGTAAGAAACAAACAACATAAGATTTGTAAAGAAATTGCACTCTGCGTATAATCCTTCCTATATTCATATATTTCCAAGCTTTACCTTCAAGCTTTCCCCATGAAAAACGTAATTCGCCAGCTTCCGCTGCCTCGCCCATTTTTCACCCTCAATTATAGAAAGCCCGTTTGCTAATATAAACTGTAGGCTTCCTCTTTGGATAAGCCTTTTCACTATTTTTCAGAACTTCTTTGACTAGTTCAGGTTCTGAAATCATAAGTTGAGCTCGAACACCGTTCCAATAAAGACAATTCTTCCCTAATCACACAGAAAACAAAGTCTATCTTTTCATAAGCTAGAAGTTAGAAATTGTAGTTAAAAACAATATGCATCGATCGTACCGTATCTGTTGATCCAGGAGTAAATATGTGGCAGCACTTGGGGGAATATATCATGCGTCAAGCCCATAGGTTTGCTTAATCTTCTTGCCTCATTTTGGCAACTTCTTGATTGTTTCCATGGATGAATATGTAAGGAGGTCCTTTGATTCCATGTGAATTCAGCATCTGCCGTATACGGAGAGGTGTCCACAGGTAATCATACAGGAACTTGATCAAAGCCACGAGGAACAAAGAACATGGGACAAGAATCACAAGCTCCATCAAGGCACTTAATTTTCTTCTGTAAACAATGAATTCATATGCTCCTTTAGTAATTGGGTTATGATATCCTCAGTTTTCTTCTGAGTTCTGGTTTCCTTTTAGGATCGTTCGAAGAGCATCGAAATTAGGTAGGAAGTATATGTCAGACATATAATTATAAACAGAACCATCACTGTCTAGTACGACTTACAACCAATACTGAGGATTCAAATAATCATATAGTGATTGTTTGTTGAAGTGTTGGACGATTGTATAATATTATATAGAATTGTTGATGCCTAAAAGTGGTCGGTGATGGTTTCAGGCAGTTCACCCTGGTTGACTTGAGACGGAGAGTCACAGATAGTATAGAGGTCGGAGCTCAAGAGAAGAGAAGGAAGAGAGGGGAGTTGGCCTCTTTTTTCAGCATGCCCTCCTTCGATTGTATGGGTATTAATAACCCCTGGTGTTGTTGGTGATTGGACGGTGCATGCATGTATGTATGTATGAGGTTAAGTCCTTGGGAATATGAAGCAAGTTGCAATGTACTATTTCTTTTTAGTAGGGAATATGTCTCAGGTTTCTCTAGCCAATAGTTGATGGATTCAACAACCAAAAAGGAAGCATAAGTATTTATTCTAATCAATAATTTCATAAAGCAATAAGAACTTATACACAGGCAAAGCATTTCCAGTAATTAAATGCATGAACCCACTGATTTCAACCCCGGGTCCTTTGCTGCTGTGTACTTTAAGCATCATTGTGCAGTGACTCGAGTATTATTTGAAGTCCATGCTGCGGCCGAAGGGCGATAATAGGCGTTGGTGAGTGGACATAGGCAGGGGAGAGGGTAAAGGTGTAGCGTTGTAGAATCATGGAGAGAGCAATCTTGGTTTCCGTGGTTGCAAAGGTCATACCGACACAAGATCGAGGTCCCAATCCGAAGGGGAAAAATGCAGCCGCGTTGTAATTGGTAGCTTTGGCAATTCCTTCCGCGAATCTCTCTGGTTTAAACAGATGAACATCATCTCCCCAAAGAAGAGGGTCGTGGTGAAGTGCAATGTTTTGAACTAGAAGATTTATATTAGCAGGCAAGACTAGCTTTCCCAGTTGAACTTCTCTTCGAATTTCTCTTGTTAGACCATTGGTCGGACCGTACAATCTTAGAGTTTCATAAATGATCATGCTGATCTGTTTGCAGTATAGAAATATGTTAGATTGTATAAAAAGAATTCAATGTACTAAATCCCCGGTATGCACCAATCATAAGTGGCTGGCTTACTGTTTTGAGTTTCGAAATGCCTTCGGAATCTGGATTTCGGTTACCAAATATCTGAATCACCTCTGTTCTTGCTTTTTCTTGCCAATCTCCATGGGTTGCTAAAAGAAAAACTATCCATGCAAGCAAGGAGTTAACAGTTTCTTGTCCAGCAAAGTAGAATGTTTTGCACTCACCCACCAAGTCCTCCACCGAAAGCCTATTTTTCTCGTCCGGATCATGGTAGGCATTTACAAGTAATCCCAGAAAATCATTACCGAAGTTATTGGCTTCTTCGTTCCCGACTTCGTCTTCTCTTTTCTTAACCATCTTCATCACACATTCTTGTATTCCCTTTTCAAGCTTCTCTGATTCTATCAAATCAGCAGATTTCCAGAACTTGCTGTACAAGTAAACCAAGCTAAGCCAAATATAAGCAGAAAACTAAATCCATAGGGATTGGAACATACTTGATGGAAGGAATCCAAGTCTTGAAAGTATTTCGGTTCAGAAGTATTGCCAGCTTGTTCAACATGGCAAAAATCTTCTCCCCTTCTAAGTAATTGCTACCAAAAGCTGTTCTCGATATAACTTCCGAAGTCAACAACCGAAATTCTCCAAATACTTCGATCTCTTTGCCATCTTGGCCTTTCCACTTCTCTAGCATTGTTTCAACGCTAGCAATTACTGCAGGAGTCATGTTCTGCACAAACAATCCTCCAACATGTAGGCAACAACATAAGATTTGGCCTTAATTTATAGTGATAGTGAGGGTTTACCACTTTACCTTCAAGCTTTCGCCATGAAAAACGTAATTCGCCAGCTTCCGGTGCTTCACCCATTTCTCACCCTCAATGGTCACAAGTCCGTTCCCTAGTAGCCTATCGAAGTAAACCGAAGGCTTCCTTTTCGGAAACGTTGTTTCAGTGTTTTTCAGAGCCTCTTTGACTAGATCAGGTTCTGAAATCACCAGTTCAGCTCGAGGACCATTCCAGAAAACATAATTCCTCCCTAATCAAATAAAAAAGAAAAGGGTCAATCTTTTCTTAGAACAAGTTAGAATTTATAACGAAAAAGTATGCAGAAAATCTATGCCGGGAGATTCACCCACCAAGCACGACGGGGTCGGTCCGGATTAATCAAAAAAACATGCATCCATCTTACCATATTTATTGATCCAGGTGTAAATATGTGGCTGCACTTTGGGAAATATTTCATCTGTCAACCCCAGAGTTTTGCTCAATGCTTCCTTTCTCATCTCTGCAACTTCTTTGTTGTTTCCATGGATAAATCTGTAAGGAGGTCCTTTGATTCCCTGTGAATTCAGATTATGCTGTATACGGAGAGGCCTCCACAAGTAATCATAAAGGAACTTGATCAAAGTTACCAGGAACAAAGAACATGGGACCAGAATTACAAGCTCCATCAATGGATTCAGATGTTCATTTAGCATTCGGATTATGATTTCTTCAGCAACTAGAGATCTCAACACAATTGACTTTTGAGTTCTGGTTTTCAAGGATTTAAACAATAGTTGATATGATCGCTATCTTCTTGTATAATTTAAGTTTTTCTTATTCTTAATAAATTAATAATTATCATAATTAATTCTGATCTAATTATATAATTAATATTATATTCACAATCATAATAAACATCACATGAGCACCAGGCATACTCTTGGAAGAGCATTGAAATTAGCTAAGAATCATGTCAGACATTATTATAATCCAAAACACAGCAACTTCTAGTAAACCTGACAACTAAAGAGGATTAAAATAATCATATAGTGATTATTAAATTCTTGTTATCATTATCAAAATATACTATTATATTTTTGGGTAAATGTCACCATTAGTCACTAAACTATAATCGCTTTTCTATTTTGGTAACCAAACTAGTATTATTTTTGGCTAAATAGTCACTAATGTTATATTTTTTTTCCAATTTTTGTTGCCCACAATTACAAAACTGACGGTAAAATAGGAAAATGGGAATAGTTTAGTGACCGAAATAGGAAAAAAACTTTAGAATGGTGACCAAAACAGGAAAAAATTAACATTAGTAACCAAAATAGAAAAAAATAATGTTAGTGACGATTTTGCACAAAATAATAGTTTGGTGACCAAAACATGAAGCGGGAATATTTTAGTGACCAAAATAATGTCAAATTTGCTTCTACCATCTACTTTACGGGCAAAGTATTTGAGTGTTCAATAACATTGAGATGATTAATAACATGGTAATCAATATGAATGTTTACGATAATTTGAGTTAATTGCACCACATGTTCTCAAACTATAACTTTTATTTTAAATTGATCCCCGAACTTTTAAACATTTTAATTTAATCCTCAAACTATGATCCTCATTTTAAATTGGTAGCCAAACTTTTGAGCCTTCTAATTTCATCCCTAAATTATCATTATGTGCTAATTATATTCCATGTTAATAAAATCGTTATAAAAACTATTAACTTTCATGTAAACACCGATGTGTATTATGTACTAATGTGATATGTCATAATCGATAATTTGAGGATGAAATTAGAATATTCAAAAAATTGAGGGACCAATTTAGAATGAAGATCATAGTTTGAGGATAAAATTTAAAAATTCAAAATTTTGAGGACCAATTTAGAATGAGCCCTACTTTTGGGATGAAATTGGAGTTTAGGAACCAATCTAGAATGAGATCATAGTTTTGGGAGCCATAATCGATGTGTTTTAGACTAGACATTGAAACTATTTTTACGGTAGTGGGATCCGAGCTGCCGGATCGTATATCGTTTCATCCAAGTTGAGCTAGGAATATGTAATAGAAAGCAAAGCATAAAGGATTGACTTAAATAGTATGCTAGCAGTAAAATGTACATAAATTGACCAACAATACTTGAAACAAAAAAGGAGGGCTGAGATTTGGAAAAAAGTAGTTGCAGCAAATGCTAGAACCATAGACGTATGAAATGCCAACTCCAAAAAGAGGTACATGCATTAATCAACTAAGTTAAACCCTGATTTTCTAACAGCAGTATACCTTAAGCATTATTTTGCAGTGACTCAAGTATTATTTGAATTCCGTGTTGTGGTCGATGAGTTATAACAGGCACCGGTGAGTGGATATAGGCAGGGGAGAGGGTAAAGGTGTAGCGTTGTAGAATCATGGAGAGAGCAATCTTTGTTTCCGTGGTCGCAAAGGTCATTCCGACGCAAGATCGAGGTCCCAATCCAAAGGGGAAAAATGCAGCCGCATTGTGATTGGTAGCTTCGGCAATCCCTTCGGCGAATCTCTCCGGTTTAAAAAGATGCACATCATCTCCCCATAGTTGAGGGTCATTCTGAAGTGAAGCCTTTGCAATCATAAGGTCTATATTAGCAGGCAAGATTAGCTTCCCCAACTGAACTTGTCTTCCAACACTTCTTACTAGGCCATTTGAGGGACCATACAATCTCAGAGTTTCATAAATAATCATGGTCATCTGTTTGCAAAATAGCGAAAATCCCGGATTATATTGAAGGGTTTAGTGTTCTAAACACATGGTAGATCATCGAAAGATTACTTACAGTTTTGAGTTTCGAAACGCCTTCAGAATCCGGATTCCGGTTACCAAATATGTCAAACACCTCTCTTCTTGCTTTCTCTTGCCAATCTCCATGGATTGCTAAAAGCAAGACTGCCCAGGCTAGTGTGGCATTAACAGTTTCTTGTCCGGCGACGTAGAATGTTTTGCACTCATCTACCAAGTCTTCCATCGAAATCCGGATTTTATCGTCCGAATCATGATAGGCACTTACAAGTAATCCCAGGAAATCATTCCCGAAACTGTCAGCTTCTCCATTCACAACTCTGTCTTCTCTTTTCTTAACAATCTTCATCACACAATCTTGAATTACTTTCTCAAGTCTTTCCGACTCTACCAGATCAGCAGATTTCCATAACATACTATAAAATCAAACCAAGGTCAGCTAAAAACCTAGTTAAATCAGCGAAAAATTCATTGATCGATTAATCTTAGTGAGAAGTGGGAACATAAACATACCTGATGAAAGGAATGTTAGTCTTGAAAGCATTTCGACCGAAAAATATTGCCAACTTGTTCAACATGGCGAAAATCTTCTCCCCTTCCAAGTAACTGCTACCGAAAGCTGTTCTCGATATCACTTCGGAAGTCAATAATCGAAATTCTCCGAACACTTCGATCTCTTTACCATCTTGGCCTTTCCAATTCTCTAGCATTGTTTCAACGCTAGCAATTACTGCTGGAGTCATGTTCTGCACAAACAATTCTGCAACATGTAAGCAACAACATAAGATTTAGCCAACAATAATTCCACCCTCCTTTACCTTTAAGCTTTCGCCATGAAAAGCGTAATTCGACAACTTCCTCTGCCTCTCCCACTTTCTCCCTTCGATGAACACAAGCCCTTTCCCCAGTAGCTTGCTGATATAAACCGATGGCTTCGGTTTCGGAAAAGCCTTTTCACTGTTTCTCATAACCTCTTTGACTAGTTCAGGTTCTGAAATCACCAGTTCAGCTCGATTCCCATTCCAGGAAAGATAATTCTTCCCTAATCACATAAACAAACAAAAGGGTCAATCTTTTCTTAACCATAAAGTAGAAATTACAGTGAAAAGCTTGCATTCAGCTTACCATATTTGTTGAACCAGGAGTACATATGTGGCTGCACAAAGGGTAATAAATCATGAGTCAACCCCATAGGTTTGCTTGATGCTTCTTTTTTCATTTTGATTACTTGTTTGTTGTTTCCATGGATGAATTTGTAAGGAGGTCCTTTGATTCCCTGTGAATTCAGCATCTGCTGTATACGGAGAGGCCTCCATAAGTAATCATATAGGAACTTGATCAAAGCTACCAGGAACAAAAAACATGGAACAAGAATCACAAGCTCCATCAATGCACTCAATTTTCTTCTCTAAACACTGAATCCAGATGTTCATCTAGTATTTGTATTGTGATTTCCTCGGCAGCTATGGGAATCACGATGTGATTTAATGTGATATTAATGCGTTTTTTAATCATTAATAATTAGCATAATTAATTCCGGCCAAGACAGACAAAAGACTTTATGTTAGGGGCGAAACTATAAAATTCTTTGAATTTATAAAATTTTAAAGAGGCAAAAGTAAATTTTCAATAAAAAAATACATAATTTTTTTTAAATCATATATAAATTTTAATTTTTTAGGAGTGCTACCACCCTCCAACCCCTTCCATCCTTGATTCGAGGATATTATTCTGGTCTATTATTTGATTCACCGATAAAAAAAATAATTCCACAAGCGAGGCTAAGACTGTGAAAAGTGTGTTTAATTTTTCAAAGGTAAATTAACTCAAAAGTCATTAAATTATTTGTCTAATTCTGTTTTAATCATTGAACTATAAATTTTATCATTAAACCACTAAATTATTAAAATGATTTCAATCAAGTTATTATCGTTAACTTTTGATGGAATTGCTGACATGAAAGATAAGTAAATTTGTATAATATACAATTAGACCTCATTACTCACACATTCAATTAATTTGATCTCAAATATAATGTTATATATTGCTATGTTAATAGTCTAAGAGATATATTTTGATATGCAATATGTGTAAAAAAAATTACACAACCCTACTTATTTAAATTTTACAATCTAAAACCTTAAGCCCTAAACTAAACTCATGAACCCTAAATTTAACAAACTTATTTATCAAAGTTTTTCTCATTTATTAACTACTATCGTTTAACCTATGTATAATATATTGTCATTTTATACAAAATATTAGATTTGTCTTAGTGGTAATGCATTCTTATCCATACAAATATTGGATTTGTCAATTTATATGTGTAAGTAACGAGAACTAAATGTGTACTTATATAAATTGAATTAATTGACACGTCAACAATTCTTTCATAAAGTTAACGATTAGTGATTTGATTGAAACTATTTTAATAGTTTAAAGTCTAATTGATAAAATTCATAGTTCAATGGTCAAAATAGAATCAAACATAGTTTAGTGGCCTTAGACGTAATTTATCATTTTTTTAATTTTTTTGACAAATTTTAATCCTAATCATACCTGGAAGGGAGGGGAAGGAAAAATTCTAGGGGAAAGAAGTGGTGCTCCTACCGGGTCTAGAACCCATGACCTAAGGGATTGTGAGGAACAAAGATGATATCAATTTTTTAATTTAAAAGTAAAGAAATATAACATTATCATTATATTAAAATTGCTCGTGAGATCCACTAATTGACGTAGTGGCTAAGAATACTCATATTATCTCATATTGTATGTATTTAAATTTTGGTATAAAAATGTAATATCTCTATTTAATTAAAAAAACTGCAACATAAAATTATTCTTGCATTAACAATATTTCGAATAATAATGCATTATTCTATATTTGTAATCACAATAGACGATATCTACACTACATACGCATCAACGATGACTGCAATCTCAGGAAATGAGATTAAAATAATCATATTATTATAAGCCAAAACATCAATGTCGGTCCAACTAATGAGGTTTAGAACAATCATACAGTGATTATTAAAGTGTTTTGATGATTAACAAAAATACAAATTCACGTGTTACTCGCTGACCTAGCAGCTAAAATTTACCAAAAGTTAGAAAACAAAAGAAATCTGGCGTTTAATCTTTGTCCAATTGCGGCTTATAAGCGACAAATAGAGGGAATCCGGTATCTTTATGTTGGGAACTATGAACAAAGAGGAATATTAACAACAATCACAAATTATATTTTACTTCATTATTTTAATATATGTTCTATATGATATGTATGTTTTTAATTATATGAATTAATGATATATATTATTAAATTTTAAGTAAAGTACATAACTGAACTTTATGTTTAGTATTAATTATATCACTAAATTAAAATTAATATTATTTTAGTATTAAACTTTAGTTTAGACTTCAATTATACTACTAGATAGTTAAAATCTCTCCACTTCATTACACATAGACCGTTAAAATCTCTAAATTATAACTTTATATTTTAAATTTAATTTTTTAATGTGAAAGAAAAGTAAAGACATCGAGAAAAGAGAAGCAGATTTCTATTCTCTCGACTCCTACACCGATATTTTACTACATTAGTTATATAGACAATCATAATAAACATCACATACATAAAAACGCATGCCCAATGAGTACTCGATTCCTAGAAATGGATAAGTGTCCTCTTTCCCTTCGGATCGTTCGAATAGCATCAAAATTAGCTAAGAAGCATATGTCAAACATGTCATTTTAAGCCAAAAGCATCGAGGTATTCATGGTAGGTTAATCCTATTATTTAACTTAAACGGTTAGTTAATTGTTAAAGATGGTTTAGATCGAAGTTTTCTCTTTAAAGCTTGGTGGTGAGGCTTGTGATATACTTTCATATTGTTTTTAGAGGATAGCAGTCTGATTATGTGTAATTCTGTTATGGTGAAAGTTGTTTTTTCTTTCTTTTTAGGTTGAATAGTCATGATGTACTATGTTGGATTTGAGATGTCTTTGATTGGTGATCGGTGTTTTTTTTCGTATTTATACCAGAGTGTTATGTACTTTTTTCCAACGTTTAGGCTTAGGGGGCTTTATTAATAAAATTTTTGTTCTGCAAAAAAATTAATCGTAATTTAGCCGTTAAAGAAATGGTTGACTGTTAAATTTTCAAAAGGTTAACTATTATAGTAGTTAACAGTTTTTTAATTGATCGATGACATGTTAACATATAACTTATTACAATTTTGTTTTTAAATATTTATTATTTTTAGAATAATAAACATATCTCTCCGATAAATATTGTATCAAAATTTATTCAAACAGAGAGATTCTAAACATAAACTTCATACTAATTAGTTAAAAAAAGTACCTATATGTTAACCATTAACCATCATTTTTAATAGTTCGGTTAACGAAAACCGTTTAACCTGGATGATTAGGTTAATTAACCTATAAATGAACGGTTATGCCGATTAATTGTTCCGGTTTATTTTATACACCTCTAAATTGTCTATTATGCCTTACAACTAATAACGAGCTTTAAAATAGCCCTATAGTGATTATTTAAGTGTTTAATCATGTGATCGAGGACTCGATCTCCACCCACAAAAATAGACACATTTTATGGCTAATCGTTGATCACTTCAGAGAGTACCTGCATCTATAGAGATTAGTTATTGTTTTTTACGGTGGATATCTGATTTTGACATAAAAAATGTTTAATCATTCCGAATTGCAGCATACAAATGGACATAGAGACAAACATTATGGTCATGAAACATGGATGGACAAAGAGGAATATTATGACTTTCATGTCAATTACATAATTTTAGAAAAACAACTCCATCAGTGACTCGTTGCATCGTTACGCAGTGACTCGAGTATTATTTGAATTCCGTGTTGTGGTAGAAGGGTGATCATAGGCATTGGTGAATGGACATAGGCAGGGGAAAGGATTATGGTGTAGCGTTGTAGAATCATGGAGAGAGCAATCTTGGTTTCCGTGGTTGCAAAGGCCATACCGACGCAAGACCGGGGTCCCAATCCGAACGGACTAAATGCAGCAGCATTGTAATTGGTAGCTTGGCAATCCCTCCTGCGAATCTCTCTGGTTTAAACAGATGAACATCATCTCCCCACAAATGAGGGTCATGGTGAAGTGCAATGTTCGGAAACAGAACATCTATATTAGCCAGTAAGACTAGCTTCCCTAACCGAACTTCTCTTCCAACTCGTCGTACTAAGCCATTCGGTTGACCATACAATCTCAGAGTTTCATTGATGATCATGGTCATCTGTTTGCAGAAAAGAAATATATGTAAGACTGTATCGCAAATTTAAATCCCCAGTATACATTAATTTTAAATGGTTGAATAGTTTGCTTACTAATTTAAGTTTCGAAACACCTTCGGAATCTGGATTCCGATTACCAAATATGTCAATAACCTCTCTTCTTGCTTTCTCTTGCCAATCTTCATGGATTGCTAAAAGCAAGACTGTCCAACCGAGCAAGGAGTTAACAGTTTCTTGTCCAGCAAAGTAGAATGTTTTGCACTCGTCTACCAAGTCTTCCATTGAAAGCCGGTTCTTTTCATCCGAATCATGGTACGCATTTACAAGTAATCCCAGAAAATTGTTGCCGAAGCGATCAGCTTCTCCATTCACAACTTTGTCTTCTCTTTTCTTAACAATCTTCATCACACAATCTTGTATTTCTTTTGCAAGTTTTTCAGACTCCAACAAATCAGCAGATTTCCAAAACTTGCTATAAAATCAAACCAAGGTCAGCTAATATATACCGAAAAAAGGCCTAAAGTTTTGCATTCAGAAACTAGTAAAATGTAGGTAAAACTTAGTTGGGAACATACTTGATGAAAGGAATGCTAGTCTTGAAAATATTTCGACCCACGATTATCGACAACTTGTTCAACATGGCAAAAATCTTCTCCCCTTCCAAGTAACTGCTACCAAAAGCTGTTCTCGATATCACTTCTGAAGTCAATAATCGAAATTCTCCAAACACTTCGATCTCTTTACCTTCTTGGCCTTTCCACCTCTCTAGCATTGTTTCGACGCTAGCAATCACTGCTGGAGTCATGTTCTGCACAAACAATCCTCCAACATGTAAGCAACAACATACAATTTAGCCAACAATGAATGAGCTCTCTACATCATATGTTTAGAGGCTTTACCTTTAAGCTTTCCCCATGGAACGTGTAATTCGACAACTTCCTCTGTTTTACCCATCTTTCCCCTTCAACAAACACAAGCCCGTTCCCCAATAGCCTCCTAACATAGATTGATGGCTTCGATTTCGGAAAAGCTTTTTCACTATTTCTCATAACCTCTTTGACTAATGCAGGTTCTGAAATCACCAGTTCAGCCTGGATACCTTTCCAGGAAAGATAATTCTTCCCTATTAGGGTAAACAAACAAAAGGGTCAATCTTTTCTTAACCATAAAGTATAAATTATAGTGAAAAACTTGCATCCAGCTTACCATATTGGTTGAACCAGGAGTACATATGTGGCTGCACAAAGGGTAATAAATCATGAGTCAACCCCATAGGTTTGCTCATTGCTTCTATTCTCATCTTGGTAACTTGTTTGTTGTTTCCATGGATGAATCTGTAAGGAGGTCCTTTGATTCCCTGTGAATTCAGCATCTGCTGTATACGGAGAGGCCTCCACAAGTAATCATAAAGGAACTTGGTTAAAGCTATGAGGACGAAAAAACATGGGACAAGAATTACAAGCTCCATCAATGCACCTATTTTTCTTCTCTCAAACTGAATCCAGACGTTCATTTAGTATTTGTATTGTGATTTCCTCGGCAATTATGGGAATAATTAATTCAGACGGTATTAATTTTTTAATTAGGTGTCTGAAGTATTTTTTGGTCAAATAAGTGGGTAATGTCTATTTGGTAATCTAAATAAGGTTTTACGTTGGTTAAAAAATTCTATATCCAATTATAACATGACACGTGTGTGTGACATGCTTTTTATTTATTTAATTTCTAATTTTTTTTAAAAATATGAATTTCTTTAAAAATCTCAAACTTTTAATTCCATTCAATTAGACCCTTAAATCACATTTTCCTCACAATCCGACATTCCCACACCTCGGTGGTTCATCACCCAAGCGCCGTGTATCTTACCATTCGACATCCTCACTCTCTAGCGGTCGGTCAGAAATCCAATCAGCCTCTCTTTTCTTCATTAATGGGTATCTGTCGACGGTGCGATCGACGGTTCATTCGTCGATTTTCGACTATGAGATGATAAAATTTTCAATCATGAAGATCCGACAAAGGTAAGGGTGGCTGGTGCTCGTTGGATCAGATTGGTGGTCAGAGGAAAAATATAGGGATTTAAGTATTTAGGGTTAAAGTTTGGAGTCTTTTTAGATAAAATGAAGGTTTTTAGATTTTTTATAAAATTAATGGTTTTTTAAACTTAAAAAATAACAAAAAAACTATCTACGAACATAAATCATGTTTTTTTCAAAAAACAATAAAACTAAAATTTAGAGTCAGAGACAAGCTCACAAATAACACATTTTTAAAAATATATATACAAAAACAAAGATAAAAATATCTTTTTGGGTGATTGGGGGACAATTGTCACTCCCATTCCTCAGTAGTTTTATCCGGCCTCCGACGGCATTATTCTACAATCACTATAAACGATAACCATGTAATATCTCTGTCCAATTGCAGCTTTATAAACGATAAATTGAGGGTATCCGGAATCTTTATGTTTGAAAACTAAGTACGAAGGGGAACTTCAAGCCGATTCTAACGTCCAACAGATTTAAGGTGCGGTTAAAAAACGATAAGTTTCAGTATTTATTTAAAAATTTAAAATGTAAGACTTTTTTTTATAACAATTTAAGTTAGTTTTTTTTTATTTTTTTACAAGTTAGTTTTTTTATTTTTTTACAAGTATTGAAATTTATTTTATAAGTATCGATACTTGTCTAAAAACTCAAAATGCTATAAAAAACTAGTATCGATATTTACAAAATAAGTATCGAAATTTGTCAAAAAAAGCGAATAAATCAACCTAAAATGTTATAAAAAATTCTAACATTTTATATTCTTAGATAAATTTCAAAATTTACTGTCTTTTAGCCGTACCATAGACCTACCCAAAAAATCAATAATAATTTCTTCTGAATAAATGTGTACGGAGGGGCAATGCCCCAATTTTGATGGTATAATTATATTGAAGTCATTGATAGTTTCAAATACTTTGAAAATAGGCATTTGTTACTTCTAAAATTTTTTAGTTTAATTACTTTTAGGATCTTAATAATTTTAAAATTATTGAAATTATGTCTTGACCCCTATTTTTTTGGTTTAATTACTTTTAATTCCTTTTAATTTTAAAATTAGTAAAATTAAATTCCAACTCCCTTAATTTGCATGGTTTAATTCCTTTATAGGGTACTGCTTGTTTCAAAATTAAATAACTTATCCCTCATGTTCAATCTTGATTCTGTCTTTTTTTTTTGGTAATACAGAAAAAAGTCTCAAATTAACATTCGATACGTAACATATCGCGCACAACTGTCGGGGTTAAGTATAGATCACCTCGCTAATCGGTTTGCCGCGACTTAAACTAGCACAAGCATCAACAACTTTGTTTTGGTCGGTCTTATAAGTCGGAGACGTACCTCCAAACGCAAACAAGCGAAGATCGAATAGTCTCTACAATTAAATTTACAGCTACCAAGTTCTCGTTGTATTCATACAAAAGAAATTACATCTTTACAAAACATACTCAATTTCGCGAAGAACTAACAAATTTCCTACGAAACTGAGTACCAAGTTCTCATTATCAACACGGGCGGAGCTAACAGAGAAAATGTGATGTCAACTTACACTAAAAAAATTTTAAAAAAATATTTTTAATATATATTTTAAAAAATTAACATCCACCATTCAACTTGTTTTTAATAAAATATAAATTAACATCTAAAATTTTAATACCGTACTGTGGCTTCGTCCTTGAATATCAACTAATTATAACTAAGCATTCATCCTTCATAAAGCAAAGAAGAACTAGAATATACAAACTTAATGCAGTTCTGAAGCCTATCTATGAATATTTATGCTTTTATTTATATGAATTAATGATATATTTTATTAATCTTTAGGTATTATGTCAAAAAATGCTCTTAACGTTTTACTGAATAGTCATTTTGGCCACTATTCTTTTTTGAAGCAATTTAACCCTCAACGTTTCATTTTGGGTCAAAATGGCCTCTCTATGAATGTAGTCAACTAAAGATAAACAACTTGAAATGACTTAACAGAATGACACGATAAAAGAAAAATATTTTAAATTTTATACAATTTTATAAAATTATTTTTTGACTGATGTATGATTATGTAAAGTTAGAATATTTGCCTATATGACAGTGCTATCGGGGCGTACACTGCCATGTAGGTTTGTCGTGTCATTTCAAGTCATTTAATGTTAGTTGACTAACAATTTTCATCCGCAGATAAGCTATTTTGACCAAAAATGAAACGTTAAAAGTTAAATTGTTTCAGAAAAAAAAAGAATAGAGACCAAAAGGACTATTCAGTCAAACGTTAGTGGCAATTTTTTTAGTATTATGCCTACATTTCATGATTACCGTTGATGGTTGTTCCATAAGCTATAATGAATTAGAGACGGGAACCAATAGCAAGCAATCATTTAGTCATTAGCATGGATAAAATTGCTCCCTTCAAAACCAGATACATGAGGAGATGGCAATAACATTTGTCAAATTTTAGCCAATACATGAAATCACATACACAAGAATGACAATATGTTGCAGATTTTAGAATTAGACTCTTTAATTTTGTGGATATCATTTCCTTAAGTATATAAACCAACTGTACTAAAACCTTGTCGGGTTCTTAGACTTTGCATACTTTAAAGCATCACAGTGAGTGGAGGATTACTTGAATTCCATGTTGCGGCTTAAGGGTGAGACGAGCTACCGGTGAGTGGACATAGGCAGGGGAGAGGGTAACGGTGTACCGTTGTAGAATCATGGAGAGAGCAATCTTTGTTTCCGTGGTTGCAAAGGTCATACCAACGCAAGATCGAGGTCCCAATCCGAAAGGGAAAAATGCAGTCGAATTGTATTTGGTAGCTTCGGCGATCCCGTCTGCGAATCTCTCTGGTTTAAAAAGATGCACGTTGTTTCCCCATAGTTGAGGGTCATGGTGAGATGCAAAACTCACAATATGAAGGTCTATATTAGCAGGCAAGACTAGCTTCCCCCACTAAACTTGTCTTTCAACTCTTCTCATCAAGCCACTCGGTTGACCGTACAACCTTAGAGTTTCGTTAATGATCATGGTCATCTATTTGTAAAGTCGAAAGATAACATTCGTTACGTCTGCAATCAGAAAATATCTAAGATCACAATTTGTTGAGAAACAAGACAAGCGAACAGGAAATTAAATAAGCAAGAACATAGGATTTTAACGAGGTTCAGCAATGTGCTTATGTCCTCGGGGAGCAATGAGCGGCTGTTCTTTTCTTATTAACTTGATAATACAATTAGATTACAACATAATGTATATATAAGAGTAACCCCAGTACAATTACCAAAAACCCCATGTACCGTTATATGGACAGATGCTCTCACTCCCGCTTCAACATCTGTCCTTTATCAGTATATGAGTCATACTTAACAAATCTCCACCTTGGCGAATATCATGCCCCTTAAGAGATAAACCTACGAGTTTCTCACACATCAAAATGGGTTGGGGTAACATGCTTCTCTAGCAATTGCAAACATTCAACAAGTCTAAGCAATGCATGAACTTGATAGTAGTAACTGGCTTGGTCAACATATCAGCTGCATTGTCTGTGGTATGCACCTTCTGTAACAATATCTCACCAGATGTAATCAACTCTCTAATCTTGTGAAACCTCACATCAATATGCTTTGTTCTAGCATGATACACCTGATTCTTAGCCAAATAAATAGCATTTTGGCTATCACAAAGCAACTGAACTCCACCTTGCTGAATACCCAATTCTTTCACTAGCCCAATAAGCCATAAGGCTTCTTTTGCAGCTTCAGCTACTACCATGTACTCAGTTTCAGTTGTAGATAATGTCACAATAGACTAAACAAATGACTTTCAACATATATGCCCTCCCCAAAATAAAAACATACCCAGTTGTAGACCTTCTATCATCTAAATCACCTGCATAGTCTGAATCCACATATCCTACAACCAAAGGATCACGTTGCTGACTACCAAATACAATTCCATGTCCCACAGTACCCTTCAAATACCTGAAAATCCACTTGACTGCTTCCCAATGCCGTTTACCTGGTTTAGACATGTATTTACAGACATGACCAACAACATGAGCTAAATCAGGGCGAGTACATACCATTGCATACATCAAGCAGCCTACAACACTGGCATACGGAACCTTTTCCATCTCATCAATTTCCTTATCTGTCTTCGGGCACTGTTCAAAATAAAGCTTAAAATAATTCGGCAATGGAATGCTCACGGGCTTTGAATTGCTCATCCCAAACATGTATAACACTTTCTCAACATAGCCTTGTTGAGATAACCACAGTTTTCTTGAGCCTCTGTCTCTGTGAATCTTCATTCCAAGAATTTTCTTTGTAGCTCCTAAGTCTTTCATATCAAATTCATGGCTCAATAAAGCTTTCAAACCAACAACATCATGCATATTATCAACATATAGTAATAGAAAAATAAAAGAACCATAATCAAGGCTTTTAACATAAACACAACAATCATACTCACATCGCTTGTAGCCAATCTGAATCATATAGGAGTCGAATTGTTTGTACCATTGTCTTGGAGACTGTTTCAACCCATACAAGGATTTCTGTAACATGCAAACTAGATGCTCATTTCCAGATTGAGTGAACCCTTCTGGCTGCTGCATATAAATTTGCTCTTCTAGATCACCACGTAAAAAAGCAGTTTTAACATCCATCTGCTCTAAATGAAAAAACCAACTAGCTACTAATGCAAGTACTACCCTGATTGAAGTATGTCTAACCACAGGAGAAAAGATTTCATCATAATTAACTCCCTTATGCTGTGAAATACCCTTTGCTACGAATCGAGCCTTCTTTCCCTTAGGAAGCCGAACTAGTTCCCATGTATGATTTTTCTGTAGAGACTCCATCTTCTCAACTATTGCAGCCATCCACTTCCCTTTCTCCTAACTAGTGATAGCTTCTTGAAAAGTAGCTGGATCATCACTGCTAATGTGAAGTGCAAAGGACACCATGTCTTCAAAACCCAATATGCTTGGAGATTTTACATTGGTGCGCCTCTCTCTATCTTTGGCTAGACTATAATTATGCAAATCAACTGTATTAGAACCACCAGATGTTGAATTAGAACTTTCACCTGTCCTAGCTGCTACACCTTTCTCAGCTGTTACTGGATATTGATCTAAATCCACTAGCACCTTGTATTGGTTCTGCTGCAACATGAACTACTCATAAAAAAATGCATCTCTATTGGTCATTACTTTCTTTGCGATCGGATCCCAAAACTTGTATCCTTTGACACCTTTCTTGTAGCCCAGAAAGATGCACTTCTTCGACTTTGCATCAAGTTTTGATCTTTCATCACCAGGTACATGCACATAAGTAGGACAACAAAAAATCAGTAAGTAATCAAAATCAACTACATTACCTGTCTATATCTCTTCTGCAACTTTTCCACCCAAAGATGCCCGTGGTGATCTATTAATAAGGTAGCATGTCATGCTCACAACCACTGCTCAGAAGCTTTTAGAAAGCCCTGCATTCAGTCTCAAGCACCGAGCCCTTTCAGTTAATGACATGTTCATCCTTTCTGCAACACCATTTTGCTGTGGTGTCTTGCGCACTGAAAATGCCTCTGAATACTATGCTCCTCACAGAATTTGCGAAACTGTGAATCTGTGTACTCTGTGCCATTATCAGACCTCTAATACTTTATCTTTCTACCAGTTTGGTTCTCCACCTCAGCTTTCCACATCTTGAACTTGGCAAATACTTCAAATTTCTGTTTCAAGAAATACACCCAAACTTTCCTAGAAAAATCGTCAATAAAAGTAACATAATACATAGAACCACCCAATGATGATTCCCTGGTAAGCCCCCATACATCAGAATGCACATAATCAAGAATCCTTTCAGTTTTGTGTTTTCCAGTCGTGAAAACTAACTTTAGTCTGTTTGCCAAGAACACAAAACTTACAAAAACTGAGCTTGCAACTTTTAACACCAAGCAACAAATTTCTTTTATGCAATTCAGTCATTCCACATTCACTAAGATGACCAAGACACATGTGCCACAATTTCGTATTATCATCATATGACTTAACAAAATGAGCTTCACCTACAACTGTACTCCCCAACAGTTTATAGATATTCCCTGCAGTTATCTTTCTTTTCGTCACAGTCAATGCACCTTTAACAATTCTAATAGTTTCCCTATCCTCATCTACTTTAGGAATAAAACCATTCTTATGCAAAGTGCCCAAGGAAATTAGATTCATTTTCAAATCTGGTATATGCCTAACATCACATAATGTTCTAACAATACCATCGTACATCTTAATTATGACTTCACTAATACCAACAATATTGCAACATCTATCATCACCTAAATAGACAGAACCAGAATTAACTGACATGTATGTCGATAACCACTCTCTGTTAGGCGTTATATGATAAGAGCATCCTGAATCAAGAATTCGTGCATATGTGAATTGAGTTGTTGAAATATAAAGCATATCACTATCACTGCAATCAGAATTGTCATTATGCACCACATTCACAGTGTTGGATGATGCAGCATGTTTATCATCTGTTTGCCTTTTTAACTTTGGACAATCTCTCTTCATATGTCCTGGCTCTTTGCACTTGTAGCAGTGAATCGTCTTTTTGCCTCTAGACTTCGATCTAGAATTTTGTTTTCTAGAAGCCTCATTCTCTGACTTTCTTCCACGGTCTTGATTACCCTTAATATATAAACTATTAGCATGAGAACTTTCCCCTGCATTATGCTTCCGCTGGTTGCGAGCCAACAAGGTTACAGTAATCTCTTCAGTTTTGATTGTTTCTTTCCCATATGTAAGAGTAGTCATCATGTGTTCATAAGAGGAAGGCAATGAACACAACAGAATCATTGTTTTGTCTTCATCCTCAATCTTCACATCAAGTTGAACTAAATCAGTGATTATTTGATTGAAGACATTCACGTGTTGCGCCAGATCATGACCTTCCTGCATCTTCAGCCCATACAACCTCTGCTTTAGATACAGTTTATTGGTTATAGATTTGGACATAAATTGACTCTCTAATTTTTTCCGTATTTTATCTGGAGACACGGCAGATTCATTACGTGATACACAATCTCATCTGCCAAACATAATCGTATGGTTCTAGTCGCTCGCTGCTGCAGTTCTTCCCAATCTTCATCCTCCATCGGTGCTAGTTTTTGAGATCGTAAAGCCTTTAAAATCTCTTTCCGTGCCAACATATCCTTTACCCTCGTTTACCATAATCCAAAGTTACCTTCACCATTGAATTTTACCACTTCGAATTTCGCACCGGACATAGCCATTGCAACCAAGCTCTGATGCCACTTGTTGAGAAACAAGACAAACGAACAAGAAATTAAACAAGCAAGAACACAAGATTTTAACGAGGTTCAACAATGTGCTTACGTCCTTGGGGAGCAATGAGCGGCTATTCTTTTATTAACTTGATAATATAATTAGGTTACAAGATAATGTATATGTCCTTATCAGTATATGAGCCATACTTAACACAATTTGAATGCAAGGTATATATAGAAAGTTTGCTTACAGTTTTGAGTTTGACAATGCCTTCGGAACGTGGAATTTGGTCACCAAATATGTCAAACACCTCTCTTCTTGCTTTCTCTTGCCAATCTCCATGGATTGCTAAAAGAAACACTGTCCAGGCTAGCAAGGAATTAACAGTTTCCTGTCCAGCAAAGTAGAATGTTTTGCACTCATGTACCAAATATTCCATCAAAAGCCGGTTCTTGTCATCCGAACCATGATAGGCATTTACCAGCAATCCCAGAAAATCGTTTCCGACTCTGTTTTCTCTTTTCTTAACAATCTCCATCACGCAATCTCGTATTCCTTTCGCCAGTTTATCCGACTCTAGCAAATCTGCAGTTTTCCAAAATGTGCTGTAAAAGAAAAGGTCAGCTCTATACATTGAGCTAAACAAATTAAGCTTAGAGGGAACATACTTGATGAAAGGAATTCTTGTCTTAAAAAGATTCCGGCTCACAAGTATCGACAACTTGTTCAACATGTCGAAAATCTTCTCTCCTTCCAAGTAACTGCTTCCGAAAGCTGTTCTCGATATCACTTTTGATGTCAACAATCTAAATTCTCCGAACACTTAGATCTCTTCGCCTACTTGGCCTTTCCACTTTTCCAACATAGTTTCAACACTAGCAATAATTGCTGGAGTCATGTTCTGTACAACCAACATAAATTTAACCAACAATTGCTTGATCCGCAAGTAAAATACTGAATGGCTTTACCTTTAAGCTTTCTCCATGGAAGGCGTAATTCGCCAGCTTACGTCGCTTCATCCATTTCTCCCCCTCAATCAAAACAAGTCCATTCCCAAGGAGCTTCCTGCCATAAACTGTAGCCTTCCTTTTGGGGAAATTGTTTTCACTATTTTTTCATCACCTCTTTCACTAGCTCAGCTTCTGTAATCACAAGCTCGGCTCGAACACCGTTCCAGTAAACGAAATTCTTCCCTAATAACATAAACAACAAAAGGGTCAATCTTTTTTAGAACAACAAGTTGGAAAATATTGTGAAAAACATGCATCCATCTCACCATATTTGTTGATCCAGGCGTACAGATGTGGCTGCACTTTGGGAAATACATCATGAGTCAACCCCATAGGTTTGCTCATTGCTTCCATTCTCATCTTGGTAACTTGTTTGTTGTTTCCATGGATGAATCTGTAAGGAGGTCCTTTGACTCCCTGTGAATTCAGCATCCGCTGTATACGGAGAGGTGTCCATAAATAATCATAAAGGAACTTGATCAAAGCTACGAGGACGAAACAACACGAGACAACAACTACAATCTCCATTAATGAACTGTTTCTTCTCCTGAATTCTGATAATAATTGGAATTAGAATCTTCTCAATAGCAATTGACTTGCAAATTCTGGTTTTCTTTATATATAGTTTGTTGAAGCTATTTTATATTGTTATGTTTTGTCGCATTTCAGAAGCGAAAGCAAGTAGAATCTAAGGGGGCAGGCTTGCCCCAATATGTTTTTAGTAATTGTATATTGTTTAGATAATGCAAACCGGCAATATGATTTATAATATTTGAAAATTAAAAAAAGATGATTTTATTATAAAATTTAGAGTTATTTGCACTACACGTCCTTAAACTATGACCTTCATTCTAAATCCATCATTGACTTCTAAATATTTCAATTTCATCCCTAAATTATGACCCCTCAAATATTTCAGTTTCATCCATAAACTATGATTTTCATTCTAAATTAATCCCCAAACTTTTGCATGTCTTATTTACAATCAATGTTTACATGACAATTGGCAATTTCTATTACGATTTTATTAACATGGTTTGGGATGAAATTAAAATTTTTAAAAGTTTGGGGACCAATTTAAAATGAAGGTCATAGTTTAAGAATAAAATTAAAATATTTAAAAGTTTAAGGATCAATTTAAAATAAATATCATAGTTTGGAGAAGTGCGGTGCAATTAACTCTTAAATTCATTAATTACAATATTTAATGTATATTTTCCTAATAAAAAAGATTTTATTATACAGATTTATATCATATATAATTTAATTAAATATTATTCTAATATTCAGAACTAATTGACTTTATTAAAATATTACCTTTGATATTATTAATAGTCATTAAATTTAGCTTTTACTTTCATATAAGTCATAAACATTTAGTTTAATCAAATAACATCATTTATAAACAAGTGTTAATGGTCGGTTGGTCAGAGCTGTTCACCTGCTTTATCCCCCTCTCCTTAAGTCTCGAGTTCAAGACCCAACAAAAACATTTTCTTCCCCTAAAATTTCCCCTCTTCTCTGGACAGAACTAGTTCAAAAAAAATAATAACATCATTTATTTTTATTAGTTAAGAGTTAAAACAATTATATTAACGACATTAAATTATTTTATTGAGAAAGGTAACCGAATGCTTTTTATTTAACATGTTATTCTACGTGTCAACAAAACAAATGTCTAGTTGGTAATTTTTTAATAAAAATAAATTTTATTGACAATTGTAAACATGTTGTATACAGTTATTGTCACGCCTGAGAAGAGGCGAGGTCATTAATCCCACATCGGAAAGGAAAAGAGAGGTCTTGGGATATAAATACGGTGGCGCTGCACATCCTATCAGACATGTCTTTTGGGAAGAGGGTAATGGCCCCGTGACAAGTGGTATCAGAGCGACCATTTGACTGCCCGATTTCACGCCGAGCGCCCATGAGTGGGGTAGGCAGGGTGGACAAGTGTGACAAGGCGGTCCATCACGAGAGCGGAAGCTCGTGACGAGGGCGTCACAAGGTTGAGTAGGGGAGAATGTCACGCCTGAGAAGAGGCGGGGTCATTAATCCCACATCGAAAAGGAAAAGGGAGGTCTTGGGATATAAATACGGTGGCGCTGCACATCCTATCGACATGTCTTTTGGGAAGAGGGTAATGGTCCCGTGACATTATCAAAGAAACAATTATTAAAATAATTCATCATTGAAATATTTAATTATACTAATAAAGTGATTTAAGTGATTAAAAATTTTCTTTTAAGTTTTATATGCTTGTTGGATCTTTAGATGAGTAAAAAATGATGGTTGAGATTAACGGTAAAAAATGATAATTTTTTATGAAAAAAGAGAAAAATGGATAAAATACTTGGTTTGAAAATTTTAATCTAAACCATTAAACTCAATCCAAACTATCATAAAACGTGTAAAACTTAAAAATTTTATGTTGTGTGAGCTAATTTTAACCCAATAAAAATTGACAAAAACAAAATTATTAGCATTAACTTAACATATTAATTATTTTTACCGTCAATTATTTTATTTAAAAAAATAAAAATTATAAAACAAAAATGAGAAAAAAAATTAATGACTAATTCAAAAAAAATATTGAAAATGTGATTATGCCTAAACCAAACATCATTGTCTTTGACGTTAGTTACAACAAATAAGGAGGATTATATCATATAGTCATTATGAAAGTGTCGGTTCATTGTCAAAATACAAATTCATGTCTAATAATTTTTTTTCACGACAAATATGAGTTTATTAAAAGAAAATCGTACGAATTTTTAATTTGAATGGTATGTTTCATTAAAAACTTTCTAATTTTAATTATTAAAAATATGTGTCCAACCCTACCAAACATAGAAACTGCCCTTATTCTTAGTCCAATTGCACCGTATTAACAAAACAACAGGAATATTGTTAGGGCACACTTTCATATATTTATTATAAATTTAATTTAATATTTGTAGTGTATATATTTTTATTATTTTGAATTTGAAGATAACATTATTTAAGGGATTAATGTTGCATTCTGCTAAAACAATCGTAATTGTTATTTATAATTATTTGTTAACTAATAGTAATTAGTTTTATTGAATAAAAAATGAATACAACACAAGTACGAGAATAAAAACTAGAGTAGACTTTATCAAAATATTTATCTATTTTCCCCGTTTCAAAACAAGTCCTAAGATCATAACATTTAATCAAACAACTATAAATTTTGAAGTTATTACAAATTTAAAATTTATCGTAGATTTTCTAATACTCCTTGTATCTGGTTCTATCATTAAAATTGAAACGAAAGATTTAGTATAAAACAATTTTGGTCCTCAAAATTTATACATCATATTAATTTGGCTCCAATTCAAAATAATTATATTAATGAAATAATAATGTCTACTAGCATGTGGCGTTAAGCGTTAGGATCATAATAGATCTGTTTTATTAGTTTGTCATCTACCTAATAGTTAAGTGACAATGTCTGGTGAACTGTTGCATGTGTCGCTTATCGAGCCAAGGGATAATAGCATGGAGTGTGAAAAGTAGTCGAAGAGTGTTTCAAGAGAGTGCAATGTCAAAAATTTTAAATATAAAGAGCTAAATTTAATTAATTTAGAACAAAATTAATAAAATCTATAAATTTTAGAAAATAAAATTATTATTACAAAACACTGTATTTCAATTTGAACAACAAAATGACATGTTTGTCATAAAACTTTAATTGAATTATTAAATTATTTTTTTTAAAATTATTTATTATCAAATCTATAATTAAATAACATTCGGTGTATTCTACCTTTCAACTGGAAAACAGAAACAGGCTCAACTGAGGCCATAGTCATTCACCCTAATAGTGTTTAGGCCTTAGCTCGGTAAGCGTTTAACAGAGCCCACCAACTGGTCTCCACCAACATCACGACATTTGCCCTTACACGAAACACAATGGACCGGTGGGGCCACGACCCAAAAATAATTAAAATTTATAATTTGAACTTTTAAAAATTTAATTTAGACTTATAAAATTTTTAAAAAATTTAGATTAAACTTCAAAAATTTTAAATATTTTTAATTAAATTTTTTTTTTCATAATTTTTAATTTTTTTTATTAAACCTCTTAAATTTTTAAAAGTTTTAATTAGACATCAAATTTTTTATACCCAAATCGCAGCATCCCCTGCAACCTCATTCGGATATCATGCCTAATGAGCATTACAACATCAGCAACCTGCCTCTGCGCCAATTCATGTAACCGTGCATTCCGCTCCTGCCAAACGTAGTAGTTTACTGCATTCCACTCTAATCGAATAACCACAGCAGACCTGGATTTCCCTTTTCCAGAGACTAGGATCCAGTCAAAAAAATCCTCCCAACTCGAACAGGATATATCAGCTATATAAGAATGCAACAAAGAATCCCAAATTCCCTGCACAAAATCACAGCTCCAAAACAAATGATTTCTTGTTTCTATTGCCTTCCCACAAAGATCACAAACCACATTAATATGGCAACCCCATTCCAGCATTCTTCCTTTGGTAGGCAACCTATCCTGTACCACCAACTAAGAGATGAATTCATGCCGTTTTAACACAATTTATTCTAAAAAAAAGGAATAATCACGTTTTAGATCCTATGATTTTAAAAGTTATTAAAATAATTCGAGTGGACACGGGTTCAAATTTCTTCGTCTACAAGGTGTATGCACATTGTCAATGGGTTAAGAATATCTATGAACAGATACTACCTTGTAATCACCTTTAAACTATTCAAAAAAAATTATTAAAATAATTAATGACACATATCAGTGCATATGATTTAGTGGCCGATTCAGAAATTTTTTAGAGGGTGGGCACACATATATTAAGTATTAACAACATAATTTTTTTGTATGTAAATTGGTACAAATAAAATTTTAGGGTGGATATGCTCTGTAAAATAGATAACCAATAAAGGAAATTCAAATTTGTAGTGTGGGCACAATAAAATTTCAGGTGAGCATACTCGGTAAAATAGATAACCAATAAAGGAAATTCAAGTTTTCAGGGTAGACACGTGCCCACCCTTGACACAACCTACATCCGCCACTAATATAACTATAATTTAGAAGTATATCAGTACATAACGTTTACTCTAAGTCATCCTAAAGGCAATGCAGTTAATTTTGTTTTGATCATTCATATAATGATTTTTTTAAGAAAATTCTGCCATGAACTTTGCAGGAAGCTATCTCCAAGTAAATTGTGGTGTAACCAGGCATGGGATAATGAACTCTTTTTCATCTAAAAAAGATAAAAAAAAACATTCAAATGAAATTTGAACTATATTAATTTCGAATAAGTATTTGACATATTCAACAATAATAATTATTCAACCCAAAATAGGGTAAATGAAATTCACAAGGAAGCTACATGAATAAGACGGATGTACTTGATTTTATAGCCCAAACTACACTATTTTATGTCCAACTTACATGTTTGATTAAAGTCTAGATTATTTCAAAAATGACGAAATAATTATATATTATTTTAAAGTAAAGTGAATCAGCAGGGATGCCTTAGGTTAGTCCTAGTTGTCTATAAATAATAAGGTTGATCAATGTTTATTCACATTATATCCATACAAGTTAAAAGTAGCATACACTTGAGAGAGAAGTAAAGATAGAATGATGGTGTTCAAATGGCTGTGGTTTCTTAGGATAGTAGTGTTGAGTTTGTTGTTGGTGTTGGAAGGTACTCCTACTCATGCTTGTTTAGAGCCCGAGAGAATTGTTCTCTTGCAACTCAAACCTTTCTTCAATCATTACGATGAGCTCGCCGACTAGGACGAGGTTAAAGGCTCGAATTGTTGTGAATGGAAGAGGATCGAGTGCAACACCACCACTCAACGACTCATACGACTCTCCCTTAATTCTACAAGGAGTGAAGACATGGGTTATTGGTACCTTAATGCCTTTTTGTTACTTCCCTTTGTGGAATTGAAGAGTCTCTATTTGTCAAGGAATGCCATTGCTGACTGCATTCAAAATGAAGGCCCTGCCTTTAATTTTCCCTTAATTTCATCTTTTATTATCCCAATACGTACAAGTTTTCCATACAACTCTTTGTTAATTTAGTATTATCGAAGAAAAGCCACTAACTCCTTTCGTATATTTAAAAGTACACTCTTGCAGGTTTTGTAAAGCTATCATCCACGTTGAGTAATTTGGAGATCCTCGATTTAAGTCACAATTTTTTAAATGATAGCATAATGTTATCTTTGAGTGGGCTTTCATCTCTTCGGTATTTATGTTTAGCATACAACCGATTGGAAGGATCAAGTCATCCAAATGGTACATTTAACTAATCCAACAAGATACTAACTTTATGATAAGGTTTTCAATGACTTTAAAAACTCGGCGTAGTCTTTCATTCTTGAAGACTTTACGTTTGCGATCTAATCCTTTGGAAGGAAAATTACTTCATATTCAAGTAGACAGGTTTTACCTCTTTGTTTTTTTCTTCTCTTTTCTTTAAAATCAATTTTTGTTTGAGAAAAATAAAATATTGCAATGGTTTAGCATATCATTAATATATAACTAACAATATCTGGAATTGAATATTAGATTTAAATAATTTGATAAACTTGAAGCACTTGGATTTAAGTTGGAATCAAATTAAAGCATCTCAAACCGAGTATAAGTATATACTCGCACACTACTGTGGAATACGTTGCTCGAACCTAGGTCATCTAGAAGGAACAACGTCATCTTTTACCAGTTAGACTACTTAATGAGTTCATAAGTATATATACTTGTATATTCAATAAAATTTCAAATGCCAATGATAGTAACTATAGAAATATTGTTCGTACAACAGATGAAACACAATTGAGGCTAACAAAATTGGAACAACTTGATTTGAGTGGCAATCTCTTCCGGTTTGAAATTAAAGGTTTTGACCTAAGAGTTGTAAAGACTCTTTACCCTTAACAATTACCAACAAATCTTCAAATAATCTAAATTTAACATTTTTTATTTTTAATTTACATGATGACATTTGTAAGATAAATTTCTTTGTTTTTTCTTTTTCTTTTTATTCTTACACATTTATATTTGTATTTAAATAACATACAGATACTTTTGAAGTTACTCATATATATCTATAAATTTAATATATTTTTTATAAATTTATATCATAAATAAATGAAATTGACCTAATTGTAGTTTAATATATATATATATATATAATATTTGTGTTAGAGACATAATGAAATGTCAAGTTAGCCCAGTGGTTAGGTGTTGACCTTTGGTATTAAAGGTTCCAAATTCAAATCTTTTCAATTCCAAATATTTTCTATTTTTCCTCCGTTATTTGTTTTAGCGTTTTGGTTTGAGGTTCAACATTCATGTCCTTATCAAGTTAATGCTCCAGTGATATAATTGAAGTGAAAATTAAAGTTTAGTGTCAGAATTGAAGCAATTGAACATGACATTTATTGCCCCAAGTTTTCTTCAACTACCCACTTTAACTTTAGAGGCCGATTTCAGGTCAGAGTTGATGGCTATTATCTTATATTATTAGGAATTAGTGGGGATACCTTAGGTTAGGTTCTTGTCTATAAATAATAATGTTGATCAATGCTTATTCACATTATATCCGTACAAGTTAAAGCATACACTTGAGAGAGAAGTAAAGATAGAGATATGATGATGGTGTTCAAATGGGTGTGGTTTATTAGGATAGCAGTGATGAGTGAATTTTTGCTGTTGGAAGTTACTCCTACTCATGCTTGTTTGGAGCATGAGAGAATTGCTCTCTTGCATCTCAAACCTTTCGCCAACCATTACTATGAGCTCGCTGATTGGGACGAGGTGAAGAGCTCAAATTGTTGTGAATGGAAGGGGATCGAGTACAACACCGCCACTCGACGGCTCTCCCTTAATTCTACAAGGAGTGAAGACATGGGTTATTGGTACCTTAATGCCTCGTTGTTTCTTCCCTTTGTGGAATTGAAAAGTCTACATTTATCCGGAAATGCCATAGCCGGTTGCATTGAAAATGAAGGTCATGCCTTTTATTTTTACCTTAATGTTATCTTTTATTATTCTTCTATGCACAAGCTTTCAACACAACCTTTTGTTATTTGTAATCACTCTGCTATTAGATCAAGAAAAAAAGTGTGTAACCGGGAGTGTGTGTATCCGGTAAGTTAAAAAATACGGTACTTAAAATGTTACCCACCAATCTAATGTTACCGAAAGATATAATATTTTAAGTTGACATGATAAGTTCAAAAATTCACTAACAAGTATGGAAACTTACCATAATATGTAACATTTTCGGTTGCAACCTAAAATTTAAAAAACACGGAACTTAAAATGTTACCCACCAACCTAAATGTTAAGTTGACATGGTAGGTTTAGAAACTTACTAACAAGTATCAATACTTACTATGATATGTACCCACCAACCTAAATGTTACCAAAAGATATACATTTTTAAGTTGACATGGTAAGTTTCCAAACTTACTAACAAGTATGGAAACTTGCCATAATATGTAACATTTATGGTACCATTATATATAACATTTTAGATTGCAACCTAAAATTTAGAAACTTAGATAACATTTCTAGTTGCAACCTAAAATTTTACAAAATATAACATTTTAAGTTAAAACCTAAAATGTAACTACTATGGATAACACTTTAGGTTGGAATGATACATTTTTTGTAAGTTTTGAAACTTCCGACTATGTTTCAATACTTATTGTGAGTCTAGCTAAGTTTCAAGTTCTTTAACTCTTTAATGGTGATTTTGTTAATTTCGAATTAAAACTAAAATTTTCTATTGAGTAATGAAGATTTCTTAGAGTATATGAGTAATCTAAACTTGATTTTAACAAATTAAACCTAGAAATAGGTATTTAAAGAAATAACTTATTTTTCAAGTTCTTTGTAACCCCCTAGACCCGTCTATGCGTTACACTTAATTCTAGGAGGTCACATTAGGGTCACAAGAGCGACCCACAGTAAAAATCCACATGAAAGTGCTTTTCTCTAAATACATTAAAAACTGTAAAACAACCTTCTGTTCAAAATACCATTTCAAAAAATCATCTAAACATATAACAACAGTTCAAAAAATATATTACAGACACTAACATAAAACAATACACGACATACATGCCCACTAACTGTACTAGTACCATACTCCAAAGCAACGCTGAGAGAACTCCAATGCTGATGTCGATCACTATACCATGATGGATTTCATCTAACCTGCGATGGTAAGAACAACATGATCTTGGGAAAGCTCAGTAATACAGAACTATCAAATGATGTTGTAAGCACATGCATGTATATGGCAAGCATAACATTGTCATGATGTTCCGGGCAACAACAGACTCCAATTATGATTCGATATTTTAGTGAAACGATATACTTGAAGATAACATAATTGTTCTTTATTCGATCACTGAGTATCAAACGAGGAGCATATAGACTGAAGAATCTGAAGAGAGATAGATTACAGAAGTTGAATCAAGGAGTTTAGTGTGTTCTAACAGTGCAAAGTTAATACATACAATGTAACAATGCATTAATTATTTTATTTCACGAACACATAATTCAAGTAGAAAGTAAGGTTCATTTTAAATTCCTATCTACCCTCTAACCAAACTCCAGTATGCAGTTCCTCAGAACTGCTTCTATAGGGGGTGTTAACCCAGGCCCGTTGGGCGTAGGTGCCAGCCTAAGGGGATACCTTAGGTACGATAGGAATCATCCTAGCTGAAGTATAGGAACCTGAAACGGTAGGAATCACCCTAGCCGAAGAGTAGGAACCTGAAACGGTAGGAATTACCAGCTGGACCAGAGCTGAACCATGTGGTAACTTCACACTCTATCCCCAGTACCCTAGTAACAGTCTAGGCAATAATTACTATAATAATATTAATTAGTAGTAAGCAGTAGTAATCAGTAATAACAATAATCGGTACTAATTAGTAATAGCAATAAATATAAAGCAAACTTTAGTTTTTAGTGAAACAGTAACCAGAGCAGCAAGTTTTTTTTCCAGTTCAAATATAGAGGTATATTTTGGATAGATAAAAGTCATGATTCAGATCAGGAGACAATTTTGGGTTCAAAACGAGAGAATATTAATGTGCACTTGGGACACTCTAGATGCAAAAACTTATTATTTCACTGACATACTTGATATTTACAAAAAGGGGGACACACTGAACTTTTGACAAATTTTGAACGGATTTTAAAAATGAGGTCCCTATTAAAAGGGGCTTGGTAACCAATGTCTCCAACCCACCATTCAGGAATTGATACATTAGGATCATTCAGGATATCAGATATATCAGAAATGTTCCGATCATTTTGGCTAACAAGGGTATTTTGGTCATTTGACTTCTAAGGGCATTTTTGTAATTTAACCTTGATAGGGCAAATTAGTATTTTTTTTCTAGAGATTACTGACGGCTTGTCAGGCTTCCAAGTCCATTCCATTAAACACGTCTCATTAAGCGTTACTTCCAAGCATTCAAATAGGTACACCTCACACGTGGTCAATATTTAGTTCTAGCTACGTGGTATAGTTGAACATATCACAAGTTATCCTGGAACGAGCCTCGAATGGTTGAACATGTATTTTTGCAGTAATCTTCTATTATTGTAACAATATTAAGAATGACCGATCTACATAAGTTAGGCTTCAAACCCACACGAGCATTACAGTTATTTGCGATCTATTAGAAATTTCAGGATATTCCAAGCTTCAACTTATCTTTCAATCATTTAAGTACTTGATGGTGTTTTAGTCATTCAGGTAAGTTCACTACTTCCAAACAATTCATTCATTCTAGAACTCGAGGGTTTATCTATCATTCCAGTAAATTTAGAAATTTCGGTGCCCGAGGTCACACTAGTCTTTTTGGTCATTACAAACATTTCGATCAATTCAGGCTTATCAGTATTACTAATCCTTTTAGTCATTTCAAACAATTCAGTATTTTATGCCACTTGATTAATTCAGACGTACGAAAAGCTTTCCGTAAATCTATCTTTAGAGATTTATTTAGAATTCAAGAAACCAAGCACTTTACAATCTCGAGGTTTAAATCTTGTTACCATAACTTTGCAAGTAGTTTGAGGTCTTCAGACGAATCAGTTGCTTTACCATATCTAGTGTAGGTTTCTAGATTGCTTTTCATTTCCAGGGGTATTTTAGTCATTCTTATACCTCAATGGCATTTTTGTAATTTCATATCTAAATATTTTTAAAGTTTAATCCTTTGACACTATTAATCAGGTTTGGAGATTAATTGCCTTATTAATTATTTATTGAACTTTAGATCCTTTCGATTTATTAACCTTCTCATTCGAGTATTTCAATCTTATCTAGATTATCATACTTATTTTCATATCTGATTTGACTTAAGCAGAAATAATAGTACACTTCATCATAATTATGCATACATTAATCGAATACCAATATGTTCATAAAGCATACCAGACGTAGTAATGTATTACCTCGGCTCCAAGATACATTGGTCAATCCAAGATACTCCATTTGATAACTCTCGAACTCGAATTCTGCGCCCCTCAACATCTCATATACAAGGAACTGTGAATACGTTCAATTACACAAATTCAAAATTCAGTCCTTATCCACATTGCTCTTAACTGAATAATTAAATACATAAGCATGCTCGGGTTCAAGGTTAGATTCGGAGGCTTTCGGGTCAGAATTTCATGAAACAAACTTCAAAAACAGACCTAGGACATCAAGAAATAGGAAATAAGAGTTTTCAGAAAAATTGACTTTTTGGTCAAAGTCAACAGTTAACGCTGGCGTCATGCTGACATCGGCAGTCAACGTAGAGGTCAACAGTCAATCGAGTTGACTCAGACGGGTTGACTCATTGAGTTAACTTGGATTGTTGACTCACTGAGTTGACTCAGTCAACGAGTTAGGTCGGATATGGGTTAGATGGTTTGAGTCGGGTCGGCTTGCCAAAATCGGTTCAGGGTGGTTTATCTTGGTTCGGTTTAAGATGAGACTGGTTTAAGATCGATTCATCTGGGCCACCATCCAAGGTGGCCAGAAATCACATTGGATGGCGAGTGTCCTTCACGCGCGACCCAAAACGACCGAAAAATGCCACTGATGATGACAAACTCACAGATCAACACACCAACAAATAGTTTAAACCAACTACAACGCCTAACCAACTCGAATCAACCAAGAAACTCACCGGACTTACCCCAAATTGAAAAAAACAGTGGTGGTCCCCGATAAGGCTCCAATGATGTCGTTTCTTAGATCGATTAGTAAGGAAATGACTGCCTCGACGAGGGGAGTTCAGCTCCGTTGGCGATGTCCCACACTGGTGGTGTTGGCAGTCGAAAATAGAGAAAACCAAAAGGGTGAAAAAACCCTTAAATTGTCGACACCTCAACCGAACTTTCATGGTGAACGGAGTAGAGAATTTGCGCGTAGTGGATGGGGTTCTGTTCAGGGGAAAATGGCGGTTAAAGGGGTGAAGGCGGTGCACGTCACTGTTGAACGATGGTGCAGATCGGACTTCGGTCGATGGTTTGGGTAGTAGAAGAGTTTGAGAGAAAATTCTGGAAACACTTCTCTCAATTTTCAAATTCGAATGGCCTTGAATAAGGGTAGGTGAAAAGTCAGAGTTAAATTTATGATTGATTCAGACTTTCCAGGCACTGATTAAATTAATTTTGGGGTGGGATAAAACCAACAATAGCCTTAGCTTAATTGGTTGAGGGTTGAGTTCACTAAGCCAAGGGATGTAGGTTTAAATCCCCTTTAGTTGCAGAAATCATCCATTTTTTGGTATAATAGAGCGATATTCATATTTTATTCCTACATAAATAGAAGCACCGAAAAGGACAAAGGATTTCTATTCCTACATGACCTACACGAGGAAAAAAATTGCAATGACTCAAAAAGGAGGGAAGACTTTCTTCTTTTTCCACAAAGCTAAAATTTTCTACAAGTTAGCCACAAAGTAGAAACTGATAGTCATCACTAAATTTCAAAGAATGTTATTTATTTGAAAATTAAAGAAAAAATACGTTATTACTTTACTTTAAAGATTTTGCAGAAAAATAATTTAATTGGTCGAGTTTATCTTAAAAACTAATTAAAAAACTCATAGAATATTTTTTTGGTATAATAGAGCGATATTCATATTTTTAATGTAAATTGGAATTCAAACCCACATAAGATAAAAAAACAGATGAACACCCTCAATCAATTAAATGATCTCAACATATAAAATATTTTGAACACAAGGGGATTTGAACTCAGACCTAAGTAAGAAAGGCAAAATCTTAACCATTATATAACAACATTTTTACACAAATAATATATATGTCAATCTGTAATTGAGATTCATATGGTTTTATTTTTGTTCAGTTTAGTCCCTAATTTTTTATTTAATTCGAAATTAACCTCTATTTATTTCTAATTTTATAATCTAGCCTGAAATTTTTAATATAATATTTTTTGGTTTAGTTTAGTCCCTAATAGTTTTTATTTAATCCAAATTTGACCCCTATTTGTTTCTAATTTTTATAATCTAATCTGATTTTTTAATATATATAGTTTTATTTTTGTTTAGTTTAGTCCCTAAAATTTTTAATAAATCAAAAACTAACCCATATTAATTTCTATTTTTTTATAATTTAGCCTGATAACTAAATGACATTAGTTTAATCAATTAAACTTGTAAAATACTTTTCAAATGACATTAATTGCAATTTATTCTATTAAGGGTTGACCCCAAGTCAAGAGTTTATCTACCAAAGGCCGCAAAATTAATTTTGTTATGGCCCATTCATAGAATGATATTTCTTAAGAAATTCCCACCATGAATTTTGCAGGAAGCTCCCTATCAAAACCTTCATTTCATTAGTTTTTTTTTTCTTACTATGTGTTTGGTACAGAACTTGATCATCAAATGAAAAAGAGTCTAATCAAATTATGTGTTTGGTGTCTTAGGTTAGGTCTTCGTCTATGTATAAATAATAAGGTTGATCAATACTTATTCAAATTATATCCATCCAAGTAAAAAGTAGTATACACTTGAAAGAGAAGTGAAGATAGAGAGATGATGGAGTTGAAATGGGTGTGGTTTCTTAGGACATCAGTTACGAGTGTGTTTTTGGTGTTGGAAGCTACTCCTACTCATGCTTGTTTGGAACAAGAGAGAATAGCTCTCTAGTTAGGGTTTATAGTTTAGGGGTTTATGTACTTAAAATTTAGATTGTCTTTAATTTTATAGGTTAAAACCTAAATTCTTAATATATTACTCTAAACCTAAACCCTAACTTCTAAACCCTAAATTCAAACCACAATCACTAAACATAAACCCTTAAATCATAAACCAAAAATCAAATCTCTAAAATTAAAACATTTATGAAAACAAAAAAAATTCAACCATCTGAATATTTTCCTATTTATTTTACCCTTCATTATTTTGCAAAACGGAAACAAACCCGCCTGAGGCCTAACTTAGGCTATAGCCATTCACCCTAATAATGTTTGGGTAAGCGTTTAACAGAGCCCAACTGGTCTACACCAACACCACAGCATTTGCCCTCATCTATATCTGCCCAACCAAACGTTGAACCGCTGCAGCCATCATTATACGAATACAAATCATTTGCTTAAAATATTATATTTAAGATTTAATATTAAGGCTAATGTTTAGGGTTTAGTGAATTAAATGTGTATCTTTTGGTTTAGAGTTTAGAATTTAAAATTTAAACATAAAATTTAATTATTTAGTGTTGAAGCATGAAAAGAACATGAGAACAAAATTTTGTTCATCATTATACGTATATAATGTTTTTATTTTATGGGTAAAATACAAAAATTTATCACTCAACTTTCTTCTCTCCTATTTTGATCACTCAACTTTTAAACTTTTCATTTTGATAACTGAACTTTCAGATTGTTCCTATTTTGGTCACTCTAAATTATTTTATTATTATTTTGGTATGACATGACATTTTCTATTATTTAATATAAAATTAATGTATATTAAAAAATAAACCCAAATGTTCACTAATGTAGGATGCCAACGCCGACGGCCGTAGACGGTGGTCGTTCGGTCCTAGATTTCACCAGTCACTTCGTCTCAACCCCTGAGTGAAAAGTGAGGGAACCGAAACTTTTCGTCGAGATTCGCAAGTTTCGAGATATTTTCTGGTGAAACAACCACTAAATTTGGACTCAGTGTGTCAAAGCGAGTCCCCGGTACAATTTGAGTTCAAACAGTCGTCAATTTCGAATGCCGACGGTGACAACAAGCGGCGGTTATTTTAAATAATTTCAAATTTAAAAATAATAATATTTTTATTATTTATATTCAATTATTTTTAAATTTAATAATAGTAAAAATACCATGTCATACCAAAATAATAATAAAATAATTGAGAGTGACCAAAACAAGAGCAATTTAAAAGTTTAGTTATTAAATTGAAAAAAATTAAAGTTGAATGACCAAAATAGAAGAGAGAAGAAAGTTAAGTGATGATTTTTGTATTTTACCCTTATTTTATTTATTTGACTAGGTCTTATAGTGGTATCATCCAAAAATTATAAAATTTTCTTGTTTTGCGTGCAAAGTCGGGCAAAAGCCTTAAATTTTCCACGAATTAGAACTTTGTACATGTTTGTTGACTGTCAAGTTCTCCAATTCTAACGTGGACGGCACAAGGTTTTTTTTTTTTGAGATAAGCATAAGTGGTTTTATTGCATATAAAAATAAGGAAAAAACTTTGATACAAAGGCCGTGTAAACTTACACGTGCCTTTTAGTTTTAGGGGTTAGGGTTTTAGTTTAGGGTTTAAGGTTTAGGTGTTTAGGTTGTAGGGTTTAGAATTTAAGGTTAATGCTTAGAATTTAGTGTATAGAGTTTAAGGTTTAGGGTTTAGTTTTTTAGGGTTAGGGGTTTTTTAGTGTAAATACACATGCTTGTATAAAATTAATTTTACACAGCCTGTGTATCAAAGTTTTACCCTAAAAATAAACCCAAATCATTTATTGCTATACCACTAACTTTGTTTTTTTATAATCCACAGGGTTATTTACATTTTAAATCACTAAACTTAATATTTATTTTTATTTTAATTATAAACTTTTAATTTAATTAAAATTTATCATTCTTTTTTTTTGCTCGGCAAAACGTATAATTTTATTAAAAGAATTATACATAGCTTCCACGAAAATATGTTTTTATTACTATGAACAGTTAATTAAAAGTAAGGACTCACCAGTTGAAATCATGTAACTATGGTCTATTTATAAAATATTAAATTAACTGTTTATAGTAATAAAAACATATTTTCATTCTATTAGGACTTATTTTTAAGTTTTCGGCTAAAGTCGTAAAAATATTTTAGACAGCTTTAAAATAACTTACATATTTTGAGAAAAAAAAGTTGCAACGACTCAAAAAGAAGAGAAGACTTTATTCATTTTCCACGAGGCTAAAGATTTCTACACGTTAGCCATAAAGTAGAAAGTAGAAACTCATAAAAGTCCACTACATTAGTTAAAAATCAATTGCAAATTTGCAACCACTGATATATGAGCCTTACGTATTAAGTCCTGTTTAGGGATAAATTATTATGAGTTTTTTTCAAGTATACACCGGAACGGTCATAATGATTAGTTCTATTTTGTTGGTTCATATAATTATAAGCGTTTTAATATGCATATTATTTTTTTAAACCTCTTTTAAAAGTCTCACTTGATTGAGATTTTAAAATACAAGTCCTCTTAATTACGAGCTTAAGTGGGATGGTAAGTGTCTTTTCTAATTTAACCAGTGGTCAAAGGCTCGATACTCATCTTGGTCATAGAACAATTTTAAAATTTGTGGCCAGCGTCTGCCTCTTATATAAGTCAACAGAACCTAAAAATATTAGTCACTGGACTCGCTCTAATGGACACCTTGCAAAACTAAATTACAAGTCCTCTTCATAAATCTCGTATACTTGTGAACATGAAATAGGTAGATCAAGACAGGCTTTACACATAAGGTAAACCCCAAAAAAGAACATGAAAACAGAGTGCAAGAAAACAAAACGCTATATATCTCTACATGTATGAATGGAGCTTTAAACAGTTAATTGAATGCTCATTAGTTTAATCAAGGGGTTGACCCCAAGTCAAGAGCTTGATCATCAGATGAAAAACAGTCAAACCAAAATTAAAGGGAATCAGTGGGGTTAGGTTTTTGTCTATTCTATAAATAATAAGGTCGATCAAAGGCTTATTCAAATTATATCCATACAAGTTAAAAGTAGCATACACTTGAGAGAGAAGAAAAGATAGAATGATGGAGTTGAAATGGGCGTGGTTTCTTATGATAGCAGTTATGAGTGTGTTGTTGGTGTTGGAAGGTACTCCTACTCATGCTTGTTTAGAGCATGAGAGAATTGCTCTCTTGCAACTCAAACCTTTCTTCAATCATTACAATGAACTTGCCGACTGGGATGAGGTGAAGGGCTCAGATTGTTGTCAATGGAGAGGGATCGAGTGCAACACCACCAGTAGCCGACTCATTGGACTTTCCCTTAATTCTACAAGGTTTAAAGATGAGGGCTGGTATCTCAATGCCTCTTTGTTTCTTCCCTTTGTAGAATTGAAGAGTCTCTATTTGCGAGGGAATGCCATTGCTGGTTGCATTCAAAATGAAGGTCCTACCTTTTAATTTCCCTTAACTTTATTATCTATTATTATTCCACTATGTACAAATTTTCAACACAATTCTTTGTTAATTGTAATTACTCTGCCGATTTTTTTGGTTTTGTTGAAGAAAAGCCACTAACTCCTTTCATATTTTTAAAAAGATACCTACAGGGTTTGCAAAGCTATCATCGATGTTGAGTAAGTTGGAGATCCTTCACTTAGGTCGGAATTATTTGAATGATAGTATTATGTTATCTTTGAGTGAGCTTTCATCTCTCCGATATTTAAGTCTAGTAGACAATCGAGTGGAAGGATCAAGTCATCCAAATGGTATAGTAAATTAATCAAACAATATATTAATTAGATTATATGAAAAATAGAATAATATCATTTGTTTATTTATTTCATATGGAAAATAAGTAAGATGTACATTAAAGTTACTTTGATATTGATTTATATCAGGTTTTCAATGGCTTTCAAGACTCAATAATTTGGAAACTCTTGATTTAAGTGAGAATGGTTTGATGAAAAACAACATTATGTTCCATATGAGCGGTCTTTCTTCCTTGAAGTCTTTAAGTTTGAGCACTAGTCTTTTGGAAGAAAAGTTACTTCATATTCAAGGTATCTGGTTTTACTTGTTTGGTTAATTTCTTTTTACTTTAAAATCAATTTTTTAGAAAAAGGAAAATAAAACTATTACAACATGTCATTTGATTTTATCATATCATGAATGTATAACTAATCTATATTTGAGGTTGAATATTAGAATTGAATAATTTGACAAAGTTGAGGTACTTGGATTTAAGCAACAATGGAATTGAAAGCTTTTCAAACCAAGGTAAAACATTATATTCATATGTTGAATAAATCAAGTTTCCAAAGCGATGAGCTTATAAAACATTGAATGCCCCATTCTATTAATTTGAGAATTGTTGTCGCTATAGCAGATGGAAAACAACTGAAGCTAATAAATTTGGAACAACTTGATTTAAGTAATAATCAATTTCGGAACGACACGTTTTCCATCCCCAAAGGGCTCTCAAGTCTAAAGTCCTTGACTGTGTATCAAAACTATTTGCAAGGCTCATTAGATATGAAAGGTAATTCTTTAGAGAGCCCTTTAAATTAATGTACATTCATATTTGGGTATCTTTTCTATTCAGTTTTAAATTTACATTTGAGCAAGCGCATTTGGCCAGTTGACCAAACTGGTCGTTTTTGTATCATTAAAGTCATTAGAATATTCATATTCAAGGTAGACCATTTTTATTTTTTTGAAAAAAAAAACTGCAAAATCAATTATTGTTCGAGGAAAAAACTATTGTAACATGTCTTTTGGTTCAATCATATTATGAATATACAACTCATCAATATTTGGAATTGAATATTAGGATTGAATTATTTGACAAACTTGAAGCATTTGGACATGAGCTCCAACAGAATTGAAAGCGTCTCAAACCAAGGTAAAGTATAGTTTGAATAAATTAAGTTTTCAAATGCCAATGATAGTAACTATAGAAATGTTGTTGCTAACATAGATGAAACACAAATGAGGCTAACAAAGTTAGAACAACTTGATTTGAGTGGTAATCTTTTCCGAAACAACATGCTTTCCTTCCTTAAAGGACTTCCAAACCTAAAGTCATTGAGTATGGCGAGCAACGATTTGCAAGGCTCGTTAGACGTTAAAGGTACAACGATTATAACCCGGTTCCTTATTAATAAAATTTATTTTGCCGAGCAAAAAAAAAAAAAAACCGGCTATGACCTTTGTTCTTGATAAATACTTTTAGTACCATTTAAACCCATTGAATCGAACTTAATTTGACAAACTTGAAGAAACTGGATTTGAGCAACAATCGTATCGAAAGCCTTCAATTCTCCAAAGGTATGCATTTTTTCTTCTCAAACGGAGTTTATTTTATTAAAGATGAAATTATGTAAATCCTTCTCGTTGATGAAATTATGTAAATCTTTTGTAGATGATGGTACAAAACTGCAGCAGTCGTCCCGTTTAGAAGAGCTTAATTTAGATGCCAATCTCTTTAATAACAGTGTATTTGCATCCCTTAATGGGTTTTCAAATCTCAAGTCTTTGCACATAAGTGGCAATCAGCTGAAAGGATCATTAGGTATGGTAAAAATATTTTCTTCAAACCAAAATTGCATTTCTGTTAACAAAATATATTAATGGAATTTATCTGTTACTTGTGTTTTCCCAGATTTGGATGCATTTAGCAGTTTAAGGGAACTCTATGTGAGGGAGAATCAATTGAAAGATTTTGTTTCCAACAAAGGTATGAATTAAATAAACTTTGGTTTTTTATAATAACAATGAATTTGTATATCATTTCACTACCTGAAACAACTGAGAAAAAATTGCAGTTTCAGAAAGTAATAAATATGATATTTCAAAATATTTGATTTGGGTAAACTACCTAAATAGTCCCCCGATTATGGAAGATTATAAAATGGTCCTTCAACTTTAAAATGTAACAAGTTGATCTGATGCCGTTAAAATTTAAAGTTGCTGATGCAGCAATTAACAAAATTGGCATAATAACACATTTAGTCCTTCATATTTACAAATTTAATCAATTTAGTCATAATTCGAAAAAAATCAATAATTTTAGGCCTCTTTGTTTACTCATTCTATCAATTTTTATTTAACCCCCCACTCTGGCACCGCCTCCCTATTTATATAAATACATTTATTATTATTATTGCTATTATTGTCACTATTGTTATTTAGTATAAATTTCATTAATCGATGAGAGATATTTGTTGTCCACAAATTATTAAATAATTTCTAACTTATTAAAAAACTTGAGTTATATTTTTTTTCAGGATTGTGTGCTCTAAAGAACCTTGAAGTGTTGGATGCGAGTTCGAATACAATTGAGGGGATACTTCCACATTGTTTTGGCGACTTAACATCTCTCCGTAAGCTAGATATCTCCAACAATCAATTTTCCGGAAATCTGACTCCATTAGCAAACCTTACATCACTTGAATACATCTCTCTTTCCAGAAACAAATTTCAGATTACAATGTCATTCCTTGCACACTTTCCAAACCTCCAGTTCCTCTTGATTGATGAAAACAAGATGATAATGGAACCTTCCTTTTATACCTCAATCCCAAAGTTCCAACTCAAAGTCATCAGTTTGTCAAAGTGCATAACATCTCAAGAACTCAGTCCTAAACTCCTTACCTTCCTTTACTACCAATATGACTTGAGATATGTGGATCTTTCTGGAAACAGTTTCAGTGGAACAGTCCCACTTTGGCTGTTAGAAAACAACACAAATTTAGAATATCTCATCTTGAGAGGTAATGCTTTTTCAGGTCCTCTCTCATTACCCTCAGCTCCTAATTTTAAGGTATCTACAATAGACATGTCTGAAAACAGATTACAAGGTCAGATTCCGTCCAATATATGCTCAAGTTTTCCATATTTGGGAGGGTTATTCTTATCCAACAATGTCATTGAAGGTAATATCCCCCCTTGTTTAGGTGGCATGAAGGAGTTATTAGTGTTAGTTCTATCAAACAATCAATTGCTTGGAAGAGTACCGGAAGAGTTGGTCATGAAAAGCTCATTGATGCTTCTAAGTCTGTCGAATAATAATCTCAGTGGAAATGTAGTTCCTGTGATTCTCAACGAAAATAATTTGGAGCAATTATATTTGGATGGAAATAATTTTTCCGGTGAGATGACAAATATTGATGTCTCTACTTCTGAGTTTCCAACTTCATTAGTGGACATTGATCTCAGTAATAACAAGTTGCATGGAAAGCTCCCAAGATGGATAGGGAATCTATCATTGTTGCAGACACTAGCTTTGTCCAACAATCGTTTTGAGGGTTCTATTCCAATGGAATTTTGCAACTTGAATGGGTTGAAATTTTTGGATCTTTCTGAAAACAAATTATCTGGCTCTATACCATCTTGTTTCAATCCCCCAACCATAAAGCATGTCCACCTGCATGGGAATAGACTGAATGGTCCACTGTCGCTTGCATTTTATAATAGCTCTTCATTGGTGACATTGGATTTAAGAGGAAACAATTTGAGTGGTAGTATCCCCGAATGGATTGACACACTTTCTTCTTTGAGTGTCCTTCTCTTGAAAGCTAATCATTTGCAGGGTAGAATTCCAGTTCAATTGTGCAAGTTGTATTCATTGAGCATCATAGATCTTTCTCAAAATATGTTTTCTGGTCCTATACCTTCTTGCTTGGGGAATTTAACTCTTCCAGTGAAAGAGAATAAGATTCTAGAACCAACTCCATATCTGTTATTTTCATTGGAAGATGGGACAATAGTTTTTGGGCCGGGAAAAATAATGGCATGGGGTATAGATGTTGGCTATCCTAACAGCTACATTGAAGAATCAATAGAGTTCACGACAAAGAGTGGGTCACTTTCATACGGGGGAAACATCCTTAAGAATATGACTGGGATTAATTTATCTTGCAACAAGTTAACTGGTCAAATCCCACTTGAACTAGGAAACTTGAGTCAAGTCTACTCTTTGAACTTGTCGCACAATAACTTGATCGGAGCGATACCTTCAACTTTCTCAAAACTTAAGCAACTTGAGAGCTTGGACCTTTCTTACAACAACTTGACTGGTGAAATTCCAAATCAGTTGGTCGAGTTGAACTCTCTGGAGGTTTTCAGTGTGGCACACAACAACTTGTCAGGTAGAATTCCAGAACCAAAAGCTCAATTTGGGACCTTTGACGAAAACTGTTATGAGGGAAACCCTTTTCTCTGTGGACCTATGTTGAATAAAAGTTGCTCTAAAACCGACTCGCCATCAACTGTACCATCTGCATCAAATGATGAAGAAGAAGACATCTCCTTAGACATATATGTTTTCCGTGTGAGCTTTCTGGTTGCTTATGCAGTTATGTTTGTGACAACTCTTGTTGTACTCTACATAAATTCATATTGGCGAAGAACTTGGTTTTCTTTCGTCGAGAAGTGCATCACCGCCTGTCGCTACTCAACTGTGGGCAACTTTCTGGGGTATTACATCTTCAGGTTCAGGAGATGTGTTTCGGCTTTAGCTGCCACAAAGATTTGAACGAAGTTGATTCATGTTATCTCCGGAACAAAAATTGTGATTTAATCTTTTCACTCGATTGTTTTCCTGTGCTAAGTTAGATTGTAGGAAGTACTTTGTCTATTTTGCATTTTGAATAAAGCTCTCACATGTGGGATGAAATTGCTTATTGCCCTGTACCATGTTGGTTCTATCTTTGTATACGTATATTCAGTCAATTATCTAGATATTTCAAACTAACTAGCACTACCGAATAACATTGATGGTTCTTCTTCGTATATTTTCTTTGTGCTCTAAGACTAAATAATCCACAGTTATCAATCGAACACAGAAAATAAAAACATTGTATAGACTGAAACACTATAACCTCATCCTCTGATTCATAGTTTGTCAGGTTTGGGGAATTGATACGAGTAGCACATACTAACACGATTTAGTTTGACATGGAACTATGATCCATAAAATGCATTTCAGTTCCCATAATGAGAAGTCAAGCAGCTAATTAGGTAAACTAGTATCCTACTATCTTCCAGAATAGCAACATTGAGCATAAATATGAAATTATTAATTATCATTACTGTATTAAGAATATAGAAGAATCGGTTTAAGGGACCTGAAATGTTGGAATAAAGCATATCTTTTCTTTCTAATGCGCAATATCTTGGCTGGCTATGGGTCCTTATGGGTTGCTTGGATTCACTCTTATGTTTTAAAGGGTGCTAGTCTGTGGGATGTGGACATCAAGCCTCATTTTAGTCTGTGTATGAGGAAGATTCTAAAGGCACGAGAGGAGGGTTTTCCTTTGCTTGGTTTTGTTGTGAATTGGCAGATGATCTCTGCTTCGTGAATCTGGTCTGAAATTCGCACTAGGAGTGTTGTTGTCCCTTGACACAAGTTTATATGGTTTCCTCTTCAAATACCGAGCATGCCATCATTGCTTGGCTTGCTGTCTTGGGAAGGCTCTCGATTAAGGATCGGCTCTCCCTTTGGGGCATTGCTATGGATAGCCATTGTATCTTTTGTGGACAGTTTGAAACCAGGGACCATTTGTTCTTCGATTGCCCTTTTTCGAAGGAAGTCTGGAAGGGGATATTGAGGCTATGCAACTTGTCTGGTGATGTCATGCCATGGGGTCAGGAGGTTGGTTGGGCCATATCTCTTCGTAAGGGAAAATCTTTGATCGCTTGCATCTTCAAGGTATCTTGGAGTGCTCACGTATATTTTGTTTGGACTGAAAGAAATTGCAGGATCTTTCGGGGCATGTTTCGTTCTCCTGAGACTCTCATAGGCTTAATAAAAGAGGTGATTTGTATCCGTTTTAGCAAGAAATGTATTGATAGATTAGACCTTGTCAATTCCCCGCTTTGACTTGCTTGGGGAATTTCATAGTGTCTGTATACTTGGTTGTTGATGTTGTTATTTATAACAGTTTTTACTGCTTTTTTGGGTAACAAAATAAAAAATTATCCAAAAAAAAAAAAATCTAGAAGAAATTTTCTTCCAATAATTTTTTTTGCTTGGCAAATAAAATTATATTAAGAAGCTTAAAATCATAAAAACTAATGACTTAATTGTGTGCCTTATTAAAAACTACTCTAATCCTAAATGGAGAAAAATAGTACAACACAACTAGTTACAATAACTAAAACGAAGCTACAACCAAAATACCACAATACACCAAAAGACAACAAATTCTACTCAGCAAAACATCAATTCCTACATTTCAAAACCGTGACGGCAGTGCACTTGGGATACTTATCACCTTGGCAATTCTACCAAGCTATCAAACTGTACCAAAGACCAAAATACTCCCATCCGAAGAATAACGCTTAAAAACAATCCTCCATGCCGAACCGGAACCATTAACTCCTTTGAGAATTGTGACCTTCAACCTCCACAACAAACCAAAACTTTGAAATTCCGGTTCGAGTATAAAACGACAGCCCATCAGCACTTAAAACTTCTCACTTGATCCATCATTTTAGAATGTTTCTTTCTTCTTTGTCCTTTCCCTTGTTTCTAAATCAGGAAGACAGAAATACACATATTAACTGGATTACTACTCCAAGTTTCTAACATTTCAGCAATGCCCACTGCAACTCTTCATCGGTTCATCCCATCATCCCACTATGCATCAAACGAGCTCCGGTAAGGAGCCTAACTAAGATGGTCATCTAATCTATAAAAGAGCATTTTAGAACATGAAAGGAGTACCAGATCAATTGATGGGAAATACATTTTTGATTGAAGTGTTGATTACAAAATGACATCGTTACATTTCTTTTTCTTACTTTATTATGGTTTATAATCGTAGTGTATTTAAAATTAAATAAAATCTAATTGTACCTATGTAAATTAAGCACAACATATAAATTTTGTTAAAAATCAAACCCAACTATGTCGGTAAAGTGATTACAAATATGTGGCAATATTTGTAGGTATTCAAGTCATACCTAATATTTTATATATACCCAGTACGGAGACGACATATCGTATACATAGTACGAATTTAGATTGAAGTATATGTGCTGTTAACTACGGCTGGTATTGTTTTTGCTTCCAGTGCCGCCTTGGTGTGGGAGGATCTAAAGGAGCGTTTCAACAAGGTTGATGGTTGAAGAGTGTTTTTCCTTCATCGAGAAATTGCAACTTTAACACAAGGTGATTCTTCCGTTTTAGTTTATTTTACAAAATCGAAGTTGTTGTGGGACGAATATTTAGCGTTAGTCCCTTATTCCACTTGCAACTATGATTCGGCTCAACAAAACTCGAAGCATATCTCTCAACAACGCCTCTTCCAATTCTAGATGGGCCTTAATGAAATGTATGCTGCCCTTCGAAGCCAGATCTTGTTGATGCAGCCCTTGCCGCCGGTCAACAATGCCTACTCCATGATTGTCCAAGAGGAGTCGCATCGTCTTCACATGTCTAGTGTTGTTCCCTCACTAGAGCCTATTGTTCTTTATTCCAGTGCTTCTGGTAATCGGAAGAAATTTTCAAGCACTTGTGATTATTGTAAAATCAAAGGGCATAAGAAGGAGAATTGCTATCGGCTCATAGGATTCCCTTCTGATTTCAAGTTCAACAAGAAGCGAGGTTCTCAGGCTGCCATGGCAGTGGGTAAAAGTTTGGCCATAGTGCTTCTCTTGATTCTTCAGCTCCTACTAGTGTGGTGTCTTCTCCACCAGTGTTCACTCCGTATCAGTACACACAGATCCTTGGACTCTTGAACCAGAACTCTATTTCCAATTCCTCTGTGAATTTGGCAGGTACATTTCCTTTTTGCTCATTTACTAATTCCTCATTACAATGGATTCTGGACACCGGTGTTGAGAAACACCGGGTACACCCTATGGCGCAGCGAAAAAATTATCCGGCGTAATCCACCAGTGATACATGTACAAGGGACGAATTCAGGGTGATAAAGGATGAAAAACATTACCTCAATCAATCTGGAATTCTGCAGCGAGTATAAGAGAATCCAAATCAAATACGAGTCGTCACAGCAGCGTTCCGACCTTTACGCAGTCCACCCGAATAAAACGAACAATTTTTCTCTTCTCTAACTGTTTGAGATGATTTTCGAAAAAAAACATATTTTGGCTGCTAGACCTTATGCCTTTATATAGCATTCAAAAACCTAATTCTAATTAAATTCGGATTCTTTAAATATACAATATATTTAACCGAATATAGTTAAATATGTAGAATCTGATTCTACTTTAATTAGGTTTCTTTTAGATATATATATATATATAGTATTTGATAATTACAATAACTTATCAAATATTAATATATGTATAAAAACGAAATTATCCATTATATAACAATTTCGGTTTCTCACTAATTACGTATACAACAAGTTTGTACACATGCTATCTAATCGATATTTGTTCGTTTCAATCATAGGATGTGACCCTTGTAGGTTCATGTAATGTTAGCAGTAATATCCAGAACAATTCTAATATTATAAGCAATGAGTGACATCTAGCAATATATCATTGCTACCTAAGTTACAAGAAATCGTGGTTCGATTTAATCTTTTTCCGTGATTAACTTCTTTTATGTATTTCATCCTTTTGTCCTTATATCTAGATCGGACACAAGTCATGGATTAGTCACACTTGTATAGTCCATCTAATGTTTCTTGATATCGTGAGTAGACTATTATAAATGAATAACTATGAAATCCCATATCAATTCATTCGAGCATGGCCATGCATTTTCTAGTCTCACTCAATCAAGTGGCCTATGACATTACTCCTATTATGTAGGAGGAACAAATCATATCTTGATCAACCATATTTCGCTACATGGATTGTGACATATCTAATATCAGTCTTTATAGTGTAGTCATTTACGACACACATTTGACCGTATCAAAATATGTCACTCACGATGTTGAAATAATGATGATCTCATGTAGTTATCACCATGAGCAATATTGTGACTATCACATAATAATCCAAGAAACATGCTCATAGAGGGTTAGTCCAGTATGTCGTTCCCTAACACATACTTATGTATTGATTTTGACATCTCCATGTCAATGGCAATATTTCGTCATCAATCAACTACATATTAGTCTTAACACATTATTGTTGTCCAAGCCCACAATAATTCTCGACTAAAGACATTCAAGAATAACTATATTGTTGTAAGAATTTTATTATAATTCAGTTTATTTATAGATACACAAAATAAGACTGAAATAATAATAATGCCTTCATATTAATAAACAATATAAGTATGTCTTTTACAACCATCTCATAATTGGTCTTTGGGCATACTCCAACAACTGGTGCAATTGATCATGTATTGTTAGACTACAATTGCCTGGTTGAACAAATGATAAATCTTCTCAATTCACTCATATAGGTTCTTTCAGTTTACCAAATGGTCTTACCTTGGCTAATCTTCTTTTTGTTCCAAATTTTACTCATAATTTGATTTCAGTGTCTCATCTCACAAAAGGTTTGCATTGTGTTGTTCATTTCTTTCCCGACTTCTGCGTTTTGCAGGATCTCTCAAGTGGCATGATGAAGGGATTGGTAGGAGGTTTAGAGGTATATACTTCAATCTTTATTTTTTACTTCTGGTATTCCTTGTAAGTCAGTCAATATTTCCCATGTTTTTCATTCTACTACCTCTGTTCATACATGTAAATCTTTGAATTCTAATAAAACTTCTGCTTGGCATGCTCGTTTAGGGCATGTTCCTAGTCCTCAAATGTCTAAATTGCCTATGTTTGCCAATGTTTCTTTGAATTTTGACGGTTTACAGTCTTGTACTATATGTCCTTTAGCTAGGCAGACTAGGCTCCCTTTCCCTATAAGTATTTTCTCTTCTACTCTATTTAGTCTGATACATATAGATATATGGGGGCCTTACAGGATATCTACTCATGCTGGACATATGTTTTTTTACTAGAGTTGATGACTACTCTAGGATGTCTTGGGTGTACTTACTGAAACTGAAAAGTGATGAAATTCTCTCATTCAAAAACTTTATTTCCATGGTTCAAACCCAATTTTCAGCTACTGTTAAAACAATTAGAAGTGATAATGGCCGTGAGTTCTTTAACTTTGAGTGTTCTGCCTTTTTTAACTCTCTCGACATTATGCGTCAAAGTACTTGTGTCCACACTACATAGCAAAATGGAGTTGCTGAAAGAAAACAGAAACACCTTCTTCAGGTTGCTAGAGCCCTTCATTTCCATTCTCAAGTACCTTTTAAATTCTGCGGAGAATATGTTTTAACTGCCTCTTACACCATAAACAGACTACCTTCTTCAGTCTTATCATGGAAATCTCCTTTTGAGATGTTATACCAGAAACCACCATCTTATGATCATTTCAAAATTTTTGGTTGTTTATGCTTTGCTACAGATTTAACTCATTTTGATAAGTTTGCCTCTCGTGCTTTCCCTTGCATTTTTTGGGATATGCCCCTACTCAGAAAGGCTATGCTCTCTTTAATATTCAGACCAAAATTATCTTTGTTAGTCATGATGTTAAATTCTTTGAGACTCAGTTTCATTTTCATTATTCTTCTCCTTTTTTTCCAACTGTTTCTTCTATTTTTCCACATTCCATTTCTATCCCTGAGTCTGATTTCTTGGTTCTATCTACTCCACCTATCTCAGCCTCTTTTACACCTAAAACCAATTCTACACCTGAACTTGACACTATTCCTACACCTGAAACCAATTCTGCACCTAAACTTGTTTCCGAACCTACATCTACTTCTTCACATGATATTCTTGAACCTGATCCTTCTGTTGCACCTGATCTCATTTCTGATCCTGCACTTCATATTCATGTTGCATCTCATTCTAATTTAGTAAGTGCACCTTCGATCCCTAGTCGTTTTGTTGCTCCTAGAAGGTCCACTCAAATATCTAAGCCACTTTCTTGGTTTGATAATTACACTAGTTCCTACCATTCTTCTTCATCTCTGGTTCAGTATCCTTCTTCTTTCTCATATTTTCATTTACCTTCTCGCTCTCAAATTTTTTTGGCTTCTATCTCTGCAAAGTCCGAGCCTCAATCTTTTTCTAAGGCTAGTCGGAATCCTCTCTGGGTTCAAACAATGGCAGATGAAATTCAGGCATTGCAATATAACAATACATGGTCCCTTGTCCCTTTGCCACCAGGAAAAGTTGCTATTGGGTGTAAATGGGTTTATCGGATTAAGTACAAGGCAACATGTGAGGTTGAAAGGTACAAGGCTCGCCTTGTTGCTAAAAGGTACAACCAAAAGAAGGGAGTGGATTTTGTTGAGACTTTCTCTCATGTGGTGAAGATGGTTACTATCAGAACCATTTTGTCCGTTGCTTTCATTTTCCACTGGCCCCTTTATCAGATGGATGTCTTCAATGCCTTTCTTCAAGGAGATCTTTTTGAGGAAGTTTATATGGAATTGCCTGCTGTTTTTTACAGCTAAGGGAGAATTTGGTGTGTAGGCAATGGAATCTGAAGCACTCATTTCTACTGGGTACATTCAGAGTAAACATGATTATTCTCTGTTCATCAAAAAATAGCAGGATAAAATTGTTTTACTTTTGGTATATGTTGATGACTTGTTAATTACTGGAATGATGAGTGTTTGATTACTGAATTGAAACAAATTCTAAATGTTCACTTCAAGATGAAAGATTTGGGGCATCTTAAATATTTTTTAGGCATTGATGTTTTAAGGTCAAAAGAGGGCATACTGTTGAATCAAAGAAAGTATGCTCTTGAGTTGATCAAGGATGTTGGACTGGAAAAGGCCAAGTGTGAAATAACTCCTCTAGAGCAAAACTTAAAACTAACCTCGGTAGAGTTTGATCAGAATTTTCAGTCTGATATTGAAGATGGTTTGATGGAAGACAAGTCAATTTATCAAAGACTCATAGGGAGATTGATATATTTGACTTACATTAGGCCTGACATCACCTATGCAGTGAATTCTTTAAGTCAATTCATGCACCAGCCAAAGAAGTCTCATATGGAAGCTGCATTAAGGGTAGTAAGATACAACAAAAGAGAACACGGTATGGGAATCTTACTAAAGACCTCTACTGATTACAAATTGACAGCTTATTGTGACTCAAAGTGGGCTTTATGTCCAATAACCAGAAAATCAGTTATTGGTTTTTGTATCAAGCTTGGGGAGTCTTTGATTTCATGGAAATCAAAGAAGCAAAATATTGTTGCGAGGTCTTCTGCAGAAGTAGAGTATAGGGCAATGGCAGTGGTTACTTCTGAAATAGTTTGGCTTCGAGGACTATCGGAAGAACTAGCCTTGAAAGACTTGGAGCCTGTGAAACTCTATTGCAATAGTAAAGCAGCACTGCAAATAGCTGCTAATCTTGTGTTCCATGAGAGAACAAAACACATAGAAATTAATTGCCATTTCATAAGAAAAAAGCTGCAACAGGGGTTAATACAAGCAGAACATGTATCAACACACGAGCAGTTAGCAGATATTATGAAAAAGGCCCTGGGAAGTCAACAACATTATTACTTGACATCCAAGTTAGGTATCAAGAATTTTTTCAGCAAGACTCAACTTGAGGGGGAATGTTAAAGCTGGTAACAATTATATAGTTAGCAAGAGGTTAGAAACTAGTTAGAATTGGTTAAAGTCTGTTAGATGGTTAGTCAGTTGAGAAAACTCTTGTATAAATATTAAGTATTTGATGGTGTAATTATACAATGTGAATGAATACAAGATGCATATTTCCCCAATTTCTTTATATTTTTACATATATATTGATATAAAAATTGTGTTTAGAATTTTAATTCATTTCTTTTTGAAGTGTAAGAAGGGACATATTGTGGTTGACTTAAAAGTGCATATGGACGGAATTTACCATTCACATGAAAATGAATTTGACAACGACAAATAAAAGGTGGAAATAATTTCACAACCCGAACCACACAATTCTATGTATAACTCACACTTTTGGTTAAAAACTTAACTGCAATATGACAACACAAAAGACCAAACACTGTCTAGAGTCTTCAACACGTTTATACATTTTAACTAAATCTATTATTAATAGACTAAAAATATTTTTATGGGTAAGCTACACGAAATACCACTAAACTTTAGCCTTTGTATCAATCATACCACTAAACTATAAAATGATACATAAAATACCACTGAACTTTATTTTTTGTTCAATCCAAGCACTCGACCGTTAAATTATAACGGACCGTTAAATCCAACAACGAATCCAAGACCGTGCAACGATTCTTGCAGAAAATTATATTTACACGGTTTGGGATGCCGAGAGCAATTATCAGTGATGAAGGCAAGCACTTCGACAACAAACTCATCACCAAGATGTTACAACGCTTTGGTGTATCTCACAAGATTCCCACGGCATATCACCCACAAACCAATGGGCAAGCAGAAATTTCCAACCGAGAATTGAAGGGTATACTCGAGAAAGTTGTAAATCCCTTTAGGAATGATTGGTCAGTAAGACTAGATGACGCACTTTGGGCATATCGCACTGCATTCAAAACACCCTTAGGTATGTCTCCCTTCTGACTTGTCTATGGCAAAACATGCCATCTACCGGTGGAAATCGAACACAAGGCATATTGGGCAATCAAGACCGTGAGTATGGATTGGGAAAGTGCTGGACAAAAGCGTTTGTTGGACCTCAACGAGATAGAAGAATTCCGTGCACTCGCCTATAACAATGCACGAATCTACAAGAAGAAAACAAAGCAATGGCATGACAAGAAACTATTGCCTCGGTAATTCATGCCAGGGCAACTAGTTCTCTTATTCAATTCTCGGCTAAAACTTTTCCCGGGAAAACTGAAATCAAGATGGTCGAGACCATTCGAAGTTGTCAAACCATTCTCCCATGGTGCCGTGATAATCAAGTCCATCACTGACAAACATGAATTCAAAGTTAATGGACAAAGATTGCAGCACTACAACGGTGCCCATGTGGAACGTAACAAAAAAGTGGTCACCTTAGGAGATGCATGAGCATGCTCTCCTTTCGATATTTTATTTATATTTATATTTATTTTTATATTTATTTTTATTTTTATTTTTTTTATCTCGAACTAGTTAAATTTTTTTCCGGTTATTTGTTCTTTTTAGGTTAGATTTATTTAATTTCTTTAAGATTAGAACTACATCTTTCTTTCATATTTATCTTTTTAAGTTTAAGAATTTCTTTACACATCTTTATTTATTTTCTTTTATTAGTTTATCTTTAATTTTAATCCTTATTTGATTTGTCTTTGAATTGTAGGAAAAGAGTTCAAGATAAAGAGGAATTTTGATTCAAGAAGGAAACTTCTTCAACAAGGAAATTAATGGACTGAATCTAAGGCTTATATAAAGCCTCCAACTTACCCTAAATAAACCCCCTAGCCTCACCCTTCCCCTAAATCGAAACCCCTTTCTTCTTTTTTCCAAAATTAATCTCACCCACCATATTTACTACCTATCTTTTCTATATAACCCATCACCCTTAACTTTCAATAAATCTATTCCTACTTTTCATCTTGCAACTCTTTAGTTTCTTTTCTTTTCTTTGTTTTTACCAAACTCACAACCAAGATCATCCATGGCATCCAAAATTGAATTTTTAGTTCATCCAAGTTCCTCCAAAGAACCAAGATACAAGAAGTTTGCTACACCGGTGGTTCAAGAAAGATTTCACGCCAAGTTTGAAAGCCATAAGATTTGCGAAGAACAAGGCTTTGAATACTCCAACTCTCATCAAGATTTCGGCCTTGAACCATTCATCTTCGAAAGGATTTCACATCAAAAGTGGCAAATCTTTTGCCATCAACCGGAACCGGGTAACATCTCATGGGTAAGAGAATTCTATGCTCACTCACCTAACCTGGATAATCCTTATGTTTTTGTTCGTGACAAGGCTATACTCATAAGCCCCAAAAACATCAACACCTTTTTACGGGCTCTACATTGAGAAGGACGAGCATCAAGCCTTTGTTGATCAAATCACGCCCAAGCAACTCGACAAGGTGCTTCAAGAACTCACTCTACTGGGAACTCATTGAAACGACGGTAAATATAAGGGCACGGTAAAATCCTCAATGCCTCCAATTACCACGGCAACCCCTGCCGCCTTGGCAACCCCTAATGCCCAAACACCTAATGCCCGGGCAACTCGGCCTTCAACCCCGGGACACTTTGAAGCACTCTTGCAACCGTTGGCGAGCCGCCTTAGGCAAATTGAAGACCGGCAACTAATGTTCATGTGGTACATGAAGGAACACAACAATGCCATCACCCAAGTCATCTTGGAAAAGTACCCAGGCAGCCGCGTACCGTTCCTAATCTTTCCTACCGAGATCCTTGCCACGACAACCAATGAAGCAGTCGCCACTGCAACCGCAACAGATGATGCCACGATAACCTACACTGCGCATGCCCAAGCAGATGCCATGGCAACCAACCCTGAAGGTGCCACGGCAACAAAAGCCAAAGACGTCCCGTCAACCACTACAAAAGCCAAAGGTAAAGCACCTATGCCCGAATCAACTCGTACGGAATCATTGTCTAATTTTTTAGATTCAGACGAGTCCTCCATTGCACCAACAAAGACCGCACCAATCGAATCCTCCAAGCGAAAAACCAATGGCATTGATGATGAGGACAACCCTATACAAGGATCGATTCCACCATCGGCAACAAGGAAGCAACCACCGCGTTCAAGCAAAAGAATCAAGACACCGACCAAAAGGAAACTAATCATCCACGATGACGAACTCTCAGAGTAAGTCCTCGTTTGCATTTTACTTTTCTTTATTTTTATTTTTCTTTATTGCATGCATTGAGGACAATGCCTCACTCGAGTTTGGGGGGGATTGTTATTAGTTAGTTACCATGTTTAGTTGCATTCATCTTAAGTATTGCATTTAGGATACATAAATTGCTTGCCATGCCTTTAGTTGGAACAAGAATTGCCTAGATTTGATGAATATCCGATGATGACTTTGCCAATGCACTTAATTGATAGAATTTTTATTCTAGGATAAACATGGAAACACTTAGAATCGTACTATGATGCTAAACTTGATGAAACACTGTTGTGGCTTGATTGATTTAAGGAATTCTAGCGAACTTAGGTTGATAGTTAAAAAATTTGGGGATTAGAATAAAAATTGGATGAATGCTAGAGGTGCCCGAAATTGGCTCTAGTATGTGCTAAAAATTGGTCACTAGGGGTGCCCAAAATTGGCTCTAGTATGTGCTAAAAATTGATTGCTAGAGGTACCCGAAATTGGCTCTAGTCGAATAAATTAATTAACTTAAGAAAACTAAAAACAAAACACTATAGGTGGCCGAAACCGGCTCTAGTTAAAACATGTTAAAAGAACCCAATGAAGTAATTTGAAAACCTCTTGTTTGCATAGAATCCAAAAAATCAACTTGCACACAATTCCTCACACACTCACAAGCATTATAGTTTGATTCCGAGTAACTCCTAAGTTTTCCGAAAAGTGAAAAGCCAATCATACTTTGTGCCTCGATTCTGAGAATTGAAATCAAGTTCAAAGTTAAGTTTGTGAAAATTGAAGTCTTGGCGGGTAATTATTAGTTTGCATTGCTTGAGGACAAGCAATAGTTCGAGTTTGGGGGTGTGATAAGTGTTCAAAAGTACTATTTCTATTACCCTTTTTACTCATATTATTGTTAGACTTAGGCTCATATTAGTTGCATAATTAGCCATTCATGCATTAATTCATGTTTCTTTCCATCGTTGAGCTTGATTACATAACATGGTGATTTTTGTGGGAAAAGATGTTGCTTTGGTGTGTTTTGTGTGTATGTACATAATCACTTGCCAAAGCAAGGCTAGAACCAGTTTCCAGGGCAATGCATGAAGGAGATGTCGAGCTAGTTGCCAGGGCAATTTTCGACAAGGAATAAGATGATATGGTAGTCAAAATCGATGACTAGATAAGCCCAAGATGGAGCAAAGCTAAATCCCAAAGGAGTTTGATTTCCATCAAGAGGTCAAAGAGAAATTAAATCCCAAGAAGATAGGAGAAGTTCTAGAAGGAATTTAAATATAATAAAGAATTATATTCTTTAAAGATAATTTAATTCCAACTTAACTTCCTCCTCAAAAAAGACTTTGACCTAGCCCTATAAATTCAAGACCATGCCGTCAACTCCAAAGGGGGAAAGAGGAGAGAATTTTCGACCAGATCAAGGGCAAAGGAGATTTCGACAAAGCTTCATCCATTCTTTATCTTTTTCTTTCTTGTTCAATTAGGTTTATGCTAGGAATTCTTTATCTTGTGTTTCTTTGGAACCTAGCCATGAACTAAATCTATTTGGCTATGGTTATTGTGTTTTGTGGTTGTGATAAACAATTAGATTTTGTTTAGGTAATAAGAGTTTGCACTTTCTATTCAAGGTTTATTCATTCTTGGTTCTTATTATTGTTTGCGAGTGAATTGGGAGAGGATCTCGTAACTTCATCTATTTATCTAATATCGGGAGAGTTAGATTCAAGAAACGAATGAGTATGATCTTTATTCAATCTATTGATGATGAAGATTAATCCGGCTTAGGAATAAGTTAAGGATTTCAACGGCTAAGAAGGGCGCAAGATTGGTTGTTGTTCACCCTTGATTCACACAGGGATGTATTATCAAGGCATGCACTAGTAGCTAGAGTTTCGACTTCGGGATAAGAAGAAACCATTGAAGAACGCTATGCCGAACCTTGAAGTTGCTGCCCAGACGCCCAAGTAGTTGCCCAGGCAACCATCGATTAGTTGCCAAGGCAACACCGCTGTGCAAGTTGCCACAGCAACTGAGTTGCCCTTGCACACTTTTACCAAGACGATCCAAACGGCTATCACACCTCAACTCACGATAACCTGGCCTATTCTCTCTCATTCAATTACATCTTCTTTTACTTTATTGCTTTCTAGTTTAGTTGTTAGTTAAACTCCTACAATCTTCTACTTGTGTTTCTTTTACTTTTTACAGTGCAAGATATTAGATTCTTGAAGTGGCACCAATCTTTGTGGAGACGATATCTTTTATACTATAACTTGCGACATGTACACTTGCAGAATTGCGGAGCACTTATTACGTTCAACAATGATCTACTAGCTTCGAAAAGAGTGGGAAACCAAAGATCTAAAATTGATTAAGTACTACGAATTAATTCAAGAATTGGCCGAGAAATTTGAAGAAGTAAGCTTTGTTTACTTGCCAAGGGAGGACAATCAGATGGTTGATGCCCTGGCAACTTTAGCTGCCATTTTCAATTTGAACTCGATAACTGAAATGAAGTCAGTTGAAATGCAGACTTTCGAGGTACCCGCTCATTGTTATAATTTGGAAAATGATAAAGATAGTAAGCCATGGTACCATGATATCCTCTAATACATCAAGTTCCGGGCTTACCCGAAAGAGGCCGATGACAATGATAAAAGAACTATCCGAAGGCTAGCGTCAGGATATGTCATTGATGGGGAGATTTTTTACAAAAGAAGCAAAGATCAGGTACTGTTAAGATGTGTCGATACTCAAGAAGCGGAAGTTATTCTAGTCGAAGTCCACGGAGGATTATGTGGGACCTACGGCAGTGGATTCTTAATGGCAAGAAAGATAATGAGATATGGCTACTTCTGGTCAACCATGGAGGGAGATTGCATCAACTATTCCAAAAAGTGCCATAAATGTCAGATACATGACGGTAAAATACATTCCCCGCCAATTCCACTCTACACCATGAACTCTTCATGGCTTTTTGCCGCTTAGGGCATGAACGTCATTAGTCAAATACACCCAAAGGTTTCCAACGAGCATCGGTTCATCTTGGTAGCCATAGATTACTTCACCAAGTGGGTAGAAGGTGCCTCTTGTTCCAGCATCACTAGAGCGACGGTTTGCAAGTTTTTGAAGAAAAAAATCATATGTCATTTTAGTCTACTGATAAGTGTTCAAAAGTACTATTTTTCTTACCCTTTTTACTCATATTATTGTTAGACTTAGGCTCATATTAGTAAGGCTCATATTAGTTGCATAATTAGCCATTCATGCATTAATCCATGTTTCTTTCCATCGTTGAGCCTGATTACATAACTTGGTAGTTTTTGTGGGAAAAGATGTTGTTTTGGTGTGTTTTGGGTGTATGTGCAGGATCACTTGCCCAAGCAAGGCTAGAGCTAGTTGACAGGGCAATGCATGAAGGAGATGTCGAGCTAGTTGCCAGGGCAATGCATGAAGGAGACGCCGAGCCAATTGTCAGGGCAATTGTCGACAAAGAGCAAAGGTGATATGGTAGTCGAAATTGATGACTAGACAAGCCCAAGATGACGTGGAGCAAAGCCCAATCCCATAGGAATTTGATTTCCATGAAGAGATTAAAGAAGAATTAAATTCCAAGAAGATAGGATAAGTTCTAGTAGGAATATAATTATAATAAAGAATTATATTCTTTAAAGATAATTTAATTCCAACTTAACTTCCTCCTTAAAGAAGGACTTTGACCTAGCCTTATAAATAAGAGGCCATATCGTCAAACTCCAAAGAGAGCAAGAGAGGGGAATTTCGACAACTCCAAGGAGGGCAAGAGGAGAGAATTTTCGACAAGCATCTAGGGCAAAGAGGATTTCGAAAAGCCTCATTCTTCATCCTTTTATTTCTTGTTCGATTGGGTTCATGCTAGGGATTATTTATCTTGTGTTTCTTTGGAACCTAGCCATGAACTAACTCTATTTGGCTATGGTTATTGTGTTTTGTGGTTGTGAGAAACTATTGGTTTTTGTTTAGGTAATAAGAGTTTGCACTTTTCTATTCAAGGTTTATTCATTCTTGGTTCTTATTCTTGTTTGCGAGTGAATTGGGAGAGGATCTCGTGATTTCATCTATTTATCTAATATCGGGAGAGTTAGATTCAAGAAACGAATGAATATGATCTTTATTCAATCAATTGATGGTGAAGATTAATCCGGCTTAGGAATAAGTTAAGGATTTCAACGGCTAAGAGGAGCGCAAGATTGGTTGTTGTTCACCCTTGATTCACGCAGGGATGTATTATTAAGGCATGCACAAGTAGCTAGAGTTTCGACTTAGGGATAAGAAGAAACCATTGAAGAACGCTCTGCCGAACCTTGAAGGTTGCTGCCCAGACGCCCAACTAGTTGCCCAGGCAACCATCGATTAGTTGCCAAGGCAACCACGTTGTGCAAGTTGCCACGGCAACTAAGTTGCCCGTGCACTCTTTTACCAAGACGATCCAATCGGCTATCACACCTCAACTCACGATAACCTGGCCTATCTCTCTAATCCGATCTCATCTTTTCTTTTACTTTATTGCTTTCTAGTTTAGTTATTAGTTAAACTCCTATAATCCTTTATTTGTGTTTTTACTTTTCACAGTGCAAGAGACTAGATTCTTGAAGTGGCACCAATCCCTGTGGAGACGATATCTTTTATACTATAACTTGCAACGTGTATACTTGCACAATTACGTAGCACTTATTACGCGCAACAAGTTTTTGGCGCCGTTGCCAGGGATTGGCAATATCGACTTTGTTTTTATTTTCTTGCACTTTCTTTTTACTTTTCTTGTTTAAGATTCAAAGGGGCTAACAAACTTTGGTTTTGCATTGGTATATGACCAGGGCGAGACCGATTACACCAGAATATCCCTTTGATCTGGAAATCGAACGAACCTTACAAAGACTTAGACGAAGGATAAGAGTAGCAATGGCTAATCAAGACGGCAATATGAATCAAGATGTTCCAGTAGGAGGATGAGTGATTCTTGCACGAAACAGAACTATTCGAGACTATATTGAAGAAGATCTTGATGGACTTAATCCAGGATTTGTCGCACCTGAAATTGAAGCCGACCACTTTGAGTTAAAATCGGTAATGTTTAATATGATCAACACAATTAGTCAATTTGGCGGCTCAACAACTGAAGATGCACGGTAACATCTTAAATCTTTCCTCGAGATTTACAACTCGTTCAAAATACACGGAGTCACCCCCGATGTCTTACGATTAAGATTATTCCCCTATTCAATGAGGGATAGGGCGAAAGCATGGTTGAATAGCATTCCTGCCGGATCAATAGCATCTTGGACTGATCTTTGTCGTGATTTCCTTGCTCGGTTTAATCCTACAAATTTGACTGATAAGCTTCGTAACGACATTACTTCTTTTCGGCAGGCAGATGATGAATCCATGTACGAGGCTTGGGAGCGATATAGAGAACTTCTACACAAATGCCCCCTACACGGATTCCCGGTGTGGACTCAAGTAACAATGTTTTACAACGCCATTAATACACCAACAAAGATGATGCTAGATGCCTCGGCAAACGGCATACTCCTAGATAAGTCGCCAGAGGAAGCAATGCAAATTTTAAACAGACTGGCCAAGAATGATTATCAATTCCCATCTACTAGAAGAGGAGGAGTTAGACGCCAAGCCACAATACATGAACTAGGATCATCAGATTCAATTTCGGCACAATTGGCCACTTCAACCAAGATGGTCCAGAAAATGCAGAAACCAAACAACACACAGGAGGTCAAGGTAATGGATTCTTTTTGTGAGTTATGTGGTGATAACCATAATTCTTCTGAATGTATGCAGAATCCAGAATCCAGCTTCTATGTGGGGAATTACAATCGAAACAACAACGTGATGTCCAATACATACAATCCAGCTTGGAAGAAGCACCCGAATTTTTCATGGAGTAATCCCAACAATGCTCTAAACCAGAACAATCATAATGCACAAGCATCGAGATTCCACCAGAATATGCCACGACAACAGTTGCCGCAGCAACAACCGACAACATCTAGTTCTTTGGAAAATTCTCTAAATGCTTTTATGATGAAAACTGAATCTTATATGGCTGAGAATAGTAATTTCATAAAAAGAACTGATGCTTTTATTAACAGGACCGAGATGAGATTGCAAAACCAAGAGGCGGCAATCAAATCATTGGAAAATCAAGTCGGACAGTTTGCTCAAAATCTGAATACTAGACCGCAAGGAGGTTTACCTAGCGATACTGAAGTCGCAAGAGGAACTGGCCATGAACAATGTAAGGCAATCACCACTAGAAGTGGCCAACAACTGAGAGAGGTTCAAACCCACTCATCAAACAAAACTCCACAAAAAGATCAAGACGAACCTAGCGGCAAAGCCTCAGATGCTGAACCAGGAATTGCCTCGGCAACCGACAATAAGCATGCCTCGGCAACCGACGATAAGGATGCTTCGGCAACTTGTGATAAGCATGCCTCGGTAACCCCAATTAATAATGCCTCGGCAACTCCAGTTGTCCCGGCAATGCCGTCAATCAGGTTCCAAACCAATGAAAGGATCGAAGATATCCGACTTCCACCACCATTCCCACAAAGGTTGAAGCGACAAAAGCAAGAATACCAATTCAAGAAGTTTCTTGATATCCTAAAGCAAGTCCACATCAACTTGCCATTGGTGGAAGCAATTGAACAAATGCCAAACTATGCCAAGTTTCTTAAAGACATTGTGTCCAAGAGAATAAGGCCAGGAGAGTTTGAAACAGTTGCCGCAACAGAGGGATGCATGGCAATGTTGCACAATCATATGCCACCCAAGTTGAAGGATCCCGGAAGTTTCACAATACCCTGTTCCATTGGAAATCACTATGTTGGGAAAGTATTATGTGACCTTGGGGCTAGCATAAACTTGATGCCTAAATCGGTTTTCTAGAAACTAGGAATCGGGAAGGCAAAACCTACAACAGTTATGCTATAGCTAGCCGACAGATCATATGTGCATCTAGAGGGAAAAATCGAGGACATACTGGTAAAAGTTGATAAATTTATTTTTCCCGCTGACTTTATTGTTTTGGATTGTGAAGTAGATGAGCATGCACCCATCATTCTCGGGAGACCATTCCTAGCAACAAGGAGAACCTTGATCGATGTTGAAAAGGGAGAACTCACAATGAGGGTGAATGACCAGCAAGTTAAACAAAATGTGTTCCAAACACTAAGGCATGCCGATGATCCAGAAGAATGTCAACTTCTTCATGCCACGGCAGAGTTTAACTTCGACGAGGAATTTAGTTGCCTCGGCAACTACATTGCCGATCAAGAGGAACCTGAGGAGTATGAAGAACCGGTCAATGAGGAACAACAAGAAAATACAAATTGGCTAGTCAATCGACCAGGAAAAGAAACTGATCAAAATGTTGATGCTACTCAAGAACGCAATAGGGAGGAGGACGCGAATCTAGAGATATGCGATGCATTCCCGGATGAACAAATTTTAGTTGCCTCGGCAACCATGGACGCGCATGTCTCGACAACCCTCGACGCCTCGGCAACCATGGATGCACACGCCTCGGCAACTCTTGACGCTGCAGCAGCCCTTGACGCACACGCCTCGGTAATTTTGGGAGCAGTCACCACGGCAGTACATGCCTCGGCAATACCCTGGTACGCGGATTTAGTTAATTTCCTTGTTTGTGGTATTTTACCTTATGGCGTTACTCACCAAGGGAAGAAGCGGTTCCGCCATGATGCAAAGCATTACTTTTGGGACGAGCCTCTTTTGTTTAAACAATGTACATATCAGGTTATACGCCGATGTGTCCCTGAAGAAGAGCGACAAAATGTACTCCGGCAATGCCATTCTTCACCCTATGGAGGACATTTTGGAGGAACTCGTACCGCGGCCAAAGTTTTGCAATCCTGTATGTATTGGCCAACATTGTACAAAGATGCTCAAGACTTTTACAAGCAATGTGATCGTTTCCAGAGGACGGGCAATATCTCTAGACGACATGAGATGCCACTCTAGAACATCATCGAGGTGGAATTGTTCGATGTATGGGGGATCGATTTTATGGGACCTTTCCCATCTTCATTCGGCAACCTCTACATTCTACTTGCCGTCGACTACGTGTCTAAATGGGTGGAGGTAGTTGCAGTTCCCAACAACGATTCCAAGACCGTGCAACGATTCTTGCAGAAAAACATATTTACACGGTTTGGGATGCCGAGAGCAATTATCAGTGACGAAGGCAAGCATTTTGACAACAGACTAATTGCCAAGATGTTGCAACGCTTCGGCATATCACACAAGATCGCCACGGCATATCACCCACAAACCAACGGGCAAGCAGAAATTTCCAACCGGGAATTGAAGGGTATACTCGAGAAATTTGTAAATCCCTCTAGGAAGGATTGGTCATTAAGACTAGATGACGCACTTTGGGCATATCGTACTGCATTCAAAACACCCTTAGGTATGTCCCCCTTCCGACTTGTCTATGGCAAAACATGCCATCTACCGGTGGAAATCAAACACAAGGCATACTGGGCAATCAAGACCGTGAATATGGATTGGGAAAGTGCCGGACAAAACCGTTTGTTGGACCTCAATGAGATAGAAGAATTCCTTGCACTCGCCTATAACAATGCACGAATCTACAAGGAGAAAACAAAGCAATGGCATGATAAGAAACTATTGTCGCGGCAATTCATGCCAGGGCAACTAGTTCTCTTATTCAATTCTCGGCTAAAACTTTTCCCGGGAAAGCTGAAATCAAGATGGTCGGGACCATTCGAAGTCATCAAACCATTCTCCCATGGTGCCGTGATAATCAAGTCCATATATGACAACCACGAATTCAAAGTTAATGGACAAAGATTGAAGCACTACAATGGTGGCCATGTGGAACGTAACAAGGAAGTGGTCACTTTAGGAGATGCATGAGCATGCTCTCCCTTTGATATTTTTTTTTATTATTTCTGATTATTATTATTCTTTAGGATATATTTTTTTATTTATTTATTAGTTTATCTTTAATTTTAATCCTTATTTGATTTGTCTTTGAATTGTAGAAAAAAAAGTTCAAGATAAAGAGGAATTTTAATCCAAGAAGGAAAACAACTTCAACAAGGAAACTAATGGGCTGAATCTAAGGCTTATATAAAGCCTCCAATTTACCCTAATCAATCCTAATTTTCCGTCACCCTCTCCCTAAACCAAAACCCTTTATCGTTTTCCTCTAATCCCAACCACCATATTTACCACCTATCTTTTCTATAAAACCCATCACCCTTAACCTATTCATACTTTTTATCTTGCAACTTTTTAGTTTCTTTTCTTTTCTTTGTTTTTACAAAACTCACAACCAAGATCATCCATGCCCTCCAAGATTAAATTTTTAGTTCATCCAAGTTCCTCCAAAGAACCAAGATACAAGAAGTTTGCTACACCGGTGGTTCAAGAAAGATTTCACTCCAAGTTTGAAAGCCGGAAGATTCATGAAGAACAAGGCTTTGAATACTCCAACTCTCATCAAGATTTCGGCCTTGAACCATTCATCTTCGAGAGGATTGCACATCAAAAGTGGCAAATCTTTTGCCATCAACCGGAACCGGGTAACATCTCATGGGTAAGAGAATTCTACGCTCACTCACCTAACCCGGATAATCCTTATATTTTTGTTCGTGACAAGGCCATACTCATAAGTCCCGAAAATGTCAACACCTTTTACGGGCTTTACATTGAGAAGGACGAGCATCAAGCCTTCGTTGATCAAATCACTCCCAAGCAACTCGACAAGGTGCTTCAAGAACTCACTCAACTTGGAACTCATTGGAACGACGGTAAATACAAGGGCACGGTAAATCACCTTCGGCTTAAACCCGAGGCAAAACTATGGAATAAGTTTGTTAAAACTTCTTTAATGCCCACCACACACAATACTACCGTTGATATACCACGTCTTTTGCTCATACATTCTATTTTGCATAATCGCATCATTAACATTGGAAAAATTATTTGTGATGAGATTTTTGTATGTAGCTCAAAAGATAAGGGTTCTCTTTTCTTCTCTCGCTTAATTTCTAATCTTTGCAAGGAAATGCATGTCCCAAGTGAGTCCACCGATGAAAAGGCCCTACCAAAGTTCGGTTGGAATCAAGCACAAATCCAAAAGCTAATGGGAGAGGCACCGGGAAAATCTTCAAGGCCTCCAATTGCTGCGGCAACTCTTGCCGCCCCGGCAATCCCTAATGCCCAAGCACCTAACGCCAGAGCAACTCGGCCATCAACCCCGGGACACTTTGAAGCACTCTTGCAACCATTGGTGAGCCACCTAAGGCAAATTGATGACCGGCAACTAATGTTCATATGGTACATGAAGGAGCACAACAATGCTATAACCCAAGTCATCCTAGAAAAGTACCCGGACAGTGGCGTGCCGTTCCCAATTTTTCCTGCCGAGATCCTTGCCCCGACAACCAATGAAGCAGTCGCCATGGCAACCGCAACAGATGATGCCGCGGCAACCTACATCGTGTCTGCACAAGCTAACGCCATGGCAACCAACCCTGAAGATACCACGACAACCAAAGCTAAAGATATCCCGGCAACCACTGCAAAAGCCAAAGGTAAAGCACCTATGCCTGAATCAACTCCTACGGAATCATTTTTTGATTTTTTAGATTCGGACGAGTCCTCCATTGCACCAACAAAGACCTCACCAATTGAATCCTCCAAGCGAAAAGCCAATGACACTGATGAAGAGGACGATGAGGACAACCCCGTACGAGGATCGATTCCACCACCGGCAACAAGAAAACAACCATCGCGTTCAAGCAAGAGAATCAAGACACCAACCAAAAGGAAACTAATCATCTACGATGACGAACTCTCGGAGTAAGTCTTCATATGCATTTTATTTTTTCGTTAGTTTTATTTTTCTTTAAAGCATGCATTGAGGACAATGCCTCACTCGAGTTTAGGGGGGATTGTTATTAGTAGTTACCATGTTTAGTTACATTCATCTTAAGTATTACAGTTAGGATACATAAATTGCTTGCCATGCCTTTAGTTGGAACAAGAATTGCTTAGATTTGATGAATATCCGATGATGACTTTGCCAATGCACTTAATTGATAGAATTTCTATTCTAGGATAACCATGGAAAAACTTAGAATTTTACTATGATGCTAAATTTGATGAAACACTGTTGTGGTTTGATTGATATAAGGAATTCTAGTGAACTTAGGTTGATAATTAACAAATTGGGGGATTAGAATAAAAATTGGATGAATGCTAGAGGTGCTCGAAATTGGCTTTAGCATGTGCTAAAAAATTGACCACTAGAGTTGCCTGAAACTGGCTCTAGTATGTGTAAAAAAAATTGATTGCTAGAGGTGCCCAAAACTGGCTCTAGTTAAAACATGTTAAAAAGAACCCAATGAAGTAATTTGAAAACCTATTGTTTGCATAGAATCCGAAAAATCAACTTGCACACAACTCTGCACACACTCACAAGCATTATAGTTTGATTCCGAGTAATTCCTAAGTTTTCCAAAAAATGAAAAGCCAATCATACTTTGTGCCCCAGTTCAGAGAATTGAAATCAAGTTCAAAGCTAAGTTTGCGAAAATTGAAGTCTTGGCAGGTAATTATGAGTTTGCATTGCTTGAGGACAAGCAATAGTTCGAATTTGGGGGTGTGATAAGTGTTCAAAAGTACTATTTTTCTTACCCTTTTTACTAACATTATTGTTAGACTTAGGCTCATATTAGTTGCATAATTAGCCATTCATGCATTAATCTATGTTTTCTTCCATCGTTGAGCTTGATTACATAACTTGGTAGTTTTTGTGGGAAAAGATGCTGCTTTGGTGTGTTTTGGGTGTATGTGCAAGATCACTTGCCCAAGCAAGGCTAGAGCTAGTTGCCAGGGCAATGCATGAAGGAGATGCCGAGCTAGTTGCCAGGGCAATGCATGAAGGAGACGCCGAGCCAGTTGCCAGGGTAATTGTCGACAAAAAGCAAAGGTGATATGGTAGTCGAAATTGATGACTAGACAAGCCCAAGATGACGTGGAGCAAAGCCAAGTCCCAAAGGAATTTGATTTCCATGAAGAGATTAAGGAAGAATTAAATTCCAATAAGATATGAGAAGTTCTAGTAGAAATATAATTATAATAAAGAATTATATTCTTTAAAGATAATTTAATTCCAACTTAACTTCATCCTCAAAGAAGGACTTTGACCTAGCCCTATAAATAAGAGGCCATATCGTCAAACTCCAAAGAGAGAAAGAGAGAGGAATTTCGACAACTCCAATGAGGGCAATAGGAGAGAATTTTTGACAAGCATCTAGGGCAAGGAGAATTTCGACAAGCCTCCTTCTTCATCCTTTTCTTTCTTGTTCGATTGGGTTCATGCTAGGGATTATTTATCTTGTGTTTCTTTGGAACCTAGCCATGAACTAACTCTATTTGGCTTTGGTTATTGTGTTTTGTGGTTGTGAGAAACTATTGGTTTTTGTTTAGGTAATAAGAATTTGCACTTTTCTATTCAAGGTTTATTCATTCTTGGTTCTTATTCTTGTTTGCGAGTGAATTGGGAGAGGATCTCGTGATTTCATCTATTTACCTAATATCAGGAGAGTTAGATTCAAGAAACGAATGAATATGATCTTTATTCAATCTATTGATGGTGAAGATTAATCTGGCTTAGGAATAAGTTAAGGATTTCAACGGCTAAGAGGAGCGCAAGATTGGTTGTTGTTCACCCTTGATTCATACAAGGATGTATTATCAAGTAGCTAGAGTTTCGACTTAGGGATAAGAAGAAACCATTGAAGAACGCTCTGCCGAACCTTGAAGGTTGTTGCCCAGACGCCCAACTAGTTGCCCAGGCAACCATCAATTAGTTGCCAAGGCAACCACGTTGTGCAAGTTGCCACGGCAACTGAGTTGCCCGTGTACTCTTTTACCAAGACGATCCAATCGGCTATCACACCTCAACTCACGATAACCTGGCCTATCTCTCTCTCATCCGATCTCATCTTTTCTTTTACTTTATTGCTTTCTAGTTTAGTTATTAGTTAAACTCCTATAATTCTTTATTTGTGTTTTTACTTGTCACAATGCAAGAGACTAGATTCTTGAAGTGGCACCAATCCCTGTGGAGACGATATCTTTTATACTATAACTTGCAACGTGTATACTTGCACAATTGCATAGCACTTATTACGCGCAACATCTACCCGAAAGAATCATCACCGACAATGCTTCTAACCTGAACAATAAGATGATGACCGTAGTGTGTGAACAATTCAGAATCGTGCACCATAATTCCAACGTATTGATGAATGGAGCGGTAGAAGCAACAAATAAGAATATCAAAAGGATCATAGCTAAAACCACGAAGACTTTCAAATATTGGCAAGAAAGGCTACCCTTTTCCCTGTTTGCCTACTGGACCTCTATAAGAACTTCTACTGGGGCAACGCCATAATCCCCGGTATATGGCACAGAGGAGGTGTTACCTATCGAGATAGAGATCCTCTTACATCAAATTTTGAATGAGGTCAAATTGGATGAAGCCGAATGGGTGCAGGCTAGGATTGATCAACTAAACCTTATTAAAGAAAAAAGGTTGAAAGCCATCTGTCACAGCCAGATGTATCAGAAAAAGATAATGCCAGCTTATAACAAGAAGGTCCGCCCGAGAGAGTTTCGAGTAGGAGATCTGGTACTCAAGAGGATCCTGGTAAATCAAAGAGATTTTCGGGGAAAATGGATGCCAAATTCGGAAGGACCTTACGTCATGAAAAAGGTTTTCTCCGGTGGAGCAATAATCTTAGCAGAAATGGATGGGAAAGAATTTAAGTAATCTGATCAACTCAGACTCTCTCAAGAAGTATTACGCTTAAAAAGCGAGAAGGAAAGAAAGAAAGAAAGAAAAATGAAAAATGAAAAATGAAAAGAAAACGAAAAAGAGGGTTTAAGGTGAAAACCCAAATATGGGAGCCTTAAAACCAAAGGAGGGTCTGAATTGAAAATCTGAAAAGGACGGTTCAAATAAACAAAGACCTTCGACATCTGATTGACAAGCCTAGTTCTAGAGGAAAGACTATGTTCGGTTCTCATATTATCATGAGTAACAACCAAGGATGGCCAGCAAGAGATCTACCAAGGTCGATGGGTCCTTTTCATTCATACAGTTGACACCATCTCTTTCACTTCTTTCATGTTTGCCATACTTGTTAAAATTGTCCCAATATTCCTTTTAATATTTATAAAGTTTTATTCTGATATCTATTGTCTATTTCACAAACATCACGCGGATAGGTTAACATAGATTATGAAAAAACAAAGGATCTCTCAGCATTACTATGATTTTAACCTATCAAGTGCAGGGTTGTTCCCAAAAAAGAAAGGAGTTCACCAAGGATAGGGTAAATGATCATAGGAGGCGAAGTTGATAAGATCCACTGAGACAAGGTTTTGAGTGTTACTCAAAATCAAAGGAGTGAGAAGCGAAAATCCAGCAAGGCGCCCAATAGAAAAAGAACGAAAAGGAAAGAAAAGTAAAAACACCAGAAGAAAAAAGAGAAAATGGGGAAAAGGTGAAGCAAAAAATGGGGGAAGAAAAAAAGGAAAGAAAGAAAGAAGAAAAGGAGAAAAAAAACAAAAAAACATTTTTAAAGTGAAAACCTGAAAGGGAACTTTAGATCAAAAGGACCAGGGACTCGAGAAAAGATGGGCATGATGGGCGAACCTGAGTAAAAGATTGGGCACCGCCATCACCAAGAGGAGGAGAGAAGAACAAGAGAAGGTTAAATTTGAAGAACCAAGAAGAGAAAGTGTCCGAGAAAATTGACTTCACTCATGCATTATACCTAGTTAGACATCCCTAAGTAAGGAGCATGCTAACTTATTCCTTCATAATCATTCAGCTTTTACAGGTTCAAAGGATAGATCAGATACTCCATACGAGGGGAGTAAAGCGAAGCGAAAACCTATGAAGGGATTTCAAAGCAAAGAATTTCAAAACCATCACCCCAAGGATTTCAGAACTAAAGAGTTAGGAAAGAAAACTTATCCTCATGCCCAAAAGGAACAAGACATGTATCTAGAGATTTACTATTTGTTCATTACCACTTCGGAGGAACACATCTACACTATTTGTCATTACCGCTTTGGAGGAACATGTCATATTTTCTTGGTCCCATTTCTGCCGCTCAGGGAAACAAGCCCCTTTTTTCTTCTATTTTGAGGAGGCGTGACTTGTTCGCCGCTACTTTAGAGTATCATGTTGTCTGGTTCACTTTGTGTCGTTTCAGAGAAGCAAGCTATTTGGATTCATTCATTGCTGTTTTGGAGGATTGAGTCCTAGTGCCAAAGAAAACCCCAACACTAAAAATTGCCCAGGCAACTAACATTGCCTCAGCAATTCCCGATAACTTGGCAAGTTCTGATGCCCAGGCAACTGACCCTACTTTGGTGAACATGGATTGAATCGAAGAGATGCTCCGCCCTTTGACACACCAATTGGAGAGAATAGAGGCCCAACAATTGCAATTCATGTGGTACATGAGGGACCATAACGTTGCTATCACAAGAGTGATCCTCGAGAAGTACCCTGACAACACCGTGTCTTTCTCGGTGTTTCCTATTGAACTAGTTGCCCAAGCAACTAAAGATGCCGAGGCAACTTCCGTACACGAAAAAGGTAAAGCACCTATGGCCGAACCAACTCACACCAAATCTCTATATGGATTCACCGATTCAAACGAGTCTATCTCCGAACTCATAGCATCACAACCGGTTGCACCGCCAAAGCCAAAGTGAAAAGCTTTGATCATTGAAGAGATTGATGATGAGAGTGAAGCAAGCAAGGAGATTGCAAAGGTTCAATTCGCACCACCAGCCACCCACATCCAACCACCGCACTATGGAAAAAGAATCAAGCAAACGGCCCGAAAGAAATTCAGCATTCAAGGTGACGACATTTCCAACTAACTCATTTGCATTTTTTCCATGCATTGCAGACAGTTCTTCTCTTGAGTTTAGGGGTGTTTGTTTTTATTTAATTTCATCTTTAGTTGCATTCATCTTTAGTAATCGCATATAAGTTGCATATGTTACTTGTCATGCCTTTGATTGGATTTAATTGCTTGGACTTGTTGAATATCCAATGATGATTTTTGACACTGCACTTATTTGAAAGAACCTTTAAATTCTAGGATTGCATGAAAAAAGCTTAGAATTTTACTATGATGCTAAATATTATGAACACGGTTGTGGCTTGTAGATTGAAAGAAACTTGGTGAACTTAAGTTGCTTAAAATTTGGGTAAATTTAAATTGAAAATTTAAAGTTAATTTCTTACTAGTGGTGCCCGAAACTGGCTCTAGTAGTTGTACATTAAAGATATCGCTAGAGGTGCCCAAAATTGGCTCTAGTCGATAAAAATTAAAATAAGAAATTGCTTGCTTTACTAAAGGTGCCCGAAATTGGCTCTAGTAAAAATTTAATAAAAGCCTATTGTTTACATAGAATCTTGAAAATCAACTTGTACACAACTACGCACACACATTGTCACGAGCATTATAGTTTGGTTTCGGGTAATTCTTGTGCTATCCAAAAACTTAAAAGGTGATCATACTTTGTGCCACAGTTCTAAGGTAATTGTTAGTTTGCATTGCTTAAGGACAAGCAATAGTTCGAGTTTGAGGGTGTGTTAAGTGTTCAAAAGTGCTATTTTTATTACCCTTTTACTCATATTATTGTTAGACTTAGGCTTATTTTAGTTGCATTATTAGGCATTCATGCATGTTTTAATGATTTCCTTCACTGTCATGCTTGATTTCCTTCACTGTCATGCTTGATTTCATAATTTGGTTGATTTTTGTGGGAAAGGTACTACGGGTGTGTGTTTTTGTGTGTGCATGATCTAATTGCCCAAGCAAGTAGGAAATTGCTGAGGCAATTGAGGATAAGAAGAAAGAGTTGCCGATTTTGATGGATAAATCCAATAAATTCAAGTTAATTACGAGAAGCAAGGATAAATCCTAGAAGAGTTAGAATTCCATGAAGAAATCGAAAGGAGATTAAAGTCCAAGAGTTTTAGGATGAGTTTTTGGAGGAATAAAAATATAATAATAAAAGAAATTTATTTCTTTTATTCTATTTAATTCCAACTTAACTTCCTTCTCAAGAAAGACTTTGACCTAGTCATCTCCTATAAATAGAAGACCTAGCCGCCTACCTCAAGGAGTGCGATTTGAGAGAGAAAACGCAAGGAGGTTGTTTGAATTCTTTTTCTTCTTCCTCTTTGTTCGATCAGATTCATGTTAGGGAATTTTTATCTTGTATTACTTTTGCACCCGACCATGAACTAATTTTATTTGGCTTGGGTTATTGTGTTTTTGTGTTGTGAGAACGATTGGATTTGTTTAGGTATTTGAGTTTGCAATTTTAATTCAAGGTTTGTTCATTCTTGTTTCTTAATTTTGATTGCGAGTGAATTGGGAGAGGATCTCGAGAATTCATCCATTGATCTAATATCGAGAGAGTTAGATTCAAGAAACGAATGAGCATGGTCTTTATTCAATCAATCGATGGTGAAGACTAATTCAACTTATGGATAAGTTGCGAATTTCAACGGCTAAAAGGAGAGTAAGATCGATTGTTGTCCACCCTTGGTTCACACATGGATGTATTATCAAGGCATTCATAATTAACAGTGTTTCGAGTTAGGGATAACAAGGAACCATTGAAGAACTCTTCGCCAAACTTTGAAGGTTGTCACCCAATTGCCCAGGCAATCGCTCCATTCCCAATTGCCCAGGCAATTGCAGAATTGCCCAAGCAATCTGACTGGATCCAATTGACGAAACGATTGAGCTACTCTAGCACTCAATTACCACGACAATCCATTCAACTATCACTCCACGACTCACGATAACCCGACCTACTTTCTCTTATTCGATTACATCTTTCTTTTATTTAATTTCTCTTTTGTTTTACTTGTTAATTAGAACTCCTACAATCACCAATTTTTGTTTTTATTTTCAGGGCGAGAAGTTAGATTTTTGAAGTAGCACCAATCCTTGTGGAAACAATATCTAATCTATACTATAACTTGTGACGTGTACACTTGCACCAATTGTAAAGCACTCAATACGCGCAACAGTCGGCTACGCCGCCTGAACGTTATATGGTCGGCACTGCCGCCTAAATAGTATATGGTTGGTTCTACTGCCTAAATGATGTATGGTCGGCACTGCCGCCTAAGTTGTTGTGCACTAATTAATTAGAAGATAGAAAGGCTAACCGACTCAGGGAGTTGGTGTAGCACTATGTAGTTACCTATTTTGTCCGCCCATGTATATACGATACAAAAGCCCAAAAAATATATAAAATACAAAACTCAAAAAGAATCCATGTACAGTGGGCTCAATTAGGCCCCATACGCAAAGAAACCCTAGCTTTTCTTGTGCAATACTCTTTCTATTTGAATCCCTACCAAGCCGCCACATCATCGGTCATGCCTTGCAAGCAAAGAAAAAGGGATTAAATACGAATTGATCTTATCAAGAAAATCAGATCACGCAAGATCCTAGCCATCTCAGATATGGAAAGATTACAAGAGATCATATCCAACAAGTATGGAAAGTCAAGTGATGCGCAAGGAATTCTCACTGTGGACTCACGGCAAATTTCCGATAGGATCCAAGCATTTTCGGGTCAAGGTGTCTTCTTAATTATTGACCGTCTTTCGATTACCTTTCCAACGCATCTTGAAATGCCTCAATCGGACATCAGGAGCTCAAGATATTCTCATTTTACTGAAGACAACACGTGCAGAAAATCGGATACGGGTTCAATACGGGAATTTGAGTTTATTACGAATTTTCAATTATTTTATTGAATATTTGTAATTAAATTCAAGATTAGACATTTACCTATTTGTTTTAACTCATTTAGGATCATATTGAATTTAAGGAAAGAGTTTGATGCCCAAGTAATGGCATTATTCCCTTTCCAAGAATGTTGAGCATAAGTAGGGAATATGCTTTTAGGGTTTTTGATTTAGGGTTTCTTGAAGCCTATAAATAGGTCTCATTCCATTGTAATTAAACACATTATTTTTTCCACACCACACATTGAGAAACACATTCACAAAGAGAAGCTATTGTAATGCAGAGGTTGAAGAGAAATACAAACAGTTTCTTTGAGGTATTTTTACCCAAATTTTATCTTCATATATTTTCTTTTGTTTCCTTGAGTACTTGGTCTCGGATAAGGAAGAGAATGGGTATGAGTCCTCACCAAATCAAAGCTCTTGAAAAATCATGCATCACCCAAATGGAAGGCCGGCAACACTACCGAAGCAGCAGCCCTATGGAGGCACGCCGCCGACATGTGGTGGCTAACGACGTGTAGCAGCAGCAGCCGACATTCAGTAACAACAGCAATAGCGGTACCAACAGCACGTACCCTCGTTAGCAAGCTTGAACTTGATCCTAATGTTTGCAATTTCTTAACCTTAATCTTTGATTTGTGTATATTTACCATGTCTTATATTTTGTTCATCCTCGTGTATTTTAACTCGGTAAAATATTAAGTTAAGTAAATCTTTAAATAATCAATGTTCTTTTAAAAGGAAAGAAGTTATTAAATAATTTAATATGGATACTTTTTAGGCTAGTTTCTTTAATAAATGACTTAGATATTTTATACTTCACTTTAGTTGTAAATAATTAAATAAAACCCCAGGATAAATCTTTAAAAAGAGGTGAATAATTCATTAATTATAATGATGGTAAAGAGGTGAATAATTCATTAATTATAATGATGGTAAATAAAAACTAACTTGGTAATTCTCTAAAAAAGGGTAAATAATTATTTAATTGTAAGTAAAACTCTCTAGGTAGTTTTTTTTTAAATATAGTAAATTGTAAATACTTTAATAAAGCCTTTTAGGATTAGTTTCTTTAAACTCCTTGGGGTACTTTTAGAAAAGTAAATAATGTGTAAATAATTAACTCTTAGGGTAATTCTTAGAAAACTAGGTAATTTGTAAATAATTAATTTTGAACATTAAATCACCCACAAAATTAAAAAAGGCTAATAAGACATCATTTAAAAATGATCTTTTTTTGCATCATGAAAACGAGGTGTATTTTCAAATAGGGTTAATTCGGTCTTCCCCTAGCCGTTGTGGGAATGATCGAGACTCCTATGCAAAAGTGCATTATCGAATTTTAAGGATTAATACTTTAATCCCTTTGCGTCTAAATTGATTCAGACTTTCTCAGCCGTGAGCGAGTTCAAGCAAATTCTAGAACTTCGTGGATTTTTGTATTAACCTTTGCATGCAGCGACTCCGGGTGTGATGGGGGTGCTAATCATTCCCCACGCGTAACCGTGCCTCCGAACCCTTGAGATTTCGTAATCTCTAGTTTGTTTTTAGGTTTCCGGTCCGCCTATACAAGAAAAGGGACCGGTGGCGACTCCGTTGTCACACACTAGTGGTCAGTCTTAGGCCCTTCAGAGTGGGTGTGTTGGGTATGTCGAGTTTCCAACAATTTATACAAAATAATACCTACAAATTTTTTTAATTATTTTCATGCAGCGATGACCGGGCAAAAACAAGTAAACATTTTGCATGCAATACCAAAGATCAGGACTAAGACTTCAACCAATAAAATCTCATATTATCATTTTATTTTACATAAAAAAATTTACAAAGAATTGAAAAGTCACCAATTTTATAGGAAAAATAGCACTCCTTGTGCTATCAATCAATCTCTCTCAACCAGTTAAGGAAACTCACAGTTTTGTCTTTATAATGACTATTTTCATGTAAAGCCAAAGACTAAGAAAATTAAAATAGCTACTTTTATTTGACGTTGGTGGATGTAAAGATGTGCTACAAAAGTTTAAAAACTAGATTTTTAGTTTCATTCCGTTTATATATTTATTTTTATTTTTTTCGTATTTTTTATATTATTAGGGTTTGATCTCCTTTTACTATAATTTTGTTTATTTATGGATTTTTTTTATTATGTGGACTGTTGAAAATTATTGAGTCTTCGTAAAATAATATTATCTATGCTTTATACATATATAACATAATCCTCTTTCCATGTGGTTATTAATACGTCTATTTCAACCAGCTAAGAAAATTTCTTATTGTCTTTATAATGTCAATTTCCATGCAGTAACGATAAAAAAAAAAGACTTTAGACATTTGCATGCAATGCCAAAAACCTAAACTCCAACCAATAAAAATTTCATACTATCATTCTTTGTATCACCAAATTTTTCAAAAAATATATATCAATATTTCCTAATTAGAAAATTAGAGAAATGACATAAATTTGTGACCTTTGTCATAAATCTCACAACATGGAAATTATTTATTTATTGATTAAAATATTTTATCAAAAAGTTAATTACCGAAAAAAAGAATAACCATGTAAAGGAAATAGAAATAAAAAAATAAAATTTAGATTACGGAAAAAGTTTTTTTTTTTAATGACTTGACTCAGGCCAATGCTATTTGGTGCTGTCATTTTCTTTGCCGGTCCAAAATCATCTAAGTGGAACTCCATAGAGATTTGGCACATCATCTCAAAATCCACATAAATAAAATCTGTAAAATTTAAAAAGTATACGTAATGTTATTATTGCTAAAAAACTATTATTATTTTTAGAAGAAAAATATTTTTTTATAACCCAAAGTTATAGTTTCCACTGATTGTGTGGTGGTGCTCATCAGTCCATCTGAAGCAGCTAAGAAATTCAGTAAATATCCAATACATGCAAAAAATATAGTAATAAACATTTGTGTATAAATATGTTGCTGCATACAAAAACAATCTTCCTTCACAGGCAAAGCCAGCTGTTGCGCGTAATAAGTGCTACGCAAATGTGCAAGTATATACGTCGCAAGTTATAGTATAAAAGATATCGTCTCCACAGGGATTGATGCTACTTCAAGAATCTAGTCTCTTGCACTGTAAAAAAAACACAAATAAAAGATTATAGAAGTTTAACTAATCTAGAAAGCAAATAAGTAAAAGAAAAGATGAATTCAATTGAGAGAGATAGGCTAGGTTATCGTGAGTTGAGGTGTGATAGCCGATTGGATTGTCTTGGTAAAAGAGTGCACGGGTAACTCAGTTGCCGTGGCAACTTGCACGACGGGGTTGCCTTAGCAACTAATTGATGGTTGCCTGGGCGACTAGTTGGGCAACTACTTGGGCGACTGGGCAGCAACTTCAAGGTTCGGCGGAGCGTTCTTCAATGGTTTCTTCTTATCCCTAAGTCGAAACTCTAGCTACTTGTGCATGCCTTGATAATATATCCCTGCGTGAATCAAGGGTGAACAACAACCAATCTTGCGCTCCTCTTAGCCGTTGAAATCCTTAACTTATTCCTAAGCCGGATTAATCTTCACCATCATTGGATTGAATAAAGATCATATTCATTCGTTTCTTGAATCTAACTCTCCCGATATTAGATAAATGGATGAAATCACGAGATCCTCTCCCAATTCACTCGCAAACAATAATAAGAATCAAGAATAAATAAACCTTGAAATAGAAAAGTGCAAACTCTTATTACCTAAACAAAAACCAATAGTTTCTCACAACCACAAAACACAATAACCATAGCCAAGTAAATTTAGTTCATGGCTAGGTTCCAAAGAAACACAAGATAAACAATCCCTAGCATGAACCCAATCGAACAAGGAAGAAAAGATGAAGCTTGTCGAAAATTCCCATTTGCTTCCTCTCTTGGTCTTGTCGAAATTCCCTCTTGCTCTCTCTATTGATCTTGTCGAAATTCCCTTGATATTTATAGGGCTAGGCCAAAGTCCTTCTTTGAGGAGGAGTTTGAGTTGGAATTAAATTATCTTTAAAGAATATAATTCTTTATTATAATTTTATTCCTATTAGAACTTCTCCTATCTTCTTGGAATTTAATTCTTCTTTAATCTCTGCATGGCAATCAAATTCCTTTGGGCTTGGGCCTTGCTCCATGTCATCTTGGGCTTGTAAAGTCATTAATTTCGACATCCCTATTGCATTTTCTCTTTGTCGATAAATGCCATGGCAACTGGCTCGGCGTCTCCTTCATGCATTGCCCTGGCAACTAGCTCGGCATCTCCTTCATGCATTGCCCTGGCAACTAGCTCGGCATTGCTTTGGCAAGTGATCCTGCACATACACGCACAAAGCACACCAAAGCATCATCTTTTCCACAAAAACTACCAAGTTATGTAATCAAGCTCAACGATTGAAAGAAACATGGATTAATGCATGAATAGCTAATTATGCAACTAATATGAGCCTAAGTCTAACAATAATATGAGTAAAAAGGGTAAGAAAAATAGTACTTTTGAACACTTATCACACCCTCAAACTCGAACTATTGCTTGTCCTCAAGCAATGCAAACTCATAATTACCTGCCAAGACTTCAATTTTCACAAACTCAGCTTTGAACTTGATTTCAATTCTCTGAACCGGGGCACAAAGTATGATTGGCTTTTTATTTTTCAGAAAACTGAGGAATTACTCGGAATCAAACTATAATGCTTGTGAGTGTGTGTGAAGTCGTGTGCAAGTTGATTTTTCGGATTCTATGCAAACAATAGGTTTTCAAATTACTTCATTGGGTTCTTTTTAACATGTTTTAACTAGAGCCAATTTCGGGCACCTCTAGTGTTTTATTCTTAGTTTTCTTAAGTTAATTTAATCGACTAGAGCCGGTTTCGGGCACCTCTAGTTAATTTTTTTTAACACATCCTAGAGCCTGTTTCGGGCACCTCTAGTGATCAATTTTTTTAGCACATGCTAGAGCCAATTTCGGGCACCTCTAGCATTCATCCAATTTTTATTCTAATCCCCCAATTTGTTAATTATCAACCTAAGTTTACTAGAACTCCTTAAATTCAATCAAACCACAACAGTGTTTCATCAATTTTAGCATCATAGTAAAATTCTAAGTTTTTCCATGGTTATCCTAGAATAAAAATTCTATCAATTAAGTGCATTGGCAAAGTCATCATCGGATATTCATCAAATCTAAGCAATTCTTGTTCCAATTAAAGGCATGGCAAGCAATTTATGTATCCTAAATGTAATATTTAAGATGAATGTAATTAAACATGGTAACTACTAATAACAATCCCCCAAACTCGAGTGAGGCATTGTCCTCAATGCATGCATAAAAATAACGAAAAATAAAAATAAAAATGCATACGAGGACTTACTCCGAGAGTTCGTCATAGTAGATGATTAGTTTCCTTCTAGTCGGTGTCTTGATTATCTTGCTTGAACGCGATGGTTGTTTTCTTGTTGCCGGTGGTGGAATCGATCCTCGTACGGGGTTGTCCTCATCGCCCTCTTCATCAATGTCAATGGCTTTTCGCTTGGAGGATTCAATTGGTGCGGTCTTTATTGGTTCAATGGAGGACTCGCCCAAATCTGAAAAATCGAAAATGATTCCGTAGGAGTTGATTCGGGCATAGGTGCTTTACCTTTGGCTTTTGCAAAGTGGTTGCCGGATGTCTTTAGCTTTGGTTGCCGTGGCATCTTCGGGTTGGTTGCCGTGGCGTCGCCTTCCTTGGTTGCCGCCGGGCGATCGCTCCCAAGATTGTCGAGGCGCGTGTCGTCAAAGACATTGCGGCGTTTAGAGTTGCCGAGGTGTGTGCATCCATGGTTGCCGAGGCGTCATAGGTTTTCGAGGCGTCAAAGGTTGCCGAGGCGTTGAGGGCTGCCGAGGCAACTAGAATTTGTTCATCCGAATGCATCGCATATCTCTAGATCCGCGTCCTCCTCCCTATTGCGTTCCAAACGTGATAAGTGATCGCCACTTGATTTTCTATTCCTTTTCCTGTCCTTAATTTCAATATCAAATTCTTGTAAAAGTAATATCCAATGAATCAAACGAGGTTTAGCATCCTTTTTAGCAAATAAGTATTTGATTGCCGAATGGTCCGTATGAACAATTACCTTTGTACCAATTACATAGGATCGGAACTTGTCAAATGCGAAAACTATCGCTAGTAACTCTTTCTCCGTTGTTGTGTAATTCACTTGAGCGCTATTAAGAGTTTTACTAGCTTAGTATATCACATGGAAGGTCTTACTGTGTGTTGGCCTAGGATCTGCTCCTACCGCTGAAATCACTTGCATCACACATGAGCTCAAAAGGTAGCGTCAATCTGGGTGGAACGACAATGGGTGTCGAGGCAAGCTTTTTCTTTAGGGTTTTGAATGCTTGAGTGCAAGAATCATCAAAATCAAGACTTTATCCTGTTCAAGCCAGATTACACAAAGGTTTAGTGATTTTAGAAAAATTATGAATGAACCTCCTGTAAAAACTCGCATGTCCGAGAAAACTTCAATTCCTTTAACCGAATTTGGTGGGGTAATCTCTCGATCACGTCCACCTTGGCTTTGTCTACTTCAATTCCCTTGGATGAAATCTTGTGGCCGAGCACTATTCCTTCATCTACCATAAAGTGGCATTTCTCCCAATTGAGGACTAAATCCGTTTCTTCGCATCTTGCCAACACCTCTCTAAATTGCCGAGACACCGTCAAGTCATTACCAAAAACCGAAAAATCATCCATGAAGATCTCAAGGAAGTCTTCGACCATGTCTGAAAAGAGTGTCATCATGCATCTTTGGAAGGTTGCCGGGGCGTTACACAATCCGAACGGCATCCTTCGGAAGGCATAAGTACCGTATGGGCATGTGAAGGTTGTCTTTTCTTGATCTTCGGTGCTATGGCAATCTGCTTGTAACCTGAATAACCATCAAGAAAACAATAAAAGGGTTTACCTGCAAGACGGTCAAGCATTTGATCAATAAAGGGTAATGGGAAGTGATCTTTCCTAGTGGCTTTGTTTAGCTTTCGATAGTCCATACAAACCCTCCAACCGGTCACACCTGGTTGGGATAAGTTCATTATTTTCATTGCTTACCCTTTGTTATACCTCTCCCTTTTCGGTACACATTGTACAGACTTACCCATGTACTATCGGAGATAGGGTATATAATGCCGGCGTCAAGCCACTTGATGATTTCTTTCATTACAACCCCTTTCATGGCATGATTCAGTCTCCTCTGGGCCTCAATTGAAGGTTTGTGATCATCTTCCAACAAGATCTTGTGCATGCACACCGTCGGGCTAATTCCCTTCAAGTCGGCAATTGTCCACCCTATTGCCTTTTTGTGTAGCTTCAACATCTTGATCGCCTTCTTTTCCCGCTCAGCTGTAACTTAGAAGAAATAATTACAGGCAATGTATTATCGGTCCCTAAGTATACATATTTTAGTTGCTCTGGCAATTGTTTCAACTCAAGAATTGGTGGATTTTCGATAGAGGGTTTTTCGAGTTTACCTTCCTTACCTGAGTAATCCAGTGGTTCAAAGTATGTACCTGGTCGGTTGACTAGCCAATTTGCCTCTTCTTGTTGTTTCTTACCGACCGATTCTTCATACTCCTCCGGTTCCTCTTGATCGGCAATGTAGTTGCCGAGGCAACTAAATTCCTCATCGGTTAAACTCGCCGTGGCATGAAGTAGTTGGCATTTCTTCGGATCATCGGCATGCCTTAGTGTTTGGAACACATTTAGTTTGATCCGCTGGTCATTCACCCTCATTGTGAGTTCTCCCTTTTCAACATCAATCAAGGTTCTCCCTGTCGCTAGGAATGGTCTCCCGAGAATGATAGGTGTATGCTCATCTGCTTCACAATCCAAAACAATAAAGTCAGCGAGAAAAATAAATTTATCGACTTTTACCAGTATGTCTTCGATTTTTCCCTCTGGATGCACATAGGATCGGTCGGCTAGCTGCAGCATGACTGTTGTAGGTCTTGCCTTCCCGATTCCTAGTTTCTGGAAAACCGATTTAGGCATCAAGTTTATGCTAGCCCCTAGGTCGCATAGTGCTTTCCCGACATAGTGATTTCCAATAGAACAGAGTATTGTGAAACTTCCGGGATCCTTCAACTTGAGTGGCATACGATTGTCAAACATTGCCATGCATCCCTCTGTTGCGGCAACTGTTTCAAACACTCCTAGCCTTGTTCTCTTGGACACAATGTCTTTAAGAAACTTGGCATAGTTTGGCATTTGTTCAATTGCTTCCACCAATGGCAAGTTGATGTGGACTTGCTTTAGGATATCAAGAAACTTCTTGAATTGGTATTCTTGCTTTTGTCGCTTCAACCTTTGTGGGAATGGTGGTGGAAGTCGGATATCTTCGATCCTTTCATTGGTTTGAAATCTGATTGACGGCATTGCTGGGACATCTGGAGTTGCCGATGCGTTATCAACTGGGGTTGCCGAGGCATGCTTATCACAAGATGCCGAGGCGTCGTCGGTTGCCGAGGCATGCTTATTGCCGGTTGCCGCAGCAATTCCTGGTTCAGCATCTAAGGCTTTGCCGCTAGGTTCGTCTTGATCTTTTTGTAGAGTTTTGTTTGATGAGCGGGTTTGAGCCTCTCTAAGTTGTTGGCCACTTCTAGTGGTGATTGCCTTACATTGCTCATGGCCAGTTCCTCTTGCGACTTCAGTATCGCTAGGTAAACCTCCTTTTGGTCTAGTATTCAGATTTTGAGCAAACTGTCTGACTTGATTTTCCAATGATTTGATTGCCGCCTCTTGGTTTCGCAATCTCATCTCGGTCCTGTTAATAAAAGCATCAGTTCTTTTTATGAAATTACTATTCTCAGCCATATAAGATTCAGTTTTCATCATAAAAGCATTTAGAGAATTTTCCAAAGAACTAGATGTTATCGTTTGTTGCTGCGGCATCTATTGCCGTGGCATATTCTGCTGGAATCCCGATGCTTGTGAATTCTGATTGTTCTTGTTTAGAGCATTGTTGGGATTACTCCATGAAAAATTCGGGTGCTTCTTCCAAGCTGGATTGTATGTATTGGACATCATGTTGTTGCTCCGATTGTAATTCCCCACATAGAAGCTGGATTCCGGATTCTGCATACATTCAGAAGAATTATGGTTATCACCACATAACTCACAAAAAGAATCCATTGCCTTGACTTCATGTGTGTTGTTTGGTTTTTGCATGTTCTGGACCATCTTGGTTAAAGCGGCCAATTGTGCCGAAATTGAATCTGATGATCCTAGTTCATGTATTGTGGCTTGGCGTCTAACTCCTCCTCTTCTAGTGGATGGAAATTGATAATCATTCTTGGCCAGCCTGTTTAAAATTTGCATTGCTTCTTCCGGTGACTTATCTAGGAGTATGTCGTTTGCCGAGGCATCTAGCATCATCCTTGTTGGTGTATTCACGGCGTTGTAAAACATTGTTACTTGAGTCCACACCGGGAATCCGTGTAGAGGGCATTTGTGCAGAAGTTCTCTATATCGCTCCAAGCCTCGTACATGGATTCATCACCTGCCTGCCGAAAAGAAGTAATGTCGTTACGAAGCTTATCAGTCAAATTTGTAGGATTAAATCTAGCAAGGAAATCACGACAAAGATCAGTCCAAGATGCTATGGATCCGGCAGGAATGCTATTCAACCATGCTTTCGCCCTATCCCTCAGTGAATAGGGGAATAATCTTAATCGTAATACATCGGGGGTGACTCCGTGTATCTTGAACGAGTTGCAAATATCGAGGAAAGATTTCAGATGTTGTCGTGCATCTTCAGTTGTTGAGCCGCCAAATTGACCTATTGTGTTGATCATATTAAACATTACCGGTTTTAACTCAAAGTGGTCGGCTTCAATTTTAGGTGCGACAACTCTTGGGTTAAGTCCATCAAGATCTTCTTCAAGATAGTCTCGAATAGTTCTGTTTCGTGCAAGAATCACTCCTCCTCCTGCTCGAACATCTTGATTCATATTGCCGTCTTGATTTGCCATTGCTTCTCTTATCCTTCGTCTAAGTCTTTGTAAGGTTCGTTCGATTTCTGGATCAAAGGGATATTCTGGTGAAGTCGGTCTCGCCCTGGTCATATACCAATGCAAAACCAAAGTTTGTTAGCCCTTTAAATTTTAAACAAGAAAAATAAAAAGAAAGTGCAAGAAAGTAAAAACAAAGTCGTTATTGCCAATCCCCGGCAACGGCGCCAAAAACTTGTTGTGCGTAATAAGTGCTACGCAAATGTGCAAGTATACACGTCGCAAGTTATAGTATAAAAGATATCGTCTCCACAGGGATTGGTGCTACTTCAAGAATCTAGTCTCTTGCACTGTAAAAAAAAACACAAATAAAAGATTATAGAAGTTTAACTAATCTAGAAAGCAAATAAGTAAAAGAAAAGATGAATTCAATTGAGAGAGATAGGCTAGGTTATCGTGAGTTGAGGTGTGATAGTCGATTGGATTGTCTTGGTAAAAGAGTGCACGGGCAACTCAGTTGCCGTGGTAACTTGCACGACGGGGTTGCCTTGGCAACTAATTAATGGTTGCCTGGGCGACTAGTTGGGCAACTACTTGGGCGACTGGGCAGCAACTTCAAGGTTCGGCGGAGCGTTCTTCAATGGTTTCTTCTTATCCCTAAGTCGATACTCTAGCTACTTGTGCATGCCTTGATAATACATCCCTGCGTGAATCAAGGGTGAACAACAACCAATCTTGCGCTCCTCTTAGCCGTTGAAATCCTTAACTTATTCCTAAGCCGGATTAATCTTCACCATCATTGGATTGAATAAAGATCATATTCATTCGTTTCTTGAATCTAACTCTCCCGATATTAGATAAATGGATGAAATCACGAGATCCTCTCCCAATTCACTCGCAAACAATAATAAGAATCAAGAATAAATAAACCTTGAAATAGAAAAGTGCAAACTCTTATTACCTAAACAAAAACCAATAGTTTCTCACAACCACAAAACACAATAACCATAGCCAAGTAAATTTAGTTCATGGCTAGGTTCCAAAGAAACACAAGATAAACAATCCCTAGCATGAACCCAATCGAACAAGGAAGAAAAGATGAAGCTTGTCGAAAATTCCCATTTGCTTCCTCTCTTGGTCTTGTCGAAATTCCCTCTTGCTCTCTCTATTGATCTTGTCGAAATTCCCTTGATATTTATAGGGCTAGGCCAAAGTCCTTCTTTGAGGAGGAGTTTGAGTTGGAATTAAATTATCTTTAAAGAATATAATTCTTTATTATAATTTTATTCCTATTAGAACTTCTCCTATCTTCTTGGAATTTAATTCTTCTTTAATCTCTGCATGGCAATCAAATTCCTTTGGGCTTGGGCCTTGCTCCATGTCATCTTGGGCTTGTAAAGTCATTAATTTCGACATCCCTATTGCATTTTCTCTTTTTGTCGATAAATGCCATGGCAACTCGCTCTTGCGTCTCCTTCATGCATTGCCCTGGCAACTAGCTCGGCATCTCCTTCATGCATTGCCCTGGCAACTAGCTCGGCATTGCTTTGGCAAGTGATCCTGCACATACACGCACAAAGCACACCAAAGCATCATCTTTTCCACAAAAACTACCAAGTTATGTAATCAAGCTCAACGATTGAAAGAAACATGGATTAATGCATGAATAGCTAATTATGCAACTAATATGAGCCTAAGTCTAACAATAATATGAGTAAAAAGGGTAAGAAAAATAGTACTTTTGAACACTTATCACACCCTCAAACTCGAACTATTGCTTGTCCTCAAGCAATGCAAACTCATAATTACCTGCCAAGACTTCAATTTTCACAAACTCAGCTTTGAACTTGATTTCAATTCTCTGAACCGGGGCACAAAGTATGATTGGCTTTTTATTTTTCGTAAAAGCGAGGAATTACTCGGAATCAAACTATAATGCTTGTGAGTGTGTGTGAAGTCGTGTGCAAGTTGATTTTTTCGGATTCTATGCAAACAATAGGTTTTCAAATTACTTCATTGGGTTCTTTTTAACATGTTTTAACTAGAGCCAATTTGGGCACCTCTAGTGTTTTATTCTTAGTTTTCTTAAGTTAATTTAATCGACTAGAGCGGTTTTGGGCACCTCTAGTTAATTTTTTTAACACATCCTAGAGCCTGTTTGGGCACCTCTAGTGATCAATTTTTTTAGCACATGCTAGAGCCAATTTCGGGCACCTCTAGCATTCATCCAATTTTTATTCTAATCCCCCAATTTGTTAATTATCAACCTAAGTTTACTAGAACTCCTTAAATTCAATCAAACCACAACAGTGTTTCATCAATTTTAGCATCATAGTAAAATTCTAAGTTTTTCCATGGTTATCCTAGAATAAAAATTCTATCAATTAAGTGCATTGGCAAAGTCATCATCGGATATTCATCAAATCTAAGCAATTCTTGTTCCAATTAAAGGCATGGCAAGCAATTTATGTATCCTAAATGTAATATTTAAGATGAATGTAATTAAACATGGTAACTACTAATAACAATCCCCCCCAAACTCGAGTGAGGCATTGTCCTCAATGCATGCATAAAAATAACGAAAAATAAAAATAAAAATGCATACGAGGACTTACTCCGAGAGTTCGTCATAGTAGATGATTAGTTTCCTTCTAGTCGGTGTCTTGATTATCTTGCTTGAACGCGATGGTTGTTTTCTTGTTGCCGGTGGTGGAATCGATCCTCGTACGGGGTTGTCCTCATCGTCCTCTTCATCAATGTCAATGGCTTTTCGCTTGGAGGATTCAATTGGTGCGGTCTTTATTGGTTCAATGGAGGACTCGTCCAAATCTGAAAAATCAGAAAATGATTCCGTAGGAGTTGATTCGGGCATAGGTGCTTTACCTTTGGCTTTTGCAGTGGTTGCCGGGATGTCTTTAGCTTTGGTTGCCGTGGCATCTTCAGGGTTGGTTGCCGTGGCGTCAGCTTCCTTGGTTGCCGTGGCGACTGCTCCCAAGATTGTCGAGGCGTGTGCGTCAAAGACTGTTGCGGCGTTTAGAGTTGCCGAGGTGTGTGCATCCATGGTTGCCGAGGCGTCATAGGTTTTCGAGGCGTCAAAGGTTGCCGAGGCGTTGAGGGCTGCCGAGGCAACTAGAATTTGTTCATCCGGGAATGCATCGCATATCTCTAGATCCGCGTCCTCCTCCCTATTGCGTTCCAAACGTGATAAGTGATCGGCCACTTGATTTTCTATTCCTTTCCTGTCCTTAATTTCAATATCAAATTCTTGTAAAAGTAATATCCAATGAATCAAACGAGGTTTAGCATCCTTTTTAGCAAATAAGTATTTGATTGCCGAATGGTCCGTATGAACAATTACCTTTGTACCAATTACATAGGATCGGAACTTGTCAAATGCGAAAACTACTGCTAGTAACTCTTTCTCCGTTGTTGTGTAATTCACTTGAGCGCTATTAAGAGTTTTACTAGCTTAGTATATCACATGGAAGGTCTTACCTGTGTGTTGGCCTAGGACTGCTCCTACCGCGAAATCACTTGCATCACACATGAGCTCAAAAGGTAGCGTCCAATCTGGTGGAACGACAATGGGTGTCGAGGCAAGCTTTTTCTTTAGGGTTTTGAATGCTTGAGTGCAAGAATCATCAAAATCGAAGACTTTATCCTGTTCAAGCAGATTACACAAAGGTTTAGTGATTTTAGAAAAATTATGAATGAACCTCCTGTAAAAACCTCGCATGTCCGAGAAAACTTCAATTCCTTTAACCGAATTTGGTGGGGTAATCTCTCGATCACGTCCACCTTGGCTTTGTCTACTTCAATTCCCTTGGATGAAATCTTGTGGCGAGCACTATTCCTTCATCTACCATAAAGTGGCATTTCTCCCAATTGAGGACTAAATCCGTTTCTTCGCATCTTGCCAACACCCTCTCTAAATTGCCGAGACATTTTGTCGAAGTCATTACCAAAAACCGAAAAATCATCCATGAAGATCTCAAGGAAGTCTTGACCATGTCAAAAAAGAGTGTCATCATGCATCTTTTGAAGGGTTGCCGGGCGTTACACAATCCGAACGGCATCCTTCGGAAGGCATAAGTACCGTATGGGCATGTGAAGGTTGTCTTTTCTTGATCTTACGGTGCTATGGCAATCTGATTGTAACCTGAATAACCATCAAGAAAACAATAAAAGGGTTTACCCGCAAGACGGTCAAGCATTTGATCAATAAAGGGTAATGGGAAGTGATCTTTCCTAGTGGCTTTGTTTAGCTTTCGATAGTCCATACAAACCCTCCAACCGGTCACATCTGGTTGGGATAAGTTCATTATTTTCATTGCTTACCATTTGTTATACCTCCTTTTTTCGGTACACATTGTACCAGACTTACCCATGTACTATCGGAGATAGGGTATATAATGCCGGCGTCAAGCCACTTGATGATTTCTTTCATTACAACCCCTTTCATGGCATGATTCAGTCTCCCTCGGGCCTCAATTGAAGGTTTGTGATCATCTTCCAACAAGATCTTGTGCATGCACACCGTCGGGCTAATTCCCTTCAAGTCGGCAATTGTCCACCCTATTGCCTTTTGTGTAGCTTCAACATCTTGATCTTCTTCTTTTCTCGCCAGGCTGTAACTTAGAAGAAATAATTACAGGCAATGTATTATCGGTCCCTAAGTATACATATTTTAGTTGCTCTGGCAATTGTTTCAACTCAAGAATTGGTGGATTTTCGATAGAGGGTTTTTCGAGTTTACCTTCCTTACCTGAGTAATCCAGTGGTTCAAAGTATGTACCTGGTCGGTTGACTAGCCAATTTGCCTCTTCTTGTTGTTTCTTACCGACCGATTCTTCATACTCCTCCGGTTCCTCTTGATCGGCAATGTAGTTGCCGAGGCAACTAAATTCCTCATCGAAGTTAAACTCTGTCGTGGCATGAAGTAGTTGGCATTCTTCTGGATCATCGGCATGCCTTAGTGTTTGGAACACATTTAGTTTGATCTGCTGGTCATTCACCCTCATTGTGAGTTCTCCCTTTTCAACATCAATCAAGGTTCTCCCTGTCGCTAGGAATGGTCTCCCGAGAATGATAGGTGTATGCTCATCTGCTTCACAATCCAAAACAATAAAGTCAGCGAGAAAAATAAATTTATCGACTTTTACCAGTATGTCTTCGATTTTTCCCTCTGGATGCACATAGGATCGGTCGGCTCATTGCAGCATGATGACTGTTGTAGGTCTTGCCTTCCCGATTCTAGTTTCGGAAAACCGATTTAGGCATCAAGTTTATGCTAGCCCCTAGGTCGCATAGTGCTTTCCCGACATAGTGATTTCCAATAGAAAGCAGTATTGTGAAACTTCCGGGATCCTTCAACTTGAGTGGCATACGATTGTCAAACATTGCCATGCATCCCTCTCATTGCAATTGTTTCAAACACTCCTAGCCTTGTTCTCTTGGACACAATGTCTTTAAGAAACTTGGCATAGTTTGGCATTTGTTCAATTGCTTCCACCAATGGCAAGTTGATGTGGACTTGCTTTAGGATATCAAGAAACTTCTTGAATTGGTATTCTTGCTTTTGTCGCTTCAACCTTTGTGGGAATGGTGGTGGAAGTCGGATATCTTCGATCCTTTCATTGGTTTGAAATCTGATTGACGGCATTGCTGGGACATCCGGAGTTGCCCGATGCGTTATCAATGGGGTTGCGAGGCATGCTTATCACAAGATGCCGAGGCGGCGTCGTCGGTTGCCGAGGCATGCTTATTGCGGTTGCCGCAAAGCAATTCTCGGTTCAGCATCTAAGGCTTTGCCGCTAGGTTAAATCTTGATCTTTTGTAGAGTTTTGTTTGATGAGCGGGTTTGAGCCTCTCTAAGTTGTTGGCCACTTCTAGTGGTGATTGCCTTACATTGCTCATGGCAGTTCCTCTTGCGACTTGAAGATCGCTAGGTAAACCTCCTTTTGGTCTAGTATTGATTTTGAGCAAACTGTCGACTTGATTTTCCAATGATTTGATTGCCGCCTCTTGGTTTCGCAATCTCATCTCGGTCTGTTAATAAAAGCATCAGTTCTTTTTATGAAATTACTATTCTCAGCCATATAAGATTCAGTTTTCATCATAAAAGCATTTAGAGAATTTTCCAAAGAACTAGATGTTATCGTTTGTTCTTTGCGGCATCTATTGCCGTGGCATATTCTCTTGGAATCCCGATGCTTGTGAATTCTGATTGTTCTTGTTTAGAGCATTGTTGGGATTACTCCATGAAAAAAATTGGTGCTTCTTCCAATTTGGATTGTATGTATTGGACATCATGTTGTTGCTCGATTGTAATTCCCCACATAGAAATTTGGATTCGGATTCTCGCATACATTCGGAAGAATTATGGTTATCACCACATAACTCACAAAAAGAATCCATTGCCTTGACTTCATGTGTGTTGTTTGGTTTTTGCATGTTCTGGACCATCTTGGTTAAAGCGCCAATTGTGCGAAATTGAATCGATGATCCTAGTTCATGTATTGTGGCAGCGTCTAACTCCTCCTCTTCTAGTGGATGGAAATTGATAATCATTCTTGGCCACTGTTTAAAATTTGCATTGCTTCTTCCGGTGACTTATCTAGGAGTATGTCGTTTGCGAGGCATCTAGCATCATCCTTGTTGGTGTATTCACGGCGTTGTAAAACATTGTTACTTGAGTCCACGGGAATCCGTGTAGAGGGCATTTGTGCGAAGTTCTCTATATCGCTCCAAGCCTCGTACATGGATTCATCACACCGCCTGCCGAAAAGAAGTAATGTCGTTCTGAAGCTTATCAGTCAAATTTGTAGGATTAAATCTAGCAAGGAAATCACGACAAAGATCAGTCCAAGATGCTATGGATCCGCAGAATGCTATTCAACCATGCTTTTCGCCCTATCCCTCGGTGAATAGGGAATAATCTTAATCGTAATACATCGGGGTGACTCGTGTATCTTGAACGAAAGTTGCAAATATCGAGGAAAGATTTGAGATGTTGTCGTGCATCTTGATTGTTGAGCCGCCAAATTGACCTATTGTGTTGATCATATTAAACATTACCGGTTTTAACTCAAAGTGGTCGGCTTCAATTTTAGGTGCGACAACTCTTGGGTTAAGTCCATCAAGATCTTCTTCAAGATAGTCTCGAATAGTTCTGTTTCGTGCAAGAATCACTCCTCCTCCTGCTCGAACATCTTGATTCATATTGCCGTCTTGATTTGCCATTGCTTCTCTTATCCTTCGTCTAAGTCTTTGTAAGGTTCGTTCGATTTTCTGGATCAAAGGGATATTCTGGTGAAGTCGGTCTCATACGGTCATATACCAATGCAAAACCAAAGTTTGTTAGCCCTTTAAATTTTAAACAAGAAAAATAAAAGAAAGTGCAAGAAAGTAAAAACAAAGTCGTTATTGCCAATCCCCAACGGGCGCCAAAAACTTGTTGTGCGTAATAAGTGCTACATAAATGTGCAAGTATACACGCGTCGCAAGTTATAGTATAAAAGATATCGTCTCTCCACAGGATTGGTGCTACTTCAAGAATCTAGTCTCTTGCCTTTGTAAAAAAAAACACAAATAAAAGATTATAGAAGTTTAACTAATCTAGAAAGCAAATAAGTAAAAGAAAAGATGAATTCAATTGAGAGAGATAGGCTAGGTTATCGTGAGTTGAGGTGTGATAGTCGATTGGATTGTCTTGGTAAAAGAGTGCACGGGCAACTCGGTTGCCGTGGTAACTTGCACGACGGGGTTGCCTTGGCAACTAATTAATGGTTGCCGGGCGACTAGTTGGGCAACTACTTGGGCGATCGGGCAGCAACTTCAAGGTTGGCGGAGCGTTCTTCAATGGTTTCTTCTTATCCCTAAGTCGATACTCTAGCTACTTGTGCATGCCTTGATAATACATCCTGCGTGAATCAAGGGTGAACAACAACCAATCTTGCGCTCCTCTTAGCCGTTGAAATCCTTAACTTATTCCTAAGCCGGATTAATCTTCACCATCATTGGATTGAATAAAGATCATATTCATTCGTTTCTTGAATCTAACTCTCCCGATATTAGATAAATGGATGAAATCACGAGATCCTCTCCCAATTCACTTCAAAAAACAATAATAAGAATCAAGAATGAATAAACCTTGAAATAGAAAAGTGCAAACTCTTATTACCTAAACAAAAACCAATAGTTTCTCACAACCACAAAACACAATAACCATAGCCAAGTAAATTTAGTTCATGGCTAGGTTCCAAAGAAACACAAGATAAACAATCCCTAGCATGAACCCAATCGAACAAGGAAGAAAAGATGAAGCTTGTCGAAAATTCCCCTTTGCTTCCTCTCTTGGTCTTGTCGAAATTCCCTCTTGCTCTCTCTATTGATCTTGTCGAAATTCCCTTGATATTTATAGGGCTAGGCCAAAGTCCTTCTTTGAGGAGGAGTTTGAGTTGGAATTAAATTATCTTTAAAGAATATAATTCTTTATTATAATTTTATTCCTATTAGAACTTCTCCTATCTTCTTGGAATTTAATTCTTCTTTAATCTCTGCATGGCAAACAAATTCCTTTGGGCTTGGGCCTTGCTCCATGTCATCTTGGGCTTGTAAAGTCATTAATTTCGACATCCCTATTGCATTTTCTCTTTGTCGACAAATGCCATGGCAACTGGCTCGGCGTCTCCTTCATGCATTGCCCTGGCAACTAGCTCGGCATCTCCTTCATGCATTGCCCTGGCAACTAGCTCGGCATTGCTTTGGCAAGTGATCCTGCACATACACACACAAAGCACACCAAAGCAGCATCTTTTCCACAAAAATTACCAAGTTATGTAATCAAGCTCAACGATTGAAAGAAACATGGATTAATGCATGAATAGATAATTATGCAACTAATATGAGCCTAAGTCTAACAATAATATGAGTAAAAAGGGTAAGAAAAATAGTACTTTTGAACACTTATCACCAGCAAACATGAAGACTCTCCATTGCCTAATTTCACCCATCTTTCTCTTGTCTTGTCCTTTTCCCCTTCTAATACTCATCTCCCAAAACACTATTGTCTTGCTGACCAGAGATCTTCTCTGTTGCAATTGCAGCATGATCTCTATTATGTCAACTCTAATTTTGATCTTTGGGATCTCAACACCGATTGTTGCTCTTGGTAGGAGTTACTTGTGATGCCCTCGGTCATGTCATTGGACTTGATCTTAACTACGAAAGCCTTTTCGGCAGTTTTCACTCTGTTTTCGATCTCCACCATCTTCAACGCCTTAACCTTGCTGGAAACTACTTTAATTCCACTCTGCTTTTACATGGGTTTGATAAACTCCCAAATCTGACTCATCTCAACCTTTCAAGCTCATGTTTCCATGGCCAAATTCCAGTAGAGATGTCATACTTAACAAGGTTAGTTTCTCTTGATCTTTCCTATCAAGGTTATGATGGTTGCTATTGGAGAAATGATAAGTATGATTCTCCTACACTGAAACTAGTGAAACCAAACCTGAAGACATTAATCAAGAATATGAGGTCTCTCAATGAGCTTTATTTGGATTGTGTGGACATTTCATCTCAAAGTAGTAAATGGTGTGAAACCACATCTTTACTTCTTTCCAACCTACAAGTGTTGAGTCTGTCATTCTGTTAGTTTAAAAGGTCCATTATGTCCTTCACTCTCAACACTTCCTTTTCTTTCCAAACTCATCCTTGACTATAACCCAATCTCTTCTTTACCTCTCAATTTCTTGGAAATTTCCTCTCATTTGGCTTCTCTCAATATGGCGAATTGCAACTTGAATGGGCATTTTCCAGCTGAAATTCTCTTGTTGCCGAAAATTCAAAGTATTGACATTTCAAAAAATTACCAACTAATGGGTCATTTGCCAGAATTTCCAACAAACAATGCTTTACTGAGTTCGTCGCTTTTTGGTACAAATTTCAGTGGAATACTGTCTGAATCACTCGGTAACCTCAAGTTCTTGAGGGATTTAGATCTTGGTGGTAGCAATTTTTTTTGGATCCATTCCATCGTCAACTGCAAATTTTAGTCACCTGATGAACTTGGATCTATCATATAACCATGTCAGTGGATCAATATCTTCTTCTTTATTTAGTCTCCCAAGAAAATCAATTTGTTGGGAAAATTGATGCGTCTTCTTCATTGATTGAGATATTAGATTTAGGGACCAATCCCAAAGTCAATCCTTCAACTTCCAAGGCTTGAATGGCTTTCTCTTGGAGACAATAGCTCTAGATCCATGAAACTTGACACCTTCTTCCAAATCAAGAACTTAAGGTATCTTTACCTATCCTATATGAACTTGTTAATTGAAAGCGACAACACAAGTCTTACTAGTGTTTCCAAATTAGAGATCCTGAACCTAAGATCATGCAACCTTACTGAATTTCCAGAATTTATCAAAACATTAGATATGTTGACTGATCTTGATCTTTCTAACAACCATGTTCATGGTGTTGTGCCTAATTGGTTGTGGAAGACCTCTCTTTTAAGGGTAGACCTCTCTTTCAATCCGATTGATTTTCCAAAACAACTTCCCTTAGGTGATGATGCAAACTTCTCTTCTCCAACACTGTGGGGATTATATTTGGAATCTTGTAACATAAGTTTATTTCCAGAGGTCTTAAGGAGTCTAGAAAATTTAAAAATACTCGACCTCTCAAATAACAAAATATCTGGTGCTGTACCAAACTGGGTTTGGAAGAAAAGTTTAAGTTATCTGAATCTTTCACACAACAATCTCTCATCTTTGGACCAACATTAACCCAACCAGAATTTTTCTTCACAAGGCATTTTATTTAGACTTATTTGCAATTTGAGTCAGCTTGAAGCTTTCCATGCATCTCATAACAATCTGAGCGGTCCAATTCCAAATTGCTTGGGCAATATGAGCAAACTTCACACTTTCGATGCATCTTATAACCATTTGAGTGGCCCAATTCCAAATTGCTTAGGCAATATGAGTGCTCTGGTTTTGTTGAATCTGCAAAGAAATAACATTAGTGGAATCATACCAGAATTTTGAAAAGCAAACCGGCTAAGGATTCTCAAAGTTAGCGAGAATAGATTGGAAGGACAGCTGCCAAGATCATTGGTGGAATGCACTCAACTTACAGTTTTGGATGTGGGAAACAACATGTTGAATGATACATTCCCTTTTTGGTAGGAGAAATTGCCTTCTTTGGCAGTTCTAATATTGCGGGAAAATACATTTTATGGTCAAATTAAACACTTGAACCATAAAATTGGTTTCTCTGCTTTGGATGTGTTAGACTTTGCTTCTAACCAATTCTCTGGTGAACTATCCATCAATTTCCTTCAAGCCACTCAACTAAGGTCCCTCAAAATTGGTGCAAATAAATTGGAAGGGAAACTGCCATCATCATTAGCCAGTTTTAAAAAACTTGAGGTTCTTGACCTTGGAAACATTGTGATTCATGATGCATTTCCGTTTCGGTTGGAGAAGTTGCCTTCCTTGAAGGTTCTCATTCTACGAGGCAACAGATTTTACGGTACAATTGCAAAAGTTGACACTAAACGTGGTTTTCCACAGCTACGCATTTTGGACATTGCTTCCAACAACTTTTCAGGTGACTTGTCCATTGAATTTTTGCAAAGTTTGAAGGCAATGGTACAGATGACTAATGGCCACAAAGCTAAGCTGGAATACATTGGAGGGCAGAACAGTATTGTACAACAATACTATCAAGACTCTGACGATTGTCAATAAAGGGATTGAAATGTTCTATGAGAAAGTCTTGACCATCCTTACTTGTCTTGACCTTTCCAACAATAGTTTCTATGGGAGAATACCAGAAGAAATACAAATTCTCATGTCTCTCAAAGTGCTAAACTTGTCCGGTAATATCTTCTCCGGCCAAATCCCATCAGCCCTTGACAACCTAAGAGACCTTGAGTCCTTGGATCTCTGACAGAACAATCTCTCAGGGAAGATTCCTCCACAGCTTACAAGTCTAACTTTTCTGGCAGCACTGAACTTGTCTTACAACCAACTTGAAGGGGGAATACCTCAAAGCAACCAATTCAATACATTTACAAATGATTCTTACCGAGGTAACCCAAAATTATGTGGGCCACCATTGTCAAGGAAATGCAATGAAGTTGATCTTCCTGTGTCACCTTCTCCAGGGAAAGATGAAGAATATTCATGGTTAGATGCTATGTCTACTTGGCAAATTTGCTTTGGTAGGCTATGGGAGTGGTTTGGTCGCTGGGATATGTATTGGATATACAGTGTTGAATGAGCAGTATTGAATGAGTTGGGAAACAAATGATGAGAATGCCGCCTCTCTTTCCTAAGCCTTTTCTGCTTCTTCCTCTTCCTTCCTTGGTCTTCTTCCTCCACTCTATTCTTCAATATATAACACCTTTATTCCATGGGAAATAAAGTATGGATTCCCAGAGTAAAGTTCATACAGAGGCTAATACCGGATTTGGTATTGCTGTGTAGTTGAACAGATTGTTTACTTTTTGTCCAAGCATTGCTCTATTGTTCAGCCAATACATGGCTTCGTCCCTGACCAAAAAAAAGTTGAAATCAATTGTGGGGTCCAAACTAAGAATATGCTTGTATAACTACACCTAACACCGGAGCATCAAATTGTGGAATGTTCAGAAGGTGAGAGATCAAAGAGAATCGTTTGGAATAATTGTAAGTAGCCCCTTACTTTAAAAAAGCTACACTTTATCCCCTCGATTTAGAATCATGGCTTCGTCCTTGCGAGTCAGCAAATTGAATTTTGATAAATGTAAAGAAAAAAAATTAATATATGAAGAAATTGGTTTTATGTTTCAACGTAACTATGTAGTCGATTATGATTTTTTTATTATTTAATAATAAATTTTTTAGGTTATATTTAACATGAAATATAAATAATATAAAATCGAAATGAATTCAAGACAATCTAAACAGAAACAATCTAATAAATTTTATTCGTTTTATTCATCTTAATTGATTAATTTGAAAAGGCGTTGATATTTTAAGACGTTTGAACTGACCTATCAATAAATGGCTTACACCATATTCTTCTCCATCAGTTCTAATTAGTCGCAAGTATTATAAAAAGTTTAAGAGTCTATGAGTCCTTGAATTTTTAAAAAAATTTAATTAAGTTTTTGAATATTTACACTCAATCAAGCATTTAAATTAATAATTTAAATTAATTAACCTATTGAACCAATAAATTAAATCTAAAAAGTTTTTTTTGGATAAGTTGATATACAACGTGTTGTATCACGGTGTTGTCACTTGACATTTTAAAAAAAAATATTTTATTTACAAAATTCTTTAAAAATCCTAAAAATTCTAAAAAAGTTCTAAAAATTATTTTTAAAAAAATTGCAAATGACACGTGATAGAACTGTAGTGTATCTAAAGAAAAAACTGTCAAGATTTAATGTCAAAATTGGTCAAAAGGCTTAATTGATTCACTTTATTAATTAAAGGGCTTAATTGAGTGCAAAAAATAATTTTTTTTCCTCAAAAATTCAAAGGTTGTTTACACCCTTAAGCCTATAAAAAAAAATATTAAAAGTATATCAATACTAATATTTTCTATAATTAATTAAATATTAATTTTATTATTAAAATTTTAAGGAGAACAAAAATGAATCATTTGGATTTAAAAAACAATTTGTTTTTGATCTATTAATTAGTCGAATGATCAAAAATATTTATATTGTCTGGTTTATGTAGATTCAAATTTTGACATTAATCTTTAGAATATAAATATTCTCTAGTTAATAAAAAAACAACTCGTACAAAGCAGGTATGATTAAATAATCCATGGACTATGACTAAGAGCATAAAGACATCTCCAATCATTCTTTGTGGGAATTTACATATATGGAGTTGGAATTTGGCTAATGCTACATTCACCTACTGGATTATCTATTTAACTTAGGTGGCACGTCACATGTAAATTTAAATAAATATGAATAAAGAAAAAAAAATTAAAATATCTTTTAGAAGTTTGACTTGGTAATACAAAACATTTAATATTTCTTTTACGAATAAATAATTTTTAAGATTATAGATGTAATGCAATTAATATATTTTTTACCAATAAATTAATATTGTTAAGCCAAGTAGTTAATATAATAAAAATTTTAATTATTCTAGAAATAGAAAAGAAAAAAGAGTGAAAAAGTAAAGAGTACTATTTATATTTTAGGCAATAAATCAATACAAATAAAGGATAGGGCCGGTCTTGGGGCAGGTCGACCATCCAAGTCCCCCATTTTTTTAATTTATACTACTTAAATAATTATAATAAAAGAAGTCCCAAATTTTAGTTATAATATTAGATAGATGTTTTACTTTGGGTCATAAATAACAAGTAAACGAAATAATAATTGGTTATAATATTAGATAGTCATTTTTTCTTCAATTTTTACTACTTAAATAATTATAGTTTGATCTTTTCTAATAGTTATTATTAGGGGTCTAATTCTTTTAATACTTGTTATTTGATGCCTAATTTTTTTCCAATATTTGTTATTATGGGCCTACTCTTAAAATTTATTTTTTTAATATTTTTATTATGTGTTCAATTTTTTTTCAATATTTGTTACTTGAGGCCCTATTTTTATTAATATTTGTTATTAGATGTATACTCTTAAAATTCAGTTTTTCAATACTTGTTATTAGAAGCTCAATTTTTCCAATATTTTGTTATTATGAGCTACTCTTAAAATTCATTTTTTTCAAAATTTGTTATTAGGGGTCCAATTCTTTCAATACATATTATTTGATGCCCATTTTTTTCCTTATATTCGTTCTTAGGGACTCTTAAATTTTATTTTTTTCAATATTTATTATTTGGGCTTCAATTTTTTTCTATAGTTGTTATTTAGGGTCTAATTTTCTCAATACTTGTTATTAGAGGCTCATTTTTCTCAACATTTGTTATTAGAGGCTCATTTTTCTCAACATTTATTATTAGATGCCCAATCAACTATTTGTGTTCGGTTGTTTAGCGTTCACGGACATGTTCATTTATTTGTTCACGAACATGTGCGTTTAATGTTCGTGAACATGTTAATGTAACGTTTGCGAACATGTTCTTGAACATATTCGCTTTATAGTCAAATGGTGAAATTTTATTACTGGTCCTTAAGCTCCTTAGGCTTTACAGTTTGAACTCCAAAGTTCATACTGTGTTCAATTTAGTCCATATCTTCACCAATATTTAAGATGTAGAAAAATAGGAGGAAAAGAGAAACAAGGTAAACGAGCTTGTTCGTGAACATAAACGAACCGAACACACCTTTGTTTGTATTCGTTCGTTTATTAAATGAACATACAATTTTTGTTCATACTCGTATATTTTAACTTAATGAACGAATGTAATACGAACGATTCACGAACGCTCTGTTCATTTACACCCCTACATGTAACAAAGGGTCGTAATAATAGAAACAAAAAATAGATATTCAATTCTTAGCGGTTAATAATTTGTCCTTAAGAAACAAAAATAAAACATTTTTTTATCTTATAAAGGGAAATAAAAAAAATAATAATCGATAGTGCTTAGCACTTAAGAGTCATCGATTTCATGATTACACAAGTGATTAGGTCAATCAGCCGGCCAGATTTTCAATCTTAACCAACAAGGTTATTTTATTCATTGGTTTTTTCCTAACAAAAATTGTTGTCATAGTTCCTACATTTCGAGCAAATTTTATGTTGCTAGGTTCTGGATTGAAAATATTTTTAGTGCTAATTTGCATCCAACTATTGCCAAATTTTAAATTACTCCTCAATCCTAAAACATTTTTAATCAAGTCTTTTCATTAGTCTAATCACTAATTTAAACGTTTAATACTAGTTCGAATGTGATAGGGTATGTATACTTTAAAAATATCAATCAAATTGTAAACTTACATGCCTATAGTATGAACAACTCGAAACTGACACGTTAAAATAAAAAATAAACATTTTCAATAAAATTTAAGAACTTTATTCTTTCCTTCTTTTTTGTGCGTTTGATTGAAATTTTCTATGAAATAGGTGCTCGTGTTTATAATTTGACTTACGTATTTTCCATATTAATGCTAGATTAAGTTAACATTAACATTTAAATTGTAATTAAATTACTAAAGTAATTAATTTAATACCATACTGACACTTAAATAACTTAATAAGAACATTTTAAAATTCGAAACCAATCAAAATCTAAACATAGATCGAGAACATACGGGACTTAACGTTATATTTTTTAGGGTAAACTTAGTATTTAAATTTTAATTTTATGACATTCAGTCGTATATATTTTTTGAATTTTACAGTTAATTACTGACTTGACAACTGTAAAAAAGATATATTAACTTTTTAATTCTTGAGCAAGCGTTGATGGCCGGTTGGTCAGAGCTGCTCACATGTTCTCTTTCCCTTCCCTTAGGTGCCGGGTTCAAGATCCAACAGGAACATTTCCGTCCTCTAGAGTCTCCTCCTCCCCTCTAGGTAGAAGTAGAAGTAAGATTATCAAAAAAAAAAACTTTTTAGTTCTTATGTTTACAATTATTTTTATCATTTTGGTTCTTAATCTTCAAAAATAAACAATATTTATCATTAATTAAACAATACAAATTTTCAATTATCTACCTTGATAGTTTTTTAAAGGGTCAAACTGATAAAAATTGTAAACATAAAGGACTACAAAAAGTATTTTACATGTTTATAGTTGTCAGGTCTACAAATAATTGTAAAATTAAATAAAAATTAATAGAGGAACTAAGATCTTCAAATAAATAGTGTAATGACTTAATGTCGTAAATTTAAAATATGTAGATTGAATTTTAAATTTTAACTTTTAAAATACTATAAAAACTTTTGACATAAATATACTAAACCAGTCATCAAATATATGATTTTTTACTCTGTACTATTTTGCATGGAAAAAATTTGTACTTGATAGTAACAATATATTACATATTCTAGCTTCATTGATTTCCATTTTTTTCATCCGATTGTGTAATTAACGCGTCCTTCGTGTGTAATTAAAATATTTCATCACGTTATAATCATATTTAAAATATTTTTATTGGGTAAATTATGTAAATCATCTCTAAACTTTACTTTCAAACTTATTTTGGTCACTAAAGCTTCAAAACGTTCAATTCACTGAAGTTTAGACATTGAATGTTTTTTGTCACTCTTCCATTAGCTTTTTAACGACATCCATTTACCGGCGAACGAAGAAACTTTTCTAAGATTCAAATAGTGAAAAACTTCATCGGCATGATAGAAGAACCATATTGAGAAACAAGCTTCATCTAACAGCGGAGGAGGGAGATCGATGAGAGAGAAACTAGAAAGTTTTTGGTCAATTTGTAAACTTCGGAGCAGTTTCCGGCAAAATGGATGTCAAATTTAGAGTCAGAGGGTCGAGACAAAGTGACTGGTGAAATTTAGGACCAAACGACCACCATCTACGACCATTTGGGTTTTAAGAGTGACAAAAAATGTTCAATGTCTAAACTTCAATGAGTAAATTGAATGTTTTGAAATTTCAGTCACCATAATATGTTTAAAAGTAAAGTTCAATGATGATTTACATAATTTATATTTTTTATTTGTATAAGCTTTCACCAGCTACACATTGCCTGTACATATATCCAAAACTTTTCTTTAAATCATATGGCTGGTAATTGACATTGAACAAAGAAATATTGAAAACAAGTTACAACCTTGTCACTTTGTCTTTACCTTATCTTAGGATTATTGTCGCGTTGGTCTGCAAAATGGTGTAATGTAATGACATATTGCAGAAGAAACAGCAACGACATTGTTGTCAAAATCCGTTGAATTTCCAGGTAATAATCAAAGGAATACAAAATGGTATATGCCATTTGATTACCGATTAAATACCTTGGATTACTGATCACATTGACTCATTCAATCACCATACAAACTGGTTCTTGTCTTCGAAAGGTCAGGCAATTCGGAAACTTTAAGGATTCTGAAAGTGGAACTGTTTGTTTTAATGCCTTTTTCTATCTTGTTTCAGGTGAAACATCGGAAAATTTGAGGGTTGTTTTTAGCAATGTCGAACAACCAGCTCGGAGTTCTTCATGCTTTGGATGCTGCAAAGACACAATGGTACCATTTCACTGCGATTGTGATTGCAGGGATGGGGTTTTTTACTGATGCTTATGACCTTTTCTGCATCTCTCTAATTACCAAACTGCTCGGTCGGATTTATTACCACGACGAGAAGCTTAACAAGCCCGGGACATTGCCTCCTAACATCGCGGCTGCAGTTAATGGTGTGGCCTTTTGTGGGACTTTAGCCGGTCAGCTTTTCTTTGGGTGGCTCGGTGATAAACTAGGCCGGAAACGGGTTTACGGGCTTACGTTGATGCTCATGGTGATCTGTTCCATTGCCTCTGGACTTTCCTTTGGAGGGACACCGGATGGTGTCATGGCAACGCTTTGTTTCTTCCGGTTTTGGCTCGGTTTCGGAATCGGGGGTGATTATCCTCTTTCGGCTACAATTATGTCTGAATATGCCAACAAGAAGACTCGCGGTGCATTTATCGCGGCTGTGTTTGCGATGCAGGGGTTTGGAATTTTAGCAGGCGGGATTGTTGCTCTGGCTGTGTCCTCTGCATTTGATCATGCCTACAAGGTCGATCCGTATAACCTTATCGGGCAAAAGTCGACTGTACCACAAGCCGACTATGTTTGGCGGATCATATTGATGTTTGGAGCGGTTCCGGCTCTTCTCACCTACTACTGGCGAATGAAGATGCCAGAAACAGCCCGTTACACTGCCCTCATAGCCCGAAACAGCAAACAGGCCGCTGTGGACATGTCGAAGGTACTGAACGTGGAGCTCAAACCTGAAGAAGAGAAGGTAGAGAAGATGCTAGCAGCACCATCCAATTCTTTCGGTCTATTCAGTAAGGAATTCGCCAAACGCCATGGATTACACTTGCTCGGTACAACTTCAACTTGGTTCTTATTGGACATTGCTTTTTACAGCTCCAATCTGTTCCAAAAAGACATCTTCACCGCAATCGGTTGGCTCCCGAAAGCCGAAACCATGAGTGCAACACACGAGGTCTATCGAGTGGCACGGGCTCAAACACTCATCGCACTCTGTGGCACAGTTCCGGGGTACTGGTTTACCGTAGCCTTGATCGATCACATCGGCCGGTTCACAATCCAATTGATGGGCTTCTTTTTCATGACGGTATTCATGTTTGCACTTGCCATCCCATACAATCACTGGAAATCACACAATGCCGGCTTCCTCATAATGTACTCATTAACCTTTTTCTTCGCAAACTTCGGACCGAACTCCACCACATTCGTCGTCCCGGCTGAAATTTTCCCCGCCAGGTTCAGATCGACCTGCCACGGGATATCGGCAGCAGCCGGAAAAGCCGGGGCCATCGTCGGCTCATTCGGGTTCTTGTATGCTTCACAAAGCCAAAAGAAACCTGATCCAGGATACCCACATGGTATAGGACTAAAAAATGCACTAATGGTGCTCGGTGCAGTCAACTGTCTCGGTTTTCTTTTCACTTTTCTGGTGCCGGAATCCAAGGGGAAATCATTGGAAGAGCTGACAGGTGAAAATGAAGAAGATGATGAGAACCAGCAGACAACTTCAGTTGAGAAAGTTCCTGCTGTCTGAACCATGACAAATTCAACTAGGATGTTTCAGATCAAAACAAACAGGAGATGGAATTGAAGCAGTAAAATTATGTGTGTTTTTTTCATGGTCATGGTGTGATTTGGGAGGGATCATCCCAAAGCAAAATAATAATGTGATGTTATCTGCAATTGTGTTTAAAGCTTGGTCTATTTGTATAGTCGCCATTAAAGCTTGAATATGTTTATTTCATAGACAATAAATGTTGTCCCATGTCATGTGTAGCTAATGTAAACAGATGCAGAATCAGTAATCAACTGTTTGCTCATTTTTATGTTCTCGGTCATCAGATGTATGCATGTTCAAGCACACAAGTGAACTCTAAACAAAACTATTAAAATGTATATTTTGAAAAAAAATGTACATTTTAAGAAGTAATAATTTGGAACTCATCGAGCTACTTCAGTGGAAAAGATAATCGTATTCATATTAAGATACCCGAATTCGAGTACTTGCGTGCGAAAGGTATATGGGCGTTGTCAAAGGTTAAAAAAATATGAAAAGATACTACAATGTAATCACACAAGTACAATAGAAAAAAAACAATTTAGACCCAGCCATCAAATTTGTATTTTCTCTTAAAATTTTGTTATCTTTCCTCTAATTTTTTGTCCTCTTACTCTCTCATTTTCCAAAAAAAAAAATGAAAGATTTAGTGAGAAATTTATTTTTAAAATGTGAGGGTCTAATTAAATATTTTGAAAAGTTTAATGACACTTTTTAACAATTTTGAGGGTAAAACTAAAAATATAAAAAACTTTTAAAACTTTATGAGACATTTTTATAAATTTTAAGGGGCTAATTGAAATCTTAAAAATATTTTAAAAGATATAATACAAGTTTTTTAAAAATTTGGGGATGCCAAAGCCCTCACTGACTCTATACAGGCCATCCACCTCTACTTTTTTTGACGTCGATTGTGTCATGCTCGAAGACCAGCATGTGGTGAATGAAAATATTATTTTTCGTCGACTCCTTGTTAAAGAATCAAAAGAAAGATAAAAAGTCATCATTTTTTTTCTCTTTCTCTTGTTAAAAAATCATATTTTTTTCTCTTTCTCTTGTTTCTCTCTAGATTTGACTAAGCTTAATAATTTTTTTAAATGAAAAGGGGATTACTACCATGGCCTCATGAAAAAACCCCCTAAACCTAAATGGAAAAAAAGAGTACACATGGTAGTAATTAAAATTCAGAATACATAGAATAAACAACAACTAAAACCATCAAAATAAACACACACATGAACCCACCCAACGAGAAACCTACTGATTGATATCACATAACAACAAAGGAATCACCACTTGCGGAGGATAACTATAATGAATGACACCAAATACAGTAGATGAAGCCAACTTTGAATTCGCATCGGCCACTTGATTTGCATCGCGACGAACATGATTTAACTTCACCACCCAATTACACCTTCGAGGTTCCTCAATATGTAACAAAAAAAAGATACTTACCGATCCACGAGGGAGTGCCCTGCAAGACCCAAAACACATCCATGTTATCCACCTCCACAATCACATGACGGTAACCCAAATCCCATGCAGAAATAAGACCAATATACGTTCCCCACAACTCAGCTTCAAAGACTGAACATAACCCGACAAACTTCGAAAACCTCTCTTTCCAGTTACCATGATGATCATGAATAACGCCCCCACACGAACCGTACCCAATCGTATTGCAACGGACACCATCCGAATTAATTTCGACCTAATCCTGGTCAGGATCAGACCACAGGATATCACCCTCACTTAAAGTAGATGCTGAACCAGAAATTTAGGGATGCCAAAGCCCCCACTGACTCTATACACGCCATCCGCCTCTACTCTTTTTGACGTCGATTGTGTCATGCTCGAAGACCAACATGTAGTGAATGAAAATGTCATCTTCCATCGACTCCTTGTTAGAGAATCTAAAGAAAGCAAAAAGTCATCATTTTTTCCTCATTCTCTTGTTTCTCTCTAGATTTCGCTAGACTCAATAATTTTTTTAGATGACAGGAGGATTACTACCATGGCCTCATGAAAAACCTTCCTAAACCTAAATAGAGGAAAATAGTACACATGGTAGTAATTAAAATTCAGAATACATAGAATAAACAACAACTAAAACCATCAAAATAAACCCACATGAACCCACCCAACGAGAAACCTACTGATTGATATCACATAACAATAAATGAATCACCACTTGCAGAGGATAACTATAATGAATGACACCAAATACAGTAGATGAAGCCAACTTTGAATCCGCATCGGCCACTTGATTTGCATCGCGACGAACATGATTTAACTTCACCACCCAATTGCGCCTTCGAAGTTCCTTAATATGTAACAACAAATGATACTTATCGATCCACAAGGGATTGCCCTGCAAGACCCGAAACACATCCATGTTATCCACCTCCACAATCACACGGCGGTAACCCAAATCCCATGCAGAAATAAGACCAATATACATTCCCCACAACTCAGCTTCAAAGACTGAACATAACCCGACAAATTTCGAAAACCTCCATTTCCAGTTACCATGAAGATCATGAATAACGCCCCCACACGAACCGTACCCAATCGTATTGCAACGGGCACCATTCGAAATAATTTTGACCTAATCTTGGTCGGGACCAGACCACAGGATCGCACCCTCACTCAAAGAAGATGCTGAACCAGAAATTTAGGGATGCCAAAGTCCTCACTGACTCTATACACGTCATCCGCCTCTACTCTTTTTTACGTCGATTGTGTCATGCTCGAAGACCAACATGTGGTGAATGAAAATGTCATCTTCCGTCGACTCCTTGTTAGAGAATCTAAAGAAAGACAAAAAGTCATAATTTTTTCCTCATTCTCTTGTTTCTCTCTAGATTTGGCTAGGCTCAATAAATTTTTTAGATGAAAGAAGAATTACTACCATGGCCTCGTTAAAAACCTTCCTAAACCTAAATGAAGGAAAAGGGTACACATGGTAGTAATTAAAATTCAAAATACATAGAATAAACAACAACTAAAACCATCAAAATAAACCCACACAACGAGAAACCTACTGATTGATATCACATAACAACAAAGGAATCACCACTTGCGGAGGATAACTATAATGAATGACACCAAATACAGTAGATGAAGCCAACTTTGAATTCGCATCAGTCACTTGATTTGCATCGCGACGAACATGATTTAACTTCACCACCCAATTGCGCCTTCGAAGTTCCTCAATATGTAACAACAAAGGATACTTACCGATCCACGAGAGAGTGCCCTGCAAGACCCCGAAACACATCCATGTTATCCACCTCCATAATCACACGACGGTGACCCAAATCCCATACAGAAATAATACCAATATACGTGCCCCATAACTCATCTTCATAGACTGAACATAACCCGACAAATTTCGAAAACCTGTCTTTCCAATTACAATGATGATCACGAATAATGCCCCCACAAGAACCGTACCCAATCATATTGCAACGAGCACCATCCGAATTAATTTTGACCTAATTCGGGTTGGGACCAGACCATATAATCGCACCCTCACTCAAAGCAGCTACTGAACCAAAAATTTAGGGATGCCAAAGCCCCCACTAACTCTATACACGCCATCCGCCTCTACTCTTTTTGACGTCAATTGTGTCATGCTCGAAGACCAACATGTGGTGAATGAAAATGTCATCTTCCGCCGACTCCTTGTTAGAGAATCTAAAGAAAGACAAAAAATCATCATTTTTTCCTCATTCTCTTGTTTCTCTCTAGATTTGGCTAGGCTCAATAATTTTTTTAGATGAAAGGAGGATTACTACCATGGCCTCATGAAAAACCTTCCTAAACCTAAATGGAGGAAAAGAATACACATGGTAGTAATTAAAATTCAAAATACATAGAATAAACAACAACTAAAACCATCAAAATAAACCCACACATGAACCCACCCAACGAGAAACCTACTATTGATATTACATATCAACAAAGGAATCACCACTTGCGGAGGATAACTATAATGAATGACACCAAATACAGTAGATGAAGCCAACTTTGAATTTGCATCGGCCACTTGATTTGCATCGCGATGAACATGATTTAACTTCACCACCCAATTGCGCCTTCGAAGTTCCTCAATATGTAACAACAAATGATACTTACCAATCCACGAGGGAGTGCCCTGCAAGACCCGAAACACATCCATGTTATCCACCTCCACAATCACACGACGGTAACCCAAATCCCATGCAGAAATAAGACTAATATACATGCCCCACAACTCATCTTCAAAGACTGAACATAACCCGACAAATTTCGAAAACCTACCTTTCCAATTACCACGATGATCACGAATAACGCCCCCTCACGAACCGTACCCAATCGTATTGCAACGGGCATCATCCGAATTAATTTTGACCTAATTCGGGTCGGGACCAGACCACATGATCGCACCCTCACTCAAAGCAGCTGCTGAATCAGAAATTTAGGGATGCCAAGGCCCCCACTAACTCTATACACGCCATCTGCCTCTACTCTTTTTGACGTCGATTGTGTCATGCTCGAAAACGAACATGTGGTGAATGAAAATGTTATCTTCCGTCGACTCCTTGTTAGAGAATCTAAAGAAAGACAAAAAGTTATCATTTTTCCTCTTTCTCTTGTTTCTCTCTAGATTTGGCTAGGCTCAATATTTTTTTTAGATGAAAGGGGGATTACTACCATGGCCTCATTAAAAACCTTCCTAAACCTAAATGGAGGAAAATAGTTCACATGGTAGTAATTAAAATTCAGAATACATAGAATAAACAACAACTAAAACCATCAAAATAAACACACACATGAACCCAGCCAACGAGGAACCTACTGATTGATATCACATAACAACAAAGGAATCACCACTTGCAGAAGATAACTATAATGAATGAATCCAAATACAGTAAACGGAGCCAACTTTGAATTCACATCGGCCACTTAATTTGCATCGCGACGAACATGATTTAACTTCACCACCCAATCGCGCCTTCGAAGTTCCTCAACATGTAACAACAAAGGATACTTACCGATCCACGAGGGAGTGCCCTGCAAGACCCGAAACACATCCATGTTATCCACCTCTACATTCACACGACGACAATCCAAATCCCATGCTTATACGTGCCCCACAACTCAACTTCAAAGGTTGAACATAACCCGACAGATTTTGAAAACCCGTATTTCCAGTTACCATGATAATCATGGATAACGCCCTACACGAACCGTACCCAGTCGTATTGCAACGGGCACCATCCGAATTAATTTTGACCCAATCTGGGTTGGGACCAGACCACAGGATCGCACCCTCACTCGGAGCAACCGTTGGACCAGAAGCGGGCAATCTAGCATCGAGCGCCCTAAGTGATAAAACACAGAGCCTCCAACTTCTATCAAGCACCGAGCCATCACCATCCAATGGGTTATCGAACACAACTGAATTTCAGAGCAGCCAAATATTCCATAAAATGCCACCAAACAAAAGATCCCAGCACCTATCATCATAAACAAACATCAACAGCTTTGTTAAATTAGACACCACCCACTCCGTAAGATCCATAGAAAAGAAAATATTCAACCGATCCAAACAAACGATGCTATGCCAAATCATGCACGCTGATGGACAAAATCTGAGAAGATAATCAATGTCCTCCACCGCTCCGTGGCAAAGCAGACAGCTTGCATCTGACGTCAAATGTCGACGAGAATGCCCTGCATTAGTCATCAACTTTCATTTAAGAATGAACCAAAGAAAGACCCGAATCCTTTGCAATCTACGATACCTTTTCACCACTGACCAAACCTTCTGCTCAGTCACATCTTCCTCTCGTCAATGAATCTAATACGCTGATTTCACCAAGAAACAACAATTGGACAAACCGCTCCATCCCAAGTTCGCATCATAAAGCTCAGCCGATGGTCCTTTGATACTCGTAATTCTCAACAAAACTTCAATGGGTAGTAAAGGTTGCAATCTTTGCCAATTCCAATCAAGATTGTCCAGAACCATGCCGGAACCAGGCCTAGCCAAATATTGCCCACCATGTTATCCGGGACATACTGGATAAGCGGGCCTAGGTCACTTACCCACGAATCATGCCAAAAGTCCACCTCTCTACCATGTCTTATCGTCTAATGAATATTGTTGCAGACATCACTCCAAACGACGCTAAGACCCTTCCATAAACAAGAACAATTGGTGGAGCGAATAGAATCTGAAATTACCCCGACACATTTATACTTAGCGCGAAGGAAACGAACCCACAACACATCTTTCCGAGTTAACAATTGGAATGCAAGTTTCATTAAGAAAGCTTCATTCTGAACTAATAACTTTCAAAAACCGAGACCCCCATTTTCCACAGGTTGACATACATCCTCCCACTTGACAAGATGGACACCTCCCTGCTCAGCTGTAATTCCCCACAAAAATCGTCGGACTAAAGATTCCAACTCCTCACAAGTTTTCTTTGGAAGAAGAGTGGACTGCATAGTATACAGAGGTATCGCAGCCAACACTACTTTCGCAAGCGTGATACGCCCTGCTAAGAATAGTGATTTCGCCTTCCAACCACTTAATTTTCACTTAACCATCTGAACCAAATAACTGCACGAAGCCGAAGTTACCCTATGGTGTAAAAGAGGCACTCCCAAATACTTCCCCAAATCATCCACCACACTAAAACCAAAGAAGGCACTAATCTTGCTACGTAAACAATCTGGCACATTCTTAGAGAAGAACATAGTTTGACTTTATGTCCAAATACATTACAAAAAAGATCCAAAACCTCCTTCACTACACGCATTTGATCTGTCGAGGCCTCGGCAAAAAGGATCATATCATCCGTAAAAAATAGATGTGAAATCAATGGCGCATTCTTGGAAGTGCGAAAAGCCTTCCACAAACCACTATCACATGCACCCTGAATATATTGAGCTAATCTTTTCATGCATAACACAAATATATAAGGTGACAAAGGGTCCCCTTGTCTAATCCCTCTAATCGGCCGAAAGGCATATGACATAGATCCGTTCCACAAAACATGCGTAGACACAGACGATATGCAATTCATAATAAGCATACGAAGCAAGTCGGGTAAACCAATATCAAAGAGCGTGTCATCAATAAAATCTCACTCCAATCTATTATATGATTTTTCAAGATCGATCTTAATTGCCATCCAACCTTGCTTGCTCCACTTCCTTTTTATTGAATGAATAACATCCTAAGTAATAATAATATTATTGATGATGGAACGCCTATGGACAAAACTCTTTTGATTACCGAAAACCCAACTAGGAAGAAAAGGTTTCAAACGGTTTACAATAATTTTCGTAACCGCTTCATAAATCAACGTACAATAATTTTGCGCTCCCTCTTCGGCGTTCTTTCAATAGAGTATGGTTGTTTCATTGTTTTTTTTTTTACTAAAAGAGAATTGTTATGTTTCAAGCCGTTATTTTGATTCTTTTGTACCGTCCACGTCAACCTGACCTTTAAAACTCTAATGTTATTTTTTTTTTCTCGAGTGATAATTTTTATGTATTTTATTATTAATTTCAGTCATCCGTTTTACTTATCTAACGATCTAAAAAAATGTAAAACTTAAAAAATTTAGCATAATTGAAAATTCAACTTGAATGAAAAAAAAACTTATAGCATAATTGAAAATTCAATAAATAATTAAAATATTAAAATTACTAAAATATAGATAGTACTTATTTATATATTTAAAATTTTTGATATGGGCCTCTTACGGGCAAAAGATAACGGGCCACTCGCCCATTTAAAAATTCGATTGAGTGCGTGTGGGTCACGTATTGACAAGTCCAACTAAGAAAAGGGAATCCTAAACTCCGGATTTGATTTGAGGTATTTTAAACCCTAAATCGAAGAAAAAGAATCCACAGAATTCCAGGTAAAATCCAGAAATCAGTTATTCAAAATCAACAAAAAGAAGAAGATTCACCGCAGAACAATGTCGGAGGCCTACGAGAAGGTAAAAGGAGGTAGATTAACCTTCAAAGGCGGAAGCTTAGCCACACGCAAATCAATCGACAAAAGCAAGAAGAAGCACAAGAAGACAAAGATCGCGGACGATAATTCCCAGCCTTCCCTCGACGCTGCTGCTGCTGCCGTTGAAGGTTCCGAAACTGGTGGAAGCGATATCTACACCATCGACGCCGCTAAAAAGATGAAGTACGAGGAGTTGTTCCCGGTCGAGGCTAAGAAATTCGGCTACGATCCCAAAAACCATAAAGCGCCATCAGTGGAACAAGCCCTCGATGATCGTGTTAAGAAGAAAGCTGATCGTTACTGTAAATGAGGTTCTCTTTTCAATTTACTAATGTTCTGTATTTTCATACAATTTTAATAGAATTTAACTAAATGATTATGGTCTGGGTTTCAGTTTAGGTGATTTTTTAGACTAAAATTGGATTAATTTGTGATTTTTTGTGCCTTTTGCAGCATTTAGAATCATCGGATAAACCAATACTTATTGTTCTGTGGTTTTGATTGTTCTTTTAGTTAACAATGTTAATTTGGTTGCTTGAATTGCTTTCCGAAACTACTAATTCAATTCTTGTTTTTCTATAAATACTTGATATTTCATGATAGCTTGCTTCGACCATTAGGTTCATCTGCTGAACATATGAATTGTTTTGTGTTCATCCATTTGTTACTCTTGGCTTCGTTCGGTGTGGATTTTCCAACCCTCGTTTGGCTGAGAACACCCGTTTGGGGAGAAGCTGGAAAATCCAGCTTTCCCGAAACGCCCATTCGGGACCAAATCAGGTGGAAAAACACCCGTTTAAAGCGCTTGGAGTGACGGTTTGGTATTACTTCTCCATTGGGCAGTCAAATGCCCGTTGGAAAAGCATGCATTGCCGAACGGGTTCTTAATCAGTTAGTTTTTATGGATTGTTTCAATTGCTGGCATCCCAAGATTTCAGAAACCAGTAATTTAGCTCCTTTTTTTTCTATGATTAGTTGATATTCAAGATCACCATCACCAAGTTCTTCCACCACTAGGTTCATCTGTTGAACATGCACTGTTATTTTTCTTGCACTCTGGCTTTGGCTATGAATATAGTTTCTATGTTACGAACTCTTTATAAACCGAAACTTATCAGATTGCTTCGATTGCTTTCATTCCTGATTTCACAAACTAGTAATTAAACTTGGGTCTCTGGATGTTAACTAAGCATTATCTGGGTTATAACTTCTACTAAAATTTATTTGTCTGAAACATATACATGATACATGAAAAAACATGGAAAAAATTAAACACATATACATATCGGGCATGGATATTGTTGGTTTAGTTTTTGTCTTTGCTTTTTGAGTAACATGGAATGGAATATGGACTGTAGTTTTGGATTTGTGTTGGATGACCCAAACCCAATCTGAAAATAATTACCTTAAACCGAACCCAACCAGATCTATATTTTTTTGTAATTTATAGATACCTAATTGTAGAGAAAAATTAATTTTAGGAATTTAATTATAAAAATATATAAAGAGGGGTGTTGCAAATATTCCTAAGAATATAGAGAAAGATTACACTATTAGTCTCGGGTTTGGCTGGATTGAACTTTTTCACCTTAAACCCGACCCGACTTAAACCCAACTTTTCAAAATAAAATTCCGACTCAGTCCGGGTCATGTTGGAACCCGTCTGGTATGGGTGAAATGTCCATGGGGTCCTCTGATTTGACTTTCTTGCTGAAATTTGTCATTGAGATGTTGATTTGTGTTAAAAAAAGGAAAACAGGAACCTAAAGTATTACAACTTGGGATTATATCCTGGCTCAGCCTGGCCTGGACTTGGATAGGATAAATTTTTTCTCAATCTAAATTCGAATTATTTTTTAAAAAATATATATTTTATTATATTATTTTTTTGGAATATTAAAAGCATTTGAGTAAGGGATTTTAAAATGTTATGGGTTGTTGTTCAATTCGATCCATCTACATCTCATGTCACGATTAAACTTGTTCAAGGGTTACGTTATCTCTCCGAACAAAAAATTTAAACATGGGTCTCTTAAGATGAACATTATCTGCTTTTTTATTGGGGTCACTTGTCAGGTTTATAAAATCTTGAGTAAAGTACACAAATGGTCACTATACTATCTCCAAAAATAAAAAAATGATCATCAAACTTTCAAAAGATACATAATGGGCATTAAAATTTAGTTTTTTATACAAAATGGTCACTAAGCCGTTAACTGTTGTTAAGTGGGCGACGTGACAGTTACATAAATTTGAATAGTAGAACATTTAATCCTCTATATCGACACATTTAATCGATCTATTTCTAATTTAACTCTCATTATTGATGTTTAAATTAATTGAATGTACCAATATTGAAGATTAAATATGTTATTATGCAAATATTTGTAACTGTCACGTCTCCGGTTAACGGCAATTAACAGTTTAGTGATCATTTTGTAATAAAAACTAAAGTTTAATGTTCATTATGTAACTTTTAAAAGTTTGGTGACTATTTTATATTTTTAGAGAAAGTTTAGTGACTATTTGTGTACTTTATCCTAAAATCTTTTAATCTATAGTTTCAGAAGAGTTTAGATAAATATGTATTACTTAGTAAGAATAAGATATAAAATCTTTTAAAATATAATGGGTAATTATTTTATACACAAGCGCTTGTGAAATTTTTTTTATTCAAGCGCCTTAGTTTTAGAGGTTAGAGACTTTGTTTAGATTTAAAGTTTAGAGGTTTGAGTGTTGTAGTTTTGAATTTAAGGGCTGTTGATAGAATTTTAGGTTTAGGATTAAAATTTAGGGCTTATAAGTTAAAATCTAAATTCCTAACCATATTATCTTAAAACCTAAACCCTAACCCAAAACCTTAAAATCTAACCCTAAACCTTAATTTCTAACCATGAACTCTAAATTTTAAATCCCTACACTAAAACTTCTAAACTCTAAATCTTAAATTAAAACCTTAAACCTTATAATTGAGGTGCTTGTGGAAACAAAAAATTTCCACCACTAGTGTATAGGATAATAATCCAAATATAAAATGTGTAATATAAAATATTAAAATATATATTCCTAATGGAAATCAGAGTCCTAATCATATGCTAATATATATTGTATATATACCGGATTCCTAATTCTATGGTATTATTGTTAAGCAAACTTATATATTTTCTTTGATAGCCTTTTGTTTTTGAAGATGGAATTGCGTTATGAAGTGAGGGTTGATGGCTGTCTCAATCCAAACATAGTTTCTAAGTTTCACCGGATTGAATTTCTGCTTAATATTCATACATTTCTCGAGGATGATAATGGCGGTCTTCGATGCCACGAGGAGGACGAGTTCATTCTTTTACCCGAATACTTGTTCGGCTCCGATCCACACCGTGGCCTCGTCGCTCATCGTTTACGCCAAGCCGGATGGCTCGATCAAGGCAGCCTTGTAAGGATACTGGATCAAGCTTTCTCCGATGCCAAGTCGATCTTAGAAAAGGAGAAGTAGAAGAATCGAAATAAAATGGATTTCGCGACGTGCAGAGGATAATTTTTCAAGCTAAAAAGATTGTGATGAGGGACAATTGTATTGAGCGCATGATTTGTTCGGAAAAGTTGGGGTCGTCGAAGACGGAGGTGGTCACTTCCATGCCGTGTTCCCATCTCTTCCATGGAGATTGTATCGAGAAGTGGCTGAGTACCAGTCGTCTCTGCCCATTGTGCCGCTTTCCGGTGCCGGAGAACTTTAAGGTTCAATTAAGTTTAAACAAATACGAGGAGGACTAACGCTTTAGATAATTTTTCTTGTTTAGGGGGCATAGTGCTTTATTTGTTGCTTATTTGTTGTTGATTATACATATTGTTGTTTTGTAGCAGTTTTACTGCTTTTTAGATAATAAAACTCTATATTCAGAAAAACCATTATGTGACGGTCGGTGATCTTAAATAATATATTTTTTATTATTTTATTTAACTTACAAAATAAATCAATAAAAACTTAAGGGTTGAATTAATTTTTTTTTACTATGATCATTGTTGAATTAATTTATAAAATATATATATATAATTTTTTTACTTTCATCCGCATTATGTGTGACAAAATCCAGTAAACTTAAGGTTGCTTCAAAATTTTATATAAAAATGTTGAATTATATTTTGTTGGCGGTAAAAATGAGATTGTAATAGTTTTAGGCGGATTATTCTTTCTGATTTAGACAGAACTGTCGGTGGTGATGTAAATGGATTGTAATGGTTTTAGGCGATTTATCCTTTTTGATTTAGACAAAATCGTCGGTGGTGATACAGATGAAAGGGAAAGAAGAGAAGAGAAAGAGAAGATGCAGTCCAATTCGAGCGAGAAAGAGAAGTGATGTTGTATGATTTAGCCTGGTAAGAGATAATCTATCTTTGTACCGGTGGGGCCCACAGCCCCTCAAAATTTTAGAAAATTTGAATTTTACTCTTAAAATTTTTAAAATTTTAATTTAGTCCTTTTAAAATTTTTAAAACTTTATATTAGGTTCAAAATTTTAAATATTTTTAATTAAATTTTAGTTAAATTTCTTAAAATTATTAAAATTTTAGTTAAACCCTCATTTTTTTGAAAATTTCCATTCAATCCGCAAAATTTTTTAAAAAATTTAAGTTGGCCCCCTCAAATTTTTACTTCAAGTGCCGCCACTGTGGACACTCTTAACGTTTCAGGGTTTCATGTCCGAAAGAGTTGGAACGAAAGAATACTGACGAAAAAGAAGTTGCAGAGGATTCGAGGATGAAGAAGAAAAAGGGTGCAACATGTTCAAAGTTGAAAAAATGAAATGAAAGATGAACACATGGCCATTGTTGAAGAAAAATGGCAGAAATTGTAGGGTTTCATTGTTTTTCTTTACCAAGTGGTTTACAGAAGAAAATAATGAGTGAGATGAAGAATGTTTAGCTTGAGTAGGATTATATATTCGAATGGTATGTGTAGGGTTAGGTCGATTTTTAGGTCGATCCACATTCGACTAAAAATTTAACATTGTTACACGATTTCGACCCGATCGAACATTTTATGATGTTTAATTCGACCCGGATTTTAGAGTAAAAATTCAAATTCAACCCTACCTGGCTCGACATAAATAAAAAATATTTTTTTCTTATTTTCATTAGATAAAATAGGGAGTTAATTGAAAAATAGAAACAGAGCAGGGACATTACAATAATTATTCTATTTTTATTAGGCAAAAATGAATGATAATTGAAAAATATAATAAAGAGGGGCATTATAGTAATTATACTCAAGTATCTAAAATAAAATTCAACTATTATTTCGAGTCAGGTATTTTTTTACCTTAAACCCAAACTCAATCTGACACAACCTCATCCTAAAAAAATCGACCCAAACCAAAAATTTTCTTAAAAATACTTGACTTTATAAGGTCGGGTCGGATCAGATCGGAACCTATTGGGTATGGATCAAATGACAATCCCTAATATTATATAAGCCATATATTGGAGATATAATAAAAACAATAATAATTTCTTTGTAATTTTCTATAGGCAAGTGTGTAATTATTTATTTCCTAAATTAAATCTTCGTGAAGTTGAGATTCACTAATTGATAAAAGTCGTCAAATATGCTCATGTTGTAACATCTTGTATGAGTTTGAATTCCGACATTTACCTTGAAAATATAAATATCTTTATTTAACAAAAAAATCTTTGCGAAGTTGTATTCTCAAGAAATAGAGAAATTATAATATAGGTTCGACTCGCCGCATCATTCATAGTCCCTATCACATCCCGAAAACTGGCCTAGTCAGAATTAGGTTCCGGTGATTGGAAGGTCTGAATCCAATGTGTAAAATATTAAAGGAAATGACCTTTGTACCCCTTTTTCTTGTAATAAAGTTACGCGTTGATTCTATGTGGGTAATTAGATTTCTTTGTATGTAAATCGAAGCCAAAATGCTAATTCTAGGCAAGGCGTATCGATACGGTCAAGCCAGTATCAATACGGCCTAACTGTTAATAACTGACTTGCCTATTTTAGCACAACCGTATCGATACAGTTACAAGAGTATCGATACGGGTTCCCCTGTTCTGAATCCGTTTGAAGCCAAATTGAAATGGGAAAATAAACAAGGTGCTTAAGTCTCCAGAAAAATGACTAAAAGCAAAGTAAAAAGAAGTGATTAGATGATGGCCTTGGGTTGAGTAAACCCTCACTAAAGGGAAATGCTTTCATTAGCTTAAGTTTAGGTGGATAATTATTAAAATGGGTAAAATGTGTCTTAAAATGAATTAGTAAAGGGGAAAAAGTCTCATCATTGCTCCTATCATCTACCGAAGCCAAATTCACTTTTGTCATCAAAAGAAGCAAGCACCACCATCTTCATCTTCTACCTTGAGCTGAGCTAGCTCCACAGTGCAACATTTGATCCTTGTTCAAGTTCAATATACCGTCTGAAAGCCCACGTTATGGTGAGTAAAACCTCTATATTGATTTGATGATTCTACCTTTCATTGAAGTTTAATTTCGAAATTAAGTCTCATATGTTCAAAAGAAAGCCCATGAGTTAGGATGGCAATTTCATCAATTCGATGTTGTCTTTAAGCTTTAGTGAGCTTAAAATACAATCCCGAACTCTTCGATTGATTTCTAATCCAATTCCCAATTTGTACTAGTTCAAGAAGTGGAGAAGGATTCATCGTCACCTCCAAAGGAGACTAGGCACTCTGGAATTGTAATTCAAGAGCCTCGTAATCAAGGTGAGTGTAGTTGTGCCAAGGGATAGGCTCGGTGCCATCACGTTGCATTTGTTATGTCAAATTTGATTGTACATATGGTCTAAGCTCAAATAGAGCAGGCATTGATGTGGATGTCTAAGGCAAAGCTTGGTAAGTTTTGATATAAGTTGATGTGCTATATATGAATTCGGTATGATTATATGATAATATGAGTATGATACATGATATAGAGCTAAGGCTCATTTGATATCCTTCTATGAATGAAAAGACGTGAATTATGATATGTGAACTTGGATAAACATGGACATTGGATACAATTGGCATGCCATAGGATTATTTGAGCTCGTATAAGTAAGGGTGGACTACGGTCTGGGGCTACGGCCTATTTGTGGGGGAAATAAAGATGGATTGTGTAAGGGACTATCCGTAGCTACGACTCAAGGCTACGACCTATTTCTGATTTTCGATATGTTGGTGTATAGGGGATCCGTGTATCCATTGGTTACCATGTCCAAGGAACTAATATGCGATTTGATTTGTAATTTGATATATGAAAGTATGCAACTATATGATTTGAGCATGAGATTTGTATATGAATTTGCTATCATATCATTCATGTCATTACCTATTAAATTGTTTTTGTAATAACTACCTCACTAGGCTATGAAAGCCTAGCATATGTGTGTCCCATGCATTTCAGGATCCTAAAGAATTTTGGCTTCCGATCGTGTGCTTCCGTTGCAAGTCATCTCTCCATAAGTATATGTATGCACATCTTTTGTCTTAAACTCCTAGTCAAGTGGCATATAGTCTGAACATGTTTTGTATGAGCATTTTGATGTTGGTGTAATAGCCCTATAATGAATTAGTGTTATATGCATAAAATGGTATGTTTTGGGAATGTTTAGTTTACTAAAATGAACCTAAAATGAGACTAAAGTGGAAACTAGGTAAACGGATTCGAAATGCTATAAAATTTGGTATGACAGTAGATTAATGGATTTTAGGCTTGCTGGTAAAATTTGGTAATGATTGGATAACATTTGAGGGGTTAAATTAGATAAAAATTAGATAAAATCTATCATTACAAGACAGGCGTATCGATACGGGGAAGACTGTACCGATACGGCCTTGCATATTTGGTCTTGATAAGGCAGGGAGTATCGATACACTAGGGAGTGTACCGATACGGATCTTGGCAGTAAGGTCTGGAAAAATAATTGCATCTTTACGACCTTAGGCGTACCGATACGAGTCAACCCAAGTCAAATTTTATCGATACGGGCACAGACGTATCGGTACGGGGTCGTTGACCTTGAACCTGGAAAATGTAAAATTCAACTTAGTGTACCGATATGGCCTATAGTGTAACGGTACGGTGTCAGTTAATTCTGTTAAAAGGCTTGAGAAACAGTCTTAAAAGATTACAAATTGGCCACTAATAATTATATGGCTCAAATGGAGAGGTTAAAAATATCCAATGACATTGAAACATCTCAGGTTGATAATTGGCGAGTCTAAATACAAGTTGGTAATAAAAAACTCAGATTAGGTTCATTAAATTATAACGTTTGGAACTTTGTCCTTTTAGTTCGAAAAGTTTTAAAATTAACCCAAATTCCGATTTTGATTTCCGGTTCTGCTTTCCGATAACACTTTCCGACCCAGTTCACTACCAGACCGGGAAAGGGGTGTTATTGTCCCGACCAATAAAAACCACTCATTTTATTAATTTTTTCATGTCATATTTTTAACAAGTGAATTTCACTTGATAAAACTTGTTTTTAATTTAACTTACAGTAAATATGATTGAAGATTCACTTGATAAAAATGTGACATGAAAAAATAATGAAATAAATAATTTTTATTGGTTAGAAGTTAGAACTATGAATAATGTAGAGAATTGAATTTATGATATAATTTCTCAAACAAAATGGAAATTGAGAGAAGTATATCCTCAACATCTGCTAATGTCAACCTACCTAATTTCACCGTTCACATCGATGACTTGACTTATATATAAAAAGACAATATTTGTAACACCTAGTGAACTAATGTGTTAGCCATAAGGACTATCGCTACTTCTGGTTATAGCTTACCCCAATGTGATAATAACCCTTGTGTATTGTGTTGAAATATGTGTTTTGATATAATAAATTGGAAAATGGTTTTGAAATAAATTGAAAAGATTTTAAAATGTTTATAAGTCCAAACAACTTGAAAATATGCTTGATGATTTTTACAAGGCTTTGGAATGATTTAAAATGTGTTTTAAGTAGCCAAACCTGCTTTTCAAAGTCACCGTACCGATAAGCTTTAAGGTTTCAGCTACAGGAAAATTCCAATAGCCAAAACACGTACCGATACGGCTTGGCTGTACCGATACGGAATAGGGCCGTACATATATGCTATGAAGTGTATCGATACCCTTTGTTTTATCCCAACGGCTCCTTCAACTACCTCAACGGCTAAATTTCAACGGTATTTTAAATATCAGACCGTATCGATACGATACCAGTAGTATCGATACACATAGGTCAATAAATGCTCAACGGCTCTTTCTCAAAGAGACTGTATCGATACGAGTACCCCGCGTATCGATATGCCCTGCACCAAAATAGGAAAATAAGCATGGAAATCAGCCCCAATGGCTCCAACTCAATCCCAACGGTCACCAACGGCTATGAACTCATTTGAGAGTATAAAAGGGACCTTCAAGCATCTATGGAAGACTAATGCTTCAATTGTCAACAACATTATGATCAAAGATTTGTCTTAGAGCTTAATTGTATATTTCTTTGTATAGACAACACTTGTGAGCTGTAATTGTAATATTTTGCTCAAGTGTTTTAGGTTTTGGGTAAGCGCTTATTGTGCACACATCTACCTATTAAGAGGGATTTCATTTTGCTAGGATTCTCTTTGTTAGAAAGTGTTCCCAAGACTCGGGTTGTGAGTTCTTGGATGCTAGATCACGGGATGTGATTCTAGGATTGTAACGCTTGCCTCCTTAGCCTAGAAAATGGGAAGAATTCTTAGTGAATTGTTGAAATCCTAAGGTGGGAAGCCTAGGTAGTGGACGTAGACTTCATTGGGGGAGTTGAACCACTCTAAATCCTTGTGTTTTATTTTTTTTATCTTTTGCTTCCACAATTCCATCCAAAAACCAACCTTCTCCACCACTTGGCTAATTAATTGGTTGTGTGCATCGAGCCCAACATATTGGTTTACACCAACGTTAATATTGTCCCAACTATCCCTTATACCGTGAATGCTCATCAGAATATGAAAGGTCTTGAATGAGAGAGAGCTTCCAGAACATTCTCAAGCTTTTCTCCCTAACCACCCCCGCTCACCAGCCAGATCTCGGCCACCGTCGATCTGTGGCATGCACCATCACTACCGTCAGCATCCTCATCTTGCTCTGACCAAAACCCAATAAACCACTCTCCGAGCCCTATTACCATTCGCTGGAAAAACCCAATCGAAGGTTCGTTAAAAGCCTTTGGTTTCAGCTTTGATCTTTTATCCTTTTCGCCATCGTGTGGCATCAGAGTGAGGCGCTGACACCACCAGTGGACTCATCTTCCCAAGGCAAGCAAAACCCTGGTCGTCTTTCATTGATTGGTTACTGTTTGAGCCATCGTCAGAGCTACGTTCGTACTGGTTGTGTTTCATCCATTTTGGTATGTACGGTATGATTTTTGGTCTGAATCTGGGTTTATTGAGGTTATATAAGGTTATCGATATTGCTTTACGCGTTTTGGGAGTGTTTTGGCTGTTTTAGGCTGCAAGTGGGTGTCACATGCCGCCAGTGGTGAGTTCTAGCCACTGTGCTGGTTATCACTGATTTGTATCAGCCTAACCGTTTAAACTGGTCCAACCTTGAAATTGGACTAGCCTGTTGAGGCCCAAAACTGATCCAAGCCCAAGCCTGTGATATCCGACCCGACATACCTGACCCGACTTGAGTTTGACTTAACCCGAACCTAAGTCACTCATTGATCGAGTCAACTCAGTAAGTCAACCCGTCCGAGTCAACTCAGTGAGTCAACCCGTTCGAGTCAACTCAGTGAGTTAACCTATTCGAGTCAACCCACTTGATTGATGACATCAACATGACGTCAGCGTTGACTTTGACTACTGATGCCAGCGTTGACCGTTGACTCTGACTGTTGATCGTTGACTTTGACCAAAAAGTTAACTTTTCCAAAAACCTCTATTTTATGTTTTTCGACGTCTTGAGTCCGTTTCGCAAAATTCTAACCCGAAGGCCTCTAAATCTTACCTTAAACCCTAAACATGCTTATGTACTTCATTGTTTAGTTTAAAGGCAATGTGATTAAGGATTGATTATGGGTTATATTTAATTGAAGGTATTCATGTATCCTTGTATTCGAGATGTTGAGGGACATAGAATTCGAGTTCAAAAGTAATCGAAATGTGTTTCAAAGGTTGACCGTTATACCAAGAATTCAAGGTAATACATTACTATCTCATGTATGATTTATGAAACATATTTGTACCTGGTAAATGCTTGCATGATTGTGTTTAAGCTTATAGTTGTCTCTGTCAATGTGTAATTGATTTCAGAAAAAAGGATAGAAAGCCAGCTAAAACTGAAATGCTCGATCAGGAAGAAGGGTGACCTGTAAGAATTCTTGAGATCCAAGAATAATTGATACGACTATTACACTTTAATCTAGTTATGTCTGTTAATTATTCAACTTATGAAGTGCTAAGTCAAGAAATGACAGAAATGCCCTTGAGGTAAAAGAAGGACTAAAATACTCCTGACGATGAAAGCGATCTAGAAACCTACTTTAGATATAGTAAAACAACATAAATCATCTGAAAACCTCGAACTACTGGAATTCCTTGAATTATGAATTTTGAATGAATCTCTGAAGATAAGTTTATGGAAAACTATTCGTATGTTTGGATTAAATCAAAGTGGTGTAAAAGATTGGATTGATTAAAATGACTTAAAGGGTTAAAAATACTGATAAGGCTGAATTGATCAAAATGATCGTAATGCCAAAAAGACTGAAATATCCTCAGACACTAATTACCATATTAACCAAAATAATGGGTATACCCTCAAGTTTTGAAATGAATAAATTGTTGGAAGGATCGAAAGGCTCAAGATAATTGAAACACCTTCAGGCATCGAAATGTTTGAAATACCTTCGAATACTAAAGTGACTAAAAATACCTCTAAGACTTGGAATAAGAAATACCAATAAAGCCTAACGAATGTAATGGCTCTAAAAGTGGTAATACATGAGCCGTGTTTGTTGGTCGTTTCTAACACTAACGTGATATTGGAGGAATACCATTAAAGGCATGTTCGAGTTATTTGGAGAAAGTACATAGTTAATAGTAAGAGTAACATGTTCTTAAAAAGGGTACATTCAATGCTATGGATTGAGTTCGGGTGCAACACATATATTTGAATCCTTAGAAAACATCGCTTGAATACATATTCGATTTCTCGCAATACGTTCAGTGGTTGGTTGGTGAAGGCAAACTATTTTGTTATGCACCGTAGTTAGCTTTGAGAAACCAATACTTAAGGTGTACCTATCCGGTTAAATAATAAACATTGTATTGATGGGTTCCGATTAGTTCAAAGGGACTCGAAAACCTAGTGAGCAACTAGAATTCTTAAATTTTGTGCATCACCGTTTATACCTTATTGGATTAAATTACCAAATGACCCTTAAAGGTCAAAATGACCATAATGCCCTCATAGGCTTTAATGATTAGATCACTCACGATATATCTGAAATCTCAATAATCTCGGCGTATCAACTTCTGAATGTCTGATTTGAGTTGTTAGTACCGAACCTCTTTTATAGGGACCTCACCCTGAAATCAGCCCAAAATTTGCTAGATGTTCAATATTCTCTTTCTGATAATTACCAATTACGAGGAATAATCTAGACCAGTTAGAGTGTTTCATGTGCCCATGAATATTTTCTCTATTACAAACCAAGTTTATCTACTTTGAATTAAAAGTATAACCATGTTACCCGTAATGAAAGCATAAATCTTAGCTTCAGTCTTCTGATACAAAATATATCTGACACTTGTTTTCCTGACATTATTGTTTACGAGATAAAATTGATTTTATCTGGGGGTATACTATCTGGGATATGATTGAAGTTATGTAGGCTCAGCGCTGGCAAGTCCTTCTAGATGTAAGCTCCTACGCCCAATGGGCCTAGGGTAAGCCTTTCTGTAAGCTCATACGCCCAATGGGCCAAGGGTAAGTCTTTCTGGATACTGTTAGGAGATATTGCATATCGGTATATGGTCGTAGGGTAGTCATATAATTAAAATAAAACTTTTTGTTCCCTTCTATAATTCTACCTTACTGAATTAATTCACTAAATTCTGAAACTCTCTCTGTATGCTTCTAATTTGCGCTTAATGAAACGTTAAACATCCTAGTTCGACTTTTGTAACCTCTCTTTCTTCTGATTATCTGAGCCGTAGGCTTTTTTTCAGCACTCCGGTAGTTCGATAAAGAAAAACTTTGTTACCTTTTGATATAACGCCTTACTGAAATATCAAATCATTATTCGAGCCTGTTGTTGCTTAGTACATCATGACAGTGTTAAGCTTGCCATATACCTGCTTGTGTTTTTAGCATCTCCTGGTAGTTCTGTATTACTGAGCTTTCCGAAGCTCACGTTGTTTTTATCATCGCGGGTTAAAAGGTCGAACACATTGCAGTTATCTTTCGGTACGAAAGTTTCTTCGGCTTTGCCTGTAGAGTACGGTACCTGTGTAATTAGGGGGCATGTATGTCACGTCTTGTTTCATATTTGAGTCTGGAACTTGTATCATAATTTTTGTTCTATTGTCTAAATGATTTCTGAAATTGTATTTTAATTCAGAACTTGATTTATGATTTTAAATGGTTTGACAATTTGTTTTATTTGAAATTTTAATGTGGGTTACTTCGGTGACCCTAATATGACCTCCTAGATTTGGGTGTGCCACATAGCCAGGTCTAGGGGGTTACAATATTACATGTAAGAATGTATACGATTTGGTATATTTTTTTAATGGAAGTCTTAATCTATGCTATAATAGAAAAAAATTATAAAAATCTTAGTCGCTTCCCTTTTTTAGTATCTGTAATTCTTTTTTTCTTTATGTGATTGACGGCGACATCGGTATTAGTGTTAATTGTTAGTAATTTTTTATTTTATTTTTATTTAATAATTTTTTCTTTGCAACACACTTTTTTATCTTTTAATATGTTATTTTCTGTCTTTTTAGCACATTTTTCTTCTTTCAATTGGTCGTTTGATGGCTTTTTTATTTAGTTTTCTATTAGGGTTGGACTTGACGTCATCAGTACTGATCAAAATGACATTCTTTTGATTATCTCGTTGATCTCTCTGTTTTGGACCATCGAAATGGATATAGATATGTGCTCACAGTCATTATCTTGTTCGCGATTGAGTTGTGAAAATAACGTGTTGTCAACGTTCCTTATTGTAATATGCATTATTTAATGTTGTTTGTTGGTTTTTACTTTCATCATCGAGCTCTAGTGATGTTTGTATCTATTTTGTTTTGAGTATTTGAGTTACGGTTTTTACCTTTTTCTTTGTATGGTATTGTTTATAATTTAGAGACATTAGTTTTCGTGTTTCTTTGTTTATAAGAATATGTTCGGATCAAATTTGTACCTAAATTGTAAACTCTTATTGTATTTTTAAATTTTTTTTAATGAAACTAACGTAAACGTATTCAAAAAATATATATAATTAAATTTCGACAAATACTCAAATTCATAATCATTCATAATTTTGATACATCAATTTATCTGAACTATTTTTATATACTTTCTCATATCACAATTATATTTTGGATATATTAAATGAGTTATATTTTGATACATAAGTTGTGTAAAAAAATTTACACAACCCTTCTATAAAATTTAAAACTTAAGTCCAAACCCTAGCACTCTAAAACCTAAACCTTAGACCCTAAACTCTAAACTCTAACCATAAATCTTAAATTGTACACCTTACAAACTAAACCCCTAAACCCTAACCTAAAACCTTAAACCCTAAAATTAAAGAGTTACACAAACTTGTGTATCAAAGAGTTTCCATATTAAATACATATAGACTCTGATACATTGACAATTCACTCATATATTAATATCAAGTGGCTGAATTAGAGAACCCAAGCACATAGGGATGGACATTGTATTTGATCCAACCTAATCGTGTCAGATTTTTTAATAAAAATGAGGGTCGGGTCAAGTTTTGATTTAGGGTGAAAATATACGATTCGAATCGGGACTAATAATATAATTTCCCTTAAATTTTTTAGGAATATTTGTAATAATACCTGCTCTTTATATATTTTTATAATTAAGTCCTTAAAGTTAAATTTTTATTTATAATTTAATCCTTAAAATTATTATTTTTAATAATTAATTCCCCTAAAATTATTCTTTTATAATTAAATCCCTAAAATAGATTTTTTTCTATAAATTAAGTCGTGTCTGGTTTTAAAGAATGAAGTAAAATTAGGTCAAATTTAAGATAATTATTTTCAAGTTAAAAACTCGATCCGTGCTCGTTCCTACAAGCACCTGCTCCCCGACCGTACCAAATCATCATTTGGTGGAACAACAAGCCACACAAAACACACACCCATTGCTAATATTTAACATCCTGACATTGGATCCCACCATACACAGGGGCTGCCATGTATCCCAAGAAATTAAAACCTTTAAAACTTTAATGGCATCAGCCCACACTAAAAAAAGGTTAGTGGCTCAGTGCAATTAGGGACGACAGGAGCACGATTTTATATCAGAGATACGGACTATTAGAAGTTATATCAAAATTTAAGTGTATAAAATTATAAAATTTTAAAAGTATAAACATGGACTATTGATAAAAAATACAAAAATTATATAAAAATTTAAATTTTTAAACATTTTCTTCAGCATTCTACGGTCCATCCCTTCGTACAATTACGACAGAGTGTCTTCCAATATAAAACCATAATACCAAAACTCGTGACCTCAACTACGTAAGCAGGTTAAGGCAAATGAAATCAGAGCCAAGAATAAAGTATGACATTTTCTTTTAAGATTTTTTTATTAAAAAGTATTACTACTATTTAGGTTCTAATTTTTATTATTAAAATCTGATGAGAAAACTAAATTAGTCTAATAAGATGAGGTGTTAGATCTCTTAAGTAAAGTGAGGAATGTGAAGCATAACATTACAAATGAAGAAAACTAATTTGAGAAGGTTACCTCATATTGGGCCGTTACAAAATTTTATTTGAATTAGTCGACTAACGAATTAAAAATCTAACAAAAAAATAGTGAGGGAATTATATAGTAGTGTACAAAGAGAAGCTTTGCACTGCTTTAACTAAGATGCAGTACTAATGTCAATTTGATAAGAGGATTGAGGTAGCAATGATCCACCTGACCCTTCCATTTCTTCAAAGAACACCCAATTTGTATACTTCGGCAACTCGATTAAGGTAAGTGGAAATCTAGAGAAACCCCACTTTCACTTTTTTAGGTATATATTTAAATAATTAATGTGTAGTTTAATTATTTTTCATTTTTAATCACTAATTTTTTATTTACTCGTTGATTAATTCAGATTAAATATTGTGAAAATTATTATAAAAATTAAATTTCGAACATCTGATCTTACTTAAGAGATTTACTGCTTTAACTAACTGGTTTTGTTGGGTTTTTTTTTTTACATTGTCGATTTTTTTTACTCTTTGTTTCTTTTAAATTTTATTTCATTATTTGGGACGACTTAGTGGCTTGTCAGCTTTGGCTAAAGCTGTTAGCCATAACAGGAAGTGTTTAAGGTTTTCCAACTAGCTCATTAACAATAGAATTTAATGAAGATAATGAGTTTATCCCAAATCTTGGACCTGGTAATTTTAAATTTAATATTCGAAACTGTAACACCTTATTTAATCAAACATGAAAAATGATAATGAAACAAACGTAAAAATTCAGCGGCCAAATTCCAATTGCAAGTGCCCCAAGTGCGCTAGAAGTTTGGAGACTATTTATGTAATTTATTTTAAACATTATTATCGATCATTCCACACGCTTGTACGGGCGGAGCCACGTTAATGAAAAAGTGTCAGTTTATGCCTAAATTTAAAAAAATTATTTTAAAATATTAAACATATTAACATCACTTTAAAAATAATTGTTACTGTAATCTAAATTTTTCGATTCCTCCGTAGCACACTTATAGATGCTTAATTTTCCTTATGTAATTTGATATATGTATGTGCGTGTATAATATATCCAATTAAGATTTGCTGAAATCAAAGAATCTAACCTAATTGGTTTTATTGAGTTATCAGTTATCATTTTCAGTTGGGTATGTGCTTATATATATATATAATATAAGTTCGTCTCCCTAACATAAAATCATGTGTTCGTCCTTGATTGATAGTAAAATACACTTTAAGGCAAAGTTAAGAGCTCTTAGAAAACAAACCCACAATAGAGAAAAAGAATGTGTCAACCGAGTGGCTTGCTTTCATTATTTTTGAATAGACAATTCTAATGAAACTTGATTATATTATATTAATAAGTTTTTCATATTTATTATTTAATTCTTTAACACACGGAAGATTTTTCTACACAAATATATCATTGAACCGTTTCGAAACAATTTTAAGAAAAATAAGATCCAAAAGCTGGTAAGAAGAATAAAGTCAGAAAAGATAAGTGACTTGAAATATATAATGGATGGAGAGTACTAAAAATATTTTTTTGCACGATTACATGAAGGCTTTGTCTAACCTAGCATCAACTTTAAATTCTAGAACTCTTAAAACCTCAAACCTTAAAATACATAAAATTCTAAACTTAAATGCCAAATTTTGAACTATAAAATCCCTAAAACCTCAAACAATAAAAATCATAAAACCTTAAATCATTAAACATTAAACCCTAAACTATAAAACTCCTAAAACCCAAATAGTAAAAACCAAAAAATACTAAACTTAAATACTAAACCCTAAACATGAATACTCAACCTTAAACCCTAAACCATAAAACTTCATAAACCTTAATCCTTGATCTATAAATTTTAAAATCCTAACCCTAAACCCAAATTAAAGAATCATGTATTTTGTTTAATATTATTATCAACTACAATAATTGATAATTGAATTAAATGTTACGTGTATGTTATTTTTTCAATAAATTTTTTAATTAATCAAAATCATCAAATGTTCATTAAGGCATACGTTAGATAAAGCCTTATATAAATAAAGTTAAAAAGGCTAAAGATTTTCATTAAACTTTATTTTCTGACTTATTTTTATTTTGGCACTAAAGTTTTAAAACATTCAATTTATTCACTAAATTTTATATATTGATTATTTTTATCATTTCTCCGTTAATTTTCTAACATTGTTATGACGTAGACTATAACATGTGAAACTTCAATGACCAAAATAAGTCAAAGAGCAAAGTTCAGTGATGACTTATGTCTTTTACCCATCAAATTTTATTATTATTTTATTCCACATCATAACGGTGTTAAAAAATTAACGGATGAATGATACAAATATTAATATATAAAATTCAGTGAATAAATTAAACGTTTTGAAATTTCAACGATCAAAATAAATTAGAAAACAAAATTAAGTAATAATTTATATATTTTACCCTTCCATTAATTCTACCATTAAACACAAATGTTTCCCTGGACAAACCAATTTGGCAAAAGAAACTAGAACACTAAAAAATTTCTTAATGCACTCGAATAGGAATAGTGCTTTTATATAGACTGGAGCATTATTTATAAATTTATTACGTAATCTAGCCATTCAACTGTTTGAATGACACTATCTAGCATTAAACAAGAGTGTACTCCCTATATTAGAAAACCCAAGCACCTGCTCTCCGACCGTACACAATCATCATTCGGTGGAACAACCTTGTCTTGTTCTCTAATTTCTTGTTGGTCGTCTTTCCACAATGTCAACCGCACGACAGCAACCGAAGCGAGCCAGGGCGATATGGTGCACCGTCCTATCCTCTGCCTTCCGCACCGCTTTAGCCTGCTCCATAATAGGTGTCGCCACCTTTTACGGCCCAGCTTCCTTCCGAAATCAAGTGGCATTCCCTGCATTCTCGTACGTGACAGCTATCTTAGTTGTCACGGACGCTACGTTGGGTGACACTCTGCATGCATCTGGCTGGCTATTTACGCCTCCATCCAGAGCCTCGGACCCGCCATGTTGAGCCTATGGTTGATCGGACCAGCCAAGCTCACTAATGGAACCACGGCCCTTGCGGTGGCTTTGGCGGGGATGATAGTGGTGTTGCCGCAATCAACGCACATGATAGCCAAGCGAATAGCGTTGGGACAAATAGTTATCATCTATGTTATCGGTTTCATCAACGGTGGCCAAACCCAACCGATCATGCATCCGGTGCATGTGGCCGCGAGCACTGCAGTCGGATTGTTGGCTTGCGTTTTAGCCTTACTGCTTCCTTACCCAAGATTGGCTTGTTGCGAGGTTAGTCATGCCATACTATGTCTCACTACCATTTGTCCCCCCACACCAAATCCATTGCAAAGACTAGAGGTGAGCCTTCAATCGATTCGAGTTAAAAAAATTAATTTATTCGAGTTGACACGTCATATTTTACAACACAAACTTTATTTAAAAAAATTTTAATTTCAGTCAAGTTTATAAAATTCAAGTCGAGTTTTCGAGTTCCGATACAAATTTAATTGTAATTATTTATTATGTTATAATACACTTTAATTCTAATTTAAACAACTTTCTTTAATCATATAAGATATGCATATATATATTTTATCATATTATATATATCAGTAAAAATTGAGGAACTTGACCTGAACTTAAAAATCAATCTACTAATTACTAAAAATTTTGAGTTATTTAAATTCTATTTTACAATTTAAACTTTATTTGAATTTTTTTCGAATCGAGTCGAATAAAAAATTTTAGTTTTTCCTAATCAAGTAAAAAAATTTAATTTTTTTAAATCGAGTCGAATTTTTACTCGGCCTTTAACAATGACAACAAACTTTTAGCATATTTAATTTGGTTGGCATGTCTTTAGTACATAGTTAAACATATAATATATTCTGAATTACAAGTGAGAAAGAATTTGGTAGTATATAACGAACACGTATTAGTATTATAAGGGTGTGTATTGGGAAATTTCCTAAAAGTTGAAGACTTTTATGTTAATATAATTTTGGAAGGTAGCAGAAAATTGAAAACAAAATCTAGCTGGGATTCAGTACATTAATGCCGACCCAAAGTAAGTCTGATAATCCATCACCCACGAGTGTTGAAATTATGACGTCTGACCTACATTTTTTATTATAAAAAAATCCCTCCACTTGTTGATTAATAGTGTTATAGCTTAGAGTAAATAAATCGCTAGTTAATTGAGTTTAACTCGATTATTATTTAATTTAATTTAATTCGATTCGAGTTTGAGCTCGAGCTCGAACATAGTATGATTTTTTAACGAGTCTAATTGATTTATTTGATATCCGACTCGAAAAATTTACGAGTTATTCGAAAAATATAATATACTAAAATTTTTAATTTTAGAGTAAAATAAAATATATATTAATGGATAGTAATAATAATAGGACGAGACCGTGAGCTAATTAAGACTAATTAAATTAAAGCTTAGTTTACGCTCAAATCGAGTTCTTCACGACTCATTTACACTCATATTAATTATATTATTAAAGTATTTTTATTATTATCAATGAAATGAAAAAGATTTTGGTTTTTATGTTTTGTTTAGGCGAAGAAAAGCTGCAAGCTACTGGCGGAGAACGGGTCGGAGAGGCTAAAGCTTCTGGTGAAGGCACTTTGTGCCGAGGAAAAAGCAGCCGCATCCGGTTTCATTTCTCAAGCAAAGCTATTGAACGCTGCCGCAAACAAACTTCATCAAAGCATTAAACGTTTACAAGTAAGATCCATCAATCTAGTTTTCATTTTCTTTTTAAGTTGTCATTCATTCAAATAACAGTCCGCTATAGGCACCGTCTAAAACTGTTATTAGAGAATATATAGTAGTCTGAAAAGCGGCCCAATTTAAATACTTTGACTATTTATCTTAGTAACATATTTGTTGTTGGCGTTGCGAACAGGGAAGCATGGAATGGGAGAAGCTTCCGTTCAAGTTTTTGAGACCCTATTACATGAACTCAGGGGAGAAATTACAGGAAATAGAGATGGGTTTAAGAGGAATGGAAATTGCTTTGGAGAACGTCCCTTCCTTTCCAGGGGGATTAATGGCGGATGGTGGTGAACTCAGAGATGGCTTACTTAAGCTACAAGACCACATTAGCTTAACCATAAAACAGGACAAGAGTTTCACCACTGTCCCCGAATCAAATGTTGAACATGTTACCAAGTTGTTCCAAACGCTTCAATCAGTCCCAGAAACCCACCAGGATTTACCCACTTTTTTCTTCTTATTCTGCATGAGACTCCTTCACAATACTCCACCGGTGGTTAAGTCAGAACCACCCATTTCGTCGGAACAAAATGGTTTCTGGACCAGCTGTGGACTCGAGACCGAAAGGATCAAGCCGGCTTTCAAGTTTTCTCTTTCTTTAGGATTTGCAGTCCTATTCGGGTTGATATACAGTAAGCCCAATGGATTCTGGTCGGCACTCCCGGTTGCTATCAGCTTTGCCTCCGCACGAGAGGCGACATTTAAGGTGGCAAATGTCAAGGCTCAAGGGACAGTCTTGGGGACAGTGTATGGAGTTATAGCCTGCTTTCTGTTCGAAAAGTTGTTGCCAATAAGGTTCTTGTCTCTTCTTCCTTGGTTCATCTTCACAAGTTTCCTAAGACAAAGCAAGATGTACGGTCAAGCCGGTGGAATATCCGCCGTGATTGGCGCCGTACTGATATTGGGAAGGAAAAACTTCGGTCCACCATCTGATTTCGCCATCGCAAGAATCATTGAAACATTCATCGGCTTATCTGGTTCGATTGCGGTGGAGTTTCTTTTCCACCCCAAAAGAGCTTCAACTTTGGCAAAAATCGAGCTTTCCAAAAGCTTGGAGACACTGCATGAATCCATTACCAACATGTTTTTGGATCCGGAGCACAGTTCCAACCATGTCGGGAATCAGAAAAGCTTGAAATTCCATGTGAGTCAGCTAGGGAAATTCATTGCAGAAGCTGAGGTGGAACCCAATTTCTGGTTTTTTCCTTTCCATAGTGCTTGCTACGCTAAGCTTCTGGTCTCATTGTCAAAAATGCTGGATCTCCTGCTTTTTAGTGCTCATGCAATAGGATTCCTCGAACCAGCTTGTCGGAAAGCAAGTGTAAATAAACTAGAAGGTGACCTTAAACTCTTCAAAGAGTCAATCGGGTCTGTAATAAAATATCTTGGAGAGATAACATTGATCAAATCCATCACCATACTTGACAAGGAGCTTGAAAAGAACAACATTTCTTATGATCTCGAGAAGGGAACATCACCATGCCCGAATGAAGATGAAATGGACCGGATTTTGATTTCATTTCTTCGACATTCAAATGAAGCTGTTGATCAAATCCAAGGCATTGATGGTGCGGAGGAGATTAAGAGCCAGATGGTATTAAGTTTGAGTGCCTTAGGGTTTTGCATGAAAACTTTAACCACAGAAACTAGGAAAATTGAACAAGGAATAAGGGAACTTGTTCAGTGGGAGAACCCTTCATGCCATGTACACTTGCATGAAATCTCATGTAAAATTCGTGCCCTATACGGTTAATTGTAAATTATTATTGTACCATGAGAAAGTAAGTAATTTAATCTCAGAATGAAATACCCACTAATTAGTATAATAGAGTATGAGTCTGAATTTTGATATTTACTATGAAAATATTATTGTAATCCTACTTAATAAAAAAATACCTACTCCTAAAACATCTTCCTAAATGAGCAGCTGATGAAATATTATAGAAATATACTGCTTCGTATTTTTATTACTATCATCCATAAATAAAAATAAATTATAGGAAAAATGGAGGGCACATGCATGCTAAAAAAATATTATTTTTATGAATTCCATTTTGATGCAATATCGTTTTCCAGAAACTGGTTAAAAGAAGAAAAAAATGACAAAATGTATCTTTAATGAATAAAAAAATTGAAATGGTTTGTCGAGGTTTAAAGTTTAGTTGGCGTTTAGTTTTATAGAATAGAAATCCTCCCCTTTTCTTTAATGAATTGTTCTCAGGCAGCAGACTCGAGTAAGCTGGTGTTTCTGATGTTATTTGTTTTTCTTTGAGTCCTTGTTTAAATTGGTACTTCAACTTTTAAATTGGTACTTATAATTTTTAATTAATTTAAATAAAAGAGTCGAGTTCAAATACCAAATTGAACCTTAAAATTGAGTTCAGATAGCATATATTAACCCAAAAATAATTAAATAGAAAATTTAAAAAAATACTAAAAATAATATTTAGAATTTCGAAATCTGATTCAACCGGTTGAACCAAACATTTTACTTTTACTTTTGTATCTGATTTTTTTAATGGTTCACAATAGCTCGTACAATTTCTAATTTCACTCCACTTCTTCCCGATTTGAAAACCAAGCATTTTACCATTTCAAATATTAACATATTTTTGTATATTTTTAAAATTAAATTTATATAGAAATATTTAGGTTTATTAATAAAATTTTAATACCGGTTAACCGGAATAATAATCGACTCTACCCAAATTCAAACTACTTGCCTACAATTCTAAGCCCAAGTACATGTATATATATATATATACCACCGAGTAGGTATACTGCTTTACTTTTCAATCAAGCAAACTTAGGGTTTCGAAAGCTTTTTTCTTCCCAATATTTTCCTTTTGAAGAGAGTAACCAGCGTTGATAATGGCAGGCAGCGAACCTCGATTTCAAGTGACGGTAGATTACTCCCTGACTCCAATCCAACCTCCTTACTATTCTCAGATTGGGTTTCTACTTCATATTCGTACGTTTCTTGAGGATGATAATGGTCGTTTCCGAGAGGAGTTTTGGCAGGACGATATCCAGGAACTCTCCGTTTATCCAGAAATTGTATTCGGCTGCCGCCGACACCGAAACAATGTAGCTCGCCGTTTACTTGAAGCTGGATGGCTCGACCATCTTGGCCTTGAAAGGATATTGGATCAAGCTTTCTCCGAAGCGAACTCGATTATAGAAATAGAGAAGGAGAAGAACTATGGCAATAATAAGAGATTTGACGAAGTGATAAAGATAATTTTTCGAGTTAAAAAGATTGTGAGGAGGGAATACTATGCTGAGTCAGCGGCAATGGTGATGGAGTTGTCGATGCGAGAAGATCCGAAGCTAGTTCCTGCAACGAAAGAATCGATCCAAGCTTTGAAGAAAGTGAAGCTTGTTGAAGGTTATGGCGACGACGGCGGTATTGAGTGCATGATTTGCATGGAGAAGTTAGCACAGTCTGAAACGGAGGTTGTCACTAGCATGCCATGTTCTCATCTCTTCCATGGAGATTGTATCGAGAGGTGGCTGAGTATCGGTCATCTCTGCCCATTGTGCCGCTTTCCGATGCCGACAGATGCCGGAACACTTTAGGGTTTTTATTTTCGAAAGGATTTATTTTGTGATTTTTTCATAGCTTGCGATTATTTGATGATTTGCTAAGTTATGTTATTAATAAAAAGAAATTAGGCAGTATCTACCCATACTTTGTGAAATTGTAAACCCAAATCTGTTTCTTTATTAAGTAAAGTTGCTTATAATATCATAATTCCATCATTCTAATAGGAGAGAAGTTTTTTATGGGGCCTATATTTTTATAAAAAAAAGTATGGTGTCATGTGTCGTCCAATTTGAAGGGTATGTCGGTGGTTTGGAGGGGAATTGTTAAAATCTTTCGGATCCTGTGGTTTTTATAGTTGGATGGGTCATGAATCGTTGAGGTGGTTGCTAGGTATAATGGCGGGTCTGTTCTTTTCTGAGATTATCTATATTAAGTTTATTAATAAAAATTACCTGGCCAAATCGAAAAATTACATAACAAAAAAAACATGCATAACTTATTTAAGAGTAAGATATAAAATCTCTTAATTTATAAGTTCAATTTTTTTTAAATAATTTAGACTTTGAATATAAAATAATAAGATCTAGAATCCTAATGGAAAGCAGAGTACCAATCTTATAAGTTCAAAAGATTTTAAATTGCCTGAACTAACGCTATGCTTCTTTGGCAGAATTTCAAGACAAAACATTAACAACTGTAGAGAGGAAAAAGAGGGACCGTGCCTTAAAAAGTAATAATAAGAAGAAGAAGAAGCAAGAGCACGTTTTGGGGTCTTTAGACTTGGAAGGAAGGACTCTCTCGGATTCAGATATGCAAGCTAGATGGGATGCTGCGACTAAGGAAGCCAGGAAGGCTTTAGAGCTTGGTAAAGATTTGGGAGTTCAAATACAAGGGTCAGAAGAAGAGGTGGTTCGAGAAAACGCATTATTAGAGATAAAGGATCATGGTATTTTTGGAAAATTAGCCTCAACAGAGTAATAAGCGGCGCCAATATGTAGATTTTCTTTTGGAATATCAGAGGTATGAGTTCGAATGTTAAAGTTTCTGCAGTTATGTAGATTTTAATAATCCTTAGAATTGAGGAGGTCTTTTTTCAAGAAACAAAAAAGGAGCTGATTTTAGAGGAGGATACAAGGAAGATAGGGTATGTTGACGTTCTGACTTTAGAGTCTCAGAAGCTTTTGAGAGGGCAGATGGATTAGTTACAATATGGGATAAGAGTAAATTTCAGTTGAAAGTTTGGAGTACCTCAAAAGGGTACCGCCGAAGGTGAAGAATATTAGATGGATATTAAAATTTTCTTTAAAGAGGATTTGCTACATAATTAACTGGCCTTTTGTTGAGCTTTGCTGGTCCTATATGTCTGCAAGTTATAGTACAAGTATTTATAATTGGCTTGGGAGTTTAGGAGTTTTTTTTTAGGTAATGATGTTTATATTAAGATGGGTTGAGCATATAAGTTCTGTTGGTTGTTTGATGTATGTAGTTTTAGGGTGTCGTGGCGATACTATAGTTCTTTAAATCATTGGATGCCTTGCTAAGGTGTCTCAGGTTGGATTGTGAGGTTAATGTAATGGTTGGTTGCGAGTCGATGGCGTTGGTGCTGTTGTGCCTTTTGATGCAATGGAGATACGCATAGGTGACTCGGCCCTGTAATTCGGAGCGAACGTAAGACTGTTAATTGAGTTGGTGCTGTTGTGTCTTTGATGAAATGGAGATGCGCATAAAGACTGATTTTTTAAGGAATCAAGACGTCAGGGTGAGCTCTGTCGTTTGGTTGATGCTTACTGTTGGGTATAGTTCTTGATCTTGAAGGTTGTGGGAGCGTTTATGTCATGTATGTGTTCTATTGAGTTTTGAATTGTTTGTTGGTTTTGGAAGCTTATTTGTAGTTGTGGAAAATAGTCTTGCTCGGCCATTGGAGCCGACACTTTTCTATCTTCAGCTTTTGTATCTTCTTGTCAAGATCTAGTTGGTTCCTATATATTGCTGCAGAAATTTGAAGCTTGTGGCTAGTGAGTTTCGAGTTGGTAGACTTGAATTGAACAATCACTCGTCTTGGCGCCCTCGATAAAGGTGGACAATCTTAAATGCCATAGATCGGCTGCAATTTTTTAATTCTTTTGGTGCAACTCGTGTTTGTTCTGATAGTACAATTTGGCATAACGGGTCATCTGCAAAGGTCGTTTTGAAAGAAAACAAGATGTTTGAAGACTGTGTTGTTTGGCAAGAGGTGTGTAAAGCATGGTGGTAGCATGTTTCGAATTGTCATGGAGTGCGAATCCTTCATGTTTGGGCGACCTTATTTTGTTCGGAAGGTAATTTGTTCTTTGCTTTTGATGGACTGAGGCTTGTCGGTTTTCCTTTGTTTAGCTTTTGTACCTAATTGTATTGTATTATTTTCCTCTATTTAGGATTAGAGAGGTTTTTAATAAGACACATAAATGTATTTCTAAGGTTGTATGTTTAACCTTGATTAATAAATTCATTTTGCCGAGCAAAATATATATAGGATAAGATTCAGTTACACAGTGTAAAAATTACACGTTTTTTTGGATCGTTGGACGAGTGAAACAGATGCTGAGACTAACGGTGGGTTATGTGAAGATTAGCACTTGAAAAAAAGTAATAAGTTAATCTGAGTCATCAATTTTCCCCATTCAACGATTCAAAAAACGTGTAAAACCAAAAGTTTTACATTCAATGTAAGTGGATCCTAACCCAATATATATATATATATATATATATATAGGATGAGATCCAGTTACATGGTGTAAAGCTCATTTAGTTTTACACTAGCCCATGGCCAAGTAAATGGATAGATGAGATTAACAGTAAAAAATATGAAGATTATCACTTAAAAAAAGATAAAGAAACAATCTGAGCTATTTATTACCCTCATTCAACGGTCTAAAAATTGTGTAAAAGTAATTAAGTTTTATATCATGTAAGTGGATCCTAACCCATATATATATATATACACACACTTACATTATGTAAAACTCAATTAGTTTTACACTTTTTTGGACTATTGGATGATGGTAATTAATGACTAAGATTATTTTCTTATTTCTTTTTCCAAGTGATAATATTCACATTTTCTACTGTTAATCTCATCCATCCATTTACCTTTATCCAATGCTTCAAAAAATGTGTAAAACTTTCAAGTTTTACATATTGTAAAATGATCTTTTTATATATATATATATATATATATATATATATATATATATATATATATATATATATATATATATATATAAGATTTCACATAGTAATTTTGATCAAAAAATCAATCTGATTTATTTCGTACCCCTCGCTCAATGAGTAGTTCGTTAATTCATTTTATAATTTTTGGTGGATACCTTAAAAGAATTTATGTTATGTGAAGTTTAAATGCTACTTAAAAACTCTAAAAAATTTAGGTGGCTTACTAAGTAATTTACACATACAATTTTTGGGTTCAAATTTTCCAAAATTGTTTGTATTTACCAAGCTTAACGAGCAACAAATCGATTCGAGCAACGAATTTTTTTAACGAACACACCTCGAGCAAAAAATTATCGAGCTTTTCGAATATCGAGTCAACTCAAGCACGAGTCAAACAATTTTCGAGTCGAATCGAGCACTACTCAACTGTAGACCAACTCGCTTGATAAGGACCCTTACTTTTGACAAATCAATTTATCTAAATTATTTTTATATACTTTCTCATATTGCAATTATATTTAAAAAATATTAAATACATATAGACTCTAATACATTAATAATTCACACTCCATAGACTCTGATACATTGATAATTCACACAGATATTAATATCCAGTGGCTGAATTTTCTCAGTCAATTTCCATGGAAAGCAACGGACCATTAGTTAAATATGAACTGAATACATAAGCCACTGCAGGAATTAATACTGCGAACATCAATTTATTAAAACACACACACAGAAATACAGAAATAAAAACCGGGAAAAAAAACATGGAAATTAAGTGTTATTATTGATTAACAAAGGTAACGACACATGCAAGTGTCGTTTGGAGTGTTGATAGCGTAGCAAAAACCATGAGCATCTTGCCCAAACTTGGACCTGCAGCCATTGAAACATTCGTTTATTTCGCAGCCTCCGCCATGCCCTAACACGGTGCAGCTCCCTATTGCATTTGCCACCATTGACTCATTCCCTACAGCAAAAAGTAATTAAAAATTTACCACAGAAAAAAAATTTAAGGGTTGCTTCAGAATTTATACATAAATGTCAAATTATATTAGAAGTTGAAAAAATAAAACTTACCAGAAGTAATGAAGACAACAATGAGAAAGATGGAAGAAAATGAAAGGGTTTTCATGTTTTCTTTTGGTCAAGTGGTTTACAGAAAATAATGCGCGAGATGAAGAATGTTTAGCATGAGTAGGACTATTTATAGGCGATAATAATAATAATAATAATAATAATAATAATAATAATAATAATAATAATAATAATAATAATAATAATAATAATAATAATAATAATAATAGTTTCCTTGTAGTTTCCCTAAATTAATGATTTTTGAAGTTGTTTTCCAAAGGAATGGAAATTGAGGGAAGAATTTCCTCAACGTCTGTTCAAGTCATCGTATAATGTCAACCTACCTAATTTCACCGTTCACATTAAGGACTTGACTTATTTATAAAAGGATAAAGTAAATTAGGTCATACCATTAACTAAAAAATACCATCGAATTTTGAAAAAGTGTAAATTAAATATTAAATTTTAATTTATGACTCGAAAATAATATTCAACCATTAATTCTTAACATTTTCGTTAAGTCAAAATGACATTATTTTAGTATGACAGTTTTGAAGCCTAATTTAGCCATAGAACAACATCACTTTGCTGGAAAAAAAATATTAAAGCCATGCGTTCGGAGGGTTTTGAACCCCAAGACCTTAAAAAAGAAAGGCTAAGCATAAACTACTAAACCAACATAATATTATATAATATTTTACCACAAATATTATATATCTCAATTTGCATAAGATTAATTCAAATTATTTTATAAAATAAATAATACTATAAATAATATTAATATATATAATATAAAATACTGTATATATAAACAAAACTGTATTGTTTTTATTTTATATAATATTTCTAAAATAAATATTTTATTTAAAAAACTAAAAATATTAATAAAAAACATATATTCATGTTATAAACAATATACAAAACTCTAAATCTTAAACCTTAAAATACAAAGCTCAAACCTCAAACTCTAAACCACATAGTTTGAGATTTATGGTTTGCGCTTATGATTTTTTATATATTATTTATAATATAAATATACTATTTTTATGTATACTTTTGGTTTTTTTAAAAATATATTATAAATAATATATGAAAATATAGAAATAATATATTTTATTGATATATGTAAATAATATATTTTATATTATTTATACACTAATATTATTTATATTATTATTTTTTCATAAAATAATTTGGTTAAACCAAATAGATAAGTTTATATAATTTAAATAAAAATATATTATTTTTAAAAAACTCAAAATATTCATAAAATTAATATATAAAAACCTGTAAACCTTAAACCCTAAACTCTAAGGTTTAGGGTTTAAGTTTGAGGGTCGAGGGTTAGAGTTTGTGGGTTAAAAATTTAGGGTTTAAGGATTTTTTATATATTAATTTTATTAACATTTTGTGTTTTTAAAATATAATATATTTATATTATTAATAAAAAATATAAAAAATATATTTTTATTTATAGATATTGATATATATGCAAATAATATATTTTATATTTTATATACTAATATTATATATTTCATAAAATAATTTAAATTAATCTTAGATAGTTTGAAATATATGATATTTGTGGTAAAATATTATATATTACTATAGTGGTTCAGTGATTATGCAACACTCCCAATATAATAAGGCTAAAAAAACGAGAAAAGAAAGAAAACTGTGTTACAAAAAATAGGAGAGTGTTACCTGGGAGAGTCAAACCCGTGAGCTAGGCCTTGGTTACATGAGTCTTAGGCATTGGAGCTAAGGTATTTTCTAATGTTAGCCTGCAACAATTTATTAATAAATAGTTCTCAAAAAGTCTGAAACAATAAAGTAATAAACAAATATGAATATCTCAACTACCCATTATGGTGCATATAATTCATGTATGATCATTTTTCGGGGTAGGAAAAAATCCAAAAGAATTTAGGATTCCTTTTTAGACTCTTCACCTCCCCATACACCTAAACTCCGTTCGATCACCATCATCATCGACCGGTGACCACCACTGTCGCCACCAAACATAGCACCATCGCAACCCGACCCCTGCCCGTTCTCCACTCGCAGTGAAGCCCCAACGTTTGCCGTGGAGGTCCATTTGAAGCTTCGGAGATTAACCCAATTTTTTCACCGTTCTTGTTGGGTCTCCGTAGTCGTCATCTGTCGAATCCGAGGCCACCACCGTCCTTAGGAAGATAAGGCGAGAATAACCGTGTTTGTCAATCATTAAATGGCTGCGGCTTAAGGCGTTGCCGGAGTTTCATCGTTTTAAACCATTTTCTCCGTTTTGGGTAAGTTAGAAAGGATTTCGAGTTAAATTTCCGGTTTATTGTTGAAATGGTCGTGTTTGTGGTTGTTGTAGAGTTATTATGATGTGGCGCCCACGCGTCATCCGAGGTGATTGGATGGTGGCCTGTGAACCGAACAAGCTAGACCGACCTTGGACCCTATCTGGCCTCTAAACCGATCCAATAAACCAGTCCAATAACATATCGAGTTTGTTATTTTTTAGTGGGCCGGCCTGCTTAAGGCCCAACAACCTTTAACCTAACTCGTTTGACTAACTTGACCCAAGCTTAACCTGACCCGTTTGACCCGAGTCTAACCCGACTGAGTCTGACCCGTACCCTACCTGAATCGAATAAACGTACTCAGTCAACCAGTTGACCGAGTCAACTCATTGAGTCAACCTATTCGAGTCAACTCATTTGAGTTAACTCAGTTAACTTTTACTATTGACTATGACCGTTAACTTTTTTCAAAAACTCATATGTTATGTTTTTCGACATCCCAAGTCTGTTTTTGAAGTCCATTTCGTGAAATTCTAATTCGAAGGCCTTCAATTTAGATGTTGAACCCAAACATGCATATGCATTAAGTTAATTTTTTTAAGAGAAGTTATTGAATAAAAGATTGGCGAATGGTATTACTTGTTTAAAGGTACTAAAGACTCTCCCGACCACGCATTTGCCCATCTTCTCTCGATATGTGCGATCGCGTGATCCTGTTGTGACTCATATGTATCGGTACATTGTAAATTATCATAGAAGAGAGTCCTCTCGAATTGATATAATATTTGTTGTGTCTTAGGTTCTAACACAACATCGCAGTGTCACCCTGGTGCACAGTAGACCATCAGACCGACCGACCTGATCTTTTGAGGTGTGTTCCTTGTGTGCTATTAGAGGTGGCAAACTGTCTCGAACCGATTTTACCCGATCCAGGTCCCGATATTGACCCAAACATGATGATCCGAACTTGATTTGAAACTCGAAACAAACTGAGTCAAACCAAAATTGACTCAATTTTTAGTTGAACTGATATGGACCCTATCGGATTTTCAACCAAACTGAACGAACCTGAACCTATCTTCAAGCGAACCGAATGAACCCGAACCGATTTCATCCAAACCGAAAGTAACCCGAATGAAGGCAGCCCGAAATAAAGAAAAGATATTAAAAGAAATAATGAAAGATTTGGTGTGAATCGTCGCACAACTTACAAAAAATTCAAATATATTGTCTTCATAAAGCCATATATGGGTTTAAAAAATTGACTCAGCCTGAAAAACCAACAGAAACATATCGATTTCCTATTGAATCAATCTTGACCCGAACTGAAATCAGCCGACCCGAAAAATATCCGAACCGAAATCAACCAACCCCAAAATCAACCAAACTGATGTGACCAATCTGATCTGATACCCGACTCGAATCACTATAGACCCAAATTAAAATCGATCTAAACCAAATCTGACCCGAACTGAACCGAAACCAAATGTAGTCAAAATCGAACCTGGCCCAAACCGAAATGACTCGAATTGAACCCGATCCGAGCGAACCATTTGCCACCTCTATGTGCTATATGAATGTTTTAAATGTTTTGTTTGAACTGATCATGTGCACATTACTAGTATTCTCTAATTTTGCGAAAACATAACATGTTTCCTGATTTTAAGCATGATCATTTTTATCTGTCTGATTTATGTCTAAGTACCTGATTGAATAGTATGCTCTTTGGTATATGTTTACAGCATTATTTATAATATATGTTTTAACTTTGCACTATTGGAACACATTGAGCTCCCTAGCTCACACCTCAAATTTTCTCCATTTAAGATATTTTGGATAGGCTACCTTGTACCTGACATTCAGAGGATCGACACATACAGTACTCTTTTTAGAATGTAATGTTTTCATCCACCATTTTGTTCTTTCAGGGTGACATGTGCCTATATTTTGGGATGTGTGGACTTTTATATTATGAGTATTTTGTTGCTATATTCGATATAGCTTATTTTGTAACTACCATATGATATGTTTATATATGTTTAAGCAAATATGTTTTCAAATTAGATGCTTGAATTTTTGACATGTTTTCTGCTTAGATTTTAAAATGAGATGTGCCCTATTAGACTTGGTCATTTCGTATAGGCCGGTCTAGGGGGTTACAGGTTAAGGCTCAGTCTTTATATATAAAGGTCTTGGGTTCAAAACTCTCCATGCACATGGTTTTAATATTTTTCCTCCAGCAAAATGATGCTCGTTTTGGGCTAAATTAGGCTTTAAAACAGCCGCACTAAAATGGCGTAGTTTTGACTTAACGGGGATGTTAAGAGTTAACGGTTGAATGGTATTTTCGAGTCACAATCTAAAATTTAGTGTTAGATTTGTATTTTTTTTTTAAAGTTTGGTGGCATTTTTGAGTCAGTGACCATAGTTGAGTGGTATGTGGTGTAATTTACTCGAAAAGATAATATAATATGCAGGAGTTATACGATTTTGGTTTGATACGGTAAATTTTTGTATAGTTTATCGAATTTTTATTTGATTAATTTTGATTTTTTGGTTTGAATAATTTTGTTTTTTAATTTTTTATTTTAACTTTGATTTTTGAGATTTTATATATTAATTCTTTTTATTTTATGACTTTTAAAATAAAATACAAGTAAACGATAATTACTAATTCATATAGTATTTTTAAAATTTCCCACTATTCTTGAACCCAATAAGTGTCCAAGTGAAAAAGCGGATGATGTTCATCCTAGAAGACACAAGGTTCAAATCGCTATGTCTATTTGGTGTAATCACCTTTAGACTATTCAAAAAAAATATTTCACAATTCTTAGGTATAAAATACTTATTTTTATATTATAAAATAATATAAATTAATTATACATTGAATAAAAAATAAATTTGGTTTAGTCCATATAACTATTGTTTTCAAACTTGTGAACCATAAACATTCAAAAACTACAATTAAGGTAGATTTTCGATTTTTGTTGCTCAACTCTGTTAATAAGTTGTTATAAATTATTACTTTTACATAAAAAAAAAACATGGCTTATTATACCAATAAGGGTTGGGCGCAATGATAAGCCATATTGCTCTTCTAAAGAGAGGAGTCGGATTCAAACTTAGAAGACAACATTGTTGATAAGAAAAGCCATGAATACTGAAAATACCATAAAATGAATGTGTATTGTACCAAAAAGTAAGGCATATTATACAAATTGTACCTGAATTTGGTAACTTTTGTCAAATTTATACTTGAACTTTTTCATCTCAAATTCGTACCTCACTTGAAAAGAAGCCTCGAATTAGTACTTAAACTTATAAAAAAAATTCAAATTGGATCAAATTGTAACACGTAACGCTTAATGATGTTATCATTTTGAACTCTCAATGTCAAGTTAACAACTTTATTGAGTGTTGAAATGTCGAATTAACACATGTACTATTTCGAGGAAAAATACGAAATTTAGGAACCAATTTGAGAAAAAAAAATATCAAGTTTAGGTGCCAATTTGGAAAAAGTTATCAAGTTCATGCACTAGTTTATGTAATAAGCCTAAAAATAGTTTTTTAATAGTTATAAGTATAATTAAAAGGCATAATGCCTAAATATGCCCCTAACGTTCCACATATTTGTCACTTTGACCCTTATTTTTTTAGAAGCATTTTATCTCTCAACGTTTTAGTTTTTAACAAAAAAAACTTCATTGAATGGAAACCGTTAATTGACTGACGACAGCTGAAGGGGATTTGGAGGAAGCAGTGGCGGTGGCTGAAATGGGTTTAGAGGAAGAAGAATGGGCGACGACAGAAATTGATTCGGGTGAACTAATGATGGTGGTTTGTTTTTGAGTTGTTTCGGGCTATCAACGATGTGTTTCTGATTACACAAGAAAGGTTGTTTCAATGGCTTGAGGGTGAAAAACCCAGCTGAGAAAATATGAGTTCCTTGCTTCCTAGACTTGGGATGGAATGAAGACGAAGTTGCAGATGAAGCCAGTGCACAATATGGTTCACTGCTTTTAATCAATTTCACTAACAATCTTCAATTTTCTTCACGTGTTTGCTCACTGAAAATGGCAAGTGAACTCTGAACTTGCCATGTTTGTTGGTTTTCACTTGTTGTCAAAAGCTCGGCCTTGAACACTTACCGTATGTGCAATATGCCATGTCATCATTAACGGCCACGTGTACCTACCTAGTCAGTGGGAACCATTGACCATCAACTAACGATTACATTCTAACGAAGGTTTTTTTTTTGTTAAAAAATAAAACGTTGAAGGTAAAGTAATTCAAAAAAGAATAAAAGCTAAAGTGACAAATGTATAAAACGTTTGGGGGAATATTTAGGCATTATGTCTAATTGAAAGGGTAAACTACAACTATGATCGTTAATGTTTAAATAAGCCTAAAATAGTTCTTGTCCGCTGATGTGGTCCTATTTTTTCACCACTAAAGTCTAAAAAGTATAGGTAAAATAAACCATTCAATCACTCAACAATCTTCTCACTCCTATTTTGCTCACTCAACTTTCAAATTTTTCAATTTAATAACTGAACTTTATAAATTGAACGTTTTTTTCACTCTATAATATTTTATTATTATTTTAGCATGACATGGCATTTTTTTATTAATATTTAATACGAAAATGATTTAAAATAAAAAATAAAAAGTAAAACCAAATTATCCGCCAGCCACTATTTGTCATCGTCGGACGCCACCGCTGATGGCCATAGATGGTAGCCATTCGGTCTCATATTTTACCTGTTTATTCGTCTCACTGCCCTGAGTCCGAATCTGACCACTATTTTGCCAAAAAATGCTCCAAAGTCCACGTAAAGTAGATCGAAAGTGAGGAAACCGAAACGTTTATGTCAAGATTTGCGAGTTTCAAGATATTTTTCGGTGAAACAACTACCGGATTCGAACTCAGCGCGTCAAAACGAGTTACCCAGTGTAATTTGGGGTCAAACGGCCACCGTTTTGAAGGCCGCCGATGGCCGTCGGTGATGACAAGGGGCGACGGTTATTTTAAATATTTTTAAAATTTAATAATATTAAAGAATTTGAAAATAATAATAAAATATTTCATAGTGACAAAAAAACGTTTCATGTATAAAGTTTAGTTATTAAATTGAAAAGTTTAAAAGTTGAGTGGGCAAAATAGGAGTGAAAAGATTGTTGAGTAACGAACGGTATATTTTACCCAAAAAGTATTATTAAAAGCACTAGTCTAATCGTCTAACTTAACTATAATTTAAAATTTCAAAAACAAAACTATAATTTAAAAACTCTAAAAAAAAAAAAAAAAAATCATAAAAAAAAAAAAATTCTATACAATTTATATGAAAAATTAACAGTAAATTTAACCTAACAAGTTTAACGGTTATTGTTTGATTTATGATTAAAATTTTTATATTCAAAAGTGTAAAAACTAAAAATGACTAAATTAAAATAGAATAACTAAATATATAATAATGTATAATGCATTGTCTAATAACAGAATTTTACAAATAGTGCAAAGCTAAAAGTGGGCTTAATTTTTTTTAAAGAAAGTACATAAAATAAACAATAAACACTAAAATTTGATTTCAAACATTTTACATGTTTTTTTATAAAATCAATTGGATTATGTTCGTTTGTGGGGGCATTTTAAATTCTTTATCAAGTTCATTCGGATTAAGTTTGAGTTAGTTTGAATAGCTCATTTTATTAATGTTGTGAAAATCAAATCAATGGTCGAACTAGCTAAATCAATGTCAATAGTTTTTAAAGTATGTGATTAAAGTTCTCAGCTAACACCCTCTCTTTCCTTTAAGTTGTGAGTTCAAGACCCAATAAAGTCTTCACCCGCATTGCGTGCCTCGTTAAAAATCATCTTAAACTTAATTGAAACTTGAAAGAGAAGAGTACACATAATGCATGTCATACAAGAAATCAATCACCTCAGTTTAGGTAGAGTAATACAATCCCAAAACAGAATGCCCAATCTATCCATACTCATGTCGAAAACAAGACACCAAAACATATAAATATAAACTGGAACAATTAAATATAAACTGACATCTTTATTCAAATTGATATATAAATTTGACATTTTAGTTAAAATTGAACATCAAAGTTAAATTTAAGTATCAAAATACATATTAACCCAAAAACAATTAAATAAAAATTTATAAAAAATTACTAAAAGTAATATTAATAATTTCAAAAAAATCAATACCTGGTTGAATCATTGATTCTTTTACTTTTGTATCCGATTTTTTAATAGTTCGCAATTGTTCGTACGATTTCTAATTTCACTCCACTTGTTCCCGATTCAATCTGTTAGTTCAACATGATTTTGACAATCATGAATTTTTACTATTTTAAAAATTAAAATATATCTCTTTTGCTAATATGCATGTTCGTTTTACAGTTCATGTATTAGTATGCGAGGCTAGCCCTTCTAACAATATTATTTATAAGGTTTAAACTCGCGCTCTCTTCTTGAGAGTTCAATATACTTTATCAATATATCCAATACTTGTTAATAAAAAAATTAAAATACTTTTATATATGCTTAAAATAAAATCTATATAAAAATATTTAATTTTATTACTATTAAAATTTTAATACCGATTAGCCGGAATAGAAACCAACTCTATCCAAATTCAAACTCAATAAGACTGGCCTACACGTCTGAGCCCAAGTTTTGCGCGCATATATATAGATATAAATCATGTTTTTCTTTGGTCTATACGTATGTCATAACTAGGGATGTAAAAAATTGACCCGACTTGAAAACTCGACTGAAATTTGCTCGAGTCAGAACCTGATTTGACACGAGGATTTGATGACCCGAACTCGATCTGTAACCGATTATTGTTGACCCGAACTCGAATTGGACCTGTTACTGTAGTAACCGAACCTGAACTACATCCGACTGAAAACGACCCGAACCTGAATTGGACCTGTTACTGTGGACCCGAAACCCGACTTGCACCCGACTAAAACGAACCCGAACCCGAGCCTGACTTGGCAGATAACCGATATTACCCGACTGAATCTACCCGAGATCCGATTTTATCCGACCTGTTAATTGACCCGACTTGTTTTGACCTGAACTGATATTGACATGGCTTGATAGATATTTACCCGATATTTGAAGAAGTCTATGATTTGATGAATTTAAAGTTTTGATAAATGTAAAGTGTTTATAAATGTAAACTATTACTTTTTTAAATCAATTTAAAATGTTAAATAATATTTTAATTATATATACATATATAATCAATTATATATATATGAAAGATTAGATTTAAGTATTCTTTTGACACTAAATAGTAGATGCTTAGTAAAAATTAAAATTGAATTTATATATATTATATATATAATCAATTAAGTTAATGCTAAGTAAAAATTCAATATATACTTAATAAATACTAAATAGACAAAAGACATTCATTTTTAATTAACTTAGTAAAAATTCAATATGTACTTAGTAAAAATTCAATATATACTTAGTAAATACTAAATACACAAAAGATATTCTTTGTAATTAACTGAGTAAGAATTCAATATATACTTAGTAAATACTAAATAAACAAAAGATATTCATTTTTAATTTAGTAAAAATTCACTATATACTTAGTAAATACCAAGTCATTCAATACAAAAAGTTTGTCAAATTAACAAATATTAACTTATGCTTCTATTCTTGTAGACAAGAGACATTCATTTTTAATTATCTTTTAGGTAAATTACACCATAACTTAACTTGACCAAATTTTATCAGATAAGATTAGAAATTATTTGAGCTTTGTTTTTTTTTTTTGACAATCACTATTTGAGTCTTTGACTTGAGTTGATAAAAACGAAATAAGTAAACTTAAAATTTACAAATGTATAAGCCACCAAATGTAAGTAAAATTATAATTGAATAAAACATAAGTTTATTACAACATAAAAATGTATAACTTAGTAAACTTTAAACTTACAAAAGTACAAACTTTAACCACAAGTTTGTTGGGTGAAAATTTAAGCTCCCGGATCTTATAGCAAAGTTTTACGAGACTAAAAGCTCGACTTTGCTAACAGAAATTTCGTCATCGAGTAGTCAAAAGATCTAATGCTACCAACAAGGTTAATTATGAGTAACTTGCATAGCTAAGAAAACAGCATAATTAAAACAAGGGCAACTAATTAGATAAGAACAAAAACTACCAAGTAAACCAGCAACCAGCAATAGACAACAATCAGCAACCAAAAATAGACAACAACCAACAATCAGCAACAACAGTAACACTAAGTCGTTAATAACAACAACATCAAGTGATTAACAGCAGTAACAACAGCTAAATTGGAAAATAGTAAACATTATTAGAAACACTAATAAAATCAAACATTTAAATATTTACAAAGATAAACAAAACAAACAACCAATTACGAAGAATACCTACCTTTACATCACATTTCACTACTTAGTTGACCCCTTAAGCATTAATGTGCTTGCTTGGTTTGAAGAAACCCTACAAAAGAAAACGGAATCAGAAACAATTTTCAAAAACAAAACAGAATCACAAAAGAAAGCATAAATAGGCTTTACCTTAATCAAGAAGTGAATATTCACCAATATTAGAGATTGAAGAATCTTTCACAATAGTAAGATAATCTTTATCCATTTCTTCAGGTACAAAACCATACAACCAATTACGGGTTGTTACAAATATCTCAACATTATTAGGCAAAAGTTTGGCCCTCAACTTGTTCAAAATCTGACCCCCATGCTAAATGAAGATTCGAAAGTAACTGGAGTGATTGGAATGGCTAAAACATCTCCAGCCATCTGTGAAAGTACAGGAAAAGAAACATATGTGCTTTCCAATACTCTAAAATATCAAACTCAGCATCATCAGTACGAGGGAGAAGGGGCAAAGTAATGTAGGAGTCAACATCAGATTTCCCACTCTTAGAAGTAGCTAAATTGGCATCAAAGTTCTAACATTAAAAAAGATAAAGGTTAATTAGTAAATTGTAATTAAAACAAAAAAATTAATTAAATGTAAAAACAGAAGCCTAAGTGAACTTTAATAAAATAAAGACTAACCTGAAATATATTGGATTTTTAAATGTTCGAGGCCGACCGAAACTTGACACACTTGTACTTTGAGAGAAGTTACTTTGGATAGAAGAATAAGAAGAAGAACAGAGTACAACTTTTGAATAATATATATACAAATTAACAAAGTCATTGTAAACAAGGCTTACCCTCCTTTCAACCTCATCCTCAACATAGAGGACACCGTACAACTCCTTCAGAACTTGTAATTTATATTGAGGATCAAGCAAAACAGTAAAGGAGAGAATCGTTGAGTGATCAGACCAATATTTCTCATACAATTCAAGCATAGGTAATGCCCTTGCAGAAATGCCCTCACGGGGATCATTGTGAGAATCATGTTAGAGTATGCCCAAAGACCAATCATAAGATGATTGTAAATGACATTTGTTTTACCTTGTTTATTCATAAAGAGGCATTGCCATTTATTATTTCCAGTTACAATTCTACGTGCATAAATAAACTAAATTGTAATAAAGTCCTTAGAATAATATGGTTATTCTAAAATGTCCTTAGTTAAGTATTATTGTGAGCATGGACAACAATAATGCATTAAGACTAACATGTAGTTGATTGACGACAAAGGGTTGTCATTGACATGGAGATCTCAAAATCAATACATAAGTATGTGTTAGAGAATGACGTACTGGACTGACCCGCTATGAGCATGTTTCTTGGATTATTATGTGACAATCATAACATTGCTCATAGTGATAACTACATGTATGATCCTCAGACTTGAGATCATCATTATTTCAACATCGTGAAATATTTTGATACGGTCAAACGTGTGTCGTAACTAACTACACTATAAAGACTGATATTGGATATGTCACAATCTATGTAGTGGAATATGGTTGATCAAGATAGGATTTGTCTCTCATACATAATAGGAGTAATATCGTAGGCCACTTGATTGAGTGAGACTAGAAATGCATGGCCATGCTTGAATAAGTTGATATGAGATATCATAGTTATTCGTTTATAATAGTCTACTCAAGATATCAAGAAATATTAGATGGACTATACAAGTGTGACTGTTCCATGACTTGTGTCCAATCTAGATATAAAGGACAAAATGATGTAATACATAAATAGAGTTAATCACGAAAAGGTTATGTCGAATCATGATTTCTTGTAACTTAGGTGACAATGACATATTGCTAGATGCCATTCATTGTTTGTAATATTAGAGATGTTCTAATATTTACTACTAACGTTACATGAACCTACAGGGTCACACCCACAGTTGAAATGATCATATAATAAATAAATTATATATGTACAAATTTGTTGTACACGGATTTAGTTAAATTAATATATAATTTAACTATTGGTAAATATTAAAAGAAAATTAATTATTGTAATTATGACTCTTTTAATATATAAATAATATAATTCAATTTAAATCTATATATATATATATATATTGAAATCTTAGTTAAGTTGAATTGGATTATATATATTTAATATATATATTAAAATCCTAATTAAAATTAAATTGGGATTATATATATTTAATATATAAATATATATTAAAATCCTATTTAAATTGAATTGAGATTATATATTTAATATATATATTGAATTCCTAATTAAGTTGAATTGGGATTATATATATATAATATATTAAAATCCTAATTAAAGTTAAATTGGGATTATATATATTTAATATATATATATTGAAATCCTAATATGAGTTGAATTAGAATTACAAAAGCTATATAAAGGCATGAGAGATCTAGCAGTCATTAATGCTTTTTGGAAAAAACCCTCTAAATAGTTTAGAGAGTTTTTATATGCTCGTTCTATTCTAAATAGTTTAGAGAGTTTTATATACTCGTTTCAAGTGGGTGAACTACGTAGAGGTCGGAGAGTTATTGTTGCGTCTTAAGAATCGACATCGTGGAATCGTGATTGAATATCCATCTCCTCCAAACTCAGAATTTCAGATTTTAAACAGGTAATTCTTCACCCTTATTCACCCCGATTCGTTCCTCGTACATGGATCTCTGGTGGTAATAGCCGGATAATTTTTTCGCTACGCCATGGGGTGTACCAGCGTGACCCAATCATCATCGCTAATTATATCCAAGTCATTTTCCCTATTAAAAAACAAATTGATAGCTAATTTAGCATCAATTGCCCTACGAAGCATTGAGTAAGTGGAATTCCATCGAGTAGGAACATCCCGAATCAACTTACCAGAAAAGTAGAACCACAATCTTTAACAGCCAATTCAAAGCTACAAAGTCTAGCATCAGAAGAATCAATAAACTTAACAATTTCACGCAATTTAATAACAGAAGAGTCAATTGCCTTCAAACCTTTTTGAACTATCATGTTCAAAATATGGGCAACACACCTTATATGAAAGTATTTACCATTGCATAGAAGGGGAGAAATGGCATGCAAATCATCTATGAGAATCTTAACCATTTTCTCATTTGCAAAAGCATTATCAAGAGTTATGGTAAAAACTTTTTTCTCAAGACCCCACTCACAAAATATTTTTTTCACAAGCTTATAAATAGACTCACCATCATGAGGTGGGAGAAAATGACAAAATTCAGTTTTTTAGACTGAAGTTTCCAGTTATTATCAACATAATCTGCAGTAAGAGCAAAATATGAACGTGAAGTGCAACCAGACCATCCATCACATGTAAAACAGATACGACTAGAAACAGAATGCATTGAATCAAGTAGAAATTTTTTATATTGCTCATGCTTTAACATGCAATGCTTAGTAATAGTATACCTTGAAATATCCTTCACATTAGGATTTAGATACTGATGCAAAACCCCAAGTTTTTCATGCTCAACCACACTCAAAGCATAACCATGACACAGAATAGCTTCAGCAAATAAATCACAGTATTTTTTCTTATCATAAGAACTTTCCTTACTACTATTAGGATTAGCAGCAAGAAAATCTTTGTAAGCTTGGCATTTTTTAGTATGCCTTTTAGGGTCAGATGTACCAACATAAGAATTTGCTTTATAGCTTTTGGATTTGCAATACTTACAGAGCATAAAAAGACCTCCAGGTTTCTTAATGAAGGTATAATGATCCCAAACAGGAGAAGTTCTACTTCCAAAGTCCACTGAATTTGCAGTTGTAGCCCTCCTCTTAGTGGTACGAGCTATTTCAGATAGTTGATCATTTACATCCACTTCAAACAAACAAACAAAAATGCATTAGTGATTGACAAAAATAATACAAATATAATTCTGGAATTAAAAAAAAAAGGAATATACCTCTTTCACCAGGATACTTCAACTCATAAGAATCAGCATCCATAGCTGTGCTAAATACTAAAAAGTAAACACTGTGATTTGTTGTTAGAGATTGAAAAAAACAGAACAAATAACAAATCTACAAAGCAACGAACAAGAACATCGAAACTCAATGATATTAATCCTTGTACGTGGCATTGTTAAACCTGTCCACAATGTCCTTTAAAAACCTCCTTTGACACCAGTAGCGTCGCAGAACGGGATGTCCAGCCTATATACTCGGATTAAACCATTGAAACAGAACATAGAACATCTAACAACCCAGAACTCAGAATAGACAACATATATACTCAGATTAAACCATTGAAACAGAACATAGAACATCTAAAAACCCAGAAATCAGAATAGACAACATATATACTCGGATTAAACCATTGAAACAAAACATAGAACATCTAAAAACCCAAAAACCAGAATAGAAAACATAGTTATATACATAAACCAAAACATATATATAGAAAGAATAAAACAAACCCACACACAGAAGATCGAGAGTATAAGAGAGATCAGAGATATACTTGAGAAATGAGAGAGATGACACAGTTAACAAAAATCATAAATGAACACAGACAACAACAAAATACAGAAATCCAAAAAGGAAATGAGAGTGTTACTTACCCAAACCAACTAAGAAGCTGAGAGCTTTGGACCAGAACCCAGAAATGACAGAGAGACGGGAAGCTTTAGAGACTGAGAGCTTTAGTTTAGGGATTTTAGTTTCTGGAAAAGTCAAAGAAGTTGAAGGGATTAAAGAATCTGAAGAGGTTAGAGGAGAATATGGAAGGATTTGAAGAAGTTGAAGGGATTAGAGAAAGAAGATGAAAAGATTTTAAGAAAAAAGTTAAAGGGTAAAATAGAATTAATTTGAAGATTAGGGTTTGGAAGGATTGAAAAGGGAAATGTGGAAGAACAGAAGGTTGTCAAAGAAAAAAATTAGGTTTTGATCGAGCAGAAATAGAATTGATTTGGGGATTAGGGTTTGGAAGGATTGAAAATGGAAAATGGAAGAACATGAGGTTGTTATAGCAAAATTTTAGGTTTTGATTGAGCAAAAATAGTTTTGGGATAGGGATTAGGGTTTGTAAGAATTGAAAAGGGGAAAGTGGAAGAACATGAGGTTGTTCTTAAGAAATTTTAGGTTTTGATCAAGCAGAAATAGGTTTGGGATGAGTTTTGATGTTCGTATAAGATCTGGAAGGGTTTGATCGAAGAACGAAGGATGAACTATGTTAAAGTTCAAGGGTTTGATTGAAAATAGTTTGAGGTTTTTGGGAATAAGATGTTTTTTCTAGAAAGAATGCAGAGAATTTAGAGTGAGAATGAGAGAGGAAATCTGGGCAGAGTTTTGCCAAGGGAAAAATGAAATGAGAAAAATGAATCGTATTTGATTTTTGGGGTTTATTAGAACGTCGGGTCGGGTAAAAAAATCCACGCGTTTTTAAACAGGTCGCTCTTTACTATTCAAATCTCGCTTCGCTAGCTCGCTTATTTTACATTTATTTCAATTTGGTCCATGTCACTTTTAAATTGAGCTTAAAAGTTTGTTTTGTTTTCGATTTGGTCCTTATTAATGTATATGTATTAATGTATATATATATATGTGTGTATGTATATGATATGTATTAATGTATATGTATATATATATATATATATGTATATGTATATTTATTAATGTATATAATATGTGTATGTATATATATATGTATTAATGTATATATATATATATATATGTATATGTATTAATGTATTAAAGTATATGTATATATATGTATATGTATTAATGTATGTAATATGTGTATGTATATATATATATGTATTAATGTATATATATACGTGTTAATACATACATATTAATGTGTGTATGTATATGTACTATATATATGTATTAATGTATATATATATAACGTATATGTATTAATACACACACACACACATACATATTATATAATATATATACATACATACATGATACATACATACATATATTTTATTTTTAGTCCAAATTGACCCCTATTCTTTTTTTGTTTGTAATTTTGTCCAATGTTTATAATTTTAATTTAATATCTTTGTTTATTATAGTCCCTAAAACTTTATTTTTATTCCAAATTGATACCCTATTCTTTTTTTGTTATTTAGTCCAATATTTATAATTTTAATTTAATATCTTTGTTCATTATAGTCCCTAAAACTTTATTTTTATTCCAAATTGGCCTATTTTGTAATTTAGTCCAATGTTTATACTTTTAATTTAATATCTTTGTTCATCCTAAAACTTTATTTTTATTCCAAATTGACCCTTATTCAATTTTTGTAATTTAATCCAGTATTTTTAATATTAAGATATTTTTATTCATAATATTAACTAAAATTTTATTTTTCACCAAAATTTACCCTTATTAATTTATAATTTTTGTAATTTACTCCAATATTTTAGATATGAATCATTTGCTAATATTTTTGTTCATTCAAGTCCCTAAAACTTTAATTTTAGTCTAAATTGACTCATATTCATTTTTTGTAATTTAGTCCAATGTTTATAATTTTAATTTAATATTTTGTTCATTATAGTCCCTAAAAGGCTAAAAATATATACTTATTCCTAATTGACCCCTATTCATTTGTTTGCAATTTAGTCCAGTATTTTTAATATGATGATATTTTTATTCATGTTAGTCCCTAAAATTTTATTTCTCACAAAAATTGACACTTATTAATTTATAATTTTTGTAATTTACTCTAATATTTTAGAAATGAATCATTTGATGATATTTTTGTTCGTTCTATTGCCTAATATTTATTTTAATGTGATTCGTGTTCGTGAAAGTTGTTGAATAATTAGCTCGAAATGAATGACCAACCCAAAGTCTATCGACTATTTATACCAAACTCAAACTTAATATGAATTCGAAACCCGAATGAACTCGACCTAAAACGAACCCGAACTAAAGTCTACCCAAACCTGAATTAACCCGTTAATTAACCGTTTTGACCCGACCTGAAAGGAACCCGGCCCGAAATGAACTCGACCCGAAATGAACCCGACCTAAAACTGACCCGCACCCGACCCGAATTGAGTCAAAATAGAAAAATGACCTAAAATGACATGTATCTGATTTGACCCGACCTGAGAGGACCCTACCTGAAACCCATTCGATTACATGTTTTTACATCCCTAGACTCATAACATTAAAATTGGGTTTAAAATGTTTGGTTTAAATTTTAATATTTAAGATTTAGTGTTTAATTTTCAGTGTTGAAACATATTATGGACACCGAAAGGGCATAATATTTTTGTTCATATGTATATACACCGTACACATACATAGTTAAGTAAACTGGTTTACTTTTGAATCAAGCAAACTTAGGGTTTCAATATTTTTTTCCTTTTTCAACCAAGCAAACTTAGGGTTTCGATAGCTTTTTTGTACCTATATATATTCTTTTGAAGAGACCAACCAGTGTTGATAATGGCAAGCATGGAGCCTTCATTTCAAGTGATGGTAGATTACTCTCTGAATCCAATCGAGGGTCCTATTTTTTCCAAGATGCAATTCCTACTTCATATTCATACTTTTCTAGAGGATGATAATGGTTGTTTCCGACTGGAGGATTTCCAGCAATTCTCTGTTTGGCCAAAAAATGTATTCGGCTCCTATCGACACCGCAACAATGTTGCTCGTTGTTTACTTCAAGCTGGATGGATCGATCAACTAGGCCTTGAAAGGATATTGGATCAAGCTTTCTCCGATGCGAACTCGCTTTTAGAAAAAGCAAAGAATAAGAAGATTCACAATAATAAGGGATTTGAGAACATGATAAAGACAATTTTTCTAGTTAAAAAGATTGTGAAGAGGGAATACTATGATGAGTTCGCGGCAATAGTGATGGAGTTGTCAGTGCAAGAAGATCCGAAGATGGTTCCTACGATGAAAGAATCAATCCAAGCTTTGAAGAAAGTGAAGCTTATTGAAGGTTACGGCGGCGGTGGCAATATTGAGTGCATGATTTGCATGGAGAAGTTAGTACAGTCTAAAACAGAGGTTGTCACTAGCATGCCATGTTCTCATCTCTTCCATGGAGATTGTATCGAGAGGTGGCTGAGTACATGTCATCTGTGCCCAAATAGTCGCTTTCCAATGCCGAAAAACATTAGTGTTTTTATTTTCTATTAGATTTATTTTATGATGCTTACCGGTGCTAGTTATTATTTGATAATTTGGATGTTATGTACTCGAAATTTTTTTGGGTATATTGCTAAGTTATGTTATCTTATTATGGCACAAGATTAGCACATTGACCTGAGAATTTGTTTTTCTTCTTGTTTTCTCCCATGTAAACTAGTGTTGGAAAGATCAACGATTAGTTCATCAAGAAAATCGTTTAGACACAATGACCTAGAGTCTCATCCAATGCCGGGAAAATAATTATTTTTGGTTCTCCTCTCGATTTCCCAAGGCTTTGTTTTGACTAATCTGGACCGACCATACTGGCTTCGGTAGATGAGTCTCCTGGCAGAGATTTTGTGCATCAAAAGACCTTGAACTCGATACATACTTAAGCGATATCAAATTACCTATGTTTTTGGCCTTTTTTTTCTTTTGGGTTTAATTTTGTTAATTAGGATAGTTTGGGTTTAGTTTAGAAGTTTGGGCCTCTTGGTGCTTTGGGCTTAGTTTGCTTACTTAGATTTAGTTTGGCCTTTGTTTTTCGGGCCTTAGGCCAAGTTTAGATGGGTTTGTGTTAGTTAAGGATTTTGGATTAGTTTAGGAATTAATTTAATTAATTTAAGCCGTGTGCTCGTTTCATAGGGGCACAGTTTTAAATTAATTAGATTAATTTTAGAGTCATAGTTAGTCTTAAGGTTTGAATCAGTTTAGTGAATTTAAATTTGCCTTTGGCTTATTGGTGTAAATGTTAAATTAATTAAAATTGGTTGAACACCTCTTAATTATCTTTTAAGATAAAATTGACATGAAAATTAGGCTAACATTTTAATTTAAAGCTATTAATCAATTTGGCTTATTTTAAATAGTATTCTTGGCTTATTGGAATACTAGTTTAAAATTAATCGAATTAATTATCATATCACAAGATAACTCATAATTTATTAGGGTTCTCTAGCCTTTTTAGGATTAATTAATTTAGGGTTATATTAGATTTACCTAGTTATTAATTAAGAACATTAATTGAATTCTCATAATTTGGGCCTTTTAGGTTAGGACCTTGGGTGAGCTTTTGTGTGTTTATCTTTAAGCCTTTACTTGCCATCCATTTTATCTGTCATCATTTGGCCCATTTGGTTTACATGTTAATTAATTTAAATCATAAAATGGAGGTATTCATTAATTCTGGTATTTGTGTCGTAACAGTCCGAAGCTTAAAGGATGTTGACCAAATATTTGAATTAATCCTTACCTACTCAAGGTAGAATTAAAACTTGACAAAGTCATTACATCATTCTTTAACTGCTTGCACCATGCATAAAGGTGATTTGCGGGATTCAAACCATAAACTAACACGGCAGTCGGGCTTATATGATGCCGGTTTAGTCTATGGTCTGATGTATAGTCAACCTTATTATTTAAATGTCTAATTAATTTGAACCCGCCAATTTGATAAAGCCCGTTCAATTAAGGTTAATTCTCAATTAAGGTCACCAAATTAAATTCATTTCAAATTCTAACAATTTTCTTCGATTAAAATCGACAAATATTTTGGTACCGATTTCCGGGCGTGATAGGGGTGCTAATCCTTCCCCACACGTAACCAACCCCGGGCCCTTTCAAAATGAATCTCTGGTTTTGTGGTGTCCGGCCTACCTTATCCAAGTGGCCGGTGACGACTCCAAGTTTTCATTGTTTTCAAAAGAATAAAAAATTTCAAAAGAAATTCTTTTAAACTAAGTTTTCAAAAGTGTTTTATTGGATAATTCATATCAACGAATTTTCTAAAAGAAAATCACGCCTATACTTTTTACAAAAAGAAAAGGAAAAAACGTCGCTACAGTCAGGTATCATGTTGTTTCCTATATTTAGATACGAATAGAAATCATTCACCCATTTTCGGGCAACTTCCCAAATTCCTTTAGAATGGAGCTTTTCATATTATTCGTCGAGATCGATTTGAATCAAATTCAATGCATAACAGGCCTTCATGCTACATGGTTTAAGAACCTAAAATGAGTATCTATTGCAAGGCCTTAGTTGGTACATAAAGATTAAGATTGAGTTATATTGAAATTTAGAGGCTCATGGGCATGTTTTCAGCTTAACTTTAAGGCGGAAGAATGGCCATACCAGAAGGTCGAGAATAAATCATCTTTGAACCCGGGAAAGAAATGAAAATGTAGCTAAGATCAGGAAAAAAAGAGGCATCGACTTAGCTGTCTGACGTTGGCCAGAAGCTAACGAAGGTGTACAAGGCAGCAGTTCATCAAGCAAGCGATGTATACTCATGTCAGCTTACAACAATGCAAGTCGCGAGATTTAAAACAGATTTGGAGATGATGGGATCGGCAGTTGCAAAGTCGGTTCTGTGAGAATTATTGTGGCATTACACGTTTGATCGGCCTTCAGTCTGAGTTGTCTTTCTGTTTTAGAATCTCTTTTTCTGTTTGCCTCACTCTCTAATAGGAAGGACTTGATGTCTACAGTTGAGGAGTATTTCGCTTTGTTTAATCAGAAGAGTGTTCATAAGGATTGGGTTTACACAAAGCAATCGAAGTCCTGAGATTATCCATTGGAGCTTAGAACCTTAGCCAAAATGAGTAAAGATTGGGGCAATGGTTTGAGTCAGAGTCATAGAAATAGAAACGCCTTTTCATGAGAGCGTACCTACACACTCAGATGAGGTCATAAAGATGGATCTATTTGCTTTGGGATCTAGGGATTGATCTTTTTCCTTAAGAATCTCGGTGGCTAGGATGTTGCTATCTTGGTCTTGTCCGAGCATTTGACGATGAAGGCTTTTCTGTAGCTTCAAATCAAGGGTCTACACGGTTGACCTAGCATGATTTATCATTAATTACAAAGAGAATAACTGCAAGATCCTCGATGTTAGACCGTTAGAGATTTGAGAATGAGGATAATTTGGAAATCAGGGGAACATGAATTCACTCAAAACAAGGAGATTGTAGAAGGCTCATCATGAAGAGTCCATGAAGAAGCAACAGTTAAGACCGAGTTAAGTGAGGGCAGTGTTTTTCTGACCAGTGTGAGTTAGCATTTCCTTTCAAGAAAAACGAATAAGGAAGATTCAATAAATAAAAAGTGAAGATAGGACCTTATGGAAATAAGAAATATTTGGGAAAGTTTAGGAGCATGTATGCATCCTAATGTTGAGAATGAAGACGCCTCACCATGAAGAGTCAATGAAGAGAAAATAACGAAGCCCAAGTTGAGTGGGGGCAATGTTTCGAATAGGGACTTTAGGAGAAGACCAGTCTTACTCAAACCAGTATAGGCCAGCCACATCCTTCCAAAAAGGATTGAAGACTTAGCAAAGACAGAAAACCCGTGGAAGTTTTCCCCAAGTATCTCTAAAAATGTCATAATTCGTGCATCATATTTAGCTAGACATCCCTAGTCTAGGAACATGCTAACTCATATCATCAAATCATTCTGGTTATTTTTGACATATACGAAGATTGAAAAAGATTTTGACTTAAAAATTCCCTTTCGAAGAAGTAAATCTCAATAAAGACAACGAGTCCCTAAGTGAGAGGAACTCGCTTAACAAGGATTGGAAGAATATCTAAGAAGAATGACTCGTTTAGCCTAGCGAGAATGGTGCAAAATGGGTAGAGCTCGTCCGTGAATGAGTGGTTTATGATAAATAACTGTTCAGACATCAACCATGATAGAAATATGAGAAATTCATGATGTGATAAGCCTGAAGAAGATGAGAAATCTTTGTGGGAAGTAAAAAAAAGCTAGAGCCAAGGAGAACCTGTTGGTATTTGAAAAGAACCCATAATTCATCAACATTTGTAAGGATTAAAGAAATCTGATGTGAGGAGAACAGCTTCTGCCTTCGGCATTGGAACCGTGAAGAATGAAGAATTTTGCAGTGAGAAGAACAACTCTAGACTTTGAGCTTCGATCAAAGAATTTCATAACAAAGACAGCAGTTTTTAAGCTATTCGAGCATGATGCTAGAATGCTAACATGGCAAGAAACCAGGACAGTGTCTCAATATTTTCCAAGCTCCAGCCTTTCGGAAAATAAAGGAAAAGTTTATTGGTACTCATGACAAAAAATGGGGTGCCATTTCAAAGTCGAGGGTTCTATATAGGAAGAACTCGAAGCTTCAAGACTTCAAAGCGAGGAGTTTTATATAGGAAAAACTCGTAGCTTCAGGATTTTAGGGCAAGAAGTTCTATATAGGAAGAACTGGTAGCTCGAATGATCCACCCCGATAAAGCGAAAGGTTCTATATAGGAAGAACTCAGAGCTCCAAGACTTCAAAACGAGGAGTTTTATATAGGAAAAACTCGTAGCTTCAGGATTTCAAGGTGAAAAGTTCGATATAGGAAGAATTGGTAGCTCGAAGGATCCACCCCGATAAAGTGAAAGATTCTATATAGGAAGAACACGAAGCTCTAAGACTTCAAAGCGAGGAGTTTTATATAGGAAAACTCGTAGCTTTAGGATTTTAGGGCGAGAAATTCTATATAGGAAGAACTGATAGCTCGAAGGATCCACCCAATCATTTTCTACTTACCTTGGCCGTTTCCCCCCCAATATCATGGAGAATGCACGACCTTAGGGGATTAAAAATCCCTTAGCCGATTCAAGCCCCAAAAAATTCCCCAAAATCAATTCCCCACCTACGTTGTTTTATCCTATCAATCGGTAGCCCCCAACTCACATTCACTCACCATTCGAAACCAAAATCAAACACACATTCGAACCATTACTAAACCCTTGAATCAAGCTTCTCAACCCCAACAAAAACATGTGGAATTTGGTTGATCGAGCATAAATATTTGGGTTTTGGGTATATTCTTCCCTTTTCTTTTTATTCATGTATAATCTATTTTTTAGTTCAATGAAAATGTGGAGGATTTTATTGGTAACCTTTGTTATGGAATGGTTATTTACTTTGTTTTTTTTAAGTATTTAATTCATATGTAACGTTTATGTTATGTGTGTTTTAATGCATATAATATATAGTTGCCCTTCTAAAAAGTATGATCTATAATATACATATCTTTTCAATATATGTAGGTTAAAAAGTATTTCTATAACTTGTTATGATATATATTTTCTTTAAACATATATAATTAGGTTTTTAAATCTATACAATATATTCTTATAATATATATGTTTATTTATATGTTTTGGGCCTTTTTTCCTTTTGGGTTTAATTTGGTTAATTAGGATAGTTTGGGTTTAGTTTAGAAGTTTGGGCCTCTTGGTGCTTTGGGCTTAGTTTGCTTACTTAGATTTAGTTTGGGCTTTGTTTTTCGGGCCTTAGGTCTAAGATGGATTTTGTGTTAGTTAAGGCTTTTGGATTAGTTTAGGAATTAATTTAATTAATTTAAGCCGTGTGCTTGTCTTATAGGGGCACAGTTTTAAATTAATTATATTAATTTAGGATTAATTTTATAGCCGTAGTTAGTCTTAAGGTTCGAATCAGTTTAGTGAATTTAAATTTGCCTTTGGCTTATTGGGGTAAATGTTAAATTCATTAAAATTTGTTGAACACCTTTTAATTGTCTTTTAAGATAAAATTGACATTAAAATTAGGCTAACATTTTAATTTAAAGCTATGGTTAATCAGTTTGGCTTATTTTAAATAGTATTCTTGGCTTATTGGAATCCTAGTTTAAAATTAATCGAATTAATTATCATATCACAAGATAACTCATAATTTATTAGGGTTCTCTAGCCTTTTAGGATTAATTAATTTAGGGTTAATATTAGATTCACCTAGTTATTAATTAAGAACATTAATTGAATTCTCATAATTTGGGCCTTTTAGGTTAGGACCTTGGGTGGGCTTTTGTGTGTTTATCTTTAAGCATTTACTTGCCATCCATTTTATCTGTCATCATTTGGCCCATTTGGTTTACATGTTAATTAATTCAAATCATAGAATGGAGGTATTCATTAATTCCGATATTTGTGTCGTAACAGACTGAGCTTAAAGGATGTTGATCAAATATTTGAATTAATCCTTACCAACTCAAGGTAAAATTAAAACTTGACAAAGTCATTACATCATTCTTTAACTGTTTGCTTCATGCATAAAGGTGACGTGCGAAATTCGAACCATAAACTAACACGGCAGTCGGGCTTATATGATGTCGGTTTAGTCTATGGTCTGATGTATCGTCAAACTTATTAATTAAATGTCTAATTAATTTGAACCCACCAATTTGATAAAGCCCGTTCAATTAAGGTTAATTCTCAATTAAGGTCACCAAATTAAATTCATTTCAAATTCTGATAATTTTCTTCGATTAAAAAGCAACAAATATTTTGATACCCATTTCTGGGCGTGATGAGAGTGCTAATCTTTTTCCACACGTAATCAACTCTCGAACCCTTTCAAAATGAATTTATGGTTTTGTGGTGTCCGACCTACCTTATCCAAGTGGCCGGTGGCAACTCCAAGTTTTCATTGTTTTCAAAAAAATAAAAATTTTCAAAAAAAATCCCTTTAAACTAAGATTTCAAAAGTGCTTTATGGGATAATTCATATCGACGAATTTTCTAAAAAAAAAAACTAAGCTTGTACTATTTAAAAAAAAAAGGGAAAAAAAAAACGTAGCTACAGTTAGGTTTCATGTTGTTTCCTATATTTAGATAGGAATAGAAATCATTCACCCATTTTCAGGCAACTTCCAAAAATCCTTTGGAATGGAGCCTTTCATATTATTCGTCGAGATCGATTTGAATCAAATTCAATGCATAGACGGCTTTAGGAATCTCACCGGACAATTAGATTGGAAAACAGCCTGCTGGAAATGGGGCATCTTCCAAATTGTATACAACCAGGTCCAAGTGCTTTAGATTGGAGATATTGTTGAAACTTTGGGGTATTTCACCGATCAAATTGGTTTTTCTCATCCAAAAGTACCGCAATTTGCTCTTCTGACCATATTTATGAGGTATTTTCATGGGGACAAATTAGGGATGGGCATTTTACCAGATTCGATTGGTCAAGATTTTTTTTAAAAAAAATCAGGTTCGAGTTACGTCAAGATTTTATTAAGGTGAGGTCGGGCTAGATTTGAGTCTAAGGCGCAAAAAAATCTGGGAGTAACATATCTCAGAATCGGACCGATCTGACGGTCAATTGCTCAGATCAGCAAGGAAAACAGTCGACGGCTCAAGGTGATTTCACGATGTTTAGGGGCCATTCTCGGAGATGCTAACCCGTGAAGATGAAGAGGAGAACGTCAGCTTCAGCATAGTAGTGTTGGTTGGCCGGAGAGACCACCGAAACGACGGTGACAGCCTGAGAGAGTGACGGCTTAGGGGTCTATTTCTAAAAATCTGAACCGGGAGAAAGGAAGAGGAAGCCGCTGATGTTCTCGTACGACCGAAAGGAACGATGGATGGCAACGAAGGATGCGGCGCAATTAGGGTTTTTTAAACAACACTCTCTTGATTTGTTGAGGAAGAAGGAAAATGGGAAAAAAAACTAAAGGTTTATCCCTTTATTTGGGTTAAAACCGGATGAACCGGTTCACTCTGTGGCCCACTCTGGACCCGTGCGCTGACCTGGCCCAGCAGAACTGACCTGGCTTGCCCTTTCAACCCAGACCAGTTTGAAAGCCCAAATTAGTGGCTTTGGTACCCTCTTTTCCCTTCTGTTTTAGTATTAGCCCAAATTTTAATATTTTATGAGTTAATTATTTGCTATAGTATACATTCATGGCATGTAATATATTTTATACATTTATCTTTTTGTATACTCTTATATTTAATTTGCGGTTTGATGAATATATACATATACATTATGTTACTATATTAAACGTATAATGTATGATTTGTATATACTCTATAGTTTACGTATAACGTATAATCTTTATGTAATATATATAGTATATAATATGGTTTATGTGATATATACTTTTTTATTTAACCCCTAGTCCTTATACTATAATATATAATATAGTTTATACATATTTTGCATTTTTATATAATATATGATATATGTATATACAATAAGGTTTTTTATACAATATATAGTTATATATATAATATGGTTTTAATATAATATATAGTATATATACATAAGGTTTTTTATAATATAGTTTTTATATAATATATAGTTTTAAAATATATACTTTAATGTTTGGTAGAATATGATGTTTTAATGTGATATCTATTGCCATGCATTTTTAACTATCATTCATATGACTTTTATTGTTTTGATAAAAAAATATTTTAGGTATCTATTTGTATTCCAAGATGTTGCATGCTCAATTGGTGGCGCCTTGCTTTGTTAAAGCCCAGTCACCTCCATATCCGAGTTGGATCAGTGAGAAAGATCATTGCGATTACCATGCCAGAACTTAGGGGCATTCCATCGAGAGGTGTGTAAGTTTTAAGCGTAAAGTTTAATATCTCCTAGATATCGGGGTATTAGAGTTTAAGATGATTAGTCCAGGTCTGAAGATTAATTTTCCAGATATAGCCGATACTATAAAATTAGGAAAAGGTCGGGTTACCGTGATAGAAGGGGTGGATAAGACGAAGTTGTCGATATTGGTAAAACCTAAAAACATCAACAGCCATCACAATCACGACCGTTCCACGGAAAGCTTGATTTTGAACCCGCTTAAAAGGTCTGAAGTAGTCCTGAAAAGGTCCACAAAAGCGACATGCCTTGATAATAGTAATGTCTTCAAAGAATGGGAGCCCTATTTAAAGGAAAAGGGGAAAAAGAAAGCTAAAATGCATGATGCAAGAGGAAGTGACAAGAGGACAAAGATGTTATTCCCAATGACAAATTTGTAGTTGTTACCTCTATTAGTTTAGAACAAATTCTTGAAACAACCTCCCCCGAAACGGTATGCCTATTTTAATCCCAATATGTTTGGTGTCAGGGTTCTATGTGAATATCATCACGGTGACTTTAGCCATACAACATGAGAGTGCATGCTTCTGAAGGGCAATATCTATGAACTTGTTAAGAACGGAGTACTTTCCTTTGAGAATGGAAGACCTAATTTAAAAAAAAGGCCAAGTTTTGGGGAAGGTTTGAAACGTCAGGATGAATGACCAACGTCGCAAGGGTCGAGGATTTCTAGGGCATCCTATCCATATTTTTATGTTTTTTGCTTTATCTATTTTTCTATGTGTGTTAACTTTGTTTTTGTTTACCCGAAGATGGTAGTAGTGATCTTTTGTAAATACTCATGTTATGTTTGCTCTTGTTATTTCAATAAAATGATGATCTTTTCTTAAATAGGTATATGTATATTTTTTTTCTTCCCCTTGTAGACCCCCAGATATCACATACATGATGTGGCATTGATTCTAATGGTATAGATCAATTGAATGTTGTGATAACGATGAAGTGTGATTTCCTTCAGTCTGCTCTGGTCGGTAAAGCACGAGAAGTAAGATTACTACTCCTTCGATGATGTTCGATGATAAGAAAATATCCTAGGAGAGCCCAAATAGAGTTGCTTGAATGTGCCTAAAAAAGAAAAAAAATAGAATGTTTCAAAACAAAACAAATTGATTTAACCTTCAAAGCCTGGTAATAGGCATTTTCAAAAGGCACTTTAAAGCCTAGTAATAGGCATTAATCAAAAGGCATTTCAATGTTCAAAACCTGGTAATAGGATTTTTTGGATACAAGTGTGGAATTTTAGGGGCACTCCGCTGAAGCCTGAAACTCTTCGCTTCATGAGTGATGGTAATATTTTCAAAATCGTGACTATGCCAAGTAACTCGGGGTATTGTTGTATGCTCCATCATTATCCTCGAGACAAAGGACAGTGATGAGTTGAATTCCCTTAGGAAAAAGGAAATGAATGAAAAATGGAATAAGTCCCGGAGATAACTCATTGAGGACACAGACACGATATTAATTATAATCGAAAGTACACACTTACAATTAGAATTATCAGAATTGCATTTTTTGTGCTCTATATGCTAAATAAAAGTTAGAGAGCTCAAGCCCTTTAAATAGAAAAAAATGATGAGAACTAGAAGGAGTAGTTTTCGAACAGATCAAGCAAGTACCATAATCATGAGGATAAACCGAGAAATCTAGGAAAAATCTCGTAAATATCGTCACAACCGAGGGATTGAATCAAAAACTTTCTTGCATTTGATACCCGGGGTATTCTATTCTCTTTTCTATTAATTTTTTATTTTTGCATGTTAACCCCAAAAAGCGGGCATCATTTGTTGAAATGATGATTAGCAAACTGATGTATAAAGTAAAAAGGAAAAAGAAAAAGAAAAGGAGAGAAAAAATGGGGAAGAAAATAAGATAGAAGAGAGAAGTATAGAAGAATAAGATTTCTCAATGTTTTTTAGAATAGAGTTTAGGGTACAAGGTTGAGTATGTACATGATCGACCTAATGCAAACCTATCATTACTTTTGAAGGGAATAAAACAGACCTTCATGCTACATGGTTCAAGAACCCGAAATGAGTATCTACTGCAAGACCTTAGTTGGTTCAGAAAGATTAAGATTGAGTTCTATTGAAAATGTAGAGACTCGTGGGGCATGTCTTCAACCTAGCGTTGAGATGGAAGAAGGACCATACTGAGGGGGCATGGGTAAATAACCATTGAATCCGAGAAAAAAATAAGGTGCCACTAGAGATCAGGAAAAATAAGGGCATCGACTTAGCCATCCAACATTGGCCAGATGTTAACCAAAGCAATGTGACAGTTTATCAAGCGAGTGGGGTATACTCATGTCAGATGTACGAATTGTAGGGGTTGAAACAAACCTAAGAAGGATGGGATCAACGGTTGCAAAGTCAGTTCCATGAAAGTCATAGTGACACTACATACTTGATGTGGGTCCAAGTTAATCGGCCTTCGTTCCAAGCCATCTTTCAGTGTTGGAATTCTGTTTCTCCAATGCTCCAATTTTAATAGGAATAACCCGATGTCTACGGTTGAGGTGCATCCCGCTTTGCATGATTAAAAGAGTTTTTGTAAAGGCTGGGTTTACATAAATCTTTTGAAGTCCCATCATTATCCTTGGAAGCTTGACACCTTTGCCGAAATAAGTATAGATTAGGGCAATGGTTTGATTCAGAATTGCCGAGATAACACCTCTTTTTCATAGAATCATACCTACACACCCGGATGAGGCCTTGAAGACAGGTCTATTCATGTTGAGGGATTTATGGGTCAATCATTTTCCCTATGAATCTTGGTTGGCAGCAATGCCGTTATCTTGTACTTGTTTGAGCATTTGACAATGAAAGCTTTACAGCATAGCTTTAGATCAATTGTCTACATAGCAGACATAACATAATTTGTCAATGACTACAAGGAGAATAATTGCAAGATCTTCTATGCTAGACCGTTCAAAAAGTTGACAATGAGGAAAATCTGGAAATCTAGGGGATACGAGCTCACCCAGACAAGAAGATTGTAGAAGACTCATCATAAAAATATCCGTGAAGAGGCAACAGTTAAACCCGAGATAAGTGAGGGTGATATCAATCAGACCAGTTCAAATCAACATCTCCTTCCAAAAAGAATGAAGAAGGAAGGTTCAACTGATATAAGGGAAGATCGGACCTTATCGAAGTCGGAAGAGTTCAGAAGATTTAGGGGCATGCGTTCACCCCAATATAGAGATTGAAGGGGAATCATCATGAAGAGTCAATGAAGAGAAAATAATGAAGCCCAAATTGAGTAGGGTAGTGTTTTGAGGGTGGACTTCAGGTAGTGACAAGATCTTAATCAAACCAATATAGGTCAACCACACATTTCCAAAATAAGATTGAAGACTTTGCAAAGACAGAAAGCCCGTGGAAGCTAAGGGTGATCGATCAGAAATCAAGAATGCTTCCCCAGTATCTCTAAAAATGTCATAATTCATGCATCAACTAGTTAGACATCCCTAGGTCAAGAGCATGTTAACTCATATCATCTAATCATTCTAGTTATTTTTTATAGATGCAAATATTGAAAAGACTTTGACTTGAAACTCCCTAGTTGGAGAAGTAAATCTTGGTAAAGACCACGAGTCCCTAGTGAAAAGAACTCGCCCAACAAAGATTTGAAGAGCTCCTAAGAAGAAGAACTGTTTAGACATCAACCTTGATAGATGAGAGATTCAAAGTGAGAAGAACTTGTTTGTATTCAAGAAGAATCTATAATGAGAAGATTTCGTCAACATTTGTGAAGATTGAAGAAATCAGACGTGCGGAGAGCGGCTTCTACCTTCATGAATGTTGGACCTTGAGGAATAAAGAATTTTGCAGTGAGAAGAATAACTCTAGACTTTGAGCTTTGATCAAAGAATTTCAAAACAAAGAGAGCAGTCTTTAAGCTTCGGAAGCCAGTTCGTTTTCCCGTCAAGATTTCCAAGCCTTAAGTAAAATATATGAGCATGATGCTAGAGTGCTAACACGGCAAGAAACCGAGACAATGTCTCAATATTTTCCAAGCTCCAACCTTTCGAAAAACAAAGGAAAAGTTTCTTGGTACTCATGACAAAAAATGAGGTGTCATTTCAAAGCCAAAGGTTCTATATAGGAAGAACCCGAAGCTCTAGGATTTCAAAGCCAAAGGTTCTATATAGGAAGGACCCGAAGCTCCAGGATTTCAAAGCCAAAGGTTTTATATAGGAAAAACCCGAAGCTCCAAGATTTCAAAGCCAAAGGTTCTATATAGGAGGAACCTGAAGCTCCAGGATTTCAAAGCCAAAGGTTCTATATAAAAAGAACCTGAAGCTCTAAGACTTCAAAGCGAGGAGTTTTATATAGGAAAAACTAGTAGCTTCAGGATTTCAAGGCAAGAAGTTTTATACAGGAAGAACTGGTAGCTCGAATGATCTACCAGTTTGTTTTCTGCCACTTAGGGAAAACAAAGTTATTTGGATTCATTCAATACCACCTCAGAAGAATGAGTCATTTAAAGGCTAGTTGGCTTGTCTGCTGCTACTTCGGAAGAACATCCCAACGCCGCCCAGTTTGCTTTCTACCGCTTAAGGAAATCAAGGTTATTTGTATTCATTCGCTGCCACTTCGGAAGAATGAGTCGTTCGAAGGCTAGTTGGTCTGTCTGCTGCCACTTCGGAAAGACCTACCAGCGCCACCAATCGTTTTCTGCCGCTTCAGGAAAACAAGTTATTAGGATTTGCTCGACGCCATTTCGGAAGAGCAAATCGTCTTACAGGGAAGTGGGACAAAATTAGTGCTTATGGTCTTTGCTTTATTCTTGTTCCACAAGTATAAGCAAAGATAGGCACTTGTAATCATTAATTTTGTCCGGAGTAACCCGTCTTTATAAATAAAGGGCTTTCTATTTATCATTACTAGTTTAATTAAATAAGGGCCTATATAATTAACCCTCTTATATAATTATCATTCTAAGTTTCAAAAAATAGTATGGGTATTACTTTGTTTATCCTTTTTCTTTTCATTTTATTATTATCCTATTATAATTTTAGCTTGAAGGTATTCATATTATTATTACTATCATCGTTTCCTTTTACCGTCATTTATTACTATTATTATTATTATTATTATTATTATTATTTGCATCATTGTTATTATTATCATTATTATTATGTTTGTTATTAGTATTGCTATTATGGTTGTATTATTATTGTTACTACTATTAGAACTAAAACCGAAATTTAAAAAATAAAATATTAGTATAAATAAGAAGCCCAAGTTTCACTTTATATATATATATATATATATGCCCAAAATTACAATATATAAAAATACTATGATAGTTAAATAAAAACCCAAAGTCCTTTAAATATAAAAAGTTCATATTACATCTAAAACCAAAAGTTAAATACATATTACAAAAGCCCAATTTGAGCCCAAGATTATATATTTGAAACCTTAATCTGATATATCTCATCTCCCTTGTGCAGTCAATCTTCCACCGTCCGATCAAGGGTAATCGAATGGCCCAGATTCGAACCAAAAGAAATCCACGTAGCAACTACCGACGGCCAAGATTAGACCCTCATACAGCCTTTGTTGGTCCCCATTCGACAGCGTCATGAACCGTGCTTCAGCCCCACAAACAAACAACGAGCTGGTCCCCTCCTCCATCACCCTCGCAGGCACCAACAAACAAAAACAAGCAGCAACAAGAATGTCAGAGGGCATGAATACAAACAAGATAGGCAGAACCAATAGGGTTTTCTTTAGATAATTTTTCTTTTTGCTTAATGAATGTAATTCGGTTCTATAAATGGAACCTCAAAAAATAGTGTAATGCATTCAACAATCAATACAGAGAACAAAGAATTTCTAAGTTTTGGTTTTCCATTTGCCATTCGGTTCAAAATAAGAGAGAGAGGGCATTCACGAATCAATAGAAAAAAGAAAAGCATTCTAGGGTTTTTTTCTTTCCTAATCAACAAAGCAAAGCAAAAAAGGTTTTTTTTATCAAATACAAATAACAAAATTTCTAGGATTTTCGTTTTTACTGGTCTTTCGGTTCGAATCAAAAGAAAAAAGGGGAAAGAAGAAAGTTTTACCTTCGGGTTTTAACAGACGCCGGCGACCGAAGACTCCGACGGCGAATCCCAACGGTGATGACGTTCCGCCTGAAGATGAGAGTAACATATCTAGAATCGAACCGATCTGACGGTCGGTTGCTCAAATCGGCAAGGAAAACAGTTTACGGCTCAAGGTGATTTCGCGACGTTTGGGGGTCATTCTTGGAGATTCTGACCCGTGAAGAGGAAGAGGGAAACGTCAGCTTCAACGTGGTGGCTTGACGGCAGCCTGAGAGAGTGATAGCTTAGGGTTCTGTTTCTGAAAATCCAAACCGGTAGAAAGGAAGAGGAAGCCAAGATAACTCTGCCGATGTTCTCGTACGTCCGGAAGGAACGACGGATGGCAGCTTGACGGCGGCAAAGGATGCGGTGCACTTAGGGTTTTTTGAGCAACCTTCTTTTGATTTGTTGAGGAAGAAAAAAATATGGGAAAACGAAGGGTTTATCCCTTTATTTGGGTTAAAACCGGATAAACCGGTTCACTCTGTGGCCCGCTCTAGACCCGGGTGCCGACCTGGCGCCCAGCAGAACTAACCTGGCTCGCCCTTTCAACCCAGACCAATTTGAAAGCCCAAATCAGTGGGCTTTATTACCCTCTTTTCCCTTTTGTTTTAGCATTAGCCCAAATTTTAATATTTTATGAGTTAATTATTTGCTATAGTATACATTCATGGCATGTAATATATTTTATACATTTATCTTTTTGTATACTCTTATATTTAATTTGCGGTTTGATGAATATATATATATTATGTTACTATAGTAAACGTATAATGTATGATTTATATATACTCTATAGTTTACGTATAACATATAATCTTTATGTAATATGTATAGTATATAATATGCTTTACGTAATATATACTTTTTTATATAACCCCTAGTCCTTATACTATAATATATAATATAGTTTATATATATTTTGCTTTTTTATATAATATATGATATATGTATATACTATAAGGTTTTTTATACAATATATAGTTATATATATATGGTTTTAATATAATATATAGTATATATACATATATTTTTATATAATATAGTTTTTATATAATATATAGTTTTAAAATATATACTTTAATGTTTGGTAGAATATGATGTTTTGATGTGATATCTATTGACCTTTAGGGTTTTGATTGCATGTTAATCAACCTAAATCATAAAAAAGAAGGTATTCACTAATCTCGATATTCGTGTCATAACAATATTGTCTTAATAGATGTTAACCGAATATTTGGGTTAATCCTTACCTTTCCGAGGTAAAAAATAATAATTAAAATTGGCAATACCATAACATCATACCTAAATGCTTGCATCATGCATAAAGGTAACGTACGAGATTCGAACTATAAATTAACGCAACAGTGGACCTTATTCGATGTACGTTTAATCTATAGTCTGATGTATCGTCATCCTTATTAATTAAATGTCCTATTAATTTGAACTTACCAATTTGATAAATCTCGTCCGATTAAAGTCAATTTTCAATTAAGAACGCCAAATTAAATTCAATTTAAATTTCAACAATTTCCATCATTTTGAAAGCAACAAATGTTTTGGTACCGAGTTCTGGGTGTGATGAGGGTGCTAATCCTTCCCCACGTGTAACCAACTCCCGAGCCCTTTTAATTTGAGTCTCTGATTTTCTGGTGTCTAGTCTACCTTATCTAAGTGGTCGGTGGCGACTCCAAATCTTATTTTCAAGTAAAATCGATTTTTCAAGTTTTTTATCATTTTCAAAAGAAAAAAAATTAAAAGGAATTCCCCTTTAAACCCCAATTTCAAAGAATAGTTTGGGAATAACCCGTAGCACCTTAAACATTAAATTTTTAAGGAAATTTCAAAAATGTCGCTACAGCTGTGCATAAAACAAAAGGCCTATCAGGTTTCATATGTAATTAGGGCTTAGGGATAATCTGGGCCTTAAACGAGCCTTATGTAATACTTATTTTTTATTTTTTGGTAATGCAAATGGACTTAATGTATATATATGGACTGAATTTTAATAAAAGGTGAGCTGACTTTCATTTAATGTTAGGCTTCTATTTAATTAATAATATAATAGTTGTATATATTTTGTGGTTTTCTGTAAGTGGATTGTTAATATATATAGACTTGGGATGAGTTAAAAAAAAGGTTGTTTGATATTTATTAGTCCTTTTTGTTTTTGTTTTGTTTCATAATAATGATAATAATAATAAAAGCAAATAAGTAAGATAAGCAATAAAATAAAAATGGGTTATTAACCCGGACAAAAATTAGTGATTACAGATTAAACCGAATTAACTGACTGAACCAAAATAAAATTGGTTAATCTAATAAATAATTTTAGGTTTTGGCTGATGATTAAGAGTTTATTCAAAATTTAATTATCAATTAATTCAGTTTAAAATTGTTTAATTAATTGAATTAATCGAACTAACCCAAAATATTAAATATTTAACATATTATGTATGTTATTTATGTTCGTTTATTATTTTTAATGAACGAACATGAACAAACACGAACAAGCTACATTCCTTAATGAACGAACACGAACAAGAAATTTTGTGTTCGTTTATGTCTATGTTTGTCCATTTGTTCGGTTAAAGTTAAACGAACGAACATGTTCGTTTGGTTCGTTTACGGGCCTAGTTTTAAATTTTAAAGTTATAATTTAAGGTTTAGATGTTATAGGTTTAGGGTTTAAAATCAAAGGATTGTAATTAAAACTTAGTGTTTATGATTAGAATTTAAGGTTTAGAGTTGAGAGTAATATGATTAGATATTTAAGTTTTAACCTAAAAACCTTAAAATTTAATCAAAACCCATCAATTCTAACCACTAAACCTGAACTCATAACATTTAAATCTTAAAATTAAGACGCTCGTGAAATTTTTTTGTTTTCACTATCTATGTACTATCTAACTATTTTTTTCGAGTACAATACACATTCGAAGGGAGACATGACCTACTTTTACCATTGTCGCGGTCCATGGATGGTACTTAGGGACCGATAGGGTCACCGCCTTCCAAAAATTTTAAAAATTAAAAATAATTTAAGTTTGAAAAATGATAAATTTGTAATTTATCTTTTTAAAAATATAAAATTTTTATTGATAAACTTAGACATTTTTAGGTGATTCCTCCGCAAATAAAGTTGAATTCTGCCGCTCTCGCTGTCCAATACAGTTTCCGAAAAAATGCATAAGAAAATTCACTCCACTTTCGTTTTCCCCTATTCACCTCTAGAAAGAACGTATAAGAAAATCCATTGAATCAAACTCCATTTTCAACCGTTCCTTTTCCATTATCTTCTTAAACAGATTTCATCTTTGTTTTCACTTCATTGAGTATCAAAACCTGGATCCTGTCTGTTTTCAGAGAACCTTCCATTTTCTTTCAATGGCTGAAACAAAGGGATCAGTAGAAACGGAGTTAAAGAAGGAGCTACAGACAGTAGTGAAGAAGATTCTGGAAGATGAAGACTATGGATTTCAGACAACAATTGAAGCTATAAAAATCTTGTCTTCTTTAGCAGAGTTTAAGATGAAGAAACCTCTTTTAGGTGAAATCATGGGTGACATTGTTGCTTTAGCCTCAACCCAGGTTAGACTTCAAAATAAAGAATGATAGGGTGTGTCTAGCGTACGGCAAAATACGGTGTAGTTATTGTGCCACATCATCGGAAAAATGTTATAATTTTTAAAATATAAAAATAAAAATATTACATTATTTGATTACATTTTCGGTTAGTGGTAAGTTTAGAAACTTAATTTCGAGTGTGAATATTTTAATCACTTCTGATAACGTTTTAAGTTTTTAAATGTATCGAAAATGTTATAAAAATATGTAATATTTTTAATTTTATATTTTAGAGTTTGTAACATTTTTAATTGGTGTCACACCGTAATCGTACTGCAACATATCATACCGTAGAACTACTTTAACAATTTAATTTAGGATTAAAAAGGGACAAATTTCAAAACTTGTTAATCTTAAAATGTTGTACTTATTTATAACGTTTTAGGTTAACCACGAAAAAAAACTTAAAATATTGTTAAAAAATATAATATTTTAGGTTCTTTAGACAAATTTTAAATTTTTTTATTTTTTTAAATTTAATATGTAGTAAGGAAGATTTAAATTACGATCACACTCACATTTTAGATTGCATAGTAATCAGTAATTTATATAATTTAGGCTTATATATATATATATGATATTTAAGTTAAACATTTTTTAAGTCGGTATCCGAAGAATTTTTGTTCTTAAATAGATATTTGAACTAAAAATCTTCTATCAAGTGAGTACTAAAAGAACTTTTCCTCTTAATTTAGTATTTGAACTAAACATCTTCTCCTAAATTGGTATCAAAATTTATACATTCTATCAACTTGGTCTTAATTCGAAATAAATCAATAAATTTAACCCTCTATTTAAACATTCATTAAATTACTCTTTGTTAATCTCTTAAATTATTTGTTCTTTTTTATAAATGTTATCTTTTTGGTATAATATAAAAGTTTAACAATAACTTCTTGTTATTTTATCGTAGAGTGTAATTATTCAACTCTTGCTTTAATCTGATAGATTTATTTGGTTTCACAATATGACTAAATTAATAAAAAATTAAATATAAAGATTAAGTTTATTAAATTGTTTGAGTTAAGTAGTTTTAACCTAATTTAATTTTATATTTGGCTAAATTGTTTGAGTTAAGTAGTTTTAACCTAATTTAATTTTATATTTGGCTAATGTATTTATTACGTTATTTAAACAAGTATTTATATTTTTACTACACCCAATAAACACTTAAGCTTGAATTGATACTCAAATAAGCCATTTAACTTTAATTAATAACCAAATAAGCCCTTAATTTTTAACTTATTATCTTAATAGATCATCAAGAGTTCAACGATTAAAGGTGAGAAAAACTCGACTGGACTCGATTTCAATCGTAATTCCATAAATTCGACTTGAAAAAAATTCAAATAAAATTTAAGTTTTAAAATGGGACTTTAAATAAATTATTTTTTTTGGTAATTAATGGATCGGTTTTCAAGTTTAAGTAGAGTCCTTCAACTTTGTCTGATATATTTATATTTCATATAAAAAATATGAAAAATCTAGATGTATATCATATATAGTTAGAGAAAGTCGTTAAAATTAGAACAAATTAATACCACATCATAAATATTTAGAATTAAATTTGAATAGAAACTCAAATAACTGAACTCGAAAAATTTCAAATAAAATTAGGGTTATAAAACACGACTCGTCAATTCAATCAATTCAAAAAAAATTGACTCGACTCGATCAAATTCCCACCTATATGATCTGTCTCGGCTATTATTCTTCTTAATCATTGACCTTGATATCTTATTGACTTTCAGACGTATGATAGGCCCCATGTGAAGAAGTTGTTGAAAGAATGTAACCTAACATGGCCTCCATCACAACAAGAACTCTACCATGATGTCGATGGAAAAGCAAGCACCGAGGTAGACCTAATGTATTTACACTCATTGGTTGAAATGATGTCGTCTTCGGTTCCCGATCGGAAGCGAGCCGCGAAGGAGCTTCGAAGACTAACAAAGAACACAAAATCATACAGGGCAGCACTCTGCGAGTTCACGAATGCCATCTCCAGGTTTCTAAGTCCACTAATGGAAACCGAGACTGAGACCGATCCCGATCTGCAGGAGGATCTGATCACCACAGTGTTTAACGCATCACTTCATGGCAACAATAAGAAACAGCTAGCGGAAAACCCTGTGGTCATCCCTCTGCTTATCGAATCCATCATGCTTGGAACAATCGAAACAACAAGAAACGCTGCAGCAACACTAGGCAGTTTATCAGAACTCGACTCGAACAAGTTCATCATTGGGAATTCAGGCGCTGTTGCACCTCTACTCGAACTTTTATGCGAAGGGCATCCGTTGGCAATGAAAGATGCTGCCTCGACAATATTCAGGCTTTGCACGGTACGTGAGAATAAAGCAAAGTTCGTCGAAAAGGGAGCTGTGGATGTTATCCTGCAGAAGATTAACGAGGGCATATTTGTAGATGAGTTGTTGGTCATTCGAGTGGCCATAGATGAACTCGGGGATTGTAAAACCTTGCAGAGCTTGCTTCAGATCATACGACGTAGTAGCTCGGAATGTAGTAAGGAGAACTGCGTTGCGATCCTGTACAATGTGTGCTTAAAAGATCTGACTCTGCTAACGGTGATCAGAGCTGAAGAAATTAAAAAGCAAACTCTGCAAAACTTGCAGATACGGGGACTGCAAGAGCTAAACGGAAGGCCATTCGAATCATTTCAAGAATACATAAGAGCTTTTCCAGCTATATCTATAGGAAAGTGTTTTTGACTAATTGAAAATCTTTTTAATTAACTTTGAATGATCATGTATAACCGATTTCAATAACTCAGTTGTATTAAATTCAAGGATTTAATAGCTTTTCCAGCTATATCTGGTTCACGACATACAATTACACATTGAAGAGGGTATGTTCCGAATTCGGGCATCAGACACTTAAAATCCACGCGAAACAATGCATGACTTAAGTATTTACGATATCGAACAACAAAACTGTAGATGCAGTATACATACCGTCTAAAGAAAAACATTAAAAAGACCAATTCAGACTTTTCTCGTCCTGCAGTGCAATTGTCAATGCCGAATGCTTCGAATATGCGAAAGTTTGCTCTGAGGTAAGGGAAAAATTGTTGTCATGCCGTCTTCACTTCAAACGTCTGAGCTTTTTTGCAGCATCTGTGATGCTCTGGCTTATTTCAGGATGTTTGGACTTAAGCAAATTATCAAGTCGAAGGGCAGCTTCAGGTATGCAATCCTCCTCGATGCATGACTCCGAACACAGACCGAAGATTACTAGGTTGACCTCTCCCTCCAGTTGAAGGCAAAATAGGTGGCTAAAAACCTGAAAGGTGAGCACAACGTTACAAACTTTTAATCATATTATATGGTTATGTGCTACATAAATGTAGTAAACACGGAAAAACAAAAAGCATTTGCTAATGCCAAGAATTATTGTTACTTTTCTCAACTCCTAGCCAGCCCTCTTAATAAGTTCCAATGGCAACAAAATCATTCGATTAATAACATCAAAGTTAAATTTATCAGTCTACAGTAACATTAGACTAATATGCATCGGGCATCGGCACTTAAAAGAAAGCAAGCAACATAGAAATAAATAGTAGTAACAAAAAAGCCTTCTTATGAAGTGACAATATTTATGAAGTTCTTAATTCTCACCTCTTTCATCCTTGAAATAACCGCATCCTTAATGGCAGAAGACCTTGAGACCAAATTAATAACAAAGAGACCTTGCTCAGAAAGAGCGTCTTTTATATTTCGAAGGAAAGAATCTTCCACAAAACCAGCTGCGGGACATCTCAGACCAGAGCTATAAAGACAATACAACAGAGGTGATTAAAAAAAATTAAGACTTCCCAAATTTTCAACGACAATTGATGCAAACGTTAATAGTACCATTCACCTCGAGTCTGAAGAGTCCACATCAACAATAATTATGTCAATAGTGGTACTTCTTTGGCTTTCTGGATTTGGAACTTTGCAACTTCCATCGGAAGAAAGAAGCACTTCATTGCTCAAAGCATCCTTGTTTTTGTGAAGAGTAGTATTGCCAGCTGCAGATAAGTTTCTGTAGTCCCAGACAAACTGGATGCCATCGGCAATATGTACCTGAAAATTTGGAAGGCCATACATTTTAAAACTCTAATTAGAAAGTAATAATAATTTATCTGTCACCTTAAAGTTCTTTTATAAATGCATGCTTGAAACGGTATATTTTGATGTCTTGAGCAAGAGAATGAACCAAAAGTCAAACCCTGAAATTAATTTATAATAAATATAAATATACAGAGGCACCAAGGTACAGTCAGTTACCTTCAATCGTTTATCTTCAGTAAAACTAAAATAGTCCCTTGCGAGGTTAAGCATAATAGGATCTAGCTCCACCGCCTGAGGATAAAAATTCCATTGCACTATTTCCATCAAGTGATTCAACTCCAAATCAATGATAAGATTCAATAAATCTTTTGAAAAGCAACTCTTTTTGGAAGACAGCTTGAGAGATCTTTAAGGGAGTAATGTAAAAATTACCTCAATTTGCATAAACTGCATACATCCATGAAGAAACATAGGAAGTAAACCCGCACCAAGACCTATTACAACTGCTTTAACCTGAGAAAGATGACTTTTAACATGAACAAGTACATCACAGAAAAAGAGCATCGAGCATTATCAGACAAAAGTTCGATCATGTGGCCTTGGCCTATCGAGACAAACAATATGCAGCAAAGTTTAGACTCCAAATCTGAAAGTTGGCTAAAGTGGGTCCATGTCTGACACAGCAGTATGACCCATAGTCAAATCACACGACCACCAAAATATACTTCAAGATACAACCATAACTTTTATATCCAACGGGACCTGGCAATTACATATATCTGTATTGTTGGCGGGAAAAATCTACTAAGTATTCCATAAAGAAAACTGTACGAGTCTTACTCTATTTCCCACAGATGCCACATTTTCCAAATAGGATGAAATCAGAGAAAACCCCGAAATGATTGCTGTATGATAAGAACTAGCCAAATAACCATGATACACCACCTTGCTGCTTGATTCTACATATGAAGAAAAATAATATCAGAATGGCAAACAAGCAGTTTCATAAACACTTTAGCCAAACAAACTCATTCAGCATTATATAAGAGTTGCTCGAGATTCGAGAAACTACCAAAGAAATTGAAAGAAAGCAGACTACCATTATTTCTTTTCTGTGCTCCCCTTCGCTTGGATTTGGAAGATGAGCTGGCTTTCTTCATCTCTGTTTCATAAACACTTTTGTCAAACATTCCATCCCTTGTTAGCAAAGCTTCAGACTGTACCAGGCCCTCAGTTCTCTGAAAGATAAGGCGACGGAAAGGCAAAGAGCGACTGACATTGTCATCATCATTTTCATAAACAACATCTTCGATAACAATGGGACCGGTTAAAGAAGAAGATCCCTGTATAAAATACAAGTAATCAATTCAGTCAGTAAGAAGCACTGACCAAGCAACCACATTGTGAAAAAGAATAATTGCTATACAGAATATTGCAAATGGCAGCCAAGGTAAAGATCTACAGTTAGACATGATGGTTTACATTGATATTTGGTGAGCCTACAACACAATGATTCTATCAAGGGAGATGATTAATCACTAGAGACTCACTGACTCAGAGCAACTGCCCACTAAATGATAACATGTGATGCAACACTTATGAATCATCACAATTAAGCCTGTGAATGCATTTTAGATCCCTATGAAAATATATTTAAATATAAAACCAGCTTAACAAGGGCACCCTGTAACTTTTGAGAGTGTGATGTTCTACCAAGCCCGCATAACCCAAATAGTCTCAGTTCCAAAGCTTTTATGTGGTCAAGTGGATTAGTGCCTGTGGAAGCTATAACTCGAAAATAGCACAATTCCATACTTAAATATTGAGTTCCAAATATAGTAGATTCGTATGCTACTTTGCACTTCAAATAACCCAAACCACAAAAATATACACCAAATATGTTGAATAAAGGAATACTATCCCATCTATCTAATCCAATACGGACATTGGATGACTCTTATTACAGAATGCAGAAAATCACCAAGAATTTGCCCCCTTTTTTTTGAATAACAATGAAGAAAGTCAATAAGAATAGAAACTCTTGCACGTGATGCTCAAAATGTTGCAAACGCATCATAATAGAAATAATACTGTAAAAGAACTATAACCTGGTAAACCATGTTTCGCTGTTTGATTCCATCACCTGCTGTCATAAACCTGGTTCAGGAAAACAAGAAGAATCCCTCAAAGAATGAAGAGATTATCATTTAGGCTATATAGGTACAAAACATATAGAGCAGTACAACATAAAAATTGGCACATGGTAAATGACTAGGCAAAGAAAATAAAACTGAAGCTGCTTCGTTCATACTTCATAGAGGACCCGACATATATAGTTAGCTTCAAGTTAAGAGTCCTTTAAATAAGAGAAAGTACTTACTTAAGACAGGTACATGTTACTGTGAGAAAGGGGCCATGGTGGCCGGAGAAGATGAACGCCGGTGAACAATGAACAATAAAATATGAAAAGCTACAGTTTAACGATAGAACAAAAATAATATTTTCAACAGAGAACAATGTGTTTCTCTGTAATTTCTCTTATTCTTCTTAATCAAATGTGTATAATGTGAGCCTTTAAATAGGCAATTACAGAGTTTTAATATAACTAAAATTATACTTTTATCTATAATTTAAATAATATTTATCCATAATTTAAATAAGACTTCTAATAAATCTAAACTACTGACTTAGAAATAAACTCTAATTACACATTAAATTAAACTCTAACACTTCTCGTCAACTTACATTCCCCTCAAGCTCTAATTTTTTTTTTCTTTCCAAAATCTATAAATTTGAGTTCAGATCACCAAACACAAATGGCTGCTAGCCAACTTCAGTCGATGTAAAACATTTTAAATATGTACTTAAAAGGAATCAAGCATACAAGAACGAAAAACAACCTTATAATGCACACCAAACAAAAAATTTTGCAAGCCTTTATATAATCAACAATTTCCTATTGTAGAAATAAACAAGAAGCATTAGTCATGTAATTGTTCCCCATATGTGAAGTCTGAAGATTAAGAGATCAATCTCTTTTCTTCTTTTGCAGCTGTAATAAATAACTCTTAATTCTACAAGTCGGACCAGATTTTTTTTAAAAAAGTATCAAAAGGATGGCAGCATTGCTTTCACAAGTTGCTGGTGATCTGTAAATTAAAAATAATGACAATGGGCGCATTCCAAAGAAACCAAATATTTAGAATCCATTGCAATAAATTAAACATAAAGCAGGCAATAGCTAACAGAAAGCTTATGAAGTGAACATGAACATACGGAATTTGATTTCCCTCATCATTATCTGCAGGTGCCAACAGTTTCACTAGAGGAGACAAATCCTTCTGGAAGGGATAGCAATATCATCTAAAGATATTAGTAGCAAATAATGAAAGTTGACAAATGCAAGCAAAATTTCTGTAGCATACCTGGATATCTTCCATATCAGCATTAGCATGGCTGGTCTCTAGTAAGACCTTCATTCAGGATAAAAAAAATTTGCTTAGATACTTTCATCGGAGAACGAGTCTCATAAAAGCAGACCTTGAACTATGTATACAATTGTTCTAAGAAAAATACCATTATTAGACGAGCAGACTTTGAGCTTTCAACCACCTGCCACTGTCCTTCCTCTGAAGAGAAGAGCCACTCATGAGCCCGAGTCTGAAATCTAAGATTGAGTTACATATTTCAAAAAGAATAATACAGTTACCCCAAATTGGGTACAAATATTAATATAGTAAAACATATAGCAAGAAACTTAAGTGCAATGTTAAAAAGGACGCACAAACCCTCACCAACATTATGCTAGTCGGTCAAAGTCTACACCAATTATTGAACAATAAAAAAACCAGAGGACACTAACCAACCAGTTTCTATGCCCATAGTACATATGTATTCTAAAGACACTTCTTTTTTTCATAAACCTTAAGACACCTAACACGTTTTTTGGAATCAATGAAACAACCTTAAAATGCACAAATAAATGGATTTGAACAATTCAAAGAAACAATGCAATGCCCTGTTCAATCAAAATAGAGGTAATGTTTGCTCTATAAGTGAGCAGACTTCATTTCATTTAATTCCAATCACTTTTACGGTTTCGCCTCAAAAACTGCAGCCAAACCATTTAAAAACACACCTTAGGAACAATAAAGACACCACAGTGAAAAGAGAATGCCCCATACTGTTGTTTAGCATCAAGCAATACAGATTTGTAACAAAAGCGAGAGACCCCTTGTTCACCCAGAGTAAGCTGAACTCGGCGACCAGGGCTAAGTTTTGTCAGATCCCCCCTAGCTCCAAGTTGAAGATCTCCAAGAGAATATAGTACATCAGCGCCACTCAAGTATTCTCCGCGAATTTTGTTCTCGCTTTCAAGGGCTTCAAGAAGACCAGAAGCCTAAAAACAGATTCATAGATTGACATCAAAACCTTGAAATGCATGGGCTCCGAGGATTTATAACGGAGATCACATTGATAACAAAAAATTATAATGAGAAAACTTATTTGACTACTGCCGTTTTAGTTAATCCCTCAAGAAGCTTTTGCATGAAGTATGATTCTTATTACATTTCAATGGTTACTATTTGCAATTTTACTCAATTTATGTTACAACAAACTTCAAATAATAATAACAATAAAATCACCAATTAGACCCTAGCACCTGATGTGGATTACAAGCAAGGGAAGAATGATCGTAACATGACATGATCTGGTGCAGTTCATTAGAGCACTCTTTCTCAGCAACCACCATAAATGTTCTGAGATCTGGCTTGCTAGATGGTTTCTGAGGTATAGCATAAAGACAGACATTCCAGCCAAACCTGAACTTCGGAAAAAGCAAACCTAAAAGGGTAAAAAGCAACATGTATCTTAGCAAAGCCAGTAATTGATAGAACTGTGTAGGATAAAAATAACAAGAAAAGAATTTAAGAAAGTAAATGAATGAAATTTCATCAAGATTCGTCATTGTTCTTCAGCATATATATATATATATATATATATATAAAGAAGGTAAGAACATAGAAGAAAGTTTTTTGTTCATTGAGGTCAAAAGTACCTAGAACATGAGATTCTGCCAAGGTAAGACAAACGAATTTGCCCCCGGATTTCAGAACTCTTTTCACCTGGATAAACACAACTCTTATGAATCCAACAAAAAAATCTTAACCTTCTATGACAATTGTAATATGTTACATGTATCAGATAATATATAAATAAGCTGAATGGAAACTTCACACACCTCTGATAAATATTTACTCCCCAGATGAGGACCTAGTTTTGGCTCCATCAAAGCATCCAATCCACCTTTGTCAAGAACAACATCGAAAGTATCATCTGAAAACTGGTGAACATAGAAATATCCGGTAAACAAAAAGTAAAAAGAAACCACTAATTTGTGGAATTGGGACATTAATAAAATTAAAAATAATAACAAACAAATAAATAAAAACTCCTTCAGTATGTGTCATGAATATCTGTAATCCAGCAGTATTCCAGCTGATACCATGTAAGAAAAAAAACCACCACATCCCATAGACATTTGAAAGGATTCAGAAATACATGAAGTTTTAAATAATCTCTAAGCATCCCTGTCCTAAAATGCACAACATTAACTCATAAGGTTAAAATTGCACGTACATTCTTAATTTCTCAATGTTATCTATATACCATAAAACATATCCAATGCACCTCGATAAGTTCAAATTTCAGCTAAGAAATGCTACTCCCCAGTTGCGTATCCCCAAAAGGAGAAACTTCCATAGTATAAAACTTAGTAGAGCAAATAAGAATCCCAACAAATTCAGCAAGAAAAACAACCCGAGTTGAGAAAATAAGAAGAAACCTTCATCTGGGTCATGTCCATAACTCGCCAACGCATGCTGGGTCGATCCTTAACATTACGTCGAAGCATGCCGGAAATGACAACTTTCGAGAAATCAATATTGGTTATATCTCCAAACCCGGCGTCGTATAAATGCTCCGACAGTCGGGAGTTGCCGCAACCAGGCACCAATATTTGCAAAGAAGAAGAGGAGGAGGAGGGTGATGAGTGTTGTTGAAGAAGAGGGAGGAGTGAGTCACGAAGCTGAGGCCACTCGGAGTACCACTCGAACGAGTCATCGCTGCCTCGGATGGTAAAGAAATTATCCCAGTTTTCTTTGCTCGTGAAGTCTCCCAGAGTATTGAGAAGATTGTCAGTTGAGGCTGATGGTTGCTGGTTTTTCTTCTTCCCCATTTCTTGCTGTTTGCTTAGGGTTTAATTTCCAAGGGCTTTTGGTTTTGGAGTTTATAGTGTACCCATTGTTTTTCCTCCGCAAAAAAATGGTAGAATACACAAATTTAAGCTCCAACATTTACCCATCCAATCATTTTGGTCCTATTCTACAAAAAAATCAAGGCTTATATAACACATAAGCACCTAAACTATACCAACTTTTTCATTTAGGTACCTAATGTATTTTTTAGTCAAAATAAGTACCTCAAGTATATTTTTTGTCAAATATGTATCTAAAGTATTTTTTGGTCAAAAAAGGTAAAATATGTAGGGTTGTAAACGAACCGTTCGTGAACCGTTCTGCGGGAAGTTCGTTTATGTCCGTTTATTTATTAAACGAACGAACATGAACAAGATTTTTTTAATTAAACGAACAAACACGAACAAATGGCTTGTTTGTTCATTTATGTTCGTGAACGTCCGGTAAACCGTTCGTTTATGTTCGTTCGTTTATGTTCCTTTAAATTTATTCACATATGTCTAGGGGGTTCATTGTTTAGTTAAACCGAACTAACCGACCGAACCAAAACAAAATTGGTTAATCTATTAGATAATTTTAGGTTTTGACTAATGATTAAGAGTTTTTTCAAATTTCAATTATCGATTAATTCGGTTTAAAATCGATTAATTAACTGAATTAATCGAACTAACCCAAAATATTAAATATTTAACACGTTATATATGTTCATTTGAATGTGTCTCAAAATCTGAAAAACTCGTGGGAGGGGTCATTTTTTGATCCAGAATGGATAGATTCAAGAAATAAGAGAATTAAGGATACCCACTAGAAAAACTAATCCAATCCATAAAGATGTACAGGAAAATACAATATTTTTGTTACTCAACCAACCATCAGGAGAAGCAAATACAGCGGGTACACTAATCAGTAAGATTGACGAAGTAGCAATTAATGCAAAAACAACCAATTGGAAAGCAATAGTCATGTTTCTAATCCTCCAAGCTACCAACAAAAGAACTATACCATTTGATCCCTCTATCATATCGACCAAAAAAATTCAAAAAATGTGTTCGTTTATGTTCATTTGTATTCGTTTATGTTCGTTTATCATTTAAACGAACGAACATGGACGAACACGAACAAGCTGCGTACCTTAATGAACGAACACGAATAAGAAATTTTGTGTTCGTTAATGTTCGTGTTCATTTATTTGTTCGGTTAAAGTTAAACGAATGAACATGAACATACTCTCGTTCATGTTCGTTCGGTTCGTTTACAGGCCTAGAAATATGTATCTAAAATATTGTTTGGTCAAAATAGGTATCTAAAGCATTTTTTGTCAACAATAAGTATATAATGTATATTTTAATCAAAATCACATGGCAACTTTTAAGAACCTAGATAAAAAATATATACTTTAGGTATCTATTTTGATAAAAAAAAATACTTTAAGTACATGTTTTGACCAAAAAGTATACTAAAGATACTTATTTTGACAAAAAAAATACTTTAAGTACCTAAGTTAAAAAAATTGGTATACTTTGGGACTTTAGGTACCTAAGTGGAAAAAAAATTGGCATACTTTGGGATTTTAGGTACCTAAGCGAAAAAATAGCATATTTTAAGTACTTATGTGATATAAGTCAACAATCAAATATATATATATATATTTGTCCTATTTTATATTTAATCAGTAGACAAAAAAACAAAATTAATAAATCGAGTCATCATTTTGTAATTTTTATAGTCGAGAGATCAAAAGAGAAGCACACTAATTGTTGGGTGACTATTAGTGTAGATAACGTTAAATTTGGTTCGGTGACCAAATAAAAAATATCAAAAATTGTAGCTTTAGTAATTAAATAAAAATAGTTTAATGACATAGAAAACTTTTGATAGTTGAGTGATTAATAGGAGTGTTTAAAAATATTCGATTCGGATGACTTGGTCTGTTGGCTCAACTACTCAATCAACAAAATTTAAGTATTTTTTATAAAATATTTTATATTCTGGATCGGGCCCGGATCACAAAATCACAAAAATTCAAGTACCTAACTATCCGACTACCTAAATATATTTTAAATTATTTTTATATGTTTAATAATTTATATATAAAAAATAAAATAAACTAATTAAAATTATTAAAAAAACCCTTCCCCAGTTCCCCCTATTACGTTTCCAGTCCATGTTATTAGATTTCACCCAAAATTTGAAATTCCTAAAAGCAGAAACTTTCTCACGCTCGACTGCTCCACTAGAAATCCTTGCTTCCTGATGCATGGAAAAATTCACATATGGAATCTCCTAGAATTATCAAACTAAGTACTAAACGCAGATAGGCAAGATATTGCTCCCAAAATTTATGTTTTTTTTTTCTAATTTAATGATTTGAAAATAAAAAAAAATGGATACTCAATACCTGACTAACGGGTTCCCGCACCATTTGGGTACTCGACTAACGAGTACCCGCAACACATAGGTTCAAACACGGGCCGAACGAAAAATTATTCGAAAGTCCGAATACTTAGTATTTCGGGTACCCGAACTCGGATCTAAACACCCCTAGTGACCAATGTGATAATTTATACTTTCATTTGTAATAACAAAACCATTTACATTACATCTTTGATAAAAAAAAAACAAACCCTTTATTTCATTTAAATAATAAAAACTTTCCTTTTTTAAACTATAAACTTGTATTTTCTTTGACTTAACTACAAAATAAGTGTTTAATTTTTTTTTACAATATGTGCTTAAAGTATTTTTTAGCTAAAATAGGTATTTAAAGTTTCGTTTTTTGCTGAAATAAGTACCTAAAGTTTCATTTTTTTGTTTATTTTAAAGTCAACCGAAGCACCTACTTTAGCACCTATCTCAACTAAAAATGAAACTTTAAAAATTTAATTTAACAAAAAATAATAATTACCTATTTCAGCCAAAAATAAAATTTAAAACACCTATTTTAACCACAAAATATTTTAGGTATATATTAAAAAACATAATTTGGATACTTATTTTGTAGTTTAAGCTTTTTTTTACAAAACTTTTTTCTTTTAAATTTACGTACACACGATGAAAATTACAATTACTAATAAAAGTAAAAAAAAAATGCATAATCCAAACTTAGCATAATTAACCTAAAAAAGGAGATTGGTTAGACGATTAATCTTAAGAAAATGCCACCTCATTGCAAGTTAGAAAAACCTTTTTTTTCAAAATCATCAATCAAATCAAAATCATGCGGACCGTATGATCACCACTTCCCATAACAAAGAATCTCAACCGTCCATCAATTTAATCCAACGTCCACAAATTGCCTTTCGTGTAAATATTCTTTCCCGTTTCCCCAGAGTCGCCTTCCTTTCTTGCTTCCTCTCTCGAATCTTTTCTTTCCTTTTTTCCCCCCTTTATTTTCCCTTTTGTTAACAATAAAACGAAAAAGAACCCTAGAGAAAACCTAAATAAAGTGGAAGACTGTAGTTTAATTAGTTTCGTTGAAACCCCAAGATCTGATTTTTTGTTAAAGGTTAGTTTCTAATTCACTCTCCTTTCTTTCTTTTTATGTATTTTGTTTCATTGTTTAACGGTAAAATATGGGTAATTTTGTTATAGAAAACCCGTTTGATTTACTTTTTGAGGAATGGGTCTTGAAAGGATAAGGTCAAATTTCAATGGGATGTTTGTTTTTTGTTGTGGGTTTTGAAGGTACTGCATAATGATTTTTTATTTCCTCAAATTTATAATTTTATATTAATTTGTTGTCAAAGTTTGATTTTTTAATGATAGGAAAAATGAAATAGAAAGAAATATAATTGATTGGCAATGCTATGTTGTTTAAAGAGGGGGATTTAAGTGCTGTAATGTTAGGGTATCTTTCCTGAGGATTAGTTTGTATGGGAGGATTATAAATATAAATTTTATAATTTTATGTATTTCTTTCTTTGGTTGTTGAGGATTGGATGGAAATTTGGGGTGCAGGATCTTTAAGAATATAGCATTGGCCGGATTCTTTAGGAAAAATGGGTTTAAGGGAGGTTTAAAAGTGATTAAATGGGATTTTGGTCATTAATGGATTGATTAGTTTTAATTACATATTTTTCTTTGTTTGCTGGAGGTTTAATGCATTCTATTCTAGAGTTAATTTTTAGAATAGAGAGGCTCTGATATGTGGTGATTCTAACAAGTACCTCGATCTCAGCATTCAGGTTGGAACTCTTCAACTAGAGTAAGATGATGTTAAGTTTTTAGAATAAACAGGTTCAAATAGGTAATTGGATCGATTAGTTAATTACCTATTTCTCAGCATTCACATGCGACCCTGGAATTAGAGTTGGCTGTTGTTGCTCTCAATGCTATGGCATTAATAGTTTATCGAACTTGATAAGATTGGTTTTCTTGCAGGCTTATAGGAGTTTGTTTATGCGCCACATTGTCTAGATAGTCTGGAATGTGCAATGTAGCTTATTGCTTTATGATGTCACTCCTTCCATATTAGATAGTGATATGGGACAGGACATTGAAGTAAAATGATTTTTTAGTTCATTCCATCTTTATAAAAATTGCATAAGTTGGTGATTTCTTTAAAACAAAAGAGTCTGCCATTGGATAAGTCAAGAAGGGGTTCAAATACAGGAATAACTGGAAAATTGCATCACATAAATTCAGGTAATCCGTAATATAGCTGGTGTAAAATATTTTTCAAGTTCCTTAATGTAGCCTGTGGAGTTTCTCTGCATAAGCTGGTGTCAAAGAATTTACCTTATATTGAGAGTTGCTGACAACACTTTGTTCTTATGATACTAAAGGCTGGATCCTAGGATATCACCTGCTTTGATATTTCTATTCTTATTTTCCCCCTTTTTGGCTATGCTTTATGCCCAAGGGTCTTGGTCCTTTGACCAACTAGTAAAAGGGTTTGCTTTATGTGCTCATCGCAATTAGTGTGCATATGGTGTAGTTTAATGTATTGTGACATTTGTATTTTAGTTAGTATCTGTATTTTTCTTGTGTTGATAGAAAAAAAGACACCTGTCACCTACACATGGTTCTTGTTTATGTGGTTGTCATTTTTATGAATCTCATTATCTCAGTTCTTTTGGACATTAATTGCAGGGTTTTGTGACAGTTGCGAAACATTTTTGCAAAAGGTGCCTCAGCTGAAGAATCATATTTGTCATATTCAGTATAAAATGGAAATGGATTGTCAAGCTTTTGGGGTCCTGTCACATCCACTGACTGGTGTGAGAAAAACTATGTTCACTCGTCTTACATTGCTGAGTTTTTTAACACAATATCCAATGCCCCAGGCATTCTTTTGGCACTCATTGGTCTTGTAAATGCCTTGAGACAACGATTCGAGAAGAGGTTTAGTGTCCTTCACATATCTAACATGATACTTGCCATTGGGAGTATGATGTACCATGCCACATTACAGCACATGTAAGTAATTTTTCACTTACACTTCCCTTTCTTTCCCCCCGAAAGCTTCAGATATTAGATGAATGTTTCCAACAGAGATCCAATTTTAGAAATATTGTTACCATGTGACTGTTTGAAATTCGTTTGTTTATTATTTGATTGGCTTTGGAGTTAGTTATTTTACATGCAACAGCATGCTGACACCACAACTAACAAACACGGCAATTAGCTGATCCCCCCTCGCCGAGGACAAAATAAAATAAGCGTTCCTTCTCTTATCACACTTAACGCAATTTTGGATTTCGGTAGAAATGTTCAACTCCTATGTCCTCAGTAAAATTTTTATGTTTGCTTCCAAGTGTATCACTCCCTTTGTTCTATGGTTTTTTTTATTAGCACATCTTTTCAAGGATATGTATCGGATAAATGCCTAATATTTTTACCTTAACTTGAATGGGTCATGGAGATGATATATAATCAAATGGAAGGTGTTACTTAATAATGTTAAAGCTTTTTCTTTTGCTAAAATCATGTATTGGACTAATGCCTAATATTATTGTTTGTAAGTTCATTGCTCTCGGGAATGATTGCTGCTAGGCAGCTAGGCCAGTTAATATTCTGCTGGCATGAACTTATGTCAGAAAATTAACAATTTCTTTCCTCAGAGCTTTTGCTTCTTGTTTTTGCTTAAAGCTTTTACTCTGGATGGAAAATCGGCACCTATTTGAAGTGAACTTGAGAAAACATTGCTCATGTTATCTATTTGCTAATTTGAATAGAAAACTGAAATTTTCTTTTTTTCAGGCAACAGCAAGGTGATGAAACACCAATGGTGTGGGAAATGCTTCTATACTTTTACATCCTCTACTCACCCGATTGGCACTATTGGAGTACAATGCCTACTTTCCTGTTCTTTTATGGAGCTTTGTATGCAGTGATCCATGCTGTCTTCCGCTTTGGATTTGGCTTCAAGGTGCATTATGTTGTTCTCTGCCTTATCTGCATCCCCTGCACATACAAATACTATATCTACACTAAAGACGTCTCTGCAAAGCAACTCGCAAAGTTATACGTAGCAACTTTGTTCCTAGCGAGTCTTTGTTGGCTATCTGACAGGGTGTTCTGCAAGGAAATATCTCATTGGTACTTCAACCCTCAGGGTCATGCTCTATGGCACATCCTCATGGGCTTCAATTCATATTTTGCCAACACGTTCCTGATGTTTTGTCGTGCCCAGCAACAAGAATGGGATCCGAAAGTCGTCCATTTCTTGGGTCTTTTCCCATATGTAAAGATACAAAACCAAAGAGCCAGTGAAAGTTTTTGGTGCATGCAGATGGTGGGGTAATTCTTCAACCATGTTAACTCGGTCTGATTATGGAACTAGCTGTTGTTTTTGGCAGATCAGGCATAGGAATTACATTTCTTTTCAACCTTGTGTCTTTAAAGGGGAAATATATATTTGATGTAAATGAATGATTTGATGTTGATATTATTGGTGGGATATTGTTTTTGTTTTTTGTTTGTGTTTACTGTGGGATATCTTTTTTGATTTTTGTTGTTTGTAATCTTTGGCTCTTCAAAATCAATGCATGGCTTTTCTTGGAGATATCATTGGATTTGGTTAGACACTTTCTTTTACTTTTGTTATAGAAATTGGAATTAAAATATGATTTTTTTTTATCAAAGTAAATATGTTAGAAACTAGGATAATACTTCACTAATATTGAACTGTCAATGGTAGATTATTTATCTAGACTGATGAAATTAATTTTTTCCCATCCAGAAACTTAGAAAAACTTTTTTAAATACAAAAAAACGTTATAATAATTAATAAATAATAAACAAATATTTTTATAAAAGTTTAAATTTGAAAGGGTTTTCGTCCTGTTTATTTATATATGCCTGTTAAACCTAAAAAAAGAAAGAAAAACAATACTATATTTTAGAAAAATAAAACAATAAAATTACATGGCAAATTTTTGATGTGTATTAAAAAAACAAATTTCTAAGTCTCTAGCTGTAGGTCTAACAAAATACCTAAAGTTTTATTTTTGTTACTCTTTCGATTACTTTAGTTAAAAAAATGTTGGCCAATCATATTGTGACACTTTGTGAAGGAGGATGAAGGGAAAGAACAATGGTTGTCAATTTAGGGACATGGTTTGAACAAAAGCAAATTGCAACTATCTAAAGAAAGTAAAAAGTATAACTAAAAGCCATAAAATTGGTTAATTTAATTTAAATAACTATTTTGACCCAAAAAAAATTAAATAAAAAAAGCATTTAACTTAACTTATTTATTCAAATTGATTAAAAATTGTAAGAACAAATTTAAATTAATAAGTCAAGTTTAAGTATTTAATTGAATAAAAGAAATTTAGGTACCAAATTGAACATTGAAATTAAGTTCATGTACCAAACAATATATATTTATCCTACGATAAAACAAAAGCCCAATAGAACCCAAATACATAGTTACTAATTATTCGTTTTGGGCTAAAAACTTGTAAAACAAATTGGAATTCGAAGAACAGCCGGTTGCCGGTAACAAAAACTTCTAAAAATTCAGTTCAGCCTTCCCTCCCTTCCTTCTTCCTCATCTTCCAGACTTCAGGCTGCCGGTTGCCGGTACCGACCGACTCCTCCGCCGCCGCCATTTGAAAGTGCCGCTTAGTCCATGTGATACAGACCAATGTCCAAGGAAACGCCAAAGAAATCTGGGCCTCCTAAACTAGTTACGCTGAATAACGCATCGAAATTGGTAAATACTATCTTTCGCTGTCGCTTTTAATCGTAATGACGTTGATAAATTTCCATGTTTTTTGGTAAACTGGTCATGAATTATGATCTGGGTTTCTACTTTTTCACTATGTTAAAGTTTTATTCATCATTTATTAAATTAGCTTTGGTGATTAGCTTACTAGAAGAAATTTGGTTATTATTGATGTTTGAAGGAGACCTTGGAGTCTTTAGGTTACGGGTTTAAGTCCTACACTTTTAGACTATTTTTTTTTCCATCGGCTACTGAATGAAATAATTTGGTGTATTTATTGAGGATTTTTTGATTGTAATCATAGTTTCTACTTGTAGATGTTAAAATAATGAAAAAAGAACAAAGTTTTGCATATAATTGTGTTGTGATCTGTGTTGTTAATGCACCTAGACACAGTTAGGCATAGGCACTCGGGCCTTTTCGGGCAGGTTGCATTTGATCGTGCACTCTTTTTGTAAGATGATAGGTATATGGGAAGAAAGGAGATAATCGTGTAGGTTGTATATATGTTTTCATAATTGTATTTTCACTAGTATGAAGGAGATAATATAAAATTCTTTACTTCTCATTGGGATCATAAAATCATGCATATTGAGTATTGACGAAAGAATATGAAATTGCTAGCATTTTTGTGGGATTTAATTGAATTTCTATCTATAGTTTATTATCATGATTATTCATCTTAATCTTATTCCACATATATGTATAAGCTTGCATACAAAAACACTTGAATACACATACTGCGGTTCACTCCAGTGGCCGTTCTTTTTGTACCTTGTGTGTCTCATGCAGTATAAGAGTTGTAGTGTGTCTAGAGTGCATCTAGTGCTCTGGGCAGTTCCAGTGGTGGAGTTCCGGAGTCATAGTTTGTTCTTTCTTCTTGGGAACCATCTGTCAGTTTATTAGTTTATTATTGATATGAGTTATATGCAGGCTGAACAATGGCTAAATAAAATGAATGGACCTGGACAAGATGAAGTAGTGGAAGCAGAACCAGAGGCTCGACCAGAGAGGTCAGTGTGACTATCTTTTATCATAACCATATCATTTTTTATACACCATTCTGATAGGCTTTTAACAGGCTGGGACTCGGAGCAAAGGTTCCACGCCAATCAAAAGTTGGACTCTCTAATGATCCAGTCGCGAGAAAACTATCTGCTAAGTTGGGTGTTGGAAAAAGAAAAGCTTCCAAAAACCAGGACTCGACCACCCCTTCTGGTCAAGACATGGTCAATGAAGATGATGGTGATGAAGATTTAGATAGCAGAAGTAGTGCATTTTCTAGGAAGAGAGTTGTTCCACTGACTTCACAATTACAGGTAAAGAAAAAACTTAAGTAACTTGTAGGCTTGAAATGACTGAATGTAGCAAAATGCTATTGTACTTTCTAGTGTATTTAATGACTTGTAAACACTTTTACATGATGGAAATATGCAAGAAAAATTAGAGCTTTTGTTATTCAGCTCAATGCATTATTAGTATATAAAAGATTCTTTTGCGAAGTTACATTGTCATGGTTCATGTGTTTCCCTTTGTCCTCTTTTTTGGGAAATTTTTTTTTGGGGCCTCTTCATTAGAGCAGGGCATTAGGTGACATTTGATTTGGATTTTGTTAGGAAATTCAATGTGTCCTTTAGTGAGTTTCCAAATGAATGTTTCTATTTGAAAAACGCTTGAGATAACCCTTTTTTCATTAATGACTTGAATTTCTTGAGTTTAGTTTGCCGACAATGGGTAGATAAAGACTCAGCCACAGGCTATAGTAGTTGTGACTTGTGACAGTTTTCTAATAAATGATTGGACTGTACTTCTTTGAAAGGAATGCTTCCCCACTTAAAGCTAAAGTTTGGTTGGCATCTGACAGCCATTTAGTTGTCAACGTGGGCATGATGGCATGGCGATGAATTAAATATCAAAATTAATATAGATTTAGGGCTCGTTTTGCGAGTTGGAACCAACTTTTGATTGCGTTGGAAAAGTGTTGAAACAAAAGGCGCTGACGTTTGTTTTTCACCTAGTTTGGTCTCCAAACAAAACATTTATAAATGCTAACAATCTGCCTTTTTCCCCTCGAAGGTTCAAACTTTTTGCCCTAAAACAGAGCCTTGTTCAGGTAATAAAAGGATAAAAAAGAGCTGAATTTGCACTTGCTCTCGTATTTTCTTTTTTACAGAATGTTCAGTGCTACTATTATTTTCAGTAATCATAGTTTCTACTGGTACATGAATTAGTAAATGAATGTGTGTGTATATATATATATTATAGCAGGCATATGAAATCTATCAAAGTTTGTCAATCACTTCACTCGTATACACTCACAGCTCTAAAGCTCTAAATACCTTAGCACACAGGTATAACAAAGGAAGAAAACCAATTATCCAAACCCTAGGAATGAATGAAATCTATCAAGGAACACACCAAACTATAAATTCTACCAATAAGAAATAGTTTTCATCACTTTGCACCAGGAGAAATGACACTGGAGTGTAGTTATTGATTAAACTAAACCAAGAAAGGCCTCTGAAATCAGGTATTTGCTTTGCACTGGATCTCTGCACATGAAACAGGAAGCTTTGAACTCACTAGTAAGATCTCTGGGTTGATGGTAACAAAAATGCCTTCACAGCATCCGATAAAACACTTAGAAGGAGAGTTAAATGAAGCCCTTCTTGCTTGTTGGGGACTTGATTAGCTTGCTTTTTCTCCCCTGACCCATTAAGAGATGCATTATTCGTGTGAAGTATGAACAAAACCGAGTCAATTGCCTTTTTGCATGTTTATGTCACTCTACTAGTCCTTCAGCATGATATTCACATTCAGGAATTACATTTATGGAGCTTGTTATAGTGTATTCGATTAAGTCTTTGAGGATGTCTTCACCAATCTCAACACTGATAAAATCTGCATCGAATCTAAGATCCATCCATGTTCCTGTCTTGGCCAAGTCTTTTCTGACTACCTGGTCCAAAGTACGAGGCAGAGGCATTGGGAGCATGTGCCAATAAACTCTTTGCCAGATCTCTTCAATGGTATTTTTTATGTTCGGAAGAGGACGGATATTAGTTTTAACAAATGACACGCCAGGAGAACCGGAATAGTACCCACAAACCTCCATGAGAACTTCGTTAATGCAGTCAAAGAGCAGTTTTTTGTCATGACAAAGTTGGTTGGGTAAGTATTCTACCTCATCGAGCAACAAAGGGTCAAGAAGCTGGTCCGAAGAAAGTGACCTGATGTAGAGTTCATCCCAGTCGAAACTTGAGGCTTGTAGCACAGCCTTTATGTGCTCAAGTATTGATTGCTTATCATCCATACAAGTTTTAAAATGACCACTGTGTTTTGCTGAAGAACCATGTTCTTCGAATTGAATTCTTAGCGGCTGCATGGATGTTTCACCTGAAGATTAGTGAAAAATTGGCATTACCTAAAATGTCGCACAACAGAGTTAAAAACAAATGAAGGATATGAAAAAAAGGGCTTTTCTCATTTGCCTACCGGAAATAGATCTGATGTTAGCAGGGCTGATAGCATCGTCTGCGAATATTGGCTCAAGAACAGATACGGGACTTGGCCGTTCATGTATATCACTAACACACTCTATTGCTTCAACTGTTTTGGCAACCGGTGAGTTTGATGGAGATGCTATCAGGGAGAAAATGACTGATGGTCCTCTTCAGAAAACTCCTGGAGATGGAGGAAAAATGAAATATTGGTGGGATGAGATATATAACATGCACAATGCATGTTTATTTCAGTGTATATATATATTACAGTACTCTACCTGTTTCGAGCATTGTAGATATTGTTTTTCATCAAAAACTTCGGATACATCAACAATTTTGTCATCTCTTGTAACTAAAGTCTCACTTGTCTTGGAAGAAGCATCCAAGAGATTAATTTCTTCCTGAACCATAATTTCAGTTTCTTTAACAATACGCACAGCACCTGCATAATTTTTATGAAGGTTATATATTAAATAAGCGTCTATATTCATGATTGCTATCATAAATTAAACAAATGCAATATAATACCTCCGGAACTCATTTTGTCTTTGGTAGAACAATCATTTTGATCCACTTTGTCATCATTCACAAAAGTGTTGAGTTTATCCGGAACTATATTATCACCTTGGATTTCATCACCGGTTTTGTCATCAGAAATGCAAAGCTGGCTCTCTAGTTCCTCAGCTGCTTGACTTAGATGACTGGCATTGTCGAGTTCATTGTTTTCATGCACTTCAATGAATTTGTCAGAGCCAGAAAATCTCGTCTGTGTAGTAAAAAACTAGGCTCTGAGCTCCTCCTAGGGCTGCCAACAGGTGAAGAGTTATAATCAGGGAGAGAAAGAATCCTCCCTAAGGTTTTCGGAACCTGTCTTCTTGAAAGATCCACATTGTCGTCACCATTTGTTAGCATGTCGGAAAGATGTTTCTTTGCCTCGATATAGATGTTTGAATGCCTTGAGAAATTAGTCTCACAATCTGTACTTGTTTCGGAGCTCTTTAGCTTGCTTGTCCTTTCTCCTTTCTTGACATCAATGGAAGGTTTGGCAACTCTTTCAATAAAGAAATGGTCTTTAGTTGGAGAATTCATTGTGATATATTTCTGGGATTCCTTAAACCCTCCAGCATCCGCCAAATTTTTCCGCTCACCTGAAACTCTTTTGGATATTTCATTGATGGGGAGTTACGTTGCTCTCTTCCCATTGCATGTTTCCACTTTCTTTTTATTTCAGCCAGAAAAAAGTGGGAACCAAATTTATTATTCGGCTCTCTATGTCTGATGATGTGCTTAGGTTCCGGCGATGAGCCATGGCTGCTTCCAGTTTCAGGCATTTGTGAGCATGTTGGCCCAGGCTTCAAAACAACAATTCTAGTGGAAGCTTCGGAAACCTTATTTCCATCCGACAAGTCTCTTTCCTGAGACTTGGACCTTCTTCTAAATAAATTCCTCTGTTTTCTATTAACAGGTTCATTCAGTTGTCTTAAACCAACAGGCTCCTGCTCTGAAAAGTTGGATCCAAAATGAGGCTTAGACTCTTCATCTCGAGCATCCGGCAAGTCTTTAACATATTTCAGCAACAACGAGTTTGGATCTCGTAGAAGTTTCAAAAACAATTCCTCATCTAAACTCAAAACTTGAAGTGCATCCATGACTTCTTTCAAGGCATGGAGTTCCCCACCTTCCATAAGCTGGTTCCTGTTAATAAGCTTCTGACTCACTAAGAACTTGATAGCCTCACTCAATCTTTCTTCAAAACTGGAACTCTTCAGACTTGGCTGTGTATGGCCTTCAGCAGGCTGGTCATGATTCACACAATCGATTCCTTTCCGATCTATTTCCTGACAGAACTCCTCTACAAGATTTTCTACATCAAGACTGCTTGTAGTTTGTTGCTCGGATTTGTGCTGACAAGATCCTTCCAATACCAAGTTCTTGGCAGCATCCACATCAAGACTGTTACTGGAACTTTTCTGGCGACCTTTGTTTCTTCTTTTCCGGTTCTTCCTCCTGCTGTCTCCTCCCCCTGACCCAAACTCTTTTGCTTCATGTTCAGTATTATTTACCTCTATATTATCAACTTGCTCTCTCGACATTTCTTCTTCTAGGTGTTTCTTCACACTTGGCTTACATGTATCCATCGGCATTGTCTTCTCTTCACCCAGACTAGCTGAAATGTCAAGTTTATTTCCTGAACTTCCAATGCCTGCAATATTAAAAGAGTGCTTAAAACCAATGTTGCTCCGACTCTTCAGTTTCTTAAGTACCCTAGTTGAGGACGTACTCGGACATGGATATATTTACATAGCAGTGGCAGACACGTAACGGTATCCGATATTTACATCAAGTCCGATTAGAATAGCTTAAAACAATGAGGACTAAAGAGAAGCAAACCAAAATTTCTAACTACAAATAACAAAACAGATTTTTTTGACATAATGATATGAACAAATCGAATGATCTATCATGCTACAAAGACAATGTGAAAGGCCATTTATAAATCATTTTTGCAACCTTCAAAAAAAGTAAAAATCCACTTGTGGTGAAAAATGCTTCAAAGTTCCTTACAGAACTTACCAACTTCATCACCATTCCCACGCCTTCGATCCGAAAGCAGTCTCTGAGTCATTCGACCATGGCGGAAATCAAACATAGTGATCAGTCCCCACATACAGCCCAACTGATCCTTTTCATATCGGACAGGGCGTCTATTCGACCTTTTCCCCATGATAAATACAATCTTTACAAGAGATTACAAGGCTCAAGGAATTGGATTTTTTTTTGCAGAAAGGGGACTCCGGATCTGATAAACAGATAGAATCAACAGTTAGGACATAACAGATATTCAACATAAATTATTACAACATAAGAACAAGGGAGACAAAGGACACATCTTGATCATAGAGTTTGCTATATTTTCAAATCAGAACTGTAAATTAACCATGTCAGAATTCATGAAATTGCAGAAATATTCATCATTCACAACAGATGAACAATAAGTAAAACATTTAAGACAGACAATAAATAAACAGAAATTGTCTCTTGGATCATATGATTGCTCTACAAGAAACTGGAAAAGAGACTATCACTACAAAGATTCTAGACATCAATAAGCAAAACCAGACATTTCCTTTAACAGATCAGGTTTCAGAAACATTAGTTCATAACTTTCCTTAAACAATGCTAAACCCTTTCCTAGTAAGCCATTTTCTTACACAAATATGGCTCTAAATTTCCCTCATGCAGCACATAAAATTGTACAAAAAAGGGTTTTATAATCAGAAAGCTGATAGATTTGATAAGAGAAGAAAGAAAAATAGGACCCAAAGCCAGAAAGAACCAAGAGAGAGTAGTAGTCACAGAAAATGCAGCTGATATGTTACCACAAAAGGTTAAAAGAATAATAACAATATTCCAATTTCAACAACTCAAGTTCCCCAAGAAAGAGTAAACCACAAGCTTCAAAGGGCAAAAACAATTTCTTTGGATGCCAAGGTATCATTAAACTACCTTTCTTTTTCCTGCAAACCAGTGTCTCAAATTCTTCACCAAGGGACTCAAGAGAATAGTTAACTTTTCTTTTTCTCCCTTTTTTCCTGGATCTTCACTTCAATGGAAAGATCAATTGAATTGAAGATTACAGATTGATAGGCTATTGAAATCAACAAAAAGACATGCAAAACATCAACTTGGGGAAGTGATCTACGCCTTTGAAAGAGTGAACTCCTTGAAGACTGTGCCTTTATGCATGGCCTAAAGCTGAATTTCCATAGGTAAAAAAGGCCAGAATTTACACTATTTTTGTACAATTAGCATACTTGAAGTGCTTCAAAAACTGGGTAGTTTCTCTTTTTTGTCATTTCCAATAAAAAAAATCTCTCCTTGAATGCCATATCTCAATCTACTTGAAATGAAACAAACAAATCCTCATTTCTCCCATTGATAGCAGCCAAGAACCAAGCTTTCCATGAACACCCAAATCAGTATTTTTGTTGAAAAATCAGATGGAAAACAAATCAAATCAGTATTTTTTCCCTTTTTGATTTGGAAATTTCCAGTTCAACCTCAAAAGATAGCACCAATCTTTCCCAGAAACAAACAAAAAAGTGAAAAAAAAAACTCAGGAAAAACTGAAATATAAAAAATAACAGTAATCAAAAGAGAGAAAAGGAGGAGATATTGTGGGTGGTGGTGTTGTCATATTTTGACAACCAAGAAAAAAAAAGGAAGAAAACAATGGCTCTTTTATCTGGCACCGACCCTTGATTTCTTATGAAGAAAACTGGAATGGGCAGGCATTATGGACTGGGAAAATAAAGTGAAAACAAAGAAAAACAGAGCATAAAATGCTTAAAAAAGGAAAAAGAAAAATGAAAATGAAAGTGAAAGTGGAAGAGAAAAGAGAGGTTTAAGATTAGAAATATTGTTGGCCAAAGACAAAAGAAGTCGTCAATAGTTGGGAACAGAAGACGTGACAGTTGAGGGGTTTTTATTTTATGGAATTGGATTCCACTTTTAAGGCAATTTTAAAGAAAATTAAAATATGCTGGTTCAAATTATAAAATAAGTATTTAAATTATATATTTTTTAATAGTTGCTTATAGTTTAGAAAAATTATTTGTGTATAAAAATTTTAGTAGAACTTTTTCTACCAAAGTACCAAAAAACTGAGAGGACAACCAATTTTTTTTAAGGGAAAACTTAATTAAATCTTTGAAATTTTTATTAATTAAGTATTTGAACCAATAAATTGAATTAATTAGTTTTTTTACTAATATTGATTATTGAATTTAAGGTTTTCTATCAATTGGTGGAGGGCATCATGTTAATTTTTTAAAAAATTATTTTATTTAAAAAATTTAAAAGTATTAAAAATTTTAGAAAACTTATAAAATTATTAAAAAATTTAAATGTAAACCTCATCCGACAAAATTGTAATTTATCATGTGACAATAATATCTAAAAAATCTGTCAAAATTTAATTGTTAAAATTAATTAAAAACTTAATTAATTTTTAATTTTTTGCAAAAAATTAGTAGTTTAATTGAAATTTTAAAACTAGTAAAAAATAAAATTTTGGCATTTATTGGATAAAAAAATTTATTCATGAGTTAGATTACATCAAAAAAATTTTATTTATATTTAAAAATAATTTTATTTATTACTGAAATTTTGTTAAATTATAAAAAATTATAAATATTTTTTAAAGATCAATTAAAAAAATATCAAAATATTGTTTTGTATAAGTAAATTCAGATAAATAATAATTAAAATAGATTAAATCAGCTCAAATTCGAATCCGAAAATTTTTCATAAAATGTTTATAATTCCTTTTAGATAAATGAATGTTTATAATTTATAGAATATTGAAATTGAATTTATATAATTTATTTGGATAACGGATCTAAATATGTGAATATTTATATTAAAAATAAAACAAAATTTAATAACAAGTATTTAAAAATCAATTTCTAATTTTTTAAATAGGTTACAAACGATAAAAATCAAATATATATTTAAAACTAATTTAAATTTAAAATATCCAAATAAAACTAATTATTTATGCAGCATTGAAACATCATCAAAGTCACCGTTCAATTCTCAGTTCCTCTGTTAAATCAAAATAATTAAAGAGCTTAATTAATTAATTTATTGCTTAATTGGGTGAAAAATTAGGAATTTAATTTAAGTTTTTTAGATCCTGTAAGCCAGAAAATTTTGGTTAGTGTTTAGATTTGTTTTAGAGTTTCGGGGTTTAATTTTTTAAGATTTATTTTAAATTTTTGATTTATTACTGAAATTTTGTTAAATTGTATAAAAATAGTTATAATTTTTTTAATCGAGTTAGTTTATTGTACTATTGAAAAATATCAAAATATTTAAGTTTTGTATAAATGAATTCAAATAAATTGAATCGGCTCAAATTCTATTTATATAATCATGCTATCTATATTTCAAAAAAATCTTATTATAAAACTTTTTATTTGTGAATTATTTACCCTTTTTTTTTTATAATTTATAGGATATTGATATTAAATTTACAGTACTTATTTGGATAACGAATCTAAATACGTGGGTATTTATATAAAAAATAAAAACAAAATCTAATAAAAAATATTTAAAAAATCGATTTCTAATTTATTTTTAAATAGGTTGCAAATTTGAAATTTCCAAATAAAACCAATTGTTTCTAACTCACTGTTCAGTGTTCAATTTCAGTTCATATTTGTTAATTTTTTTTAATATGCAATGTATATTTTTATTAATATATTTTATTAATAAAATTTATAAAAAAATAAAAAATCAATTCCTAAACTACACATTTTATTTATTTTTAGTCCTTAAACTATTTTTTGATCAAAATAAAATTTTAAATTATTATTTTTGGTGACTTCAAGTTCGGTTGCTATCCAAGTTTTAAAAAAAATATTTTGACCAATGAGATGTTGACACATCACAAAAGTTTTTGACCAATAGATAGTTTAGAGACTAAAAACAAAAAATAACATAGTTTAGGTACTTATTTTAACCAAAAATTAATTTAGAAACTTAAAGTGATAAAAAATAATAATTTAAATACTTATTTTAATAAAATACAGTTTGACGGATAAAAACAAAAAAAAACATAATTTAAGAACTAATTTTTTTATTTAAACGTAATAATTTTTTCTGGAACTTTTAGCCCTAAAATGAGATTAAAATACTGTTAAATATAATTTATGAACATGTATAATGTTATTTTTGAATCTTATTATAAAATTTTTTTTATTTGCGAATTATATTTCCCTTTTATCTCTTGCTGGCTGATAACAACTGGAAAAACAAAAGAAATAATGAATTTACGCTATAAAATTCATATACTCAACAATCATTTTTATCATATTTGTGTTATTTAGTAAAAAGCATGCGGAGGCATATTTTAAAAGAAAAATAATTTTAACTTTTAAAATTGAATAATTTTAATTTTTTTAACTTTAATTTTATCTATATATATTTTAGTTTTTTTTAAAATGACATTTTTGTAATTACAAATTATTAATATATGAAACCATTCGTTCAAAATTTCAAATCATGCCATATAAAAAAATTACTCTTTTATACAATTTTATAAATTTATTTTTATTGTTGACTTTGTTATTTTTAGGAAGAAAAATATTTGTCTATATGATATATGATTAAAATAATTAAAACGGCAATTTTAGGTTTAAAAAGTTAAATTTTGTTTTTATTGAGAAACTAAATAAAGGGTTTTTATAAAGGGAAAATGCCTTTGAAAAGTTTTTACCCAAAGTGAAACATTTGAAGTTAAATTATTTTAAAAAAAAATAAAAATCAAAATAATTATTTAGTTCAAAGTTAGGGGCATCTTTTTACATTATGCCAAAATATAAATATATAATTTCAATTACTTTTTATATTTGTATCTTGTAATTACAAACGAAAAACCATTCGTTCAAAATTTCAAATCATGCCAATATAACTAAACTTAAAAAAAACTAATTATATTTTTACAAATTACATATAATAATTAAATACTATTATTTTTAAAAATTTAATTAGGTGGTATGAGTTAAATAAAAAATAATAACGAATTTATATTATCTTTTAGAAATTATCAGTGTAGGTCAATTGGTGTCCACTTTTTCCTGGTATCTATATATAGTGGGAAAAGTTAAAGAGCCATTGATAATGAAATGGAAAGCTGAAATTTGTACAAAAATACAAAAATAGATGTCACAATTTGTATATGTAGATGTCATATTTTATATATTTTATGTCAATAGTATAAGTATATAAAATATAAATATTAAATATATTCTAAATTAAATATTAGATTCAATACATATATTAGATATATTATATAAAATTTATTTAATTGTGTCATGTCTTGTTTATTAAATATATTAATTTATTACTGAGAAAAATAGGTTAGGAGGATAATCCTCATACTTAGTCTCTATAGTACTTGATCTGGATTAGTAGATTAATAGATTTCTATATAACTCGATTTAAATTAATCAGTTAATGAGTCAAATACATGTGATTATACCAAAGAGAAATATTTATTTTTTGATAAAAAAAATTACTATCATGACCTCGTTAAAAACCTCCTTAAGCCTAAATAGAGAAAAATAGTACACATGATTAATAAAAAGAGAAATATTTTTTTTTGATAAAAAAATATTACTATCATGACCTTTAACCTAAATAAAAGAGTCAAAAAGCTAACCTTCAGCTAACAATAGAAACAAACTAAAACAACCACACCCAAACTAGAAACAAACACACCGCACAACACACAACCTCAAAAACAAGAATCCAAATGCAATAAACTACCTAAACTATGAGGCGGGGAATCAAACCACACCACCCCGAACCAATCCAAGGGAGCCATCTTCGACATAGCATCCGCAACCTTATTCACATCTCTACTAATATGGTTGAGCTTCACCATTCAGTCTCTCGTCCGCAGCGCGTCCAAGTATGGAATCAATGGGCAGCTAGTCTTCCTATCCGGACCCTCCTTCAGAAGCCGAAACGCGTCAAGACTGTCAACCTCCAACACAACTTTCCAGTACCCTCTATCCCAAGCTGCTTGAAGGCCTACTAAAGCCTCTCACAACTCCGCCTCTAAGATGGAGCAAACCTCAATGAACTTGGTAAAACCACCTCGCTAAATCCCGGTCTGGTCGCGCAGAACCCCCCAGACGAAGCGGCTCCATCACTCACACTCCTCACCCCGTCCGTATTAGGCTTAATCCACTCAACATCGGGAGGCACCCAACGACAGAACACCCTTGCTTACACCACTCCTCCACTCAACGACCTATCTTCCCGAGTATGAGCCTGAAGTGTCCTCTCCTGGAGCACTCGACTACGACGGATAACAGACTCACACCCCTCCTGCGGGTTATCAAACGCAATAAAATTTCTTATCAACCACAAATTCTATAACACCGCACCAAATATAATATCCCAATTTTGAGCCTCACGCGCAAACACCTTTGACTTAGTGAGATTAATCCGCAACCACTCATTGACATCCAAAGAAAGGAACTCATGCAACTTATCACCTTTAACTAAACTTTGCCAAATCGGAACTATAGAGGGACAGCACCGTAAGGCATGGACAATATCCTCTGGAGCTAACATACAAATCGGTCATTTATCATCTGTCGTAAAGTGTCGCCGAACGCGTTCAATATTCGTCATAATTTTACCATTACAGACAAGGCAAAGGAAAATTCGAATCCGTTGTAAACTACGATAACTATGTATAATCTTTCAAATCCCATCCGTAACATTCCCCGACGGCCCTCGACGAATTTAATACACAGATTTAACCGTAAAACCACGATCCAACCCTGCAGTTCAGCCTAACGTTGCAGCCGAAAAAGTCGGTAAAGGTCCTTTTAATCGCTGCAATGTGCAGAAATATCTCACGCGTCAACACAACTTGAAATTCAGGCCATCGCCAATCACCATTAGTCGTAGCCATATCCGTGATAGTTGTATACGATAATTGATCCACTAAATCCGAGTTGACATAAGCAATCAACGGGCTGACCGAGCCAATCCAAGAATCATGCCAAAAACCAGCATCCCTGCCATGGCCAAAAGTCCAAGAAACATTGTGGCAAATGTCTTCCCACACAATGTCCAATCTTCGCCAAAGTCAGGAACAACTAGTATACCGCAAAGAAGGCATAACCCCATCTCCACACTTATATTTAGAACGCAAGAATCTGACCCATAATTCATCTTTTCGCGTCAATAAACCAAAAGCTATTTTCATAAGAAACGCTTTATTCTGTGAAAACAAGTGCTGAAATCCAAGGCCCTCATAATCCAACAGGGCACAAACATCCTCTCATTTGACAAGATGAACCCCACCTGTAGTCGTTGTGTTACCCCAAACGAAATGACAGATAAGCTTTTCCAAATCCAAACACGTCTTACTAGGGAGCACAGCCGTTTGCATAGTATAGGAAGGTATTGCGGCAAGAACCGCTTTGGCCAAAGTAATACGGCCAGCCAAAGAAAGGGACTTGGCATTCCACCCGCTCAATTTTCTTTGGACCGAAAGTATCAAGTACTTGTAAGATGCTGAAGTAACGCGCTGATGTATAAGGAGAACACCCAGATATCTCCCTAGATCCTCCACTTCCCTAAAACCAAACAATGAACTAATCATATTCCGACTATCCACATGCACATTCTGACAAAAAAGATGGTTGTTTTCTCACGATTCACCTTATGACCAGAGGCCGAACAAAACATATCCAATGTAGATAGAATAACCTGCATCTGTTCCGACGATGCCTCCGCGAATAAAATCATAATAAGGAAGGAATAGGAGGTCCACTACTAGATGTGCGGAACAACTTCCAATCCACGGTAGAAATAACATGCTGAATTAACTGATCAAAACGCTGTAGATAGATAAGGAGAGAGCGGATCTCCCTGCCGTATACCTCTAGATGGGCGAAAAGACTCCAAAATAAAACTATTCCAGAGAACTTGCGTAGTCTCCGAAGAAACACACTGTATAATAAGATGACGAAGACCCACCGAAACCCTAGTATAGATTAAAATGTCCTCAATAAAACCTTAATCCAATCGATCGTACGCTTTCTCTAAATCAATCTTTACGGCCATCCACCCTTTACGCTTCGATTTCCTTCGCATTAAATAAATAACATCTTGTACTATAATAACATTGTCCGTAATAGATCGGCCACGCCAAAAGTGAAATGTTTCACCTAAAAATAGAACAAAAAGCTAACTATTGAGCTTTGATTGTAATATAATATAATATGGTTAGAGAATTTTTTGCAATATCTATTTTGCTTGGACATGAATAACATGCCTACTTTTATAACATTTAATAAATAAAATGAATAAAATAACACAGAACGCGTGAGAGTGCAACTATCTAATTAAAAAATAAAAAAATAAAACAGAAAAAAGTGAGAAATAAAATTCTATTTTTGAGTGTCTTATACACACTTGTGAAAGGATTAGATTCCGGTATTTTCCCCCTTTTATGAGGAAAAATCTACCCACCATTGTGTTTTTCCCTTTTATTCTTCAAGTCAAATAACCACAATGATGGTTACTCAATTTTTGAATTTTAATTTTTTTTTTCTAAGTGATTCATAAAGGGATTTCAAGAAGAAAATGTTGTTATTTTTAAATAAATCAGATTCAAATAGTTTATTTACACGTTGTGTATTATTAAAAGATCAAGATTAATGAACATATATAATCGTGTAATCACCTCAGACAATTAAAAAAATTTCAAAATTTCCAACTTCACCCTAATTATTATTAGGTTTAAATGTACATTTTGTACATAAAATAAATATCTTATCCTAAGTCGGCACCTGAAGAATTTTTATTCTCAAGTTGGTACCTAAACTAGGTGAATTAGGCACATCCTCTCAAGTTGGTACTTAAAGAATTTGTGTTCCCAAATTGATACTTGAACTTTACTTCCATTCAGCATTCTGGTACTTTTATTAATAATTTTAGTCTCAAAACTTATACATTATATCACTTTGGTTCAAATTTAAAATAATTCAATAAATTTAATCATTTATATTTAAAAATTTCATCAATTTAATATTTTTTGAGATATTATCAATTCAAGCGAGTTATTGAATCAAAATTGACAAATTAATAACTACGAAACTTAAGTGAAAATGATAAGGATTTTTCTTACTTTAATCAATACTTGAAGATTTAATTCTCGATTTAGACGTAAAATAATTTTAAAATTTGTGATCAGCATCTATATGTACTACTAGGAGGGAAATTATATCATGTAAATGCAAAAGCAAAAGCAACATTTCTTTTCTGAAAGCAAAGAGCTTTAATGGTTGACCATGGCGCATGTGATGTGAGGAGCCGGCAAGGAGCAGCTGGGCCGCCAACCGGCCGCGCCACCCTTCCCTATTCTCCCTTAAATCCGACAATTTTATATTAAGACGATGTTTTTATATATTTTCTATATTTTACCATATATTTATATTAATTATGATAAAATAATTGTTTTTGTTATATAAATTTTGATATGATAGTTTAGTTATGTTGTGTATGCGTGTTGTGTTTTATTTATTTTTAATAGAATCTTGTCTAAAGATATCAATATTTATTTATATTTAAATTTTAATTATTTCATAAAATTTGTGGAGAAATTATATAATGGGTCATTCCCACCACGCCATCTATGAGACCAACTAATAAAATGTATCTATTTTATTAATTTTTCGATGTTATTTTTTCACCTAGTGAATCTTCGCTTGGTAAAAATTATTTTGAAATTTGATTTATAGTAAATATGAGTGAAGATTCACTTGATAAAAAATGAGATGAAAAAAATTAATGAAATGGATGCATTTTATTGGTTAGTCCCATGGATGATGTGGTGGGAATGACCCATGATATAATTTCCCAAATTTATGATATTGAGATTCAAATTCGAAAAATAAATTTCTTTTTATCACAAGGTAAATTTCGTTTGTTTGTTATTGTGATCTATCATGTATATGATAAGATATTTTAAAGTGAAAATAAATAAAATATAGATACATCAAACATTAATATTTTAACTATGTTTTAGAATTGTTAAAAAATATTATATTTTAGAGTTAAAAATTATGAATTTTTAAATATTTTGAATGGAAGTAAGCTCCAACTTCAAATCGATCTTTTGCCTAAGTATAGGTAATAGGTTCAATTTGGACCACATATAATAATAGACTCGAATCAACCACCATATTTAACTTCATTTTTAAAATAGTTTTTATTAATATAAAACATTGAGAAAATCAACCATCATATCTAACAAATACTATAACAAGAATCAGATGACGTTCTAAAAATTAAAGAAATAAAGAAAAGAAAAGGAAAGGAAAGGAAAGGAGACTTGCTAAATTTATAATAATAATATTAATGATGATAATCTAAGTAAGTGCCTGAAATATCTCTTTTTTAAATTATAATAAGAAATATTTCTGTGGGGTAGACCTTCTCTAACTATCGAAAATGACAACTGAATTTGGTTTGGATTTGGATAATTTTTTTTTGGCTTAAATAAAAAATAAGTGTCAGAAATATTTCTTTTTTGAATTGTAAGTGCTTAAAGTTTTCTTTTTGTAAAAATAAGTGCATATAGTTTTAACTGTTATAATTTTAGGTGCCTAAAGTTTTCAATGTTGCAATTTAGGTGACTGGCCGTTAAAAAGTGTTAAAAAATTGTTAACCAATCAATGCTTGACACGTGACATGTTTATTTAATTTTTTTTTCAAAATTAAAAACTTAAAACTATTTTTTATATAAAAATTTTAAACTTTTCATAAAATCCAAAAAATTTTCAAATTTTACAAAACAATCTCTAAATCCCTAAAAATTCACAACCCAAACCCCCAAACCGCCACTGATCGCCACACATGAGCACACCACTTTGGTCGCAAGACCAAGGCGGTCATTTCCCCCAACACGGTGTCGCCGAAAATACAGCACGACGTGCCAACTGAACGCCAATTTTGCATTCGACGTTCAGCTGGCAAGCCGATTGGCGTTTTCGGTGATGCTGTGTTAGGGAAAATGACCGTCTTGGTCCGGCGACCAAAGTGGTGTGCTCATGTGCAGCGATCGGCGGCGGTTTGGGTTTGGGAATTTTTAGGGATTTGGGGACTGTTTTGTAAAATTTGCAAAATTTTGGGATTTTATGAAAAAAGTTTAAAATTTTGGGTTTTTTCTTAAAAAATTAAAAAAAATAAAATTAGTGTCACGTGTTAAGCATTGATTGGTTAACATTTTTTTAACATCCTTTAACACCAGGCACCTAAAATTGCAATGGTTGAAACTTTGGGCACCTATTTTTACAAAAATTACTTCAGACACCTAAAGTTTAAAAGATGTATACTTTAGGCACCTATTTTTTATTTAAGCCTAATTTTTTAAGGGTAAAGTTCATAAATTTTTACCATTGAAGTTTAAAAAGTTACCTAATGATTATTAAACTTTAATTTTTGTTATAAAATGGTTATTGAGTTATTTATTGTCGTTAGCCGCAACATGGTGGTTAATAAAATTTGTATAATGACACATTTAATTATTTATATTTACACATCCAATCATTTTAGTTCTAATTTAAAAAATTTAATAAATTTAATCTTCCTTATTTAAACATTATTTCAATATTTTTCCTCCAATCATAAAATATGACCAAATTTAAAGAATTGTAAATAATGAATGCAAAATTTATTGATTTTTTTTTTTTGCTAATTAAGACTAAATTGATTAAATGTGTAAATATGGAAGATTAAATATATTATTGTACAAATTTTATTAACTACAATGTCACCCTAAATGGTAGTTAACAACTCAGTGACCATTTTTTAACAATAGCCAAAATTTAATACCCATTATGTAACTTTTGAAAGTTCAGTAATCAAAATAAATATTTTGAGATAGTTTAGTGGTTGTTCGTAAACTTTACCGTTTTAATATTTTTAAAATAATAAAATAATTTATTAGATGCTCTCAAATCAAATTTAAATAAATTATAAAGAATGAAACCTAACTTGATACAAACAAATTAGGTCAAATATGGTTATTTTAGGCTAAATTATTAAATGAGGTTTTAACATTTCAGAGATCACTCGTATAATGTCTAAGCATTCAAAACGGTAAAATAAAAAATGCTAGTATTTCCGAATCTACTAAAGAAACCCTACTATTTCAAAATGATGAATAAAGACCTAACATTTTCGATAATAAATTTTTATCCTTTATTATTTAAACAGATTCGAAAATATTTTCTTTAAATAGTCTAAAGGTGATTACAATGTAGTATCTGTTCATACACATTCTTAACTCTTTGACAATGCGTATACACCTTGTAGACAGAGCGATTTAAACCTCTGTCTCCTAAGATGAACATCATCCGTTTTTTCACTGAGACACTTGTTGGATTCAACATATTCAAAAATATTAAAACTTTATTTATCGGTTTTATATTATTAGACATTTAATTAAACATTATTTGGGTCCAGTGCGGACCCAAGGCATTTGCCCTTTTTGATGTTGGATATGAAGGTGACTCTTTGGATTTAAGTGAAGAAAAAATAAATTATTTTGTGATGCCTTTTTAGGGGACCATTAATTACTATAACTATCAAATATATTATATTTTTTAATATTTTATATTATCTATATTTTTATCTAATTTATATAAATATTATTGTTCGAATTTGGATCATCAAGAAAAAATAAATCTATCATTATTCTTGAATATGTCAGCGTGTATATACATACAATGGATGTAATTTAACGTTATATTGATATATTGACACATAGAAAATGATGGCTTAACACCATTTTTGTTTTTATTTTCTATTATCTACTCTTTTTCTAGTACATTTAGGATATAGTTGAAGATAACACCTCCAAAAATATTTTGTTTTTGTGCTTAATTTTAAGGGAATAAAATTATAAGAGAGTTTTTTTTTTCCTTTGACCTTTAAAGATATTCAAGATTATTAATTTATCTACTTTTAATAATGTATTAGATAGTTCAATTGGTTTGATTTAATAAATAAAGTACCTGAATAAATATATGTAAATCGATTTATTTAATCGAAACTACTTAAACATAACAAAATAACACGACTAATATCGGTTTATTCAATTAAACTGGGACAAAATTTTATCCATTTTCGGTGCCCTTTCTATGCCTCAACATTAAAAAATTAAATTTTAATTTATAGTCTTAAATTTTAAACCATAAATCTTAAACCCTAAAATATACACGCTACTGACAATTCCTTAAAACCTAACCTTAAACTCTAACCCTAAACCACAAACCTAATTTTTTAGTGTGGGACATAAATAGAGGCGCCGAAAAGGAACAAGATTTCTATTCAATATATATATGACAATTATCCTATGCATGGGCGGTGTAAAGTTTCTTTTACACAACCGCGCCTAATCCAAAGTTAAATCTGAAATTGAAATCTCTAACCTTAAACTTTAAACCTTAAACATTAAACACTATCTTCCAAACATGAACTATAAATTATATACCATACAATCTAAAACCTTAAACCCCTAAACTAAAATGCTTGTAAAAATTAAAATTTTTACCGCAGGTGTATGAGATAATATATATATATAATTTTCTCCGACTTTTTTCTTATTTTAAGAGGTGACAAAAGGTTTTTGTTTTACTTCTCCCTCATGCATGCTAAAGTTGTGGCAGCTTTTTATTGCTTGGTTTCAAAGATATTCAAGATTATTAAGGGGAGTTGGTTGGAATAAGATTCACAAGGGCCGCATATATTACATATACAAGAAGCATATGTTCTGATTTTCAATCATTTTTACACTGAAATTTCATATATATTGTTAGAGTTTGACATCCGAATTTCGCATTGTTTCGGTCTGAAAAATTTGTGATACAACTTATTTAATGAAGTAAAATTTGAAGAAAATGGAAACATGCGACGGATTTTGATTCATCAGTATATATACACACACCAAACTTCACAATTTGGATTAGTTTTGGTGGTATCAATAATTCTTTCCACAATGCTTATGTATCACATTTAAAAAGAAATAAAAAAAAGTGAATTGTAACCCAAAAATGAAGCATGTAGAGAAATGGTTGAGATTTTAGATGGTAAGGTTAGGTCATAATTTACATTAATTTGCACTACAAAATTCAATTTATGAGCTATGATTTTATGGTCATGAAAGTTCATAAAGTAGGTGGTTGTCTAGTAAGAATTGATATCAACTTTTGCTAAAGCATATTTGTCTAAACAACCCCTTCCTTTTATTATTATTTTTTATTTTAATTAATCCACTTTTGCTTTTAGATTTTAGCATAAGGAAGATATGCAAGGATCCATCTAGGTTGCTTTAAAAATAAATGGCGATAAACATTTAAAATTAATTTCATTTGTTATGACGTACAATTATATGATAATTGATAATGCATAGAATTATACATTGTAGTTAACGCATTAAACATTAATCAATATAGATTTGTTCATAAATATTCTTAACCCTTTGACAATGCGTTTACACCTTGCAGACAAAGCGATTTGAACCCGTATCTCCTAGAATGAACATCATCCGCTCGTCTACTGTGACACTTATTGAGTTCATTTAACTTAATTTTTAATAACATGCCATCAACAGATAATGTACGGAAACTTTACACAAATATGGTACTTGATTTTTTTTATTTTCACAAATGCGATTCTTGCTTTTTTATTTCTAGAAATATAGCACTTTTTACAGTGAAAGTGAAGTAGGAGGGGACACACACCGTCTTTGAACAGTATTTTACGCTGTAGTTGAATTGTAGGCCTACCTTCTTCAACATATTTTAATTAAAAAAAATGACGCACAGTGAAGTCGGATTCTATTCCCACCGACTTCACTTTTACTGTAGTGAATGCTATAGATTTGGAAATAAAAACAAGGATGCCATATTTTTTAGGAAAAAAATAACCCTGCAATATTGGTGAAATTTCCTCAATAATGTATTGTTATCGGTGCATTAAATATTTACCCTATATAAATGTTTGACTTTGCATCTTTTAATAGTCTTAAGGTGATTAAAAAGTAGTATATGTTTGTATTTTTTAACCCTCCGATAACACACACACCTTACAGATAAAGCTGTTCGAATCTGAATCTCCTAAAAGAAACATCATCCTCCTTTTCAGTGAAATCACTCGGTTAATTCATATTTGACCATATATTTATGAGTGAATCAAGAGATAGGAAGAGGCCTTAGCTCGCTTGCTAAAACGAATAAATTTCTTATTTGCCCCTTTTACAAAATTAATAATTTAATTTAAGTCGTTTTAATCCAAAAATTATGCTTTAGTCATTAAAAAGTTAAGTTCATATATTTTTTAATATGCTGGTGTGATTACAAGGTAATATATATTTAATTTTTTTAGCCATTTAATAACGCACACACACCGTGCATACATAGTGCTCAAACCCGAATCACCAGGATAAAATATATTATCTTTTACTATTGGGACCACTCAACGGGTTCAAAGTTAAGTTCTTCTTGATCCTTCAATATGCCATTTCTCGCTTCACCCATACTTTAGTACAAAATTAAACCATATAACATGTATTATAATCACAAATTTTTATGAAATATATCTTAAAAGATAAATTAGATCATCAGGTTCAGTCTTATTTGTAGAAATATCACAAATGAATAATGTCGTATTAATTCAATATGAGTAAAATTGTATTTCATCCCTTTTTTTTAATTGAAAAAAAAACAGAAATAAAGGATAATTGCTAGGATATTGTTGTTGAGTTTTTTTTTTATTTCAAGGTATCGTATGGTGTTGTTTTGTTTTTATTTCATGATCTATGGTGAATTTCATCACATCAATAGGACAACGAATGATTTTTGCTAAAGTGTCGTCAGACGTCGACATGTAGTCTGACCGATTTTTTCTTTATTTGTATGATGTCGACATGTAGTCTTGTTGGCTTTACTTTTCACTGTAAAAAGAGTAATAGATCCGAAAATAAAAAAAGACGTACAATAAATTCATAAATATTTTTTTCATCAATAATATAAAAAAATAAAAAAAAAGGAAAATGAAAGTACAAAAGAGAAGGATAAAAAAATAGACTTGTTTTAACAGTTGGGAATTTGACTTTTTGTTAGGATTTATATTCAATATATTGGCGGTAGAAATTTTTAGTTTTCACAAGCGTCTTAGTTTTAGGATTTAGGGTTTTAGTTTAGGGTGTAGGGCAGGAGTCTAGAATTTAGGGGTAATGGTTAGAATTTAGGGATTAGGATTAGAATTTAGGGTTTAGGTTTTAGGGTAATATGTTGAGAATTTAGGTTTTAACCTATAAACCCTAAAGACTAAATTCTATTTACAAACCTTAAATTCTAAACTACTAAACCTAAACACCTAAACCCTACACCCTAAATTGAGTGCTTAAATCTTAAAACTAAGACATTTGTGGAAACTAAAATTTTCTACCTCCAATGTATCAAATAATTATCTTGTTGTTAAGGTTATAACTTTGGATATTTAATACCATTCCACCATTATCATAAAGCATCGGATCCCAATCTCTTTTGAGTTTTGAGTGCCCAAAGTCTTTTGAAAAGAATCACAACGTAGATGTTTGAAATTTGTATTGTTCCACAAATGATAATTTTTATTTATTTTAAATATTAAGGATTAAATTGATAAAGAATGTAGATGTGGGAGACTAAAAAGTTTTTTAATAGTTTTCATGTTAGCAATTAACAATCAAATTGAACAAAAGTTAAGAAACATAGCAAGATTTTCTGATAAAAATAGTACATTGTCTAAATTTCACAAAAAAATAAGCGTAGATACCAAATTTAAAATTATGAAATAGTACGAGATCTCTAACATGTTTAAACAAAAAATAATCAATTAAGACCAAAATTTACAGATTTAACATTTATTATTTAAAAGTAATTTTATAATAAATTTAAATAAAAATATTTACCATAATTAATTTTTGAATAATTTTAAAGTGATTTTAAGAAAGTATATGTTCATATTTTTTTTAATCTTTTGATAAGGTGCACACATCTTGCAGATAAAGTTGTTCGAACTCAAGTCTCCTAAGATGAATTTCATCATTTTTTTCTACCAAGACACTTGTTAGGTTCATTTATCTTAGTTAATTAAATCCAAATGGACCAACATTTAAATCCCATTTATTTTGAAAATTATTTTATGATATGGTTTTCATATTTTGCTTTCAACAAATCAAAATAATGAACGTAAAATCATGTAGAACTTGAGTATGGTGGGGGACTTTTGGTGGCGGCTAACCCTGCAAAAGCTAACTTTCTTGTTCCATCGTCACTAATGATTTAATGAACAGTTAAATTATATTAGTGCTTCCACATGATGAGACACTTATAATTATAAACAATTAATTTATAATAACTTCATTTCAAATTTAGAAAAATGTAGAATAGATAAATAATTTTTTTAGTTGTCCTCCCGGTTTTTCATTGCTTTGTCTTATCTAATTTGGACCGACCTGCTTCGCACACACCTGACTTTTGTGGGTTAGTCTAATAACATAAATTTTCTGCGTACACAAGGCCTACGTAAGCGATACTAATCTACTTACCACTTAGATCAACCCATTAATAGTTAAATAATATTTTTAATATATCATTTTCTTATATATTTTCTTGGCAATCAATTGATGCAATTAAACAATCTAATTGTATTATAATCGCTATATTTTATTTAATAATTTCTTCGTATTGAATTCATCAATTGGTTATGGTAGAAAAGAGAATGTTATTATCCCTAAAAGATTTGGGTTTGAGCAGTTTGTCTGTAGGTGTGTTATTAGAGAATTACGATTAATGAACAGATATTATCTTGTAATCACACTATTTTAAAAGTTATTTTTCAATAAAAGATGAAAATTACATATTCGATATTATTAGGGTCTTGTTAAAAATCTCCATAAGCCTAAATAAAGAAAAAGGTACGGGCGATTGTACCATGCTCAAACTAAGAAAACATAACAATATGGACCAAATAAACACACAAAACATAGCAGCCAAAACTGCCTGCCCTCAGCCACATTATTTTAAAAGTTAAGTATTTAATTTAGAGCTTACAATTTTAAGATTATTGTAACCCCATTGACCCGGCTATGCGTCACCTAAATCTAGGAGGTCACATTAGGGTCACCGGAGCGACCCGCAGAAAAATAGGGAAAAACTCTTAGAAATACATTTAAAAGTGTAAAATAACATTTCTGTTAAAATTATATTAAAATTTTGTTTATACAAACTAAAATCCATAAAACAAAATACAGATTCAATCATAAAATAAATCATGATATACATGCCCACTAATATACAAGTATCATACTCCACGCGCAACGCCAAGCGAACTCCAAACTGATATCGGTCATAAATCTATGATCGAATTTCTTTAACCTGCAATGGTGAAACAAAGTGAGCTTGGGGAAGCTCAGTAATACAGAACTACTAGCTGATGTTGTAGACACAAGTAGGTAAATGGCAAAGGAGTAATACTGATACGATTCAAACAACAACAGTTCCTATTCAAGATATTGATATCCGTAACATCGATATACTGAGGTAATATGATTGTTCTTTATCTGATCACCTGTGTACCAGACGAGATATATATAGTTCGAAGAATCAGATGAGATGTAGATTACGAAAGTTGAACTACGAAAATTTGTGTGTTTCAATGATATCATATTCAAAGCATATAGAAAGTTTCAGACTTTAGTAAATTAATTCAGTAGGATAGAATTATAGAAGGAAATTGAAAGTTTTATTTTTAATTACCTGACTACCCTCCAACCATACACCGACATGTAGTAATCCAGAACAATATCCAGAAAGACTTACCCTAGCTGAAGCGTGGGAACCTGATACAGTAGCCGTAAGGTATTAACCTAGCTGAAGCGTAGGAACCTAATACAATAGCTGTAAGGAATTACCCTAACCGAAGTGTAGGAACCTGATACAGTAGCCATAAGGTATTACCCTAGCCGAAGCGTAGGAACCTGATACAGTAGCCGTAAGGAATTACCCTAGCTGAAGCATAGGAACCTGATATAGTAGCCGTAAGGTATTACCCTAGCCGAAGCTTAGGAACCTAAATACGGGCGGAATTACCAATTTGATCAGGGTTGAACCTTCGGTAACTTCACACTCTATCTGAAGTACCTCAGTCAATAATAATCAGTATTAACAGAAATCGGTATTAATCAGTAGTAGTCAGTAATAACAGTAATAACAAGAATCAGTAATAAGTAGTGACAGCAAAAGATACAAAGCAAACCATTCGATCAGATAGGTACACCTTGAGTATTCATTTCTCAAAACTGACTATAGTGTATTGCAAAGTAGATCACCTTCACTGATTAACCACTGATCGAACTACGAGAAATCGAACATGTATTCAAGCGTTATTTTCCAAGTCTTAGAGGTATTTTCAGTCATTTTAGTATTCGAGGGTATTACAGACACTTTGATGCCCAATGGTGTTTCAGTCATTAAGATACTTTCGGAAATTCTAAACAATTCATTCATTATAATTCTCGAGGATTTAACCATGATTTTAGTTAATTTGATAATTTTAGTGCCTGAGGTTATTTCGGTCATTTCTATCATTTCAATCGATTCATTCAGTACTGTCATTCAGATCAGTTCAGGAATACGTTGAATCTTCCAGTAAATTTATCTTCTGGTGCTTGTCCAGAGTTTGGGTAATCTGAGTGTTTTGTTATCATACATATTTGCAATCTTGAGATCGAATTCTTTCCCCATAGAACGAGGATTTCAGATAAAGTAATCATTTATCCGATCGAGTATAAAATTTTGGGACATTTCTTTTGTTAGGGATATTTAAGTCATTCTTATTTCTCAAGTGTATTATCCTCATTTCTTATAGAAATATTTCAAATATTAAATCCTTTAACTCTATTTATCAGATCGGGAGATTATGTCTTATTAACCATTTACTGAACTCAGGATCTTTTCGGTCTATTAAATTCCTCTTTCGAATAATTCGATTTTATCCAAATTACCATTCTATTATCTTATAATTTAATTGACTCAAGCAAATTTAAAAGTACACTTAATCGTACTCATGCAAACTTTAACCTAGAACCAACATGTATCATAAAGCATGCAAGAGGTAGTAAAGTATTACCTTAAGTCCTTGCTATATTGGTCGACCCTTGAACCGACATTCGAACACTCTCGAACCCGAATTCGACGTCCCACAGCCTCTTAGACCCAAGATATACGAATGCCCAAAATGTCAAAAACTGATTTGATATGGTGAACTCCGATGACGCTACAACAGTGGCAAATCAACGGTCGACAAAGCGGTAAAAAGATCATCTCGACACGGGAAGGATGATGGTGGCATTGCATCTCTAACCAACAACGTAGGTGGCGGAAAATTCAAAAACCCGAAAGGGTTTGTCCCTAGTTTTATCGAACCTATCTCATTTGATTGCCGGTGATCGGAACGATAGTTCTATGAGGGAAAAGAGAGGTTTTGCTCGGGACTCACTAGCGGTTAGTTTGATGGTGGCGGTGGGCGGCATGCACCGACGGTGAGGCATATTGGACGGTAGTAGAAGGAGACGGTAAGAGAGAAATTTTGGGGGAAAAATGGGTTATTTCCTTCCAAAAAATGGAAGGGGATGGGTCATTACTCAGCTTTATCTTTTGTTTGGTTACCGATTAGGATAGAGTTAAATCCTATTTTTGTAAATTCATATCAGAAATGAGCCTTAGCTCAATTGGTTACTCAATATGCTTATGCATCCAAGGTTACTGGTTCAAACCCCCTTGGCTGCAATTCTCCCTTTATTTTTTTTTATTATTCTTTTAAGGGTGTCACAACTCTCCCCCTCTTAAAAGAAATTTCGTCCTCAAAATTTATCAAAGTCTGGGAAATGCAGAAACTACTATTTCACTCATTATTGTATTGACTTATCTATCAGACTATCTTTTGACCTAAGATCATCCCATCATACATCTCAGACCAACTAAATAGAATACAATATTTGAATCCATACCAAACTTTAAATTTTGCCAAGCAAACACTTGTCTTATAACTTTTATTATAATTGGTCTCAATCAGGGATAAGAAACCTTCCCAATTACTACAGAAGTCAATCATACAATCCCAAAGTATATCACTTACCTTCAGCGTAATATTCAGGCAACTGTTTCCTTTGTGTATAACGGAATCACCACAGAATTTACACTTTCGTTACGTTCACAAACGCCTTCCTTTTAAATTCATAATACTTTTATCAAATTTCAATCAGAATATTCTCAAACATCATCATTATCACTGAATAGCCTTACCTATAATCTTATATCGGTTACTTCACATAATCAAACATTTATTCTCAATCTGAATCAGATCTTCAATTTCACATATATTAATCATCTCAGGCTCTTTATCCAGATTCAAATTCATCACGTTACTTCAATCATAGACGAACATTATTGATATTCATTGCCAGTACAGATCGAGTTATTTTGGACAGAATGGTTAAATGCACTTATTATAGGAAATGATTCGACATCGGAGTCTTGGCTCGGTGGAGTACGGTTATGATCTAGGGGCATGTACAGACCAGACACCCTATGACATACGATCGGCCGATCTACCCAGAATGACATAACTCTAAGCTTTGATACCCCTAAATGTAACCCCCTAGACCCGGCTATGCGACACCTAAATCTAGGAGGTCACATTAGGGTCACCGGAGCGACCCACAGAAAAATAGAAAAAAAACTCTTAGAAATACATTTAAAAGTGTAAAATAACATTTCTGTTAAAATTTTGTTTATACAAACTAAAACCCCGAAAACAAAATACGGATTCAATCATAAAATAAATCATGATATATATGCCCACTAATATACAAGTATCATACTCCACGCGCAACGAACGCCAAGCTTAACTCCAAACCGATATTGGTCATAAATCCATGATCGAATTTCTTTAACCTGCAATGGTGAAACAAAGTGAGCTTGGGGAAACTCAGTAATACAGAACTACCAACGGATGCTGTAGACACAAGCAGGTAAATGGCAAAGGAGTAATACGATATGATTCAAACAACATGATTCCTATTCAAGATATTGATATCCGTAACATCGATATACTTAGGTAATATGATTGTTCTTTATCCGATCACACTGTGTACATTTGCAAGATATCTATAGTTCGAAGAATCAGACGAGATATAGATTACGAAAGTTAAACTACGAAAATTTGTGTGTTTCAATGATATCAAATTCGAAGCATACAGAAAGTTCCAGACTTTAGTAAATTAATTCAGTAAGATAGAATTATAGAAGGAAACAGAAAGTTTTATTTTTAATTACCTGACTACCCTCCAACCATACACCGACATGTAATAATCCATAACAGTATCCAGAAAGACTTACCCTAGCTGAAGCGTAGGAACCTGATACAGTAGCCATAAGGTATTACCCTAGCCGAAGCATAGGAACCTAATACAGTAGTCGTAAGAAATTACCCTAAGCCGAAGCGTATGAACCTGATACATAAGGTATTACCCTAGCCGAAGCGTAGGAACCTAATACAATAGCCGTAAGGAATTACCCTAGCCGAAGCATAGGAACCTAATACAGTAGCCGTAAGGAATTACCCTAGCCGAAGCGTAGGAACCTGATATAATAGCCATAAGGTATTACCAATTTGATCGAGGTTAAACCGGGCAGTAATTACTAGCTCTATCGGAAGCTGAACCTTGAAGAATCAATAACACTCTATCCCAAGTAAATCGGTAATAATCAGTAGTAATCGGTAATAACAGTAATAACAAGAATCAGTAATAAGTAGTGACAGCAAAAGATACAAAGCAAACCATTCAATCAGATAGGTACACCTTGAGTATTCATTTATCAAAACTGACTATAGTGTATTGCAAAGTAGATCACCTTCACTGATTAACCACTGATTGAACTACGAGAAATCGAACATGTATTCAAGCGTTATTTTCCAAGTCTTAGAGGTATTTTCAGTCATTTTAGTATTCGAGGGTATTACAGACACTTTGATGCCCAATGGTGTTTCAGTCATTAAGATACTTTCGGAAATTCTAAACAATTCATTCATTTTAATTATCGAGGATTTAACCATGATTTTAGTTAATTTGATAATTTTAGTGCCTGAGGTTATTTCGGTCATTTCTATCATTTCAATCGATTCATTCAGTACTGTCATTCAGATCAGTTCAGGAATACGTTGAATCTTCCAGTAAATTTATCTTCTGGTGCTTGTCCAGAGTTTGGGTAATCTGAGTGTTTTGTTATCATACATATTTGCAATCTTGAGATCGAATTCTTTCCCCATAGAACGAGGATTTCAGATAAAGTAATCATTTATCCGATCGAGTATAAAATTTTGGGACATTTCTTTTGTTAGGGATATTTAAGTCATTCTTATTTCTCAAGTGTATTATCCTCATTTCTTATAGAAATATTTCAAATATTAAATCCTTTAACTCTATTTATCAGATCGGGAGATTATGTCTTATTAACCATTTATCAACTCGGGATCTTTTCGGTCTATTAAATTCCTCTTTCGAATAATTCGATTTTATCCAAATTACCATTCTATTATCTTATAATTTAATTGACTCAAGCAAATTTAAAAGTACACTTAATCGTACTCATGCAAACTTTAACCTAGAACCAACATGTATCATAAAGCATGCAAGAGGTAGTAAAGTATTACCTTAAGTCCTTGCTATATTGGTCGACCCTTGAACCGACATTCGAACACTCTCGAACCCGAATTCGACGTCCCACAGCCTCTTAGACCCAAGATATACGAATGCCCAAAATGTCAAAAACTGATTTGATATGGTGAACTCCGATGACGCTACAACAGTGGCAAATCAACGGTCGACAGGCGGTAAAAAGATCATCTCGACACGGGAAGGATGATGGTGGCACAGGCATCTCTAACCAACAACGTAGGTGGCCGGAAAATTCAAAAACCCGAAAGGGTTTGTCCCTAGTTTTATCGAACCTATCTCATTTGATTGCCGGTGATCGGAACGATAGTTCTATGAGGGAAAAGAGAGGTTTTGCTCGGGACTCACTAGCGGTTAGTTTGATGGTGGCGGTGGGCGGCATGCACCGACGGTGAGGCATATTGGACGGTAGTAGAAGGAGACGGTAAGAGAGAAATTTTGGGGGAAAAATGGGTTATTTCCTTCCAAAAAATGGAAGGGGATGGGTCATTACTCAGCTTTATCTTTTGTTTGGTTACCGATTAGGATAGAGTTAAATCCTATTTTTGTAAATTCATATCGAAATGAGCCTTAGCTCAATTGGTTACTCAATATGCTTATGCATCCAAGGTTACTGGTTCAAACCCCTTGGCTGCAATTCTCCCTTTATTTTTTTTTATTATTCTTTTAAGGGTGTCACAACTCTCCCCCTCTTAAAAGAAATTTCGTCCTCAAAATTTATCAAAGTCTGGGAAATGCAGAAACTACTATTTCACTCATTATTGTATTGACTTATCTATCAGACTATCTTTTGACCTAAGATCATCCCATCATACATCTCAGACCAACTAAATAGAATACAATATTTGAATCCATACCAAACTTTAAATTTTGCCAAGCAAACACTTGTCTTATAACTTTTATTATAATTGGTCTCAATCAGGGATAAGAAACCTTCCCAATTACTACAGAAGTCAATCATACAATCCCAAAGTATATCACTTACCTTCAGCGTAATATTCAGGCAACTGTTTCCTTTGTGTATAACGGAATCACCACAGAATTTACACTTTCGTTACGTTCACAAACGCCTTCCTTTTAAATTCATAATACTTTTATCAAATTTCAATCAGAATATTCTCAAACATCATCATTATCACTGAATAGCCTTACCTATAATCTTATATCGGTTACTTCACATAATCAAACATTTATTCTCAATCTGAATCAGATCTTCAATTTCACATATATTAATCATCTCAGGCTCTTTATCCAGATTCAAATTCATCACGTTACTTCAATCATAGACGAACATTATTGATATTCATTGCCGATGATGGATCGAGTTATTTTGGACAGAATGGTTAAATGCACTTATTATAGGAAATGATTCGACATCGGAGTCTTGGCTCGGTGGAGTACGGTTATGATCTAGGGGCATGTACAGACCAGACACCCTATGACATACGATCGGCCGATCTACCCAGAATGACATAACTCTAAGCTTTGATACCCCTAAATGTAACCCCCTAGACCCGGCTATGCGACACCTAAATCTAGGAGGTCACATTAGGGTCACCGGAGCGACCCACAGAAAAATAGAAAAAAAACTCTTAGAAATACATTTAAAAGTGTAAAATAACATTTCTGTTAAAATTTTGTTTATACAAACTAAAACCCCGAAAACAAAATACGGATTCAATCATAAAATAAATCGTGACATATATGCCCACTAATACACAAGTACCGTACTACACGCGCAACGCCAAGCGAACTCCAAACTGATATTGGTCATAAATCCATGATCGAATTTCTTTAACCTGCAATGGTGAAACAAAGTGAGCTTGGGGAAACTCAGTAATACAGAACTACCAACGGATGCTGTAGACACAAGCAGGTAAATGGCAAAGGAGTAATACTGACATGATTCAAACAACAACAGTTCCATTCAAGATATTGATATCCGTAACATCGATATACTTAGGTAATATGATTGTTCTTTATCTGATCACCTGTGTACCAGGCAAGATATCTATAGTTCGAAGAATCAGACGAGATATAGATTACGAAAGTTAAACTACGAAAATTTGTGTGTTTCAATGATATCAAATTCGAAGCATACAGAAAGTTCCAGACTTTAGTAAATTAATTCAGTAAGATAGAATTATAGAAGGAAACAGAAAGTTTTATTTTTAATTACCTGACTACCCTCCAACCATACACCGACATGTAATAATCCATAACAGTATCCAGAAAGACTTACCCTAGCTGAAGCGTAGGAACCTGATACAGTAGCCATAAGGTATTACCCTAGCCGAAGCATAGGAACCTAATACAGTAGTCGTAAGAAATTACCCTAGCCGAAGCGTATGAACCTGATACAGTAACTGTAAGGTATTACCCTAGCCGAAGCGTAGGAACCTAATACAATAGCCGTAAGGAATTACCCTAGCCGAAGCATAGGAACCTAATACAGTAGCCGTAAGGAATTACCCTAGCCGAAGCGTAGGAACCTGATATAATAGCCATAAGGTATTACCCTAGCCGAAGCGTAGGAACCTAAATACGGGCAGAATTACTAGCCTGATCAGGGCTGAACCTTCAGTAACTTCACACTCTATCCCAAGTACCCAGTCAGTAATAATCAGTAGTAATCGGTAATAACAGTAATAACAATAATCAGTAATAAGTAGTGACAGCAAAAGATACAAAGCAAACCATTCAATCAGATAGGTACACCTTGAGTATTCATTTATCACAACTGACTATAGTGTATTGCAAAGTAGATCACCTTCACTGATTAACCACTGATTGAACTACGAGAAATCGAACATGTATTCAAGTGGTATTTTCCAAGTCTTAGAGGTATTTTCAGTCATTTTAGTATTTGAGGGTATTACAGACACTTCGATGCCCAAGGGTGTTTCAGTCATTAAGATACTTTCGGTAATTCTAAACAATTCATTCATTTTAATTATCGAGGATTTAACCATGATTTCAGTTAATTTGATAATTTCAGTGCCTGAGGTTATTTCGGTCATTTCTATCATTTCAATAGATTCATTCACTACTGTCACTTAGATCAGTTCAGGAATATGTAGAATCTTCTAGTAAATTTATCTTCTAGCGCTTGTCCAGAGTTTGGGTAATCCGAGTGTTTTGTTATCATACATATTTGCAATCTTAAGACCGAATTCTTTCCTCGTAGAACGAGGATTTCAGATAAAGTAATCACTTATCAGATCGAGTATAAAATTTTGGGACATTTCCTTTGTTAGGGATATTTAAGTCATTCTTATTTCTTGAGTGTATTATCGTCATTTCTTAACGAAATATTTCAAATATTAAATCCTTTAACTCTATTTATCAGATCGGGAGATTATGTCTTATTAACCATTTACTGAACTCAGGATTCTTTCGGTCTATTAAATTTCTCATTTGAATAATTCGATCTTATCCAAGTTACCATTCTATTATCTTATAATTTAATTGACTCAAGCAAATTTAAAAGTACACTTAATCGTACTCATGCAAACTTTAACCTAGAACCAACATGTATCATAAAGCATGCAAGAGGTAGTAAAGTATTACCTTAAGTCCTTGCTATATCGGTCGACCCTTGAAACGACATTCGAACACTCTCGAACCTGAATTTGACGTCCCACAGCCTCCCAGACCCAAGATATACGAATGCCCGAAATGTCAAAAACTGATTTGATATGGTGAACTCCGATGAGGCTACAACGGTGGCAAATCAACGGTCGGCCGGTGGTAAAAAGATCATCTCGACACGGGAAGGATGATGGTGGCACAGGCATCTCGAACCAGCAACGTATGTGGCCGTAAAATTCAAAAACCCGAAAGGGTTTATCCCTAGTTTTGTCAAACCTATCTCCTTCGATTGCTGGCGATCGGAACGGTAGTTCCATGAGGGAAAAGAGGGGTTTTGCTCGGGACTTGTAATCACTCATTTTTTACTTGTAAATACATATTAATATTGCATGTATATTTATTATATGAATGTTACTAATATATATTTAAGGTGTGGTGTGTGCATGTATATTATAAGCTATGTATGTATACGTATTAATAATGAATGTGTGTCGCGTATGTATCTAGAGTATGAGCGTATTTGATTAATATATATAGATGTTATGTTAATTATGGGTAGGATTATATGTACGTATGCCAATATGTTATACTTGTATAAGTATATGTTTGTATCATGTATATGTATTGCTGTTATAATTATATATTATTATTAATATTATTGGGCTGATAAAATGAAAAAAATTAAATATATTAAACCCAAATAAAAATTACAGCCCAAGTCCAAATACAATTACAAGGCCCGGTTGGCCCAAACCCAAATCTTATCTAATTACGATTCTTGTGTGTGCGGTGGATCGTGGGCCGTTGGATCAAGATCCGATCCAACGCCACGATACAACCAAGAGGTCAAAAATATCGCGCCAGCGCGTGTTCCACACGTATGGACCGCTTCGAGTGCCACGCGCGGCGTGGTACACACGCGCGACGCTTTAATATCCCACGCGCGCGTAAGATCCACGCGTTCGACTCTCGATTGCGGAGCTCCACGTGTCAAGATCCGAGCCGTCTCATCAAATCGAGGCTTCATCCAAGCCCGTTCGTCCTTCAAGCCATCTCGACAGTTAGATCAGATCTGATCTAACGGCCGAGAACGCATCTGGCCGCTGGCAGAACATCCATACCGCCACCACGCCGATATTCAGCCCCCGTGTTCAGAACATGCCCAAGACAACAAGCAAAAATTGTCAGTTCAGTTCAGATCTGAAAAAGCAAGATGCAACTTGCAACAAAACGAAGACAATGATATATATGAAACGGGGACTTTTGTAACGAAAAAAAAGGGAGAGGTAACAAAAACGAAGAGTGGTAACAAAAAAAAATGAGAGAACAGAGATCTTGTAATACAAAAAAAAACAGAAAGTTGTAAACATTCAAGGAAATCGAAAGAAAAGTCCAGTGGTAAATCCTCTTTTCTTTTTTCTATTTTTGCATATACGAAAGAAGAAAACAGAAACAAAATAAAAGAGAGTCGTCTTACCATCGATATTTGTGGGCTTTCCCTTCCTTAGTGATAAGCCTTTCGGCTTCTCCAAGTCTGATATGGTGAACTAAAGGGAGGGGAAGACCCTTTGTAGTTTTGTTTTGGTCTAAAAAAATATTTTTTTTGGTTCGTATTTCCTAGATCTAGGGCGAATAGAGGTATATCCTCTGAATCCAACCTAGGATTCGTGTTGAGGACGAAAGGGGGGTTATTTTGGTGTGTTTTGGAGTCTCGCCGGCGCCGGAGAACACGGCGGCCGGCCGCCGAATTCTGGGTTTCATAAGAACAGTTGAGAGAGAATGAAGAACAGATGATTCTTGGAAAATCAGAAAAATGAAACGAATGACCAAAAATTTGATTTCGGCCTAAAAGGGGGCTTTTATAGTTATTATTATTTTGCTAAATGGGTAAATTACGCACTTAACCATCCCGCGTTTTCAATATTTTCGTTTTTGTCTCGCCGCATGGTATAATTACAATCCCAGTCCCCCTGATATTTCAAAATCTTGTAATCCAGTCCCTAAATTACACCGATTCAGATTTTAAATGGTAAAATTACCCCCCTTAACCATCCCGCGTTTTTGAACTTTTCATTTTGGGTCTGCCCCTTGGTCTAATTACAGTTTTGATCCTTCTAGGTTCTATTTGTTTCGCAATTTCGTCCCTAAATTACATATTATTGTTCTTTAATTTCTGCCACTGACTTTTATTTTTCTTTCATTTCAGTCATGTATTCTTTATAAATATTCATGTTCGTATTATAATCGTATATGTTGATATTCTATTATTTTATTTTATGTCCCTCGTATATGCCTCGTATTTTATGTTTACATGTATATGTGTGTTAAGCTTATAATAGTCATGTATTTTTTATCCAGTTATTCGTATTAAAACATGTTATGTTCTATTTGACTCGTAAAACAACATGTTCTTGTATTTTTGTACGTATTGTATGTTTTCTTGGCTTTTAGGTTATGTGTTAGTGTGTCTTCTTTTATGTATAATATATTGTTCCATATATGTTGAAATATGTTTTATTACTAGCATGTATGTCCTTTTGAAATATTTGTTTGTCTATATACGTAATTTTTCCTGCATTGTTATTCTGACTTGTTAAAGTTGTTTTTTTATCTATTATTTAGAATAATATGTATATATGCATGTTTTAGTCTAGAATATCATTTATGTTAGATTAGTATTCTGTTATGTCAATATTTGTTACATTTAAATATTTTGTCATGTTTTATATTTTTGTCATTAAGATTGCATATCGAGATATAAATTGTCAATGCGGTGCCCTTTTATCCGAGCGTAAACGGGGCCAGTATCAGGCGTAGTGATAGTGGTTGGGCGTTTATCCTTGGATAACGGGGCTCTTAAAATTTATTCGCAATAATGACCGAATTTTAAAATAATTGTCACTTTAACCCGGAAAATCCAATATTAATAAAGCGGTAATTATTAAAGTACCAATTTTGGGCGGTGTGGGGTGCTAATCCTTCCCCATCCGTAACCGACTCCCGAACCCAATCTTTTTGAATCTCTGGTTTTATGGTGTCCGGCCTACCTAAGTGGCCGGTGGCGACTCCATTTTTAAATGCGGTTTCTTTTAAAAAAACCCCACGGAATAAATATTTTATATCCAAAGAATCACGAACACCTTTCAAAAACATCTTCGAAAAAGCCACGTTTTTTTAGCGATAAGAAAAAGACATCGCTACAGATGGCGACTCCGCTGGGGAAAATTTTTTGTTTTTCAAAAACAAATGAGAGTCAAGCTTTTAAAATAATTACCGCTTTACTAATATTGGAAATTCCGGATTAAAGTGGCTATTAAATTAACATTCGGTCATAATTGCGCGTTTATTTTAACGCATTAAAAAATGGCATATAAACCCGTCTTTTTAAGTGGGGGAAAACGCTAATGCTTTCGTGGAGATATCGTTCTCCCGTATGGGCCTAGCAAGTACCTTCGGGGCTCGAGTACCTTATACTTTCGTAAGGATATCGTTCCTTCGTACGGGCATAAGCGAATGGGTCCCCCTGAATTGAACTTGGTTGAAAGGAGCCTATAATGGGTGATGATCGGGGGCCTTGCTACTCTTAGTAGAGGACATCAAGGACAATTCGGGTACCTCCTAGAACCAAAACTGCATGTAGAGAACACGTAGAAACCCACCCTGTTAGAATCATGTGGATAACCTAGGTGTCTTAGATGGAATGTAAATAGGATTGCCTTGTTTGCTTATCGCATTTAATTTGCCCTTTTATTAAGTACTTATCATTTTTGTCCGGTACTGACTTGTTTTCTTTTGCTTTGTTTTTGCATATCATTGCATTCACATTACAGTGGGGCATTGATTCCCGAGTAATTTCTCCCATAATAGAAGATTGTTCATGATGGACCAAAGGTTCTTTGACCTGAAGGAAGGGGTCCAATTACGAGTTCCATCCGAGACTAGACCGGTGGGAGCCGAAGAAGAACCATTCAAGGACACGAGCAGATTCGTAAGCGAGTGTCAATCCCGGTGACAAACAAGATGAAATACAAGAACTAAAAAAGCGGATGTCCGAGATGATGGACGGATGAATGCCATGATGAAAGGCAAGCAGCATGTCGAACTCGAGAAAAAGATTCGGTCGGGAGCAGAATGTGGAACAAAATGGTCGAATGTCAAAATAGATAACACCATTAAATATGACAAATCGAATCCCTTTGTGATCAATCTCAAGAAGCGGACAAGTAGCACATCCGGGAAGATACCCAGAGAACAGAGGCAAAACCGGGGAAGTTCGAGAATCTAATGACATCAAAAGACATTATCCAATACCCATGAGATACACCGAGTTACTTCCGTTGCTTGTCGAAAGGAACCTTATCATACCAGTGAAGTCTGTACCAAGAAAACCTCCTTATCCGAAAGATTACAACGATCGCGTCGGTGCGGCTACCACATAGGCGATTCGAGTCATCACACTGAAAATTGTAGGGCCTGAAGGACGACAGAGTTCGAGATCTTATCGAATGGGAATTTTGGATTTCAAGACGGACAACCCCGATTCTTCACCCCACCAGCCGGCCGCCCGAGGGGCAAAGTCGAAGGAAGGTCAATACCGAGCCCAAGGTTCGAATAACACAGAAGTGGGTCACTCAAGCGGGATAAAGTTAGGAGTCAATAATAAAAGCGTCTCAGAAGATGAACTTACACACAAGCGCGACCAGCTCAAGCACGAGAGGCACAATCTGAGCATGAAATCAAAGAACGTACAAGACGAGTACCAGAAGCTGCACTTTGAATTTAAGAGTTTAGGCCTAGGTGACACCGCGGAAGAGTGGGTCAATGGTATGATTCAGCTGAGGAACGGTTCAGAACGCTGGAAGCAGAAATGCAAAAATAGTAAGAATAAAGTCAGATCATTATCAAAGAAGCTGGAAGAAGCTGAGGGCCAACGCGACTTTCTCCAAAATGAGTTGGAAAGCGATCGGCCATGGAAGATATCCCGAAATCAAGTCCGCACCAGAAAGGAATGAATCACAAGCCTTCCAAATAGAAAACACAAGACTCAAAGACAGATAGTGAGGCTCGAGAGACTGCTTTACATACCCGGTGAGATCCCGTCTTTGGGGCAATGACCGTTAAGCTACAAAAAGCCGAGCAAACAATACGGGAGAAAGACCGGGACATGAAGATGGTTACGACTCAAGCCCGACAAGCAGCTCAACAGATAGCAGATTTAGCCGATGCAGCAGCACCAATAAGCCAGAATATGGATCCGGCATTGGACCGCGAAGGAAAACTGACGGGACTATTGAATGAGGTCAAGACATTAGGTGCCAGGGCTCACCGATATCTGTAAAACCCTAATACCGGATGTAATGAAACCTTTTGGTCTGAATGAAAGATGTTCTATAAGGACAAATCACTTGCGGAATCAATGCTTTATTGCATTCATGCATTGCATTTGCATCACATTTTTTTGCATTGTCTTATCATCGCATGGTACTTCATCATTTAATACATGGGGTTCGATGGCAGAATTAATCAGAAAATGGAACGAATTGAAGAGTCGAGGCTTGACCAGTTAGAAGAAAAAACCGAGAAAGAGCTTAAGAAGAAAGAGAAGATAAATGTCTTCAATACGAGGGAACTCTGCCTAGTCCCTGATTTGGTCATTCCTCCAGATTTCAAGGTTCCCAGATTTGCGCAGTATGACGGAACCAGCTGCCCAAAGATTCACTTAACCATGTTTTGCAGAAAAATGGAAGGATACATGAAGAACGAAGAATTGTTGATCCACCATTTCCATGATAGCCTGACGGGACCAACAGCAGTGTGGTATAATCGTTTGAACAGAAACCAAGTTAGGTCATGGGGTGACCTCGCTAATGCCTTCTTGGATCAATACAAATATGCTTTAGATTTAGCACCCTGTCGACAGTTTCTTCAGAATGAGAAAATGAGGCCAAATGAAAACTTCAGGGAATATGCATTAAGGTGGCGATGTCTGGAAACCCAAGTCCAGCCCCCTGTAGCAGAAGAAGAGTTGACCCCCCTATTCCATGCAACGCTTCCATCTCCCTTCTTCGATATGATGTTGGAAAAATTGAGAAACAAATTCGAAGATTTCATGACGATTGGAGAAAGGATAGAATATGCAATCAAAGAAGGAAAATTGGGCCTAAAGTCTAAGGACCGAATCGAAGATAAGATAGATAAGGATGGAGACGTAAATGAATGTCATCTCCAGGGTTCGCGTGGCCGTAAGAGAAGGAGACAGACTGACAAATCGGGGGCATCAAGGAAAATTCCTCGGACGAGCGCAAATTTGGAAGTGTTTGGAACATCTATCTCAGACATTTGGCCCCATCTGGTAGAGGGTCACTATCTTGTTCCTAGGCCGATAAAGAGTGCACCTGATCTGTATGCCCATAGTTTTGACTCGAGTAGCACATGCGAATTCCATATGGGGGCACCGAGGCATCTCACCAGAAAATGTAGACCTTTACTGGAGGAAATCAAGAAGCTGGTCAATGATGGAACCCTGACGCAAGAGCTGATCAAGCAGTGGAAGACCAAGGATGAGAAGCAAATCTATATAGTGCTGAAGAAGCCAGAGATGTCTCTACATTAAAATACCTTCCTGAAGTAATACAAAGGATCAACTCTATGTGGCCCCCGTGTGGCAAAGATCTTTTGTGATGGGGCATGTTTGTCGGTTTTTACTTTCAATAAGAAACACATTTTGCTTAACATATAATGTTTTTGAAAGCACATAGATATTTTCTCGCCGTTGTAGGGCACTAGATATCAATTGCAAGATGTGACATCAGATAGATGTCGTGACAACGATGATGTGCGATCTTCCCCACCGGACTCTGGTCAACAAAGCGAGATTATTACTTTTTCGATGATATTCAAGGACGAAAAAGCTCTAAATGTCAACCATGTAGAGTTGCTTGAAATTGAAACTCTACGCATAATCTTCTAGGTAGTAAAGAAAAAATAAACAAAAAAAGGAAGAAAAAAAAAGAAAGAAAAAAGAGATGAAAATAAAGAAGGAGAAAATAATAATAAAAAGTACTCGTATGTTCGAAACCTGGTAATAGGCTTGTTCGGATAAGAGTATGGAAATTTTGGGGCACTCCGCTGAAGCAATAGGGTGGAGATACATCATCCAATTCAAGAAACCTTAGCTTCATGAGTGATGGTAATATTTTCAAATCGTGACTATGCCGAGTAACTTGGGGCAGTGTTGTTTGCTCCATCGTTGTCCTCAAGACAAAAGACTGTGACGAATTGATTTCCTCAAGTAATGATAAAAAAACAAAAAACAAAAACAAAAACAAAAAAAAAACAAAAAAAAGAAGAAAGAAAAGAAAGAAAATAGGCGATATCATGGAAAAATTAAGACTCGCATCACTTAGAACTCTATTCCTAGAGTAATATTTCTGCGCTCAAGTGGTTATACAAGCCTACCCTTTTGGGGGCAGAGTAGATAATGAGAATTGAGAAAAAGTAGTACTCGGCAGCAACGCGGTAATCATGAGGATGAACCGAGTCACCAGGGAAGACTTCACATCTTTGAATTACCAAGTGGTTGAATCTAAACCACTCTTGCACATGATATCCAGAGCTCCTATGCTGTGTTTTCAAGATCTTGTATGATACCCTTCAGTGGAACACCAATCAGCAAATTGACAAGTTAAAGCAACAAAAATTTCCATGTATTATTTCAGGGGTAAGATCCCGAACACAAGGAGGCGGATACTATTGGAGCCCCTAACCAGAAATGACATCACAATGCATAGAATGAAGATGATAACAGAGGTATAGGTGTCAGACAGCTCAAGAACAAGAAGCGAATTCCAGCCATGATGCCTTGTTTGGTTCAAGAAAGTGAAGGAAGAAACAGGACAAGAATGAGCTTACAAAGTGTGGGAACGGTAAAAAAGTAAACACTGAGTCTCTAAAGAATTAAAGCACAGAAATCGATGAATGATGTCCGTCAAGAGATAACAAGAAGATTGAGGTTAAGAAGCATTTCGCTCACCCCCGATGACGAAATTAACAAATACTCAGAATATTGGGTCAAAAGAACTGGAAGGTAGCCGAGCACGATCGAATGGGGCAATGCAGAACAGAAAGAATAGTAAGATTCTCTGCACACGCATGATATAGCGTTTGTTGGTGAAGCAGGCAGAAACCCCGAAGAATAAAGGCGGGTGTTCGTGTAAAAGAACAAGAGTAGATGCCCATTGAGCAAAATTTGACAGAAATGAAGATCAAAATTGAGCATACCGCAAAAGGAAAGGAAACAGAGAAATCAGAAGAATGACTTTTCAGGACATAAGATTAACAAAGAAAAAAGAAAAAGAGGAGGAAGAAAGCATAACATTACATGCATCATATAGATAAGGGCATGTCAATTTTGCTTGTTCCTAAACAAGTATTTGAAGAATTATCGAAGAATTTACCAAAGTCCATAGAACAACAGCCATGTCGGCGTCAGATCCAGATATTAAATCCTTCGGGTCATCGGTAAGTCCTTCGGGCACGATGTTAAGTCCTTCGGGCCATCAGTAAGTCTTTCGAGCGTGGTGTTAAATCCTTCGGGCATGATGTGGCAGCATATCAGCGTGAGTCCCCATAAAACAACAGCCATGTCGGCGTCAGATCCAGATATTAAATCCTTCGGGTCATCGGTAAGTCACCGGGCACGATGTTAAGTCCCGGGCCATCGTAAGTCTTTCGAGCGTGGTGTTAAATCCTTCGGGTCATCGGTAAGTCGCCGGGCATGATGTGGCGTATATCAGCGTGAGTCCCCATAAAACAACAGCCATGTCGGCCAGATCCAGATATTAAATCCTTCGGGTCATCGGTAAGTCGCCGGATACGATGTTAAGTCCTTCAGCCATCAGAAGTCTTTCGAGCGTGGTGTTAAATCCTTGGTCATCGGTAAGTCGCCGGGCATGATGTGGCAGCATATCAATGTGAGTCCCCATAAAACAACAACAGCCATGTCGGCGTCGGATCCAGATATTAAATCCGCCGGGTCGTCGGTAAGTCATTCGGGCACGATGTTAAGTCCTTCGGGCCATCGTAAGTCTTTCGGCGTGGTGTTAAATCCCGGTCATCATGTAAGTCGCCGGGCATGATGTGGCAAAGCATATCGCGAGAGTCCCCATAAAACAATGCCATGTCGGCGTCAAATCCAGATATTAAATCATTCGGGTCATCGGTAAGTCCGCCGGGCCATCGGTAAGTCTTTCGAGCGTGGTGTTAAATCCTTGGTCATCGTAAGTCATTCGGGCATGATGTGCAAAGCATATCGCGTGAGTCCCCATAAAACAACGGCCATGTCGGCGTCGGATCTAGATATTAAATCCTTCGGGTCATCGGTAAGTCTTTTCGGGCACGATGTTAAGTCCGCCGGGCCATCGGTAAGTCTTTCGAGCATGGTGTTAAATCCTTGGTCATCAGTAAGTCCCGGGCATGATGTGGCAAAGCATATCGGCGTGAGTCCCCATAAAACAACAGCCATGTCGGCATCGATCCCAGATATTAAATCCCGGGTCATCGGTAAGTCCCCGGGCCATCGTAAGTCTTTCGAGCGTGGTGTTAAATCGCCCGGGTCATCAGTAAGTCCGCCGGGCATGATGTGGCAGCATATCGCGTGAGTCCCCATAAAACAATGAGACATGTCGGGCGATCGATCCAGATATTAAATCCTTCGGGTCATCGGTAAGTCCGCCGGGCACGATGTTAAGTCGCCGGGCCATCGAGTAAGTCTTTCGAGGCGTGGTGTTAAATCCTTCGGCTCATCAGTAAGTCTTTCGGGCATGATGTGGCAGCATATCAGCGTGAGTCCCCATAAAACAACAGCCATGTCGGCGTCAGATCCAGATATTAAATCCTTCGGGTCATCGGTAAGTCCTTCGGGCACGATGTTAAGTCTTTCGGGCCATCAGTAAGTCTTTCGAGCGTGGTGTTAAATCCTTCGGGTCATCAGTAAGTCCTTCGGGCATGATGTGGCAGCATATCAGCCCGAGTCCCCATAAAACAACAACCATGTCGGCGTTAGATCCAGATATTAAATCCTTCGGGTCATCGGTAAGTCCTTCGGGCACGATGTTAAGTCCTTCGGGCCATCAGTAAGTCTTTCGAGCGTGGTGTTAAATCCTTCGGGTCATCGGTAAGTCCTTCGGGCACGATGTTAAGTTCTTCGGGTCATCGGTAAGTCCTTCGGGCACGATGCTAAGTCCTTCGGGCCATCAGTAAGTCTTTCGAGCATGATGATAAATCCTTCGGGTCATCAGTAAGTCCTTCGGGCATGATGCGGCAGTCTTAGTAGCATAGGTCCAAAAATGGCAACAGTCTCGTAAAAAAAAAAGGAACCTGCATTTTCAAGCCCCAGTGAAAGGTTCCAAAGAGAGAGAACCCTAAATCTAAAATCTCAAAAAGAACTCCCAGTCGGAAAAATCCATCAGCGGCGCAAAAGGTTTTATATAGGAAAAACCAGCGTTGAAGGCGAAGAGTTCTATATAGGAAGGACTCCAAGCTTTACAGTCTCGAAGTGAAGGGTTCTATATAGGAAGAGGCTGTAGCTCCAAGATCGGAAGGTGACGAAGCTCTATATAGGAAGAACTTACGAGCCTGAAGATTCAGCCAAGGAAGAGCGGATATATCCAAAAGAACACGTTTTTCCAAAGCTACAAACAGGGAAGTCTGATAAAAATGAGTGCTTATGAATCTTTGCTTTGTTCCCATTCCATGAGAACAAGCAAAGAGGGGCAACTGTAATCACTCATTTTTTACTTGTAAATACATATTAATATTGCATGTATATTTATTATATGAATGTTACTAATATATATTTAAGGTGTGGTGTGTGCATGTATATTATAAGCTATGTATGTATACGTATTAATAATGAATGTGTGTCGCGTATGTATCTAGAGTATGAGCGTATTTGATTAATATATATAGATGTTATGTTAATTATGGGTAGGATTATATGTACGTATGCCAATATGTTATACTTGTATAAGTATATGTTTGTATCATGTATATGTATTGCTGTTATAATTATATATTATTATTAATATTATTGGGCTGATAAAATGAAAAAAATTAAATATATTAAACCCAAATAAAAATTACAGTCCAAGTCCAAATACAATTACAAGGCCCGGTTGGCCCAAACCCAAATCTTATCTAATTACAGTTACTGTGTGTGCAGGTGACTGTGGGCCGTTGGATCAAGATCTGATCCAACGGCCACGATACAACCAAGAAGTCAAAAATATCTGCCAGGCGCGTGTTCCACACGTATGGACCGTTTGAGTACCACGCGCGCGTGTGGTCCACACGCGGACGCTTTAATATCCCACGCGCGCGTAAGATCCACGCGTTCTGACTCCTCGACTGCGGAGCTCCACGTGTCAAGATCTGGAGCCGTCTCATCAAATCGAGGCTTCATCCAAGCCGTTCGTCCTTCAAGCCATCTCGACCGTTAGATCAGATCTGATCTAACGGCCGAGAACGCGTCTGGCCGCTGGCAGAACATCCATACCGCCACCACGCCGATATTCAGCCCCCGTGTTCAGAACATGCCCAAGACAACAAGCAAAAATTGTCAGTTCAGTTCAGATCTGAAAAAGCAAGATGCAACTTGCAACAAAACGAAGACAATGATATATATGAAACGGGGACTTTTGTAACGAAAAAAAAGGGAGAGGTAACAAAAACGAAGAGTGGTAACAAAAAAAAATGAGAGAACAGAGATCTTGTAATAAAAAAAAAACAGAAAGTTGTAAACATTCAAGGAAATCGAAAGAAAAGTCCAGTGGTAAATCCTCTTTTCTTTTTTCTATTTTTGCATATACGAAAGAAGAAAACAGAAACAAAAAAAGAGAGAGTCGTCTTACCATCGATATTTGTGGGCTTTCTCTTCCTTAGTGATAAGCCTTTCGGCTTCTCCAAGTCTGATATGGTGAACTAAAGGGAGGGGAAGACCCTTTGTAGTTTTGTTTTGGTCTAAAAAAATATTTTTTTTGGTTCGTATTTCCTAGATCTAGGGCGAATAGAGGTATATCATCTGAATCCAACCTAGGATTCGTGTTGAGGACGAAAGGAGGGTTATTTTGGTGTGTTTTGGAGTCTCGCCGGCGTCGGTTAGCGGCGGCCGGCGACGGAGAACACGGCGGCCGGCCGCCGGATTCTGAGTTTCATAAGAACAGTTGAGAGGGAATGAAGAACAGATGATTCTTGCAAAATCAGAAAAATGAAACGAATGACCAAAAATTTGATTTCGGCCTAAAAGGGGGGCTTTTATAGTTATTATTATTTTGCTAAATGGGTAAATTACGCACTTAACCATCCCGCGTTTTCAATATTTTCGTTTTTGTCTCGCCGCATGGTATAATTACAATCCCAGTCCCCCTGATATTTCAAAATCTTGTAATCCAGTCCCTAAATTACACCGATTCAAATTTTAAATGGTAAAATTACCCCCTTAACCATCCCGCGTTTTTGAACTTTTCATTTTGGGTCTGCCCCTTGGTCTAATTACAGTTTTGATCCTTCTAGGTTCTGTTTGTTTCGCAATTTCGTCCCTAAATTACATATTGTTGTTCTTTAATTTCTGCCACTGACTTTTATTTTTCTTTCATTTCAGTCCTGTATTCTTTGTAAATATTCATGTTCGTATTATAATCGTATATGTTGATATTCTATTATTTTATTTTATGTCCCTCGTATATGCCTCGTATTTTATGTTTACATGTATATGTGTGTTAAGCTTATAATAGTCATGTATTTTTTATCCAGTTATTCGTATTAAAACATGTTATGTTCTATTTGACTCGTAAAACAGCATGTTCTTGTATTTTTGTACGTATTGTATGTTTTCTTGGCTTTTAGGTTACGTGTTAGTGTGTCTTCTTTTATGTATAATATATTGTTCCATATATGTTGAAATATGTTTTATTACTAGCATGTATGTCCTTTTGAAATATTTGTTTGTCTATATACGTAATTTTTCCTGCATTGTTATTCTGACTTGTTAAAGTTGTTTTTTTATCTATTATTTAGAATAATATGTATATATGCATGTTTTAGTCTAGAATATCATTTATGTTAGATTAGTATTCTGTTATGTCAATATTTATTACATTTAAATATTTTGTCATGTTTTATATTTTTGTCATTAAGATTGCATATCGAGATATAAATTGTCAATGTGGTGCCCTTTTATCCGAGCGTAAACGGGGCCAGTATCAGGCGTAGTGATAGTGGTTGGGCGTTTATCCTCGGATAATGGGGCCCTTAAAATTTATTCGCAATAATGACCGAATTTTAAAATAATTGTCACTTTAACCCGGAAAATCCAATATTAATAAAGCGGTAATTATTAAAGTACCAATTTTGGGCGGTGTGGGGGTGCTAATCCTTCCCCATCCGTAACCGACTCCCGAACCCAATCTTTTTGAATCTCTGGTTTTATGGTGTCCGGCCTACCTAAGTGGCCGGTGGCGACTCCATTTTTAAATGCGGTTTCTTTTAAAAAAACCCACGGAATAAATATTTTATATCCAAAGAATCACGAACACCTTTCAAAAACACCTTCGAAAAAGCCACGTTTTTTTAGCGATAAGAAAAAGACATCGCTACAGGACTCACCGACGGTCAGTTTGATGGTGGCGGTGAGCGGCACGCACTGTCGGTGAGGCATATCGGACGGTAGTAAGGGAGACGGTAAGAGAGAAATTTTGGGGATGAAATGGGTTATTTCCTTCCAAAAAATGGAAGGGGAAGGGTCATTACTCAGCTTTATCTTTTGTTTGGTTACCGATTAGGATAGAATTAAATCTTATTTTTGTAAACTCATATCAGAAATGAGCCTTAGCTCAACTGGTTACTCAACATGCTTATGCAGCCACGGTCACTGGTTCCAAACCCCATTGGCTGCAATTCTCCCTATATTTTATTTTTTTATTATTCTTTTATGGGTGTCACAATTATAAATTTAAATTTTAATCATCTAAACAAATCAAAACAAAACAGCCCCTCTGAAAAAATCAGATAAAATCCCTTTTATTGTTCAAAACTTATTTTTAAAATTAACATTTCTACTGAATTGTTCGTAAAACGGATATGGATAATACATACTTTAAAAAAAAAAAATGTATATACATGTATATGACATTTATGTCCGAGTTCATATAATACAGAAATAATGTTTATAGATCATCTCGGACCATCATATAAGGCTAGAAGATGCCATAAGTTCAAAAGAACATATTGGCAACAAGAAAAAGGCGAGGATTGGAAGGGGAAATAGTAATGTATTTGATGAGGAAACTATCTGCATCTTCCCTTCGGTACCATCATCATTGAATGGAGGTGTAAACCCACCTTCTCTTCTATTTTCCCTGCATTTCCCTTGTGTTCTTAATTATTAAGATTTGATACATACATACAATACATACATACATACACACACACACTCAAGGACGGAGCCACTTGGAGGTTGGGAAGGACTCTGGCCCCTTAAAATGTTAGTTTAATAGCATTTTAAGTTCCCCTCGATTTAAATATCAGTTAAGCAATTTGGTTCCAACTATTGTTCAATCCTAATTTTGTTCCTGCATAAGTATGTACATACATATGTTAAGACATGTATTGTGTATAAGAAGATACCTTTGAGATTGAGAATTGGGGCAGAAAATGATGAGATAATCAAGGGCCTTGCAAGTGAAGGTGCTGGTAGCATCATCATAAGCATAGCTATAAGCCCTAGGGCAAGCTCTTTTGAAAACTGAAGAATAAAAGGAAGGCCTGCATGTTGTTGGGTTAGCAAAATCCCCACTGCAACAGTATTGGTCTTCCCTAAATGCTTCACATGCACTTTTGCACCCCACCACTCCCCGGCTCCTTCCCCTTCTCCTCCCACCACTTGCAGCTCCTTAGGACAACCTGTCTTACAGAGAGTCGGGAATTAAGATCAGGAGGGACAAAATATAATTAACCGTAAAAATGAGGGACATAATTTAAATGGATTAAGAATTGGGGTTCTAAATAGGTAAGAATGGTCCATGTTGTAGCTTCGTCACTGCTGTCTTACACGCGTATTAAGGTTCGAATTCTAAACATTCTATGTTTCATTTTTCAAAGGTGATTGAATTCAAAATATAATAAATGTCAACTTTTAAAGGTGTTGAACGAACACGGGTAACACTCATGTAAAGATTTTCTTTAGATAATAGGACACATATAAATTCGAATCCTGAACATATTGCATGTCATTTTTTTAACAATGATCGAATGAACACGAGCAACTTCCAAATAATGAGTTGACTTAGTTTATATATATATATATATATATATATTTCGTTTTGAGAAAGAGAGTCATAATTCTTACCCATATTAAGATCATAAGTACAGCCAGTGGCATTACATGCACCATAGACCCCACGAGGAGCAGCAACAAGGGGCAAATTATAGCCATCAACAATGCTAACATCGTAGAAGTCCTGCTGATTCCCAACACCAAATGTTATTTCGAATAGAGAAGCCAGTGGAGTTGCACCGATGCCATCACATTGAAGCTTCCCCCCACAATCCCCGGTCTGACAAGACCCTACACCGGTGGCATCGAACGAACACCCGGTCCGTCCCCAAATCCGACCCGACCACCCTGCAGGAACAGATGGGATCCTCACACTTTCGCCTGCATCCAACTGGAACCCTGTTGATACAAGCTGTGGAGTCCCCGAACCGGCGAGTGTCCCGGGCCATATCGTGTAAGGGCAGTTGTTGTAACCGTGAAAGTGTAACCATTCGAGGTGTAACAAAAGAATGCGAGGAAAACAAGGAAGATACAAGGGGAAATGGGGCAATGAGTTGACATGATAAACACTAATAAAATTTGGGATTTGGTGTTCAAGAAGAATTAAAGGGTGCTTTGATGTTTAAATTATGATTATATATGTATATCTATATCTATATATATATAGGTTTGGAATGGGGGGATATACAAGGAAAGACTAAAGTCTAAAGGGATACGACTACGTTGCTTTTGTTGGGTTATAATTAGCCGCAAGATTGCTTTTTGGGTTTAGGATTTCCTTTTTGTTTCAAGGGTTTGGCAATTCATGGCCTCTTTAAGAAGCAATTCTTTGCTTTGGGATTTGTGGTGGAAATACCAAATGACAATAAATAAATGTATGATTTAGTATTTTAATAATCAAATATAATGGCTGTTGTAGTTTTAGAAATATTCTAAAATTTTATATTGTTGGATCGAGTGGTAAGAAGTTTGATGTTTTTTAATTAAAACATCAAGTTTAACATTTGTAGATGAAAAACAATGTTGAAATTATTTATACCTCATTTAGGATCTAACCCGATTTAACTTTCAATATAATCGAGACTTATATTACATGAATATAAACTAAACCCTGAGGTTTACATACATTTTTGATCAGTCATTTATCAAAATCACCTAAAGGCAAAAGAATAGGAACATGTCAATACAGATTTTTTTTGAATGTTTGTATCTTTTTTTATCGTGTGATGTCAATCTTCATTTTTAGTTAATTTTCCTTCCAGGTTTTTCATATATATAATTGATGGTTTATTTACTTGTGTTTATATTTAACGATTGGTGTTTATTTTGTAGTTCATGTTCCCATTGCCAACATATTTGGTCTGCAATAATATTTAATCGGTGTAAGTGTTAAATAAGAGTGTAAAGGATAATCAGCAAATAAAGTATGCCTTGATGCAAAAATTTCATAAGGGCTAATCAACTTTCAAATTCCAACATAATAAAAAATTTGGTCCAAAGTTACATTTTAAACAATTATTGGAAACAGTGTGTAAGGATCAAACGTTAACCTCAAATTAAACTTCAGAATTAGCACAAAGTGCTAAATGGACCCTATATATGTTTGTTCCTAAGAAGATGGTTACCTTTCGGGTATAAAAATGAGACCAGCTTGGACTCCAAATCATACACGCAGAAAAACGACCACAATCTGTGTAGGTGGAAAGGCTCAATCATCATGGGAGAATTCTGCGTCTTCGGCGGGGTGTCTCTCGTCTTACGTACATTTTCTCCATTTCATTGAGTGGTTGACTTGATCCTTGATCCGTCCTGGTAAACTTACAAACTTCCACCCGCCACCACCTCCACGCTTTCCCTTTGCTCCCATTTTCTCCACTGTGAAGTTCCAGCCTTCAGTGGGCGCCTCCGACTATACCTGTGTCGCTTTACTTGACCAGCCATCTATAAATAAGCAAAGACCAGATTGGCATTAATGAAAAATATAAAACATAACTAACAGTAAGCTAGGCAGTCTAATTTCCGTATGTCAAATAAACATAGAGGAGAAATGAGGACATCATTCTTTGCCCTACCACCCTGTGTTATCTGTTTATCCCCATAAGTTCCAAAAACAAGGTTCTCCGGGAGGATCATTAAGGAAAAAGATTAGCCTAACTAATGAAAAAACAGCTCTTGGTCTTGGGAACATCCTAGGATGGAAGGCAATCTCTTGGGCAAAGATGGATGGACTTAATCCAAAAGACAAAATAGTAAAAGAAGATGGCATTTTAGTGCACGCAATGAGGGTGGTGAAGATTCATTTCATTTGTGGATAAGAATAAGATCTACACAGACAAAAGAGAATCCCTTTGTGAAAGAAAAGGTGAAAGCAAATTTCAGTTCCTAGTCATCATAAACATCACCTTCTTACTTAAAATAGAATATTATCAGAATTTATCCCTCATAAAGACAAACAATAATAACCTCCTATGTTGCTTCAACCCTTCCCCTTTTCTTGAAGCACCCATGTGATGAGTATATGTATATAAACTATAAATACATGAAAAACTTGGAAAAAATTGAACATACCCGTACCCGTACCCGACACACACATGTGTTTGAGTAACATGGTAACCACTATTCTTAGTTTTTGATAACTAATCACTCCCAGATAAATGCATCACTCGGCCGCACAAACACCAGGATGTGAGAAAGAGAGAGAGACAAGACTGTGACCATGACAAAAGTTGCAAAATAAAAAGTTGCAGCATAAAAAATGGCAATGACAATTTATATCGGGATTGTAATTTGTTCTTTTTCGAAGGCAGGGGAGTAAAACAGCATCATACCTTCATTTTATTGAAGTTAAACCTCTGAACAAATTCTTCATAAAGCATATCATCCTCTTTCTTGGAGATCTCATAATGATATTCATCTGGATCCTTGGTGGTGCCATCCCAACCCTCGGGCATAACCTTGTACTCGGGTTTGTATGGAAGGGATGCTACATGGAATTCCCGATCATGGGCATTTAAAAGTCTGCAGCAGAAAATTAGCTTGCATTCACAATGCTATTACCAATTTTTTAGTTTGTTATACACTTGTTATAACTTCAAAACTATTTTCAAGTGCAAAAACACAGCATCTATGAATGCAGGATATGATAAAAATGATCACAGAAAGTGAAATCAGGAGCTACTCAAGAACATGAAAAACATGAAATAGAAGTCCCTAGCAGAGAGGAAAAGAAAGGAATATATATGTATATTTATATATATATATATATATATATATAGAGAGAGAGAGAGAGAGAGAGAGAGAGAGAACACAACTTTGTGTGTGTAGTGTGCAGAATGAAAGATTCTAAAACGAGGACATCCTAAAATTTCAAGACTATTAGTTAACACGAGTACATTACTGAATAATTTTAAATATACCGGAATCAGGAAAAAGAGTCCCTAATCCTTTCAAAGTTCTACTTTTTCTCACCCCTTTCCAAATTACAAGCATGAATATATGACCAAGTAAACCCAGTCTAGTCCATCATTTTTCTTGAAGCAAGTCCGGACATGTGTATGGGAAATAACCCTCCAAACAAAAGAGAAGCTTAGGGAAAAAGTTGAACATACCCATTTGAGACATATATCCATATATCTAACACTAATACCCGAGTTTAAGTAACATAGCTCAGAGCAATATACTGAGCAAGAGTAGACATGATCACTCGAAAACTATCAAGATTAGCTTAACAACCTAAAAGAACATATGGAAAGACATACACATGTAGACATAAGATGCACAAATGTAGACATTTCTATCATTCTGAATACCATCTTTATCACTGAACAGACCATAATTTTAGCAGTAAGAAAGTTCTACAGTTCAATGCATCAAGCAACCATTTTTATCATGACCAGAGAATCGAATTTTCAAACACTGGGAAAACAATAAAAGAAAAAGAACAGAGGACATTACTCAGAGCAAGTGTCAAGAAGCAGCTCGACAGAGTCGTCAAGAGGAAGGGCATTTCTTTTCTCCATTTCCTCCTCATCTTTCTTCAGCCAAAGAATAGCTTCCACTCTCTGTCTCATAACTCCATAATCCTTAGCCAATTTCTCAACAGTATAAACCCCTGGATTCTCCTTATGCAAACAGTACATTTCAGCCTTTTCAGAGTCCTTAAGATAAGCCCCTCGAGCACCAGGCTCAAGCACTTGCTTTAACAAAACGCTTGTTTCAAGCAATCGCTGATCCCATCCATCAACATACTCCTTCAACTTCCTGTTCTCGGCATTCAACTGTTTCACCGCACCATACACATTTTCAAGATCCGAAGCCTGTGGCTGTGCAGATTGTTCGACAACTCCGCAACTCGCTTGGGGATTCATGGTTCCATCGAAATGGTCCTTGGTCAAGCGGCTGGACCAAGAGGAAGCAGTGCCCCAACCCAGATCATCGGAATCATCTGATTTTGCACAAAAGGCGCGTGAACCCACGGATCGGAATGGCTCAATTTGAAGGGATATGGGTTTCTTTGTGGATGAGAAACGGGATATCAGGTGGCGAAGATTATGCATTTTTGTACCAGTTTCTGAACAAGCTTTAGCGGAACCCAAAGATTCAATAAGCTAAAAAAAATAGTAATTGATATTCTTCATTGATTCGAGTTTACCAATAATAATTAGAGGATAAAGGGAGTTAGAAACCAGAAATACTGACCGGAAAATCGTTTGCAAAACAAGAGAAAATGAAAGGTTAAAGGAGGAGAAAACCCTGCAAAACCCTATTACCATTTTCGTTGGCTGGCCGATTTGGGTTTGGGCCAGTTTATGTTTGTAGATGGATACTTCAAATCCATTTAGATTTATTTATGTTATATATTTATATTTAATCTTTTGTAATTTAATAATTTTTCTTTTTATAATTATTGATTTTGATCTATTTATTGATTAATCCGGATTAAGTATTATAGAAGTATATTATGGATTCAAAATATCATGATTCGAATTTTTAACTTTACTTGAAAGATCTAACGTCCTATCTTATTAAACCAACTGATAATTCATAATTTAATATTTTTATTAAATTTTGAATAATTTAACATGTTCATAAAATATTAATATTATAATTTTGATTAAATGGTGGGAAATTTTGATGCGCATCCTCCATAGTTTCTTCTCATGTTTATAAAAATGATTTTTAATTGCTCCATGTATTTATATTGCCTTTTGTTGGGGTTCTTCATGACAGTTTTTATTGTTTTGTAATTATTTTGTGAGTATTGTTTTTTTCCACCTAGATTTAGAGAGATTTTTAATAAAATTTATATTTTTTTTATTAATAAAAAATAATATTATATATACAAAGGCGGATCCCTAGTTAAGCATGTGGAAGCCTTGGCACCTCAAGATTTGGGAAAATTTAAAATGCACCCCTCAACTTTTTAGTAATTTTAATTAGGCCTCTTCAAATTTGATAAAAATGTTCATGAAGTCTCATAATTTTTTTTTTTTTGAAAATTTTAATTAGAACTTCAATTTTTTTTAAAATAATCTCACTAAATCCTCAAATTTTTCAAAAATTTTGATTAGGCCTTCAAAAGTTTTAAAAATTTTAATTAAGCCCCCTCAAACCGTGACACCAATATCCGCCCCTATATATATATTTGTAATTTTCACGTGCCATATATATCATATACTTAAAATAGATGTTAGATTAGATCCCATTTCTTAAGTTCAATTTATTTTCAAATTTAATATTTTAAACTCACTCTTTCAGAGATTGGACTGACTTTGAGCTTCAACAAGTAGCTCCATTCTACAATCATACATTATACCATGTTGGTTGTGTAATGGTTATGTAGTCATTATTTTCAATTTCATCATTTTAAACGATACAATAGTTAAAAGAATAATGGATACAATAATATAATGTGTATTATTAATATGTTAAATGATAATTATTTCATGTATTGACAATAAAAAATATGCATGGCAGTTTTATAATCCCATTTCAGTTTTATAATGAATTTATTTAGTGTAATTTCACACATAAAACTATATAAATTTAAAGAAATAAATTTATTTATTTATTTTCATATTAAATAAATATTTGTGTATGCAATACATAAACATCAACACCATGCCATAAATAGTATAATTGATTTGTGAAAATCAAATCAAACTAAAATTGTACATATAAAATTGGACAATCAAAGTTCAGATTTACCAGAATTGAAACCTTTAAAATAAAGTCATAAATTCTAATTGAACAAGAACTTTGTTAATTATTAATCACTTGAATCCCAATTTCCCAACTCACTGTAACATATATTCAGCTTAATTTTTCTGGAAATAAGAAAACTTCAAAATCTCATGGAATTGACAATCTATATGTTTAAATCCAAAGAGTAGTCCAAGTGTTAAAGGTATTCCACCTAGGTGACCTGGGTTTGAGCAGCTTAGTTTGTATGTGTATCAGTGTATGTGAGTATATTTAGATTTAAAACCGAACACAAATACTAACTTGTACTCTAATAGAATTTAAATATATATATATATATGTTCATATCAGTGTATGTGAGTTTATATGCTTAAAACTTAACCAGATGCTAACCCCCAAGTGTATTATCTGAATGCACAAAATATATGAACATAAGAAGTACATATAAAAGGAAGAGAATTCGTCTTTGATTGATCAAGTATACCTAACAATGGCTACAGATCTATAAAGGATCACAATTGTGGGCAATGAAATCCAGATTCATTCAATATAGTACTACTAATACTATTGAATCGGTTAAAGAAACTGCTTTAAAAACTCCGAAGCCACCAACCTCCCTCGAGTACTTACCGACATTTTCAATTCACTTATCTCTTTATCAATATCCTGAGATTTTGAACAAAACACAAAAAAAAAAAATTATCGACATAAACATGCTACACATTATCTACCAGACAAACGATGGAACTTTGATAGTGATAGCATAGGCTAACAGTCAGTTTATCTTAAACCCTTAGCAAAGTCAGGCACAGAGCTGGAATTTATGTGCTCTAATTTTTTATTTTTCATGGATTTATCGATATTTTTTAATTTCGTTTACGTAAGATTAAATAGAGATCCACGTTCTATAATTGGAAGAAAAAGGTAATGGAGAAGGGTAAAAAAATTCTTACCTCCATGAATTGCACAATAAAATCGATGAGCTTTTGTTTCTGCATCTCTTCACAGTGGTAGTTTGTGACAAGGAAACTGATGTCATAACCCTGCTTAATGAAACAAGCAATTGAAAAAAGAAATCATCTAGAAATTTTCGGATTACATTTACAAAAAACATGTATTGTAATCTGAAAACATGCTTTACTAACTTATTATTTATTGACTTGAATAAAGGTGAAGGAAGGAATTACATTATGACAGACACAATTCATCAAGATGTTGTTTTCTCTGCTTGCTTTTTTGTTCAATTAGTAAATGTTAATTGTAATTGAAGATAGTGTTTCCAGAATAAGTATCAAACAATAATAAAGAAAATGAAATCAAGTTATACATAAGGCAATCAATGAATGAATGAAATAAAAATTTAAGAGCCACGTGCAATCGATTTCATTGCTCAAACGGATATATAGTAGAATCATCAAGAAATATAGACACATATGCTAAACAGGTTTAAGTTTAGTGTGTATTAAAAGGAAAGAATTAAAAGTCTTTACCCACAAGTGGCAAAATATAGTGATTGTCATGATTGTTTTTGCAAAATGTTGTACACATAATCATTCCTCAGGCAGGTTGGTTGTTTAATCAAATCAAGTTGTCAAGCAACATAATTTAGAAGGCAATCGAGTTTCAACTAGAGATCAAAATGTATGTACCTGAACTGGTTTTCTTCTCAAAACTTGAAATGCTTCTGCCCTCATTGACAAAAATCTGAGGAATTTTTTAGATAGTATATTTTCAAGTTCATCAGCTTGTTTTACCTATACAAGAAGAAAATTTGCAAAATATATCATAATAGTTAGGAATAAACTTTTGTCAGAATGATTATTTTATTTATCTTGAATCTAACAAATTTAAATAGAAGAGAAGACACCATCCTATTATGAGCAGTTCAGATTATGAAACAACAAATTCCTTTTTAATATTATATGATCAAGGAGAAGAAAATAGGAGATATTTAGTTCATTTCATCTCAGGCTACAAGACAAATTTTGGTAAATGAATCAACATATAGATTTCAAAAGTTGAACCAAGTTCAACTGAAACCTTCAACAAATGGGGGACTGAAAACCCAGGGCAATAGATTACTCCATTTATTATTATTATTATTATTATTATTATAAACATCCAGACCCATCAATTACTTCTACCAGGAAAAAGAAACATCCAGGAAACATTATTTATTTTCACCTTGAGGCTTATCCGTAGTGAATTGATAGATGTTTCTATTAAGCATTTTTCAGCCTCATTTCGACATATCAAAACCTGCAATTGCAAATGGGCACATTAAAAAGATTGATAACCAGCTGCGTAAAAGAAAGTTTGACAGGGGAGAACTGAACAAATAACTAGTCATTTTCTAACTCTACCAGTTAAATCGCATAAAATCATTTCTACTGGATACATGTATCTTGATGTTATTCTTCATCATTGCATTGCAGAACTAAAGGTGCAGGGCATTGGTAGTTGAGCGATGGGAAAAATGTGAAGTGTGGTGCAGACTTGTAGCAAACCCCTTGATTTAGTAATGTAAACCCCTATGGCTTCATAATTTCAAGAAAGGTAAAATTCAGCCTTAAATTTTCCAATTTACATTTTTCAACCCTCCAGTTCAAGCTCAAAAACATGTTAAAGGTACATAAAGATATTAAGTGATTAATATAAAAACACAAATTCCATACTAGGTGGACTCTTGTTCGCCTGAAAACTCAACAGTGAAAATGCAGAAAACACAGGCTCCATTTCATAGTTGCTTTGGCTACTTGCTTTATATTGTTTGTTTTTGCTTCCTTAAATTGTTCATTTGTTTAAAGAAAAATCAAAAGGTAGAAAAGAGGATAATTTGGACAAAAGATTACAAAGAATTAAAATGAAAAACCAATAAGGTATAGTTTTCAATTTGGTTGTTCTTCAGTCTGCATGTGAGTGTGTATATAGATATATGTTTGTGTATAATAAATTAAGCTAAAACGGAAACAAGGAATAATCTGCCTACATCTCTTAAGTCAAGAAGATGGTTCTTACTGGATTTAGCAGAAGTTCGGGGCTTGTCCTGCAAAATATGAAAAGGAAAAACATAAAAAGTTTGCCCAGAAATGTAAAATGGTGTGGTGCAGAACATGAAAGTTTTCACAGTTAGATTAGAGAGATAAGACTTCAAATTTGATTGTTGGTCAATACAAAAAAAAATTTTTTACAATCAAATTATAAAGTTTTTCACTGAATTTCTTCTGAGGTATCATTCATTCATTGCACTAGTGACTTGGCCATCAAAATGGAGATGGTATCATATGAATTACTACTAAAAATGCATGAACAAGCAGACAAAAGCTTCAAATTCTTAAAATATATAGTAAAATAAAGAAACAAAGAACAGTGGTAACTATTAACTTGCTAGATAAAGGCCCTGTAGCCCTCATTGAAAATCTTGTTGCAGGAAAAAAGAAACTAGAATTTTCAGAATAAGTCAGTGTCTTGGGGAGACAAGGGAGCACAACAATCTAAATAAAAAGATGGGATAGGAAAATTTCAAGAACAAAACAACATGATAAAAGGCTTGCATACATGAATGGCCTCAAAGACTTGAACAATGTCTGCATCTCAGAAACAGAAAACCATTCCAAAAGGACCAAATAACTTATTTAGCTTGAGCGAATCAAAATTAAGAGGAGATCCTACACCATGGAATTAGTTCTATTTCGGAAAGAGGGAGAAAATTCTATGAATAGCAAATTTAAATTTTAAACAAGAACTTGACAATTTGGGGAGGAACTTGCCAATTAAATGTAAGAGCAAAACTAAAAGGCAAATCAATAAACACTGGTCCATGATCAGCATATGATGAGTAGCAAGATCATTATATAATGATAAAATAATTCCACACCAAAAAAGCAATGCATGAAGCAACGCCTATTAGCATTTCTCATTAATTTTTCCAAACCTTGTTAGTACTTTGAGCACTCTCTTTTCATATAACTTTATCCAGTTAAAAATGTCAAATTCCAAAACAAGAAAATAAAGATGAACGTGAAATCAATATACATACTTTAGTTCAACTTCTGGCTTATTATGCCTCTCAACTTCTTGACAAGGAAAAGTTCTGCAACCAACATATATATAAGAGAGCAAGATTGGATTAAGCACATACCTCACATAGAAAGCAAAATTTGACAAACTAAGGTCTTTTCCAAGTCAACACATTTAAATTGAAATATGTTTTGAACACGACAGTGCGAAAAGATTAAATAGGCCATGTAACTGGAGTACTGATAAAGTATCTGAGTAGCACAAAAGGATTATCCAAATTTACCATAAAATCAAGGAGATCTTCAAATTCAACCAAAAAATAATCTAGAACAAAAAATATAGGTTGGAATTGCTTTACATTTTGCGAAGATGTAGAAATTGCATACATGCATTTAAAATTCGAGGAAAAGCATCTTCCTCTATTCATTATCCATCTTCAGAAGAACTCCCCCCAGGAACCAGATTAGCCATTGGTAGAAACCAGATTTATACATCATTTTATAATCTAAAACTTGGAAATATGACAAACATTATCCATTTCTAACCATTCACATCTGGTTATGTTAAATCCTCAGCTCTTAATCTATGATCACTATGTCAAACAAAAAGCTGATGGCTAAACTTCCTTTTCCAAGCCATTCTAACAGGCATAAATAGTAAAATATAAAAATCTAAATTCAATCACACAAAATCCATTCATAAAAATTAAGAACATAAATCAGGCATTACAGTTTCTCTAACAATACTCTTTAGGCTGTAGCAATTACTTTACAGTAAACTTATAAACTTCATTTGCATACCTGGAGACACATAGCAGCGTCGAGAGTGTTCCTTATGCAAGTTAAATACAGCTTCAATGGATTTGCCTAAATATTTTTAGTTTAAATCAATAAGAAGAATTACTAAAGAATGCATTAAGCTTTTGCGATGAAAATAAAGAATCTATTAAAGAAATACTAATAAAAAAACACTGAAATAAGCGAGAAATTAAGCAATTGGATCAAAAAAAAAAACTGGAAGGATAACAGAGGGGTAAAAGAAAGAGAAACTGATTTTTTTTCTTCAATAAGAAAAGACGAACGTAAAGCAATTGATCTACAGCTGATCTGTGACGTAAATATCAATATTCGTTACTTTCTAGGCAAACAAACAAATTGAAGTAGAGAAAAGGGGAAATTCAGAGTTCTTACCATTTTTTCCTTACGTTTTTCGTCGATTTAAGCAACTGAGTGATGAAAAGAAACGGTTTCTCGAAGTGGCTGTTGGTAGCTGATGGATTTGGGGTTATTGCTCTGCTAATTGTTTGTTTTGCTAATGAAAGAGGATAAATTCTTTGCCTAGTGAAATCTTCTTCCTCTTTTTGATTTAGAGAAAACGATATAACAAAGAGAAATTGGAAAAAGTATCAGCAAAAAAATGTTTGAATAAAAAGGAAAACCAAAATCCGACTTGCCGGATTCGACCCAGCGACCTAAGGATTATCTGAATAGCTTTGACCAACTACAGTCCTCCGCTCTACCAACTGAGCTAAGGTCGGTTTGAATAAAGGCGCTCAAGCTATATTATTTAAAGTATGTAATGTTAAGCAAAGTTGCATTTTTCTTTTGTTACAAATAAGAATTAAAAACTAAATCATACCAACTTTTCATTTAGGTACATAAATTATTTTTTAGTCGAAATATGTATCTAAAGTATATAATTTAGGTACATAAAGAAATTGACATGTGACATTAATTAAAAAATACGTTAAATACATATTTTGACAAAATAATATAATTTAGGTACTTATTTTGACAAAAAATACTTCAGATATCTATTTTAAAAAAATATATATTTTAAGTATTTATTTTGACAAAAAAACTTTAAATACTTAAATAAAAAAAGTTAATATACTCTATATACTTGTTTTTTATTTAGATAAAATCATGAAAGAACCAAAGCTATTTAATTTTCTTGTGGAAGAACATGAACGATAGAGAAATCCTTTGGCCTACCTTTTTTGTTGTTGTTGTTGTTGTGTAGACTGTTTGCAATGATATTGTTTGAATATGTTACTTTCTTTTAAGTAATATCGAATTTAATACATTAAAGAAGAATTATACTTTTTGTTATACGGTATTGATAGGTTTGATTGTAAAATTATTATCACTCTCAACTATGACATTACAAACATTTTTTTTCAAAAAAAAAAACACCATATTTTATTTAATTTGTTTCAAAATTCTTTGTTCAAAATAATTTTGCCCTTAACAATAATATAATTTAAATAAATTTACGCACATTTATAAATTATATTGTTCGAATTTAATTACCTAAAAAAATATAATATTCATTTTTTATTGGGATCACACAACAAATTTAATGTATTTACAATCAAACTATGTAATTGTCTTTTTCAATGTCATATGCATTTTAGAATTTAAAATTTTATGTGATAAGATTTTAAAATTAAAATAAATAAAATTATAGTTTAAATTTTACAATACATGTATCTAAGAATGACAACGGGCGATTTTTTACCGCTCTTTAACCCACCCGAAAATTTAAAATCTCAACCCGCCCGAATTTAATATATTTTTATCCCAACATGATACAATAAAATATAACACGACTACAACCCGACATTGAAATTTTAATAAAAAAACCGATTAAACCCAACCCGTCCTAAAAAATAATAAAAATATTAAATATAATATATAATAAATATAAATATATATTTATAAATAAACAGGGTCGAAAAAGTTCCACCATAAACCCGTTCTCAATCCAAATCAAACTTCTTAAAAATTGACCCAACCAGACCCGAAAACCGAAAATTCAAAAAAATAAATCCGATCATACCGCCCGCTGGATTCGGGTTTTCTTTACCATCCCTACCTGTATCAAATGATTTTCCAATTTAATATTGTTCTGATTCTTATTTTTTTCAAAGCAATCACATCAATGCACATTACGAGAATGTTGTCCTCTAAATATATCGAGCTTTGAATTTTTTTAATGCCAAATCTGAAAATTTTACAACAGCAATGTCATAGAAACAAAACCTTACACTGCAAAAAAACAATCCACCATAAAAAAAACAAATGCTACATAATTTTCACTACAAACACAAACTCTAATGAAATGGAAACAAAAAGAGAAAATGTTGTCCTCTGCCTGCATGTTAGCTGTTACTCCCAACCGATTTACAACCACCAATTTACATTACAAGCACTGATTCTTTTTTTTTTTTTTTTTTGCCATCTCTCAAATCAAAGAACAACAGGGTTGAAGGGAAGGGATTGGACCAATGATTAAAAAAACAACACATACTAAAGTTTTTTAGCCTATGGCTTGTGTGCGCAACTTGTTTGCTACGTAAAGCAAATGGCTGATATTTGTGGACGGATAGTGTTGGAGTAGTTTAAGATTAGAAGTAAAGTCGCCAGCAAGCAGGCGTCTACGAATGAGAATCAACATCGCACAGCATACCCGAAGCAGCGTCTCCTGCAAAAAATGCATGCTTGTTAACTACCAAAATATCTCTGATCATGTACATCTGATCAATTAACTTTAAAACAATGTTAACTGAGAGAATAATAAAGAGTCATCTAAAATAGTAAAACCATGTTGTTATTGAAAACAAATTGAGTTTAGAACTATTTGGTTATGAAAATTTTCAAATTGATCTAAAATAGTAAAAAACAGGTGGTGTTATTGAAAACAATTTGATTCGGAACTATTTGGTTATTAACAGTTTTCAAATTGATGACTGAAACCAAGTGTTAGTTTTTCACGTGTCTAACAGTTTTTCACGATTCACTTTGGTTTTATCGGTTTCTTTCTCAGCCTTGCAACTTCGGCACACAACTCTTATGTTAAAAGAGTTAAATATTGATGATAATTGGAAGATTTGATCCAGCAAAGCTGACAATATCAGAGCAAAACTCCAGAGAATTGAGAGAGAGAAATTGCAATCATACCAGAGGGCCTTCAGGGTCACTAAGAAGTGTGTCCCATATGTGAAGACTGTCCGCAAAGTTGAATTCCTGTGTCAAGAGCAAAGTAATCCACCTAAATGCGTAAAACTGGGGGTTTACCTGTGATATTTAGACACAACGATTAGCATTCAAGCCAAACTAATTACCTTGACAAGATGCGGAAAATGACTAAGGTGAACGTGTTTAGATTTTGCAGGTAAGAGGAGCATGAGTCAAGATGCAAAAGAGGACAAGGAGGATATGGAAAGATGGCACCCCATATGCTAAAGATTTTTAACTTTTGCAATGATATTCTTACTTTAGTTGTGATCTCTAGATGATGCCAAAGCTCTTCATCATGTTCCTTCAGAAGCTGTGACAACCTAGAAATTGTGGAACGAATTCCCACATTGCTGTTGTCAAGTTGCTGGCAGAAATGATCGCAGAATCCACTCAATAATTCAACAAAACAAAAGAATGTGTCGGCTTCGGCAGCAGCCTGCAAGAATTAAAATATGGAAAATGTTGAAGAAAATACTCAACCAATACTTTGTTCATACATCATAATAACAAAGACATTAATCTATGTTATTCTTACAATGGTTATTTACATTGTAAACGGTCTATGGCTATCTGTTGGTATAGATACTTCATATTTGTGTGCATATGACATGTATGTGTCTGCTAAGTTGATAACAATAATGATAAAAAAACATTACCATATTGTTTTTCAAAAACTTGAGGCAAGAAAATGGATGGCATTGATGCAATGGAGTTGCAAACAGAAACAAGAAAATCATGGAAACCTCCTTCCATATTCAATACATGAGAACCAAAACAATCACGGTACATTGCTTTTTCCTCTCTTTTTAAACAAAAAATTGTGCCACCTATAATAATGCAGACACACAAAGGTATAAATGGCAATGACACCAAACAGACACTGTATCATATTCATTATACTTTAGTAGGTTAATATTTTTTTACAAAATACTGGGATACTGATAAAGACAAACACAAGCATGTTAGCAATTCAATATAAAAGATCTAGATGGGGACAATAATGGGATCTTACAGCCATTTCTGCATCAGGGTCATTCTTAAATACATAAAATAGAGGTGCCAAGACTTCATTCATTCCTTGGACATATCTTATACCCGGATTTAACTTGGCAAAAATGATTAATATGTTCCTCATTGCATCCTGAATATAGGTCAGAAATTTTTTCAATTCATATACAAACTTAAGTAAAAAAAGGGTGCAACAATAAATTCACACTAAAAGAATAAAAGAAAAGAAGATGGTTACCTGATTAGATTTTGCAAGCTGCGAGTCCCCAGAGAAAAAGTGCATGTCTGGATGAGTGCGCATCACATCTCGGTCAATCTGTTCTATGATTTCTGAGTCCTACAAATAACCCCGTCCAAAAATAAAAAAAGGTTAAGATCAATAAAAGCTCCATTCATAGATTCTATTAACAACTGAAAATCAGAACTCCCTTGCATTGCTGTCACACATTCTAGTATAAGGACATTTGAAATAATACTCGGCTCACATATGCTCAACTAAACATTGATGGAAACCAAGTTGGCTGAATTGCAAAGACTGAGTTATTTTCCCCTCCTTTAACTTAGGTTAGGGCTTGTACAAATAGGTAAGTTTGGATGCTGCTGTCTTTCCTATTATATTGCTAAACGGCATTAACATTATATATACTAAACCCCCGTCTCTCTTATTAATAGAAAGATCCAACACCAAAGAATAATATTGGTAAATTAAGGCTCATGGTACACGATAGATACTGCAAAGCTATCATTCCCCAAGGTTGCACGTTGGGTAAAATGCCTCAGAAATAGCTAACATGAAGACTACAAGACAGGTTCATGTTTTAAAACTTAATTAATTCAAACAAGATTAACCAATTTTTTTACAATGTTATATTTAACACATTCGACATTAAAAGTTTAAAAACAAATGAAATGATGTGTGGCTTCCAAAAACTTATTTTTTCAAACAAGCCTAAGAAGGTACCTGAAAGAATTGATTCCAGACACTGCTTTTCCCAAGGCTCAAAGGATGCTCTCCGTGAGTTATTTGTGATCTTGACAGCAGACCCCTGCTCTCAGATTTTGATTCATCATTGTCACAAGCCACAGATTTCTCCAACCTCCTTGTGATTTCTGACTGACTAGCCACAGAAACATTCAGAAACCCCAAAACTCTTACAGAAAAAAAAAAGTGAAAGACGATAATTGCTAAAAATAACACTACTTTTCAGGATGATAATGCAGAAAAATAAATAAACTCGAGCAAAGTCATTCTATTATTAGGAGAGAAAACAATGTACAGCCAGCAAGATAGCTAATCCTCACTTTTTTTCTTATTAAATAGTCAGTTGCATGTTCTAATAGTTTTCTTTCATTTCTTATCCACTTAATACTTTATAGATTGGAATTTTTCAACTAATCATATCATATTTCTTATCAGAATAAATGTCATACCCGGTCATGTACACTATTTTATCAAGCAAAAGGTAAAGAAAATGACTTACAGGATTCATCAAGAGCTCTTCCTTAAAATGCCTGTACTGAGACCTTTTCTTAGCTAATTCTGACGACCACTGCCCACGTTCAGGTGGTAAATACCCCAACAACAACTACCACAATAACCAAACAACACGGTTTTCAGCATTAATCCAAAAAATAATCACAAATTCCGAGGAATCTCCACATTTTTCAAATTTTCTCAGAAAGCAAACAGAAAAAAGGGAAAGAGAAAAACTACCTTCCATACAGTAGATCTAATCCCCGCACCATCGGTAATCCCCTGCGACGCAATCCTCCGCAATTCCCACATATTTATCACCTTCTTAGATAACTGAAAATAAAATTAGAAATTAGAAACAAAAAAAGAAGAGAAACAGTTAAAAAATGAGAATAAGTTTAAAACCTCGGATAAGAGCTGAGCCTGACGAGAGATATCATCGGGAGAAGCGCCAGAAGAGTCGCCGTTTTGATCATTACCACCGCTATTATTATTACTATTTTTATTAACTGGATCTCTGGTTTCGGATTTTGGAGGAGTAAGAGTGGACGGAGGTTTCGAGGCTGCTACGGTGGGAGGAGGAGGCACTGGAGTCGGAGACTGAGGATTTGGCTCGGAAGCGGCAGCGGTGTTGGGAGAAGGGGTGTAGCGGTGGAGGCGATCGTCGGCGGGAGTTGTGTACCAGAGCGAACTGTTGAGCCAATCAGGTACTCGCTTCCTCGCCATTTCAAGATTGGAATCGAGATTTGATCTTTCGAGAAATCAAACAATGAATTAATGAAATTAAAATTTGAGAAACTGTGAAGAAAATTGGGGTCGTTTAAAGTCGAAGAACAAAAGTTTGAGCTTCGACTTCGAGGCCTTGGTTTTGGGATTTGTTTTTATTTTATTTTATTTTATTTTATTTTATTTTATTTTATTTTTCTGGTTTCTTCGCTGCGTGGAGAGTGGGGTGAAAAAGAAAATTGCAGTGACAGAGCAGTTATAGGGTGGTGGTGAAGTACCAAAGAGAAAATGATAACATTTATTTTAATTTTGGAGGAAATTTATTGAAAAATAAATAAATTTTATATATGAATTATAAAACAAAATATAAATGATTCCAAAGATTATCCGGTAAAAATGAGGATTAAAAATAACTTTAAATCTAGTGAAATGAGACGATAAGAATTTTAAATCTCGGTATATTTTTAGGATTTTGTCTTAATTAATCATTCGTTGCACACCTAATTTTAATGGGGAATCTCCCAACGAATATGTTATGCATACACAAAATCTCAAACTCGAAATATACTTATATAATACCAAACTGTTTATTATTTGGACAATCTCATCGATAGGAGATTATGGTTTTAATAATAAATTTATAAACTAAATAAATCTTAGTTATTTTTTTATTTAACTTGAATAAAAATATAATTCAAAAGTATTTAATCTCTAAATTTAAAACAATTTTATATTTAAAGTGATTTTAATTTCAAAATGATTTAGCTTAACTTACTACATTTAAGTTTAAATTTGTAACATCCAAGGAGCAATCCTAATGAAAAAGAGATGATTTTTCTAAAAGATTTAAATTTAAATCATTTTATTTTTAAAGTGTGTATGAATTTTTTTATCAAAACTTACATATATAACAAATGCAAGTTTGATAACATTTTTTATTAAAAGAAAAGCTTTAATAACATTTTATGTAATTAAATCTTTTGTGTATTTCTAAGTAGGTGTGAGAGTTCAATCGAGTCAAGTCAAAAAAATTTAAGTTATTCGAGTTGACGCGTCATATTTTATAACTCAAATTTTATTTGAAATTTTTTTGATTTGAGTCGAGCTTGAGTCGAGTTTTTATATTGTAACACCCAGATTGATTGGGTGGCCCGATCCAATCCGAAGTGTCACATTTGGGTCGATAAAAATTTCAGATAATCAAATTGTAAAACCAATTAAAACTATAAAATAAATGCTAAAATTAAAATACAAGTTTAAAAATGATTCATTTAACAAGACTATGTTCATAAATACACGTCAAAATGAGTTTCAGACTCAATTATAAAACAAGACGTGATATGCATACCCCTAATTACACACGTACCATACTCTGCAAGCAGCGCCAAAAGAACTCTCATACTGATGTCAATAGCTGTACCATGTTCATCCTTTATAACCTGTGATGGTAAAAATAACACGAGCTTGAAAAAGCTCAGTAATACAGTACTACCAAAAGTTGCAGTATGAACAAGTAGGTATATGGCAAAGCAATAATATTGACATGATGATCCAGGCAACAATATGTTCCAAATAGAATTGATATTCGTAATAACGATATACTTGAAAGTAACAGAATTGTTCCTTATTTGATCACCTAAGTACCAGACAAGATGCCTAAATTCCAAAGAGTATAAATTACGGAAGTTGAACTAGGGAGTTTAACATGTTTCATTAAGTGCAGATAAAAATCATATAGAGAGTTTCAGACAATTAGTAATTTATTTAGTAGGGTAGATTTAAAAGAGGAAAGAAAGTTTTATTTGAAGCACCTAACTACCCTCCAACCATACACCGATACTGCATCTATAAAGACTTACCCTAGGGCCATAGGGTGTAAGAGCCAACCTAAAGAGGTGCCTTAGGTCTATAAGAAATTACCAGAGTCGAAGCATTGAAACCTACCCAAAGGATGACTTTGGGTCTATAAGGAATTACCAGCTTGATCAGGCTTGAACCTACAGAGACTTCATACAATATCCAGATAGTACCTAGAAAAACCATTTTAGTGCAGACAATAGTAATAATGTAAAAATAGGAATCACACATATATTTCCACTATATCAGAATACATATAGCATGCTTTCATATCAGACACATATTTATATTTCCGGATAGGTAGAAGTCATGTTTCAAATCAAAGGGACAATATTGATTTCAAATTAGAGAAATATTCGTGTGCACATGGAACAAACCAGATAGATCGATTTATTTTTTGAAGACACTTAGTAAACGCAAGAAAAGGGACACAAATCTTTTGACAATTTCGATCTGATTTTAGAAGTGGGATCTCCAAAAAAAAGGGGTTCAAAACTAACAACTCTAACTAGGCATCCGAGAATTAATACTTCTAGATTATTCAAGATATATGAGATATCAGAAATGTTCCAATCACTTTGTCCAAGGGAATTTTGGTTATTTAACAATTAGGGGCGATCTTGTAATTTAACCTAATAATGATAAAACGATGATTTGTAATATTAAAGATTCTTATCGACTGTTTAGACTTCTAAGTCCATTCCAACTAAATAGATCCAAATAATACAATACTCGCCAAGTATCCGAACAGGGACACCATATGGGTATTCATTTCTTAGAACCGACTATATCGTATAGCTGAACGATCACCTTCATAGTTCACCACATGATTACCACTAAGTAATCGAACATATATTTCGTGCAAAAATCTTCCAATATTGTATAAATATCATGAGTGATTGACGCACATGAGTCATGCTTCATAACCATTAGGGGCAATTCAGTCATTTAAACTTTATTTATATTTTTAAAATTTATCAAAGGCAATTCACTTATTCCACTCATGAGGGTATTTTAGTTATACTGGAGCTCAGGGATATATTCATCGTTTTAGTCAAATCAATCATTTAGAGCATTTCCAAGAAAATGGATTTCGGACATTTATTTATAAATTAGGAAATCTATGCATTTCGCAATCTCAAAAGTTAGAAGCCTGTTACCAAGATTTTCTAACTAGATCAAGATTTTAACAGGTGAATCAGTAGTTAACATATCATGTTAAGTATGAATTTTCCATGTCAATTCCACGATTAGGGGTATTCAGGTTTAGTTTACACCTCAAGGGTATTTCTGTCATTTTTCATCCAAGTATTTTAGGCATTAATCTAAAGTGAGGGTTTCGAGGTCAATTGCTTTATTAGATTTTCACTTAGTTTGGAAATTCCTACTGATCATCAAATTTCTTATTCGAGTCATTCATGTCTTATCCAATTTATTACCTTTAAATCGTAATTAGCATGACATTAAAATATTCAACTATAACCACATGATCAATCATATTAATTCATGCATTAACTAATACCGAAGTTTTCCCTAAAATATACAAAAGATAGTAAAGTATTACCTCGACACCGAACTATATTGGTTTACCCTTGAACTTCCTTTGATCAAATTCGAATTCGAACCCAACGTCCTGTAAAATCTTGAATACAAAGAATTGTGAATACCTTCGTTTAACATAATCCATAATCAATCCTTAATTCAGTTACAATACTCTTAACTGAATAATTATACATATATGTATGCTCGAGTTCAAAGTCAGATTCAGAAATTTTTGGGTTAGAATTTCGTGAAACAGACTCTAAGAGTCGAAAAAAGTAAAACAAGAGTTTTCAAAAATTTTGACTTTTTAGTCAAAGTTAACGACAATATCATCGGGCAATGCTGACGTCAGTGGTTGACTCACTAAGTTGACTTAGACGAGAAGGGTTAGAGTGAAACGAGTCAGGGTTTTTGGGAGGCCAAATACAACCCGACCCATATACCTAAACCAAACTTATCAGCGTCTCATCAGAAACCTTGTCGGCGACCCTAAAAGGCTTGTTTTTTCCAGACTAAAGATGAAAATCAACCTACTCTTTCATCCATTACAACCAATAATCGGAATTACGTCAAAAATCTTACCTAACTTACCAAAACGGAAAGAATACAACTGAAATTTACGTACCTCTGACGATGTTTCTAACGGTGACAAATCGACGATTGCCCACCTGGGTTTTGCTTACCTTGGTACCGAGATTATAGTGGTGCCAATGGAGACGGCCAGGGATGACGGACGGTGGTGAAATCATTAAAAAATAAAGGCGGCGGTTGGTGCTATTTGTAGAACTTTCAAATCGTTGCCCACGAAAAACGTCGACTTATTTGCGTGAGTGGTGCCCATGGACGAGAACATGATAGACGACGATTCAGAGACAATGACGGTGTACACCACGACTAGGCGATGACCAAAGATTAAGCCGGACAAAAGAGTTGGGGGTTAGGGATGATGACTTCTAGTATTCTGAAGGGGATATGATATTTTTAGATTTGAAAAAGATAATAATTATGGTAGATGGAGGTTGGTCCAGACATTTAATTTTAGTACATATATAAAATATAGAATAATAATAAACTCAAGTAGTCACAGACCAAAGATAACTTTAGCCCCGATGACTAAGTCTCAAACCATCATGCTAAGGGGTACGGGTTTTGAGTCATTCAAGCAATAGTCTCTATATTTTTTCCAAAGCATTCTTTATCTTAACCTTTAACCTTTAAAATTTATTTTAAATTTTAAACTAGAGTGTTACACGTACAATTTTAATTGTAAATATTTATCATATTATTGTATAATTTAATTATAATTTGAACGACTTTCTCCATATGCATATATATGTATATATTTTTTTATATTTTTATATCGGTGTATGTATATATATATATATCAAAAAAAATGAGGGACTCAATTTAAACTTAAAAACTATTTTATTAATTACTAAAAATTTTGAGTTATTCGAGTTATTAAAATTTCTATTTTACAACTCAAACTTTATTTGAATTTTTTCGAGTCAAATCGAGTTTATGAAATTTTGAGTCGATTCGATACGAGTTGAGTTTTTTCGCCTAGAGTCGAGTTAAAAATTTTAATTTTTTCGAGTCGAGTCTTGCTCACCCCTATGTGTAAGTACTACACAAAACGTTAGCAAAATTGTAATAAACTGTATAATTCAATAATATTTCATGTACTTTTTCCTTAAATTTACTTGGAGAGTTTTTTTTCCTTCTTATTTCAACAATTAGGCTTTAAAAATATTAACGACGCACAATAAAAACTAAAATATTATAGAAAATACACAAAATAGGGAAAAACATGAATACATAGTTTTTAAAAGTTATTAATGCTAAAAATTATATTACTATAAACATATAATTAAGGATAGAATCAAGATTGAACTACGAGAGGGTAGATCGATTAACCTTGAAACAAATAAGGTTTTAGAATGTAATTAAACCATAAAAATTTAAGGGTTTAAATTTAATTTTACAATCGACTACCCTCTAGTATTTTCGCATCAATTTAGCCCTTGAAGTAGTCGAATTGTAACATCGTTTACCCCTTGACTGATGAAAGCCAACGTTGACCGTTACAGTGCTAACGTGAAGGTCAACAATGCTGACGTAGCGGTTAATGGTGGTACGTGACAATCTATGTGTGAAGATGGCGTGAAGAAGGGCAAAATTGATTTCTTGGCCTAGTTTGAGGGCAAAATCGATTTTTTGGTTAAGTATGAGGGCAAAATCGATTTTTAGGTAAAAATTGGAATTTAAGAAAATATTAGAATTTTAAAACAATGTGAAAATTAATAAAAGACAAAAAATGTTTTATTAATATATGGCTAAAAATAACAAAAATAAAAAAATCTAAAAATAAGTAAAAATTATAAAATTAAAATATCAAAAGCTATTAAATTATAAATTATTCAAAAATCAAAACTTAAAAATAAATTCTACACGCTAATCCTAATTTCTAAATTTCAAACCCAAAAAAATTAAACTCTAAATTGCAAACCTTAAATCCTAAACTCTAATTAAAAAAACTATTAATATAAAGTGACTATAAAACATAAAAGTACGTGTATAAATTTAATCTAGTAAATGGTTTAAATTTTAGGGTTTAAGGTTTGTGATTTAGAAATTAGATTTAGAGTGTATAGTTTAATTTTTTAGTATTGAGAGATAAAGCATCAAAAAGGGCAGAAGATTTTTGTTTGGTTGAGAGAATAACATTAGCTCTATTTTAGGATTCTTTCTCTATACATTCTTTGAAGAGAAAGAAAATCAAAATCATCTAAATTTTTATGAAAATTTTATATTTTTAATGCTTTATAAATATTATAAATTTTAATTATTGAATAATTTATTAGCTTATGATATTTAAATTTTATAATTTTTACTTATTTTAGATATTTTTAATTATTTTATTTTTAGTCATATATTAATAAAATATTTTTATCAATATTTATGTTATTTTAATATTTTACTCATATTTTTGCCTAAAAAATCAATTTTGCCATCGTACTCAACCAGAAAATTAATTTTGCCCTCAAACTCGCTTGAAAAAAAATTAATTTTGCCCTTCTGCCAAGCTATCTTCACACGTGGACTGCCACATCATCGTAAGCTACCATGTCAGCACCGTAACGGTCAACCTTGACTTTCGTCAGTCAAGGGGCAAATAATGATGCAATTCAACTACTTCAGGGGCTAAATTAATGAGAAAATACCATAAGAGCGAAATCGATAAATTGAGGGGCAAAAGTGACCCTTAAGCAAAAAAAAATCATAAAATTTTTTAGAAGGCAAAAGAAGGATAAGAGCTTAATTGCAATGGTTTCAAAACTATTAGGAGACTAAAAGTATAATTAATCCATCAAATTTTGGAGGGACAATTGTCTCTCCCACTTTATATTTAGTTCCGTCCTTCCATATAACGATGTTAATAAAAATATAAACATGATATGAATACATAAATTATCGGATCTACTCACCAGCATTATATACAGCTAGACAGATAAGATACCTTTGACATGTTGAAGCCATATAGAATTTCCATTAACAAAGAGTTGAGCAACAACAAGAAGAAAAGCAAGGCATCCAATCCTGAAATTAGCTGTTGGTTTAGAAATGATGATGGGGTTTGGTTTTATATGTTTGAAGCCACACAGGAAGCAGGGAACATGGACCCATGTTTCCTTTATATTCTAGTTTTTGACAATACAACCTTTTTTTTTACATTATTACATTGCTTTAAGAACAATGGTGGGACTCTTGATTAGCTACATATATGCATCAAAAAGAAAGAAATTATTATGTTGATAAAATGGGACTCTTGATTAGCCAACTAACAGAATTGAACCGGCTTTTGACCGGTTGACCTAGGATATGGTTCTTTCATAGTCACCAGACCAAATTTTGATTTAACTGACCGGTCCGATTAACCTTTTAGTTCTACTACTCGAACTGAAAGCTGAGTGTTGGATAAAAGAATTCACAGCTAACCAAGGCTGGATAAATATAAAAAGATAATTGCTATATTGGGAATTAACCTAAATCAATTTACATAATCTCTCTTCTTTGTTGTAAATTTCTAGTAACTGACATTAGATTCATGCAACTACCCCAATAAATGAATTAAGAATACCAGAGGAAGAGTGAAGAGTCACCTGCAAACAAGAGAATGGCACAATTTGCGTCAGCTGTTAATTAAGCAGATTCGAATAAGGATCGAGCATCAGTAATTTACTACCTCATTGATGGACCGTGTTATCTTTAAGAATTGGTCTAGTTTAGTTTCACAAACGGATTAACCAGAGCATTGAACCTGATACTCCCCCTATTCTTCACTCGTAACCAGAGCATTGAACCTGATACTCCCCCTATTCTTCACTAGTAACCTGAGCATAGAACCTGATACTCCACCAGATAGATTTAGGATTTACCCCACTCTACTTTCACAATTGTGGAATTTGACATGTAGTTGATAATTTGTACTTATTTGACCAAGCTAGTTTTGGCTGGCCAGACATGGATGAACCTTTTCCTCAACGATTGGACTTTTCGGAGGAAAGTTTATAACGTGAGCCAGGGCTTGGCCTTCATGGTTCAAGCCTTTAACTTATTATATCGATCCTTGCTCATCTATGGTTCGAGTCATACGGAAGTACCTGCATTAAAGAAGGTCAATCTCATGCATAGATGTGAGATTATGCTTCATCAGCAGTGATAAATGTAATGACGAGAGAGGCTAAGATTCTAACTACCTGCCATCTTGTTTAGACTACAAAAGAAACTTGAACACAATAAATAGGTACGGACATTGAAGAATAGCTAGCATAAAGAAACGAAGGAATCAATGGGGTAACAAGGGACTAGAATTTCAACCATTTAGGTATAGTGAAAAACAAAAGCTCAGCAATCAACAAGATATAGGGAAATGCAGCCACCTAAACACCACAGAGAAAGATGATGGCAACTGATAAGCGAAAAATGGATATGGCGGAATAGATGTACTTTACAATATTGACATCAACTAACTTGATCATGAAACATCCAATAATTCACGTAACGGAATGTGTAAAGTTCTAAATGTCCATTAGTGGTGTTTTTAGGTTTAGACTTCAGACATATAGAAGGAACAAAATTTGGGCCTTGAGGAATATAAGATACCAGTCAAGAGAGCCATAAACCCATCACTTGTGGCCAAGTGTCGAGCAATACAGGTAGCAACATGTTCTTCAATTCTTTCCAAAACAGATGGGGATATGCATCAAGTGTGCAGCAAAAGTCCATAATAACTAAATTGGCATTGGATCAATCATAATGCACATGCTACCAATTACTAAACAAGTTTCTTTATTTGTGTTGCTTTAGCTACATCCATCTTTTCCCTAAAAGAGTTTATTATAAATAAGCCAAGTAGAAAACTAACCATGTCTAATGAACAGCAAAGCAGATTAATGTTTCTGTTACTTACCATTTTAGTATTTTACCAATAATCTCCACATGAGCAGACTCCATCCTTGAAATGGTGGAATCGCTTTATATCTCTCAATACAATCTTCCTCTGGCTCATCTTACTAGCATATTTCATCAGAGAATGGCAATCCCCACATACTCTTAAGTTCTTCACTATCCTGATAGTTGTCCCCGAAGAAGTGTGCATTAAGGCAAAGGCAAGAGCCAATTTCTCACTGTGACTTCCTAATGCATCTTCCTTCTCTTCTTCCTCAATATTATGAAGTACCCACCCAGTTTCAGGCACATATCCCTGTTCTCTTGCACCAGCCACTATTTCCTCTAGTTTCAGGTATATTTCTCTCGCGTGCTTATGAGCATAATCACCAGCTACAAAACTATGCACGTGTCCATTAACTTCGATACAACTCTACCCTGGATCTTTGCCGACAGCTTGACTCTGCATTGCCATTCTTACTCTCTCCACATCTTCCCATCTCCCCTGCAGCGTAGACATTAGACAAGAAAACATAGCTCCCAGGATGTTTAGGCTCAAGATGAAGGAGCTTCTGTGACACTAGTTCTGACATTTTAACATTTTTGTGAGTTCTGCAAGCACAGAGACGTGCTCCCCATGTCACAAAATCAGGACTTATAGGCATCCTTTCCACGAACTTCATCGCTTCATCAAGTCGGCCAGCCCTGCCTAACAAATCAATGACCAATGTATAATGCTTCATGGCTGGCTCAATCGAGTAATCAAGCCTCATGCTGTCAAAGAAGTTAAGCCCAAGATCTACTAGCCCAGTGTGTAAGCATGCGGTCAGGAGGGCAAGAAAGATCACCCCATCAGGTTTTATCCCTGCAAACATGGCAAGTTTGAGTTTATTCTGAAAGATACGAATAAAGAATCCAACTCAATGAAAATTCCTAAATCCACACCTGAAAATATCATCTTTTTGAAGTATTGGATAACTTGCCCATAAAATCCATGGATTGCGCAGCCCCATATCATGACACTCCAGGTACGAATGTCCTCTTTTGTTTCTTCAAAAACCTTGCTAGCAGACTGAATATCCCCACACTTTGAATACATATCAAACAAAGCAGTAGTAATTGCTTTATTCAACCGAAACCCATTTTTTAGAGTATACGTATGGATACGGACTCCAGCTTCAAATGCACCAATTTTAGCACAAGCGGAAAGAGCCGAAACAAGAGTAAGATCATTAGGCCTGAAACCAACCTCCAGCATCTTAAAGAACATAGACAACGCCTTCTGATGATCTCCGTTCAGTGATAACCCACTAACAATTGTAGTCCAAGAAACCACATCCTTCTCCTTCATTTCATCAAAAAGCTGTGTTGCTTTGTTCAAATCTGTCATGGATACACCTGGGGATGCAGGACAGGCTAAGGAAGTAGAGGTGGGTAATGCTACGACGGCTCGTCAGCACAGTACAGTTGTACGCAGGAGCATGAGGGAAAGGAGGATGCCCAGTGCATTAACGGATTTTGTCCTACGCTAGGAAAGAGAATATAAATCAGATATTGTAAACCCTGTTTGTTTGTTTGTTTTATCATGAAAATTGTGAACAGTTTCTTCTCAACCTAATATATCTTCTTTCTTCCTATCCTCTCTCTTCTTCTGTTATTATAATTTCATTCACGACAAATTGGTGCTTTCATTGACCTTTTTCGATGGTGAATCATTCTGAGTCCATTAAAGCTCTTCAGGATACCTCTAATCGTCATGAGCAAATTCTCACGGATTTGCAAGCCCATACTGCAAATCAAGAGAAATGGAACGCCGATACCCAGTCGACTCTCCAAGCCATGTCCCGGCAGCTGCAGCTTATTTCCAACCAGTTGGGGATATCAGCAACTTCCTCGGGCGGTGGTGACTTAACTGTAGAAAGCGGCGTGATTAAGGGCAAGGCCAAAGTTCGCGGCGACTCGGACGACGTTTTTCTATTTCCCCCGAAACCGGTGCAAGTTGAGCTCCCTCTGTTTACGGGAAAGGATCCGGAGGAGTGGATCGCATCCGCCACGGATTTCTTTGAGTTTTACAGCACGGAGAACCATCATCGCGTGACCATGGCCTCTTTTCGCATGGAAGGCACGGCGAAGAAATGGTTCAGATGGATGCAACGCCAACGGCAGCTGGCAGGTTGGACTCACTTCGTTGACTCGATTCGACGGAGGTTTACGGTCATGGAAATAGAATCTCCGGCGGGACAATTATCCAAACTAACCCAATCCACAACTGTGGAAGATTATCAATCACGGTTCGAAGATTTGGCTTTGCGTACTCAGGTTTTATCGGATGAATTTTTGAAGGATTGCTTTGTTTCTGGGCTGTGCACGGATATAAAAAACGAGGTGCTGAGTCAGCGTGCCACATCGATGATGGAGGTTCAAGCATTGGCCAGGTTTCATGAGGCCCGTTTACATGACCGCCGCCTGTTGTCTCAGGGTGCACCAACAAAATTCCTCCTTTATTACCAACCCCCACCCTAAACTCTCCTGGGCCAAAGTTCCAACCGGGCCGACTCCCTCCGTTGGAATCATCCACTTTTTCCGCTACCGTTCACCCTCAACCTCGTCGGATTTCATCGGCGGAAGCACAAGCACGCCGCGACAAAGGGCTATGCTACTATTGCGACTCCAAATATGTTCCCGGTCATAAGTGCAAAGACCCACAGTTCTTTCTCTTGGACGATGATATCGCGGAGGACTCCAATCCTCAACAAGAACCATTGGTTACGATTTCAGACAGTGATGATTTGGCAGGCTCGAGACAGAATAATTCTCTGGTTTCTTTTAATGCATTGGCTGGGTGTTTTCATCCTAACACCATTAGGGTTCTGGGGGAAGTGGGTGGCCGCCAAATCCGGATTCTAATCGACGGCGGCAGTATGCACAACTTTATTTAATCGCGTGTGGCGAAGCACTTGGGTTTGCCGATTACAGTCGCCCCCAACTTCCGTGTCATGGTGGGTAACGGGCAAAAGCTTCAGAATGAGGGTTGCATCCGCGATCTTCCATTGCGAATTCAAGGAACACAGATTATCACTGATTTTTATGTCTTGCCATTGGAAGGTACTGAAATGGTGTTAGGAGTCGCTTGGCTGGCCACTCTTGGGCCCGTAACAATGGATTTTGGCACTCTCTCGTTCCAGTTCAAGTTAGGCGCGGTCGAGCATTGTTGGCATGGCGAGACCAGTTCTGGTCCTCAACCGATACATCTACACTCTCTGCGTCGGCTACCGATACCAAAGCCATGGCCTCCTATTACTTGTTGCACTTGCAATCAGATGAGCAGCATGTGTCTACTATGGATTCAGATGAGCTGGCAGCTCTTTTGGATGAGTTTCAGTCTTTATTTATTCCTCCTCATGGCCTACCACCTATTCGACCTACTGACCATGCCATTCACCTTCAACCAGGGGCTGCACCGGTTAATGTTTGCCCTTATCGTTATCCTTATTTTCAGAAGGAAGAGGTGGAACGCCAGGTTCAACATATGCTCGATCACAACCTCATTCGTCACAGCAACAGTCCTTTCTCATCTCCTGTTCTTTTGGTCAAAAAGAAAGACGGAACATGGCGTTTTTGTGTGGATTACAGGGCCTTAAATGCGGTTACAATTAAAGATAAATTTCCTATCCCCACTGCCGATGAGTTGTTTGATGAGTTAGGGACCTCTCAATTCTTTTCGAAGCTGGACTTGCTTGCGGGGTACCATCAGATTACAGTTCAATCGGCTGACATTTCCAAAATGGCATTTCGAACACACGAGGGCCACAACGAGTTCCTCGTCATGCCCTTCGGCCTGACTAACGCTCCATCTACATTCCAGGCTACTATGAATGACCAGTTTCGTTCTTATTTGCGTAAATTTGTTCTCATTTTTCTCGATGATATATTGGTTTACAGTCGTTCTTGGAAGGACCATTTGGAGCATGTGCGACAGGTACTCACCAAGCTGCGCGAGAATGGTTTTGTTGCAAAACGCAGTAAATGCACATTTTGCCAAACCTCTGTCGATTATTTGGGTCATATTGTGTCGGGCATGGGCTTGGCTGTTGACCCCACTAAGATTGAGGCAATCAGAGCTTGGCCAATTCCCAAATCTCTCAAAGATGTTTGAAGCTTCCTGGGAATCGCAGGTTATTATAGGTGTTTTATTAAGGGTTTCGCTTCCATCGCCGCTCCAATTTCTGATTTGTTACGCAAAGATGGGCCATTTGAGTGGCCCGCGGCAGCTCAGGCAGCAATGGAACGTCTCCAGTCTCGTCTTTGTTCGGCTCCAGTTTTGGGTCTTCCACAGTTCGATAAGGAATTTCAGTTGGAGACTGATGCTTCTGGAATTGGTATTGGTGCAGTGTTAACTCAAGAGGGGAAGCCATTGGCATTCTTAGTCAGAAACTTTGCCCTCGAATGCAGAATGCTTCAACATATTCTCGGGAAATGTTCGCATCACACAAGCCGTAAGCAAGTGGAGGCAATATCTAGTGGGTCGGAAGTTCACCATCATCACAGATCAATGCTCTTTACGCGAATTAAATCAGCAAACCATACAAACGCCTGAGCAACAATGGTGGTTATCCAAGTTAGTGGGTTATGATTTTGAGATCCAGTATCGCCCCGGTAAACATAATACAGTGGCCGATGCCTTGTTGCGCGAATGTGCTGCTAGTCTAATGGCATTATCTCGTCCTGTTGTGGGCTTAATCGAAGCGATTCGAGCAGCTAATTTGACTGACCCTTATATCCAGCGAATCCGATATTGTCTCCAAGAAGGATCCTCGGAATACTCTTATTTTGACGATCGAGATGGTCTCATTTTCCATCGTGGCCGAGTACTTGTTCCTTATGAGACTGCTTTGCGGACTCTGTTATTACGCGAGTTTCACTGCTCTGTTTTGGGAGGACACGCAGGTATAACTCGTACTTTCCATCGCCTCGTTGCTGGATTCTATTGGAGTGGAATGCGCAAGGATGTGCGACAATTTGTGCTCGACTGTCAGATTTGCCAACGTATGAAGACTGAGAGTTTATCCCCTGCGGGTCTGCTTCTACCCCTTCCCATTCCTAATCAGGTTTTTGAGGATATATCAATGGATTTTATTGTGGGATTGCCTAAGTCTCATGGGAAAGAAGCCATTTTAGTGGTCGTCGATCGGCTTACAAAGTACGGACATTTTTTTGCCTTACCTCGCCACTTTGATGCTGCCTATATAGCCAATGTTTTGCTGCAGGGTGTGATCAAATTACATGGTATTCCACGTTCAATTGTTAGTGACAGAGATAGCATTTTTCTTAGTGATCTCTGGAAGTAGTTGGCTAAATTGCAAGGGCAGAGATCTGTTTTAGCTCGGCTTATCACCCTCAATCCGATGGGCAAACCGAAGCGTTGAATCGCTGTCTCGAGATGTATTTACGCTGTATGACTGGTGATGATCCTAGCAAGTGGGAGCAATTTTTGGCCTGGGCTGAATATTGGTACAATACAACGTTTCAATCATCGGCTGGCATGACGCCCTTTCGAGCTTTATATGGCCGTGAACCCCCCCGACCATTCTTTCATACTTTGAAGGTAGTTCTAGCAACACACAATTGGACCAGGACCTGTTGGACCGTGATGAATTATTGAGAGTTTTAAAGCTTAATTTCAACAAGGCTCAGAACCGTATGAAAATGCAGGCTGATAAACATCGACGCGAGCTTGTTTTAGAGATTGGTAGCTGGGTTTTTGTTAAACTACAACCCTATAGGCAACTTTCTTTACGCCTACAACGCCATCAGAAATTAGGCCCTCGTTACTCTGGTCCTTATCGAGTGCTTCAGCAGGTGGGTGCTGTCGCTTACAAACTTGAGCTGCCGGAGTCAACTCGAATACACCCGGTGTTTCATATTTCTCAACTCAAGCCTTGTCGGGGTCTTCCAGTTCAGCAGATTACTCCATTGCCATTGATGAGAGACGCAGTTTCGATTGATACTGGTATTCCAAACCTTGAGGGCAAGGTTTCTTCTCCAGCTGGGGGTGCTGTCATGGATACACCTGGGGATGCAGGATAGGCTAAGGAAGTAGAGGTGGGTAATGCTACGACGGCTCGTCAGCACAGTACAGTTGTACGCAGGAGCATGAGGGAAAGGAGGATGCCCAGTGCATTAACGGATTTTGTCCTACGCTAGGAAAGAGAATATAAATCAGATATTGTAAACCCTGTTTGTTTGTTTTTTATCATGAAAATTGTGAACAGTTTCTTCTCAACCTAATATATCTTCTTTCTTCCTATCCTCTCTCTTCTGTTATTATAATTTCATTCACGACAAAATCCCCATTCCTCATAAGTCCATTTATCAAACTATTCCAAGGCCGAATATTCCTCTCAGGCATAGCCTCGAAAAGCTCCATAGCTTTCTCTAAATTCCCCACTTTACAACAGCCATTAATCAACACATTCCACAACAGTATACTCTCGCTCTTGTTTCTCTCAGGACTTTCATCAAACACTTGCAGCGCAAAACCCATTTCCTCGAGTTACGCTTACATTTTCACTAATGAAACCCGAACAAATGAATCAAACTCAAACCCAGACTTGATTATTCTTCCATGAAGGATCAGGCCAAGGCAGCGAAGACCCATTCCCGCCGCAGATTTGATCACGAAAGGGTACGTAAGTTTACCAGGGCGAACCCCATGTCTCAACATGAGAAGAAAATGGGATATTGAGGATTGGAAATGGGAATTCTCCGTTAAGCCACGGATCAAAGCATTGAAAAGGAATAAACTTTTGTCGTGGGAATGGTTGAAAACGGCGAGTGCATAAGGGATGGATTTGAGGAAAGAAGAAGCGGAGATTAAGAGAGCTGTGAGATTGGCACTGGAGGAGAGGCGGCGCAGGATTTGGGCGTGGATTTGGCGGAGTTGGAGGGTGGTTTCGGAGGATTTGGTGAGGGAGGCGAAATGGGTTTTAAGGGGATCTTGATAGGATGATTGTTGCGATGAACCAGCGCCATTAGAGACGGGAAGTTTTGGGCGTTTGAATTTGGAGGAAGAAGAAGTGGTTTTAGCGGGAGAGGAGTGGGTTGGAAGAGTAGACGAAGACTTTTCATTTAAACTGTTGCAAGTGTTGAGGGATTCGTTCATAAAATCATGGTCTTTATGTTCTACTATCAAAATTTAGGGTAAACTACATAAATGGTCACCGAACTTTAGGAAAGATTCATTGTGGTCACTGTACTTTTAAAATATTCAATAAGATCACCTAATTTTTAGTTCAATTTCAATATAGTCACCAAACTTTTAATTCGCTTTCAATACAGTCTCTCCCATTACCTTCTGTTAGAAGCTGATGTTAGTTTTCGTTTTTCCTTAATAAAAAATGGATAAACTGCACCAATCATCAACTTTCTTCTCACACTTATTTTGGTCAGTAGAGTTTAAAAATTTTCAATTTAATAACTTAACTTTCGAATTGTTCGTATTTTGGCCATTCTCAAATGACATATTTATACAAATAGAAAAATTCGGTTAATCCTTAAAAAATTATTTTGGTAAATTCATATTATTCAATTCTCGATCTTATATTGTACTAGTTAAATCAGATAATCGATTAACCAGTTAACCGAAATATTTGATTCTAGAAATGTTTTTTTACTTTGTTTATTAAATATTAAATATGATAATATAGTAAATTTAATAATTGTTCGGTTGTGATAAAAGTGTAAAAACAACTAAAAAGTCAAAAATTGAAAGTTCACACCTATTAATCTTACCCAGAGCCAACTTTTTAAAAAAATCAGAAGGGTATCAAAACCACTAGACTATAAGATATTGTAATGCATAAAATTTAGAAATATTATATATAATAGATTAGATCGGTTGATTAATTTTGTTTAAAAATGTGAACCCTAACCTAATCGAAATAATTTATTTTAAAAATTTGTATCGAAAAATCCTTAAAAAATTATTTTGGTTAACTACTAAATTCAGATTATTCAATTCTCGATCTTATATTGTACCAATTAAATTGGATAATCGATTGTCTGGTTAATTAGAATATTTGATTCGAGTACTAATTTTTTTACTTTGCTTATTAAAATATCAAATATGGTAATATGGTAAATTTAATAAGCAAAGTAAAAAAGAATCATTACCCTAATTTTTTAGGGATTAATCGAATTTTTCTATTTGTATAACTATGTCATTTGAGAGTGGCCAAAATATGAACAATTCAAAAGTTAAGTTATTAAATTGAAAATTGTAACACCCAAAACCCAGTGCCACATTGGGCCTCAAGCCCAAACCCATTTATGAAAACATGTGAGCGAGTTTAGCCCAAATCCATGCTTCATAAACCATAATAATAATAATAATAATAAGAATTATACAACTCGCAAATGTTACTTTGGAGCTCCGATTTTTAAAACATGATAAATAAGCATTCGATATGGAAATAAGTAAATAAGAGTTACAGTTACAAAATATAAGGGTCATATGAATACATTGCCCCTACAAATTTAGGTACAATACTCTTCACATATCGATGAGCTGAAGTCCTACTCCGACGGCTCCTTGTAAAGAACGCAACAACCTAATAACCTGCGTAAGGAAATGACAATTCCAAACGCTAAGCTCGAAAGCTCAGTGGATACACCTCTATTCTACTATGCTTCATGCAGATCATAAACATAAACATGTAGTCAACAATGATAGAACAATATGAATGTCAATGGCGCTACTCTTATCGCCTAAACACATTGGATCACATGATCAAACAACAATTCAATCATCAACCAAGTTTTACTGCTAAATTTTTGCTATTTTCCAGCCACCCTCACCGCTGGAGTGAGACACGTTCACCAATTTTGAACTCCCCGCATCGTGGTGAGAAAACCCCTAGTCACCGATCACCAGACCGACGCGAAAAGAGCTTTTTCAGAGATACGCTTCCATTTTTTGATTTGGGTAAGTTCGGTAAGTATTTTAGTTTGGTTTTGGTTAAATAAACAATTGTGGGTTGATTTTTCGGTTATTGTTAAGTAGATATGAGATTACGCCATCTTTAGGGTTATTTTCGGCCATTTGGGGCTATGTGTGTGCTTCATGCACCATCTAGGACGATTTTCGACCGTCTTGGACAGTGGCTATTAAACCGGCTTGGCCAGACTCAGTCTGGCCTAGAAACTAAACTGATTTGAGCCATCTGAACTAGTCCAAGCCCAAACCTAACCCGTCTGACTTGAACCTGACCCATTTGACCTGACATGTTGACTGAGTCAACTCACTCGAGTCAACTTAGTAAGTCAACTCATCCGAGTCAACTCACCAGAGTTAACTCAGTGAGTCAACTCGATTGACCAGTTAACCGCTAACATCAGCTTTGACCGTTGACCGCTAACATCAGCATTGACCTTGACTCGTTGACTTTGGCAGATGACGTTAGCATGAGGTCATGCTAACGTCAACGTTAACTTTGAATCAAAAAGTAATTTTTTTTCGAAAAACTCTATTTTATGTTTTTCGATTTCCTGAGTCTATTTCGCAAAGTTTTGACCCGAAAGCCTCTGAAACTGACCTTAAACATGAATTGGTATATGTGTTTCATTATTCAGTTTAAAAGCAATTTGATTAAGGACTATTTTTTATTGTGTTTGAATGAATATATTTTCATATCCTAGAATATGAGGTCTAGAGGGACATCGAGTTTAGAAATAATCGAAGATAATTTTAAGATCTCGAATGGTGTAGCTCAGGTTCCAGGTAATACATTGTTATCTCTTGCATGCTTTATGAAACATGTTAGTAATTGGTTTAAGTATGCATGATTATGAATAAGTTTACTTTCAACTCTGTTTAAGTCAATTCATTTACGAGGTAAAAGAATGGTAATCTGGACATGATCGAACTATATGGAAAAAAAAGTTTGATAGATCATAATGATCCTAAGTTTAGTAAGTGATTGATAAGACATTTAATCTCCCATCTGATAAATAGTGTTAAAGGTTTTGACATCTGAAATGTTTTGTTAAGAAATGAAGATAATACCTTTGAGGCGTAAGAATGGCTAAAATACCCCAAATAAAGGAAATGACCTAGGATTTACACTCGATCTGATCAAATAACTACTGCATCTGAAATCCTAGATCATTTGTGAAAGACTTCGGTATCAAGATACAAATGTGTGATAACAAAATACTTGGATTCTTTCGAACTCTGGATAAACACTTGAAGACAAATTTACTAAAAGTTCTTCGTATTTCTAAACTGTTCTAAATAACAACAATGAATGAATTGATTAGAATGATTGAAATGACAGAAATAATCTCAGGCACTAAAATTTCCATTTTAGCTAAAATAAATGATATACTCCCCAGAATCTAAAATGAATAAGTTGTTTGCAAGGACCGTAAGGATCATGATGTCTGAGCTGCCATTAAACACTTAAATAATTAAATACACATGTGACTTGAAACATGTAAAGCTTAGAAATTCTAAAATTTTGATAGACCGCAAATAACCTCAATGCCTCTATGAGTTTGAAGCCTGAACTTTGAAAGAGTACTACACAAGTACTTATTCAAACATTCCAGGCTAATTCCAATAAAATTTGTTACAGTGACCCGATCAACTATACCACAAGCTAGAACTAAATATTGAACACGCGTGAGGTGTACCTATTTGAATGCTTGAAAAGTAACGCATTAATGAGACGTGGTTAATGGAATGGACTTGGAAGCCTGACATGTCTCAGCAAATCTTCAGCACAGAAAATCACCAATTTACCCTATCAGGATTAAACTATGAAATTGCTCCTAAGAATTAAAATGACCAAAATGCACTTATTAGCAAAAATTAACTGAAACCCTCCTAATATATCTGGAATCTTAATTAATCTTGATTTATCCGACATCTCAAAATCTATCCTAATATATCTGAATTCTAGCATAACCATGACCTTCATCTGTCTGAAATACACCTCTGTATCTGATCTAAAAAACATGCTCTATGGTTACTATTTCACTAAAATTAATTGTATGCTTTATACCTTCTGGCTTCTGTATCAGGTTCCTATGTTTCGGCTAGGGTAATAACTTATGGCTTCTGTATAGGTTCCTATGCTTCGGCTAGGGTAATACCTTATGGCTTCTGTATCAGGTTCCTATGCTTCAGCTAGGGTAATACCTTATGGCTTTTGTATCAGGTTCCTATGCTTCGACTAGGGTAATACCTTATGGCTTCTGTATCAGGTTTGTATGCTTCGGCTAGGGTAATACCTTCTAGCTTCTGTATCAGGTTCCTATGTTTCGGCTAGGGTAATGCATTCTACATTCAGGCTTCTATGCTTCGGTTAAGGTGATTCCTTCTGGACCTAAGATATCCCTTTAGGTCTGTACCTAGGTCCAACGGGCCTGGGTTAAGCCCTTATACATGAAATTCTGGGGAATTGTATACTGAAGTTTAGTTGAAGGGTAGTTAGATGATTAAAACAAAACTTTCTTCCCCCTTTTAACATCTACCTCTCTTCTGATTCTTTAAATTATAGGTTTCTCTCTCAATATTCGAGTGGTTGTAGAAAGAACAACTTTGTTACCTTCAGATAAACTACTTTATTGGAATATTGAATCAAATCAGACCTTAGTGTTGCCCGGAACACCATGACAGCTTTACAATTTGTCATATACATGCTTGTGCCTTTTGCATCTCTCGGTAGTTCTGTACTACTAAGCTTCCCGAAGCTCACTTTGTTTTTACCATTGCAGGTTAGAAGAAATTTATCATGGTATAGTGATCGACATCAATGATCGGAGTTCCTTCGTGTTACTTCTGGAGTATGGTACTGGTACAGTTAGTGAGCATGTATGTCGTGAATTATTTTATGTTAGTGTCTGTAATATATTTTCTGAACTATTGTTACATGTTTAAATGATTAGTTTTTAAATGGTATTTTAAATATAAGTTTAATTTTGTAATTTTTAATGTATTTAAAGGAAAATATTTTTATGTGAATTTTTATTGTGGTCGCTCTTGTGACCTTCTAGATTTGAGTGTAACGCATAGGCGAGTCTAGGGGGTTACAGTTGCCATGGAGCTCAAGGAAGCAAAATTGAAGCCACTTGATGCTGGAAGTAATGTTCGGATTGGGGTGCTTGCAGCTTGTGAAACAGTCGTTGTTCCATACGTAGAAAAACTACAAAATCAGGTATCTGAATACCTAACTCTTGCCCTTATGTTCAATTCTTTAAAGTATTTCACTAGTCTATTTTTTCTGGTATTATCAAATTGACACACATTGTATGGTAATAGAAAGCTAAATTTGTGTCCTAGAAACTTTGGGTCTTGAAATCTGCAATCAATGTCGTAGAGAAAGTACTTAGTCATGCTATTAGAGGAAACAAAGAAACTTCATTGTTAGCAAAGTTTTTCCAAGAGATGTAGTTAAGGTGCTGAAGTTAATAGCTGAAACAATTCCTTCAATTTGCAATTAGAACTTTAAATAGTATCCTAGGAAAGTCCTAATTATTCTAAAGATTAGTGTTTTCACCATATGGTACAATTTCTTGTTGTGTCTGTTGAGCTTATTTTGTTAATGTTTTGGAAAGTTCAGACATCTAAGGTAAACTTTGTTTAATATTTAGTTTTTTTATTGGCTTACTCTATAACTGAGGACATTTGTTCAATATGTAAATCAGGATGTTGATGATGCCTGATGCCAAAGGCATTCCAATGATGCCTTGAACCGAGGAAAAATGACTATGGACTATGATCTGAAAATTGTAAGTGTTTCTTATCGAACATTTGTCTTGTTTTTATATGTTTGATCGAGCTTTGAAGAGCACACTAACGTTTTTTCAGGTAACCTTTTTTATCGTAATAACTGTTTTTTTTTCCTCTCAAACTTAGAGGGTTCTAACGAACGAAGCCAATAGCATTTTAGGGTCTCAACAATTTCAGGTAACCTTCCCTTCTTCAGCTTGTTTGGCCACAACTTTTGACAATTGCTGCAATCATGAAAATATAAAGAGAACCAATAATCTAACTTTCCAGAATCATGTTAAAGAAATGCAGTATCCTAAATATTAGCAAATTACCATCAATGCTGACATTTTATCTACTATAAAAAGTTCTCTCTTGCAAACATTTTTCTTAGGAATATCCAAAACTCTTCAAAGCATCTCCAAGAGCACAGGTAATTTAGAAATAACTCTTAAGCTGTGGATGATATAATAGGCATTATTTCTTCGATTACTGATTGTTAGTACATATTAGCTAATCGATTACTAATTGTTCGTACATTAACTAATTAGCTTGATATAAGGGTCCCGAAAATCTTAACTGATTGTTCTTTCTTATTTCTTCTAGAAGCATTACCATTGCTTATGGTAGAATGCATATTGATTGTTTTAACTGTCTGAAATTGCTATTAACTTCTTGTATTTAACTTTTTTTAGTATAGGGTTTCGGGATGGTGGTCGGCGTTAGTGGTGACCGAGAGGTAGTGGATCGGGGAAGAGATGCTTAGGAACGAAATATGTAGAGGGGATTAAATTGCGACAAAATGTAATTTTTGTAATGAAATAAATATTTTGTTTAAAAATATTTTAAGTTAATTGTGACAATATATTTTTAGGATGAAATAAATATTTTATTTAACAAATATTTTGAATCTATAATTTATATTTGTTGGAAATATGGTGTTATTAGCGGCGTTTGTCTTTACAAACGCCACTAAAGACCAGTTATTTGCAGCGTCTGTAAAAACAAACACCCACGAAAAAATATGTTATTTAGCAACGTTTGTAAAGAAAAACGGCACTATAAATCTTGACTTTTTGTGGCGTTTTTCCCAGAAAACAACGCAAATTGTTACGGCACTGGTTTCAGCGGCACTTCTTGCAGCGCTTTTTTAAGCGCCGAAGTTTTTAGCGGCGCTAAAAATGTAACTATAAGGCTAAAAATGCCGCTAAAGCCATATTTTTTTGTAGTGAATGAAACTGAGAAGGCATCTAGCCATTCCCGAGACTCTGACTACACTCACTGATTCTCCTAAAGCTTTCAAGGCTCCTGGATGGTGATTCCCTTGTTCCTTGAATTGTTGGAATCCGGTGGATTAGGTGATTCCTCACCTCGATAATCTTGAGCTAGCAAAATGATATGGAACAAGGATTACAATAATTTCAATAACGACATTCAAATTCATAGCAATAGCTAGCTATGAACAACAATAGAGAATAAGCAAAATCCATGGATAGATCCTAAGGTTCATAATTCTTGAACATAGATTTAAGCATGGATTAGCCATGGAAACCACTAATAGATTAAGGGGTTTCACTTACTCAATCGATGGGAATGATATGGAATCGAAAAAATAAAGAAATCTTAAGCTTGGTATGATCAACAATGGAGGTGCTTGCTTTCAAATAAGAAGATGATGACTAAGGTGCTAAATTAAAAAAAAATAGACCGTAAGGGTGGACCACGAAAGCTTGACCCTGCGAACCCCATGTGGCTTTGCCCATGAGATTGGAAATGTGGCCGGCTGAATGACCTAATCACTTGTGTAATCATGAAATTGATGACTCTTTTGAAGTGCTAAGCACTATCAATTTTTTTTAACTATTTTCCTTTATAAAAGAAAATTTATTTTATTTTTGTTTCTTAGGTACAAATACTTATTTATTATTATTTTTTGAGTAATTTAAAGGTGATTACAATGTAGTATATGTTCACATATATTCTTTATTCTTTGATAAAGCACACAAATTAGATGAACAACACCTGTTTTTTAACTGAGATACTTATTTATTATTATCCGCTATGAGTGACATGTGTAATATGCTTAAAAATAATATTCTCAAACCTTTGTAATATGCTTAATATTCTACATTTTATTGCAAAAGTCTGGCAATTGTATACAAAGGTTCTGTATGCCTAAAATAGATTCCTAGAACGTATGTAGACACTAAAATAGATTGTTAGAGCGTGTCTAGGATTTTTTTAAAAAAAAAGTTGGCTATAGACCATTCTTAAGAGTGTTGTCTAAATTTTGAGTTATTGATTCGATCGATAAAATTTGATTCAAGTCGAACAAAATATGAGACAAGATCTTTTTAACAAAATATGAGACGATCATTTTACTTTATTTAATATGTATTTAGAATGACTTGGATATTTATTTGAAGTTATAAATATAATTATAAGTACAATCATAATTATAATTATAGTAACATTTTAATAACTAAAACCAGAATTAATTATTATAATATTGATTAAACTGATTATTGTAAAATATTTGAACCAAATTAAAATAAATTTAAACAAAATTAAGATAATATCAAAGGTTCAAACCCCTCACCACAAAACAAAATAAATTAGAGATATCTTCTTAGGAAAAAGATTTAGTTAGCACTGGCATTTTGGTGGAGATTATGGTTAAAGCCAATAAATAGAATAATTAACCGGTCATAATATAAAATCTGCCCGGCCGACTCACCTAATTTGTAATCACGAGAGTGATGATTCTTTAAATGTATCCATTTAATTTCTTTATGAAGGAAAAATACAAAATTTATAAAAACGTCAACAATTGAACCTTCCAGACGGTCTAAATAGAAAATAAATGTTATTATTTTTAGAAGATTCAAATTCGAGCAACTCGACTTATTTTAAGTACATCCTACTTCATATTTGTTACATTCCATGTCCTGCTTCATGTACATCCTGCTGAGTAATCTAGGGATAAAGGAAGGTTTGCAGATGATAAGGTTGATGTTAATTTTAAAGGACGGTTATACGAATCAATTAAATTAATCATGGACCTCATAAAGTTTTTGAGTTAATGCTTACATTTTTAGATTAGTCAGGAGCTGAACACGAGAATTAATCCATTCGGAAGACCAAGAGATGGCTCTAGGCTCTAGCTGCGGCAATCGGTCAAATATTGCTGTCATCAAATCCCCTCGGCTGTACAAAAATTCTGAAAGACTGTCACCTGTATACAACACCGTGGAATGCCATGCTCAGCTTGGCCTAACATTGCAATATAAAGCATTACACACAGAAGAAAACAATCTGTTCAACAACAGAAAGGTGTTGCAGATTCAAGAATGCAATGGAGGAAGAAGACTGAGGAAGAAAGATTCAGAAACAGAAAAGGGTAATGAAAGAGAGGCGGCACTCTCATCATTTTTAGTAATATATAACTGTAATATCTTCAATTAAGACCAGTCTATTTATACATCAGTTTACTACCATCACAGATTGCAGAGTCAAACGGCTAACAAACCCTACCCGTTGCTCTACCAGACTCCAACAGTTAGTGCAACGGTGCAGCACACATAACCTAGCTGACCTAGTTGCACTCGTTGCTTAACAGAGAATTTATACAAACCTTATATCTATAACACTTGCCTTGTTGCTTATACTTCAACACTCACACTGTTGGCCTGAGAATTAGAATACGAGTAACAATCATGTTTTTCATATGGAGAAACATATTTAAGGGGGGGGGGGGGGAGGCTCATATTTGTTTGAAATTTTTACCATTTTCCTCAAACTTAATGCTAACAATCTCTGCTTCAGCTTGGCCTATTTCAAGTACCTCCTAATTTTACATTCCATGTCCTAATTCAAGTACATCCTGCAAGAAAAACACAGGTCAGCTTCAAAAGGAAATACTCTAGCTTCACAAGGAAATACTTACCTGATGACGTTGCATGGTATAATAATAATTTTAGTTTTAAAACATGTACATTTTATCAATTTGGTCCTTATGTTTTAGAATTTAATTTGTTTTTTTATAATTTGATCCTCTCACTTTCCTTTCCCTTAAACAACCATTTTTTTCATTATAAACCATATTACTGTCGTAAATAGATGACTCAGTCGCCCTCTTCATTGTTTCTCATTTTCAAACTTTGAGAAAAGATTTAAAAACAAAAATTCAAAGTCTTATCGAAATAATAAGAACTTTAGTTTATTTATTTGTTTATTTTATTAATTGAAGCTTTGAGTTTTAATTTTTGATTCCCTAGAACCAAAAATTTCAAGGTAAACTTTTAAATTTTGAATTAAAATTGTTAGTGTTTCTTTTTCTCTCTTCCATTAAAGACCTATATGGTTGTTCCAATATGTTGTTCTACTTAGACCTACCTATATTAGAGGTGATACAATTATATGACACAAACACATGGAAAACCGATTGAAACATGGCATGACAACAAGCAATAACACGGACATGACATAAACACTTGAATGTCTTGAAATCTATATAATACAAATTATTAAAATATCAAAACTTATATTAGTATAAAACACTTTAAACACAATTTTGACACTATAAAACACACATTGACTGTGCTAGTTTTGCTAGGGAGAACAAAATAACGTATTTAAGATTTTCTCAGTTGGTTAAGTCTTTAATGGTTCCTAAATCCTAAACAACTTAAGGAGTACATTAACCATCATTTCAACCTTCTTTTGGACTTTAATATGTGCTGTGGAATATTGTGAAGTTTTGGCATCTTTTTACATTCGTGGTTACACTTTTTGATTCCAGCAAAATGGTGATGCCTGCTAATGTATTGATACTAACTTCTTTCTGCTGTCATCACTAGGGAATTCTTCTGCATCTAAGCCTGTTAATCAAGGGTCCTTGACGATTTTAGGTCTGACTCTCACCATGCTTCCGTTTACAAAGATGAGTTTTTTCACCGACAAAAAGGAGGTTCAGAGATCCGCAAGTGCCTTGGGATATGTTGCATATGTGCGTTCCATTGCCTTCACATAATATAAAGTTATCTTTTTATTACTGTTTCACTAATTGCATCCTATTTACAAGTTCCTTTGCGTTATCCTCTGCGCTTGGGTGGTTCTCGCTCATATTTTAACGACCATGCGCCTTTCAATAGAGCTTGCATCTTCTGATTTGTCATCGGATACAGCACTTTCAGCAAATGTAAAGCAAGCAGAATTTCCACTGTTTTTATATGGTCAAGACACTACAAGAGCAGCATATGCTGTATTCTTGTTAAACAAGGTGAGTGTTGACATATTATCAATTTTTTTCCGGAATGAATTATTCTACTTTTGCATTTGTATTTATGTTATTGGATTCAAATGGTCTGCAAAGTTGGCATGTCCATGATTTTCAATCCACAGCTTGGAAAAAGAGTGCTTGTTTGCTCTTCAGCTTTCATGTTATTGATAATGGCTAGTCATGCTTTACCATCATCTTGATTATCATTATAATCGTGGTTGAATTATTCGGTAGATATTGGATTTACTACATCTAGTTTCTTAGGATAGACTCTTAAGACTATCTATAAACTTCACTGGCAGATGAGATGAAGGATTATCAACAATTTGAAAATTTTGATGATACCCTTATCTTACATCTATAAGGAGGTTTGGCATTTAAATCCCCTTCCCCGTGACTAAAAACTATGTTACTTGGACTCGATAACATCCTCAAATCCATGTCCGAAAATTGTAAGACACGAGTACTTAAAGAAAAATGAAGAGTCGGAGCAAGATAGACAAAAAATCTAAATAGAAAAAGTAATGACCAAATGTTGACAGTTGAGTAGCGAAAGGTGGTGATGCACTTCTCAATGAAAGAAAACCAAACTCTTCGCCAGTATGGACGAAAAACATATTCGTCTAGCATTAGCAAGCCATGTTCTTCTTTCTCATTTGATGTATTTGGTACGGTTGACGATGAATCGGATTTGGATCAACTTTTATGCAGCATAGGTCCACAGAGAAATTGGTTTCCTTCGTAACTGCTTTCATCAAGGTCTGAAATTGAGCTTTTGGTTCTGGAGTACTACCTGACAAGTTGTTGTGTGCCACGCTGAAAACCTCCAGAAAGTTCAACTCTACCAACTAATTTGGGATTTTACCAGTCAAGTTGTTGTAAGAAAGGTCCAAGCTCTCAAGCTGCTTAAAGTTTGGAGAATGATGAGGGTATCACTCCGATCAACTTGTTGTGTGACAAGTTAAAAGAATGGATTTACTCAAGTTTCCTAGTTCGAAAGGGATTTGACCAGTTAGTTTGTTGGAAGATAAATCAATCCCTGCCATGTTCTGGAGGATGTTGCCCCCATATTAATAGGACCCACTCTTTGTTGTGAACTCTATCCTTTCTTCCATGTAGCTGCTAGGATAGTTATCATCTGTACCCCTTGCCAGTTTTGACAACCCAAAAATTGTTGATTCATCTTCTTCTGAACGTATCCCTTGTTCTATAATCTTGTTCTGTTGCATCGGAAGAGTTAAATTCCCCAAGCAAGAAGGTATGGTACCAGAAAACATATTTTGAGAAAGATCTATGATGCTCAAGGAATACAACTTGCATAATTGAACTGGAATTCCACCCTGTAAATGATTAGCTTTCAAGAGGAGGACACTCAAAGAAGAAAGTGTGATAATCGATTTTGGAATGCTTCCAGTCAACTTGTTTCCTCTAAGATCTAATGTCACTAATGAAGCATTGTTACAAAAACAAGCGATAATGGACCCCTCAGTCTATTATCGTGCAGGTGGACATGCTGTATGTTTAGGGGATTAGAACAGGATGGCAATGAGCCAGATAAATTGTTTTGGGAAAGCTCTAAGAATTCCAAGCTAGTCAAGCTGCAGAATTCCATTGGAATAGAACCTTCGAAACTGTTGCTAGACAAAGCTAATCTCTCTAAAGATGACAAGTTCTCTATCCATCCTGGGAGCTTTCCATACAACTTATTATTACTGAGATCAATGTCCACTAATGAAGTTAGAAACTCAAAAGTAGAGACATCAATAGTTGTCATCTCAGCAGAAAAATCATTTCCATCCAAATATAAGTTCTTCAACCCATTTGCGTTGAGAATCGCATGAACTACATTTTCACTGAGATTATTATTTGACAATCTTAGAATCTTCAGTGTGTTCTTCATGATCAACTCTTCTGGTACTCTTCCAGATAGTTGATTGTTTGACAGATCCAAAACTGATAAATTCTTCGGGCCACTTAAACAAGAGGGGATATGACCTTCCATGGCATTCTTGGATGAGAACAACCGACTCAAATGTGGAAAAGTTGAGCATATATTGAACGGAATCTGACCTTGTAATTTGTTATCAAAAAAGTCCATTGAAGATACATTCAAATTAGGAGCTGAAGGTAATGAGAGAGGACCTGAGAAAGCATTACCTCTCAGGATGAGATGTTCTAAATTTGTGTTGTTTTCAAACAACCAAATTGGAACTGTTCCACTGAAATTGTTCCCAGAAAGGTCCACAAATTTCAAGTCATATTGGTGGTAAAGGAAGGTAAGATGTTCAAAACTGAGTTTTTGAGATGGTACGCACTTTGACACATTGATGAATCTGAGTTGGAACTTTGGGGCTGAGGTATGAAGGGAAGGTTCCATTACCATCTTGTTTTAATGATTCTAATTTTATTCTCATCCCTGCTTCACCCACGATGAGTCTAATTTTTATTCTCATCCCTGCTTCACCACCCACGGAACTTGTACCCATCCCTGTTTAATTAGGTTTGAAGTGGGTCGAATCCCCACGAAACCTATCCCATTGACATCCTTATCTTGTTTTTAAAATTAAAACATACAATTTGGTATAATAACATCACTCAATACAACAATAGTGACAACAAACACTCATGGACGGATCTTTCACATTGAACTTTGAGGGTGCCAACTATAAAATTAAAAAAAATAAAAAAATTTAAAAGGTATTCAGATAATTTTTGAAATATTTTGGAGTGTCATTATATATAGAAAGAAATTTTAAAACATGTGAAGAATCATAAAATAATTTTTTTTTCCAAAATTTGAGGAACTAAGTCTCCCCTGACTCATCTATTGTTTGTATGTTCAAAGCATGGGAATCATTCCCCGGGGAAAGCAGGGGATTCGGAATCATGGAGGTGATCACTTCTTACGTTGTCGGAAGAGTCCAAAAGTTTCTGCATTAACGGAAGGAAGTTATTGAAACAACCAAGCTGAGTAATCTAGGGATAAAGGAAGGCTTGCAGATGATAAGGTTGATGTTATTTTTAATGCTTACATTTTCGGGAACTGAACACTAGAATTAATCCATTCGGAAGAATAAGAGATGGCTCTAGCAGGCAGCGGCAGTCATCTGTCAAATATGGCTTTCATCATGTCATCTAATCCCCTCGGCCGTACAAATATTCTGAAAAAAGAAACAATCTTATTGTTCGGATCGGATTTCAGAATTATGGATTAGTTGCTACAATAGAGCAATGCTTGTGTAGAAAATAAGTTACAGAAAGGATTTACTTGAATTATCACAGACAAACATAACATGTTATTATTGCAAACATAGTGAACCACCAACTCTTATTTCAGACACCTGTTTTTATTGCTACAATGATGATAAATACCTTTAAAGCGGATATTATTGCTGCTAAAACATACCATGGTCAAGATTTATGATCATAGATCTCATCAAAAAACTCAACGAATTTGTCAACAATACCATGCTTTCTCCAGAAAAGGCTAAGGAAAGAGAGGCGGTACTCTCATCATTTTTATTAATATGACTGTAATATCTTCAATGAAGACCAGCCTATTTATACATGAGCTTACTACCATCAGAGAATGCAGAGTCAAACGGCTAACAAACCCTACCCGTTGCTCTACCAGACTCCAATGGTTAGTACAACGGTGCAACACACATAAACCTGAGCTGACCTAACTACACTCATTGCTTAACCAAACCAATATATTATACAAACCCCATATCTATAACACTTACCTTGTGCTTATACTTCAACACTCACACTGTTGGCCTGAGAATTAGAATATGGTTAACAATCATGTTTTCATATGCATAAACATAATTTTACATAAAGTTAAGGAAAAAAGACTTGTATTTGTTAGAAACTTTTACCATTTTCTTCAAACATAAAGCTAACAATCTCTGCTTCAAGAAAAATATATTGTCGGCTACCTAAATTCAAGATAATATGTAAACAATTCAGAGTTTACAACTACTATATTTTCAATTTAAAAACTCTAGTTTCAAAAGGAAATACTTACCTGATGATTTTGAAACAGATGGAGTCACCTGGTTCTTCAAGGATTTCTTTTCCCATGCTTTTTGAACTTGTCAACCCATTTGTTTCCACACTCATTCAGCACTGTATATCCAATACATATCCCAGCGACCAAACCACTAGCATAGCCTACCAAAGCAATTTGAAAGAAGACATAGCATCTAACAATGAAGCTTCTTTATCTTCCCCTGGAGGAGGTGGCATAAGAAGACCAACTTCATTGCATTTATTGACAATGGAGGTCCACATAATTTTTGGTTACCAATGTAGGAATCATTTGAAAACGTAATGAATTAAATTGCTTTGAGGTATGCTCTCTTCAAGTTGGTTGTATGACAAGTTCAATGCTGCCAGGAAAGTTAGACTTGCAAGCTGTGGAGGAATCTTCCCTGAGAGATTGTTCTGTGAAAGATCCAAGGACTCAAGATCTTTTAGGTTGTCAAGTGCTGATGGGATTTCTCCGGAGAAGCTGTTATGGGACAAGTTTAGTACTTTAAGTGACACGAGAATTTTTATTTCTCCTGGTATTATCCCATGAAAACTGTTGTTGGAGAGGTCAAGACAAGTAAGAATTGTCAAGACTTTCTCATAGAACATTTCAATCCCTTTGTTGACAATCGTCACAGAGTCTTGATAGTACTTCCCTTCTATGTTCCGCTCTCCAATGTATTCCAGCTTAGCTTTGTCACCATTAGTTATCTGCATCATTGCCTTCAAACTTCTTATAAATTCAATGGACAAATCACCTGAAAATTTTTGTTGGAAGCAATGTCCAATAAGCGTAGCAAAAGAAAACCTCGTTCAGTGTCGAATTTTGTAATTGTACCATTAAAATCTGTTGCCTCCAAATGAGAACTTTCAGGAAGGCAACTTCTCCAATCGAAATGGGAAAGTATCATGAATCATATTGTTTACAGGTCCAGAACCTCAAGATTCTTGCAATTGGCTAGTGATGATGGTAGCTTCCCGTCCAATTTATTCCCACCGATTTTGAGTGACCTTTTTAGTAAAGTGGCTTGAAGGAAATCAATGGATAGTTCAAAAATAAAATTGGTTAAAAGTAATCAACACATCCAAAAAAGGGAAACCAATTTCCTGCTTCAAATGTTTAATTCGACCATAAAATCTATTTTCTCGCAGTACTAGAACAGCCAAAATAAATAATTTCTCCAACCAAAAAAACAAAAATGTATCATTCATCATGTTGTTAAAAACGTCCAACACTTAAGTTGAGTGCATTCAGCCAATGATCTTGGCAGCTGTCCTTCCAATGTATTCTCACCGACTTTGAGAATCGATAGTTGGTTTGCTTTTGAAAATTCTGGCATGATTCCACTCAACTTATTTGTTTGAAAATTCAAATATTCCTTGCAGCATATTACCCAGGCAATTTGGAATTTACCACACAAATTGTTATGAGATACATACCAAAAGTTGAAAGTTGACTCAAAATAATATTGCCTAAGCAATTTGGCATAATAATGTCGACCTCAAATTGTTATGAGATTTTTGGAAAATCAATGGGAGTTGAAAGATATTACCCAGGCAATTTGGAATTTCCACGCTCAAATTGTTATGAGATACCGTGGAAAGTTTGAAAGTTGACTCAAATTGCAAATAGGTGAAAGTAAAGAGGCTTGAGAATTAGTTAAATTGTCCAAAGAGGAGAGATGGTTATTTGCCAGAATCAGATCTGTCAAACTTGCCTTAACAACCACCAGTTTATTGAGCTGGCACCACTTATTCCGTTATTTGAAAGGTAAAGTCTTTCTAAACTTTCAAAACTCCTTAAGAACTTTGGAAATGCACTTATGTTACATGATCTCAGGAGTAATCCCAACAGCACTGAGAAGAGAAGTTTGCATCACCAAAGAGAAGGTGTTTTGGAAAATCAATCGGATTGAAGGAAAGGTCTACCCACGAAAGAGAGCTGTTCCACAACCAATTAGGTACAACACCATGGATATGGTTGTTAGAAAGATCTAGATCAGTCAACTTGTCTTGTGTTTTGATGAATTCTGGAAACTCAGTGAGGTTGCATGATCTTAGATTTAGGATCTCTAATTTGGGAAAATCAGTAAGACTTGTGTTGTGGCTTTCAATTAACAAGCTTATATTGGATAGGTCAAGACCCCTTAAGTTGTTGAGTTGGAAGAACATTTCAAGCTTCATGAAAGCAAAGCTATTGTCTCCAACAAAAAGCCATTCAAGCCTTGGAAGTTGAAGGATCGACTTTGGGATTGGTCCTGATAAATAATTACTCTCTAGACGTATTTCCTCAATCAATGAAGATGACGCATTCGGAAACTCATCAATTTTCCCAACCAATTGATTTTCTTCAAGTGACAGGATCCGCAATGATGGAAGAGTAAATAAAGAAGAAGGTATTGATCCACTGAAATGTCAAAATATTTATATGATAGATCCAGGTTCACCAGGTGACTAAGATTTGCAATTGACGATGGAATAGGTCCAAAAAATTACAACCCCGAAGATCTAAATCCTCAAGAACTTAAGCTTACCGATTGATTCAGGAATTTTTCCACTGAAATTTGTACGAAAAAGGTCGACAAACTCCTTAAAGCAATATTTGATGGAAATTCTGGTAAATGACCCATAAGTTGGACATTAAATGAAATGTCAATTCTCTGAATTTTTGGGAACAAGAGAATTTCTATTGGAAAATGACCACTCAGATTGCAAGACACCAGACTGAGAGAAACCAAATGAGAGGAAATTTCCAAGAAATTGGAAGGTAGATAAGAGATTGGGTTCTCATCAAGGATAAGTTTGGAAAGGAAAGGAAGTCTTGAAAGAGAAGGACATAATGGACCTTTTAAACCACAGTTTGACAGACTCAACACTTGTAGGTTGGAAAGTGCTAAAGATGTGGTTTCACACCATTTGCTACTTTGAGATGAAATGTTCACACCATCCAAATAAAGCTCCCTCAGAGACCTCATATTCTTGATTAATGTCTTCATGTTTGGTTTCTCTAGTTTCAGAGTAGGGAAATCATAAGCAAAATCATCATTTCTCCAATAGCAATACTCTTGATCAGGTAGAGAGATCAAGAGAAACTAACCTTGTTAAGTATGACATCTCCACTGGAATTTGGCCATGGAAACATGATCTAGAAAGGTTGAGATGAGTTAGATTTGGGAGTTTATCAAACTCACAGGAAAGCAGAGTGGTGTTGAAGTTGTTTCCAGCAAGGTTAAGGTTTGAAGACGATGGAGATCGAAAGTGGAGTGAAAGCTGCCTGAAAGGTTTTTGTAGCTAAGATCAAGTCCAATGACATGACCGAGGGTATCACAAGTAACTCCTTCCCAAGAGCAACAATCTGTGTTGAGACCCCACAGCTCAAATTTTGAAGAGAAAGTAAAATTAGAGTTGGCATAGTAGAGATGCTGCTGCAATTGCAACAGGGAGGATCTCTGGTCACCAAGGCATTGGTTTGGGAGATGAGTTTGAGGAGTGGAAAAGGTCAAGACAAGAGAAAGGAAACAAGACAAAAGAAAGAAGAGTGGAATTAGGGAATGGAGAGTCTTCATGTTTACTGGCTTTATAGCTGTGAAGGAAGATTGTTTGTATGCAGCATCATATTTATACACAAATCTTTATTAGTATATAGTTTGCATGTATTGGTAAGAGTCTTTGGCATTTTCATGCAAAAGTCCAGGTCTTTTAGCCCTATTTTTACTGCATGAGAATAAATCCTCCACCACTGTGTTTAAGTCAAGTCATTAAGCAGACATATATACAACCAATTTCTTAACTGCTTGAAATTATAGCATGAAATTTTTATTAGTTGGAGTTTTGGACTTTGGCATTGCATGCAAATGTCTAAAGTCTTTATCCCCATCCTTACGGCATGAGAATAATCATTATAAAGACAATTTGTGAATTTTCATAGCTGGTTCAAAGAGATTGATTGATTGAAATTATACCAAACGGGCCCCTAGTTTTTAATCTTTTGTAGAATTTCTTTACATCCACCAATGTCAAATTATCCATACACCTCAATTAAAAAAATTCTAAATTATCTCTTTTATTAATCGAGAACTTTTAACTATTTGTTCTAAAGATTATCGACAAAGATGATCAAAATTAATTATTATAATATATAAACGGACATAATAATGTTTTGTTATTTGTATTGTTATGATAAAGTTTTTTTAGCAATAGTAACAGTTACGTATAAAGTTTAGATTTTGCAAATTTTATGTTTTGTGGAATGTGAAATGATGTTCCATCTTCCAATTACTTCATGAAAGTAATGTTCAACCACAATGTTGAAATCAATTCATTAAAAGCTACAGTGGTAAGAATGAGAGTATGAGATTTTATTGGTTTGAGTCTTTGGCATTGCATGCAAATGTCCAAGTCTTTTTGACCATCATCATTACTACCTGAATATTACATCCAACAACTTTGATCAAGTCAAGTCATTTAAAATATATTTTTTTGTAATTTTATTAGTTGGTTGGGATAGATAGAGGGATGGAGTCATTTAGTGGGATGGGATGGAGTCATTTAGCGGAGGTAAACGGGTCGGTTTATTTTAGTTTGGGTCAAATTCAATTTTAACTACATTTGATTTCGGTTCAGTTCGAGTCAGATCTAGTCTGATGCGATTTAATTTGGGTTTATAGTGATTTGGGTCGGATCACATCGGTTCGATTGCTTTTTGGGTTGATTAATATCTGGTAGAGTATTTTCGGATTGATTGATTTCAGATTGGGTCTAGTTCGGTCAATAGGAGATCAATATGTTTCAGTCGGGTTTTCAGGCCGGAACAGTTTTTTACACCCATATATAGCTTTATAAAGCCAATACATTTGACTTTTTGGCGAGTTGTGCGACAGTTCACATAAAAAATACTTCTTTTAATATATTTTCTTTATTTCGGGTTCATTCGATTCGGTTAAAAATTGGATTAGTTCCGTATTGGTTCAACTAAAAATCGGGCCGACTTCAGTTTCAATTCGGTTTGTTTCGGGTTTCGAATCAAGTTCAAATCATGTTCGATTCGATATTAGGTTTCGAATCGGGTAAAATCAGTTCAGGTCTCGGGTCTGTTTGCCACCTCTAGATGGATTGTTGTCCCTCTCTAAATTTTTTGGTATAATAGTATTTTAGGTTTTTTAGTTTAAATATTAGTTAAATAAGGTCATTATCCTTTTCTATTTTTAAATTTAAAAGTTTAATAAACTCTTGCCCCTCCCGATTCTAACTTGATCTATTGATAGATTGATAGCCACATGGAGTAAGAATTTTATTATAATATCGATTTTTCAATTCTTTGTAAATAACCCTTACCTTATGTTAGAGAGAGATTGAGACAAACAAAATGTTACAGTTGAGTATACATTATAGACATGCATGTATATAATATATATGCATAAAGTATGGATAATAATGTTTTATGTTTAGTTTAGGAGATCCGGGTTCGAGCAACATTGTATGTAGACTGCAAGGTGTATGTTTTCAAAGGGTTAAGAAAGTATAAACAAATATTTCATTATAATCACCTTAAGACGATTAGAAAATATTAATGTTTTATATATGGAAAAAACTTTGATACACATGCCGTATAAACTTTAGTTTACACGTGCCTTTTAGTTTTAGGGTTTTAGTTTAGGGTTTAAGGTTTAGGGGTTTAGGTTGTAGGGTTTGGAATTCAAGGTTAGCGTTTAGAATTTAGGGTTTAGAGTGTAGGGTTTAGTTTTTTAGGGTTAGGATTAGAATTTTAGTATTTGAGTTTTTATAGTGTAAATACACAAATTTGTGTAAAATTAATTTAACAAAGCCTGTGTATCAAAGTTTTACCCTTTATATATACTCTATAATTGTGATCAGTCCACATAATCGAAACACAAATCCATAAATAAACAAACTTACGGTAAAAAGAGATCAAATCCTTATAATAAAAATACTACTAATAATAGATATATAAAAAATATAGAAAGAAGGAAATTGAAAATTCTAGTTTTAAAACTTTTGGACTGACTATCTAGAACTGGAAATCGGGATAGAATCAGACGATGTATAAACAGGGAGACTATTATCAGGACTTTTTTCCATATCTTTGGTTTTGTGGAGGAGGAATGTTCCCGACAAAATTGTAATGAATCCACATAACTCCCTTGTAATCTCTGTCCCACCTTGTGAATCCCAATCCTTTTGTAAATAAAAAAAATACTATTATATACAAAAAGGCGAAATTTTTATGAGTAGAGTTGTAAATGAACCGAGTTTAAATTTTTGTTTCGTGTATTTCTAAGTTTGTTTGTTTGTCTGTCTACAGTTCCAAAATTTTTGCTCACTTAAACTAAATGGACTTGTTAGTTATGTTCATGGAAAATAATAGAACATATTATTGAACAAGCTCTAAAATAAACAGGGATCCCTCCTTGCCCTAATACCAAATTTCAAATATCCATAACAAAAATTACTCGAAATTGAACTCTAATTCAAGTGTTTTAACAAAATTGAATCCACGAGAATTAAGGGATCCCTCCGAACCCTACGATAGTCTCTCTTATTTCGCTTTTAGTCCCTCAATTTTCATCGTTTTGTTATATACGTCCTTTCTTTTAAATAAGATATTTTTTAAAAACAAATGAATTGTATTTTGTAATAATTGATTCTAACAATAATTTATTTTCGAACGTGTATTTTTTTAAGTTTTGATTATATTGTAAATAAAGCAAATTGAGTTGAGAGGATCACCTCATAATTAGTTTATTGCTTGATCGTGACTCATTGAAATAGAAGGACCCAATTATAAACTTACTCATAATACATTGGCCTATAATGTAATTTATCATTTATTTAACAATTTTTACGGCTACTACTCGAGTCAGATCCTAACTTTTAAATTTTGAAAATATGGAAATTAAAAATGATTAAATAACAGTATTGGGATCAAATCAGCAACATAAAACAAAGTACAATGACTAATAAAGAAATTGACATTTTATTTATTTAATAAGTTTCCGGTTTTGCCCTGATCGCATAGCTCTCAGGCCATATATATATATATACATATAGTCATTATCCGCCCGATTTCGCCGTCGGATACCAAATTAACTGCATAAGGTAACGCGCATTTCCCTTCTATTTTCTTCCCCTTTCTTTAACTTTCTTTCATCCAAACACAGTTTAATGGACTCCAAAAGTTATCAAATCACGAAAAGTAGAATATGAAATGCTTAATTTTTACGTACTTTTCCCATTTTAGCTTCGAATTTAGGGTTTTGCTTTACCGGTTTGGTAGTTTCTCTTTCTAGGGTTGCATTTGATTCGTAAATTAAAATTGGTGTAGTTTTTATTTCTGGTGTCTTCTAGGTTTATTGGAGTACATTCGATCGATTTAATTTTTTTTCAATATTTGAAATTGATCTAGCATTTTTCATTTGGATTTTGAATGATTGATTATTTTATCTTTTTTCGCTTTTGGAATTTCAGGTCTTATAATTGATGGCGGATCGAAGCTTGGCTGCCGCAAAGCCTATATGGATGAAACAAGCGGAAGAGGCCAAGCTGAAAAGTGAGGCAGAAAAAGCTGCGGCTGCTAAAGCGGCTTTTGAAGCCACATTCAAAGATGTTGATAAGAGTCGCAACAAGGATGTGGTGGCTGCCTCATCGGATAGTGAGTCTGAGGATGAGACCAGTGACTTGGTTGACAAGCCAATTGGACCTGTGGATCCTGCCAAGTGCATGGCAGCAGGGCCAGGAATAGCGGGTGGCACCGCCTGTGCAGCCTCATCATTTATGGTGGTAACGAAGGATGCAGATGGGAGGAAAGTACAGAGTGGGGGGCGCAGATTAAGGTGAAAGTTTCGCCAGGTATTGGTGTTGGGGGATCGGATCAGGAGGGCATTGTGAAGGATATGGGAGATGGGACTTACACAGTGACTTATGTGGTGTCTAAGAGAGGGAACTATATGGTGAACATTGAGTGTAATGGGAAACCCATCATGGGTAGCCCATTCCCAGTGTTCTTCAGTGCAGGTAACATTGTTAGAACTGTCTATTCATTTTTAATTGTATTTTATGTTGTCACTTATCATGCAAATTTTCCAATGTTTGTTAACCTTATTTGATTGTCCTGTTTAATGTAAATTTCTTAATGTTCAGATATTTGGGTAGTTGTTGATTTTCATATGAATTTCAGTCTTTAAATCATAGTCTTATTTTCCTTGTTCTGTGTGAATAAGGCTCACAAATTGTAATGAGAAAAGTTCCTGATGTGAGTTACCTTCATATAATTTGGCTCAACTTGTGTTGAATTTCTGTTCTTGCTTATTGTTGTTGATATTTTTATTTTCACTTTTTGGTGATAGCTTTTGACTGCATTCTTATTTCTTAGTGCTCATGGTGCAGATGTTGAATTTGTTGTATTGCAGGTACTTCTACTGGAGCTGTACTGGGGGTGGCTCCTGCATCCACATATCCAAATCTAGTAAATCAAACAATGCCCAACATGCCAAACTATACAGGATCTTTTTCTGGAGCTTTCCCTGGCTTGTTAGGAATGATCCCAGGCATCGTATCTGGTGCTTCAGGTGGTGCTATTTTGCCAGGAATGGGGGCATCTCTTGGGGAAGTTTGTCAAGAATACCTCAATGGCCGTTGTGCTAAAACTGATTGCAAATTTAACCATCCTCCCCACAATTTGCTGATGACTGCTTTGGCAGCAACAACCAGCATGGGAACTCTCAGTCAGGTTCCTATGGCACCTTCTGCAGCTGCAATGGCTGCCGCTCAGGCTATTGTTGCTGCTCAGGCCCTTCAAGCTCATGCTGCCCAGGTGCAAGCACAAACTCAGTCAACCAAAGATTCATCCGGTACCTTTTACACTATCTTGTTTTCCACCGCCCTTTTCATTAATTTATTTTCTAAATGTTATTTATTTCAGTTGAGTGCCCAACCTAACAGTAATCTGCTTCTTTTCAGATTCTCCTGACAAAGCTGCAAAGGGTGATTCATTGAAAAAAACATTACAAGTTAGCAATCTTAACCCACTTCTCACTGTGGAGCAGTTGAAGCAGCTTTTTAGCTTCTGTGGTACGGTTGTTGAGTGTACAATCACTGATTCAAAACATTTTGCTTATATAGAATATTCAAAACCTGAGGAAGCAACAGCTGCTTTGGCATTGAACAATATGGATATTGGTGGTCGGCCATTAAATGTAGAGATGGCCAAAACTCTTCCTCCGAAACCAGCTATTTCGTCAGTGACTTCTTCTCTGCCTTTAATGATGCAGCAAGCTGTTGCCATGCAACAGATGCAATTCCAACAGGCTTTGCTTATGCAACAAACATTGACTGCTCAGCAGGCAGCTAACAGAGCTGCAAGCATGAAGTCTGCAACAGAGTTAGCTGCAGCAAGAGCTGCAGAAATAAGTAAGAAGCTAAAAGCTGATGGGCTTGTTACTGAAGAGAATGAAACCAAGAGTAAATCTAGGTATGTCTCCTCATCAGGACAAGTTTATTTCCTTGCATACATGTAATTTTTTTTTTTTTTCTGAAGGTTTAATTTTAATTGGGGCTTTTCTTCCATATTGTTAAAGAACAGAGTTACTTTCATTCACCCATGTGTTTATATTATCATGAGCAGAACAGCGGAACATGTATTTGTTTGCAGTGATTCTCTCATGTTTTCAAATCTTTGTTGTCTTATGATATTTTACATATTAGGAACGAAAGATCAAAGTCTTCCCTTGTTTGTCTGTTTGTTAGACTTCAAACCTTAATAATAGATCTGAGTTCTACTGATTCATAACTCCTGTTTATAGGTCACCATCCACTTCCCATGCAAGATCAAGATCCAAATCAAAATCAACCCCTAGTTACAGGAGAAGATCAAGATCCAAGTCAAGATCACCAATTGTTTATAGGCGAAGGTCAAGGTCCAAGTCAAGATCGCCAATCAATTATAGACAAAGAAGGAGGTCTCGCTCTTATTCACCTCTGCCTCGTTTCCGACGTGACCATAGGTCCCGATCTCCGTGTGTTCTTATCATCGTTCAAGATATGAAAGTGAACGGCGATCTTATTGGAATAGGGATGACAATGACAGGCGTAGCAAACTAGATACAGAGAGATCACATGATAGTCGTTCATCTATTTCTAGGAGAGATAGGAGTACTAGTCCTCGAACTAGAAAATTGCCTCCTCTAGATTCAGACTCCCCAAAACGGAGCAGAGAAAGTTCACCTAAGATTAGGAAATCTTCCCGTCCTGGTTCAACATCACCAGGGCATCAGAGAAGAAATAGGTCATCCCAAAAGAATGATGATGAAAGAAAATTGAAATATAGAAAGCGCTCTAGGTCGAACTCTGCTGATTCGGATAACAAAAAGATTGAAAGCCCAGATGAAAAAACAAAACACAGCAGTCGAAGGCGATCCAGGTCATTGTCTTCAGAAGATGGACATCAAAGAAGAAGCAGGTCTTCTGCAAGTTCAGATGAAAACAATTCAAAACACAGAAGGCAGTCCAGATCAGTTTCTCTTGAAGGCAAGGTTCGCTCGAACAGTAAAATTGATGAAGTGCGAAAAGATGAATTGAGACATAGTGAGAGAAGGCGATCTCGATCAGGATCTGCTGAAGTTAGACATTACTCCAAAGATAGGAGTGAGAGAAATAGAGATAAGAAATCTAAGCGTCGGGATAGAAGGCAGTTGAGTTCAAGATCTGCTGACAGCAAGCATCGGAGAAGAAGGCTGTCGAGGTCAAGATCTGCTGATGGCAAGCATCGGGATAGAAAGCGGTCAAGGTCAAGATCTTTTGATGGCAAGCATCACAGAGGAAGCAGGCAGTCCCTTCGAAATTCTGATGAAAATAGATCAAAACACCGAAGTCATCCCAGGTCAAAGTCTACTGAGGGCAACCATCATTCTGTTGATAAAATAGATGAAAGATCGAAACGTCATGAAAAAAAACATTTATTATCTGCTGAAGCAAGGCCTGCTAGAGGAAGATCTTCTCCAAGAAGTTTTAAAGACAATGATTCAAGGCAGAGAAGGCGTTCGAGGTCAAAGTCAGCTGAAGGTAAGTAGTCTTTGGATGGAAATAATAAAAGTTAACATTTTTGGCAAAACAATAGGAAATATTGGATATGGTAATGGGCTGCTTACTTCCATTTTGGATGATTTATTAAATACAGGGGATGATGGAATTTTGGTTTCCAAAGAGGAGGCTTATGACTCAAAAGTTTCAGTAAATGATGATCAGGAACTGAAAAGCAAATATTTACCTAAGTTTGGCAGTGATAAACAACTGTCTACAAATAGCAGATTGAATGCAGATGAGCAAAATGAACTTGAAAGATCAAGTAGTAAGCAGTGGCTTGATAGTGATGGTAATGTAACAAATCACCAAAAATGAAATAACTCCAATAAAGATGTACAGTTGATGACAAATAGTGACTCCTATATGTTCTTTGCAGGATCAGAAGACTATTCCATTTCACCTCAGCAGAAATGAGCTGTGGGCTTTGTGTGCTACTAAACCTTGGCGATTTTTGAGACTAAAGCTGTTCCAAGTTGTCTGACTGCTTGGTCTCCACTTTAGCCTTGGTTCAATCCAAGCTTGTTCAGATATGAACAAGTTATTTACATTTAATGAGAGCTTTTAGCTCCCATATGAACAGCAGCTCACTTAAGACATTGCTTAGTGTTTCTTTTGGTGCTTGGATTTTTCAGACATTTGTTGTTTCTTCATAAATGTATGCCATTGTGCTCTTTTATCCTTTGCAGGCATGTGGAACAAATTGGCATTGAAGTCTTTGAGCTCACATTTACAATGGATAAAGTATTTTGAGCAGTGTTCTGCTTTCTTCTGCAATCAACCATGCAATGTTTGTAGCAAGCTTCTTTTACTGCTAGATGTATGTTGGACCATTATCTCTACTGCTGAACTGTAATTTATTGTGTGTTTATTTGAAAGTTTGCAGCCTGGTTTAGATTTATCCTCTCTCTATTTATGTTGTGTATGTTTTAGCAAGTGTGCATCCTTGTCCTAGCAGTCTTGAATGTACTACAACTCTTGGCCCTTGATTGATGTGCATGATCATGGGCCCATTTTTATATGTCTTTGATGGTCTAGACGGTCCTGTTGTATCCAACTCATGCAGGTTTATACATGCTGTTCCTGTTGGACCTATCAGTGATCAGTTTGGAGGGCTGATTTTTACTTGAATTATGTGAAGGTATGCAGTTGCTTTGTGGCAGAGAACCAGTGCTATAAAATGTATATTTTGCATAAATTCCTTTCAGTGTTGTTTTGTCATATAAGGTGACTGCTTAGGCTTGGTTCTCTCTTTTCACTTTTCTTTTTCTTTTTTTTTTTTTTTTTTTTTTTTTCTTTTTTTTTCTTTTCCCTCATTTACAAGGAAAGTTTTTTTCCAAAGCTACTTTAAGGTCCTGTAATCAGACTCTGCGGGGATGAATAGCATCTATTTTTGAGGCCCATAGCCAGATCGGTTGATCACTTAAAAACTATTTCATGGTTTTTTCACAGGTAATTCTTTAATAACACTGTTTGGCTGGAGTTCTTTATATGGTAGTAATTGTTGAGTTAGATTTGCTTGCATTTGTACCCTAGATATAGTTTTCTGGCTCTGGTACTTGGATATCAGTTGATCACCAGAATTCTGTTGTTGAAGGAAGAAATTTGAAATCTTTTACATTTTACTTTATTTCATGCTCATCTAACCATTTCCTTTGGGGTTTTGTAGTTCAATGAATTTTTTTGTTGGCTGAAGTATTGAAAAACACCCTGAACTATGTCTTCACTTTTTAAAAAAATAAAATGTAAAAATCAGCCCTTAAATTTTTACCCTTTTTTTCATTTTTGTTAAAATTTTTTGGAAAAAGTATCTAAATGGTGCTTTATTTGTTCTGGCAGTCCCTGTTTATATCATAATAACTAAAACATAAAGTGGCTTTTTTTCATCGTCTGTCCTTTTTTTTCTTTTCTTTGTTCCATTTTTCCAAGTTCTTTTTTTCCTCCCCCACCCTTTTTTTTGCCTTTTTTTATTTTTTAGGAGGCATGGATATGGTGGTAAGGAATTTTCAGCCTGGGTGTCATTTTTATTTAAAATTTGGTTTTGCATGCAGCACGGTTTTACTTGATTAATTCTGTTTGTCGATTTTCATGCATCGGTCCGAATATTTCAAGAAAAATGAAAAGTCTGAACAATATAGCATTAGGTTCTATATTACGAGTGTCGAATAGTGCATCCAGAATATTTAGAGGAAGCAAACATTTTTTGATGTTGGGATAATGGATATTTAGAGGAAGCAAACATCAAATTGATGTTCCCATTTAAAATACTTAAGGAATCCAAATGTTAGTGAGCTGACTACAGTTGGATGTCAAGCCCTACTTTATAATATAAGTTTTTTTCTTGATTGCTGCTTTATCTACAGATTACTTTGTATTTATTAGACTTCACTTCCATTATTTTTATATAGATTGCTTTCAATATAAAATCAGTCTAGCATTTGAATTTATTTGAGTTGAAAGAGTTTATTTGTGTACAATGAAGTGTTTTTTACGGGTTATTATTCCATGCATAGGCAGTTTTACTTTAAAAGTTAAAATTTAAATCCTTAATCTAAAATCTTATAATTTAAATTCTAATCATAAACTTTTAAATTCGAAAACCCTAAACCTTTAAATTCTAAAACTTAAACTAAGTCTCTAAACTTTAAATTAAATTTACTTGTGAGAAAAAATTATTGTTGGCGCATAGACTAGTATTTCATGTACCGGTAGTGAATATTTTACAAGCGTTTAATTTTAATTTGAAAACTAAAATTTAAGTTTCTATTTCTAAATTTTAACTTTTAAAATCTAATTTTAACTATAAATTTTAAATTTTAATTTTTTTTTTAGAATTTAAATCTCTAAACATATTTATCCTTAAATTGAACTGGTTTCTTTATTTTCAGTGCATAAAATATCTCTTCTTAAATAAAATAGTTTAGGGATGTTTTCATATTTAAAATATTTTTTTACAATACCCAAGTTCCCTCATAGGCCGTATAAATACAGCTAAAAAAACACTCAAATACTCTCATCGGCCATAGTTGAAACAAAGAAAAAGGTTTAGGGTGTTTTTTAGGCTTTGCTGCTATGAGACATTATTCATATTAAACATAGGAGTTGGCGATTTCTACTGAAGTTTGATACATTGAATTAAAAACAAAGTCTACACTCAAAATTAGTACATGAATTGTAAAATATAATATCAATGACAACAACATTATTCATACTAACTATAAATAATGTATTTGGATAATCGTAATGCTTGATGAAATTGAAAATAGGACATTTATATGTAAGGACGAAATCAAGATTGAAGGTTGGAGTAAAACATAAATGTTGAAAAGTAAAGGATAAATTCATAATTAATCTATTTATATATATATATATATATAATAAATGTTGAAATAATTGAGGCGGGGTAAGAGCGCTCCCAAATTATATGTAGCACCGTCCCTGATTATCTATTATATGATGAAATTTCGTAAAAATTTCCCAAAACAATATTTAAATTTAAAATCTCATCGTTAACTTTTCATTATTGGCATTAGATTAAGATTTCATTGACATGTTAAAATGAATCAACGATTGAACTGCGTTGGTGGTGGGAAGGCTACGAGTATTATCTTTGAACTTTTATGGTTTAATAGCAGGACGTTAAAAATTTTGAAATCATTAAAATTAATTTTTTTTAGTTTAATATTTTTTTAGTATCTATAAATTATATAGTTAATGAGATTAAATTCTGGTCTAAATTTGCATGATTTAATTATTTTTTTACGATTTTTTTAATTTTAGAATATGTAAAATTAAACTACGTCTTCATTTTCACGATTAAAATCACATTTTAGGATCATATTAATTACAAAAATTAAATAACTTGGTTTTTCCGATCGTTTCATCATGGTTTTATCCCTAATGTAAAGATTTTAAAAGCGGATGGATTAATTTTTAGATGATAATTACTTAATATATTGCTAACATATTTTTTTAATATTTTCATTAACAATTTTAATATACTATTAAAACATCAGATAAAAAAGTAATTTAAATTAAAAATATAAAACCGTAGAATATAGTGGCAAAAACAATAATAATAATAAGGGTAAACTACATCGGTGACCACCGAACTATTTGGGGATATCTATTTTGATCACCGAACAAAGTAACTCGTCAATTAGACTACTAAACTTATTAAATTGACCTATTTTGAACATTGTCGTTAAAAAACTAACAGAGTGGTGACGTGACAATTAACGAAAATTTATAAAATTATACATTTGGTCCCTGTAATTTATTTATTAAATCAATTTGATCTTAATATTATTTTAATTAAATAAAATTAATCAGTCATCACACAAGTGGATAAATTTACTCAAATTTTAATTTATTTTATTTAATATTTAATATATTTTCCCTCCAATGTCACCATCTGGTTAAAATAAAATTAAAGAAGAATGGAAGCATGGCCTTGGGGTGGTTTAAAATATTTTTCCCTCCAACCATGGAAGAATGAAAATTAAAGAAAAGAAATTTAATTTTAAATATTCAAATATTTTTTTCATATTTAAATTAAATTAAATATTTATTAAAATATTAAATATTTGATTTAAAAAATATTTTATTTAAAAAAGAAATTTAATTTAAAATATTTGAATATTTTTTATTTATTATATTTAAATTAAATTAAATATTTAATAACTACTTTAAATATTCTATTTAATTTAAATATTAAAAAAATATCCTAATATTTTAAATCAAATTTCTTTTCTTTTAAATCGAATATTTAATATTTTATATTTAAATTAAATTAAATATTTAATAACTACTTTAAATATTCGATTTATTGAAATAAAAAAACTATAAATTTATTTTTTAAAATCTTGCTTTATAACTACTTTAAACATATTTAAATTATTTTCATTTTTAATTAATTATTTGATTTGATTTGGTGGTTTGTGTGATTTTACACATTTTAAGTGATCTAGGTTCGAGTCTTCTTTTAACCATTTTTACTCATTTTCCCTAACATTTACTGCATTATAAGATATGTATATAAAATGGTACAATTTGTATCATTAAGAAAAAGTTGGTGTGGTGGTAAAGGTGTGGGTATAACACCCATTGGTTCCAGGTCCAAACCACCCCAAGGCTATGCCATTATTCTTTTTTAATTTTCTTTTAACTAGGTGGTTACCATTTGATTGGGGGAAAATATATTAAATGAAATAAATTAAAATTTGAGTAAATTTATCTAATTGGGTGATGACGCTTGTCATCATCTGATTGGTTGATTAACTTTATTTAATTAAAATAAAATTAAGATCACATTTATTTACTAAGTAAATAATAGGGTTCAAATGTATAATTTTACAAATTTTCGTTCACTGCCACGTCACCTCTTTTTTAATGGTGGTGGTCAAAATATGTCAATTTAATAAATTTGGTAGTATAATTGATGAGTTATTTAATTTGATAGTTAAAATAAAATTCCTTAAATAATTTAATAGTCACCGGTGTAATTTATCCTACAATTTATTTGGGCCTTTTCGGCCTCTCTATTTATTTATTAATTTTGTTTTTGTTTGTATTTAATTTTCTTCTCATTTTTCTCTTTCGCTTGCAATTTCTGAAATAATAATAATAATAATAATAATAATAATAATAATAATAATAAGGCATTCCTATTCTAACAAAGGACTCTTTATTTCTCTATCTTTTTCCAGATAAAAAAAAAAAAATCATATAAGAGGTAGAACAAAACTGGGATTTAACTTTTGCTTACTTCTGCTGCTTTATCTCTTTACTTTGTGATTTTATAATCTAATTTTTCATTAATTCGAGAGCAAGAGAAACAAAACGATCTTGTTCCTTCCTACAATGCCCAATTTGTTGCGGGCTAGGTAATAATCTGATCTTCCCAATTGTCTTCAAATTTTGTTTTATTTTAAAAACTGCTTTTTGCTTCTCTTGTTTAACAATTACGCTTTGAATCAATCCTTTCCGTTTGGCTTTTGATCGATACCCATTTACACTTATGGTACTCAGAAAACGGAAGTTTCTTTTTTTAAAAACTTTTTTAGGGTTTTTTCTTTTGTTTAATTGTTGGATACAATTGGGGTTTTCTCAGTGTTTTCCGTTTTTGTTTAATGGATACTTGATATTTGCTCAGTTGAAGTTTTTGTTTGATTGAATTTTTTCTTTCTAGGGTTTTCATCTGGATCAACGAACTGAGGGGAATTTCCCATATTGGAAACTGATTAGGGTTCTGATCAGAGTATAAATAAGCTCAACCTCTCGTTTTTACAGTATCGGATCGGGGGAGCTATTTCTCTGGAGCTTTAGTTTTTAAACAGATTGCATAAGGGAAATGGTGACTGAAAGGCTTTTGGACCTGGAAGAAGATTAATTAGGTAGATAGTGATTCAAAAGCTTGAGGATTTAGTTGTTTTAGGCGAAAGGGTGTTTGGGTTTTTTAGTTATTTTTAATGGGGTTGATTTCAATTGGTGGATGATTTTGGCATTGGGTCGTTATTGGGAGAAGGAGGTGACGATTCTTTATTGTGCTGCAGATAACGGAGAGGCTCAGATTGTACTGGACTAATTTTGTTTCTTAAAAATCCAATTGGTTTATCATAGTTTTTGAGCTAGAATCCTTGATCAAAAGAGCACATCTTTATGTTGTATTTCTATTTTGGGGCATTCTTGAAGTAGCTTAGGGTAAGACAGCAGTAGGTTTAGCAGTGATTGGAGACTTTGCTGTGGTGGTTTTTCTCATTTGAAGTGATTTGTTTAGGGTTAGATAGTCGAATTGGGGTTGCATTTGAGGTTAGGGAGATTAAAGAGCTCGGTTTGTTTAGGAACACTTTTTGAGCTATCAAGAGTGATAGGGGAGTTCATGGGGGAACATTGAAGCTGGAAATGTATGCAGGGATATGGTGCATGGGTAGGAGCATAGTTTCTGGCTGTTCCCTTTCCGGAACATTGCTACTGGAAGATAATATAAGTATTTTTGCTTTCGGAAGGCATTCTCGTTTCGTGTTCTAAACTTTTGTGAAATGTCGCGTTGCTTTCCATTCCCACCACCAGGATATGAAAAGAAAGCTAGGACCGATGACGTGGAATTTCTAAATAAGGTTAACACCATTTACTTGCATTCGGTACCATTTTTTTATGGTAGGATCAGCACTCATTAGTATCACGATGACAACGAATTCCCTGATATCCGAATTGGATTTGAGTTTGTGCTGTTCAGTTTTTATTACCGTGCGATGTTAAATGCTTTATAAATTTTTGCTGTCTTCTCTCAAAATGTATTTTACGTATACATAATGTTCTGTGATTTTTTTACTGGTAATTGTGTAATGCCATGCCTTGCTGAATGAAGCTTGTATATAATTTCATGAATTAGATTGATAGGCTGTATATTATGAACATATTATATATGAATACTTTTCAATATATATAGGAATAAGTGGTTGAACTGGATCCTTTTTTGAAATGGAATAGCATATATACTCAATATTTATGACTGAATGATCATCTCAAGTGTTTTGATAACCATATATTTATTGTGTGTTTTTCTATTATGGTTTTCTCTGATGATACATTTAGTTCATACAAGTATGTACTGAGGTGCATATAAGTTCTAAATATGCTTGGCACAAAATTTTGTCAATATCTGTTGAATGAAAGATTAAGTTGGGTTAATATCCTTCACTTTCTCTTTCACCTCGCTAGAGAAAAGCTTCTACTAAATGATGTTAGACTTGGTCCAGGGATCACATGAGAAAGAATTTAATATTTTTTCTTCAATGTTTTGCGGATTTATCAATAATCCTTCTGAATGTGTTACTTTTAACTTCTGTTCGTACTGAGCCTTTGATAAGCGAGGAGTTGCGTGTTTAGTCAAGCTTGTCCTAGGGTTTTGCACCCCTCCACTACTTTTGTGTATGCTACTATTCAATTCAAGTTTAATCACCATTTACAAGCACGACTTTCACAATTAATGAATGGGGTTCGGTCCTACTCATTTGAATGGTTTTTGATTAGTGTATAAGTAATGGATGAAAAAAAATATTTGATAGGATATCAACTCCTTGACCTATTGGTTTGAGTATTAAGTTTTTAATTAAGAATGCATGCATTAACGTGGTGTCTGTTTTTACCATATCTGGAAGAATCGGTTTCTTCCCAAGTTTTGGCATTCTTAGTATCTGTTAGAATAGCTGAATCCATATGCACTTGTGTTTGACATTCTTAAGACGGCTGTTAATGTTTTATCATATACCTTCAATTCCCACTGTTATAACCTTTCGAGACAGAATACAAAGGGTTTTTTGAGATAATTATTTTCTATGACGACCTTTAAGTAATCATGTTGAAAATTTCTTGATATATGAGTGGTGTGTAATTTGTTGATTGAGGTATTTTAATAGGTATCTTTATATTTGGACTGGTTGTAACTTTGTGCAGAATTTATCTTTGGCTTATATATAAAATAGTTCCCTCTAACTGGACCCAAAAGTCAAGTGAGCTCCCGGTTTGAATCATGATTCAAATGAACCCTTGTATGAAAAATCACGATAAAGTGAGCCCTCATTTGAAAAATTATGGATCAAATAAGCCCTTACATGAAAAATTGCTATCAAGTGAGCCCTTATTTGAAAAATCATGGATTCTTATTTGAAAAAATCGTGAAGGGCATTCTCAACTTTTAAGGCAATTTCAAAGGCTTATTTGATCGCGATTTTTCAAATAAGGGCTCATTTGATCCATCATTTTTCAAATAAAGGCTCACTTGATATTAGGGTACAATTAGATGGACCTATTTTATATACAAGCCTTTATCTTTTAGCAATTTATTTTAACTTTTGTGGGATACTGAAGATTTGTTTGGTTGTTTCTGAGTTACATAAATATTTTCTTCTGCATTGATTTTTGAATCGATGTTTTTCTAACATTATTCTTGATTTTCAGGAGAAGCAAGAAGAGAAGAGTCATAAGAAGGAGAAGAAGGACAAGGAAAAGGAGAAGGAGAAGAGAGAAAAGAAAGAAAAAAAGGAGAAAGATGGAAGCGATAGAAGGCACAAGGATAAGGATGAGAAAGACAAAAAGGAAAAACACAAAGACAAAAGGAAGGAAAAAGGCCGGGATAAAGAAAAAGAAAAGGATAGAAATAATAACTCAGAGGAAAAGAAGTTTCCTGGTCATCCTGATGGTCAAAATGGGGAGAAAATCTCAGATGAGAAAAAAATTCCGGGAAAGTCTGAAGGTTACAGTGCGGAGAAGTTTATCCAGAAAGAGAAGGTTAGGGATAAAGATCGAAGCAGTTTTTCAGGTGAGAAGAAACTTGCTGGCCGCATTTCAGGTTATAATGGGGAGAAGATTGGCCAGAATAGTCATCTGGTTGAAGATTTCCGGGATTCTAAATTTGTGCAGGAGTTGGCGGGGAGGGTCAGAGATGAAGGTGCAGGAGCTGGAAGCCAATTGGTGGATAAGTTTACGGGCAGTGACCGGAAAAAAGATGAGGGAATGGTCGGTTTTGTGGCAAAGTCTGCTAACAAATTGGCTGAAGAGAAGGAAAAGATCAAGAAAAGTGATGGTAGGAAGTTCTATGTGCAAGGAATCAGGGAGGAGACGAGAGCTGGTGGAAATGCTATTGTTCCGAACCTTGCTGGAGCAGCTAAAGCTAGAGTTGAAGGGATCCCCAAACAAGTGGAGAATAATGCCGAGAGGCGTGGGGAAGGGAAAGAAAAAATCAAAGAAAAAGGTGATGATAAAATCAGGGATAAGCGCAAGGAGAAAGACAGAGAGAAAAAAAGTCGTGGGAAAGATAAGGATAGGGACAAAGCCAAGGAGGAGAAGGCGAAAGGTGAGCATAGGTATTTGGAGCTGGATAACTTAAAAGGAAGCAACAAAGATGACCCTCTGAGTACCACTGTTAATTTGAAAACATCAAATCCTTTTAAGGAGGGAAACAAGGGTACTGTTGCTGATGAAAATCTTCGCAAGCGGAAGTACTTGGAGAAAAATGGATTTCTTAATGGTGAGTTTTATACCATGATTGTATATGCAATCCTTCTGATCACTTGAAAACTGTTTGGTGTTAGTTTAGGTAGGTGATCGATCACTTGAAACTTTGGTGCCTTTTATCTGTTAGAAAACCTGTGAATAAAATCGTGCAATTGCATTCATGGCTATAATTTGATTATCAATTTTTTTCTTAGAAGGGGATGGAGTTCGAAAGATCAATAACCATCATGGTGACAAGTTCTGCTTTCTTTTTTGTTTTTTTCTTACAGTTGATGATGTTAAACCCAATAAGTTGCCCAAAATTTCCTCCTCTCAACCGTTGACGGGAAATGGAAAGACAATGGAGTCTTCTCAAGGTCCAATTCCACTTACTTTAGATAGCAAGGGACCAGGAACCAGTGTTAAAATCGAGAGTAAAGAACTCAAGGTGAATGATATTGTTAAAGCTCAGCTGTCATCTGTCTCCCCAACAAAGCATTTATCATCAAGCGCACAAGCTAGTCAAATCGCTAAAGTGTCTATCAAACCACCTCATCCGGATTTGACGTATTTGAGCCAGGTACTTTCTGTGCCCAAAATGGAAGAATGGTCTGATTTTGATGACCAATCATGGCTATTTCACAGTACTGAACCTCAATCAAAGAAACCCAAGGTGGGATTTTCGGAGATTGATGAGCCACCACAAGTATGGGCAGAAGCTCTGCAGATAGAGTCAGCCGATGTTTATGCTCTTCCATACGTTATTCCTTACTGATTATTTTTATTCGTGGGCACATGGTTAACCTTCCTACACTGCACCTGGGGTTTGCCCTTTGGGGGGGCGGTTTCTTTGGTTTTCTATTCAGCATTCTTTTGTTGTCGATCTCGAGTGTTGCAGTGAATGTTTTCGAACAACCGGCTGCTAAACTGATCTGTCACGGCAACCATCACTTTGCTCTATCATGTCATTCCACCTCCTGGAAGTGTAGGCTGTGTATTTGCGTCCTGGTACGAGACACAACTAATTCATTCAAATCACACGAAGCGATGAAAGCAACCGAACGACGGTGCCTTAGGAAAAAGGTAATGTATAAGCTTGTGCATTCTTATTTGAATTGCTTAAAGCTGAGATGCTCTTTCTAATTGAGATTGTGAGAGAAACTAGCTGTGGGTCTTTGCAAATTCCACTGCAATTTTGATTTGTAACATAGAACTCTTTTATTTACAATAAATGTAAGATCGGGAAAAAAAAGTAGGGGCATTCATTCATTCACCTCTCTTGTTAGTGTTGTTTATATTACCACCCTTTTGCTTTACGCAGAAGGTTATCGGTTTTTATCGGATTCGAGTCTCATGTTCCTTTGCCCCTTGTTTCCTTGTTGCTCCATTTCAAAGCTTTGTCTAGGCCTTGAAATTGGCCACACCATTTTTGCTGTCTGAAACATCCTGTTAGTTCTCAAATCTGTCTTATATGACATCCTCTGCTTGTTTCGACTCGTCACGCATGGATACGAGATCTTTCATATACTCGTATCTAAAACACGCCTCGGTTTAAGGAACAGCTTGTAAGTATATTATCGGCATCTTTTGACCAGGTCAACGTTTCTCTTTGGCAAGTATATATGTGAAAATTTTTGATACACAGCTCATGTAAACTTTAGTTTACACGTGCAGACGTGCTTGTCAAATTTAAGGGTTAAGGTAGAGTTTAGGGTTTAAATTATAAGATTTAGAATTTAAAATTTAGGGTTAGGGTTTAGGGTTTAGAGTCTATGGTTCAAGATTTAGGGTGTTCGGATTAAGGTTTTAAATTTTTAAGGGCTGTGTAAAAAAAAAGTACACTGATTGTCTATCAAAATATATTCCTTATATTGGGTGTATTACTTGAAATTACTTTAATATGAAGATATTTCATGCGTCGGTGGTAGAAAATTATTTTTCACAAATGGTTCTAATTTAGGATTTAGATGTTTAATTTAAGAGGTTGGATTAGAGTTTTAAATTAAGGGTTTAAATATAAAATTAGAGTTTAAATGTTAAGGTTTAAGATTTAGGGTTAATGATTTAAATTTTATACGATAGAGTTAAAACAAGTATGCTTGTGTAAAAATTTAAACATGTATTAAATATTAACCTAATATTAAAATGCAACATCAAATAAAATATAGATAAAAACATTTATAACAAGAAAATATAGATATTATTTTTCAAAAAAAGAAATCATAGTTATTAATTGGCTAACACCAAAGGTTATGTTAAAATAAACAGAGCATTACTTTTTTTGTTAACTCTAATATTGTTGTAGATATTAAAAAAGTGATTTTTCATGAAAAAAAAATCAAGTAGATACAATCATTTTCTAATATAAATAAAAAATAATTTATGCTCAAGATAAAAAAAAAAAAAAGTTGAATTGAAGGAGCAGAATAGACGAGTAGCAGAGGTAGAAACAAAAGTTGGCAGTGAGAGTTTTTTTTTTTTTTTCTAAAATGGTGGAGGGGATAAGTTGTCCCGAATCGATCTTACCAGCACCTCATAGTCGAGAATCGATTAGGAGAAAACAATGTCCCTTACCAGTACATCATAGACAACATGTCCGAGATAAGTTATATATGAAAATATTCGTATTAAACATAAGCAAGTCGAACTGGAATAGATTTATGTACAATATTGAGAGACAAGGAGTGGCATTTCGTTCTCAGATTAAGCATTGGAAGTCTCATCTTTGAGAATGATATGATCAAATCACCATATATACAAAGAAGAACGAGAAAGATAATATTATATATATATATACATAAGAAACACACAAAAAAGCTAGCAGGTTTTTGTATACATTGAGGGTCAAAAGGGAAGTTTTGTTTATAGTTCTTTGATCAATTCTTCCCTTTGCCTGCGCATTCGAGCTCCCCAAGACATGTTTCCTCCTGCATCCCTGTTCACGCTTCTTCTCTTCAGCTCCGATAGCTGAGATTGCCATCGATTTCACCACTCGCTCTGATCTTCCAGATCCTGCTTGTGAAGCGAAATGTAAGAATTCAAAGCAAACGTAACGGACTCTCAACGGACTAGAAAGTACAAGATGTGGTTGTTCGACGACTCTTAACCAGATTAAGCATATTTCTCAGCACAAAACAAACTATTGCTGGCTCGAAAAAGAAAAGGAAAACACGAAAGCAATGCAAAGGTAAAAGATTCAGAATAAAGAGTAGCTGAATTAAGAGACCAGGCAAATCCTATTTGCAAGAGCAGTAACAAACAATAACTATGGAAAAATGGGGATTTTAAGCATAGAAGTTTGGCGATTGCCAGTGAATCATGAAACAACTAAAAAGTACCAAAGCAAAGAAGGATGACTAACGAGCAAAAGCCAGTTTCACCATGTTTGGAAAGCATACGAAGAAAAACTCCAGATTAAAAGTTCAGCCTATTAACAGGAAAAATCTAGTGAATAGAGTTGATTGCTTATCATTCCCTGTGAACTTAATTAATATGGATTCAAGAAGGAAACAGAACTCGAACAGACGGATGAGCTACTCATATTAGCCTTAGACTCAAAGATATAATGTATAGGTGAAGACAATAAGGTCTGCAGAAAATGATTTCTTGAAAACAATTTCCGCATTTACTCAAATTTATTAACTAAAAAGTAATAGGTCTTTGATGTTCACTAGTAATATTCCTAAGTATTTGTGGGGTGAGACTTTGTTAACTACAACCTATCTCATTAATCGAATGCCCAGCAAGGTTTTGCAATATAGAACATCTAGAGCTGTTTTTTTGGAGAGTTATCCTAATTTTAAACCTCTGTCCTCTATTCTCCCTTTCAAATTTTTGGTTGCACTGTGTTTGTGAAAGATTATGTTCCCTCTAGGTCAAAACTTGACCTCAGATCCTTGAAGTGTGTCTTGGTCGGGTATTCTTCACTTAAGAAGGGCTACAAATGTTATCATCTTCCTTCTCATAAATTTTTTACTTCCTTGGATCTCGCCTTTTTTGAACAGGAACCTTATTTCCCTGCGGCTACAAATCAGGGGGAGAATTGTGATGTTTTTCAGCCTCCTACTAATCAGGTTTATCCTTCTTTACCTTCAGAGTTATTACCTACTAATAATCCTTTGTTATTTGAACTTCATACTCCTTTAAACCCTTCTACTTCTTCACCTATTATTACAACTACAGCTTCCCATCCTTCACCTATTGTTACTCCTTCTCAGAATTCACCCAAACTTTCTCACAAACCCCTCAGCCTCCTAAGCAATTGAAAGTTTATACCAGAAAATAGAAAACTATTTCAGAGACTGTTTTACAATCTGACACTTCCCGAGAATTGGACTTGAATTCAGTTGCCAATGAAAATGATAGAGGTAATGTTCTAGCCGAGATTCCCTCTCATTTACTTGAATTTGATTATTTGCCTATTGCTAAAAGGAAAGGAGTAAGATAATGTACAAAACACCCCATTCAGAGGTATGTTGCTTATGGTAATCTAATGCCATCATTTAAGAACAACTTGCTTAGATAAAGAACAAATACCTAACACTATTGAGGAGGCTCTAAAAGATTCTAAGTGGAGAAGGGCTGTTAAAGAGGAGATTGAAGCACTTGAAATGAATGCTACTTGGACCATTACAGATCTTCCGCAAGGCAAGAAACCAGTTGGATGCAAATGAGCCTTCTCCATAAAATACAACTCTGATGGCAGTATACAGAGGTATAAAGCAAAGTTGGTGGCCAAGGGTTTTACTCAAACCTATGGAATTGATTATAATGAGACCTTTGCTCTTGTAGCTAAGCTAAATACAGTTAGAGTTCTCTTAAGCTTGACCGTAAACAAGGACTGGAAGCTTCATCAACTTGACATTAAGAATGTCTTTCTTAATAGGAAATTGGAAGAAGAAGTGTACATGAGAGTGCCTTCGGGCTTAAAGTCAGTAAAAGGAAATCAGAAAGTTTGCAAACTTAATAAATTCATCTATGGTTTGAAGCAGTCACCTAGAGCATGGTTTGACAGATTCACCAAGGTGATTCTAGAAAATGGATACAAACAATCCTTGGCAGATCACACTCTCTTTATTAAGGTAACCTTTAGCAATAAAAGTGTTATTTTAATAGTATATATGGATGACATTATTCTGACAGGTGATGATGATGAAGCGATAAGTCACTTGAAAGAGTTGATAAATACACAGTTTGAAACAAAAGACCTAGGAAAGCTCAGATACTTTCTAGGCATGGAGGTTGCTAGGTTGAGCAAAGGTCTGGTGATAAACCAGAGAAAATATGTTCTTGATCTACTTAATGAAACAGGAATGTTGGGATGCAAACCAGTTGATACTCCTATGGAAGCAGGCTTAAAATTCAATAGAGAGGACACAAGCCCTAAAGCTGATAATGGTAAATTTCAGAGGTTAGTGCGAAAGTTGATTTATTTGTCATTAACCAGACCAGACATTGTTTTCCAGTTAATATTATCAGTCAACACATGAATGATAAGATCACATGGAAGCTACAATTAGAATTTTGAAATACTTGAAAGGGACATCAGGGCATGAATTGCTATTTAAAAAGACTCGAGAAATGACTATTTAGATTTATTCAGATTCAAGTTGGTCAAGCGAACTGACAGAAAGGAGATCAACTAGTGGTTACTGCTTCTTTGTTTGGGGAAATCTAGTGACTTGGAGGAGTAAGAAACAAATAGCTGTATCTAGAAGCAGTGCTAAAGCAGAATATAGGGCTTTAGCATTGGGAATGTGAAGGAATTTGGTTGTTAAAGCTATTGAAGGAGCTAAATGTGAACCAAGAGGAGAAGTTTGAGATTTTTTGTGATAATCGGTCCACCATACAAATTGTTCGAAATCCAGTCTACCATGATAGGACTAAACATGTGGAGATTGACAAGCATTTTATCTCAGAAAAGATTACTAGTGGGACAGCTTCTTTATCTTATGTTCCTACAGAAGAACAAGTGGCAAATGTACTTACAAAAGCACTATCAAAAGCTTCTTTCGACAAGTTTCTATTCAAGTTGAGATTATACAATGTATATTCTCCAACTTGAGGGGGATTGTTATATTATCCGATAGAGTTAGAGTCCTTATGTAAATAGTAGTTTAAATTAATGTTTACTTCCTAAAAGATAGAGTTAGATGTCTTCTGTACTTAGGACTCCTAGTTATAACTAAAGTCCAATACTTAAGTCTATAAATTCACTGTAAAGGGATGTAATTTTTTGAAAATATTCAATAACAGAAAATCAATTCTGTTTTCTTCTTCTTTTCTGCAGAAACTTAAATTCTGCTTTATTTTTATGCATTAATTAGTTTTTTCTAAAGCTGGAAAATTGCTTTTCTACAGGTATCTATTCTAGTTCTCACTCTTTGATATGTAATTATCAGCTCGGGTTATCATCGATAGAGAGACTGGGAGGTCTAGGGGATTTGGCTTTGTTAACTTCGCTGATGATGAAGCTGCCAACAATGCCTTGTCAGCCATGGATGAACAAGTGAGGAAAACAAATTCTACTGATATGTGCAACATGTTTCCGACGAATCAAAAACTAACTATTTTGTACTGAAATTGCAGAAACTCTATGGGAGAAATATTCGAGTAAGTTATGCTACTGAAAGACCTAGTGGCCCTCGTTCTTTTGGTGGCAACGGTGGTGAATTCCGTGGTGATAGAGGCGGCTTTGGAGGGGATTCAAGTTTCTAGTCTCTCGTATCAGAGCCTATTCGAGGAAGTGCATCTGTAGCTAGTTATTTAGATTCAAGGGTGTGTTTATTTATTTTCAAGGATTGCTGAACTTGCTATAACTTTATGCTGTAAGTTCAAAACTTGTCTTTTGTTTTTCATTTCCTAATACAATATCTATGTTGGCAAGGTGAGCTTTGCTTTCGAGTTTCTACATTGCTTGGTACGATTCTAACGACTTCTTCATTGCATTTTAGCTTGACTTACATTACATTGCAGCGTGATTTCATGTCGTTATTGCGAGTGGTGTTACAGGTAAGATAGTTTTGATCCTCGACGAGATTCAACGGTAACTCTTTTATGTCACATGTGTTGAATTAATACAAATTGATTCTTTTATTTTTAGGCTTTAAAACTACTCATTTTTTAGAGGTCCTCAAAGGTTGCTTCTGCATTAATTATTTTCCCTTCAAAGCAAAAGATGTGTCAATTTGTGGAAAAATTATTAGATGAGATTGGCTCACTACGTCATCCATGGTCCTATCTAATAATCATTTTACATTTCACTTTTTTCCAAAGTGAATTTTTATCTCTTTCGTATATGTCATTAAATGAATGAATCTCATTAGATAAGATTATGGATGACGTGGTGAGTCGGGACCATGTACTAATTTTTCCGATTTGTGCTTTGATTGTTAATTCAGTCTAAGCCTAACAGATATATTAGGTAATAGTGTGTGGATTGGGTTATTTATAATATTTTTTTATATAGAATAGGGGGAGAAGTATGGCTTAAATCATTGATAATGGGGTATATTACGTGTATATATGCTTTATATCTGAGGGTTTTCAAATGTTCAGTTAAATTGATTGAATTGTAATTTATTTTGGTTAATTGCTCGGTTAATTAAATGTTCAGTGAAATTGGTTAACTAATCAAATTTATATATAATATATGTTTTTAATATAAGTTTAAATTCTATTAATGACCTATAATATTTAAAATCAAATAATTAAATTTGAATTTAAATTTAAATTTTAAGTTTATTCCAAAAAGTTTAAAAATAAAAATTATGTAATAAAAGATATATTTTCAATTTATTGCTACTTCAATTATCATTTTAAATCAAATTTTAAAAAAAATTATGCAAAATTTTATTTAATTTAAAGTTCGATCTAACTAATTAAACTTAGTTTGAGCCGGTTAATAATTTTTGAGACAGTTTTAATTTGGTTAACGGTTAAATATTTTAAAACTTCAGTCGATTTGATTTTTGGATAATTCAGTTCAGTTTTTAATTATATATCTTATAATTAATTTAATAAATAATATTCGAAATACAAATGACATTAAATACAATAAGCACTCAAAAAACTAAAACTAAAACTAAAATGATTTATACAGAAATGCACTGGTTCAGAACAAATGGATACAAAATCTGTGGAGTAATTTGGATTTTACTGTCCCATTAACATCCAGCCAAAGTTTGGTAATTAATGGAATGGTTGCCAAAATCTAACGTCGGTGTTGAGTACCCAAAAATAGAGCAAAATTATGGGAAAATGACAAAACACTAGTGTGTGAAGAGTAACGAGGGAAAGTGGGGGTCTTTGCCTATTTATTTTCTAATTAATTAATTATGTAAAAAGCTTGGTTACCAAGTCTTCTACCCTGGTATTGTTCTTCCAAAAATTAATTAAATCATTTTATCATCTTTCATTTTTCTTTCTTTTGGGGATTAATATATTTTTTTAATTTAAAATATTATTGAGGTCGAATTCTTCGATTTTGGTATATTTGCGATTATATTAACACCAAATTAGTTCTAATCTATTATAAAATTAAAATTTATTCCATTGAAATTAATTTAATATAACTTTATTTTTTTGATTTTTAGTTATTAATTAGCTCAAATTATTAACATTGTTAACTATTTTCGTTAAAATATTTATATAAATTTATGGGAAACACCCTTAAGAATTTCCTCGTGATGTAAACATTTTATTCAGGGGTAGGAATCGGTGGGGTGATGACGGTTTTGTATTTTTTTTACTTCGTTTCCAATACTTACGGTTATGTTTTGGAGAATTCTCATTAAATACTTCGGGAATTTTTTTATCCCCATACTCTCCCTGCGTGGATCCCCGCAGTTTTCTGGGAATTCCCATGCCCAAAAATATTAAACAAAATTATTATTTTACTAACCAAAATAAATGGTCAATTCAGTTTAAAATATAAAGTTTGGATACTTCGATCGGAAGCAATTATGAGATGATAAAGATTAAAATGGTGTTGTGTTGGGAAAGATTTAGACAAGAGTTTTAGCTTATATCTAAAAACTAAGATAGAAACATGTTGAGAAACTTGAGTGTGGCTAGATTTCAGAGAAAGTTAAAGCGATGATAATATAGTTAGAGTTTTTTTATTAAGATATATATTAGGGGTATGTAAATAAATATATATTTTAAAAAATCTTGTAAAATATCGGGATCTTTGCAAATATTTTTTGGGGATTCCCACGGTTATTTATACGATTACGGTTTGGTTATTTCCACGGTTCGGATATAACAATCCTCGTCCTCATCCCCACTTGAGCTTCAGTGATAAAACTTTACCCATCCTCGTCCCCGTGGGTGAAATTTTCAGTTATTCCCCAGATCCTCACGGTTTTCGGATATTCTCCACCTAATTCTCACTTCTAATTTTATTAGACAAAATTGCTTGAAATTATATATATAATTAAAATTCATTCCATTTCACTCCTCCAATGGTCATGGATTAGTGTAAATCTCAATTATTTTTACACTCTTTTTGAACTGTTGGATGATGATAATAAATGGCTAAGATTATTTTCTTATCTATTTTTTCCTGTGATAATTTTTACATTTCCTACTGTTAATCTCAACCATTCATTTTCCTTCATCCAATAGTCCAAAAAAGCTGTAAAACTTTTAAGTTTTACAAAGTATAAGAGAATTCCATCTCTTAAATATTTGGCTAACATATATATTTTTTATAAAAAACCCACATCAAACTTCAACAAAATTATTGACAATGTTAATTATATGAACTAACCGATGAGATTACGATAAGAATATTTTTTTAATAATCTAAAAGTAATTAAAAGATAGTATTTATTCATGGATATTCGTAACTCTTTGACAATGCTCATACACCATGTAGACAAATTAATTTGAACCCATATCTCATATGATAAACATCATCTGTTTTTTTACCGGGACACTTGTTAGGTTCATTACAATAAGAATACTAAATTACCGTATATAACTATAACTAAATTATCTAGAATTTTAAACAACGTAATAATGGCCAAATTGGTTGGATATTGAATTAAAAAATATTTTAAAATCTATAGCAACACATAAATTATTTTCGAATCTATAGCACTTTCTACAGTAAATTTTAAAATCGGATTGCATACAATACGACTTCAAAAAATTTATTAAAAAATTATGAAAGCTTATTGCTTTAATCCGACTTCAAGCAAAAAAAAATGATGAAAGCAACAAGCTTTCTATCCGACTTCAAGCAAAAACAAACTTATTGCCTGCATGCTGCCATTTTTGATCGGTTCCAAGCTTTTATTATTTTTTTTAATTTTTTTGCTTGAAGTCGGATTGAAAGCAATAAGCTTTCATCATTTTTTTTATTTTTTTTTGCTTGAAGTCGAATTGAAAGCAATAAACTTTCTTAATTTTTTTAATATTTTTTTGAAGTCAAATTGTATGCAATCCGAATTTAAAAATCACTGTAGAAAGTGCTACAAATTCGAGAATCTATAAACTGCTATAAATTTTAAAATATTTTTCTGGATACAATATCCAACCAATTTTGCCACGTAATATTAGTCAAGATTTAGTTTCATTCTTTATAATTGTATTACAGATTCAATAGACAATGATGGTATTTATACATATTTTCTAAAAAATATATCACATTAACCAAATTAATACTCGATCGATCTAGTAGAATATAAAAATTAACTCATTTTCATTTAAAATAAAACATAGAGATATTTATAATATTAAAATAAACAATATATTCATAAATCTCAAATAAACACATCCATAAACAAGAATCTTTAATGTCTAGTTGTTCAATGACATTTTTTTCATTCTTTTTCATAAAATAAACGGTTAAGATCTGCCCTTTTGTTTAGCAGACCCCACCAGATTATTACACCTCATCTCCACAGATATACATCTTTCTCTCTTCTCTTAATCTTGTCCTTTTTTCACAATTACCATTTCCTATATTTCACCAGAATTCTATAATAATCTGTAAATATTCTACATGAACAACAGCGGCAACAATTTTGATCCATTTTTTTACATCAATATATCACCACAATAAACACAAAAATTCATTGGAAATGAAGAGGAAATGAAGAAAGAAAATGGCGGCAGCGGCAGCCATGGAAATGGAATGACGAAGCTCTCAACTGGATTCATCGGCGCGTTGGGTTCCTTTACTGGGTTTCGATTCGATCCCGTAGTAATTAACGTACCATTTCACGAATTTCCTCAACCCGGAAGCCAAATCCGTCGTGGGTTTGTACCCGAAATCCTTGTAGGCTAAAGTCACGTTGGCGTGAGTGAACGGAACATCACCGTTTCTCGGCATCATGATCACATGTTTCTTCGCTTTTGTGCCGAGCAAACCTTCTAGTATCGATACTAATCGGCCGACGGGGACTGGCGATGTGTTCCCCAGATTGTAGACTCTTAATTGTGCAGGCCCCTTCTTTGTCCCCCCGCTCCCGGTGCTCTTCTCTGCCGTGTCTAACGCACCCAAACACCCTTTCACGACGTCGTCGATGTAAGTGAAGTCACGCGCCACCTCCTTCTGGTCGTGTGCTTTGTAGATGTCGATGGATTTGCCTTGGAGAATATCTTTAGTGAAAAAGAAATAAGCCATGTCGGGTCTTCCCCACGGGCCGTAAACGGTGAAGAATCTTAACCCGGTTAAGGACAGACCGTAAATATGGTTATAAGTGTGGGCGATTTCCTCGCCGGCTTTCTTCGTGGCGGCGTAGAGGCTCGCCGGCTGATCAGTACGGTCACGTTCGGAGAATGGGTTTTCAGTGTTGAGTCCGTAAACCGAGCTCGACGAAGCCCAAACAATGGAGGGCTGCGGATTCGCCGCTTTGGCTACTTCGAGTAAATTAACAAACCCGGCAATGTTCGATCGGACGTACGACTGTGGGTTTTGCATGGCGTAACGAACGCCAGCCTGCGCTGCCAAGTGAAGAATATGAGTGAACGGAACGACGTCGAATAGCTTCCTCAACAGCGCGGCGTCGTTTAAATCGCCGTCGACGACGAAAATCTGGTGCTTGCTCAAAAGATTCTGCCTCGCTCGTTTCAACGAAGGATCGTAATAGTCATTAAAGTTGTCAAGGCCCAGAACCCCATCGCCGCGTTTCTTCAAAGCAAGCGAACAGTGGGAGCCGACGAAACCGGCGGCGCCGGTGACTAAAACGGAGAACCCATTGAGTCTACGCGGCGTAGAAGAGTGTCGCACATGTTTCTCCCACGAAGCACCTCCCACGAGTGAACTACCGGAGAACAGGGTAGTAGAGAGGAAGCTATGGCCGTGGTGGCGGTGGAGAGGAGGTGCATGGTTGTCGGCATCCGAAAGCGGAGGGTAATTAATGGTGAAAAAGAGGATCAAAACTAGAGCAATGAGAAGGGTAACTCGGAAAAGGAATTTAGACGAAGCATTCAACAGCTTTGTGCTATGGATTTTTCGAATATAGCTGTTGCATCTCTCCAGTTTCATGGTTTTGCTCGTGTCCGGCGGTGTCGGCATTTAGATTCTATTGAAAGAAAATCTGCTGTTTGGTTGGATAGAAAATGGGAGGAATCGAGAGGGAAAATGAACGGGCTCAATGTGTTAAAGAAAATAGCTTGATTTTCTGTTAGGTTGAGCCCTGAAGCTGTGAAGAGTGTTGGATGGAAGAATATAAAGGGAAATGGAAGGAAAAATTAAATAAAATAAAAGAGAAATGAGATTAAAGGGGGGCAGGGAGTTGGTATTGGTTGGAAACCACTTCTTTGTTTGGGTTGTTTTAACTAGTCCCCCTTAGCTTTGTAATTTTTGACACCCAATATATAATTTGTTAATATTATTAAAAATATAAAATATTTAATTACATATATTATTCGTTCATATTTTTAAAATTCTTAATAATAAATGTACATCGTACAAATAAAATTGTCTGAATCTAAATTTCATAGGTCGAAATATTATTTTTTTACTCATACTACTCATTAGATTATGAGTTTTTTTTTTTACATTAAAAGAACAATGAACATGAAACAACTTTTCAAATTTTCGTAAAATATAATACCTAAATTTCAACATATTAAAATAAAAAGATTAGTTTTTTTTGTATAACCACCAATATTTAACATGTTAATAAACTACTCTCAAGTATTGCAGAGGTTCAGTAGAGGGTGAACCTCTCAACCCAATTTGCTTCATTTACAATATTAATATTCAAATTCGTAATCTTACTTAAAAAATCTAGTATAACATCTTACATTACCAATTAATTGTTGGTAGATAGACTTTTATATTGTCATAAAGTAAAAAGAATGAATTTCTTAAATAGATAAATATATAAATAATTTAAAGTTTATGTAATAAAATTTATCATTTATAAAACTGATTGAAACCTATAAATTACCGATTGGTCTAGTGAGATAAGATGTTATGTTCATTAAGCAGATATTTAAATTATGACATTGTAAATAAAACAAAATACGTTAAAAGATTTATTATATAATATAAATTTATAATATTCAATGTGAATTAATTGATAAATAAATTAGATACTAATAATTACATAAAATATAAATACCAAATTGTTAGGATTAAATTAGAAATGGCAAGTGAGCAATAAATTTGGGTATTTTGATTCAAAATGATAATTTCAATATGTAAGAAATAAATGCATATATTATGATGCAAATGCGAGTAAAGAGAGATGGGATTTTCGCGTTGCCAGCTATAGTCTTTGAGAGAAATCTATTCCCCATGTGCTCAACACGTGTTGCTATTTCAGGGCCAATAGTTTCATTCTTTTTCCCCCTAACAAATCCATTTTTTACCATAAATAAATGTATAACAGAGTACTAGAATGGAAGTAAAATATATTTCCATAAGTTTAAAAACAACGGTAAATGGTAAAATTAATGACGGTAATAATGACATGAATATATTAATAGTTAGATTTGGTTGCAGTTACATTTGGTTAAAGATTTACTTGGATTATAATTTAGTTAATAAAATTAATTTTTGACTCAAGTAAATCTCAATTCAATTTAAAATCAATGAACTAAAATAAAATTTAAAAGACTTGATATGCTATTTATCCTTTTTCATTAAAGATAGTTGTATTTTTTTGCTTAATAGTTAAAAAAGTATCCAACTTATACATTTTTTCTAGTTTGGTGTCTAACTTTTTTTCCGGCCACTTTGGTGCTTAACGTTTCATTCTGTAACTTAAATTAAGTTTTTCTGTCAACAGCCGTTAAAATTTTTCGTTAACCAATTATAACATGACATGTGGCCTGTTTTATTTATTTATTTAATTTTTGAATTACTTTAAAATTATGTATTTCTTAAAAAACCCCAAAGTTTTGATTTCTTTTAAATAAACCCTCAATCACATCTCTCTCACCGTCTAGCATCCCTCACACACTGGCGATTCACTGTTCACCACCCCAAGCGTCAGGAACCTCATTGTTCAACATCTTTCACCCTCTAGCCGTTGGTTAGAAACCCAACCAGTCTCTTTTTCTTCATTTTACATGTTCGTCGACGGAATCATATGGCTTTCAGTCGGGGGTGAACGGTGGTGGGAGGGGATGAATTTAGGAATTTAGGGTTTGTGTTTGGGGTTTTAGAGAAATTAAAGATTTGTTTTTTTATAAAATTAAAGAATTTTTAATTTTTAGAAAAATAAAAATTAAAGAAAATACCAGAATATGCCACATGTCGTATTTTTATTGGATAACGGCAAAATTTTAATGCCCGTAACGGAAAAACCCAATTTGAGTTACGGAATGAAATGTTAGGCACTAAAGTAACCCGAAAAAAATACGTTAGGCACCAAACTAGAAAAAAAGTATAGGTTGGGCACCTTTTTGACTATTAAGCTTATTTTTTTAGCAAAAGTGTCAGTGATGTGTTATGATTGATAAAAAATTAATAGGGTTGGTTTAAGTGGTTAACATCTTGATATCGCTTAAACAAATATTGAGTTTAAAGCCTTGTGCATGCAAAAAATCCATCACCCACGAAGATCAAATGTGTGACGTGAATTGATCCAAATTAGTCAGAACAAAATATTGAAATACCGGGAAGACAACAAAAAAATGAGGTATATCTGTAATGTTTTAAAGTTAAAGAATCAAAACAATCCGAAAAAACTCTAGGACATCTCGATAAAACATTTATAGTCTAGAGATAAGTTGTGCTTTAAACCTTTATATTGTAAAAATACTTTAGAATTTGTAATAATGTTTTCATTTGTTTTTATCTTTTTTTATTCTTTAATTACTAGAATTTATATTTTTTTAGTTACGTTTAATATTTTCAATATTTTAGATTTTTTATATCTTAATAATTTTTAAAATTTCTAATTAAAAAATATACTAATGATACATTACAGGATCACAATATATCAGCTGATGATAATATATTAGAAAACATCGTTAAACATTCACAGTAAACAATAATTATTTTTTATTTTAAATTTGATAACTTCGTACCTCCTTAAGATTAAATTAAAAATTGGACCGACCATTTTAGAAACATGTAGGCATAACAGTCCATTTAATTCACATAAGAACTAAAAAAATAAAATCATCACTTTTTATATAAATATATATATATATATATGTATATTAAATCAATATCTTAGAAGGTCTTTTCTGAGGTAGGTTATATTTACATTTAAACCCTAAAATAAAAAAAATTAAATATCTAAAATCACGACTTCTTGTAAACTTAAGTCAAATATTAATGAAATCATGTATTTTATTTTATTATTTTAAAAATTCCAGATGTAAATGTATTTACCGACAGAAATTTTAAGGTTTCAATTAATCTTCTAATTTTTTTCCTTGCAGAAAGAAATTATTCCAGTTTTATAATTGATTAAATACCTTAATTTAAGTGTATAAATTAGATTCTTACTGCAAGACAAGAAGTTTGCCGTGTCGGTGGTCATACTCATGTTTTTCTTTCTTTTTATTGGTGAGATGGGACCATTTTTTTTAAACTGATGTATATTTATTTTTTCCCTTAATTTATTATCGGTGAGTATTCGATCGAGTTTAATAAAAAAAATTAAGCGGATCAAATTAACGCGTTATATTTTATAACTTAAATTTTATTTGAATATTTTAAGTTGAGTTAAGTTTGAGTTTTTGTTCAAATTTAATTATAAATGTTTATAACGTTATAATACTAATTGATTTAACTTTAAACGTCATTCTATAACCATGTATTATATATATATATATATATATTCATATGTGATATACATATACCACGAAGAGTTGAGAGGCTCAACCCAAACTTGAAAACTTATTTATTAATTATTAAAAAATTTGATTATTATCAACACCCAGTTGGTTAGTGGGACGAGACACTAGATCCCTTAAGCAATGTTATGGCTTCGAATTCTGACGTTGTGAATGAAGTAATTGGGTTGGGAGGATCACCCCATAATAAGCCTCTGCAGTACCCGATCCAGATTAGTCAACAAAAAAGTTAGAAACTGGTGGTTAAACAAAAAAATTATAGTTATTCGAAAACTATTTTATAACTCAAACTTTATTTTAACTTTTTTAAGTTAATTAGAATCTATAAAGTTACAATTCGAGAAAAGTAAAGTCGAGTTTTTTTTCATCGATTCAAAAATCAATTTATCACTAATATAAAAAATATATAATTAGTTTTAGTTTGGATTGATTATACAGTTCAGTGTTTGTAATATAAAAATATTTAATCTATTATTTTATTGAATAAAAAATATATAATTATTTTTTATAAATATAAGATTAACTAATTATGGTAATAGAAATCAGTTTGAAAACTAATTTCCAGCCCTGTAATTAATTTCATTTCTCTCTCAAAACGTCTTGGGAAACAAATGATTAATTACTAAATTGAAACCGCGTGAATTTAACCAAAAACATGATTTTAGGAGAAACAAATTCATTTTCGAATTATATTATAAGAAAGCTAAGTTTGAAACCCTAAATTTGTGATCATATTAACTGCATGAATGTTAGTTGGGAACCCTAAATTTTGATTCGCTTAATGAAGCTTTTAAAAATTATCGGAGGAGGCTTAATTAAAAATATTTAAAGAATTAAACCTAATACGAATTTCTCTAAAATTCAAGGTGATTTTTTTAAATTGAGGACTAAAATCTAATTATTTGGATAAATTAATTATTTTATTTATATATACCAAAATAAAACTCTCACCTTTTTATTGACTTAAGCTTCTGAATAGAGTTCATCCTATAAGTTGTTGGGTTTTTGGAACTATGGGAATCAATTGCTTTGAAAATTATGGCGGTGCGTTTTGTTTCCTTTTGGACATTCAATGATGAGGCGTTTAGATGGGCGTCACGGTTCATACAAATCCATCAACTTTTGTTATTTTTTTATATGTTCCAAAATGTCTCACAAGTTGAAATTGGTGGAAATAATTATGTATAAGATGTCGTTTTTTTTATTAAAATAAAAATATATTATATTTTTATGTTAAAATTCGATTCCATACAAAAAGTAATAATATGAGCATCTTTAATCACTATATTAATTAGTGGATTTCTATCATACGTGTAATTTTAGTTCATAATTATCACGAATATGATCTTATAATAGTACTAAAAGTAACGAATTTAATATTCAAATTCAATAGCTATAATCCTCATCTTTATCTAAAGATTCCAAATTTCTTTTACATAAATAAAAATGAAGATGCTAAAGTGGAGTGGAGCCAACATCCTGTCCAAAATTTTCCATTTTGGCGGGGGGACTTTCTCAACATTTAGCGATTCCACTTTCTAAATGAAATTGGGATATATAGCTTGCAATTTTGCCTAAATTGCTTATATATATAATTTTCTAAAATATTATTGTAGCTATGTCCTTTTTTCGCTAAAAAAAACGGATTTTTCGAAGTATTTGTGATTTTTCGGATGTAAAACGTTTATTCCGTGGGGGTTTAAAAAATCACGTTTTATTTAAAAATTGGAGTCGCCACCGGCCACTTAGGTAGGCCGGACACCATAAAACCAGAGATTCAAAATACTTTGAGTTCGGGAGTCGGTTACGGATGAGGAAGGATTAGCACCCCCATACCGCCCAAAATTGGTACTTTAATAATTACCGATTTATTAATATTGAATTTTCCGTGTTAAAGTGACAATTAGTTTAAAATTCGGTTATAATTGCGAATAAATTTTAAAGGCCCCGTTATCCGAGGGTAAACGCCCAACCACTATCACTACGCCTGATACTGGCCCCGTTTACGCTCGGATAAAAGGACACCGCATTGACAATTTATATATCATATGCAATCTTAGTGGCAAAAAATATAAAACATGGCAGATAATTTAAAGACAGTAAATATTCACATAACAGAATACTAATCTAACATAAATAAAATACGTAATTAAAACACACATATACATATCAAGCTTAATAGTAGATAAAAATAAATTTAACATGTCACAATAACTAGGCATGAATAAATACATGTGTGGACAAAAACATATATTTCAAGAAGACACATATATTAGAAATAAAACACATTTCAACACATATAGAGCAATATATTATACATAAAAGAAAATACACTAACACGTAACCTAAAAAGCCAAGAGAACATACAAAAATACAAAACATGCCGTGTACGAGCCAACTAGGACATAACATGCTTAATACGAATAACCGAACACAAAGATACATAACCATCATAAACTTAACACACATATACATGTAAACATAAAAATACAAGGCATATATGAGGGATATATAATAAGGCAAAAGGCTACGTCAACATATACGATTATAATACGAACATAAATATTTACATGGAAACAAGACTAAAATGAAAAGAAATAAACATCAGTGGCAGAAATTAAAGGATAATAATATGCAATTTAAGGACGAAAATGCAAAATAGACAGAACCTAAAAGGATCAAAACTGTAATTGGACCAAGGGGCAGACCCGAAATGAAAAATTCAAAAACGCGGGATGGTTAAAGGGGTAATTTTACCATTTAAAAACTGATTCGGTGTAATTTAGGGACTGGATTGCAAGATTTTGAAATATAAGGGGGACTGGAATTGTAAATATACCATGCGGCAAGACAGAAATGAAAATGTTGAAAGCGCGGGGGGATTTATTACATAATTTCCCCATTTCACGAAATAACAACGCCTATAAATCCCCCCTTTTTTGGCCGAGACCAAATTTTCCCCCTTTTGTTTCATTTTTCAATTTTTATAATAACCTTCGTTCTTATTTTTCTCTCAACTTTCCCTGATGAACCCAGAATCTGGCGGCCGGCCGCCGTCTTCTCCGCCGCCGGCCGCCGTTAACCGGCGCCGGCGAGCCTCAAAAAACACACCAAAATAACCCTTACCTTACCCTCGACACGAATCCTAACTTGGATTCGAAGAAAAAGCCTTTATACAGCCTAGATCTAAGAAATACGAAACCTAAAAAACCCTTTTTTTTGTATTCAACCCAAAACGAAACCAAAAAAGGACCTTCCACTCCTTTCAGTTCACCATACTCGGCTTGGGAAAGCCGAAGAGGCTTATCACTGGTGAGGAGAGATCTACAGACGACGATGGTAACGACCCTAAACCTTTGTTCTTTTCTTTTACTACGTATATTTTTGTATGCATGCAACAAAGTGAAAAAAAGAGAAGAGTATTACCACTGAAGACTGATTTTTTTTGTATTTTTTCTTTCGATTACAACTCTCCTTTCGATTACAACTCGTTGTTACTTACAAAATGTTTGTTCATACATATATGCCTGTCTTTTGGTTTGGTACAAGTAATATAATATTTTCTTTCAGATCTGGACTGCTACTGACATAATATTTCTTTTCTTGCTTTTTGACATGTCTGAGCGCGGTGGTTGAAGATCGGCATGGTGAAGCATGGTGGCGGTGTGGGGTTTGTCTTCGGCGGAGGTGTTCTCGGCCGTTAGATCAGATCTGATCTAACGGTCGGGCTGACTTGAAGGATGAACGGCCTAGATGAAGCCTCGATTGGTGAAACGGCTCCAGATCGTGACACGTGTGGCTCAGCAGTCGAGGGGTTATAGCGCGTGGGGCTCACGCACGCGTGGGATATCAAAGAGTCTGCGCGTGGACCGCACGCGCGCGTGGCACTCGAAGCGTCCAGACGTGTAGTGCACGCGGCTGGCAGATATTTTATCTTGGCTTGATCGTGGCCGTTGGATCAGATCTTGATCCAACGACCCATAGTCATCTGCACCAAAATAAATAGAATTAAATAGGTTTTGGGTTTGGGCCAACCGGGCCTTGTAATAATATTATACTTGTAAATGGACTTGGACTGGCAATTTATTTATTTGGGTTTAATATGTTTTTTTTATTTCATTTTATATTAGCCCAATAATATTAATATTAGTTATAACAATTAGTAATAATAATATACATACGATAATACATACGTATATACCTATGCAAACATTAATTAATATAACATACTAGCATACATACATATATAATCATACACATAATTAACATGACATCTACACACATTATCCGTAAAAACAAATACACTCGTACTAACTATAGATACATGCGTGACACACATACCGTTAATACGTATACATACATAGTTTATAATATACATGCACACATATTAATAACACTCATGCACATAATAAACATATAATATAATATAATACAATGTATACATGCAACACACACACCGTTAATACGTATACATACATAGTACATGCATACATATATTAATAACACTCATGCACATAATAAACATATAATATAATATAATACAATGTGTACATGCAACACTAATATACTAATGATTATACTAATATGTACTTACAGACCAGATAAAAATGAGTGATTACAGTTGCCCCTCTTTGCTTGTTCTCATGGAATGGAAAACAAAGCAAAGATTTCATAAGCATTCATTTTTATCAGACTTCCCTGTTTGTAGCTTTGGAAACACGTGTTCTTTTGGAACTCTCCGCTCTTCCTTAGCTGAATCTTCAGGCTCGTAAGTTCTTCCTATATAGAGCTTCGTCACCTTCCGATCTTAGAGCTACAGGTTTTTCCTATATAGAACTCTTCGAGACAGTAAAGCTTGGAGTCCTTCCTATATAGAACTCTTCGCCTTCAACGCTGGTTTCTCCTATATAAAACCTTTTGCGCCGCGGATGGATTCTTCCGACTGGGAGTTTCTCCTATATAGAACTGCTAGCCTTCAAACCCTAGAGCCGTCAGTCCTTCCTATATAGAACTTTTGGCGTCTGAAATCTCAGAGCTACAGGTTTTTCCTATATAGAACATTTCACTCTAAGACAGTGAAGCTCGGAGCCTTTCCTATATAAGACTATTCGCTTTCAAACACAACAAGATTTCCTATATAACCTTGTGTGTCATGGGTGAATTCATTCGACTGGGAGTTCTTCCTATATAGAACTGCTAGTCTTCACCCTGGAGCCGTCGGTTCTTCCTATATAGAACTTTTGGCGTCTGAAATCTTGGAGCTACGAATTCTTCCTATATAGAACCTTTCACTCTAAGACAGTGAAGCTCGGAGCCCTTCCTATATAGAACTCTTCGCTTTCGACACAGCAGGATTTCCTATATAACCTTGTGTGTCATGGGTGAATTCCTTCGACTGGGAGTTCTTCCTATATAGAACTGCTAGTCTTCACCCTGGAGCTGTAAGTCCTTCCTATATAGAACTTTCAGCTTCTGAAGCCTCGGAGCGGCGGATTCTTCCTGTATAGAACCTCCCTATGTAGGCGCTTGGAAACATATGCCTTTTGTATGTAGAACCACTGTCTTCCCATTTGGGATTCTCACCACGATGGCCACCGATGTCTCTTTGAATCCACAGATACCTGTCTAAGATAAAACAAAATGCTATGACAAATGAATTGACATGCTCCTAATCCTAGTGATGTCTGACTATTCATGATGCATGAGTGTCAATATCTTGGTGGGCTTGTTTTGATTCCTTATTCGATCTCGTTGTTCACTTTCTCCTTTCTCACGGGCGTCGATACCCCACTTCACTGTCAGGTTCAACCATTCCAACCTTTTTTTTTCTCCATTTACAACTTGGAATTCTAAAGTGCCCTTTTGGGTTTTCGCTTTAGAGTTTTTTTTAAAGATAGTATTTTTTAACGGCATCAGAATTTACAGGCTTTTTCAGCTCGTCTCCATCCATTTCTGTCAGGATCAGGGCTCCTCCTGAGAAGGCCTTTTTTACGACGTACGGTCCTTCCCAGTTGGGCATCCACTTTCCTCGAGAATCTTTCTGGAGAGGGAGGATTTTCTTGAGCACCGGATCCCCTTTTTGAATTCTCTTGGGCGCACCTTTTTGTTGTATGCCTGCATCATCCGCTTTTGGTACATCTGACCATGACAAATGGCCTTTAGTCTCTTTTCGTCAATGAGATTTAGCTGGTCGAGTCTGGCTGCACCCATTCAGCTTCTTCCAATTTTACTTCGTTTAAGACCCGGAAAGACGGGATCTCTACCTCGATGGGAAGTACTGCTTCGGTACCATACACCAATGAGTAGGGTGTTGCCCCCGTTGACGTGCGAATGGACGTCCTATAGGCGAAAAGGGTAAACGGCAACTTCTCATGCCAATCTCTGTAGGTATCAGTCGTCTTTGCTATGATCTTCTTTATGTTCTTGTTTGTCGCTTCCCTTCGCTCCATTCATTTTTTAGGCGATAGACTGTGGAATTATGGTGTGTTATCTTGAATTGAGTGCACACGTCCGTCATCATTTTGTTATTGATTGGGCGTTGTCGGTGATGATCCTTTCTGGCAATCCGTATCGACAAATAATCTCCTTCTTTAAGAACTTACATACTGTAGTCCTTGTGATGTTGGCGTAAGACGCTGCCTCTACCCATTTAGTGAATAGTCTATGGCGACCAAAATGAAACGATGTCCATTGGAAGCTTTCGGATGAATCTGCCCGATGACGTCCATGCCCCACGCCGCGAAAGGCCACGGAGAATTCATGGTGTGTAAAGGCGATGGGGGTGCGTGAATTTTGTCAGCGTAGATTTGGCATTTGTGGCATTTTCTGGCGTAATCGATGCAATCTCCCTCCATGGTCAACCAGAAATAACCATATCTCATAATTTTCCGGGCTATAGACAGCCCGTTGGCATGCGTTCCACAGAGCCCGTCATGTACTTCGGCTAAAATCTCCTTCGCCTCCCGGGCATCCACACATCTCAACAATGTCTGATCATGACTTCTCCTATATAGGATCTCCCCATCTATGACATATTTTGTTGCCATTTTTCTGAGTGTCTTTCTGTCATTGTCGTTTGCCCCTTCTGGATACTTTCGAAGCTTGACATATTGCAAGATGTCATAGTACCATGGGTTTCCATCAGTCTCTTCCTGTACACTACAACAATGAGCAGGCTTTTCAAACGTCCGCATCTCAATGGGCTTCATTTCTGCCCCGGTGTTTGTTTTAAACATGGATGCCAAGGTTGCCAAGGCGTCTGCCATCTGATTTTCTTCTCGGGGCAGGTAATTGAAGCTGACCCTTTCGAACTCTTTGGTGAGCTCTTGAATCAATTCGTAATATTTGACCAACTTCGGGTCCCTGGTTTCCCATTCCCCGCGCAATTGGTAAATTACTAAGGATGAATCTCCGAACACTCGAAGTTCGTTAACCTTTCTCTCAATAGCTGAGTTCAGTCCCATAACGCAAGCTTCGTATTCAGCTATATTGTTAGTACAGAAGAATTCCAATCTGCTGGTGAAAGGATAATAGACGTCCTTAGGAGAAATTAGCACTGCTCCTATCCCATGTCCGAGGGCGTTAGAGGCTCCATCGAAGTAAAGCTTCCATGATTTATCATCTGAAACTTTTTCCTCGATTGTAATGCACATCAAGTCTTCGTCTGGGAAATTAAAGTTCAATGCCTCATAGTCGTCCGAAGCACGACTAGCTAGGAAATCTGCTACGGCACTCCCTTTTACGGCTTTCTGGTTAACGTATACAATATCGAATTCGGATAAGAGCATCTGCCATCAGGCCATCCTTCCCGTTAGTGCTGGCGCTACCATTAAGAACTTCAATGGGTCTAGCTTGGATATCAACCAAGTAGTATGGTACAACATATACTGTCTAAGCCGCTTGGTAGCCCAAACTAGAGCACAACATAACTTCTGTACTGGCGGGTACCGCGTTTCGTAATCATTGAATTTCCTGCTTAGGTAATAGATGGCTTGCTCCCTTTTTCTTGACTCATCGTGTTGCCCCAATACGTATCCCATTGAATTCTCAAAAACTGTCAGGTAGAGAATTAATGGTCGATCTGGTACTGGTGCGACTAGAATTGGAGCATTTGTCAGGTAATTTTTGATCTTTTCTAGGGCTCTTTGACATTCTTCATCCCACACACCAGGATTATTCTTTCTAAGAAGTCTGAAGACCGGGTCACATCGGTCGGTTAATTGGGAAATGAAACGAGAGATATAATTCAGCCTCCCCAGGAAACCGCGAACTTCTTTCTGAGTGCGGGGTGGTGAGAGATCCTGGATGCCTTTCACTTTATCTGAATCAATCTCAATCCCTCTTCTGCTTACCACGAACCCTAAGAGTTTTCCAGAAGTAGAGGTGAAGGTACACTTGGCAGGATTGAGCCTCAGTTGGTACTTCCGTAGTCTTTGGAATAGTTTTCTCAAGTTCTGTAGGTGCTCTTCCTCTGTTCGGGATTTGGCAATCATGTCGTCCACGTATACTTCTATTTCTTTGTGCATCATGTCATGGAAAAGAGTCACCATTGCTCTTTGGTATGTTGCCCCTGCATTCTTTAGCCCAAACGACATTACTCGATAACAAAAAGTGCCCCACATGGTCATGAACGTAGTTTTCTCCATGTCGTTAGGGTCCATCTTTATCTGGTTGTACCCTGAGAAGCCGTCCATGAATGAAAACCATGAATGCCCTGCAGTGTTGTCAACCAGCGTGTCAATATGTGGTAAGGGGAAGTTGTCTTTAGGGCTGGCTCGGTTTAGATCCCTATAATCTACACACATACGAACTTTCCCGTCCTTCTTTGGTACTGGTACAATGTTTGCAACCCATTCGGGGAATTTGGCTACCTCTAAGAATCCAGCATCAAACTGCTTTTTCACTTCCTCTCGGATCTTTAACAACATATCTGGTCTCATTCTCCGAATTTTTGCTGTATTGGTTTGCACTCCGATTTTGTTGGCAATTTGTGCACCACTATGTCGGTATTCAACCCTGGCATATCTTGATAAGTCCAGGCGAAGACATCCTTGAATTCCTGAAGTAGGGTTATCAGTTCGTGCTTGGTTTTTGAGGAAATCGTCGTTCCTACTTTTATTTTTTTTCTCTCTTCTTCAGTCCCCAAGTTTACAACTTCTATTTCTTCTTGGTGAGGCATGATTTGCCTTTCTTCATTGGCCACCATTCTCTTTAACTCTTCCGGGACCTCACTTTCTATCTCATCATATCCTTCCTCAATTCCCTCTGAGACCTCAGGGCATTCAAAATTCACTCCAGGATTGGATCCGATATCATTCATATCATCAATCATGAGCGACCTGCATTAAATGAGAATGAATTGTATTGGGAAGGAGACGGCTTTATATGAAGGGAATGAACATGAAGAATGCATGAATGAAACAAATGAAACTTTGGTCATTTAGGAAAGTGGGGATATTTTCATTTCAACCAAAAAGTTAACATAGGTGCCCCATACAAGAGATCCCCATTGTTTACGGGCAAAAACAAAAGGTTGATTCGGAGCATTACTCTGATCTATTCCTAAAAACTACAGGTAGATCAATGCAGCTCCAGTTATCGAGCGTTTCCCCGGGACGACAGGGGCGGATGTTGGTCAACATTTTGCTGCCTCGGTCATTTCCAGCTATCATGTTGATGTACATCCCTTCAAATGATTCACTGAGTATCTCCTCCTGGTTGAGTACGTCGTTTTCCTTAATTGCCCCTTCAACCTCTTGACCTGGCTGGTAGAATCCTCCGGAAACAAAAGTGGTTTTTAAACTAAGAAAGGACATTGGTCTCCACGGAATGTCTTCTCCTTTAGATCTGGCTTTTCTTTGCTCTTCCTTCCTCTTATATTCCTCTTTCCTCTGTTGGACACTTGGTTGGTAACCCAGCCCAAAACGATCCTTCTTGGTTATCATATTCTTGGCTCTTAGGTTTCCTTGTAATTTCTTCCCCAGCCCCTTTCCTACTTTGGCTCCTCGGCCCAAAGTTTCTGCGACGGTCATCTTGGTACAATTAGATAACCTGAGGTAGGGGATCCGACTTCCTTCCGAAACAAACGTGGCATTTACTAATTCCAATGCTCGAAACGAGCATTCTGCAGCATCTTCATCATTTTGAATATAGGGAGCGTCTGATGTCACGGAGGCAACAATCTCCTGCTCAGCCTCTACTGTGACCAATTTACCCTCGACTACAAATTTTAATTTCTGATGCAACGATGAGGGGACAACTCATGCGGAGTGGATCCATGGTCTTCCCAATAGGCAGCTGTAAGATGGTTTTATGTCCAACGCCACAAAATCGATCACATATTCAGTTGGTCCGATCAATAGGGGCACCTTAATTTTCCCCATTGTTCCTCTTTGCGTACCATCGAAGGCTCTTACCGAATTGTGGCAGGGCTTTAGGTGAGAACCATCTATTGGCAGTTTTTGCAGGGTCACCATAGGCAAGACGTTCAATGCTGACCCGTTGTCGATCAGTACGCCCGGTACTACATACCCTTTGCAGTGGGTAGTGATGTTAAGGGCTTTGGTGGACCCTATTCCTCCCTCAGGGATCTCATCATCACTAAACGTTATATGATTATAGGCAGTGATATGCCCCACTATCATGTCCAGGTTTGTCACAGAAATGTCATAGGGCACAAAAGTTTGATTTAGCACTTTTAATAGCGTCTCCCCGGTGCTTTTCTAAACTCAAGAGTAATTCCAGTACTGTGATCCTGGCCGGTTGCTTTCGTAGTTGTTCCACTACGTTGTACTCGCTATGTCTTAAGAACTTCAAAAATTCTTTGGCCTGGGCCTCAGTTACCGGCTCATTCATCTTTGGGGGAGGTTCTTCTCCAAATATCTGCGTGGGGCTAACTGCTGTATTCTTCCCCTTATCTTTTTCAGCTGCTTTCAAAGCCTCAGAGGAATAACATCTGCCGCTCCTTGTGAAATGGCCGGCTTCACCAACGTTTACATCGCTCTGGCTTTGTTGGTCTTTCAGCGTAGGCTCTTTTACCTGACCATGTTCTAGTTTTTCTGGCGTGGTCACATTTACAGCATAATTCCAAGGGGTTTGCCGCATATCTTTGAATGGGAATGTGGATGGTGCTGAAATGATGATCCTGGGACTTATCTTGCTGGTTTCTCCCTGGGAGGCACCTGCATTCCCCGGCCTAGGAGAGATGATAAAAGGTCTATCCTTCCCGTATTTAGATTTGGGGCTATCCGTCATGTGTACGTCCGACCCTTTCTTCCCCATGGGCTCCTCGAAGAATTCTATTTGTTTTCCATTCATTAATTGCTGTACCAATCTCTTGAACTCATCGCACTCTTGGATATCATGTCCTTCAGTCTGGTGGAATTCACAATACACTCCACATCCCTTCTGCCTTGTTATCATGCCTTTGTCGATCACGCGGGCCATGCATAACTGTTGAAATACCCACCGTAAAGGAGATTTGATTTCTGACACATCACCCTTAATCCTCCTGGTAAAGTATTCTTCAATAACGTTTACTCCTCTGTTCCCATGGTTAGGCAGCGGGTTATTGGCTACACTCGGTTCTTCGAACTTCAATATCCCAAAAATCGATTAAATTCTGCACAAGTTTTTTGAAAGCAAGGCAGTTTTCAGTGGGATGTCCAGGGGTACCGCCGTGATAGTCACAATGTGCGTTCGGATTATACCAAGAAGGGAAGGACGGATTGACAGGAGTAACGATGTATGGACGGACCATGTCTGCTTCATACAACTGGGAATAAAGTTCTGAGTATGAAACAGGTAGGGGAGTAAAAGTTCTTCTCTCTTTCTCTTTTCTGGCGATTCTCTCCTCTCTTTGATTCGAGTGTTGCGTTTTTCCCACAGGTGCTTGTGGCTGTGAGACTGTGAAGTTCTTCGGGGTGGTATAAGTGCTGGTGGCGTTTACTTCATTCCTCTTGCTATACTTCCGAGACCCTTCCCCGCCATCAATTCTACCACTCTTAATTGCCAATTCAAGGGACTCCCCAGTCCTGATTAAGTCAGGAAAACACTGTGTTGTATTATTAATGAGGCGATCAAAGAGTGCCCTTTTTAGAGTATTAACAAATAACGGCGTAATTTCATGTTCCGGGAGTGGTGGCTGAATTTGGGCGGCCACTTCCCGCCACCTTTGCGCGTATTGTCGTAGACCCTCGTTGGACTTCTGCCCCATATTTTCCAACATAATTCTACTGGGGGTCATATCTGTCACATGCTTGTATTGCTCAGTAAATGCTCTTGACAGATCTTTCCATGTCTTCACATTTGCTTTGCTCAGCTGGGTGTACCACCGTAACGCCGCTCCAGTTAGGCTGTCCTGGAAACAATGGATCAGTAGTTTTTCGTCCTTAAGGTAGGCCGCCATCTTTCGACAGTACATTGTTATGTTTGCGGAAGGACATGTGGTTCCATCGTATTTGTCGAACTCTGGCGTTTTAAATTTTGGCGGTAGGACAAGATCAGACACCAGACTTAAGTCGCTAGCGTCATTTCCTGATTCTTCATTAGATTGTAATGTTTTAAATTTTTCCTCCATGAGGCGAAACCTCTCCTCCCACTTTTTCTCTACCTCGGTCCTGATCCTTTCAACCATGTTCAGGTCCGGCACCTCTTCTTCATAGAGTGCTTCAGCGTCGAGGGGTTGAGTTTCAGGTACCCCTATTTGAAAACTAGATGACATTCTTGCAGGGTCAATATACACCTTTCTAGCCGGGTTTGGTGCAGTTGGTTGAACCTTGTAGTGAACTGGGGTATTCTCTGGCTTTTGAACGGTTTCTCCTTCCACTCTTTTTCCAAGACTCTTAGCCAACAATGCGGTTATGTCGGATACTATAGATGCTTGCGACTGAGCAATCTGATCACTGAGGCTTCTTTGAGTCTCTTCAAGTCTTGTCTCGAGCTCTTTTTGCCCTTTTTCTAGACTGATTATCCGGTCTTCCATGAGCTTGCTTTGTAACCGGGTAAGGTATGGATGATGAATGATTGCGGGTTAACTACACACAACCCCACAATATTCATAATGTTAATATGGTTGCGAGAAAATAAATGCATGTCTAATGATGCGAATGTCATGATGCAAATGCGAGAATGTATGCAGATAAGGTACTGATTCCGCTGGTAATCACCCTTTTGAACTACTTCCACGGGAATTAAAGGGTCTAGATTACAACAGAGTTCGTGTTACAAAATAAAGATCCCTAATACAAAAGATCTAATTACAACACAGAGCCCTATAGATAAGCTCTAGCTCTATCTCCTAATTTTCCAATTACCCTGAGCAGCTTGAGGAACCTGGGAGCTTCTTCCACTTCTGGGACTATGAAAGGTCGGAGTGTTTCAGCCTCGATGGCCAAATCATTCACATGCCTGGCGACTCGCTGTATGTCCACCATCAGGTTTGCGTAATATTGGTCCCTATCCTGTACCATCTGGGCAGCGTCACGCAATCTCTTTTGCCAATAGGTGTCCCCTCCGGCTGCAGCCTCCTCGAACACATTAATTCTTTCCTTGTAATCCTCAACAGTTGCTTCGAGGGACTTAATTTGTGCTCGTAACACGCCCACTTCGCGCTCTCTTTCTTGCAGCTCAGCGAAATTATTTCTTTGGCAGTACATTCGAAGGGAGTGTTCAACTTCCGCCACCTTTCCTTTTAATTCGCCATTCTGACTTTGGCTTTGCTCCAGACTTTGAATAGTGTCATCGTACAGTTTTTGCATCTCTAACAGTCTATTTCGGCTACTCATGGACTTTCTTTTCCATACGGCGACGTTTTCTCTCTCATGATGGACAGCTTGTTTTCCCTTGCTGATTTCTTGCCTGAATCTTTCCTTTTCTTGATCAATGGCCTTCTTGGTAGACCGTTTTTCTTCCTCCATAGCCAACGGCCAAAATTGGTACTTTAATAATTACCGATTTATTAATATTGAATTTTCCGGGTTAAAGTGAAAATTAGTTTAAAATTCGGTTAAATTTTAAAGGCCCCGTTATCCGAGGGTAAACGCCCAACCACTATCACTACGCCTGATATTGGCCCCGTTTATGCTCGGATAAAAGGACACCACATTGACAATTTATATATCATATGCAATCTTAGTGGCAAAAAATATAAACATGGCAGATAATTTAAAGACAGTAAATATTCACATAACAGAATACTAATCTAACATAAATAAAATACGTAATTAAAACACACATATACATATCAAGCTTAGTAGTAGATAAAAATAAATTTAACATGTCACAATAACTAGGCATGAATAAATACATGTGTGGACAAAAACATATATTTCAAGAAGACACATATATTAGAAATAAAACACATTTCAACACATATAAAGCAATATATTATAAATAAAAGAAAATACACTAACACGTAACCTAAAAAGCCAAGAGAACATACAATACATACAAAAATACAAAACATGCCGTGTACGAGCCAACTAGGACATAATATGCTTAATACGAATAACCGAACACAAAGATACATAACCATCATAAACTTAACACACATATACATGTAAACATAAAAATACAAGGCATATACGAGGGATATATAATAAGGCAAAATGCTACGTCAGCATATACGATTATAATACGAACATAAATATCTACATGGAAACAGGACTAAAATGAAAAGAAATAAACATCAGTGGCAGAAATTAAAGGATAATAATATGCAATTTAAGGACGAAAATGCAAAATAGACAGAACCTAAAAGGATCAAAACTGTAATTGGACCAAGGGGCAGACCCGAAATGAAAAATTCAAAAACGCGGGATGGTTAAAGGGGTAATTTTACCATTTAAAAACTGATTTGGTGTAATTTAGGGACTGGATTGCAAGATTTTGAAATATAAGGGGGACTGGAATTATAAATATACCATGCGGCAAGACAGAAATGAAAATGTTGAAAGCGCGGGGGGATTTATTACATAATTTCCCCATTTCACAAAATAACAACGCCTATAAATCCCCCCTTTTTTGGCCGGGACCAAATTTTCCCCCTTTTGTTTCATTTTTTAGTTTTTATAATAACCTTCGTTCTTATTTTTCTCTCAACTTTCCCTGATGAACCCAGAATCCGGCGGCCGGCCGCCGTTTTCTTCGCCGCCAGCCGCCGCTAATCGGCACCGGCGAGCCTCAAAAAACACACCAAAATAACCCTTACCTTACCCTCGACACGAATCCTAACTTGGATTCGAAGAAAAAGCCTTTATACAGCCTAGATCTAAGAAATACGAAACCTAAAAAACCCCTTTTTTGTATTCAACCCAAAACGAAACCAAAAAAGGACCTCCCACTCCTTTCAGTTCACCATACTCGGCTTGGGAAAGCCGAAGAGGCTTATCACTGTTGAGGAGAGATCTACAGACGACGATGGTAACGACCCTAAACCTTTGTTCTTTTCTTTTACTACGTATATTTTTGTATGCATGCAACAAAGTGAAAAAAAGAGAAGAGTATTACCACTGAAGACTGATTTTTTTGTATTTTTTCTTTCGATTACAACTCTCCTTTCGATTACAACTCGTTGTTACTTACAAAATGTTTGTTCATACATATATGCCTGTCTTTTGGTTTGGTACAAGTAATATAATATTTTCTTTCAGATCTGGACTGCTACTAACATAATATTTCTTTTCTTGCTTTTTGACATGTCTGAGCGCGGTGGTTGAAGATGGGCATGGTGAAGCATGGTGGCGGTGTGGGGGTTCTGTCTTCGGCCAGAGGTGTTCTCGGCCGTTAGATCAGATCTGATCTAACGGTCAGGCTGGCTTGAAGGATGAACGGCCCAGATGAAGCCTCGATTGGTGAAACGGCTCTAGATTGTGACACGTGTGGCTCAGCAGTCGAGGGGTTATAGCGCGTGGGGCTCACGCACGCGTGGGATATCAAAGAGTCTGCGCGTGGACCGCACGCGCGCGTGGCACTCGAAGCGTCCAAACGTGTAGTGCACGCGGCTGGCAGATATTTTATCTTGGCTTGATCGTGGCTGTTGGATCAGATCTTGATCCAAAGGCCCATAGTCATCTGCACCAAAATAAATAGAATTAAATAGGTTTTGGGTTTGGGCCAACCGGGCCTTGTAATAATATTATATTTGTAAATGAACTTGGACTGGCAATTTATTTATTTGGGTTTAATATGTTTTTTTTTTGGATTTCATTTTATATTGGCCCAATAATATTAATATTAGTTATAACAATTAGTAATAATAATATACATATGATAATACATACGTATATACCTATGCAAACATTAATTAATATAACATACTAGCATACATACATATATAATCATACACATAATTAACATGACATCTACACACATTATCCGTAAAAACAAATACGCTCGTACTAACTATAGATACATGCGTGACACACATACCGTTAATACGTATACATACATAGTTTATAATATACATGCACACATATTAATAACACTCATGCACATAATAAACATATAATATAATATAATACAATGTATACATGCAACACACACACCGTTAATACGTATACATACATAGTACATGCATACATATATTAATAACACTCATGCACATAATAAACATATAATATAATATAATACAATGTATACATGCAACACTAATATACTAATGATTATACTAATATGTATTTACAGACCAGATAAAAATGAGTGATTACAATTATTAAGAAACCAATGGGACATTTTACACTAAACTATATTTTTACGAATCTTAATTATAATCCTATTCTTAGTATCTGTAAATCCCCAGACTCGTCTATGCGTTACACTTAAATCTAGAGGGTCACATTAGGGTCACAAGAGCGACCCACATTCAAAATTCACATATAAAAAAATATTTTTCTTTAAACACGTTAAAAATTGTAAAATAAACTTCTATTCCAAATATCATTTCTAAAGAAAAAATTATTTAAACATGTAACAATAGTTCAAAAAATATATTACATACACTAACATAAATATTACACGACATACATGCCCACTAGCTGTACTAATACCGTACTCAAAAAGCAATGCCGAGAGAACTCCAACCACCAATGTCGATCACTATACCATAATAGATTTCTTCTAACCTACGATGGTAAAAATATAAATAGATATTACTTTTTAATTGGGTTAAGACTATTCGAAGAAAAATAAATAAATATACCCATAAGCATTTACGTTTATGTGTGGTATTTTTTAAATTAAATTATCAATAAAAAAATCCAAATAAAATATTTAAACTATACAAGAAATTAAAATTTTTAGGGAATGCAATCGCTAACATTCCCCGATCCATCTATGACGGTATACAACTATCTTGGATTTTGATCACGTTCTTTTTAAATAGTATTATGGCACTAAAATACGCCGACTATATATCTTAATCTATAATCAATAGTGTTTAAGAGAATCTTTTATTCTAGAAGAATTTGCTTCCTGCACAGACGAACATGGGATGGAGACTCGAGGAGAGGTCAGGGGACCATAAGCGATGGTTCATATTTGTTGGGAAATAAATAAAAATATAAATGGTGTCAATATTTACTTGGAAATTGGAATATATTAAAATTTGGTCTTTGCCATGGCTATCATATCGCTAGGACAAGATGTCCTAATTTCAAATCCTTAATTATATTATCTAATTGGTTGTACACACCAATCAGGACCATTAATTATATCATTATATCTTGTACTGTATTGCATTCTATATATTATGGTTCGCCATCTCAACCACTTATTATTGTTTTCCAAACAATAATTCAAATGATTACAGGCAAGGACCATGCAATAATTTCAGAAATTTCGTTCTCCGAAGTAGTAGAATAGAATTCTCAAAAACTTGAAGTACTTTGGGACAAAATAAGCTCAGTTATCATGGATAGCTGCAACTATAGTGTTTTTAGATATGATTCCGTTTAATTGATTCTAATTTAATTTTAATTAATAGAATATTTAGATTCGGTATCCAAATTTCTTAAATATTTTAATTTATTAAATTAGATTTTAAAAAATATATATAAATTTATCAAATACATAGAGATCAAAATCCAAATTATCCATTAATTATGTGGACCATTTGGCTATGTGGTAACAAGACTATTTTCAAGAACAAGCTTTACGATGAGGATCAAATATTTCATCTTGCTATCTTTTATTAATATTAAGCTTTTTCTACTTCTTTTCTTGATCTTGTGTCCGAAATTCATTATGCCTCTCTGTTATCGAAAGGAGGCCGTATATGTCATTTTTGACAGAAGAATGAAAAAATTGACTAAAATCAAGGTTTTTCGTTCTTCTTCGTGAGGTGACGCTGCCTTCCGAACTCTGCTTGCTTCAACTCACTTCATTTACAAAGCGCTTTCCCAACGATCCTGCCCCCACACTCCTCAGCAGAATGGAGCTACTGAGCGGAAGCATCGTTTAACTGGTCCACTGGGTTGACTCAGGCGAATTGACTCATTGAGTTGACTCGGACGGGTTGACTCATTGAGTTGACTCGGACGGGTTGACTCATTGAGTTGATTCAGACTGGTTGACTCACTGACTTGACTCAGTCAACGGGTCGAGTTCAGGTCAGACGGGTTGGGTTCGGGTTGGATAAGATCGGTTTGGTCAGAACCGGTGCATGGCGGTTTAGCTCGATTCGGTTCAAGAGATTCAAAACGATTCAAGCCAGGTTCAGACCGGCCGATTCTAAGCTACCGTTTAGGGTGGCTGGAAATCACACCAACTGTGCGTGTACTCCACGCGCGGCCATAAACAGCCGAAAACGTCCCAAAATGCAAAATTCTCCAGGTTTAACAGCCTAAACCACTAATGAAACACAATTCAGCCGAGAACAACTGGAAATTACCTTAACAGGGGTTGTGGATTCAAATCCCCTAAACAGCAAAAAGCCAAACTTTTCTTCTTTTCTTTTTCTTTTTTAATTTCAGAGTGTGACAGTACCCTACCTAGAGGGAAAGGAGAACTATATAATTTGTTTTTTAGTATAAAAGAGGTAAACTGTTTTATTACGTGTGAATTCGATTTAAAATTATTTAGTCTAGATTTATATATCTTAATTATTTGTTTGTTCGTTTATATGTCGTAAGAATTGATTTTAATAGTTATATGAATATATTGATTGTAATTATAATTTTATTTATGCATTATACTGACTTATTATGTAAAATATATTTAATAGTAATTCCAGCTTCATAAAAACAGAAATTTAGTGCTGAAGTAGTTAGTTAACTAATGAAGTTATTTTAATTTCATGTTGAAAAGTAAATAAGAGAAACCTACCCTTTTCCCTTTATTCATATTGACAAGATTACCAATCAAACTTAATGGAGAATATTAGATTCATCGCTAATGGATAGGATCGTTCTCGTAATGATTTGATCTAAATTAGTCAATTAACGAGTTAATTACTTGTGGTTAAAAAAATGACTATTAACATTAGGTGAAATAGGGATATTATAAACCAATTTGACAATTCTAGGTGTGAAGGACATGTTGCAAAGTCTAACTAACTTTACTAAATCTAAAACTTTTTGTTTCTTATTTGCTAAATCCACATATAAAACTTGATTAATCTTACATAATATGTATAATTAATCAATAGCTAGTTAATATTAGGGATGACCATGGGTCGGATTTTTGGCCGATCTGTACTCGACCAAAAAATTTAACACCTCAATCTAAACCAAACATCTCACGATGTTCCACCTGACCCGAATCCGAACCTGAATCCTAGAGTAAAAACCTGAACCCAGCCTGACATAAATAAAAAATTATCATTCTTCATTATTATTCGATAAAGAGGGGTACATTGTAGCAATTATACCTAAATATTTAGAATAAAATTAAACTATTATTTTACCTTAAACTCAAACCCGACCCGACCTTACCCTAAAAAAAAACAGACCCAAACTTGACCTAAACCCGATTTTTTAAAAAAATTAACCCTATAAAACCGGGTCGGCTCGGAACCCATTGGGTATAGTTCAAATGACCATCCTAATATTATATATATGTCAACTTAGATATATAGAATGACTTGTATTAATAAGCCGGCTAACATATCAAATTGAATCTCATATATATATATATATATTATAAGTTACAATGTATTTAAATAATTGAAATTTGAATAAATTACTAATCACAATAATGTTTAAATAGATTGATGATTCACATATATAAATATTTAAATTAAAATAAATTTAGATAAAATCCACACAATACAAACCAAATAGTTTTAATGAGATTTATATAACAAATTGGCCCATTAAAATTAGTCAATAATTAAATAAATTTCCGAGTGAAATATTATCTCGAATATCTCTTATTTGAAAATTTACGATCAAATAAGCTTATGAAACTTGATTATATATTTTCAAATAATTATTTAGTTGAGATGTATTTTCAATTTTGGGAACTTATTTGATCACAATTTTTAAACAATAATTTAGTTGAAACAATATTCACTTTGAGACACATTTGGCTGGTTGACCAAGCTGCTCATCTTTGTCTCTCATATTCCCTTGAGTTATGGGTTCTAGACCGACTAGGAGCACCCCCTTCCTTCCCCCTTTAGGTAGGATTAAGATTAGATTTAGGATTTGTCAAAAAAGATATTCACTCTGAGACTTATGTTTAGGGATGGTAATTTGAACCAGACCCGACGAGTTCTGACCCAAACAGTTTTTTTAGTTGATGTAGGGTCGGGTTTAAGTTTAGGGTAAAAAATACCCGACCCGAAATAATAATTTAATTTTATTCTAAATATTTAAGAATAATTGATATAATGCCTCTCTTTATATACTTTTTCAGTTATCTCTCTATTTTATCGAATAAAAATATAATAAGTATTATAATACCCCTCTCTATTTATATTTTTGAGTCAAGTACGAATCGATCAAAAATTTGACTCAGCCCAACCTAGGACCATCTCTACTTACGTTATTATCGTCGGATTCGACCGTGGTCAATTTTTCATATAAAGATTTTAATAATTAAATAATTTGATAAAGTAAAGAAGAATTTATAGTACGGTTAATCCAAGTTAACAAGTATCACTTTCGTTGTTTTCTTTTTTTTGTAAATATCAATAAAATGAAAGTGATGTTATCCCCAAGCATAATCCTTATCTATATTCTATTTTACTATCTTATTTGCATTGGGTCCCTCTGCTTTAGCATGGAACACTAGAAATCAATATATATATATATATATATATATATATTATTTAATAAAAATAATTAATAAAAAGAATAAATTTTGATAAAGCTGTTTATTACCAACCAATCATGATATCTTTGCTTCAAATTTAATTACATAAAGATATTTAAAAAAAATAAAGCAAGAATATGATTGATGTCATTCTGAATTTAGTTGTAATAAAAATAAGACACCATCTTAAAAAAGAAACATTAATTTTTGAAGTTGCTTGTGTTGGTTGGGTGGCCTCATCCATTCTTATCCTAATACTTAATTAGCTTAAATAGTTTGAGCTTAAAAAATATTTTTTCCTAATTATTATTAAAACATCTCAACTTGAAAACGAGTTTTAGCATAAATAATCAGATTTTGAATTGAGCATGAAAATCGAATTTATTTTTATTAAGTAAACGGACTTAGTTCATTTTAGTGAGAGTGTTCAAACAATTCAATTTTTATCTTAAATTTAATTCGAACTTTAAAGTTAAAATTTTTAAGCTGGAATGTTTTAGAACTTAATGTTGGTTTTAAGTAGGGGAGAGGTAAACTTCTCCTAAATGGTAAAATTTCAATTTTATTTCCTTTAAAATCTAAAAAATTAAAATTAAATGATACTAAAGTTGTATTTTAATCTAAAATAATATAATTTCAATTTAACCCTTAAAATAATGTTACACTAAATCTATAATAAAATTATTTTTTATTTCTCAAAATTTTATATTTAAATTATGACCCATTTTTTTGGATTGATATTCAATACACTGGCGGTAGAAACTAAAAGTTTCCACAACCACTTTAACTTTAAGGTTTAGGGACTTAGTTTAGGGGTTTAGAATTTAAAGATAATGATAAGAATTTAGTGTTTAGATGTTGGGGTAATATGGTAAAGATTTATATTTAAACCTATAAATCTTAAATTCTAATCCGAAACCCTAAATTTTAACCACCATATCTAAATTATAAACTCCTATACCTAAACTCCTAAATCTTACCTTTAAATTAAATCATTAAATCTTAAAATTAAAACGTTTATAATTTTTACCGTCAGTGCATAAAATAATTACTATTTTTTTCCGTAAAAAGATACGAAAGTTGAAATTATACCACTCAAAAGCTGCATCTTTCTATTTCTTGCTTTCTCTCCCTCCACACAAATTGTCGGCAGAGCACTGAATTCGAAAACCTTACGTACTAATTCCTTTGAAATAAAAAAGATCAAATTATCAACATAAATAATAAATTAATTTGCTTAATTTAGATTTTATTAACACTTTTATCAAATATTAAAATTTGAGTTTATTATTAATCTAGTTTAACAAATAAATTAATTATAAGTATTATTTTTAAAATTTTTGTTAATGCTGAGAATATAATCACAGTAGTTATAAGACGGTTTACCTCCGTTGATTTAGACGAAAACTATAGTCAATAGTAATATAATAGAGAAGATAAGAAGAAAGAGGATTAGAGAAGTGGTGAATCCTTTCTCTAGTCTAACTTCTATGGATATATTAACTTTCCGGTAATAGGCGGTGTCAGATAATAGAATCGACTGATAAGCCAAATGAACTTAACAATTATTATATTACTGTAGCTCTTGACAACTGTCGTGCTAAAATATCTCTAAAAACTATTTAGATAGAGGAAAACTCGAGTGATTTCAAGCTCTTTATACGAAAAAGATAGAAGTGTACCAATTTTTAATTAAAATTTTAAAATACTGGAATATTCCACAATTGGATTAATGTTGAAATTGGGAATCGAAGTTATGATTAATTAGTTTGATTATTAGACCCATTGATTTGATTAGTTAGTATGAAAACAAACCCAAACAGTGGGAGTGATTGGTTCATATTATGTAACCAAAAAGTTTGATGTTCCATGTCGGTTCTTTATCGTTTATGGAAGATATCAACGCTTTGGAATGGGAAGTTTTTGCATGTTTGTTGAGATGTTGCCTTCACTCTTCTCAGTTGATGTGTCACAATTACATCGGTTAATTTATATATTTTCCATTATAAAGTGTTTGTTATGTTTGTGTTTTTTTCTTCATGTTTTTATTATTTTTGGTATGTCGTGTTTTATTATCGAACTTTTATTTTTGTTTTAAATTAGATTAACTGATGGAAAAAGTAATATATTCGTTAAATTGGCGTCAATTATTGTATTCTTTTATCAATATTAACGTTAATTATTTTGACCATGAGCCCAAAAAAATTAATAATTAAAAAAAATTTAAAACTAGATTTGTTCCTTTAAATTTTCAAAATTTGGACAATAACTCCTTAGACTGTGTCACTGTCATGCTTAGTGAGATATTGTAGTTTTGGATCATACAAGAAATCTAAAACCAAACATTTCACAATTGGTCGGAACGAAAACAGTCAAATAAAGCTGAGTAAAAATAAAATAAAATAGCAAGTTTATGGTTTATTTTATTAGTAGGTATAAAATTTGATTTAGTTTCATCAATTTTTTATCGGTAAATATATGATTTTACTCAAGGATCAAATCATACACTGAATTATTAGCCGGACCTCATTAAAAACCTCCATCAACGGAAACTAAATGCAATTTATCTTTTTCTTAATATAATGCTTTACCTTTTAATTTCATAACTAATAATGATGTCGATTACAAGATTTATCCGAAAAAGAGCTCGGACTAAGAAAATAACAAAAATTTAAATTGCGGTTGAATTTGATTTATGAGCTTAATTATGAGAAGAGTGACGATGATATTAAAAATGATAAAATCGAACTGTAAAAATAAAACAAAGCGAGATGAACATATTCAAAAGATAAGATGTATAAGATAGTTTCCATCCCGTCCGACTTCATTGCAATGCCTTGGAGATAAATAGGTTAGGTTTTGATTTCTTCTAGGAAGTAAAGGTAATCCATTTGGTCTGCAACTTCCAATTTATTTTCAGGCTTATCTTCATTGCCAATTGCCCTCTTTTATTCACTCAAAGCATTGAATCTGATTCAAACAGTCCAGCTTCTGCCTGGCTAGTGAGTCCTTGTACTACTAATTAACGATGTAATTGAATCGAGTCTAAGTTAATTTAAAATAAAAAATATTGTCATATACCTAATGGTTTGTCTAAAGTTGGAGACCTAAAACAAGTGGCAGGAAAGTGGAAATAGACAGCAAATGGGGGTTTTGTTTTAATGGGACCAAATTTGTAGTTGATTGATGTGTGTTTGGCCATGTGCTTAGACATGTGGGTTGTTTGATTTTTGAGTAAATAACAACCTGAGAAATTGGAGGGGGTTCCATATGGTATGGACCAGACTTCACCACATTTTCTTTAGCTTTATGTAGATCAAATAATTTATTCTTTCAACATTCTAAAAAAATAAATTTCGATTTAATTTAGTCAAAAATTCGAATTATGATGTTGAATAGAGTAAATTAAATTAACTGTACAATATTTGATTTAAATTAGTCAATTAATGAATTAAATACTGATGATTAAAAAAATAATATTTTAAATTTCTTTTGTATTTCATTTCACCATCTTAGGTCAACTCAAAGTTATCATCTACTACTATTGTCATTGTGCTTTGTACTTTGCAAGAGGGAATGTTATTTTGTCTCCATGCTCGAATTGTACTACCATCAATAATAAAAATGTAAATAATATCAAAATTTATGTTATTCGAATTCTTTATTTCTTTTAAAATATTCGAATCCATTTGGGGATAAACATGGAAATATTGCCACAAGGTCCTTCAATTTCTAAAGCTTAAAAAATGACACCTTCCATCATCTTTTGGACCAAGACCAACCCAACAAGAACCCCAAAACATCCAATGTAATCACATATCATTTACCTTGCGGTTTCCATAATAAAGCTTCAAGGAGGTTAAACAAAGATTACACTATAATTAATGGAAAAAACTTTGATACATAGGCGTGTAAACTTTAATTTATACACAGTGGCAGATGTACATGGAAATATTGCCACAAGGTCCTTCAATTTCTAAAGCTTAAAAAATGACACCTTCCATCATCTTTTGGACCAAGACCAACCCAACAAGAACCCCAGAACATCCAATGTAATCACATATCATTTACCTTGCGGTTTCCATAATAAAGCTTCAAGGAGGTTAAAAAAAGATAACACTATAATTAATGGAAAAAACTTTGATACATAGGCGTGTAAATTTTAATTTATACACAGTGGCGGATGTACATGGAAGGGTGTGTGGGCTCATGCCCACCCTGAACTTTTTAAAGTTCATACATTTGTCTTTATTTTTTTTTAATTTTTTATAAATTAATGCTTAAGTTTTTTTTTACATTTTTATGACTTGTGCCCACCTGAAATTTTGAGACTTTTATGACTTGTGCCCACCCTAAAAAATATTTTGACTTATGCCCACCCTAAAAAATATTTTTGGATCCGCCACTGTTTACAGGTGCCTTTTAATTTTAGGGGTTAGGGTTTTGGTTTATGGTTTAAAGTTTAGGGATTTAAGTTGCAGGGTTTAGAATTTAAGATTAGTGTTTATAATTTAGGGTATAGGGTTTATGGTATATGATTTAGCTTTTTGGGATTAGGATTAGAAATTTAGTATTTGAATTTTATAGTATAATTATGCAGGCTTGTGTAAAATTAGCTTTACAAAGTCTCTGTATCAAAATTTTACCCTTAATTAATTGCTTATAAAAAATGTAATTAATTCATTACAAACATCAATTTGTCTGTTTCATATGCTTCAAATCTTGTATAAAAACATCAAAATAAGCAAAAACAAAATCAAATATTGTCACTGAATAGATCATGGCATTTTTAACTAAGAACTCGTCATTATCACTCATCTTCTTCATGCTCATATCATGGGGCGGTTGCATCACTGTCCAACTCTCCAACAAAATAAGCCAAGGCACCGACATCACAGTCCACTGTCGGACCATTACAAAGTTATTAAGTGCATGCATGCAAAAAATCAAACATGAAATCAAATTTTAGTCCCAACGGTAACAGAATAACAGCAGCTTACACTGGGACGATCCTCATCGAACAAGCATGGACCATTACGGTTAACACTCCATTTACAAATCCGAACCGGAACTCTCATGTTTCGCATGGACTCCGAGACTATTGTCTGCCGATTTACAGTGGACCGTGAGGTCGGTGCCTTGGCTTATGTTATTGGAGATTTGGACAATGATGCAATCGCACCATGATAAAAGGAGCATGATGAAGATGAGTGATAATGACGAGTTCTTAGTTGAAAATGTCATGATAGTTTCAATCACAACACTTGGTTTTGTTTTTTTTCTTCTTATTTCCATGTTTTTATACAAGATTTGAAGCATATGAAACAAACAAATTGATGTTTGTAATGAATTAGTTTTTTTTTTCGACAAATTAATTTTATTAATAATAAAAAACCGAAAAAATTACTACGTGCCTCGTTAAAGAAATCTCTCCGCATATGAAGAAGTTTTCTCCTGTACTCAAAATGTCCTTCGAGCACCATATCTCTGTACTTATGTATGACATCACTAATAAAATGTAAATAATTTGTGTTTCATTTCAGCATCTTAGCTCAACTCAAAGTTGGCATTTACTACCTATTGTCACTATGCTTTGTACTTTGCAAGAGTGAATGTTATTTTGTCTCCATGGTCGAATTGTATGACATCACTAATAAAATTAGTTATTTTGGACAAGCGATTCAAGTTGTTTTTAAAGGTTATAAATATAAAGACGACTTTTCGGATGGGATTCAATTATTTCTGGGTTAAAACATTTTCTTACCAAATGATTGACTGTTAGTTATTTGTCTACTTTCTACCGTATCTTAAAACGCCTTCATTAGACTTCGGAAACTTAAGATAAGATTATTTTAGTGAAGACAACACAATCAAAACATTTCATACAGGTCCAATGCAAACATTTTAAATAATTATGAATTTTTAATATTTTGTTAATTATTTATAATTTAATTCAACATATAAGACTCTATTTTAAACAATTGAAGAACATATTTATCATTCATATTTAGATAAATTAGGATTTATTTTATTATTATTATTATTATTATTATTATTTATTATCTTATTAGTGTTCTAGTTTACATCAAATATGTTTTTATGTAATTATCTGAATTTTAGGACTTTGGTAGCCTATAAATAGACACCTCTCATATTGTCATTAAAATCAACTTAATTTGTAAATTTTCTTTTCAAATTTTTTTGAGAAATTTTTTGTTAAGATTTGTCTTGTTCTTATTTTAGAATGTGATTGTCCAATTAAAACATAGATATTTAGAGAAAAATGATTTTTCTTGTAACATTTCTATCAAAGAAGATTCTAGAATAAATGTCATGTACTGATATGTAGCATTGATCATATGCATTGATATGCACCATTAACTGTTTTAATAACTTTTGAGATCATATAGACCTAAAATGTGATTATTCTTCTTTAGAATAAAATATGTTAAAACATTTTTTTTCTTTTTTTTTTCAATTTTTTATTGTCAACTTTTTATTTTAATAACTTTATTATTTTTGCATTAAAAAATAAAAAAAATGGCAAAAAAGTATTTTAACCTATTTTATTTTTAAAAAGGAATAACAACGCTTTAAGTCCCTACGATTTCAAAAGTTATTAAAATAATTAATTGTAGATATCAATGTATATGATTAGTGGTACATATTATTAAAGCATGAGCTATTATGAGCTATGATGCGTGACTTATATTTTTCGGTTATAACAACCCATTTTGCTTAATAGGCTAAACTTATAGTGTTAGTTTGTTACAATTTATCTGAATATACGACACAGATCAAAGAGATCTGTGATCTCTTGGCCTCTTGTGGAAGTCCGGTCTCTGATATTGAGCATGTTGCCACCATTCTTAATGGTCTTACTCCTGAATATGAGCCTTTTGTGGCAGTTCTAACTGCCAGCCGTGAGCTGTACACACTGGATTTTGTGAAGTCAGTTCTTATGGATGCTAAATCGCGCCTCATTGATCCTATGCGGCTCCCAGTGGGAATCAATGTTGCTCAATACAGCCATTCTACTAATGCGATATTCTCTGATGTGAGGCGTGATCTCTCACCAGCTGATAACAGATCTAGATCTCGTGATTCAGGTGGGAATCGATATAGTGGTAAGCAAAGGCCACAGTGTCAAGTATGTGGCAAGCTTGGCCACCTTGCGGATCGATGCTGGCATCAATTTGACAAAACATTCAAGGGAGTTACCGCTCAAAGCTCTTCTTCAAACAATAATTCTCAGGCGCATGTCTATCAGGTTCAATGTGATTTTGTGGATTATTTTTATAATCCTTTTGTTCGAGCCACTGCAAGTGCCTCTGATCTTCATGATGAATGATCTTTGGGAGGTGCTCAAGTCAATTCTCTAGCTACAACCTCTATGTCTACTGGTGATAGGAAGTGGTTCCCTGACTCCGGTGCAACTCACCATGTTACACGTGAAAATCAGTTTGTCCAACAGCGCAGCCCTATTCAGCTGAGGCTAAGGTAACTCTTGGTGATGGATCATCTTTGTGTATATCTAGTATAGGTCAATATGCTATATGCACTGCTTCACGTCCTTTATAACTGCGTGATTTGTTGCATGTTCCACAGATTACCAAAAACCTATTGTCAGTATCTCGGTTTGCTCATGGTAATCGTGTATACTATTCTGATGTTTGCCTTGTTAAGGATGAGTGCTCAGGGAAGGTGTTGCTAAAAGGAGTGCTAGAAAATGGTATATACTGCTTCGATCTACCAATTGGTCTAGCTACTTCTCAAGTTGATAAGTCTCCTGCATGTCATCTAACCTCCACTGGAAACACCAACTACTGGCTATGACACAATCGCATGGGTCATCATTCCTCTAAAGTAGTTAGTTTGGTGTTGAATAAGAATGTGTCTGTTGACAATTCATCTATATGTACTGCTTGTCAACTTGGTAAAAGTCACAATTTAACATTTTCTTTGTCAAGTACCGTCTACAATAAACCCTTTGAATTGGTAGAGGCTGATGTATGGGGCCCTGCGTTTGTCAAGTCTTCTGGTTTTCAATATTATGTCTCTTTTATAGACATATATAGCAAAAATTGCTGGATATACTTGTTACGAAATAAATCAGATGTCTCAAGTGCTTTTTCTATGTTTCAAGCCTTAGTTTATAATCAATTTTCTACGACCATTGGTGCATTGCAAACGGATGGAGGTGGTGAGTTTATTGCCCTAGAACATGTGTTGCTAAAGGCAGGAATCCAACATAGATACACTTGCCCTAGTACGTCCCAACAAAATGGGGTACTGGAACATATCATCGAGACTACTCTCACATTGTTAGTTCAAGCCTCATTGCCATTACAATATTGGTCTTATGCAGCTTTAAGTGCTGTTTATTTAATTGATCGATTACGTAGTGAGAGCTTGGATAAGATTTCCCCACATCAAAAATTGTATGGCAAGAAGCCAGATTATGGATTTCTTAAAGTATTTGGATGTAAATGCTTTCCATGTATAAGGTCATACAACAAACACAAGCTCGATTTTCGATAAGCAGTTTGCACATTTTTGGGATATTCTCCACAACACCATGGTTATAAATGCATGGATAGTGAAGGCAGAATTTTTATATCTCGCCATGTTAAATTTGATGAAACTAGTTTTCCATTTGCAGGAAAAGGCACAACTTCTTCTACTAAATCAGATATGTTTCAGTCTTCTCTTAATATTTCAGACTTGGACGTGCCTACCGGAAGAGTGGGTACAGGTGGCTCAGTTCATTCGACACCAACACCAATGACATCAGCAGTCATGAATACACAAATTCCTGGTGTGCATGTGAATGTGCCAAGTCCTGATGCTCCTGCACCTGTGCCTAGTCCTACTACTCCTGCACGCATATCCAGCTTTGCTAATTTGTCACCTGCTCCACCAGCTGAAAATGTTCATCACTATGATTCAAATCATTCTCAAGGAATGCACCCAGAATTTGAGGCAGCTGGATCTATGTGTGATATACCTAGGGATAATGCAATTGTTTCTGCTGAGTATGTAGTCTCCTGTTCGAACACTAATCAATATGGCATGATAACCAGGAGCAAAGCAGGTATCTTCAAACCTAAAGCATATCAAGTAACTCACTCCTCTATTCTTGCTACTGTTCACGAGGCATTACAACAACCTCAGTGGCATGCAGCTGTGCATGATGAATGTAATGCTTTAATTGAAAACGAGACATGGGATCTTGTGACTCTTTCAGCTGATCGACAAGCAGTTGGATGTAAGTGGCTTTTTCGAATAAAATACAATGCTGATGGCTCTATTAGTAGATACAAGGCACGTTTAGTTGCTAAGGGATATTCCCAGGTTTCGTGGTGTGATTTTTTCAGAAACTTTCAGCCCCGTTGTCAGATTTTTACGGTAAATGTATTGTTATCCTTGGCTGTGACTAACAAGTGTCAGGTTCGCCAAGTGGACGTTAATAACGCATTTTTGAAGGGAAATTTATTGGAGGATGTGTATATGATTCAACCACCTGGGTTTGAAAAGAAGAATGCAAATGGTACTCCCTTAGTGTGTAACTGAAGAAAGTACTATATGGGTTAAGACAAGCACCCCACAATTGATTTCAAAAATTAAGAGAATTTCGATGTCAGCAAGGTTTTTCATCTTCTAATGCTGACAATTCTTTGTTCATTCGAAAGAGTATTGGTAATGTTACTTACATATCAGTGTATGTTGATGACATACTTGTTACGGGTTCCTCAATATTGACAGCTGAGTCTGGAAGTTACTAAGCCGTTAGTCAGTTGCAGCAGCTCAACTAATTCCCTTAGTCTAACCGATTCAGTTCTAAGCTGTTAAGCCTCTAAGAATGTGTATATAAAGCCATGCTTGCTTGTAAAGGTTCATTCATGTTTTCTATCAATAAAGAAATTCACAGTTTCACAAATATTCTCTTGTTATCTTCTTTAGTTCTTCCTGATTCAAAAAATTAGGTTTTCTTAATATGGTATCAATCGCCATCGTTCTTGGAGACCTTTCGATTTCGCTACAAATTCCTTTAAGCTTCTTCTGATTGTGTTCGCCATGCCTAGCTGTGCTACGGATCAGACGCTTGATCTATCGTCTTCAACGTCGAGAAGTGGCAAAATGTTTACAAACAAGAAAGTTAACATCGTGCTTGATGAGATGTTCTTGCTATGGAAGCAACAAGTCCTATTGACGGTTCGCAGTCATCGGTTGGAACGACCACTCACAGGAAAGCTCAAACCTCCTCCAGAAATGGTGCCTGGTGATAATGGGGAGCAGGTGCTCAACGAGGAATATGAGGTTTTCGTTGCACAAGATAGTGCACTAGCCTCATGGCTGCTTTCAACAATCAGTGCTCAGCTTCTACCTCAATTCGTAGTGCGGAAACGACAGCAGATGTGTGGAACACAGTTGTCAAGTTCTTTGTAAACCGATCCACAGCCAGTGCAATCAGCCTCCATTGTAAACTCAGATCGATTCGAAAGGGAGATGAAAACATGCGCTCGTATCTTACATAAATCAAGGAGGTAAGCGATGCACTAGCTGCTTGTGGTAGTTCAATTTCAGAAATGGAACAAATAGCTACAATCTTGAATGAATTACCGGTTGAATACCAACCTTTCATGGCGGTCATAACTGCTAGTAAGGAACCTTATACTTTAGATGGTGTAAAGTCAGTTCTAGTTGATGCTGAGGCTCAGATTAGAGGGTTTAATTCCCAGATTCAATTACCTATTAGTGTAAATGTTGCTCGATTTCAAAACAACAATACTGTGTCTACTAATCAAGAAACCAGGTCTGGTAGACAACAACAGTTCTCTGGTGGCAAGACTGGTGCTCGTGGAAGGGGTCGTGCCAGAATCCAGTTCTAGCTTTGTAAGAAGCTTGGACACTCTGCTAATCGCTGTTGGAGGTGATTTGATCAATCATTTGCAGGAGTATTGGCTAATACTGGTGACATGGAAAATAAATCTCCAAGTGCCTATGATGCTCCAGCCACATGCTACTCCAAGTGCCTATGGAGTGGCTAGGTACAAGCTATCGTCGTCCTCAGATCCTACTCTCCGCTGACGGTGTAGCAAGTTCCAGGCCGTCATTATCCGATCCAGTCCTCTGCTGATGGAGTGGCTAGGTCTAAGCTATCGTCGTCCTCAGATCCTACTCTCCACTGATGGTGTAGCCGGTTCCAAGTCGTCATTATCCGATCCAGTCCTCCGCTGATGGAGTGGCTATGTACAAGCTATCGTCGTCCTTAGATCTTGCTCTCCGCTGATGGTATGGCCGGTTTCAGGTCATCATTATCCGATCTAGTCCTCCGCTGATGGAGTGGCCAGGTACAAGCTATCGTCATCCTCAGATCCTGCTCTTTGCTGTTGGTGTAGCTAGTTCTAGGCCGTCATTATTTGACCCAGTCCTCCGCTGATGGAGTGGCTAGGTCCAAGCTATCGTCGTCCTTAGATCCTACTCTCCGCTGATGGTGTAGCTGGTTATAGGTCGTCATTATCCGATCCAGTCTTCCGCTGATAGGGTGGCTAGGTCCAAGCTGTCGTCGTCCTTAGATCCTGCTCTCCGCTGATGGTGTAGCCAGTTCCAGGCCGTCATTATCCGATCCAGTCCTCCGCTGATGGTGTGGTTGAGGTCCAAGTTGATGCTATATTACTTCTCCGTTGATGGTATAGTAGGGTTCTAGTTAATGTTTTGCTTCTCCGCTGATGGTATAGTAGGGTTCCAGTTAATGTTCTGCTTCTCCGCTGATGGCGTTGTAGAATCTGAATTATTCGATCCTGTCCCTCTGTTGATGGTGTGGATGAGGTCCAAGTTGCTGCTATCATGCTTCTCCGCTGATGGTGCAGTAGGGTTCCAATTAAAGTTCTGCTTCTTCATTGATGGCGAGGTAGAATCCAAGTTACAATTCGATCTTACCCCTCCGTTGATGGTGTGGTTAGATCCAAATTTACTGACTTTCAAATTCCATTTATTAAAGTTGCAGCTAAAAAAACAACAAGAAAAAATTGAAAAATTGAAAAGATTCAAAAAAAAAGAAGAAAAAAGAAAAAATTCAAAAGCAAAAAAGGGAAAAAATGAAAAAGAAGAAAAAGAAGAAAAAAGAAAAAAAAAGAAAAGAGAAAAAAGAGAAAAGAATGAAAAAAAAGAGAATGGAAAAAAGAAAAAAAGATGAAAAAAAGAAAAAAATCAAATGAGCTTTCAATCATTTGATCCTGCCTCTTCGTCAGAGTTGTAGCTGAATCAGACATCAGAACTTCCATCCATCGATCTTGCCTCTTCGTCAGTGTTGCAGCTGGATCAAGTTTTGAAGACCCTGCCTCTTCGTCGGTGTTGCAGCTGGGTCAAGTTTTCTTAGGAATCACATCGTCATCAATAATGTAGTGAGTCGCACTCATTTTGCTTCCCCAACAGACCACCTCCCATTTTGAAGACTTTGCTTCCCCAAGAGTGACAAGATGGATCAATCAAGACAAGAAAGAAGACTTGCGTCAAAGAGAAAGAAGATCTACTGAAGAAAGAAGACATACATCAAGAGGGGAGAAGCTCAGCCGGACCGGACAAAAATGGGTCATTCTTAGTCTTTGCTCTATTATTGTTACACAACAATGAGCAAAGAGGGACAACTGTAATTACCCATTTCTGCCCGGGTAACCCAAACCCAATTATACCCAAAACTCAATTCAAACCCAAATCAAACCCTTAACCTGAGATCCGACCCGAACCAAAATACAAACCCTAAATCTGGCTTAATTTTGCAGCCGTCGCCATCATATTCTGCCACCGCCGTTGTTGATCGTATTTCGACCGCCATGATTCCGGCAACGAAGCCTAAACCCCAAATCAAATTAACCCTAAACTAAATCACACCCTAAAGGAATAAAACCCTAAAATAAAATAACCCAAAACCTAACCTAATCTACCAGACACACCCATACCCCTGCCAAATCAACCACCATACCCATATCCCCTAAAATCCGGCTGCCATCAGAGATTTGGAGCAATAAAAAATAGGGTTGTCAGTTTGTAATTTTGGGTTATATAAACCCTAAAAATCAGAAATCAAAAGAAAAGGGAAGGGTAAGTTTACCTCCGTTCGGTATGCTCGGGCCTTCGCGCCTTCGCCATCGTCGCGCTGCCACTCGTCGTGAGGTATTGCGCCGAGGAACGACTGTGAAACCCTGGTGAGCCGCCGTCGAGTGAGTGAGTGAGAGGAGATGGGAGGAAAGAAATTTTAGGGTTTGTGATGTTCTGGTTCAAAAAATGATACCTTTATCTTTGTTTAAACCGGCCATTAGCAAAACGACGTAGTTTTGGCGACCCGACCCGCGGTGACCCAGTTACCCGGGGAGGATCTGCATTTTTCTTCAATGGGTTAATTACGACAGTGGTCCCTAGTTTCTTTCCCGCTTTAGCTTTCTTCCGTGGTCTAATCTCAGTTTCGGTCCCTATGCTTTATTCCCGCATCCATTTTCATCTCTTTTTTTATTTTAATCTTGCATCTCTAATTTACATTTTATTCAGTTCGGTCACTATTGTTATTGTTATTATGGTTTTTTTTTTTATTTTCAGCCCTTTAACTATGGTTTGTTTGCATTTGCACCTCTTCATTTAACATGTTTTCACATTTATGCTCATGCATTTCACATTTAATTGCATTTTAGTCATATTTTATGTTTGTTTTCTTGCCATGTCATTTAATAATTATGCATTCTAGTCTTTGAATTTAATTTTAGGTTGTTTCATGCATTTCACGTTTTGCCCGTGCATTTTGTATTTTGTATTATTTTAGTCTTTATTTTGCTATTTCCATGTTGTTTTATGTATATTAGTATGAATCATGCATTATTATCGCATCATGCATTTTAATCACTAGTTCTTTTTTATTTGGTTCACATATTTTAGCATGGTTATTATTATTATTATTGATTTTTTAAGTTAGATTAATATTTATGAATGTGTCATATTAGCGTTTTATTTATGTTAGATTAATATTCATGTATGTATGTTATTAGTATTTTATTTATGTTAGATTCATTTTTATGTGTTAGATTGGTATTTATGCATTTGTGTTAGATTAGTATTTTATTATGTTAGTATTTATGTGTATGTTTATCACATTGTATTTATGTTTTTCATTTTTAAAGATAGCATATCGAGATATATTAATTGTCAATGCGGTGCCCTTTTATCCGAGTGTAAACGGGGCCAGTATCAGGTGTAGTGATAGTGGTTGGGCGTTTACTCTCGAATAACGGGGCCTTTTAAAATCTACTCGCACTTATAACCAAATTTTAATTTAATCGTCACTTCAATCCGGAAAGTTTAATATTAATAAAGTAGTAATTATTAAAGTACCAATTTTGGACGGTGTGGAGTGCTAATCCTTCTCCATCCATAACCGACTCCCGAACCCAAAGTTTTCAAAATCTTTGGTTTTTACAATGTCCGGCCTACCTTAGTGGCCGGTGGCGACTTTATTTTTAAATAAAATACGGTTTTTCTAAAATCTCACGGAAGACATCAAAGTAAAACAAAATAAAAACACATTTTTTAGCGAGAGAGACATCGCTACACAAACTTTATTCAAAATGCAAAATCAACAAAATACTTACAAGAACCCACCTTAAGCGCATTTGGAACAATCAGATCAAATTCTTTCCTTTTCCCTATAGGTCAACACCAGCTTACTTTGTTCAAATCTTCATGACAACTAAACATATCTCCGGAAGATGGAATACATAATCAAATTGCCCACGATTCAGTAGCGAAAGGTGATAATGCACTTCTCAACGAAAGAAAACCAAGCTCTTCGCCAATACTGATTTATGTAGAGTATGGAAAAAGTAGCCAACAACATAACTGCATAAGAAACCAGAAAGCTCACTCGAAAAACATATAAGTCTAGCAAGCCATCTCCTTCTTCATCATTTGATGCAGTTGATGGCGAGTCGATTTTGGAGCAACTTTTATGCAACATAGGTGCACAGAGAAAAGGGTTTCCCTCATAACTGCTTTCAACAAAGGTCCCAAATTGAGCTTTCGGGTCTGGAATATTACACGACAAGTTGTTGTGTGCCACGCTGAAAACCGCCAAAGATTTTAACGCCACCAGCTGGTTGGGGATTTCACCACTCAAGTTGTTGTAAGAAAGGTCCAAACTCTCAATATGTTCAAGTTCTGAAAAAGTTGAAGGAATAACTCCAATCAAGTTGTTGTGTGACAAGTTTAAAGAATAAATTTGACTCAAATTTCCTAATTCAGGTGAGATTTGACCAGTTAACTTGTTACTAGATAAATCAACCCCAGTCATATTCTCAAGGATCTTGCCCCCATATAAATAGGACCCACTCTTTGTTGAGAACTCTATCCATTCTTCCATGTAGCTTCTACGATAGCCATCATCCCCTGCCAAAATTATCAAACTAATAATTCTTGAGTCATCTTCTTCCGGAAATAACCGGCTTATCCCTTGATATAGAATCTTATTCCCTTGCGGAAGAGTTAAATTCCCCAAGCAAGAAGGTATAAGACCAGAAAACATATTTTGGGAAAGATCTATGATGCTCAAGGAATGCAACTTGCATAACTGAACTGGAATTTCACCATACAAATGATTAGCTTTCAAAAGAAGGACTCTCAAAGAAGAAACTGTGCTAATCGATTTTGGAATACGTCCAGTTAAATTGTTCCCTCTAAGATCTAATGTCACCAATGAAGCGTTGTTACAAAAATCTAGTGACAACGGACCACTCAGTCTATTCTCATGTAGGTGGACATGCTTTATGGTTGGAGGACTAAAACATGATGGTAATGAGCCAGATAAATTGTTATGAGAAAGCTCCAGAAATAGCAAGCTATTCAAGTTGCAAAATTCAAGTGGAATAGAACCCTCGAAACTGTTGTTAGACAAAGCTAATCTCTCCAAATATGACACATTCCATATCCATCTTGGGAGCTTTCCGTACAACTTGTTATTGCTGAGATTAATGTCCCTTAGTGAAGTTGGAAACTCAAAAGTAGAGACATCAATATTTGTCATCTCACCAGAAAAAATATTTCCATCCAAATATAATTGCGTCAACCCATTTGCGTTAAGAACCGCAAGAACTACATTTCCACTGAGATTATTATTCGACAATCTTAGCATGATCAGTGAGTTTTTCATCATCAACTCGTCTGGTACTCTTCCAGACAAATGATTGTTTGATAGATCTAAATATGATAAATCCTTCATACCACTTAAACAAGGGGGGATATTACCTTCAATGGCATTCTTGGATAAGAGTAAACCCTTCAAATGTGGAAAAGTTGAACATATATTGTACGGAATCCGACCTTGCAATTTGTTATCAGATATGTCCATTGAATACACATTAAGATTAGGAGTTGACGGCAACGAAAAAGGACCTGAAAAAGCATTACCCCTCAAGATGAGATATTCCAATTTTGTGTTGTTTTCTAACAACCAAATTGGGAGTGTTCCATTGAAATTGTTACCATAAAGACCAACATATCTCAAGTCATATTGGTAATAAAGGAAGGTAGGAAGTTTAGGACTGAGTTCTTGGGATGTTATGCACTTTGACATACTGATGAATTTCAGCTGGAACTTTGGGACTGAGGTATGAATGGAAGGTTCCACTACCATCTTGTTTTCATCAATGAGGAGGGCCTTGAGGTTTGGAAGGTTCGTAAATGGTACGAATGAAGTTGAAATTTGGAAATGATTTCTTGAAAGAGAGATGGTTTTAAGTGATGTAAGATTTGCTAAAGGAGTTAGGCTTCCGGTAAGTTGATTGTCCGACATGTATAACTCACGAAGTGATGTCATGTTACCCACACAATAGGAAGCATTCCTTCGAGTGCATTCCGACTCACATCCAATATTTCAAGGTTTTTTAGATAACACCATCCTGAAAAAATTATAAATTCATGTAAGAGATTGTAATTAAAATTGGTTAAAAAACAAAAATAAGCGCATAATGTCAAAAAATGTCTCTAAAGTTTGACTAGATTGTCATTTTATCCTTTTTTTGAAGTACTTTAACACTCAACGTTTTATTTTGAGTCAAAAAATGGTTACTTTGTGGATAAAAATTGTCAGGAAACTAACGATAAACAGCTTGAAATGACTTGACAAAATAACACGTCAGCAAAAAAATAATTTTATATAATTAATTTTTGACTAATGTCATTCTGTCAACTCAGCACCTTTGTCTATATGACACTATGTCAGTTTGCACTGCCATATAGGTTTATCATGTCATTTCAAGTCATTTACCCTTAGTTGACTAACAATTTTCATCAACATAAGAATCATTTTAGCCAAAATAAAATATTGAAAGTTAAAGTTCATCAAAAAAGAATAGCGACCAAAATGACTATACAGTCAAACGTAAGGTGTATTCTTTGCATGCGAAATAGAAGAAATTAGATAAAAGAAAGCTCATAAAGAACTATTGAAGAGATTCATAATAGAAGTTAAATTCGGAAAGTTATGGAGACTTAATTTGAACGATAAATTCACCTTGATGAGGTAAGGAACCAACAAATCCACACATCGATAAAGACAAAGTTTTAAGAGAAGTGAATAATCCAATGGTGTGCAAAATGCTGGTGTTGAGACGAGAAGAATCGAGAAATATTTCCTCCACGTTGCTCGACACATTTAATTCTAAGCCATGACAAGAGGTATTAGATGTTAATCAAACGTAATTAAGTTCTTTTGGAATAGAAAATAATGATTTACCTTGTATAGCCATGGTCTGGTTTAGGTAGCTGTATCGTAGAAAGAAGGTCTTGACTGATGAGAAAGCCTCGACTAAGTTCAATAGTGGAATGCTTCCATTGGTGAAAACTTTATCGAGAAAAACGACTTCTAACTTCCTCAATCCCTTACTTTCTGTGAGTGAAAACGGTAATAATGTTTGAATACATATTTTGACTAAAAAGTATACTTTAAGTATTTATTTTGATCAAAAATATATTTTAGGTACTTAAATAAAAAAGTTGATATACTATAGATACTTATTTGTGATATAACCCAAATTTTTTTATTTGCCTTCCACCAAAATGATAACCTTCAATAAAATATATTTTCATTCTTTAAATAAGAAATAGAGTTGGCTTAGTAGTTGGTGTATTACTTTTACACCTTAAGGTTGCAGGTTTGATTCACCATGCTACCACTTTGCTTTTCTAGTTTTCATCCGATCAGATGTAAGCTTTCTGATCGGAGGATTAAAATTTTATTAAACTAAAATAAAATTAGGGTCAAATTGATAGAATATACGTCAAATTCTTTTTAGGTTTCGACTGATGTCTTAATTGATATAATTTAAATAGTTAAGTGATTTGATTGACAAAATTAAAAGAACAATCTTCAAAATAGAATCTACCATATAATTAAATGACAATAGAAGTAACTTACCCTGTTTTTATTTATTTTTGACAAAAATTGAGTGAATTGTTTAGGGTTTGAGCATAGGTACTAATATCACCTAAAACTTCATTTAATAAAATTTATATTTTATTGTATCTCTGACTTATTTAAAAAGAGTTAATTGTATCATATGTCCTAAACTATGACTCTAATTCTAGATTGGTGTCAAAACTTTTAAATACTCTATTGTCATCCTCATACTATGACTTTAATTCTAAATTGGTTCCTACACTTTTGAACATTTCAACTTCACCCCAAACTATAACTCTTATTCTAAATTAATCCTCAAACTTTTGAACATTTCAATTCCATTCCAAAACCCTCAAATTATTAATACATACTAGTCTTAATAAAAGCGTCATAAAAGTATTAATTTCCATGTAAATATTAAAAAAAGAGCTTATCTAAATGTTACCTTTGTGGAACTGGAAATCTTTCAATTGATTCCCACTCATATCTAGTTCCCGTAAGTTGGTAAGTGCATCCAAATCTGAGAAAAGAAAAGTAATTGTTCAATCATAAACTTTATTAGATCATTTTAAAACATTGTTAATATTTTTGTTAACAGATGAGACAACATAATTTTATCTATGGTGATATTTGTATCTATCTTATGTTTCGAGTCTTTGAGTTGAATTTTTATCTTTTCCTTGTATGATCTGTTTATGATCATGAGACGCTAGTTTCTTGTTTCAATGGTTATAGTAATACGTCGGGATTAGGTGTTCTTGTTTGCTATGATGTAAACTTTCATTGTAATCTTGGATATATCAATTTTTAATAAAACTAGCTGATTTCAACTCAATTTTTTTTACCTTTCATATCCAATGATCCTTTCAACTGATTGTCTCTTATGCTCAAAGATTTCAGATGTGAAAACCCGTTAAGGGATGTAAATACACTGTTATTGAAGCGATTGCCATCTAAATTAAGCTCTTCTAAATGGGTAAACTTCTGCAGTTTTGTACCATCATCTGCAAAAGATTTACATAATTCCATCAAGGAAAAGAATTTGCATAGAATCTAATGATATCTAACAACTTGGCTAGCTGATCAAATATAATTGCATACCTTTGGAGGATTGAAGGCTTTCAATAAGATTGTTGCTCAAATCCAGTTTCTTCAAGTTTGTCAAATGATTCAATTCTGTATATATCCAAGTTCAATTCACTTAATCATTTTGTTAGTAATTTTAAAATATTTTGAATATTCAACAACTGTAATCAAACAAAAGGCAAATTATGAATATTCTAATGAGCCAATTATCCAGAAAAAAAATTGATAAATTATTCAACCCTAATATTCAATCCCAAATATTGATAAGTTATCTATTCATGATATGATAAAACCAAACAAAAAAATAATAGTTTTCTCAAAAAAAAAGTTAACTTTAAAGAATAAAAAATAACCAAACAAGTAAAACCAATTTACCTTGAATATGAAGCAACTTTCCTACCAATTTACCTTGCAAAATAAAGACTCTTCAATTCCACAAAGGATTGAGATACCTATCCTCTTCTTCAAACCTTGTAGAATTAAGGGAGAGTCCTATGAGTCGTCTATCGGTGGTGTTGCACTCAATCCCCTTCCATTCACAACAATCCGAGCCCTTCACCTCGTCCCAGTCGGCAAGCTCATTATACTGGTTGAAGAAAGGTTTGAGTTGCAAGAGAGCAATTATCTCAGGCTCCAAACAAGCATCAGTAGGAGTAGCTTCCAACAGCAAAAACACACTCAACACTGCTATCCTAATAAACCATACCCATTTGAACTCCATCATTCTATCTGTACTTCTCTCTAAGCGTATGCTACTTTTAACTTGTATGGATTATATTTGAATAAGCCTTGTTCAAGATTACTATTTATAAACAAGGACCAAAGCCATTTCCATTAAGAAATCTGGACATGCAATTTAAGTCTGAGACTTGGAAAATCAAGACCCGGAAATTGTTACATTTGCCTTGTAACGCACGACAAAATATTGACTTAATTCTTCAAAACTATCGACTTAAGACCCAATATATTATGGCTAGTTATTCATTGCTATTGACTTGGAAAAATGATTTAAAAAAGTATTCAAAAAAAGTGTTGTAAAAATGTATAATTCGATAATTTGAGTGTCGTTGTTAATTTAAGTGTTTAGTACTATAATAAAAAAGTATTTTTCGGATAAATATGTAGTATATTATCCAAGAAGCAGCGAAATTACAACAAAAGAAATAAAAACAGGACACTTATAAAATGTGCCCTATGAAAGTCCCAAGCTAACAAAGACAGGAATGGATGCTTTTGTATCTATGTATATGCCTATTAGTAAGCTTTATCTGCATGATCTCTTTCACTAAGCGAATACTCTCATCAGTCTATCGACTACGATTCATAAAGCACTTTTGTTTCTTTCATCCATATATAATAGATGGTAGAGTTCCATACAAGTTTAAGGATGTAAACTAGTAGGAATTTGCTCTTCAAAAAGTTAACAGTAGCCCACGTTACCTCAGATTGCCAATCTCCAACGTGACGGTTCATGTTAAACAAAAAAAAAAAAATACTCCCAGATCGTTTTAGAGAATGTGCGGTCAAAGAAAAGATGATCACGAGATTCCATAACAACAACGCAAAGCTTACAATTTCCATCAGCCGCTTACAATAAAAAAATATTGTGAAAAGTTAAAATGTATGTTTTAAATAATATATTTTTGAAGATATGATTAATTTGAAAAGATGAATAAATGAGAGTGTTCTGATATTTTTATATTTAAAAGTATTATTTTAAAAGTTAAAAACATTTATTTTTAATTTTTATGTTTGGATTGAAAAATTAGTTTGAAAATCACTTTTACCTAACATCTTATGCTCTATTGCTTATGATGTCAAAAATAATTTTAATTCCAAAAATTCTTTTGAAAAGTATAAAAAACTATGCGTGTTTCCATCTTCTACCTCAAAACTCAAAAGCAAGTTTAATTTGTTCTCTATTGTTTCTTTCGTGGAAATTACATTATCCCGGCAAAAAGGAAAATAAATAAATTACTATAAAATGTTATATTTTTATAACCATAAACACTAAATTTAAAATCTTAAATTAATTATTTAAACCCTAAAATTAATAAATTTGTGTAAACTACATAAACTTGTGTATCAAAGTAGTTCTTATTTATGAATAAAAGAATTAAATTAAGAAAAATGCTTTGATACATAATCATGTGTAAATATTGGGTTGTGCAAAAAGTCCTAAATATGAAAAAATGTGATACAAAAATTTGGTTATCCGGACTGAAAAATTCGGTTTCGGTATGATAATTTTTTTTTAAAATTATTTCAATTCTATTGCGGTTTCTAGTTTTAAGAAAAATCAGTTAATCAATACTAACAACGAACCGTCCAATTATATAATATATAATAATTTTTTGTTCATTCTAAAAAATATATAATATTTTATTCCTAAAATAAAAAAATAAAAATCTGGATAATTTTATAGTCTGATATGGTTGTTTGTTTTTCGATGATGTTAATTGACTTTGTTGATTTGGTTCTAGTTTTTAATTGTGATGTTAGAGGACATCTAATGGTTGTTTTTATTAAATGTCATATTTTTCAGATTTTTATAAAGTGTAATTTGATAGTATTGAGAATGATACCGTATGCAAATTTTTAAAAGTTATGTATCTTTTTATCATGTTATTAAATTTTAGTTCAACATTGTTTTTGAAAAGTGCGGTGAAAAAGTATTTTTGAGAAGGAAAATTTGACAAGGGCGTCGAATACCGCTTAACACCACTAACGTTGAACACCATTAAATTGATTAATAAAGATTAAAACTCTCAAGGACTCAACATACAATTATAAATTATTTAAAATAAAATTTTAATTAAATTATTTTTCATATATATTATATTTTTTAATCTTTTTTTAAATAATTGGATCAAATATCAACCATAGTCAATCCTTAAATTAAAAAATCCTAAATCTTTTTCCCCAAATTAGAACCCTAAATATTTTAATAAACACACCGTACGTCCTTTGCGTCCCTTGCGTAATGTAATAACTAATTTTATCCGGGGTGTTAACCATTTTTTTTTTATTTTTTGTGAATATTTGAAATAATGAGCTTTGATTATTATTTCCTTTTTTATACATTATTAATTAATATTATATCTATTATTTATTAATGCAAAAAAATATTAATATTATTAGTATTAATATACTATATTTATTATTAGTATACTATACCATATTATATGTTTAAAAACTCCAAAATATTATTAGTATTACTTCTTTACTACTATCTCATTACTATCTATGTTTATTATGTATTATATTATTAAAACCCAAAGCATTACTACTATTATTATTTACTGTTATTGTTTGCGATTGTAACTTATTATTTGTTGCTTTTGTTGGTATCATATATTATTACTACTATTATATATTTTAATATTGTTTGTTATTATTATTACTATGATTACTATTACTATTATTATATTATCTTATACTATATCTTATTATTATATCATTATTATATAATTATTATTGTTAAACCAAATAGAAAAAACAAACAAATTAAATATAATAAATAAAGAGCCCAATGTTTGTTTTATAAAGAGTCCATTTACAACCATTAAAAACCCAAAAGAATATATCTATTACATTTGGCCCGCTCTTTTTGGAGCCCAAATAAGCCTTAATCTGATTAACCTAATCTGTCAACTTTTTTTATGCGCAGTCAATTGGAAGCCGTCAGATTAAGCTGGGATTGTACGACCCAGATTACCCTAAGAAGAGAAACCATGGGTCTCAGCCTCATGTTATAGCGCCGCCTCAACATGAGTCATTAGATCTGGCCCATGATCTAACGACCCAAATCAAATAGAGCAAATCGTTCAGATCCCCACGCGTTTACACACGCCTCTCAGGTTCTCCACGTGTGCGTGGAGCTCATGTTGGGGCTCCCCATCTTCCCACGCGCCATGCAAGAACACTCCAGACCCTTCCTCTGGTCCCCTCGTCTCTTCCACTGGCCATGTCTCTGATTGGCCACACCAGCCAAGCGTATGGTCCCCTTCTCTTCAGCAACAGACCACCGCATGCAACAACAAAAAAATGTCAGAACTCCAGCAAAGACAGAATCACAGTAGGCATGTGAAAACAAAAGCAAACAAACACGTTAGAGACAAATCGACAATGGCAGAATATGCGCATGAATAAATCTAAATAATTCAAAGAGCAACCAATAAGATACTAGTTTCGTTTTTCCTTCTTTTCTAAAAAATCATGTAACTCGGTATATAAAAAACCGAACAACCAACGTAACAATATCCCTAAAAAAAGGGGGAACGGAGAGGAATCGATATATAAAAAAAACCTCAAGAATTTTGGAGGAACCTCCTTTCTTTTTTTATTTCGAAGCATATAAAGGAAAATAAAAGAGTATATTTAGGGTTTCATTTTACCTTGCTAGCCTTTCGGCTCCGTCCACCGGCGACAAACATCTTGGCCTCCGCGGGGCCATGCATGGTAAACTGGTGAGGAGTTAGGCGTCAAAAAGTTTTAAAAAAATTTGGGTCTCGTTTTGTCTCAGATTAGGGCAAAAGGTTTTTTCAAGGTCGGATCTAGATTTGATGAGAAAAAGGGGGTCTTTTGAACAAAATTTTGGGATGGTCACCGTCGCCGACACGGCGGCCAAAACGGTGGAGCACGACAGTGCTCATCTATTTCTGGTTTTTCAAAGGGTCGGTAAGCATTTTCAGAGCATTTTAGCTCTTTATTTTTTGGGTAAGGGAGAAATGAAATGTTTTAAAAAAATTTAACTCTTATACCCGGCCCCTTTATGAAAATAGTTTTATTGTTTGTAAACCCTTCTGTCATCCGATAATCACTAAATGGGGTCCTTCCGCATTTCATATTTGCTCTGCTATCCTCCCGTTTTAAAAATATTACCCCTGTCGTCCCTGGATTTTTAAAACCGTTTTCAATCTCACCCTTGATTCGAATTTAATTCATTTTAAGTGGGTAAATACTCCCTGTGGCCCTTCAAGTTTTGGTTTTGTTTCATTCCGACCCTCAAATCAGTGGTTTTAATACCCTTTCCAGTCCCCGAGGCTTTTTTCCAGTCCCGATTTAGACCGGAATCCAGTAGAAAAAAACCTTTTCCCCTTCTTTTTGTTTTATTTTCATTATAGTCCCCTTATTGCATCTCATGTTTAATTTTTGCCTTGCATTTCATTTCCTTTATATTTTGGTCCCTTTTGTTATGTTTAAATGTTGTTTTACTTTGTTTATTCGCTTGGATTTTTTATGCCTTTTTGTTCGATTTGGTTCACATTTATATTCGTTTATATTTTATGTCATATATATATATATATTTTGTATGTTTATATATATATATATATATCGTATGAAATATATATGAGTTTGTACATATTCATTGTTGTTAGTGTTTTGATTACATAGTATTAATCTATAATATATATTATATGCCGTATGTACGTATTAAAATGTATGCTTTACCACTAAACTATTATATATATATATCGCTTTGTTGGAATATTGTTGTACATTATTTTATATTTTTTTTTCTTTTTGCGTAACATATGTATATAGCGTATAATACATGGCATGGTACTTTGGTAGGCAGGTATATATGTATGTATTATGCATAATATGTTATGTTTTCCCTTAGTACTTATGTTTTATTGTTGTATCATAATTGTTTAAACTACATGCCATGTTTTGTGGTATATTTGTTTAGTTCGCGGTTTTGTCATATTTAGTATTACATCCGGATTTTAAAAATTATTAATGTTGTGCCTTGTTATTCGACGGTAAACGCGGCCAGTATTAAACGTAGTGGTGGTGGTTTTGCGGTTTACTTTTGAATAGCAAGGCCCTTAAAATTTACTCGCATGTATAATCAAATTTTAATTTAATTGTCATTTTAATTCGAAAAATTTAATATTAACAAAGCGGTAATTTTTTTTTACGGTACCAATTTTTGGGCGGTGTGGGGTGCCAAAATCTTCTCCATCTGTAACCGACTCCTGAACCCTGTTTTGATCGAATCTCTGATTTTATGGTGTCTAGCCTACCTCAGTGGCGACTCCGAGTTTTTAATATTTTTCAAAAGATGCGAATTTTTAAAGAAACTCCCCATTTTCCAAATATTTTCCCGAAGACGAAAGAAAACTCATTACTCATTTTTTTCTAGCAATCACATTCGAAACTAAAATTCGAATTTTGAAAAAAAAATTCAGGTCGCTACACGCAGCACTGAATGTCACCTTGTAAACTGCGGTTAGTCGTTCCGAGGTGGATATCAAACCGGCCGATTGTGGACCTTCCATTTTTTGGGAATAGAGACTGTTTTGCATTCCAAATGGGAGGAGGAGGTTGTTATAATCCAAATGTCAAGCATGACCCTAATCTTATAAAGAGTGACCGGTGGAAAAAAATATTTAAGGTTTTAATTTGGGAATTAGGGTCCTAATCTTGTCAAAACTTTTTAAATTAAGGGTTTTAAATTTGGGGAAAAGATTTAGTGTTTTTTAATTTAGGGATTAACTACGGTTGATATTTGATCTAATTATTTGAACAAAATTAAAAAAATATAATATATATATGAAAAATAATTTAATTGAAAGCTTATTTTAAATAATTAATAATTGTATGTTGAGTCATTGAGATTTTTAATCTTTATTAATCAATTTAATGATGTTCAGTAGTGTTCGACCCACGTGGTAGACTCATCCTTTTGAGAAATGCTTTTATATTTACACGCTTAATATTGTTGTCAAAAAGTACTTTTCAAAAGATAAATGGCCAGTTTAGATATATATATTGTAAGTTATATATATATAAATGATATTTGTATTCTTTAATTTATAATATATAAAATATATCAACTAAAATTATAAAAATATAATAAATATTTTTTTAACAATTGCATGTGTTCTATGAAAATATATAAAATTTAAAATAATTTTTATCTAAAAAATTGGCATGAAAATATATACAAATTTTAAACTAATAAATAATTTGAAACTCATATAATTATGTCTTAGTAAAAAATTCTAAGTTTACAAGTTATAAAACAAACACATCATAAGATAACAAATGAAGGTTAAAATTGTAATTTGGCTCTCAAAGCATTTTTCCTACCACAAAAATTAGAAATTTCAGATTTTGTGTTTGAGTTGAAAACACTTTTTAAACATATTTTTCCACCAAAAGTTATTTGTTTAACATTGCTTTCGACTCCAAAAATGCTTTTGAAAAGCAATGCTAGTATTTTTGGTAAACAAAGTAAAAACTTATTATTCAGACCTAGCTGAATATTTCGATTAACCGATCAATCGATTATCAATTTAAGGTAAAAAATTGAGCGATCCGAATTTACCAATTAATCAAAATAAGTTACTAACAGTTAACTGAACCCGATTTTACCCACCATTATGTAGACTTTTTTAGGTGAAAAGGGAATTATTCGCACGTGCCTCATTAAAAACCTCCCTAAACCTAGATAGGGGAAAGAGTGCACGTAAAAATAATTAAAGTCACATACAAGGAATATATTTACAAAAGAAAAACTAAATAACCGCTACCTCACTTAACATCCCTACAAACGCAGGAGGAGGAGTAGAATAATAAACAAAATCAAAACTATCGGATGGAGCCACCCGTGCAAGACCATCTGCGACACGATTCTCTTTCCTGCAAACATGTTGGAGCCGGACAGTCCACCCTCGCTACGCAGATCATGGAGATGCACTAACAAAGAAGAACCTTTTTGTATCGGTAAGTCTGAACGAAGTAAACGTAAGGCATCCAAGCTATCGATTTTGAGGATCACCTAACGAAATCCCTGCTCTCTAGCACGCCCCAAACCAATAAACGCACCCCATAACTCAGCATCAATCACAGAGCATGCGTGCCCTATGGATTTAGAAAAACCAAGGATCCAACTGCCAGTGTTGTCATGCAGGACACCACCAAACGATGCAATCCCAGTAGTATTGTGCCTCGCCCCATATGTATTCAATTTTAGGATTTAGATTGTATGATTAAAATTTATGATTATGGATAGAATTTAGAGTTTATGGTTTAGAGTTTAGAATTTAAGATTTTATAGTTAGAGATTTAGATTTTAATTTTTATAGTTTAAATTAAAAAAAATTGTGAAAATTTTTATTACATAACTTGTGTATCAAAATATACCCTTAAATTAATTCCATGTAACCATGTGACGGCTTAGTTAAGGACAAAAGACGGAAATTGGTGGCTATGATTGGTCATCCAAGTAAATAATGTTTGGGAAATTAGAGTTAATTGCACCATACGCGCTCAAACTATGACACTCATTTAAATATTCAAATTTCATCCTCAAACTATAACCTTCATTCTAAATTAGTCATCAAACTTTTGAGCATTTTCATCCTCAAACTATGACTTTTATTCTAAATTGATCCTTAAACTTTTTGAACATTCTAATTTCATCCTCAAATTATCAATATATGCTAATAATATCTTATATTGATAAAACCGATATAAAATTATTAGCCGTCATGAAACTCTGATGTATATTATGTAATAATATAATGTAGTGTAAACGATAACTTGAGGATAAAATAGGAATATTAAAAAAATTGGGGTTCAATTTAGAATGAGGGTCATAGTTTGGAGATGAAAATGGAACATTCAAAAGTTTGGGACCAATTTAGAATGAGAGTCATGATTTGGGGATAAAATTGAAACATTTAAAAGTATAAGGACCAATTTAAAATAAAATTAATAATTTGAGGACGTGTGGCGCAATTAACCCGTCTTGTAAGTATGAGGTTAGATTTGAATATTAAGAGATTAAAAATATTTAAATCAAAATATTGGAAGAATCTTTATTTTGATTAATATTCAAACTAATAAAGATTTTTTTTGATAAATAAACCAATAAAGACTTAAATTTGAATTAACACTTTTTTGGTTGAGGGTGTTCTGAATATGATTGTCGATTAGAGAAAAATGAATTTGATAATACGAGGAAGGACGAAGCTAGGATCAAATGTTGAGAAGAATTAAGGATCAATTAATTATTTAAATTTAAAAATTAAGAGGGATAAAGATCATATTTGACTAATATTTAAAGTAAAACGAACTTAAAATGTCAATATACCAAAAACTTTAGGAGGAACAACAACCCTCCCACTTTAAGTGTAGTTCCGTCCCTAACAATATATAATGATAGAAAAATTTTGCTATAAGAAAATTATGAATTACAATTTCTCTCAATTTACTAAGAAAATGAAATTTTTCTCATGACAAAAAGATAAACAACACTAACTCTCTAACTCCTAGTTGTGGAATGATTTGGGATTGAGATGATTTCTAAGCAATGTGAACACAACAATTAATACAATTTTTTTTTTCCAATGGTTGTTGAATGTGAACATGGAAAATTATGGTTATTTAATGTGAACATGGAAAATTCCATGGTGACTAAATGTGGACATGGAAAATTATTTTTCCAATTTTCAACTAGCCATCAAAGTTTACTAATTTTTTTCAAGGGAAAATTCCATGGCGTCTTAATACAAATGACTTAAATCAAAAACCAGCCTTAAACTATGTTCTTCTTCTGCTTTTAAACCCTAAACTATTTTTAGTTAAAATAAGTACATAAATTTTATTTTTGATCGTTTCAAGTACCTAAATTATTTTTTAGTCAAAATAAATACTTAAACTATGCCATCTTTTTTGCTTTTAGTCAATAAATTATCTTTTGGTCAAAAATATCTTTGTGACGTGTAAATATCTTATTGACAAATTTTTTTTCAACTTAAATAACTATTAGACTTAAAGTAACCAAAAATAATAATTTAAGTACTTATTTTGACTAAAAAATAATTTAAAAACTAAAAACAAAAAATAATTTAAAGATCAAAAACAAAAAAATATATAGTTTAAAGATTGATTTTTCATTTAAGCCATGTAAAATCATGACATTAGACAATAGTGAAGAAGGCCAACAAAGTCCCTCTTGAAAGCATTTTTGTAACATCTCTTTCTCGACTCAGTCGTAAATCGGGCCAGAGATGTTACTACCAATGTTCAGAACTTAAAACGGTCAAACAAGCAATCGAGGACTAAATCAACATGAAAAGTAAAACTTTCAAAAACATTTAATCTCCATTTCCATTTTTATAAATAAATATTTATATTTATCGATAAATAATAACCAAGTAATGGAAGAACAAGTATATGGAGATTGTAAACGGAAAAACCCCAAAATAAACGTAACACAATTTTTATTTAATTTTTTAGTTAAAACAATCTTATTTTATTTCTTTTAGCATCTAGTATAATCTTATGGTAGTATCTATTCATTTTTCAGTCATTTGATACACACACCTTGAAGATAAATTGTTCAAGCCCAAATATAATAAAGATAACAAAATCTTTATTTCATAGGTATGGGTTCGGGTGAGCAAAACTCGACTCGAAAAAATTAAATTATTCGACTCGATGCAAAAAAACTGAACTCGTAATTTTATAAACTCGACTCGACTAAAAAAAATCTCAAATAAAGTTTGAGTTGTAAAATAGAAATTCGAATAACTCAAAAACTTTTAATAATAAGTGGATCAATTTTTAAGTTTAAGTCGAGTCCTTCAATTATGCTTGATATATAAACCACATATAAAAAATATATATGTCACACCCTGATTTATATGTATGTATAATAAAAAAGAAAAGGGAAAAGAATGATAAAAAGAAGAAAGAGCAAAAAATAATAAAGGATTTCTACCAAAGGGTTTCGAAACCGTGACCTCATTCATGTATGGTAATCTGATGCCGTAGCTATTTGAGATAAGGTTAATTTTAGTCTTAGCTTTTCATAGCTTGTCTTTAAACTGTTTTTCATCTGCCTGATCCAAGGAAAAATTAAGCCAACAACACTAGTGTATGGGAGACCTTTTTGAATTTGTATCGATAGAGAGAGAGAGAGTCCAGAAATTTCTAAAGTTTCCCCACCCCGGTTACCCTCGATCTCCCTTACTGCCGACACGTGGCGTGCACCGCTGTTGCCACATGAACCGACGTACCTCTCCGATCTTTCCCTGGTCACCACTCGAGGCGATCAGCCACTGTTTACGGTGGATCGCAGTTTGAAGTTTCGACGAGAACCCTAAACGATGCCTTCTATATTTTTTTTACAATTTCGGCCACCACGATTGCCCGTTCGTCGCGCCACCACCTCTAGTAAGCTCCTTAGGCCGAGACGAGCAAAACCCATATCTTTGATCGTCATTTCAAGGGTCGCCAGAGTTTGAGAAAACCTTTCAATTTTTTCATTTCGGGCCACTTTTCGTCATGGTAAGCTCGGTAAGCCCCTATATATGAATAATCGGTGAATTTTGGCCCTTTTTCTGTTATTTTTATGTGATTTCTGACCATTTAGTCTGAGCGTAGCAGTCACGCGCTGTCAGATGCGATTTTTGGTCGTCGTGCTGGTTACCCTTCGATTTGAACTGGCCTGACCGGTTATGGACTGGTTCGGCTCGACCTAGTCTGCCAAACCCGAATCTATCCAAATCGAGTATGGCCTGACTGACTCGACCTGAGTTTGGACTCGTTTAACATGAACCATCTAACCCGACCCATCTGACATGACCCATCTGACTTAGTCAACTCACCCGAGTTAACTCGCCAGAGTCAACCCAGTTGAGTCAACTATTCTAAATCAACTCAGTTGACTTTGACCCGACCTATTATTCGTTGACCGCTGATATTATCGTTGATTGATGACATCAGCATTGACCGATAACATCAGCATGACGTTAGTGTTAAGTTTGACCCAAAAGTCAATTTTTTTTAAAACACCTATTTTATGTTTTTTGACGTCTTTAGTCCATTTTAAAGCCCGTTTCGCTAAATTCTAACCCCGAAAGTATTCGAATCTGACCTTGAACCCGAGCATGTATGTGTATATAATTATTCAGTTAAGAGCGATGTAAATAAGGATTGAATTTGAAGTTTTTGTGTAATTGAAGGTATTCAAAGTTCCTTGTATCTCAGATGTTGAGGGACGTAGAATTTGAGTTCGATAGTGATCGAATGGAGTATCATGGATCGATCGATGTAGCTCAGAGCCGAGGTAATACATTACTACCTCTTGCATGCTTTATGAAAAACGTTGGTATCTGGTTAATGTATGTACAATTATGATTGAGAAAATTTGTAACTATGTTAAAGTCAAATCGATTACAGAATAAAAGAAATGTGAACTAGTTAAGATCAAAATATTCGAATAAGAAGATGATAGATCGAAAGGATTTTTGAGTTCAATAAATCAAGTCATAAGCCATTTAATCTCTAAATTTGATCATTGTTGTTATAGAGCCTGAAATACGTGATTATGAAATGACAAAAATACCCTTGAGATATGGGAATGACTAAGATACCCTTGATGATGAAAAATGATCTGGAATCTACATTTGAACTGATAAAACAACTTACTCACCTTAAATTCCTGATCTACTTGGAAAAATTCTTGTAACAAGATTCAACCCTCCGAAAATGTAAATACTTGGATTTTTCATGAATCCTGAACAAGTCTCTGAAGATAAATGTACAGGAAGTTTTTCGTATGTCTGAATTAATGAAATGACAGAAAAGACCGAGTTGATTGAAATGACTAAAAGGATTGGAAATACTGATACGACTGAATTGATCGGAATGATCGTAATGACCAAAAAGACTGAAGTATCCTCGAGCACTGAAATTTATATATTAAATGGAATGATGGATAAACTCCCAAGTTTTGAAATGAAAGAATTGTTTGAAAGTACCGAAAGTACCTGAATGACTAAAAAACCATCGACTACTTAAATGATTAAAAAACCTACGTGACTTGAGATAAGTGGAAGCTTGGAAAATCCTGAAATTTTTGATAAATCGCAAATGACCATGATGCCCCTATGGGTTTAAAGCTTGACTTATGTAAATTAGTCATTCTTAATACTATTACAATAATGGAAGAATACTGCATAAATACATGTTCAACCATTCGAGGCTCGTTCCAAGATAATTTGGGACGGCGACATGTTCCACTATACCATGCAACTAGAACTAAATATTAAAAACGTGGGAAGTGTACCTATTCGAATGCTTGAGAAGTAATGCATTGATGAGACGTGTTTAATAGAATGGAATTGGAAGCTTGGCAAGCCATCAACATTCTTCAGCATAGCAAATCACTGACTACCCTATCAGGGTTAAACTACAAAATTGCCCCTAAATGTTAAAATGACCTTTTGAGCAAATTTGACTGGAACTCTCCTAATATATTCGAAATCTTAACTGATCTTGATCCACCCGAATTCCTAAAATCTATTATGATATATCTGAATTCCGGCATAGTCACGATATACCAAAATTTTTGAATGATATTGAAGTATAATTCCTGAATACTTGGATGAAGTTGGTAATTATCGAATTTCTTCGAATATGGTTCTTGATTCTTAAATCAATCTAGAATGGACTATAGTACAGTGTCTCATTTTTGAAATTAGCAAGGACCCCTGAGTGATAAATTGGACCATCTTGTGTATCTTATGTTTACATGAATAATCTCCCACATTGAAAACTAGTATATCCATTCTAATCCCAAGTAATCCTGTTATCTGAAATAAAAACACGACTTCTGGTTCCTAAATTCTGTTACAAGTATACCTGATACATGGGTCCTTATGCTTCGGTTCTACTAATTAAACATATGTCTGTATCATGAATTCCTGAAATACAACTACAAATTACTGAGATAACTGTTACCGTTCAAAACTATTTTACTGTGTATTGGGATTTTGACTAAAGACTGTTGGTTCAACCCTAATCAGGCTAGTATTTCTACCTGTATTTTATTCCTACGCTTTAGTTAGGGTAATTCCGCATATATTCGGTTCCTACGCTTCAGCTAAAGTAATTTCGCCTAAGACCTAAGATAACCCCTTAGGTAGGTACCTATGCCCATTGAGCCCGGGTTAACGTTTGTATAGATGCAGTTCTAGGGAACTACATATTGAAGATTGGTTGGAGGGTAGTTTGGCTTATACCAAATTTTCCTGCCTCCGTGTTTGTTTTTGTAAAAAAAATTCAGTTGTCTAAAACTTTCTATCTATCTTTCTCTATATGCGACTATAGGAATACACCAAAACCCTGACTCAATTTTTATAAAATATCTCTACTATTTGATTCTCCTGGAATGTAGAATGCTTGATTGTTATTCAGAAGTTCAAGTATTAAACATGTAACACCCATAATTTATGTCTAAAACATGAAAACAATATAAAAAATGAGGAGTGTTTACTTGAGAGTCTCAACCTATGACCTTGGGGTTGGTAACCCTTTACCTTAACCAGTTGAGCTAAAGCAGCTCTTGACATTTAGTTGCATTCAATCATTTTTAAACTATGTTTATCTGATTAGATTCAAAGAAATAATAATAAAACCAACAAACCCCCAGTTGGTAATTAATGCTACTCAGATTCAGAAAATATCGAGATTTTTTCCTCCCATAAACTCTTCACCTACCTAAACCGGCCATTGTTCGATCTGTACCACCATGGTAGTCACCGCCTGTATCGCCGGCATCTTCTTGTTGTCCCGATCATAAACTAGTCTTCCACTCACGAAGGCACGTCACGTTTCGCCGAGAAGACTAGATCAAAGGTTAGGCAAAATTTTTTTCCCCTTTATCGTTTTTCATTCTTTTTCGGCCCCATTTGTCATCCCTTGGCCGTGCTATGGTGGCCGGCGAGTACCTCGCGTCAAGTCGAGAAAAACTCTTCTGACCGATTGTCTGTTCGACACCGACAATTGCTTCATCAGACCTACGCATTTTCTGGCAATCTCTTCACATTTTGGGCGATATCTATTTGTTTTCTAACATTTTTGAATGTTTTGTTGGTTGTTTTGATTTTGGGTGCTGATAAGCTCTATTTTTTGGTAGAAAAATTGTATTTGGGGTTACCGACAACAATTCCGGTGATCGGTCGGTGAGGAATAATTTTAGGTAAGTAGATCTGAACCAGCCTAAATCGGCCTGATTCAAACTGAACTGATCCAGAACCTTGAACATGCATGAACCCTTTTAAACTGATCTGAATCGGCCATAAACCCAAGTTTGTCTGACCCGTTAACTTTGTCTAGCCCGACCTGAGTTTTACTATAGTTCAACCTGACCGACAGAGTCTGACCCAACTCGAACTTGTTTAATTGACCCGTACCTGACCTGTCTGAGTCAGCTCAATGAGTCAACTCGTTCGAGTCAGCTCAGTGAGTCAACTTGTTCGAGTCAGCTCAATTGATTGTTGACCCATTGACTGATGATGTCAGCAGATGAATTCAACGCTAACCCTGCGTGCTAACATCAACGCTAACTTTAATTGCTGATGTTAGTGTTGACTTTGAATGTTAGCGTTGACTTTGACAAAAAAGTTAACTTTTCTAAAAAGTCATATTTTGGATTTTCGATGTTCTAAGTTTTTTTTGAAGTCCGTTTCACAGAATTCTAACTTGACAGCTTCCGAATCTGACCTTGAACCCGAGAATGTATGTGTTTAACTATTTAATTTAAGAGTTATAAGATTGAGCTAATGATTGATTACAGATTATGATTAATTGAAGGTACTCACATATCTTCGTATCCGAAATTATTGAAAACATCAGATTCAGGTTCAAGAGCGATCAGCGAGAGTATCAAAGGCTAATCGATGTAGCCGGAGTTGAGATAATAAATTACTACCACTTGTATTGCTTTATGAAACATGTTGGTATTTAGTTAAAGTATGCGTGGTTATGATTAGTAGCGTTAAAGGATTTGATATCTTAAATATTTCGTTAAGAAAAGATGATAATACCTTTGAGACATAAGGATGATTAAAAATACCCCTAACAAAAGAAATGATCTGAATTTACACTTAATCAAATAATTATCTCATCTGAAATCCCTGATCTATTGGGAAAGACTTCGGTATCAAGATGCAAATATGTGTGATAACAAAACACTTGGATTTTCCTGAACTCTGGATAAACACCTGAATATAAATTTATTGGAATTTCTTCGTATTCCTAAACTAATCTAAATGATAGTAAAGAATGAAATTGATCGAAATGATTTAAATAATAAAAATAACCTCAGGCACTGAAATTACCAAATTAACTGGAATAATGGATATAGTCTTGAGTTCTGAAAAGAACGAGTTATTTATAAGGACAATAATGATCAGAATGTCCATCAAGATCTAAAATAAATAAATATCCATATGACTTGAGATATGTGAAAGCTTGGAAATTCTAAAATCTTTGTTAGACCTCAAATAACTGTAATGCACGTATGGGTTTGAAGTCCACTTATGAAAATCAAACATTCTTAACAATGTTACAATAATGAAAGAATACTGCACAAATACATATTCAATCATTCGAGGCTCATTCTAGGATAATTTCTGACGTGACATGTTTAGCTATACCACACAGTTAGAACTAAATATTGAACACGTGTGAGGTGTACCTATTAGAATGCTTGAAAAGTAATGCATTGATGAGGCGTGTTTAACGAAATAGACTAGGAAGCCTGGTATGCCATCAGTAATCTTCATTACAACAAATCACTGACGTACCCTATCTTGAATAAACTATGAAATTTCTTTGAGTGTTAAGATAATCGAAATGTCCTTATGAGCAAAATTGACTAGAACCCTTCTGATATATCCAGAATCTTAATTGATCCTAATCTACCCGACTTCCCAAAATCTATCATGATATATCTGAATTATTGCATAATTATGACTTTCATCTGTCTGAAATATACATATGTACCTGATTTGAAAAACATGTTCTCTTGTTACTGTTTCACTAAAAATAATTGTTTGTTTTATATCTACTACTACAACTGCTTACTATTGATTACTGTTATTATTGCTTAGACTATTTTGTTTGGGGTACTTGTGATATGATATGAGGTCTCTGCTGGTTCCGCCCTGATCCTGCTGGTAATACTCAGGTTCATATGCTTCGGCTAGGGTAATACCTTCTGGCTTCTGTATCAGGTTCCTATAGGGTAATACATTTTGTATCAGGTTCATATGCTTCGTCTGGGGTAATACCTTCTGTATCAGGTTCCTATACTTCGGCTAGGGTAATACCTTCTGGCTTTTGTATCAGGTTCCTATGCTTTGGTTGGGATAATACCTTCTGTACCAGGTTCATATACTTCGGCTGAGGTAATACCTTTTTTACTAGGTTTCTATGCTTCGGTTAGGGTGATTCCTTCTGGACTTAAGACATACCCTTAGGTCAGCATCTACGTCTAATGGGTCTGGGTTAAGCCTTATATATGCAATTCTGGGAAATTGCATACTAGAGTTCGGTTGAAGGGCAATTAGGTGATTAAAATAAAATTTTATGGTTTATGGTCCTCTTTAAACATTTACCTAATGAATTAATTTATCAAAGTCTGAAACTTTCTATATGTTTCCAATCTAAACTCAATGGAACACGCTAAACTTCCTTGTTTAGCTTCGTAATCTACCTCTATTTTGATTCTTCAGACTAATGACATGTGATATGGTTTTCAGGTGATCAAATAAAGAACAATCCGTGTTACCTTCAAGTACAACAATAATATGAAGCATCATATTATAACAAAAACCTGTTGATATCAAGCTCACCATGTTAGTTTCATGTTTAGTCTTATACCTCCTAGTGCATATGACATCTTTTGGTAGTTCTATATTATTGAGCCTTTTCAAGCTCACGACGTTTTACTATTGTAGGTCAAAAAGGATTTGATTATGTTTCGATGATCGACATCTTTAATGGGATTCTCCTCGGCGTTGATTGCGGAGTACGGTATCGATGTAAATGGTGAGCATGTATGTCGTGTCTTATTTTATATTTGAGTTTGTATTATGGTTTTTGAATTTCTGTTTTATGTGTAAATAATATTCTAAAATGGTGTCTTTAAGTAAATTTTTTTGTCTATAAAAGTATTTTATCTGGGTTTTTACTGCGGGTCGCTCTTGTGACCCTAATGTGACACCTCAGATCAGATCGGGTTACCTTACTGATCGGAGGGGGTTACAGAACAACCATGATGCCTTTAAGTATGGTGTAATACGAGATTCTATACCGTAATGGGAACATGTTGATGACATGATTCTTTATGTTTGTTCTGCTTTACCTTATACATGCATGTTGTCTATAACATCTCTTGATAGTTCTATATTATTGAGCTTTTCCAAGCGCACGTTGTTTTTACCATCGCAGGTTAAAAGAAATCTATTATGGTATAGTGACCGACATCAGTGTTTGGAGTTCTCGGCTTTGCTTTCGGAGTACGGTACTAGTACAATTAGTGGGCATGCATATCGTGTATTGTTTTATGTTAGTGTCTGTAATATATGTTCTGAACTACTGTTATATGTTTAAATGATTTTTTGAAATGATATTTAAATATAAATTTGTTTTACGGTTTTTTATGTATTTAAAGAAAAATATTTTTATGTGGATTTTTAGAGTGGGTTGTTTTTGTGACCCTAATGTGACCTTTTAGAATTAGGTAGTTCGGATCAGACTACTCGTATAGGTCTGAGGGAGGGTTACAATATATGTATGTATTGTTTATGGATATAAAAAGTTGTATAAATTAGAAGCAATATGTACAATAATATTATAAATAATTACAGTTAAATTAGTACAGAAACTCGAAAACTTGATTCAACTCGAATTTAATAAACTCGACTCGAATCGAAAAAAATTCAAATAAATTTTGAGTCGTAAAACATGACTTGTAAACTCGACCAACTCAAAATTTTTTTACTCGACTCGATCGAACGCTCACCCTAAGTACAGATAAAATTATTAAATGTCTCCATGCAATAAAGCAAACATGAAATCAAATCTTGGTCCCAACTGTAACATTAACTTACACCAGGGTGATCTTATCGAACAAGCATGGACCATTACGGTTAACACTCCATTTACAAACTACACAATCGTCTCTTCGTTCTGAATAAATGTCGAACCGTTTGGTCACTCCTTCCCATGCCATATCGCAATGGAATAACTAGAGAAGGTCATATATCCGGTTTTTGGCCGATATGTACTGGAGAAGAAAAGTTAATATCTCTGTCCAAATTTAACCCGACCCGGCATTTTATGATACTCAAACGATCCGAATGTTAGATGAAAAATCTAACCGAACTCGACCCGACCCTACCAACATAAATAAAAAAATATTTTTTCTATTTTTATTTTATAAGATAGGGAGTTAATTGAAAAATACAAATAGAGAGGGACATTATAATAATTATTCTATTTTTAATTATACAAAATAGGAAGATAATTGAACAATATAAATAGAGAGACTGACATAATAACAATTAAGCCTTAATATTTAAAATTAAACTATTATTTCGGATTTGATATTTTTACCCTAAACCCAAACCAATCCGACCCTATACTCAAATAACCCGACCTAATCCGAACATGAGCCCTATTTAAAAAAACGATCCAAACCCAATATATCTTTTTTAAAATAAATTCTGACCTTATAGAATTAGGTCGAAACTTTGACACTGCAATTTAAATTTTCTAGCTCCGCCCTTGAAGCCAAAGAAAACTAAAGGAATGTGTTGAGACCACAATTAAACAAAATCGCAATCCCTAGCCTAGAGTTCTCGAAAGCACTTCGATTTGCTTCTTTTGCATCTTTGCTGGTTAAATCGTGGATGTTACTAAGATCAACTGCCAATCCACGCTTCAGATTAAAGGGAAACATGCATTTTAGGAGATGAATTTCTTAAGAATGTATGGCTGGTTTATTTGTCTGTCAGAATAGAATATGAATTGTTTACATTATTATAACGATTAATATGTCAATATTTACATTATTATAACAAAAGGTCAAAACAACTCATGTCAATATTAAAAATAGTTACCAACAAGGGTTGGGTACATTCGTAAGACACATTGCACTCTCAAAGAAAGAACACGAGCTCGAACTTTGGAGACGACATTGTTGGGAGAGATAGCATCGCACCCCAAACATGAACCATAAGATGAACATGCATATTACCAAAACAATATTAAAAGATTTAACAGGTGTACGTTATTAATAGGTATGTTACCGAATTAAATTGAGTGATTTTACAGAAGCATAAAAAAACAGTTTTTGTGGACAAAAGAACTTTTTTATGTTATGACTCTTTTGTATACGTCGGCTTTAGTTCGAATGAGCATTCTGAAGAAATTTCAGTTTAATTTTGCTATAAAAAAAAGAGGATTCTTGGCTTGAGTTTCTTTTCTGGTGGCAAGAAAATATTTATTCTTTATAATTCATTTCAAGAGACTTCAATCAGTACACACAAAAAATAGATTAATTCAGCAGTTTTTTTGCTCATTTTTTTGTAAACTTAAATTCTTATCAGTACGAGTCACGGGAATAGCCCCTGGCCTCTGATTTTCATATAAAGGATACGACGAGTACACAATTTGTTTTTATGATCGACATCTATTTTTGTATGTATTAACAAAAAAAAGTGCACTTAATACATTGTCAAACCCAAGAAAATGTTTTGGACGTAAAGGCCCATTCGAAGCCCACCAATCTTATTGTATTTGGATTTTGGAAACCCAGCAGTTCCCTGTCTCTTATCGGCTGATCGGCGGCGAGGAAAACGGCGGGAGCTTCGCAAGAACCAGGTTTGTCTTACATCCTTTCCTTTCATTTCTTTCTTTCTTTCTTTTTTTTTCCCTTTTTTTCGTAAAGGGTCAATTAGAATAGGCTGATTAAACCCAGTGTGATTTGTGAAAGCAATAAACTCTCTTAATTTGAAGATTGATTGTCCGTAAAGCTCTTGGGTTGTTTTAATTTAATGAAAGAATGAATCTTTCATGCTTGTTATTTAGGCCCCATTTGCTTAGATTGGATGGCAGAATGGATGGTTTTGCTACATTGAGAATCAAATTGAATTGTCATTTGCTAGTGCCATCGAGATGTTCGGTTCTAGCTAGCACCATTTCCATTGGCATCATGCAACCATAACTAAATATGGGTGTTAATCGAGCTGAGTTGAGTTTTAAGTTGTAACAAATTCAAGTGTAATCGAATTCGTGGCTCTAAGCTTTTCTTGAGCTTGATTGAGTTGAGATAAAAATCAAGCTACTTGAGCTCACTCGATTAGGCTCATTTATCTAGTAGTTCAATTATTTGCACTTGAGCTCAAATTTGGCTTGCTCGATAGCTCGAGCTTTTTTATTCTAACATAAGTATGTTCAATTTTAGAAAGTTTTTCCCTCCACTTGAAAAGTCTTTCGAGCACCATATCTCTCAAGTATAACTCAATAGTAAAATTTTGATTCTTTTTTTGGGTTGATTTGTGTGGTTTAGAAAAACAAAAATGATGAGCTATCTATGGAGAAAATATGCAGATTATGTTTACAACAAATGGGAAAGAACGCTTCTTTGGGACATGTTAGAGCCTTACCGAAGACCGAAATCTTTTACGCCTCTCGTTACCATTTATATTGCAGCTTTTTACACAGGTGTCGTTGGTGCTGCCATTACTGAGCAACTCTAAAAGGTATTTCCTTTCTGCTGTTTCGCTTGATTTCCTTGCATTATTATCGTAAAGGGTTTGCCTTTCTTTTTTCTGAAGTGTTGGAATTATATGTTTATTTGAATGAGTTTATTAAGTCATTTGAAAAGCTTGGGATTTGGAGTTCATAAATGTAAATGGAAATCTTTGTTGCTCGGACTCTTCATTTTCCATGAAGTGCCCATGACCTACACATGGATTTGGGGTTATGACCTCTAAGGATCCTCCAAATACATAGAAAAACTTGGAAAAATCTAGCCATACCCGTGTCGGATACATAACCATGCCTGGCACTTACATCTGACTCCGAGTAACATAGCTGGAAATTACAGTACGAAAATTTGAAATTCTTACGAATTAATCTGTCTTGAAGTTCTTGAGTTGCCAGTAGCTTAATTCTGAGCTTTAGGATTCTTTTGATATATGGTAACTGTATTTCAGCAAGCTACTGTTTGGCTCGGTGGCCCTAATGTGTAGGATGTATAGCAATCTGTGATTAAAAATCCGAGTCGGATCAGTAGAAATAAGAACCAACAGGCTGCCTTGTCCAGTGTGATATTTCAACCTGGGGAGACATTGAACTGGCCTAAAAACTGGTTTATATTCGATTTTCTGAACACACAACATGGTATGTTCATCCAATTCATGAGTGAAGAGTGAAACATACAACAAAAGTTTGTTTTCAAACTTTTTTTTATCAAATATATTGCAGAAGCTCACTGAATCCATGTTGTGCTATTGATCAGGAGAAGTACTGGGAAGCTCATCCTGGGGAAGCAGTGCCGCTCATGAAGCCGAAATTTTATGGTGGACCTTGGAAAGTGCTCAAAGGTTATGTCCTCCCTCCAAATGAATTAAAACCGAAAGATCTACTCGAGGAAAATGATGCTCGGACGCCTCATTTTTCTTTAAGTGCTCACGTTTGACCCATCTATGTCGGATATATATACTCATCTATCATTCTTACCTGAATCAAGTAATATAGGTTTAGTATGCATATGGGAAGCAATTGTTTATGTATCAGATTTCCATGGGAGAATCCTTGTTTTCACGTGAAAAAGAGGCCAATTTTTATAAGGGCAAACTACTGCAATGGTCACTTATATTTAGGGTTTGTACAGCTGTCGACGTCGTTTTTGTTCGGGCCGAAATTAGTTGAGCTTTCAAAGGCTCGTCATGGTTTGGAGTTGCCATCGATCGTTTTTGGTTGGGTATGATCGAAAAACTTGTAGAACTGATATGCATCTAAACCAAAGCCATGGTCGGGCTCGAGAGTCGGTTACGCATGGAAAAGATTAAATTACCCTACAACGCCCAAAATTAGTACCTAAAAGGAGTTAGTGTTGTCTCAAAAAATAAAATGCAAGTGTTAAAATGTCAATGCCATCTGAGGAATGACACTACAAAAAGAAAAAAAAAAAGATGTTAGTAAAATCAATAATAATACTGATATAAATCAAGGTAAGAAAAATAAATAAATGATATTTATAATATATTTAAAAATAAAAAGTATATAATAATAAGTATGATATACGTTAGTTAAAAAAAATGAAATGATCGTATGTAAATAATAGTAATATAAATGCTAAAGAAGGTGAGAAAGTGTCAAAGCCGAAAAGATTTGAGCGTAAATGTTGGGCCACTAGTGGGTTTGTAGCTAGGTCTCTCCTTTTGCTAAAAAAATGGGTTTTAAGGGTGTTTGGGTATTAAAACATTTATTTCGTGAGGTTTTGAAAAAAATCGTGTTTTATTTAAAAATAGTATCGCCACCGGCCACTGAAGTAGGTCAGAAACCGTAAAACTAGAGATTTGAAAAGTGTTGGGTTCGGGAGTCGGTTACGGATGAGGAAGAATTAGCACCCCCACACCGCCCAAAATTAGTACTTTAATAATTACCGCTTTGTTAATATTAAACTTTCCGGATTAAATGGACGATCAAATTAAAATTTGGTTATAAGTGCGAGTAAATTTTAAGGGCTCTGTTATTCGAGAGTAAACCGATAGACCACCATCACTACGCTTGATACTGGCCACGCTTACGCTCGAATAAAAGGGCACGACATTGACAATTAAAATCTCGTTATGCAATCTTAGAAAATAAAACACAAAACATACAATTTACATTGACATGGTACTAAAATATATAAAACGTGAATATTACAAAATCAAACAAAAACAATAATAAAACACGATCATAATGTATCACAATAAATAAAAACAAAGTTTGCACGTAAACAGAGAAAAAAAACATGCCTTCAAAATAAAAAAACACAACATGCTTGAACGTGTATATAAAAACCACAAAGACAACTCTTGCAAGACATACATGTAATATGATATTAAACTAATTAAATCTAAGCAACATGTTTTAAAAAAACAAAACTTGACATATGACACAATTTAAAAGAAAATATGACATGACATTACTATGTGGCAAACAATACATGTTTTAACATATAACCTAAAATGCAAAACAAAAATAAAGCATGCTAGAACACATGTACACATCTTAAAATTTAAAAAACATAATGCAACATATGCATGGCATACATGTAACATGGTACTAAACTAACAAATCAAAGCAAAAAAAAAAAAGAGCGAACATATACTTAATGCTTAACACGTGACATAATTTACATACATAAAATAAAAACATGGCATTATATGTGACAAAAGAAAACACACTAACGTGTAACCTAAAAATAAAGAGAACATACAATACATGCTAAAATACAAAAACATGTTATGCATAAGTCAACTAAAAATACACAAATCGAACATGTATGATACGAACAAGCGAACGAATACATAAAAACATAACATGATACATCTTAAAATGGGCATAAATAATCATGATATAAGAACATAAAAGGGGAACATAATAAACAAAAAAACATGCTAAAAAACATAATAAAGACATAAACATTTAAAATTTACCAAGGGACTAAAACATAATAAAATAGAATAGGAGGACAGAAATTAAGAAAAGAAAACACTCATTCGCGGATGAAATTAAAAACGGGAATAAAGCTACAAGGATTGGAAAGGTAAAAAAAACCCATGCGACAAGCTTCAAATGAAAATGTTGAAAACACAGAATGGTTAAGTGAGCAATTTTACCGTTTACACACTGATTTTGGTTAATTTCAGGACGAAATTGAAAGATTTTAAAAGATAAGAAGGACCAGGTTTATGATTATACCAAAGGGCAAGCCCAGACTGAAAATATTAAAGGCAAGGGATGATTTTTGAATCAATTGTACCATTTTTGAAAAAAAGAGTCTATAAGACAACCCTATCCGGCCAAAATCCAGACTTTTCTCATTTTTTTAACCTTTCAAAATAACACTCACTTTCTCTGATTTCCTCTCAAAATCGACCCCAAAAACCTTGGATAACCACCCTAAACCACTATTCTTTCCGCTGTCGGCCGCTGCTAATCAGTGCCGACAGAACATAAAATCACCCTCAAAACCACCTTTGTTTCCTCCTAAACTCGAAACTGACCTTAGATCTTAGGAGAAAGAGACCTATTTTCCTAGATCTAAAAAACAAAACCAAAAATTTCTTCCCCTTTTTAGAATATTTTATAAATCGAGACAAAAAACCCCATTTCTTTATCGGTTCACCGTGTTCGGCTCAAGAGCCTTACGACTTATTACCGACGGCGAGAAGATTTAATCGGCGAGGGTAAGAACCACCCCTCTTTTAAATTTTTTTCCTTTCATATTTTTGCATGCAAAGAAAGAAGAGTGAGAAAAAAGATTACCACTCGAAACTGGATTTTTTTTTATTTTCTAAAACTAGTTGTGCTTACAGATCTAAGTTTTTTTCATATACATATATGCTCTCTGGTCTCTTTTGCTTTGGTAAACTAATACATATGTTTCTTGATTTTTTTGGATTTGGTCACTAACAAACTTTGCTCTTTTGGTGTTGTTTGGCACGTCCAGTTTGGTGGGCTGGTGAGGCACGAGTGTACGGGGGCATGGTGGCAGCGTCGTTTTGGCCAGATCTGTATTCGGCCGTTGGATCGGATTTGATCCAACGGCTGAGATACCTTGAAGATCGAACGGCGCAGATGCAATCTAAACTGGGCAGGTTTGCACAAGATTATGCCATATAGCGTCTTGGTATCCGAAGAGTCCTGCGTGTGGACGTCACGCCCGCGTGTCCTCACGCGGCCAGCTGGAAGGACGATCCCCTTTGATCGTAGCTGTTGGATCAAAACTTGATCCAACGGCTCCTGATGGGCTGCGCAAAAATAAAGAGAGGGCATTAAGGTTATTAAATCTGATATGGATTAGGGTTTTAGGCCATTGGGTTAGGGTTTGGGCCGATCAGGCTATGTAAACTCAAATGGACTTGTAATATATATTGGACCGTAGACTGTTTATTTTTGGGTTTTTTAATACATTATCTGCATATATATATATATATATATTATAATAACAACAACAACAATGATAATAATAATAATAATGCGATAATACATACATACATACACACATACGTACATACAAGTATACATTAACATATATGCCACATATATTCAGACACATACCATACATATACATATATTTGTTCACACACCCAATTAATATAAGTATACATACATTATACATACAAACAATTAAGGCATACGTAACATGCAAACATACATATGACACACATACACTATAATAAATATTAACACGTACACATACATAATATGTATAATATGCATGCACTCACATATGTCGCACAAACTTTACACACCCATTAATTACACATATAATAGACATATAATATGATATGTATACATGCAGTAATAATATATTAATTATTAAACTAAAGTAGATTAACACAATATTTATACACTGGATAAAATGAGTGATTACAGTTGCCCCTCTTTGCTTGTTCTCGTGGAACGGGAACAAAGCAAAGACCAAAAGCACTCATTTTTATCTGACTTCCCTGTTTTTAGCTTCAAAATCGCGTGTTCTTCTGGAACTCTCCACTTTTCTTCAGTCGGATCCTTGAGTGGTATGCACCTAAATTTAGAAATCTTGATCTTAAGAAAGACGATCCTTACGAAATGATTAAACTAAGAAGTTGATTTTAAGAAAAATATCCTTATGGAAGGATAAATTAAGGAATTAATTTTTAGAAAAATATCCTTAAGAAATGATTAAATTAAAAAATTTGATTTTAAGAAAAAACATCCTTATGGAAGGATAAATTAAGGAATTAATTTTTAGAAAAATATCCTTAAGAAATGATTAAATTAAGAAACTTGATTTTAAGAAAAACATCCTTATGGAAGGATAAATTAATAAATTAATTTTTAGTAAAACATCCTTAAGAAAGGATTGAATTAAGAAATTTGATTCTAAAAAAAACATCCTTATGGAAGGATAAATTAAGGAATTAACTTTTAGAAAATATTCTTAAGAAAGGATTAAATTAAGAAATTTGATTTTAAGAAAATCTTCTAGACATCACAAGGAATCCATCAAAGGCGACGACTCGAAAATCTAGTGACATTTTTCTCTGATCAATCTTTCTTCTTCTTTCTTTCTTTTTCCTTATTCTTTTTTTTCCTTTTTTGTTTTTTCTTTCTTTTTCTTCTTATTTTTTTTTTCTTTTTTTTTCTCTTTTTTTTCCGCTTTCTTGGCTTTTCTTCTTCTTTCTAGGGTAAACATCTGTATGAAAGGATCCAACTAAAGAAGTCAATTTTAAGAACAACATCCTTATGAAAGGGTGTCATTAAAATTTTGGTTTTTAAGAAAAACCTTAAGTGATACCTTGGTTTTATCCGTATAGAAATCCGTCAGAGTGGCGGCTCGAAAATGTTGACATTTTCTCTGGTCAACTGATCTTCTTTCTTTTTTCTTTTTTCTTCCTCTTATTTTTTTAGCTGGGTTAGGAAAGGCGACACTCAAGCGCGTGTCTTCTGGATCGATGCAGAAGTTCAAGAAGTCATTTTCTTGGAAACTATCTGTCCGTCTTCCTATATGAATTCTTTCCAATTAAGGATGCTATATGAGCATACCTTATGATGTAAAAATGCATATGTTCATGTAAAATACTATTCTCACGATTGTTGGGGATGCAAAGGTGCAACCTATTCATGTAGACTCGCAAGGATGCAAAGATGCATGAAACCCTGTCACAGTCTTCTTAGCCATCTTAGTACTCAAGTCACCATTTGTTGATTAGGTAGGCTTCGTCATGTGACTACAACCATTAATCATTCTAATGCTCCAACAGCTTTTGCCCCCAAAACTTTGTTGCTCATTCCTTGTTCAACCTTTCAAGTCAAATGACCTCGATCAACACAATCTTTTTACTCAAGAAAATCTTTTGTCTTCTTCATTAATCAAAATCTTTCGAACCATCTGACATCTCGAGTCTATTCTGACTTGAATTTTTATAAGTATCTCTGTTGTTTTACAGGCAATGATGCCCCACTGATTTTGGACTCGATTCTTTCTTGTCTTTGACCCATCATGCAGGGTCTCTATTTGTCTCAACATCGGGGTGAGCTAAAATACCCCAACTCCCCCAAACCCATCTCTGAGTTCATCTATGTCTTTGAACTTAAATGAAGTACTCTAAGGGGAATCGAATCTATGTCTCCAGGCTTTAGAACTTTTTAAAAAAAATGTAAAGAGGCAAATTGCCCATGTATCTTCTGAAAAGAAATTGGATTTTGAAATGAACGACAAAATTTTGAAAAAACAAACACTTTTTATGGCTAATGCTTGATCAGAAAATCTTGACAGTAGTAGTGATACGTCAAATCGTATACCTTGAATATCAAGTGCAAAAACGACATTGAGACAACTTACCGGCGATTGCCCCCAAGCGTATCCTCTATATAGGGGACCTCAAAAGTTGAATTGTTATCTGAAATGTGAAATACATTCCGACTTATTCTGGTTGGTTCTCTATCTTCTTTTTTTTCTTTTTTTTGGCTGGGTTAGGAACCTATCATATATTTATCATTTTTTAGCTCATTTCCTTTTTGTTTTGGAAATTCAACTCATCACATTCTTTTGACTCGAGAATAATGATGGAGCAAACAACAATACCCTGAGTTACTCAGCATTGTCATGAGACGAAAAGATTACCATCACTCATGAAGCGGTTTTCTTCTTTCTTTTTCTTATTATTTTTTTCTTCCTTCTTCTTCTCTTCTTTTTTCTTTGTCAGATGGTGCATTTTCATCTTATCGCTTTAGAGGCATGCCCCAAAGTTGCCACACTCTTATCCGAGACTTCAAACATGCCTATTACCAGGCTTTGAATGTGCCTATTACCAGGCTTCGAACATTGGAGTGTTTTTTCTTAGAATTTCTTCTCTCATCCATTTAAAACGTGAGAGATGCCCTTTTTAAGTACAATAAATTATGCTTAAGTGGGGTCATTAACGATTGACCAAAGTAACTCGGAAGGTAATTACAAATTCGTCTTCGTCGCAGCCTTTGATTTCCAGTAGATGCAGGTTGCTCAAAACCAAACACCTAGGTTAAAATGATGTCCCTCATGCAATTAATATACAAGGACACAATAGCCGGATACATGTATTTTTTGTGCAAAAATATGAGTATGTATATGGAAAAACAAAAACTAACCCCTACTGATGAGTGAAATGTTTTAATGAATCAAACAATGAAAATCGCTTGCTAAACGTGCACAAAAATTATATGAGAAAGAAATATCATTTTACAAGACATATGCCCCTACAAAATGTCTTTACTACTTTTTGGGTCTAAAATAGTAAAGCTGACTTCGGATTATCTTTGAAAAGCATGAAATCTAGTTAAACACCTAAATGGGAAGTTAGCACCTCCCCAAAATTCATATATGTCATTGTCCTTAAAACTTCAGATGACTGGCTTCAATCAAACTTTGGACCTTATTTTTCAGAGCTCCACAATTTTCAGTTGTGTGGCCTGTACTCCCCAAATGGTAATCACATACTGCATTGGCATCATACCCCACCGGATATGGAGGATCTTTTGGCTTGGATTGGATAGGGGCTAGCAGCTTCTTTTCGATAAGCATCGGAAGCAACTCAGTGTAAGTTATAGGAATAGGATGAAATACCTTTGCAGGTTTTACATATCGTGAAGACTGCTTGTGAGGACGACCCTGGGTTGACTGATTGGGCGAGCACTCACCATATGAACATGAGAATCTTCTTCCTTTTGAGGAACTGCGCTGTAGGGACCTCTTATCTTCCCCTTCTTAACTGTATCTTCAATGCGCTCTCTAACCATGACTTTTGTAAAGTTATCGGTGTGGTGGCGTACCAGACGATCATACAATACTCATTTCAAAGTATCCACAATCATGAGAGTAATTTCACTTTCCTGAGATGTCATATCTCACAATCGTTGAGCATACTGACGGAAACTCTCATCAAGCTTCTACTTTAAACCTTGCAGAACGAATCAATTTGGGGTCATATCTGTTATATGCTTGTACTATTTTATGAAGGCTTTTGAAGGATCCTTCTAGGACTTGACATCTACCCGACTTAATTGATTGTACCACCGGCTGGCTGCCCTAGTCAGACTATATCCTAGAAGCAATAGATTAAAAGCTTTTCATCTTTTACAAAAGCAGACATCTTCCGGCAATACATGGTGATATGTGCGGAATGACACGAAGTTTCATCATACTTATCGAAATCAGGGGTCTTGAACTTTGGTGGTAAAATAAGGTCGGATACTAGGCTCAGATCACTAGCGTCATTCTCTAGTTCCTCTACAGTCTGCATGGCTTTGAATTTTTCCTCAATGAAATGAAACCTTTCTTCTCATTTCTTTTCCACTTTATTTCTAATTTTCTCGACCAAGTTCAAATCTGGCACCTCTTCTCCGTAGAATGCCTTTGTATCCATAGGTTGGCTTTCAGATGCCCTTACTTGATGACTAACAGATACCCATGATGGGTCAATGTATACTCTCCTAGCAGGACTTGGCGTCTTTGGTTGAACCTTGCTGTGAGATGCAGTACATTTTGGCTCTTGGGCGACTTCATCTTTAGCCTTTTCTTTCCCAATACTTTTTGCCAGCAATGCAGTTATGTCGAATACTATCACAGCTTGTGATTGAGTAATCTGCTCACTGAGGCTCTGTTTGGCGTCATCAAAACGTACTTCCAAATCTTTCTGCCCCTTTTCCAAACTGACTATTCTGTCTTCCATTATTTGCTTTGGAACCGGGTAAAGTATGGATGCGAAATGGTTGCGGCTTAACTTTTAACTTCACTGCCACAATATTTTCATTATCAATATTATTGCAAAAACAGATGAATGCATGTATAATGATGCAAATGTCATGATGCAATGCAAGAATGTAATAAGGTATTGACTCCGCAAGTGATTTGTCCCTATAGAACATCTTTCATTCAGACCAACAACTTTCATTACATCAGGTATTAGGATTTTACAGATAGCGGTGAGCTCTAGTACCTAATTTCTTGACCTCATGCAATAGACTTGTTAGCTTTTCTTCGCGGTCCAACGCTGGATCCATATTCTAGCTTATCGACATTGCTGCATCAGCTAAGTCTGTTACCTGTTGGGCCACTTGTCGCGCTTGAGTCATAACAATCTTTATGTCTTGGTCTTTCTCCTGTATTTTTTGCTCGACCTTTCGTAGCTTGGCAGTTAATTCTTTGAAACTTTTATACCCGGCCTACTTGTATGCTTCAGCACGAATCTCACTGGTATGTAAAGAAGTCTTGAGCCTTTCTATCTGTTCTTTGAGTGTTGCGTTTTTCATTTGGAGGTCTTGAGATTCCTCTCATTTCTGCTGCAAACTTGATTTTAGGATCTTGTTCATAGCCAGACTGCTTTACAACTCACCTTGTAGGATGTCGCGTTGGCTCTCAGCTTCTTTCAGCTTTTGTGACAATGACCTGGCTTTATTTTTACTAGTCTTGCATTTCTGCTTCCAACGTTCCAAATCGCTCTTCAGCTGAATCATTCCATTAACCCATTCTTCAGAGGTGTCACCTAGACCTGCATTCTTGAATTCAAAGAGCAACTTTTGTTACTCGTCTTGTATACTCTTTGGTTTCTAGTTCAGATCATAGCTCTCATGCTTGAGCTGGTCGCACTCGAATGCAAGTTCATCTTCTGAGATGCTTTTACTCTCGGCTCCTGAATTTGTCTCACCTGAGTGACCCACTTCTGTGTTACCCGAACCTTGGACTAGGCATTGACCTTTCTTCGACTTTGCCCCTCGGGCGATGGTTAGCTCGTTGTAGAATCGGGGTTGTCCATCTTCGAAACCCAAAAGTGTGATGACCCGAATCCCCCATGTGGTACTTACACTAGATACGATTGTTGTAACCCTTCGAGCAATGATTTCTCTTTGATATATACTTCATCGGTATGATAAGATTACTTTCAATAAAGAACGGAAGCAGCTCGGTGTATCTCATAGGTATAAGACAATGCCTCTTTACGTTATTCGATTCTCGGGCTTCTCCTAGTCTTGCCTCTGTTTCCTGGGTATCTGCCCCAGATATGCCACATGTATGTTTCTTGAGATTTATCACAAAATGATTCAACTTGTAGTATTTAACAATGTTGTCTATCTTGACATTCTGACCATTCTGTTCTACATTCTGATCCTTGATCGATTCTTCTCTAAGTTCGACAGGTTTCTTACCTTTCATCATAGCATTTATCTGGTTCATCATCTCGACCATTTGCTTCTTTAACTCTTGTATCCCACCTCGCTCGCTACCAGGACTGACACTGCTTGCCGAATCTAATTTGAAGTATCTGAACGATCCTTCTTCTACTGTCTCTGATCTAGCCTCGGGATAGAACTCCGGAACTGAACCTTCTATCATCTGGTCAAAGAACCCTTGGTCCATCATGAACGATCTCTATTATGGGAGAAACCACTCGGGAATCAATACCCTATGTAATGTGAATGCGATGATATATGTAAAAACAAAACAAAAAGAAAATAAGTCAGTACTGGTTAAAATCAATAAATACATAAATAAAAGGGCAAATACGATAAACAAAACAACCCTATTTACATCTCGTCTAAAACACCTAGGTTATCTGTATGGCTCTAAAAGGGTGGGTTTTTTATGTTCTCTACATGTAGTGTTGGTGCTAGGAGGTACCCGATTTGTCCTTGTTGTCCCCTACTAAGGGTAGCAAGGCCCCCGATCATCACCATTACAGGCTCTTTTCAATCGGGTTCAATTCAGAGGGACCCATTCGCTTACACCCATACAAAGGAACAATATCATCACGAAAGCATAAGGTACTCGAGCCCCGAAGGTACTTGCTAGGCCCAAACGGAGGAACGATATCCTCACGAAAGCACTAGTGTTTTTCCCCACTTAAAAAGGATGGGTTTATATGCCAAATTTTAAATGCGTTAAAATAAACGCGCACTTATAACCAAATGTTAATTTAATAGTCAATTAATCTAAAACTTCCGGTATTAATAAAGCGATAGTTATTTAAAAAGCTTGACTCTCATTTGATTTTGAAAGACAAAAAAATGGTTCCCAGCGGAGTCGCATCTGTAGCGATGTCCCCCATTTCACTAAAAAATGGGTTTTAAGGGTGTTTGGGGTCTTTTGGGTATTAAAACATTTATTCCGTGGGGGTTTTGGGAAAAAACCGTGTTTTATTTAAAAATGGAGTCACCACCGCCACTAAGGTAGGCCGAACACCGTAAAACCAGAGATTTGAAAACTATTGGGTTTGGGAGTCGGTTATGGATAGGGAAGGATTAGCACCCCACACCGCCCAAAATTGGTACTTTAATAATTACCGCTTTGTTAATATTAAGCTTTCCGGATTAAATGGACGATCAAATTAAAATTTGGTTATAAGTACGAGTAAATTTTAAGGGCCCCGTTATTCGAGAGTAAACCGATAGACCACCATCACTGCTCTTGATATTGGCCACATTTACGCTCGAACAAAAGGGCACAACATTGACAATTAAAATCTCGTTATGCAATCTTAGAAAATAAAACACAAAACATACAATTTACATTGACATGGTACTAAAATATATAAAACGTGAATATTACAAAATCAAACAAAAATAATAATAAAACACGATCATAATGTATCACAATAAATAAAAACAAAGTTTGCACATAAACATGGAAAAAAGGGTAAAAACATGCCTTCAAAATAAAAAAACACAACATGCTTGAACATGTATATAAAAACCACAAAGACAACTCTTGCAAGACATACATGTAATATGATATTAAACTAATTAAATCTAAGCAACATGCTTTAAAAAACAAAACTTGACATATGACACAATTTAAAAGAAAATATGACATGACATTACTATGTGGCAAACAATACATGTTTTAACATATAACCTAAAATGCAAAACAAAAATAAAGCATACTAGAACACATGTACACATCTTAAAATATAAAAAACATAATGCAACATATGCATGACATACATGTAACATGGTACTAAACTAACAAATCAAAGCAAAAAAAAAAGCGAACATATACTTAATGCTTAGCACGTGACATAATTTACATACATAAAATAAAAACATGGCATTATATGTGACAAAAGAAAACACACTAACGTGTAACCTAAAAATAAAGAGAACATACAATACATGCTAAAATACAAAAACATGCTATGCACAAGTCAACTAAAAAAACACAAATCGAACATGTATGATACGGACAAGCGAACGAAGACATAAAAACATAACATGATACATCTTAAAATGGGCATAAATAATCATGATATAAGAACATAAAAAGGGGAACACAATAAACAAAATAACATGCTAAAAATATAATAAAGACATAAATATTTAAAATTTACCAAGAGACTAAAACAAAATAAAATAGAATAGGAGGACAGAAATTAAGAAAAGAAAACACTCATTCACGGATGAAATTAAAAACGGGAATAAAGCTACAAGGACTGGAAAGGTAAAAAAACCCATGCGGCAAGCTTCAAATGAAAATGTTGAAAATATGGAATGGTTAAGTGAGCAATTTTACCATTTACACACTGATTTTGGTTAATTTCAGGAGGAAATTGAAAGATTTTAAAAGATAAGACGGGCCAGGTTTATGATTATACCAAAGGGCAAGCCCAGACTGAAAATATTAAAGGCAATAGAGGATTCCTGAATCAATTGTACCATTTTGAAAAAAAAAATAGTCTATAAGATAACCCTACCCGGCCAAAATCCAGACTTTTCTTATTTTTTTAACCTTTCAAAATAACACTCCATTTCTCTGATTTCCTCTCAAAACTGACCCCCAAAATCTTGGATAACCACCCTAAACTGTCGTCCCTTCCGCTGCCGGCCGCCCTAATCGGCATCGGTAAAACCTAAAACCACCCTCAAAACCACCTTTGTTTCCTCCCAAACTCGAAACTGACCTTAGATCTTAGGAGAAAGAGGCATATTTTCCTAGATATAAAAAACAAAACCAAAAATTTCTCCCCTTTTTAGAACATTTTATAAACCGAGACCAAAACCCCCCATCTTCTTTACCGGTTCACCGCGTTCGGCTCAAGAGCCTTACAACTTATTACCGGCGGTGAGAAGATTTAATCGGTGAGAGTAAAAACCATCCATCTTTTAAATTTTTTCCTTCCATATTTTTGCACGCGAAGAAAGAAGATTGAGAAAGAGGATTACCACTCGAAACTAGATTTTTTTTTATTTTCTGAAACTGGTTGTGCTTACAGATCTCAGTTTTTTTCATATACATATATGCTCCATGGTCTCTTTTGCTTTTGTAAACTAATACATATATTTCTTAATTTTTTTGGATTTGGTCACTGACAAACTCTGTTCTTTTGGTGTTGTTTGGCACGTCCAGTTTGGTGGGCTGGTGAGACACGAGTGTACGGCGGCATGGTGGAAGCGTCATTTCGGCCAAATTTGTTCTCGGCCGTTGGATCAGATTTGATCAAACGACTGCGATACCTTGAAGATCGATCGGTGCAGATGCAATCTGAATTGGGCGGGCTTGTACAAGATGATGCCACATGGCGTCTTGGTATCTGAAGAGTCTTGCGCGTAGGAGACGGAAAGCCCGCGTAAACTCAAATGGACTTGTAATATATATTGGACCGTAGACGGTTTATTTTTGGGTTTTTTTAATACATTATCTGCTTATATATATATTATAACAATAATAATAATAATAATGCGATAATACATACATACATACATACATACATACATACATACATACATACATACATACATACATACATACATACGTACGTACAAGCATACATTAACATATATACCACATACATCCAGACGCATACCATACATATGCATATATTTGTTCATACACCCAATTAATATAAGTATACATACATTATACATACAAACAATTAAGGCATACGTAACATGCAAACATAAATACAACACACATACACTATAATAAATATTAACACGTACACATACATAATATGTATAATATGCATACACTCACATATGTCACACAAACTTTACACACACATTAATTACACATATAATATGATATGTATACATGCAACAATAATATATTAATTATTAAACTAAAGTAGATTAACACAATATTTATACACCGATCAAAATGAGTGATTACGGGGTTGCTGCAGCAGACCAGACCTAGAGCAAACGAGAAAAGATGCGTAGTTTGGTGGAAACAATGGAAGCATCAGAGTTGAAACCAAGAAAATTCCCGATAACTCCAACATCAAATGTTGGTCTTTTTCCCAACATCTTATCTTCGTTAGTCAAAAGATGTTTCCTAAAGCTATAAGTCTTCATTTGACTCGCTATACTTTACCGTGCCACTTTTACAACATCTACTAAGATTTCAGCTGAGGCGTTTTGAATACCAAGAGAAATCTCCAGACAAGGAACAACAAGAATTACGTCTATCGAAGACATCGTTATAGTGCGAACATAATTGTTCATCAATAGATGTAGAATGCAATATATCTAACACCACAGACAAATCCATCAATTCGTTACCTATAGCCTGCGGAGGAGAAATCACTGCCCTACAAATAAAAGACAAGTGTACGTCAACAAAGGCATATTACAAAGCACATCACAAAAAAACCAAAACAAAAGTATATATATATATATATATATATATATAAAGAGGAAGTTCGTCTTTTTCAAAAGACTATAGCAAGCTAATACATGTATCAATTCGCCTATTTGTCCTACGTTCTAAACGCATGAAGCTATCCTTATCTTCTGAACTAGACACAACGGGCGAACCTAAGACTACCCATATTTTTTTTATTTTTTACCATGACCAGAACCAGATGGGCTGACACTAGCACAACCCCTCAAAGTAACAAGAGTAACTTCCCTACTAACACCACCTGAAGGGACATCTTCTTTACGATACTTTTAAGGGCGAGTATGGACATCAGTGTACATAGAAAATAAATTTTTCGGTTCATTTTCATCACCCAGAAGAATTCTCGCCACTTATTCATTGTCCTCCCCGCCGAAAGGCCAAGCTTTCACACGAATAGGTACATTCACAAAATAACCCTAAGGAAAAACATTAAAATCCCTTTCATCGTAACTATTAGGGCTATTCCCTCTAGGCAATACACCCAAACATTTATAAGAGTGCATATTTCCTCAAAATGAGAGGGTGGATCACTTTCTAGCCTTCTGAGAAGTCTCAATTCAGTAGGGACATTTTCTCCACATTAGGAAATGCAACCCCATCCCTTAACGGTTGATGCCATACAACGTAGAACGAAAAACTCCTAAAATTGCACTCCACTTGATATACTTCGTCCTGTCCAGGCAAAGATTTATAACATAATTACTCATTATCGACATTCTTCGTATGCGAAGACCAATGGTTACAAAAGCCTTCGCATTCTTGTCATGGCCAACCATTGTATATGGAAGTAACGGAACACATCGATAGAGGGTTCGCCCCCATTGATTTTATACTTCAAAAAATACGTCACCAAAGTCTACCAATTAGCCCCACTCAATTAACCTGGCGCTACATCAAACCAGTTTAACCATTCTACAAAAAAAAGATGCAGCAGTAAATGGAACCCAACTTCAAAAGAAAAAAGATGAATCAAACACCATGATTTTCCCTCATCGGAACATGTACTCAGACGACATGACCCCTTCATTAAACTGAACCAATAACAAAAATTGTTAATAACACGAAGGCCCCGACACTCTAGTGTCTTTAACATCTCACCCGACTCAATAGTACAAGGATATTCGTCACTCACTATAATGGACGAACTAGCCATTAGAGTAAAAACAAATATGTTTCTTCTTCAAAGACTTTTTTTTCTCTCTTCTCGTAAACTTAAAAGCGACCGGTGAGATAAGCAAAATAAAACCTAAACACAAAGTTTATTTTTACTTATGAACCTGAAAATTCTTTGAAATTTTTTATTAAGAATAATAATAATAATAATAACAATAATAATAAATATGACGTTTCCTGAGCCATAAACCAGTCACTAGGTAGAGGTGTCCATTTCGGATACCCGATCCGATTCGAATTTTTGGATATTTGAAATTTTTGGATAGGTAAGTTATCGATCCGTATCTGATCCGAAAAAAATTGATACCCAATTTTTGGATATCCGAAATTTCAGATTGGATATTGGGATATCCGAGTATCCGAAATTTTGGCTTAATTTAATTATTTTTTTTAAAATTTGGCGGTCCTATCCATGAAAATTTTAGGTTTTCGAATATAACAATCAACAAATTATTGAATATAACAAATTTTTATCCATAAAAATTTCAATTTTTCATATATACTAAGTAAAAATATCGAATATAACAAGATTATTATCTATAAAAAAATTAAATTTTCAGATATCGAATAATCGGATATCCGATCCGAATGCAAAACAACTATTTGTATTCGATCCGAAATTTTCGAATATCTGATCTGAATTATCTGAAAAATAAAAAACGAATCAGATATCCAAAATTTTGGATCGGATCAATGGATAAACGGATCGAATCAATCGGATAGGATTTTTTTGCACACCCCTATCGCTAGGGAAAGTCCACTACTTGAGTACCAGATTCGCTAAAGTCATTTTATAATATTATCTCACCTTGTGGGGCAATTGTTAGTACCTACAAATACTCACCGTCATGAGTCAAGACTACGTAGCCTGTGAACATAGTTAGACAAATGATGCCCAACGAATGCCTAACGATGCGTGCAATCACCCACGAACTGCCTAGTACTCTCCACAACCTGTGGCGAACGAGCAAGACTGGGAATAGTATCACACAAAGGATATCCAGCGATCACGTAACAAGACACGTGATCACTGCGAATGATAATACAGACCTAGACGTCAGGTCATAACCAGTCCAATCGCTATGCCACGATAATCCAGTCGTGACACATGTCCAAGTGATATAAAAGGACGCAGGCAATAAGGAAGAGAAGAGGACACCATTCTAAGAGAGACTATAACTACACCCAAAGAGCAAAACCAAGTAGAGGATCATAGCCACCACCAGGACCATTATCGGACCACATCTTCAACCCTTGTTCATTTTATCAGTTAACATGCACGATTAGATGTAATAGTACGAATTGATAATTTTTTAATTTTTATTAAAAATAGAATAATTCGATTAGGCTCAAAATGTTTTTTTTTAATAAAGTATTAGAATACTAAAAAAAGTGTTATCATTAAAAATAAAATATTTGAATCTAAATTCATTATTTGTAGAAAAGAGTTGATTGCACTACGTCCCCAAACTATGACCTTAATTCTAAATGAGTCTCTAAAATTTTGAACATTTCAATTTCATCCTCAAACTATGATACCCATTCTAAATTAGCCCTCAAACTTTTGAACGTTCTAATTTCGTTCTCAAACTATGACTCTCAGTCTAAATTGATCCCAAAATTTTTTGAATGTTTTAATTTTATCCCCAAATTATCAATTTATGCTAATCATGTCCCATGTTAATAAAACCGTTATAAATATTGTTAATTTCCATGTAAACATTGATGTGTAGTATGTAATAATAAGATGTTGCATAAACAATGATTTGATGATGGAATTGGAATATCAAAAGTTAAAGGACCAATTTAGAATGAGGGTCATAGTTTGGGGGATGAAATTGGAACATTCAAAAATTTAAGGAATGATTTAGAACGAGAGTCATAGTTTGAGGATAAAATTGAAACATTTAAAAATTAATTTAGAATAAAAATCATAGCTTAAAAACATGTTGTGCAATTAATTATGTAGAAAAAGAAAGAAAAAACGAAGGTAGGTTCAAATAATTAATGAATATGTGAATTTTAATATCATTTTAAATTACATACGTCCGTTTAAATTTAAAATTTTTATGTTTATATAATGATAAAGTCCAATTATTAATGTAAATAACCGTCAAAGTCCATGTCCCCACTGCAACTACCACCACCGTAACACTCCAAATTTTTTCCCAAAATTAAAAACCCTAAATTTAGAAATTCCTAAATCAAAACCTTAAAATTTGGAAATTTAGGTTTAAAACCTTAAATTTATTTAGAAAATAAATTGCTTATGAATACATTGTTTTCATATAAACTTTAATTTATACGAGCCTTTTAATTTTAAGGGTTAAGATTGTAGTTTAGGGTTTAAAGTTTAGTGTTTAGGGTTTATGGTTTAGAATTTATGATTTAAAGTTTATATTTTAAAACTTGGATTTTATAATCCAAAAATACATATTTGTGTAAACTTTATTTTATCGTTTTACCCTTTTGTTTAATACCCGAAAATCACATCCAATTACTTTGTTTATGTCAATTAGAGATGGAATTTTTGTTGGGAAAATATCTAAAAACGTATTACATTGTACACAGAATGATCATACAACTTAGTTCAAACTAGTTTAGCAATTATATTAGGAAAACTTTAATCTATATTAGGAAAATTTTACAACGATTACACACTACTATACATTATTAATTTTTTACTGACTTTTAAATAATTATCAAATTATCATAGACTCAACATATAATTAACTATATTTGAAAATAAAATTAGAAGTATTACATAAAAAATTAAATTAAAAAATAGCAAAACCGAAACTAAAACCTTTCTTTTTGAGATTAAAACTAAATCGAAGAAATTTTTTATTGGTTTCACGAGTATCTTTTGTTTGATCACATTCCACCATCTTATTGCTTGTAAAGGCAACATCTTTGATCTCACATCTTCACTTTCTCTCTCTATTTTCTTCTTTGATCTCAACACAACACTATTCTCACAACTGCTTCCACTACCACCCAAGTCTTTTTAAACCAACTTTCTTTCTTTTTTGTTTTTGAAGTATTTTTCTGCATTTGAATTATTAAAACTTTTTTGATAAAGATTCAATCTTCATGTTCTTATTGCTAACGTGTAAGTTTTGTTTTAACCCAATTTGGATTTAGAGTGAGATCTTGTGATTTTCTTGTTAAAGATTCAATCGTCATGATTTTTTTTTTGTTTCTGGTTATCATTTGCGTTTCATTCTGTGGTTTAAACGAGCAAAGTAATTTATTTATTTTTTCTTGGCAAGAGTATGATTTTATTCAGCGAAATCATACAAGTCATACATTAACATAAGCCTCGTTCAAAATTTCCTTAATCTTAAATGAAGAAAACGAATACTTATGCCAATAGTAAAAACTAACACCGCAACAAACAACCAAATGACAACACGCAAGGCAGTACACATCACAAAAACCAAACAAATACATAGTACAAGGCGAAACCAAAACTACCGGCCATTTTAAACCACGAGTGACGGTCTACACCTCCCTTAGTCAAAGCATCTGCCAAACTATTAGCTTCTTGAAGAATATTATTAAAACAAACACATTATAACTCTTTACATGCAACATTAATTTTCCTGAAGCACTGCCAATAGTTCCAAGGCCGATTATCAACATTTAAATTCACAAAATAGCCATCACCAAGTTTGATTCAATTACCATGAGAGTATCCCTCCATCCCGACCCACAAAGCATCCCGAAAGCATAACAAATACCTTGTAATTCTGCCTCATTAAAGTCCATGACACTTAGCGGACCCGAAAACATTGTCAAAATAACCTCTTTATTTTGAAAAAGTTAAACAAAAAATAGAATACAAAAATTAATAGTGTGTAACAGTGTGTGTTACCCGTTCTAGACTCGTTCTTATAATAAACTAAATTATAAGTGAACATCAATGCTTAAATTCAATTGAACTCATAATTATTATTAAGAATTTTCAATAATAATTATGTTAATCAAATGTTTACTGAAATATGTGCGATCGACTCTTAAAAATTATTTATTGGTTTAGAATTATAAATCGTTTAATCAATCACAATCAATATTGTAAGGCTATGGGTTTTCATATACTTTTATCGGATAATTAAAATAAGTTTTTTATACTTCATCAGATTTACATAAGACAAGATTCGAACATAAATTATTAAGAAGATGATGGGTTATTAAAGCAAACTTAGTGTGGGACTTGTGGTAATCAAGTTCCTATTAAGGAAACACGTCTGAGTTGGCTGCTAATTAGTTTCTGTCAATTGGATATGAAATAGTTAGGCATCGCTTTCTAAACTTTTACATATAAGGTCAAGTTGAAGCCGGAGGCCTTTTGTTTTCTATGTTTAATAATCACAACTCAAATAATCAACCTTTGGATTTTTTTGGAGACGCGTTTTCTTGAATTTTTTCAGAAAAATGAAGGGATTTTCAGGCTGGTTGTGCCGAACCATTTGGAAAGTTGGCCGAGAAGATCCTCGAAGGATGATTCATGTTATCAAGGTTGGTTTGTCTTTGACAATGACATCCCTGCTATATCTGATGGAGCCATTGTTTGAAGGGATTGGCAAGAATGCGATTTGGGCCGTCATTACAGTGGTGGTTGTGCTGGAATTCACAGCAGGTTTGATTTTCTCGTTGAAAGTTTCGTGGCTTGCATTAGTTTTTTTGATGCACGAATAATATGTTAAACTTTTTCTTTTTATTTGAAAAGGTGAAACTTCATTCAAATGCTTGAATATGGGATTAGGTACAGTGTTGGCGGGATTAGGTACAGTGTTGGCATTTTTTATCGAGTTTATTGCGACGAAATTAGAAAAGAATTTTCAAGTTGTGTTCTTTGGAGCTATAGTTTTCCAGATAGGTAAATACAAAAAAAAAAAAAAAAACTTCAATAGAAATTCTATCTTTTTTTTATATCTTCTTTGTTTTTAATCCACTTCATTTCTCAATCAACAGGGGCTGCTGCCACATACATGAGGTTCTTTCCCTACTTAAAAAAGAACTATGACTCTGGTATTGTGATATTTCTGTCGACCTTCAATTTGATAATCGTGTCAAGCTACCAAGACGAGACCGTTTTAAAGATCGCACATGATCAGTTCTACATCATCGCCACATGTCTTTTTATGAGCATTCTGGTATTACCAATTTGGTCAGGTGAAGTCCTCCATAATTCCACTGTAGACAAGCTTGAAGGGTTAGCTAAATCTATAGAAGGTATATTTAAAGACTTAACAGCTACAATCAATACCCCGAATGCTTTTTGTTTTCCCGTTCTTTACTAACTTTATTGCAAAATGATGCAGCTTGTGTTAACGAGCACTTCAATGGTTCCGAGATAAAAGAATTGGAGGATCCTATCTACAAAAGTTACATGGCAGTTTTAGATTCCAAATCTATGGATGAAACTCTGGTATGATTTGCTTACTTGTTTCATTAATTTTTTTTTGCTAAACTGATTAGATTTTATTTAATTAAAATAAAGCCTCGATACGAGGTAATAAAGATGGACGGCAGAAATCTGAAGAACATCCACATAAAAGCATAAACGACAATAACTAAACTCGACTAAATAACCATCACAAACAAACAATGCCCGAACACAATAGACAATCACGACCCCTCTATTGCAGTATTGTACTCTAAAGTCTAAACCACTTACCCTCATTAACCAATTACTACGCTATTCAAAAAGCCAAAAAACAATCCACTCTAGCTAATGAACTTGGAAGCATCACCTGAGCAAACAGCTAGCCTCATCATATAGCCATCCAATCAGCAGTACATAGTAACCATAGGAACAATAAATCATCCGAACCCTGGCAACCCCTTAACCAAACTCCTCCAAGACCTCACTCCGAGCTGCAAACAATAGAAATATTGTTCAAAATCAGAGCCTCTTGTTATCGATATCTATGTTTTTTACTGTTCAAAGTCAGAGCCTCTTGCCACCAACTTTACTTTTTTATTCAAAAAATTGAAATATTGTTCATAGTTGGGTTCTAATGGTTCCAACTTCACTTTCACTATAGAAAATGCAATATTTGTAGAAATAAAATGGCTTGTGCCATATTGGGGGAGGCGAATATCTGATGCTGCTCTGGATAACTTTCGAAGGCCTTAAATTCGAAGGTGGGTACAACAAAAATAATATTCTTAAACGTGCGATTTGTTAAAATTAATATTTATATTTATCTATAAATAATAAACGAGTAATGGAAGAACAAGTACATGGAGCTTGTAAATGAAAAAAACAAAACAAAGTAAACATATAACACAATCTTTATTTAATTTTTTTGTTAAAATAAACTCTTTATTTCTTAACCTATGGTGTGATCTTATGGTTAAACCAATTGAGAATGAGGTCCATATTTTGAGAATTAAACTGTAACATTCAAAAGTCTTGGATCAATTTAAAATGAAAACCATAGTTTAAAGATGAAATAAAATAGTTAAAAGATTAAGGATTAATTTAAAATGAGAATCATAGTTTGAGACGCGTGATGCAATTAATTTTAAAATTTAACTTTGTTATACATCAATCATATTCCATATTATATTTATGCAGATTTTTCCATCAACTTTTAAATAAATAAAAAATGTTCAATTATTGATAGAAGATATTTCAATTGCGGGTGTAAACGAGCCGAGTCGAATATAAGTATCATTAAACTTGACTCGAACTCGAAATGCTCAAGGCTATGCTTGACTCGACTTAAAAGCTCGCGAGCTTCAAATCATCAAGTTCGAACTCAAGTTCGGTTGAAGTTCGAGCTCGACTTGAAAGTTCGTGAGCTCACAGTTATCAAGCTCAAATCGAACTCAAAAACTAAAATTAAAACTCGAGATCAAAAAGCTCGAACTAAACCCTAATTTGTTAACCCTTATTTCCCAAAAAACTATCATTATTATTACTAACTCTTACTAATTTTAGTTGATTTTATTATTACTATTATTACTGTTATTTTAATTATTATTATTATTATTATTAGTATTTATTATTATTATATATGGTTCTCAACATAATATAATATATTGTATTTTCAAGTAGCTCGTGAGCTTTTCGAGTTGGGCATCAAGTGACTTGTCTCGGCTCGTTAAAAACTCAAACCAAATTCTAGCTCGAATTGAGTGCGATCAAATTAAACTTTGACCGAATCAAACTTGAATTGCTCGCGACCTGTATCTTCTCATTTACGACCATAATTTCAACCATTTCATTCAAGAGCGTAGCTAAGCTAGGCATGGGCCATTGGCCCTTAATTAAAGAGTGTAATTGTAGTTTTATCCCCTGTTAAAAATGAAAAATTCAATTAAGTTCTTTTTAACCTTTAAATATATGAGAAAACTACAAATTTGCCCCTTCCAAAAATAAACAATTTAAAAGTCATTTTAACATATTTTTTTTTGCTTTAACCCCAAAATTGTTTAAATTTATCCCGGCCTTTCAACACAAGATCCATAGCTTCATCGTTGATTCTTTATATTATTAATGATACTATTCTCGAACGACACAATAGAAACACATGACATAATGTTAAAGATAATATTTTCGAACGATCAATTTGTTAAAATAAATACTTATCGATAAATAATAAACAAGTAATGGAAGAACAAGTATCTGGAGCTTGTAAACGAATAAAAAAACCCAAACATCTAACACAATCTTTATTTAATGTTTTGGTTAAAACAAATCTTTATTTTATTGTTTTAGCATCGCGTGTAATCTTATGGTAGTATCGGTTTATTTTTAAGTCTTTTAATACATACCTTGCACACAAACAACTCCAACCCGAGGGTGATAAAGATAACAAAATCTTTATTTCTTCGGTATAGATAAGTTATTAAGTGTATGATTGCATGGTAGTATCTCTTTAAATCCCAGCTCTTCGTTCTTCCACCGGTAGCATGTTGTTTCACTAGGATACCCCCAGGTCAAGCATGGACCACTAGGGAAAATACTCCATTTACAAACTCTACAATCGTCTCTTATTTGTGAATAGATGTCGAACTTTTTGATCACTCCTTCTTTCCATGCCATGCCGCAATGGAACAATGTCTGTCCGATCCAAGATATACCGAACTCGAACGACCATGTCTCCGCAAATGGGATTACGTGGCATTTGAGATCATCGTCGGCCGATAAACAGTGGACCCCGAGGTTGGTGCCATGGCTTATGTTGTTGGTGATAGACACAGTGATGCATTCACCCAATGATAGAAGCAGCATGAAGAAGGTGAGTGATAGTGACGAGTTCTTGGTTGAAAATGCCATGATCGTTTCAGTGACAACACTTTGCTTATTTCCATGTTTTTATACAAGATTAAAAGCATATATGGTCTCAATCAATAAAAACCTATTAGGAGCAAATTTAATATACATAAGGTAATAAATTTATTTTTCTGGTACCCATTATGAGTAAATTTTCCTTGTTTCCCCAAGTAAAAATTATTAAAAAAAAATCATAACAGAAAATATTAAATTAATAATATACTTAAGGTAATGTATTTAATAATATAATATACAAGGTAAAAAATAAAAAGAATAGGGAAAAATATATAAAAGGTAATATCCTTATAAAAAATATATAAAAGGTAATATGATAAATAATAGGGTAAAATTCATAGATGGTCACTAAACTTTGATCAATTATTCAAATTGGTAACTAAACTTACAATTTTTTCAATGTTACCATTAAACTTTTAGTTTTGCTCTAATTTGGTCACTGAGTGTTAACTGCCGTTAAAAAGAGTGACGTGAGAGTTACCAAAATTTGTATAATAGCGTATTTAGTCCTCCAAGTTTGCACATTCAATTAAGTTAGTCCTAATATGAATTAAATAATAAATTTAACCCTTATTGTTTACACATTCTTTCAATTTGATCCCATATTTTTTATTAAAAATAATTTAATAATATTTTCTTCCAACCAGATGATGACACGTGTCCCGGTGAAAGAAAATAAATGAGAGACTCGAACTTGGAGAAGAAGGATAGAACAAGGCACTATAAACCATTGGGCCAAAGTTCATTTTTGTTTCAAACTCCTCAAGTTCTATATAACCAATGTTTTTGCAGTCAATATCTCCCTCTGTCCCTTCACCTCGAAGCTTATCTAGCCACTGAAGAAATCCACAGCATTACACATGGATTCAACAATTCAATCAATTGGAGGAAATACATCCTGCAATTTCTAGGGGTATGGATTTTTGTCTTCGCTTTAATTTCTTTTTGGGGATTTTGTTTTAAGTATGATTTATTTATTTGGCAAGATGTTTCATTCTTTAAGTTCTAATTAAATATAAATTGAGTGTTAAATTGCTGCTAAGTGAAAATCCGCAGCCATGTAGCATCTCGTAGTTTTAGAAGATAATTTTTGAAGTAGAGCTTGTTTTTAATTCTTGAAGCTAATCTGAACACACAATAGTTGGCTCTCAAAGTAAAGAATCGATGCTTCACGGTATCTCTACCGAATGTTCGATTCTGAGTTCATCTGCATTGGCTACAATTATATTAAATTAAAGAGGCTTGATAAAACTGCCAGGCACATAATGCAGAAAAGTTTATTTCTTATTGTAATCATCCATTTTTATCCGATATGTAAATATCATATTAATATATTAGTGTAATAATTAATTGATATCACTAGGCATGTTTACATATAAATGTGTGTATATGTCGTTAATATATACGTAATATATGTGTGTGGTGTGTGTGAATGCATAGCATATGTATTGTGTATGCGTATGTATTTATAATTATCATGGTATATGTGTGTACATGTATTATTATTATTACCGGTGTTATTATTATTATTGTTGTTGTTGTTATTATTATTATTATTAGTGTTGGGCCAAATTAAAATAAAATCCAAAATATATATATTTAAACCCAAATAATTAACAGTCATGTCCAATATATATTACAAAACAAATATATTACAAGGCCCAATCGGCCAAGCCCGACCCTTAAACTAAACCCTAAATTACTTTTATTCCTTGCGCAACCCAATCTGGGCCGTTGGATCAGATATTGATCCAACGGCTCCAGATCGATCAAGACGTTCCAGCTGGCCGCATGTGTGATGCACGTGAAGACCAGTCGTCATCCACGCGTGGTAAGGAACACGCGCAGACCAATCATCATTCGCGCGCGAGTGAGGAACACGCGCTGACCATTAGGCTGCCATCTGCCACGTGTCAAGATCAGAGGCTGCCACGTCACTTGCCCAGATCAAATCTCGACCATTCATCCACCGAAAAATCTCAACCGTTGGATCATATCTGATCTAACGGCCGAGATCGAATCTGCCAAATAGGACTCTTCGCCTCTCTCTATCACCCCAAACGGTCACCTCCGTCGCTGCCGCCGTACGTTCGCGCCTCACCAGTCCACCAAACCGGACATGCCACAATCATCAAAAAGAGACTATGTCGGTACGAAATAATAAAAAACATGTATTTTTATGTTATTTCTACCAAAACACAAGAAAAAACATATATATGTATCAAACTAAGATCTGTAAAAAAGGAAGAACCACTTTCCAGAAATAAAAAAAAAAGAGTTTCAGGCAACCTTTCTCTCCCTTCTCCTCTCTCTCATGCATGCATGAAAACAAACAAAAATAAAATAATAAAGGCATAGAGTTTACCTAAGTCGGTTCCCTCTCCCCGCTGGCAACAAGCCACTTGTGGTGAGCTGTTTTAAGGGTGAAGGTTCGTTTCGGTTTCGAAGCCAAGGTCCCTGGTTCGAATAAATGTGGTGAAGGGTTTCCTTCTGTTTTCTTTTTGATTTCTGGTGGTCGAGGGGTGGAGGTCTAGGACGGCTCGAGGCGGCCGTCGCGGCCAAGCCTCGCCTGAGACCACTTGAACACGGCGATCGGGGAAGGTTTTGGTTCAAAAGGGGGTGGTTTTGTTTCTGGATTTCAGAGAAAATGGGAGTAATATTAAAGGGTTGAAAAAAATGAAAAAGAGGGAAAGAAGGGGCAGGTCGAATGGTTATATAGACCAATAATAAAAAGTAAATGGTTTAATAACATCATAAATCCCACCATGTTTCTGGATTTTTCACATTGGGTTTGTCCCTTGGTCAAATTACATCCCCGATCCCTCTCTCTTTTTGAAATCTTTCGATTAAGCCCCTAAATTAAACTGATTCGGTTCTTAAATGGTGAAATTACACTTCTAGCCACTCCGCGTTTTTGAATTTTTCACTTTGAGCTTGCCCCTTGGTTATATTACACAATAGGTCCTTTCCAGTTTATTTCTTTTTTTAATTAAGTCCTTAAATATGTCTTTTGTTTATTGAATTTCTGTTTCCATATTATGTTTTTATTCCATTTCAATCCCTCTGATGCTTTAAATATTTATGCCTTTTTGTTTTTTAATTTAATTGTTTTTAGCATGTTTATGTTGTTTATCATATTTATATATGTTTCGTTTACATCATGTCTATTTATGTTTTAGGTATGTTGTATCATGTTTTTGAGTTTTAATTCATTTGTTCATATCATATACATGTCTATTCTACGTGTTATGTTTTAATTTAATTTGTATATCATGTCTGTATGTTAGCATGCTTCTCTTGTTTGTATGTTTTGTATACTACGTCGCATGTTAATCTATGACATATTTAGTCTTGTTAATATCTCGTTTGTCATGTCCATTATGTGTCCTAAATTGCATATCGGTGCGGTAGTTTTGTACATTAACTTTAATATCATGTCGTTATATTATGTGAGCAAGTTGTGTCATATGCTAATAATTAAATTTTATGTTACCACGTTGCTTTGATTTATTAGTTTAATACCATGTTATATGCCATGCATATTTTGTTTTTGTTTTTTGATATGTCATTTATGTGATAAGTTGATTTTGAAGCGCGATAGTCGATTAAGCCTTTTTATGCTCGTTTTGCTTTGTGTAAAATTATTATGTTTATGTTTATTGCTTTGGTTCAATGTTTTATGTTTTATTAGTGTCGTACCATGTTCGTATACATGTTTTATAATTTGTTTTCTAATATTGCATAACGAATATATTTTTGTCAATATGGTGCCCTTTTATTCGAGCGTAAACGTGGCCAGTATCAAGCGCAGTAATGGTGGTTTATCGGTTTACCCTCGAATAACGGGGCCCTTAAAATATACTTGCACTTACAACTAAATTTTAATTTAATCGTTACTTTAATCCAGAAATTTTAATATTAACAAAGCGGTAATTATTAAAGTACCAATTTTGGGCGGTGTGGGGGTGCTAATCCTTCCCCATCCGTAACCGACTCCCAAACCCAACAGTTTTCAAATCTCTGGTTTTATGGTGTTTGGCCTACCTTAGTGGCCGGTGGCGACTCCATTTTTAAAATAAAATACGATTTTTACAAAAACCCCACGGAATATATTTTAAATACCCGAAAGACCCTCAAAGACTTTAAAAACCCTCCTTTTTAGTTAATGACACTTTGTAAAAAAGGGATATCGCTACAGATGGCGACTCTGTCGGGGACACATTTTTTGTTTTTTCAAAAACAAAAAGAGAGTCAAGCTTTTTAAGTAATTACCGCTTTATTAATATAGGAAGTTTCAGATTGAAGTGACTATTAAATTAACATTCAGATATAATTGCACGCTTATTTTAACGCATTTAAAATTTGGCATAAAAACTCGTCGTTTTAAGTGGGAAAAACGCTAGTGCCTTCGTGAGGATATCGTTCCTACGTATAGGCCTAACAAAGCACCTTCGGGGCTCGAGTACCTCATGCTTTCGTGAGGATATCATTCCTTCGTAGGGGCATAAGCGAATGGGTCCCCCTGAATTGAACCCGATTGAAAGGAGCCTATAATGGGTGATGATCGGGGGCCTTGCTACCCTTAGTAGGGGACAACAAAGATAGTTCGGGTACCTCTTAGCACCAATACTGCATGTAGAGAACATATAAAAACCACCCTTTTAGAGCCATGCGGATAACCTAGGTGTTTTAGACGGGATGTAAATAGGGTGTTTTGTTTGTTTACCTTATTAATTTGTCCTTTTATTTATTTATTTATTTTATCCGGTACTAACTCGCTTTTTTTTTTGTTTTTTTGTTTTGCCTTTTTTGCATATGTCATTGCATTTGCATTACATAAAGGTACTGAATCAAGTGGTTTGCCCGATCAGAAAATCTTTCATCATGGAAAAAAGGTATCTTAAGAAGGACGAACTCAACTCAACTGTCAGACATTGGTCAGAAGTCAATCAGAGGACCCAAGGTAACAGTTTATCGAGTGAGCGCATAGTGTCAGGGTACACCTGCGTGAGCCTCAAACAGAATGACCTATGAGAGCTTAAAATGATTTGGAAATGATGGGATCGAAAACTACAAGACCTATTCTGTGATAGTTACGGTGACATAGCATAGTTGATGTATGTCCGAGTCAATCAGCCTCTGCTTCGAGCCATCTTCCAATTCCAGCACCCCGCCTTTTGCTGCTTCACTTTCAACGGGCAGGACATGATGCTTATGGTAGAGGAGTACACGTCCCTACTTAACCAGAAGAATGTCCAGAAAGATTGGATCTATGCGAAGCCGCCGAAGAACCAGAATTACCCTTTGAAGCTCAAAACTTTTTCCGGGATGAGTGACGATTGAGTTAATGGCCTGGATTCAGGTTCAAGGAGCAACCTAGCCTTTGCATGGGAGAGTATCCGAGACATCTTACCCGTGCACCCAGATGAGGGGAAAAAGATGGACCTATTCACCTTAGGAATATATGGTTTGGTTATCTTTTCGAGGGTGCCTGGAAACATCGATGTAGCTATCATAGACTGATTTGAGCATCTGAAGCGGAAGGCGAATCCAGTACCGGTAATCTTAACTGAAACTTTCATTTCTTTGAATGCAAGTTTGAAGCACAAAGAGGGGTGTTCCAGAGGGTGTGCACAGTTACTACAGGTTTGGATTCAGAGCTATATGTGGAAGACGCCAACGAGGGTTTTACCAGGAATATTATTCCGAGATTTTTCGCCTTTGCGAGAATACTTAGCGAATGAGTGGTGAGAATACTTGAAGAGGGAGAAATGGACCCGAATCTTCAAGAACATCCAAGACGAAGACATAGCGTGGAGAGTTTCTTGGCTCGGCAGGGTTAGTCACTTCTTATACAGTTACAGCGACTATGACTGGTTGATGATGTTAGGGCTACATGGTGGAATTGTTTGTGCTCCGCTTTTGGTGTCTCAATAATTCGGATCGCGACAGTTTGTTCCCGTCACCGTCGGTTTAAGTCGAAGTAAGTTTTCTTTCAATGGCGAAGGTTTAGACCATCATGAGAGCTTGGGATCACTGTTATCGGATCAGGGTAGAAGGAGATACTGAGCCCATGATCACCCCGGATTACGATCTTTGGAGGCGTCTGAGGATTGACGATAAGATTCCAGAACCTGACCAAGGACCAACCATGTCGCTTGAGGAACATATGAGGATAGTATCGTCTGAGGCCGACATTTTGCGAAATGAACTCGAAGAGGTTAAGAAGAAGATGGAGGCTTTACAGACCCAGCATATGGATGAGCTCTACAAGGCAAGTTTAGAGGTCGATGAACGAGATGGAACCATTAGGCAATTGAAGAAGCTGAACGCGAATCTGAGTGAGAAGAATGCTCTTTATCAGAAAGATACTCTCCATCTCCAAGCGAAGGTACAAAAAGCCAGCCGAAGCCAGTTTCTAGCCGTGGAGAAGGAAAGGATGAACGGTATGCGTTTAGTCGAAGAAGAACGAGAGAAAGGCAAACGAGCAATTAAGAAGGAGATAGAAAGCTATAAATTAGCCATCGAGAGTGAAAAATAATCTTTTAGGGACGTCATTAACCAAGAGAAAGAAAGAGCTAGGTAAGAGATCGACAAAGGTAAGCAAACAATCATCTACGAAAGAGAGAACACTATAGTTTGGAAGAGGAAGTCCATGGGGAGCAGGAACAGACTACTAGAGATGCAAAACTTGTACAACGACACTGTTCAGAGCCTGACTCAGAGTCAAGATCAAAATGCCAAGTTAGAAGGGAGACTGGAAAAGTTAGAGCAGTCCTTCTATACTTATCGCCGGAGGAATGGCTTCATCGAACTACAAAAACGGGAGTGTGGAATTGGTATGTTACGAGCCCATATTAAGTCATTTGAGGCAACAGTTAAGGATTACAGGGGAAGAATTAGGGTACTCGAAGAAGCTGCAGCGGGTGGAGATAATTATTGGCGGCGAAGACTTCGTGATGCCTCCCAAATGATTCAAGACAGAGACCATTATTACGCGACCCTGATGGTGGACATACAACGAGTTGCAAGACATGTCAACGATTTAGCCGCAGAAGCCGAAGTTTTTCGACCTTTCATAACCTCAGACATGCAAGAAGCACCTAGGTTCATCAAGCTGCTAAGGGCTATCGAGAAGTTAGGGGATAGAGCTAGGGCTTATGTGTAGAACTCTACTCTAATATTTTATAATATGGACCCTTTAATTCCTATGAAAGTAGTTCAAAAGGGTGATTACCAGCGGAATCAATACCTTTACTTGCATTCATTCTTGCATTGCATCATGGCATTTGCATCATTATATATGCATTTATCTTTCTTTGCAATAATATTAATAGTGTAAATATTGTGGCAGTGAGACTAAAAGATAAGCCGTAACCATTCCGCATCCATATTTTACTCGGTTCCAAGGCAAATTAATAGAGGCTAGGATAATCAGTTTGGAAAAGGGGCAGAAGGATTTGGAAGCACGTTTCGATGAAGCCAAAAAGAGCCTCAGCGATCAGATCACTCAATCACAAGCTGCGATAATATCCGATTTAACCGCATTACTGGAAAAGAGCTATGTGAAAGAAAATTTAAAGACGAGGTCGCCCAGGAGCCAGAAGGTATAACATCTCATAGCAAGGCTCAACCAACGACGCCAAGTCTGGCAAGAAGAGTTTACATTGACCTTGTCGGGATATTTGCTAGTCTTCAGGCATGGGCATCTGAGAGCCAACCCATTGATATAAAAGCATTCTACGAAGAAGAAGTGCCAGATCTGAATTTGGTCGAGAAAATTAGAATAGAAGTGGAAAAGAAATGAGAGGAAATATTTTGTATAATGGAAGAGAAATTTAGAGCACTGCAACCTACGGAGGAACCAGAGGATAAGGCTAGTAATCTGAGCCTGGAATCCAACCTTGTTTTATCACCAAAGTTTAAAACTCCAGAATTTGACAAGTATGATGGGACTTCATGTCCTTCCGCGCATGTGACCATGCACTGTCGGAAGATGACAGCCTTCATCAAGGATGAGAAAGCTTTTAATCCATTGTTTCCATGATAGTTTGACTAGGGCAACAATTCGGTGGTACACCCAATTAAGCTGGACAAATATCAAGTCATGAAAGGACCTTTCGAAGGCATTCATTGAGCAATACAAACATTTGACAGATATGACCCCCAACAGGATCATGTTGGAAAATATGGGACAAAAGTCCAACGAGAGTCTGCAACAATACGCCCAAAGGTAGCGAGAGGTGGTCGCTCAGATCCAGCCACCAATTCTTGAGCATGAGATTATGTCTCTGTTCGTGAATACTCTGAAAGGAACACTATTCGATCGCCTTATCAATAACAAAATTCAGAGCTTTGTTGACTTAATCAGGATTGGGGAGTCTCTTGAATTGGCAATTAAGAGTGGCAAGATTGATAGCGGTAATAGCTCTCGGAAGTACAACAAGAAGAGAGAGAATGAAGTAAACACTACGAGTACTTACACTGCTCCAAAGAACTTCACGGTCTCTCAGCCACAAGCATCTACGAGGAAGGTTCAAAACCCAAACCAAAGAGAATAGAGAACTCCAAGAAAGGAAAAAGAGAAAGCAGCCTTTACTTTATTGCCAGTTTCGTACTCTGAGCTTTATTCCCAGTTGCACAAAGCTGGTTTGGTCCGCTCGTACTATGTTACTCCATTCAAACCTCCGTTTTTGTCATGGTATGATCCTAACGCACATTGCGATTATCATGGTGGTGCCCCTGGTCACCCCACAAAAAATTACCTCGCATTCAAGAAGCTTGTGCAGAGTTTGATCAATTTTGGGGTATTAAAGTTCGAAGAACCAAACGTAGCCGCAAACTCGTTTCCTAATCACGGGAACCGGAGAGTGAATGTTATCTAGGAGTACTCCGCTAGGAAGGCTAAAGAGGATGTGTCAAAAATCAAGTCTCCCTTACGGTGGGTGTTCCAACAACTATGCATGGCCCGCTTGATTGACAGTGGGATGATAGTGGTGCAGAAAGGATGCGGAGATTATTGCGAGTTCCACCAAGACGGAGGACACGACATCAAACAGTGTGAAGAATTCAGGAGATTGGTTCAACAACTGATGGACAGTAAAAAGATAGAATTCTTTGAGAAGGTTGTAGGAAGGAAGGGGTTAGATGTATGCGCGTCAGACAGCCTCAACATCAAGTATGGGATAGACATGTTCTTTGTCGTCTCTTCCAGATCAGAAGAAGCAAGTTCATCCCAAGGAGGAGCTGCAAATGGGACCCCCAAAATCATTATCTCAGCACCATCCCCGTTTTCGTTCAAGGACATGCGGCAGACCCCTTAGAATTATGCAGCCAACGTAACCATACCAGAGAAGTCGAAGCTTGATGAGGAGAAAGAACAAATGAAAGAAGAAGAGCCGACACAAGAAGGTGAATAGACAAAGAAAGATAAAAGTGTCGGCGAAGTAGGCTACTTTACGAGGAGCGGCAGGTGCTACTCGTCGGAAGCTTTGAAATCTACTGAAGCTGCAAAGGGTAAGGGAGAAGGTACATCGACTACTACCGCACGGATATTTGGCAAGGAACCCCCTCCAAAGATCAACGAGCCTGTAACTGAGGCTCAGGCACAAAAATTTCTAAAGTTCCTAAGGCACAGTGAATACAATGTAGTAGAGCAGCTGGGAAAACAACCGACAAGGATTACGGTGTTGGAATTGCTTCTGAGTTTGGAGAAGCATCATGAGGTATTGTTAAATGTGCTAAACCAAACGTTTGTACCCGGTGACATTTCTGTATCTAAGCTGGACAAAATAGTAGGGCATATCATCGCATACAACCACATCACATTTAGCGATGACGAGATCCGAAATGAGGTATGGGGTTCACCAAAGCTCTCAACATCACGACCCACTACAAAGGGTATGTGTTGCTAGAAGTACTGATTGATAATGGGTCAGCGTTAAACGTAATACCGATGGTGACTCTACAAAAGCTACCGGTAGATGATTCCCACATGAAACCATGTCATAACTCCGTGAGAGCCTTTGACAGTACCCAAAGGGGAGCACTTGGGAAAATTGAGGTACCCTTGTTAATCGGGCTGACAGAGTACACAATTAACTTCGTGGTGATGGACATAAGGCCGACCTACAGTTGGTTATTGGGAAGGCCATGGATTCACTCTGCTGGAGCCGTTCCCTCATCACTCCATCAGAAATTAAAGTTTGTGATCGGAGGAAAGTTGGTCACTGTAGAGGCTGAGCAAGAGATCATCGTTTCGGTAACATCAGACGCCCCTTACATCCAAAACGATGAAGATGCCGTGGAATGTTCTTCTTGAGCAATAGAACTTGTAAATGCTACATTTGTTGCAGAAGGTAATCGGATCCCCAGTCCCAGATTATCCAATTGCACTAAGATGACCGTTTCTGAAACTCTGAGCCGAGGAGCCAACACAAGAAGATGGCTAAAAAAGAGATTGCAAGAAAGCCTACGACCTAGAAGTGTCATCACCAAGAAAGATCGTTTTGGACTGGGCCACAAACTGAGTATTTAGCAGAGGAGAGAAGAGTATAGAAGGAAAAGAGAACAAATGAGGGCTAGACTCAACGGAGAGGATATTCAATAGAGACCAATGTCTTTCCCTCATTTGAGAGATACTTTTGTCTTTGGAGGAATTGACCGTAAATGACAGAAAGTGGAGGAAGCAATTCAGAAAAATGACATACTTAACGAGAATGAGAGGTTCAATGAATCGCTTGAAGGGATGTCCATCAACATGATAGCTGAAGATGACAATGGTACCAACGTGTTGACCAGCATCTGTCATTGTCGTCCTAGGGAAACTCTTAATATCTGGAGCTACGTTGATCTATCTGTAGCCTTTAGGGCTAGATCAGAGTAATGCTCCGAATTAACCCTCTTATTTTTTCTCATAGGCAATGTGGATCTTTTGTATAGGGCATCCATGTTAACTTTTTGTTTGCAATGAAAGAATGTCTTCCTCATTTTCTCAAATGGCAAATATTTCATTTATTTCATTCATTCATTTCTTATTCATATTCATTCACCTCATTTAAAATCATTCTCTTCCCAATACATTCGTTCTCATTCCATGCAGGGTCCTCATGATTAACTGTATGAATGATTCTGAATCCAATCTTTAGATAGATTTTGAGCACCCAGAGATCTCAACAGGAATTGAAGAGGAGGATGACGAGGCAGAATGTGAGGTCCCCAAAGAGTTAGTGAGGATGATGGCCAACGAAGAAAAGGAAATCATGCCCCACCAAGAAGAAACAGAAATTGTGAACTTGGGAACCGATGAGGATAGAAAAGAAGTGAAAATTGGGACTACGTTTTCCTTAGAGACCAGACGCGAACTGATAGCTCTACTCTAAGAGTTCAATGATGTCTTTGCTTAGACTTATCAAGATATACCGGGTTTGAATACGGACATAGTGGTGTACAAGCTGCCAACTAGGCCAGAATGCAAACCAGTCCAGCAAAAGCTCAGATGAATGAGGACTGACATGCTGTTAAAGATCAGAGAAGAGGTAAAGAAGTAGTGTAATGTTGGCTTTCTGGAAGTTGCCAAATACCCTGAATGGGTTGCAAACATTGTACCGGTGCCAAAGAAAGATGAGAAGGTCCGCATGTGTGTAGATTACAGGGATCTCAATCGAGTAAGCCCTAAAGACAATTTCCCTTTGCCACATATTGACACCTTGGTTGATAATTCTGCGGGACACTCATGGTTCTTATTCATGGACGGTTTCTCAAGATACAACCAGATAAAGATTGACCCAGAAGACATGGAGAAGACTACATTTGTAACTACATGAGGTACGTTTTGTTACAAGGTGATGCCTTTTAGACTGAAGAACGTATGAGCGACTCATCAAAGAGCGATAGTGACCCTTTTCCATGATATAATGCACAAAGAGATAGAAGCATACGTGGATAATATGATCTCTAAATCCCGAACCGAGGAAGAGCACCTTCAAAACCTAAAAAAGCTATTTCAAATACTACGAAAATACCAGCTGAAGCTCAACCCGGCTAAGTGTACCTTCGCAGTCACATCTAGAAAACTCTTGGGGTTTGTAGTAAGTAGTAAGGGGATTGAGATCGATCCAGAAAAAGTGAAGGCTATCCAAGACCTCCCACCGCCTCATACTTAGAAAGAAGTTCAAGGTTTCCTGAGAAGGTTAAACTACATCTCTCGTTTCATCTTTCAATTAACAGATAAGTGCGACCTTGTCTTCAGGCTACTTAGGAAGAATAATCCAGGGGCCTGGGATGAGGAATGTCAAGAAGCTCTAGAGAAGATTAAAAAGTACTTGACGAATGCTCCGATCTTAGTTGCACCGGTACCAAACAAGCATTTGATCCTGTATTTGACAGTTTTTGAAAACTCGATGGTTTGTGTGTTAGGGCAACACGATGAGTCTAGAAAGAAGGAAATAACCATCTACTACCTAAGCAAGAAGTTCACTGATTGCGCAGCACGGTACCCGTCAATTCAGAAGCTATGTTGTGCTTTGGTTTAGGCTACCAAAAGGCTTAGGCAGTACATGTTATACCATACCACCTAGTTGATATCCAAATCGGACCCCTTGAAGTTTCTAATGGAAGCACCAGTATTAACGGGGAGGATGGCCCGCTGGCAGATGCTGTTATCCGAATTCGACATTGTATATGTGAGCAAGAAAACCATGAAAAGAAGCACCATAGCGAATTTCTTAGCTAGCCGTGCTTTAGATGATTATAAGTCATTGAACTTAAATTTCCCAGATGATGACTTGATGTGCATTACAACCGGGAAAGACGTTTTAGATGATGGCTCGTGGAAGTTTTACTTTGATGGAGCCTTCAATGCCTTTGTCCATGGAATAGGAGCTGTGCTAATTTCTCTGGAAGATGTTTACTATCCCTTCGCTAGCAAACTGAAGTTCTTTTGCACCAACAACATAGCTGAATATGAAGCCTGTGTCATGGGACTGAATGTGACCATTGAAAGAAAGATCAAAGAGCTTCGAGTATTTGGAGATTCGTCCTTAGTGATCTATCAGTTACGAGGAGAATAGGAAACTAGGGATCTGAATCTAGTCAAGTACTACGAGTTGATCCAAGAGCTCATCAAAGAATTTGAAAAGGTCAGCTTCACCTACCTTCCTAGAGAAGACAACCAGATGGCGGACGCCTTGGCAATATTGGCCTCCATGTTTAAAGTAAATACGGGAGCAGAAATGAAGCCAATTGAAATGCGGACCTTTGAAAAGCCAGCTCACTGTTATAATGTGCAAGAAGAAATAGATGGTAATCCTTAGTATTACGATATCTTGCAATATATTAAGTTTTAAAAGTATCTCGAAGAGGTAAACGAAAATGACCGAAAGACGCTCAGAATGATGGTAACATGATACGTTTTGGACGGGGAGATTCCGTACAAAAGAGGCCATGGTCAAGTTTTGTTGAGATGCGTAGATGCCCGGGAGGCGAGAGAAATTTTGGCAGAAGTGCATGATAGACTGTGCGGAACACACGCCAATGGTCTATCAATAGCCTGAAAAATCATAAGATATGGCTATTTCTGGTCGACTATAGAGGGAGACTGCATCGATTACGTTAGAAAATGCCATAATTGCCAAATATATGCTGACAAGATACATGCTCCTCGTTTACCTTTATACACAATGAACGCCCCTTGGCCGTTACAGCATGGGGCATGGATGTTATTGGATAGATTCATCCGAAGGCTTCCAACGGGCACCATTTTATCTTGGTTGCCATTGATTACTTCACTAAATATGTGGAGGCAGCATCTTATGCCAATATCACAAGGACAACAGTGTGTAAGTTCCTGAATAAAGAGATCATTTACCGATATGAGTTGCCAGAAAAGATTATCACTGACAACACTTTCAACCTGGATAACAAATTGATGACTGAGGTGTGTAACCAGTTCAAAATAACACACCATAATTCCACGACCTACCGTCTTAAGATGAATGGGGCAGTAGAAGCGGCAAATAAGAATATAAAAAAATCATTGCAAAGACAACAGACACCTACAAAGATTGGTATGAGAAGTTGCCATTTGCTCTGTTCGCCTACTGGACATCTGTTCGCATATCAACATGGGCAACACCCTATTCGCTAGTATACGACACAGAGGCGGTACTACCCATTGAGGTTGAGATTCTGTCACACCGGGTTCTGAATGAAGTAAATCTGGATAAATCAAAATGGGTGCAAACCAAGCTTGACCAGTTAAATCTTATTGAAGAAAAGAGGCTGAAAGCCATCTGTCATAGTCAAATGTACCAAAAACGAATGATGCGGACATATGATAAGAAAGTGCGCCCAAGATAATTTTGAGAGGGAGATATGGTGCTTAAGAAGATCCTCCCATTTCAGAAAGATTTTCAAGGGAAGTGGATGCCTAATTGGGAAGTGCCATATGTCGTCAATGAAGCCTTTTTGGGAGGAGCATTAATTTTAACTGAAATGGATAGAGAAGAATTGAAAAATCCCATGAATTCCGATTCAGTTAAGAAGTATTATGTTTGAAAAAAAAAGAAAGAAGAAAAAATGAAATGATAAAAGAAATGAGGCGAAAACCTAAAAAGCGTTTCATTAAAAAAAGAAAAAGCTCGAGGCGAAAACTGAAAAAGGGCGTCTTGAAGCAAATGAAGGATCTGGGTTGAAAACCCGTTAAGGGTAGCTTAGATAAATTTTGAGATTGGGCCTCCGCCAAGTTGAATTATCCCCATGGGTACCAGAAGAAGGAGCTCCGGGCAAAGATTCTATTTTGGTTGACGGGATCACGCATCATTCATACATTGGATATTTTGGGGTTTTGCATTTCATGTTCTGCTTTCCCTTTTCCTCATGTTTGTCATGACTTGTCTAAAACTGTTCCAAGCCCTTAATGTCAATAAGATCATGTTTTTGTACCTTCCATTCCTTGTCTTCTCATTGTTTTCATAAGCATCGTGCAAACAGGTTAACATAGACTTATGATAAACAAAAGATTTCTGAGCATTACTATGATCTAACCCTAAGAATGCAGGTGATTAGAAGACAGAGTTAACTTTGATCTCAAGCTTTCTGCATAATGTACATCGAGGCACGACGAGGTGAAGACTTCGAACGTCAGAATAAGATAACCAATGTCATGCACCATTCATACTTGTTTGAGAAAATATTCAAGATAACAACAGTAATCTCCCAGGTGAAAACCCGTAAGGGCACCTAAAAAAACTATCTAAAGCGAAAACTCGAAGGGGTATTTTAGAACTTAAAGCTAGAAACTCAGAAAAGAAAGGCTGAAATGGTTGAACCTAACGATGAGATGGGATACCGTCACCAGAAAAAGAAAAAAGAGGAGAAAGCAAGCAGAAGGTCGAGATTGACTGACTGCGGAAGCAAGAGCTTCAGAATATCGACATTCATGGATTATGTGTAGTTAGGCATCCCTATGATTAAGAGCATGCTAACTCATTTATCATAACATTCTGACCATTTTAAACAGGTACTTACAGATTACCAATGACTCTTGATTTACCACTTAGTATTAAAAGGTGGTTTCACTTAAAGATTTCGCAGCCTTAGTAGTGTGAGTCCAAAAAGTTCGGTAGCCGTTTTCAGCGTGAATCCCTAAATTTAAAGAAAGATTTCAGTAGTCTTAGTAGCGTGAGTCCAGAAAGACTGGTAGCCATCTTGGAGTGAACCCCAAATTCGAAGATAGAGGTTCTATATAGGAAGGGCCTATGTTTTTAAGCCATCGCAGTGAAAGGTTCTATATAGGAAAAACCCGTAACTCCGAGATTTCAGAAGATAAAAGTTCTATATAGGAAGGACTTGCGGCTCCAGGGTTTGAAGACAAGTAGTTCTATATATGAAGAACTCTCAGTCAGGAGAATACATTTGTGACGTAGAAGGATTTATATAGGAAAAACCCGCCGCGTTGAAGGCGATGAGTTCTATACAGAAAGGACTCCAAGCTTTACCGTCTCAGAGTAAAAAGTTCTATATAAGAGGGACTCATAGCTCGAGGCTTTAGAGTGAAAGGTTCTATATAGGAGGAACTCTAACTCTAGGATTTCGAGATTAAAAGTTCTATATAAGAAGGAATTTTACTCCGAAGGATCCGTCCAAGAAAACGAAGGGTTCTATATAGGAATGACCTATAGCTCCAAGATCAGAAGGTGGAGAAGTTCTATATAGGAATAACTTACGAGCCTAAAGATTCGGCTAAAAAAGAGCGGAGAGTTCCAGAAGAACACGTGATTCCGAAGCTACAAACAAGGAAGTCGGATAAAAATGAGTGCTTATAATCTTTGCTTTGTTCTCGTTCCATGAGAACAAGCAAAGAGGGGCAACTTTAATCACCCATTTTTATCGGTCTGTAAATATCATATTAATATATTAATATGATAATTAATTGATATCACTAGTATATGTTTACATATAAATGTGTGTATATGTCGTTAATATATGCATAATATATGTGTGTACAGTGTGTGTGAATGCATAGCATATGTATTGTGTATGTGTACGTATTTATAATTATCATGGTATATGTGTGTGCATGTATTATTATTATTACCGGTGTTATTATTATTATTATTACTATTATTATTATTGTTATTGTTATTATTATTATTATTATTAGTGCTGGGCCAAATTAAAATAAAATCCAAAAAATATATATTTAAACCCAAATAATTAATAGTCCAGTCCAATATATATTACAAACCAAATATATTACAAGGCCCAACCGGCCAAGCCCGAACCTTAAACTAAACCTTAAATTACTTCTATTCCTTACGCAGCTTAATCTGGGCCGTTGGATTATATCTTGATCCAACAGCTCCAGATCGATCAAGATATTCCAACTGGCCGTAGGTGTGATGCACGCGCAGACCAATCATCATCCATGCGCGAGTGAGGAACACGCGTAGACCAATCGTCATTCACACGCGAGTAAGGAACAAGCGCTGACCATTGGTTGCCATCTGCCACGTGTCAAGATCAGAGGCTACCACGTTACTTGCCCATATCAAATCTCAGCCATTCATCCACTAAAAAATCTCAGCCGTTGGATCAGATTTGATACAACGGCCGAGATCGAATCTGCCAAAAATGACTCTTCGCCTCTCTCTATAACCCTAAATGGTTACCTCCGCCGTTGCCGCCGTACGTTCGCGCCTCACCAGCCCACCAAACCAGACATGCCACAATCATCAAAAAGAGACTACGTCAGTACGAAATAAAAAGCATGTATTTTTATGTTATTTCTACCAAAACACAAGAAAAAGCAAATATACGTATCAAACTAAGATCTGTAAAAAAAAGGAAGAACCACTTTCCAGAAATAAAAAAGAGAGCCGGTTCCCTTTCCCCGCCGGCAATAAGCCACTTGGGGTGAGCCATTTTAAGGGTGAAGGTTCATTTTAGTTTCGAAGCCAAGGTCTCTGGCTCGAATAAAGGTGGTGAAGGGTTTCCTTCTATTTTCTTTTTGGTTTTTGGTGGCCGAGCGGTTGAGGGCTAGGACGGCTCGAGGCGGTCTCGCAGCCGAGCCTCGCCTGAGACCGCTTGAAAACGACAGCCGGGGAAGGTTTTGGTTCAAAATGGGGTGGTTTTGTTTCTGGGATTTCAGAGAAAATGGGAGTAATATTAAAAAAATGAAAAGGAGGGAAAAGGGGGTCGGTCGAATGGTTATATAGACCAATAATAAAAAGTAAATGGTTTAATAACATCATAAATCCCACCGTGTTTCTGGATTTTTCACCTTGGGTCTGCCCCTTAGTCAAATTACATCCCAATCCCTCTCTGTTTTTGAAATCTTTCGATTAAGCCCCTAAATTAAACTGATTCAGTTCTTAAATGGTGAAATTACCCTTCTAGCCACTTCACGTTTTTGAATTTTGCACTTTGAGCTTGCCCCTTGGTTATATTACACAATAGGTCTTTTCCAGTTTATTTCTTTTTTTAATTAAGTCCTCAAATATGTCTTTTGTTTATTGAATTTCTGTTTCCAGATTCTGTTTTTATTCCATTTCAATCCCTCTGATGCTTTAAATATTTATGCCTTTTTTTAATTTAATTTAATTGTTTTTAGCATGTTTATATTGCTTATCATATTTATATATGTTTCGTTTACATCATGTCTATTTATGTTTTAGGTATGTTGTATCATGTTTTTGAGTTTTAATTCATTTGTTCATATCATATACATGTTTATTCTACGTGTTATGTTTTAATTTAATTTGTATATCATGTCCGTATGTTAGCATGCTTCTCTTGTTTGTATGATTTGTATACTGCGTCACATGTTATCTATGACATATTTAGTCTTGTTAATATCACGTTTGTCATGTCCATTATGTGTCCTAAATTGCATATCGGTGCGGTAGTTTTGTACATTAACTTTAATATCATGTTGTTATATTATGTGAGCAAGTTGTGTCATATGCTAATAATTAAATTTTATGTTACCACGTTGCTTTGATTTATTAGTTTAATACTATGTTATATGCCATGCATATTTTTTTTTTATATGTCATTTATGTGATAAGTTGATTTTGAAGCACGATAGTCGATTAAACCTTTTTTATGCTCGTTTTGCTTTGTGTAAAATTATTATGTTTATGTTTATTGCTTTGGTTCAATGTTTTATGTTTTATTAGTGTCGTACCATGTTCGTATATATGTTTTATAATTTGTTTTCTAAGATTGCATAGCGGATATGTTTTTCTCAATACGGTGCCCTTTTATTCGAGCGTAAACGTGGCCAGTATCAAGCGCAGTGATGGTGGTTTATCGGTTTACCTCGAATAACGGGGCCCTTAAAATATACTCGCACTTACAACCGAATTTTAATTTAATCGTTACTTTAATTCGGAAAGTTCAATATTAACAAAGCGATAATTATTAAAGTACCAATTTTGGGCGGTGGGGGTGTTAATCCTTCCTCATCCGTAATCGACTTCCAAACCCAACAGTTTTAAAATCTCTGGTTTTATGGTGTTCGGCCTACCTTAGTGGCCGGTGGCGACTCTATTTTTAAAATAAAATATGGTTTTTACAAACTCCCACGAAATATATTTTAAATACCCGAAAGACCCTCAAACACTTTAAAAACCCTCCTTTTTTAGTGAATGACACTTCGTAAAAAAGGATATCGCTACACTTATTTGTCACCCCGTTAATGGCTTCTTATTCTTATTCCGGTTTCAAATTGGTTTTGAGTTGTGTGGATTTCATGCAAGCATATTCTCAATAATGGGGCAAATTGACATTGAGAACAACAAGAACATTGATTATATATAACTTCTAGAAGTTTGAAACTTTGGCCCAATGGTTTATTGTGCCTTGTTCCATCTTCCTTCCCCAAGTTCTAGTCTCTTGTTTCCTAAATCTCTCATTTATTTTCATTTAAATTATTTCTAATAAAAATATATAACCTAATTCTCTCAATTATTTTCCTTTAAATTATTTATAATAAAAATATATAATCAAATTGAAAGAATGTGTACTTAATAATTGTTAAATTTATTATTTCTTTTCAAATTAGGACTAAATTAATTAAATGTGCAAACTTAAAGGACTAAATGTACTATTATAAAAATTTTATTAACTGCCACACCGCCTTTTTTTAACGACAGTTAACTCTCAGCGGCCAAATTGAACAAAACTAAAAGTTTTTTCTTGAAAATACAAAACTAAAAGTTTAATGGTAAATATTGAAGCAAATTGGAAGTTTAGTTACCAAATTGAATAATTGATTAAAGTTTAGTAACCATTTATAAACTTTGCCCAAAATAATATATACTAGATATAAATAAAAAAATAAAAAAGAGGGACCAAAGTGCATAAATGACAAAATAAAAGGCAAAGAAGTAATAAATTGGACTAAAATGAAGGCAAACATAAATTCAAGGGACACAAGCAAAGTAAATTACATGCAGAAATTTAAATAAATAATAAAAATAAAGGACCGATTAAAAACAGAAATCAAAAGGCTTAATTTAAAAGAAAAAAATAGAAAAATGACGAAAATAAATAAGCAGCAAAAGTGGAAGGACTGAAAAGAAAATATTCCATTAAAACATGCGGAACCTTCTTAAGTCAGGCTAGCTGCGCAGGTACGAGGGTGAAATGATGCAGTTTTGGGCCTAGAAACTTGCATCTAAAACAATGTCGTTTCAATTCATATATATATATATATTATAGCGTTTCAATACGCATATAAATGCCCATTTTTGGCCAAAAAAAACTCATTCTGTTCTTTTTTCTATGAAACCCAGCCCCAAATTAGCATGAAGCCTACAAGTTTTCACCGCGTGTCATCGGTCATTGGTGACGATGACCATTACTTCCGATGATCGGAAAGCTCAAAGATCGACCCTTTCTAACATCGTTTGGCTTCTTAAGTCCCCTTATTGTAAAAACGATGTTATTTAGTATCATGACTTAGGTCATGGGTGTAAATGAGCTGAGTCGGGCTCGAGTAGTATTGAGTTTAACTCGGCTCGTTAAGAACTCGAGCCGAGTTCAAGATCAAGTCAAACTCAATATTAGTGTGGCCGACTTGACTAATTAAGAATTCGAGTCGAGTTCGAACTCTAATTGAGTCCAATCGAGTCGTATTGACAGGACTTTGACCAAGTCAAACTCGAGTAACTCATGATTTGTCTTGTCTAATTTATAACCTGATAATAATAATAATTGTTGAGTGAATTTATTCAACTACAACAACATTAATATTGTTATTATTATTATTATCCTACCACATACATTTTAGTTCACTTTAATTTTAAAAAAAATAAAATTTTTAGTATATTATATTTTTGAGTAGCTCGCGAGCTTTTCGAGTTACGAATCGAGTAGCTCAGTTTGGCTCGTTAAGAACTCAAGTCGAGTTCGCTCGAGCTCGAATTCAGTCGAGATCAATTGAATCAAATTTTGATTGAGTCAGACTCGAATAACTCACGATCTGCCTCATCTCATTTTTAGTCCTAACTTAAGCCTCTTTCGATTAAAAAAGTGTCATTATTCCATTACACCATTAATAGAAGTTAACTTTGACTGATCATTAATGTGATATATCAATAATATTAGGCATAATGTTAAAAATGCCCCTAACATTTGACTAATAGTTATTTTAGCCTCTCTTTTTTGAAGCAATTTGACCTTTAACGTTTTATTTTGGATCAAAATAACCCCTCTGTGAATAAAAATTGTTAGAAAACTGACGATAAACAACTTGAAATGACTTGACAGAACGACACGTTAGAAGAAAAAATATTTTATATTTTATACAATTTTATAACATTATTTTTTGAGTGATGTGTCATTTTGTAAAGTCACCATATTTGTCTATATAACACTGTTATCGTGGCATGCACTACAATGTAGGTTGGTAACGTCATTTCAAACCATTTACCGTTTGTTGACTAATAGCTTTCATCCGCAGAAGGGCCATTTTGACCCAAAGTAAAATGTTAAGGGTTAAATTACTTCAAAGAAAAGGACCAAAATGACTATTCAGCCAAAAGTTAAGGACATTTTTTATATTATGCCATAATATTAATGATCATATTGTAATCTTTCAAATACTAGGGATAAAAACGAAAATTCGACTGTTTAAAATTTATGACCAAAGTCTATTTTTATATATACTAATATAATAAAAAAAATTAGTCACTCGATACATTATGAAACAAAAAAAAAAGCTTTGGACGAAAAAGCCCATTCGAAGCCCACCAATCTTATTGTATTTGGATTTTGGAAACCCAGCAGTTCCCTTTCTCTTATCGGCTGATCGGCGGCGAGGAAAACGGCGGGCACTTCGCAAGAACCAGGATTGTCTTACATCCTTTCCTTTCCTTTCTTTGTTTTTTTTTTTCCTTTTTCGTAAAGGGTCAATTAGAATAGGCTGCTTAAACCCCAGTGTGATGTGTGAAAGAAATAAACTCTCTTAATTTGAAGATTGATTGTCCGTAAAGCTCTTGGGTTGTTTTAATTTAATGAAAGAATGAATCTTTTCAGTACTCATTTTTTAAAGCTTCCTGTTTTCTCTCGAATTACCTGACTTTTCACCATGAATTGTACGCAGCATACATATTCAGATATGATTATGGGATATATTCCTCTAATTGCCATTCAAATTCATGAAGAACATGGTAAACGCATGTTCTTATATTCACATCCGAGTCCGAATAACATAGGTGACCACTCTTGTGTAAATTGTTCGAACTATGTACTTTGGTTCTTGATTTCTGCTTGTTAGTTAGGCCCCGTTTGCTTAGATTGGATGACAGAGTGGATTGTTTTACTTCTTTGGGAATCAATTTGATTTTTTTTTTTTGGTTATGCCGTCGAGATATTCCGTTCCAGCGAGCACCATTTCCATTTGCATCATGCAACCAGAGCTAAATATGGGTGTGATTTAGATGAGTTGAGTTTTAATTTGCAAGAAACTCAAGCGTAATTGAAATCTGCTCCTCTGCTTGATTGATTTAGTTTTACTTCAAATTTAAGCTATATTCGAGATAAAAATCAAGCTATTTGAGCTCTCTCGATTAAGCTCATTTATCTTGTAGCTCAATTTTTTGCACTTGAGCTCAAATTCAATGAGATTTTTCAGTTTTGATTAAACCTATGAAGCTCGATTAGTCTTGTGAGCTACTCAATTCAAACATTAGGATACTCTAATTTGGCTTGCTCAATAGCTGAGCTTTTTATTCTAACATAAGTATGTTCAATTTTAGAAAGTTTTTTCCTCACTTGAAAAGTCTTTCGAGCACCATATCTCTCAAGTATAACTCAATAGTAAAATTTTGATTCTTTTTTGGTTGTTGGATTGTGTGGTTTAGATAAACAAAAATGGTGAGCTATCTATGGAGAAAATATGCAGATTATGTTTACAACAAATGGGAAAGAACACTTCTTTGGGACATGTTAGAGCTCGTTACCATTTATATTGCAGCTTTTTACACAGGTGTCATTGGTGCTGCCATTACTGAACAACTCTACAAGTTATTTCCTTTCTGCTGTTTCCCTTGATTTCCTTGCATTATTGTGGTAAAGGGTTTGCCTTTCTTTTTCTAAAGTGTTGGAAATATATGTTTATTTGAATGAGTTTATTAAGTCATTTGAAAAAGTTGGGGTTTGGAGTTCATACATGTAAAACTTGAAATCTATGTTGCTTGGACTCTTCATTTTAGTTGGAGATATGACCTCTAAGGATCCTCCAAATACATAGAAAAACTTAGAAAAAAATCTTGTCATACCCGTGTCGGATACATAACCGTGTCCAACTCTTACACCCGAGACCGAGTAGCATCGCTGGAAATCAGAGTACAAAATGTTGAAATACTTGCGAATTAATATGTGCCTTGAAGTTCTTGAATTGCCGGTAGCTTAATTCTCAGCTTTGAGATTCTTTTTGATATATGATAACTGTATTTCAGCAAGCTATTATTAGGCTCAGTTGCCCTAATGTACAGGATGTATAGCAATCTGATTAAAAAAATCCTATATTTCAAACAGGCTGCCTTGTCTAGTGTAATATTTCAAACTTGACATTGAACTGGCCTAAAAACCGGTTTATTTTCGGTTTTCTGAACATCCAACATGGTCAGTATGTTCATCCAATTCATGAATGAAGAGTGAAACATACAACTCAAGCAAATTTCATTTCTTTTATTTTCAAATGATTTTTATCAAACATATTGCTGAAGCTCATTGAATCCATGTTGTGCTATTGATCAGGAGAAGTATTGGGAAGCTCATCCTGGAAAAGCAGTGCCGCTCATGAAGCCGAAATTTTATGGCGGACCTTGGAAGGTGCTCAAAGGTGATGTCCTCCCACCTAATGAATGAAAACTAAAAGATCTATTCGAGGTGCTCACGTTTGGCCCATCTATGTCGGATATATATACTCATATCCATCATTCACAACCGAAGCAAGTAATAGAGGTTTAGTATGCATATGGGCAGCAATTGTTTCTGTATCAGATTTCCTTGGGAGAATCCTTGTTTTCATGTGAAAAAGAGGCCAATTTTTATAAGGCTAAACTACTGCAATGGTCACTTATGTTTAGGGTTTGTACAGTTGTCGACGCCGTATTTGTCCGGGCCAAAATTAGTTGAGCTTTCAAAGGCTCGTCATGGTTTGGAGTCGCCATCGATCGTTTTTGGTTGGGTACGACCGAGAAACTTGTAGAACTAATCTGCGTCTAAACTAGAGCCATGGTCGGGCTCGGGAATCGGTTACGCATGGGGAAGATTAAAGCACCCCACAATGCCTAAAATTAGTGCCTAAAAGGGGTTGTGTTGTCTCGAAAAATAAAATGCAAGTGTTAAAATGTTAATGCCTTCTAAGAAATGACACTATAAAAAGAAGAAAGATGTTAGTAAAATCAATAATAATACCGATATAAATTAAGGTAAGAAAAATAAATAAATGATATTTACATTATATTTAAAAAATAAGAAAAGTAAATAATAATAAGTATGATATACGTTAGTTAAAAAACATGAAATGATAGTATGTAAATAATAGTAATATAAATGCTAAAGAAGGTGAGAAAGTGTCAAAGCCGAAAAGATTTGAGCGTAAATGTTGGGCCATTAGTGGTTTGCTGCAGCGGACCAGACCTGGAGCAGACCCACACTGGTTATTAGCCCAAAAAAAGGTTCTTCCCTTTTCACGTTTCAGTCTCATCTTCGAAAGAAGAAAACAAAATTTATTTTGGTCGTGTTTCGTAAATAATAATTTGAGTCAAAATTGTTCATGTAGATATTTGGTGAAGAGAGGATTAGAATAACATATTAGAGTGAAACTTCTCATTTTGAAAAAGTTGTTCAAATGAACTTTTTGAGTTTAAAAGTTTTGATATAAGAGTTGTAAATATTTTTTTTACCCTTAATAATTATAAAAAACTTCAAATAACCTAAATTTAATTTTTCATCTTTTCACCCTAACGTATTCTACAACTAGTATTGAATAATTAATTATTTAAATTTGATTCAATACTTTTTCACCCTAAATTTAACTTTTGCTATTTTATTTTTCTCATTTAAATCTTTAATATTTTTTTACTTCAATTATCATTTAAATTTAATTATTAATCAAATTATATTAAAAATAATTATATATAATAAATTAATAAATAGATCTTTCAAATATGTTTAGTAATATTATATTAAAAAATAATTTTATAATATAATTAATATTAATAAATATAAATATTAATAACTAATAAACTATTTAAAAAAATGTTAAACATAATCATGCGTCTTTATATGTTATTTTGCTTGTTAACTAATGCAATTTGCTAGTCAAATCAATTAATATAATTAATTATCTACTAATAGTTAATTTAATCCGCTATCAGCTATTCACCGATTATCAAACAGAGCCTTTTTCTGTGTCGCCGTTCTCTTCCGATGCCATTGTTGTCACTGCTCCGCCAGTCTTTTCCAGTAGCCACCACCGTCAACGTAGTCCAATTTCCCTACTCTTTTCTTTTCATCAGCTTGGATTGGATGAAAACCTGCTCGAAATCCCCAAAATCGTGGCTTTGTTGTTCGCACTTGTTTTCTTCGATCTGTCTTGTTCGTCGTCGGATCTTCAAGACTTCGAGATATACGTCTCCTTGGTACATAACGAAGCTCCTTACCGTTCCATTTTTCAAACGGAGCCTTCAAACGCCGTGAACGTGCTCCGGCCTAAAGATTAAGGCACATAACCTCTCGATTTTTCCTTTTGGTTCGTTCTTATTTTTCGTTTTCCTTTGTTAACTGATTTTTTAGTTTGGTCGCAGGTTGTGAGGCAATGAAGCTGTGGGTTATTAGTTTGAGTGCATGGATAGGTGAAGGTTGCCGAGAGGCAACAAGGTAGTGGTGTGGGAGTGTATGGTGAGTGATGGGAGCAAATGTTTGGATTCCGAACGGCTGGTGCAAGTGCACAAGGGCGGTGGCTGTTGAATGGTGCCTGCCGAGAAGCTTAAGGGCAATGGTGGATGTACATGTAATGTGGGGTGGGTTAGTGCTCGCCATGAACTTTTTAAAGTTCACACATTTACTTTTAATTTTTTTATTTTTTATGAATTAATCCTTGATTTTTTATAATATTTATAATTTGTGCCCACCCTAAAATTTTGAGATTTTATGTGTGTTTACACTTAAATATATTTTTAGATCCGTCACTGCTTAAGGGTGAGGCTTAGGGGTCAGGACAATCAACAGCTTCGTTTGGATGTTGTTTGCATTGGCGGTGCTGCTTAGTAGTTGTGAACATGGCTTAGGGGTCAGGACAATCAACAGCTTCATCTCCTGAGATCACGTAACATAAGTGTATTTCCAGAGGTCATGAGGAGTTTTGAAAGTTTAGAAAGACTCGACCTTTCAAATAACGGAATAAGTGGTGCCATACCAAACTGGGTGTGGAAGACAAGTTTGCGCTATCTGAATCTGGCAAATAACCATCTCTCCTCTTTGGACAATTTAACTTCTTCTCAAGCCTCTTTACTTTCACCTATTTGCAATTTGAGTTATTTCAATGCATCTCATAACAATTTGAACGGCCCAATTCCAAACAGTTGGGTTTATTTTTTATTTTAAATTATTTATTATATTAAGTAATAATAAAAAATGACATGTCATACCAAAATAAAAATAAAATAATTTATAGTGACCAAAACATGAGCAATCTAAAAATTCAATTATTAAATTAAAAAGTTTAAAAATTGAGTGACAAAATATGAGAAGATAGTTGAGTGATAATTTTTTTATGTTTTACCCTAAAATCAATGCTAGGCTTGGATGTTCATGGACCAGTTGAGCGGTGTCTCGATCTAAAAAATTTAAAATCTCTTATCTAAATAAAATATTTATTTTATTATTTAAAAAATAAAATATTGAAAATATATTAACATTTACTCACTCTGTCACATTTAATATGTCTAATATTAACTTTTTAAAAATCAATTTTTTTAAAAATTTTGATCGTAATTATTTTAAATATTTTAATTAATTAAATTTTATAAAATATATATTTTTAATTTACTTGATTAAAGGTTTCTAAAACACAATTTTTCACTTTTTTATAAATAATAAATTTAAATAATAACAAGTCAAAGTTAAAAAAATGACTAAAAAATTAATACTAGATATATTGAATAGGACGAAGGAAATATATAATATAATTATATATTAATTTTATTATTACAATTTTAACGAAAACATTAATGTAATATGAGTAAGAGCATTATAATTACGAAAAATTAAAGTGGCAGACCATTTTCATTGAGCAGTGACCGGGCAAAAGGATTTTAAGGTGATGGAATCATTGTGGTTGGACTGTACGAGAATGGTGGGAGTTTGCATACACGTGGTTTCGAATTCATGCAAAATAACCACTCAGTCAATTAGTAGTTCTCAAAAATTAACTTTTTAATATGATATTACTAAGATTTATTACGAAAGACACACCTGTAATTATTCATTGTGGGAATTTACATATATGGTGTTGGAACTTGACAGTGAATACTTTTGTCTTCATTTCACTCGAGGAAATTCAAGTGGTTGTCTTGTAGAACACCATTTTCATCGAGTAATGAAAGGGCACAAAGACCTAACACTGACACTTAGACCTCCACCAACAAAATCTCATGCTGTCATTTAAAAAATTAATTTGATATTTATATTTATCCGATATTACACATTTAGTACTTGTATAACATAATTTTCATACAATACTGATCGGGCAAAGAGACTTGAACATTTGCATTCAATGTCATAGACCTTAGAAAGTAAGAAAAAAAAGAGAGAATATTTTGGAAGTTGAATTTATTTTTCAAATGAATTCAAAAGTGGCAAATGTAAAAAGAATGGTCGAGGAAGCAATTTTTCAAGTGATAATTTAAACATTTTCTTGGCATAACACCGAAATATATTCCTAAGGTTCGACTGAATAATTATTTTGGTTGATATTTTATTTTGAGCCAAAATGGTCTCTCATTGAATGGAAATAGTTAGTTAATTAACGATCAACCTCTTGAGATGACTCGACAGAATGATACGTCAGCAAAAATAATTTTATATTGGAAAACTTTAATACACAAACTTGTGTAAATTTTAGTTTACATAAGCTTATTAGATCTAGTGTGTATAGTTTAAGATTTAGGTTGTAGGGTTTAAAATATAGGATTTAAGGTTTAGGGTTAGGGTTTTAGTAAGTTTGGGGTGTCATAATTTAAAATTTGTATAAATAATTTTTTTAAGTAGGTGGGAACAAACAATTAGTCTTAATATCTTTTTAAGGGGTGTTAGTATTTATTTAAAGTTGTGTTAATTTTATTTTTTAATATTACTCTATATTAAATTTATAGGAATTTTTTTCTCCAAAATTTTTGAGGTGTCATGTGACATCCTTAACCAAGGGTGGCTCCGCCCATGAGTTTTAAGTTTAGTAATGTAGAATTTAGATTCTAAAGAATGGACGTGTCATTCTATTAAGTCAGTACATTTGTCTATATGACACTTTCATGTTAGCGTGTGCAAATTCATGTTGACTGTTAATTGACAAATTATTTTTTTCATCTATGAAGGGATTATTTTATTTTAAAATCAAAATGTTAAAATTTAAAGTTCTTTAAAAGAAAAATATAGATCAAAATGACTTCAATCAACTGTTATGAACATTTTTTGATATTCTGCATATTTTATTTCATCAAAGTGTGTAAGAAAGTGAAGAATTCTATACTTTGTATTATCAAAATCACACCCTTTTAAGTCGTGTCCATCATTCCATCACAAGCAACGAATGAACTTGCTATCATATAGTAGTCGAATTCATTACAATTTTATCCGGGGTATTCTTCCTCTATAAAATCAGATATCCGCGTCGAATCATCAACATTAAATTTTAACACCCTCGACGGAGGCAAACATCTCGTGATGCCCATTCGCGTCGACTTCACCACCCCTCGGCAAATATTCCCAAGGGCAATCAAGCCATCTATTTTCGATTACGTATTTTTTGGAACATGCAATCATATTAGTTTAGTTGAAAATTATATATAAGTTATATTAGATATATTTCTTAATCTATTTGTACTGTCCCAATTGATTATAATTTTCTGAATTCGTCACTATATTTAACCAGGGATGGAGCAATAGTTTGGCTTGGGCTGTGTTCTAATTTTTTTACTAGAACCCTTAATTTTCAATTTATTTTAATTTTTGTCTCCATTTTTTTGTTTAATTATACTTCATCTCTTGGTATTGATTTTTGGTTTCGCCATTGTATTTAACCGAAGAACTAAAGTTGGCCATGATAAAAGGTGGTCAATAGTGGCACAACGTTATTCTCGTGAACATTTGCAAGAGACGACTTGCACTTTTGCACTGCATGTAAACGGTGGGGCAAAAGATTTGGACATTTGCTAGGAGATTAATAAAACAATATACTAACAAAGATTTGTGTATAAATATGTTGTATGTAGAAACAATCTTCCTTAACAACCAAAAAGCCATAGCCAATAAACATGAAGACTCTCCATTTCCTAATTTCACCCATCTTTCTCTTCTCTTGTTTCATTTCTTTTGTGTTTTCTCTTCCTCAAACTCATCTCCCAAAGCACTATTGTCTTGATGACCAGAGATCCACTCTGCTGCAATTGCAGCATGATCTCTATTATGCCCCGAATTTTACATTCTCTTCAAAATTTGAGCTGTGGGGTCTCAACACAGATTGTTGCTCATGGGAAGGAGTTACTTGTGATACCCTTGGTCATGTCATTGGACTTGATCTTAGCTACAAATACCTTTCGGGCAGCTTTCACTCCACTTTCGATCTCCATCGTCTTCAATACCTTAACCTTGCTGGAAACAACTTCAACACCACTCTGCTTTCATACGGGTTTGATAAACTCCCAAATCTAACTCATCTCAACCTTTCTAGATCATGTTTCCATGGCCAAATTCCAGTGGAGATGTCATACTTAACAAGGTTAGTCTCTCTTGATCTCTCTTATCAAGATGATTGCTATTGGAGAAATGATGATTATGATTTTCCTACACTGAAACTAGAGAAACCAAACATGAAGACATTAATCAAGAATATGAGGTCTCTGAGGGAGCTTTATTTGGATGGTGTGAACATTTCATCTCAAAGTAGCAAATGGTGTGAAACCACATCTTTAGCACTTTCCAACCTACAAGTGTTGAGTCTGTCAAACTGTGGTTTAAAAGGTCTATTATGTCCTCTTTCAAGACTTCCTTTCCTGTCCAAACTTATCCTTGACGGAAACCCAATCTCTTATCTACCTTCCAATTTCTTGGAAATTTCCTCTCATTTGGTTTCTCTCAGTCTGATGTATGGCAATCTGCTTGGTCATTTTCCAATAGAAATTTTCTTGTTGCCGAAAATTCAAAGCATAGACATTTCATTTAATTACCGATTAATGGGTCAGCTACCAGAATTTCCATCAAATATTGCTTTAAGGAGTTTGTCGCTTTTTGGTACAAATTTCAGTGGAAAACTTCCTGAATCAATCGGTAAGCTTAAGTTCTTGAGGGATTTAGATCTTCGGGGTTGTAATTTTTTTGGACCTATTCCATCGTCAATTGCAAATCTTAGTCACCTGGTGAACCTGGATCTATCATGTAACCATTTCAGTGGATCAATACCTTCTTCTTTATTTACTCTTCCATCATTGCGGATCCTGTCACTTGAAGAAAATCAATTGGTTGGAAAAATTGATGAGTTTCCGAATGCGTCATCTTCATTGATTGAGGAAATACGTCTAGAGAGTAATTATTTATCAGGACCAATCCCAAAGTCAATCCTTCAACTCAAGAACTTATGGCGTCTTGACCTATCCAATATGAGCTTGTTAATTGAAAGCCACAACACAAGTCTTACTGATTTTCCCAAATTAGAGTGGCTATACCTAAGTTCATGCAACCTCACTGAATTTCCAGAATTCATCAAAACACAAGACAAGTTGACTGATCTAGATCTTTCTAACAACCATATCCATGGTGTTGTACCAAACTGGGTGTGGAACAGCTCTCTTTCGTCGGTAGACCTTTCAAATAACCATCTCTCCTCTTTGGACAATTTAACTTCTTCTCAAGCCTCTTTACTTTCACCTATTTGCAATTTGAGTCAACTTTCAACTTTCGATGTATCTCATAACAATTTGAGCGGCCCAATTCCAAATTGCCTGGGTAATATGAGTCACCTCAGGTATTTCGATGTATCTCATAACAATTTGAGCGGCCCAATTCCAAATTGCCTGGGTAATATGAGTCAACTCTGGCATTTCGATGCATCTCATAACAATTTAAGCGGCCCAATTCCAAATTGCCTGGGTAATATGAGTGCTCTCAGATATTTGGATTTTCATGGAAATAAGTTGAGTGGAATCATGCCAGAATTTTCAAAAGCAAACCAACTATCGATTCTCAAAGTCGGTGAGAATAGATTGGAAGGACAGCTGCCAAGATCATTGGCTGAATGCACTCAGCTTGAAGTGTTGGACGTGGGAAACAACATGATGAATGATACATTCCCTTTTTGGTTGGAGAAATTGCCTATTTTGGCTGTTCTAGTACTGCGAGAAAATAGATTTCATGGTCGAATTAAACATTTGAAGCAGGAAATTGGTTTCCCTTTTTTGGATGTGTTAGACATTGCTTCTAACCAATTTTATGGTGAACTATCCATTGATTTCCTTCAAGCCACTCAACTAAGGTCACTCAAAATCGGTGGGAATAAATTGGACGGGAAGCTACCATCATCACTAGCCAATTGCAAGAATCTTGAGGTTCTGGACCTCGGAAACAATATGATTCATGATACTTTCCCATTTCGATTGGAGAAGTTGCCTTCCTTGAAAGTTCTCATTCTACGAGGCAACAGATTTTATGGTACAATTACAAAATTCGACACTGAACGAGGTTTTCCAATGCTACGCATATTGGACATTGCTTCCAACAACTTTTCAGGTGATTTGTCCATTGAATTTATAAGAAGTTTGAAGGCAATGATGCAGATAACTAATGGTGACAAAGCAATGCGGCAGTACATTGGAGAGTTCTACTATCAAGACTCTGTGACGATTGTCAACAAAGGGATTGAAATGTTCTATGAGAAAGTCTTGACAATTCTTACTTGTCTTGACCTCTCCAACAACAGTTTTCATGGGATAATACCAGAAGAAATAAAAATTCTCGTGTCACTTAAAGTACTAAACTTGTCCCATAACAGCTTCTCCGGAGAAATCCCATCAGCACTTGACAACCTAAAAGATCTTGAGTCCTTGGATCTTTCACAGAACAATCTCTCAGGGAAGATTCCTCCACAGCTTGCAAGTCTAACTTTCCTGGCAGCATTGAACTTGTCATACAACCAACTTGAAGAGAGCATACCTCAAAGCAATCAATTCATTACGTTTTCAAATGATTCCTACATTGGTAACCCAAAATTATGTGGACCTCCATTGTCAAGGAAATGCAATGAAGTTGGTCTTCCAATGCCACCTCCTCCAGGGGAAGATAAAGAAGCTTCATGGTTAGATGCTATGTCTACTTGGCAAATTGCTTTGGTAGGCTATGCTAGTGGTTTGGTCGCTGGGATATGTATTGGATATACAGTGCTGAATGAGTGTGGAAACAAATGGGTTGACAAGTTCAAAAAGCATGGGAAAAGAAATAGAAGAAGAACCAGGTGACTCCATCTGTTTCAAAATCATCAGGTAAGTATTTCCTTTTGAAACTAGAGTTTTTTTAAATTGAAAATATAGTAGTTGTAAACTCTGACACATATACATATTATCTTGAATTTAGGTAGCCGACGTATATTTTTCTTGAAGCAGAGATTGTTAGCTTTATGTTTGAAGAAAATGGTAAAAGTTTCTTACAAAATATAAGCCTTTTTCCACTTAACTTTATGTAAAATTATGGTTATGCATACGAAAACATGATTGTTAACCATATTCTAATTCTCAGGCCAACAGTGTGAGTGTTGAAGTATAAGCACAAGGTAAGTGTTATAGATATGGGGTTTGTATAATATATTGGTTTGGTTAAGCAATGAGTGCAGTTAGGTCAGCTCAGGTTTATGTGTGTTGCACCGTTGTACTAACCATTGGAGTCTGGTAGAGCAACGGGTAGGGTTTGTTAGCCGTTTGACTCTGCATTCTCTGATGGTAGTAAGCTCATGTATAAATAGGCTGGTCTTCATTGAAGATATTACAGTCATATTAATAAAAATGATGAGAGTACCGCCTCTCTTTCCTTAGCGTCAACCTTATCATCTGCAAGCCTTCCTTTATCCCTAGATTACTCAGCTTGGTTGTTTCAATAACTTCCTTCCGTTAATGCAGAAACTTTTGGACTCTTCCGACAACGTAAGAAGTGATCACCTCCATGATTCCGAATCCCCTGCTTTCCCCGGGGAATGATTCCCATGCTTTGAACATACAAACAATAGATGAGTCAGGGGAGACTTAGTTCCTCAAATTTTGGAAAAAAAATTAACATTCGTCTCCTCAAATTAAAAAATATATATAATTTTGTCCGTTCAAAATTAGAAACACATAACAAAAGAATTTAATAAGTGGTCTTTTAATAGAAAATTAAATAATATTTATTTTAAGAGATTCAGGTTTAATTATAATGTCTGTAAGATATATGTATTGTCAAATAATTAAAAATATCTATAAACATATACTATTTAAAAAAAACATATAACAAAATTTCAATGGTCAACATTGCTGCCATCATTACAATTAGGGACTTAAATAGCAGTTTAATATCGTTATAACAACCGTTATATAATAATTTTAGTATTATTCGAAATTGCGATAACCGTAGCTATTACGTCCGTAATAACATACGTTCTTTAAAAAAACTCATGACCATGATATCATCAATGATCGTAAAAACATCAATTATGTTCGGAAATGCGATAAATACAACGTGACTGAAAACGCGATTAGAACCCAAATTTAAATGCGTAATTAGAACAACAAATATCACTAACTCATTCACACCGTACAAACTCCAATAATTTATATATTTAAATCAAATTACCTCGTTAGGTTTTTTAAGCAAAGATGACTATTCAAATCCAAAATAACTTTTCTGGTTGTTAGGTCCTTTCCTGGATAATTTCTGCCTTTTTGGTGCTATTTTTGTGTCACAAAATTAAAAATAAAATTCTAAATTCTAACTAGGGACGGACCGTAGCCAAAGCTTGTAGGTGCCATGTCCTCCATAAATTTTATACCCTAAAAAATACACAATAGACACAATACTCTTCTTTAATCTTAAGTGGTAACTTTAAACACTCATTTTAAATCCTTTAATTTTTTACTGATAAAACACAAATAAAAAATACCAAAAGGGATTTCTTTTAAATATTTAAACCGACGTGAGTTTAAATATCCAAAAAAAAAAAAACAACGTGAGTTGGTTGATAAACGTGGCCAGAAAAATGAGTCCCTTAAATACTCACGTGCACTAACTTTAAATAGTCCACGTTAGATCCCCAATAAAACATTTTTCTTCCGAAAGAATTTCAAGCGATTTAAAAAATGAGGCGTTAAATTTTTAAAATAATGTCATGTATTTAAATTTTATCATTATAAATAAAAAATAGGGTATTGTTTAATATTTAGTATTGTCAAATAATTAAATAATGTCATGTTGAGTCTCTATGAAATTTGATTTAAATTAGAGACAGTTTAATATTGTTTTTGAAAATTGTTGTAAAAAATACGGTAGAAAAGTAATTTTGAGGAGATACAAGTATTTAATATTGTTGTCAAAAAGTATTTTTGAGGAGATAAATGACTATTTTAAAAATAATATTTTAAATTAAAAATATATAGTTAAATAATGTTAAAATTTTTTAATGTTTTAATATCAGTTTAAATTATGATAAAAATATTTTTATTAATTAGTAAATATTTTTATCTAAAAAATTTGATGAAAAATATATAAAATATTTAAATTAATAAATAGTTTAATAATTATATAATTATGTCTTTGGTAAAAAAAATATAAATTTATAAATTATAAAATAAACATAACATAAGATAGTAAATAAATATTAAAATTATAATTTAACTTCGAATAGTACTTTTTCAACTACAAAAATTAAGAATTTTAATTTTTGTAATTGTGTTAAAAACATTTTTTAAACAAATTTTTTTCTTAAAATTATCTGTTTAATATTGTTTATGACTCCGAAAATTACTTTTAGCCATGATTTTTTCTTTCCAAAAATTAATGGTAAACGGGATCTTAATCTACTATGAGTAGAATACTAATACTTAAAACCAAAAAAATGAAACTCACGTCGCCGTCAAAATGAAAAAATGGAAATAAAATCGGATCAAAATTCGTTTTGCCAATTGAATTCGAACCTGGCAAGAGTCGTGCAGTTCGAGACTCTCTGCGACAGCATGTGGTTCCCTCTTCCCAGTTCCCTGTAAGTTCATATCAAAATGTAACCAAAACCACACAAATTCTCCATAATTCGTCAGCTCAAACGTCATGCATTTCAATGCCCACCGCTTTTAAATACCCATTTGCTTTCCCTCCTGAATTCGACCCTCGGAAGAAAACAAACAAAACAACAAACGATTTTGTGGACACGCGCTGCCTTCCTCACCATGCCGCAACCACATATCCTCCTGCTAACCTTCCCTGCACAGGGCCATATAAACCCTTCCCTCCAATTCGCCAACCATCTCATTCGCGTCGGCGTGCGTGTCACTTTCATCACCACCGTCTCCGCCAGCCGCCGCATGACGAAAGTCCCCGCCGCTCAAGGCCTTTCATTTTCTCCCTTTTCCGATGGATACGACGACGGAGTGAAGCCTAGCGATGACATTGACCTTTACTTATCTGAAATCAGACGTCGTGGCAAAGAAGCCCTCTCCGAGCTTATAATAACTAGTGAAGACGAAGGCAAACCCGTCACTTGCATCGTTTACTCTTTGCTCTTTCCTTGGGCGACGGAGGTGGCGCGTGAACATAACATCCCATCGGCTGTCTTTGGATTCAACCCGCCATAGTTTTCGACATCTACTATTTCTACTTCAACGGATACGAGTCCGCCATGAAAGACCAAACTGACAAGTCCAACTCCAAGTGTTCGATAAAATTACCCGGGCTGCCGCCACTCGCCACCCGCGACCTTCCCTCGTTTTTCAACGGTCCAAATGTTTACCATTCGATACTGTCGTTGTTCCAAGAGCAAATGGAAGTTCTCGCCGAAGAACCCAACGCTAAAATCCTCGTTAACACATTCGATGCCTTGGAGCCCGAAGCATTAAAAGCCATCGACAAGTTTAAAATGATCGGAATCGGACCCTTAATCCCATTCGATAATTCCTTACGAACTGATCTTTTTCAATGCGGTTCAAATGATTATCTCCAATGGCTAGACTCGAAACCAAAATCGAGCGTCGTTTATGTATCATTCGGAAGCCTTGCCGTGTTGGCCAAGCAACAAGTGGAGGAAATCGGTCGAGCTTTGATAGCTAGCGGGCGACCATTTTTGTGGGTGGTGAGAAACCAGAAGGATAGAGGAGAAGAGACAGAAGAAGATAAACTGAGTTGCAGAGAAGAATTAGAGCAGCTTGGGAGTATAGTCCCATGGTGTTCACAAGTGGAAGTTTTGTCTCACCCCTCTTTAGGTTGCTTCGTGTCGCATTGCGGGTGGAACTCGACGTTGGAGAGCTTGATTGCCGGCGTACCGGTGGTGGCGTTTCCGTTGTGGACGGATCAAGGGACGAATGCAAAGCTGATCGAAGATGTTTGGAAGACTGGGGTGAGAGTGAATGCTGACGAAGATGGGATGGTGGAACGCGGCGAGATTGTTAGGTGCTTGGATTTGGTAATGGGCAATGGGGAAGAAGGGAAGGAAGTGAGAAAGAATGTTGAGAAATGGAAAGACTTGGGGAGGGAGGCCGCCATGGAAGGTGGTTCCTTGCACATGAACCTTAAGGGTTTCGTTGATGATGTTGCTCAAGGTTGCAACTAAATTTTAACTTGTATTCGAATGGTTAAACTTGTGCTTAGTTTTAGTCAAAATATGTGTTCGAATTCCAATTCTAATATTATTAATGTAACTGTTTGATAAATCAGGGTATTTTACCTAGATATTGATCTTGAATTTTTTTTTTATAAAATAAGAATGTTTTGAAGTTATTTCATGATCTAGAGATGTTTGAACAATAAAAATTGTAGCCGTAAGAAAATGTAAAGGACTTCAAAAAATTAGTAACTTAAAGTCATCGAGAAGAGAATACGACTTTTCTTCCCATATATTTATACAGATGCGTCTGTCGCCGTAAAATGTAAACTATATCTAAAACAATGTTCAAACATCCTTATTATGTAAAATAAAAAACCAATCCTTTCATCTCACGAATTAAAAAAAAAGCATAAAGTTAAAAAATACCATAAACATTTATCTAAATAGTTATTTTGGTCCTTATTCTTTTTTTTGGAACAATTCAACAATCAACATTTTATTTTTTGTCAAAATAACCCCTATACGGATAAAAATTGTTAGAAAACCGACGGTAAACATATTAAAATAACTTTACAGAATAATAAATCAGTAGAAAAAATTATTTTATATTTCATAAAATTATTTTTGACTTATGTAATATTTTTTTAAGTCAACATATTTGTTTATATGATATTATCATTGTCAATGTGTACTGACATATAGGTTTGTCATGTCATTTCAAGTCATTTACCGTCAGTTGACTAACAGTTTTCATTCGCAGAGGGGTCATTTTGACCCAAAATAAAACTTGAGAGTTAAATTGCTTTAAAAAAGAATATGGACCAAAGTGACTATCCAATCAAATGTTGAGGATATTTTTTAACTTTATACCAAAAAAACCCATAACACTATTAGAAAAAACCCCATAAAATATAAACATTAAATACATAAATGAGATATTTTCCACCAATAAATTTGTTGGTTTCCATGAGTAAGGTCAATATGCGAATGTTGATGAATCACACAGAGCATTGTATTTAGCAAGGTATTGGGGAAGACTGCGACGGAAAAGGCAAGCTGGTCACTTGGACTCAGTCTAAAGCTTCTAATGATGACAAAAATAAAGGCAGACCAATGTATTTGCCCTGTGTTTGTTTTTCCTATAAGAAATTAAAAATGAGTATTTAAATTAAAAATTAATCATAGGACAGAGCTAAAATCAAATAATAGGAGGATCAAAAGTTTATTAAATTTTTAAAATTAAAAAAATAAATATTTTAATTAACTAATATTTAAACTAAAAATACTATTATACTAAAAATTAGCGAGAAGCAACAACCCTTCCATCTACTAAAAGTAACTTTTTGTCCCTGTTAATCATAATTGTGTCTTCAACCCAGGGGCTAAGGCATTAAAGACTATTAGGGAACATACTCCTGAATAAAAAAAAAAGAAAACTCTAACTTAAATGTTATGCGGTGATTTGAAAGAAATATAAATTGTCTTTTTTTTTTGTATTCATTATTATTCGATGTAAAAAATAAATTTAGGGTTTAAGAAATATAAAGAATAGTACGAATCTTTGACGCGTAACTAAAATTCTCTAGAAATCCCATTATATATTTGCTTGGTGGATTGCTCCATATTTGTAACGACCGAGTTTCGAGATTTAAGGGTCGGACCTCACCCGGAGCATGGGCCCCGCATTTGGGTCATGGTAAGTGGGCTTCATGAGCCTTAATGGGCTGATTTTAAGATTTTGGGCTGGAATTTTGGTATTGGGTTGAGTTAGGGGGTGAGGAGAGGTTATTTGGATAATTTCCAATTGTTGAAGAGGGAAAGAAGAGGGGTTTTAATTTGGTTCTACAAAAAACATGACAACGAGGTCATCTTTGAGTTGTTAGGATTCATAAATTACTTGCCATGCCTTTAGTTGGAAAAAGAATTGTCTAGATTTGATGAATATCCGATGATGACTTTGCCAATGTATTTAATTGATAAAACTTTTTATTCTAGGATAAACGTGGAAACGCTTAGAATCGTACTATGATGCTAAACTTGATGAAACACTGTGTGGCTTTATTGATTTAAGGAATTCTAGCGAACTTAGGTTGATAGTTAAAAAGTTGGGGGATTAGAATAAAAATTGGATGAATGCTAGAGGTGCCCGAAATTAGCTCTAGTATGTGCTAAAAATTGATCACTAGAGGTGCCCGAAATTGGCTCTAGTATGTGCTAAAAATTGATCGCTAGAGGTGCCCAAACTGGCTCTAGTCGAATAAATTAATTAACTTAAAAAAACTAAAAACAAAACGCTAAAGGTGCCCGAAACCAACTCTAGTTAAAACATGTTAAAAGAACCCAATGAAGTAATTTGAAAACCTCTTGTTTACATAGAATCCGAAAAATCAACTTGCACACAACTCCGCACACACTCACAAGCATTATAGTTTGATTCCGAGTAACTCCTAAGTTTTTCGAAAAATGAAAAGCCAATCATATTTTGTGCCCCGGTTCTGAGAATTGAAATCAAGTTTAAAGCTAAGTTTATGAAAATTGAAGTCTTGGCGGGTAATTATTAGTTTGCATTGCTTGAGGACAAGCAATAGTTTGAGTTTATAATGACTATTTCCATGCAGCAAACGATGGGGCATAAAGACTTTGGAAATTTGCATGCAATTCCAAAGACCAAAGACTCTAACCAATAAAAATCTCATAACATCATTTCTTTCTATCACCAAATCATATATATATATATATATATTCGCCCATTGTGTGGTGGTGCTCATCAGTCCATCTCAAGCAGCTAAGAACTTCACTATGTATATTTGTCTGTTTAATGACTTAAACAAAGTGGTGGGGCTTCATTCTCATGCAGTGAAAATAGGGTTTAGGGTTTAGGCTTCAGAACTTATCCTTGAACAAAACCCAATCGTTTCTTTACCTCCTAATTTCTTGGAAAATTCCTCTCATTTGGTTTCTCTCAGTCTGTTTGATTGCAATCTGAATGGGCATTTTCCAGTTGAAATTCTCGAAAATTCAAAGCATTGACATTTCAGACAATGAGCAACTACAGGGTCAGTTGCCAGAATTTCCATCACAAAGTACTTTACAAAGTTTGTCGATTTCTAGTACAAATTTCAGTGGTAAATTGCCTCAATCAATCGGCAACCTTAAGTTCTTGATGGATTTAGATCTTCATTATTGTAATTTTTTGGATCCATTCCATCGTCAATTGCAAATCTTAGCCACCTGGTGAACTTGGATCTCTCATATAACCATTTCAATGGATCAATACCTTCTTCTTTATTTACTCTTCCATCATTGCGGGTCCTGTCTCTTGAAGAAAATCGATTGGTTGGAAAAATTGATGAGTTTCCGAATGCATCTTCTTCGTTGATTGAGGAGTTAGATTTAAGCGATAATTATTTATCAGGACCAATCCCCAAGTCAATCCTTCGACTCAACAACTTAAGGCGTCTTGACTTATCCAATATGAGCTTGTTAATTGAAAGCCACAACACAATTCTTGCGAGCCTAATCCTAAGGTCATGCAACCTTACTGAATTTCCAGAATTCATCAAAACACAAGACAAGTTGACTGATCTTGATCTTTCTAACAACCATATCCATGGTGTTGTGCCTAATTGGTTGTGGAACAGCTCTCTTACTTTCTTAAGCCTTTCTTTCAATCCGATTGATTTTTCAAAAGCAACCCCACTACATCTTCTTCAAGTCAGTGACAACAAACTGGAAGGACAACTACCAAGATCATCGGCGGAATGCACTCATCTTCTAGTTTTGGATGTGGGAAACAACATGATGCATGATACATTCCCTTTTTGGTTGTTCTAGTACTGCGAGAAAATAGATTTTATGGTCGAATTAAACATTTGAAGCATGAAATTGGTTTCCCTTTTTGGATGTGTTAGACATTGCTTCTAACCAATTTTATGGTGAACTATCCATTGATTTCCTTCAAGCCACTCAACTAAGGTCACTCAAAATCGGTGGGAATAAATTGGACGGGAAGCTACCCATCATCACTAGCCAATTGCAAGAATCTTGAGGTTCTGGACCTCGGAAACAATATGATTCATGATACATTCCCGTTTTGGTTGGAGAAGTTTCCTTCCTTGAAGGTTCTCATCCTACGAGGCAACAAATTTTAGGGTACAATTTCAAGATTGGACACAAAGCGTGGTTTTCCAAAGCTACGCATTTTGGACATTGCTTCCAACAACTTTTCAGGTGACTTGTCCACTGATTTTTTGCAAAGTTTGAAGGCCATGATGCAGATGACTAATGGTGACAAAGCTAAGCTGGAATACATTGGAGAGCGGAACATAGAAGGGAAGTACTATCAAGACTCGGTCACAATTGTGAACAAAGGGGTTGAAATGAACTATGAGAAAGTCTTGACAATCCCTACTTGTCTTGACCTCTCCAGCAACAGTTTCCATGGGAAAATACCTGAAGAAATACAAATTCTCATGTCGCTTAAAGTGCTAAACTTGTCCCATAACAGCTTCTCCGGAGAAATCCCATCAGCACTTGACAACCTAAAAGATCTCGAGTCCTTGGATCTCTCACAGAACAAGCTCTCAGGGAAGATTCCACCACAGCTTTCAAGTCTTAACTTTTCTTGCAGCATTGAACATCTCTTACAACCAACTCGAAGGGAGCATACCTCAAAGCAACCAATTCAATACATTTACAAATGATTCGTACATTGGTAACCCAAAATTATGTGGGTTACCATTGTCAAGGAAATGCAATGAAGTTGGTCTTCCAATGCCACCTACAGATGAAGAAGATTCATGATTAGATGTTATGTCTACTTGGCAAATTGCTTTGGTAGGCTATGCTAGTGGTTTGGTCGTTGGGATATGTATTGGATATACAATGCTGAATGAGTTGGGAGACAAATGGGTTGACAAGTTCAAAAAGCATGGGAAAAGAAATAAAAGAAGTCTGGTAGAGCAACGGATAGGGTTTATTAGGCCGTTTGATTCTGCATTCTCTGATGGTAGTAAATTGATGTATAAAGAGGCTGGTCTTCATATTAATAAAAATGATGAGAGTGCCGCCTCTCTTTCCTTAGCCTATTCTGCTTCTGACTCTTCCTTCCCCAGTCATTTTCCTCCACTCCATTCTTCAATTGACAACACATTTATTCCATGAGAAAGAAATGGATTGCCAGAGTAAAGTTCATAGAAGGATATGAATAAGGTACAAAGGCTAATACCGGATTTGGTTTTTCTGTGTTGTTGAACAGATTGTTTACTTTTTGTCTAATGCTTTATATTGCAATGTTAGGCCAATCTAAGCATGGCATTCCAAGGTTATGAATATTGTTAATGCAGAAACTTCACCCACACTACATGGGTTAATAATCTAATTGCATTTACAAAAACAAAGGAAATGAATATTGTCAAGCTTTAATTCTGCTGAACAAGACAGCATTTTTATAGCTTCGATTGTTATCTCCACTCCATAGTCTTCTAATTCCACTCTTCTTTCTTTTGTCTTGTTTCCTTTCTCTTGTCTTGTCCTTTTCCACTCCTCAAACTCATCTCCCAAACCAATGCCTTGGTGACCAGAGATCCTCCCTGTTGCAATTGCAGCAGCATCTCTACTGTGCCAGCTCTAATTTTACTTTCTCTTCAAAATTTGAGCTGTGGGGTCTCAACACAGATTGTTGCTCTTGGGAAGGAGTTACTTGTGATACCCTTGGTCATGTTATTGGACTTGATCTTAGCTACAAAAACCTTTCAGGCAGCTTTCACTCCACTTTCGATCTCCATCGTCTTCAATACCTTAACCTTGCTGGAAACAACTTCAACACCACTCTGCTTTCATACGGGTTTGATAAACTCCCAAATCTAACTCATCTCAACCTTTCTAGATCATGTTTCCATGGCCAAATTCCAGTGGAGATGTCATGCTTAACAAGGTTAGTTTCTCTTGATCTCTCCTATCAAGAGTATTGCTATTGGAGAAATGATGATTTTGCTTATGATTCCCCTACACTGAAACTAGAGAAACCAAACATGAAGACATTAATCAAGAATATGAGGTCTCTGAGGGAGCTTTATTTGGATGGTGTGAACATTTCATCTCAAAGTAGCAAATGGTGTGAAACCACATCTTTAGCACTTTCCAACCTACAAGTGTTGAGTCTGTCAAACTGTGGTTTAAAAGGTCCATTATGTCCTTCTCTTTCAAGACTTCCTTTCCTGTCCAAACTTATCCTCGACGGAAACCCAATCTCTTATCTACCTTCCAATTTCTTGGAAATTTCCTCTCATTTGGTTTCTCTCAGTCTGGTGTATTGCAATCTGAGTGGTCATTTTCCAATAGAAATTCTCTTGTTGCCGAAAATTCAAAGCATAGACATTTCTTTTAATTACCGATTAATGGGTCAGCTACCAGAATTTCCATCAAATATTGCTTTAAGGAGTTTGTCGCTTTTTGGTACAAATTTCAGTGGAAAACTTCCTGAATCAATCGGTAAGCTTAAGTTCTTGAGGGATTTAGATCTTCGGAGTTGTAATTTTTTTGGACCTATTCCATCGTCAATTGCAAATCTTAGTCACCTGGTGAACCTGGATCTATCATATAACCATTTCAGTGGATCAATACCTTCTTCTTTATTTACTCTTCCATCATTGCGGATCCTGTCACTTGAAGAAAATCAATTGGTTGGGAAAATTGATGAGTTTCCGAATGCGTCATCTTCATTGATTGAGGAAATACGTCTAGAGAGTAATTATTTATCAGGACCAATCCCAAAGTCAATCCTTCAACTTCCAAGGCTTGAATGGCTTTCTGTTGGAGACAATAGCTTTGCTTTCATGAAGCTTGAAATGTTCTTCCAACTCAACAACTTAAGGGGTCTTGACCTATCCAATATGAGCTTGTTAATTGAAAGCCACAACACAAGTCTTACTGATTTTCCCAAATTAGAGAGGCTATACCTAAGTTCATGCAACCTCACTGAATTTCCAGAATTCATCAAAACACAAGACAAGTTGACTGGACTAGATCTTTCTAACAACCATATCCATGGTGTTGTACCTAATTGGTTGTGGAACAGCTCTCTTTCGTGGGTAGACCTTTCCTTCAATCCGATTGATTTTCCAAAATACCTTCCTTTTGGTGTTGTACATAAGTGCATTTCCAAAGTTCTTAAAGAGTTTTGAAAGTTTAGAAAGACTCGACCTTTCAAATAACGGAATAAGTGGTGCCATACCAAACTGGTTGTGGAAGGCAAGTTTGACAGATCTGATTCTGGCAAATAACCATCTCTCCTCTTTGGACAATTTAACTTCTTCTCAAGCCTCTTTACTTTCACCTATTTGCAATTTGAGTCAACTTTCAACTTTCGACGTATCTCATAACAATTTGAGCGGCCCAATTCCAAATTGCCTGGGTAATATGAGTCAACTCTGGTATTTCGATGCATCTCATAACAATTTGAGCGGCCCAATTCCAAATTGCTTAGGCAATATGAGTCAACTTTCAACTTTCGATGTATCTCATAACAATTTGAGCGGCCCAATTCCAAATTGCCTGGGTAATATGAGTGCTCTCGAATATTTGGATTTTCATGGAAATAAGTTGAGTGGAATCATGCCAGATTTTCAAAAGCAAACCAACTATCGATTCTCAAAGTCGGTGAGAATACATTGGAAGGACAGCTGCCAAGATCATTGGCTGAATGCACTCAACTTGAAGTGTTGGACGGGAAACAACATGATGAATGATACATTCCCTTTTTGGTTGGAGAAATTGCCTATTTTGGCTGTTCTAGTACTGCGAGAAAATAGATTTTATGGTCGAATTAAACATTTGAAGCAGGAAATTGGTTTCCCTTTTTTGGATGTGTTAGACATTGCTTCTAACCAATTTTATGGTGAACTATCCATTGATTTCCTTCAAGCCACTCAACTAAGGTCACTCAAAATCGGTGGGAATAAATTGGACGGGAAGCTACCATCATCACTAGCCAATTGCAAGAATCTTGAGGTTCTGGACCTCGGAAACAATATGATTCATGATACTTTCCCATTTCGATTGGAGAAGTTGCCTTCCTTGAAAGTTCTCATTCTACGAGGCAACAGATTTTATGGTACAATTACAAAATTCGACACTGAACGAGGTTTTCCAATGCTACGCATATTGGACATTGCTTCCAACAACTTTTCAGGTGATTTGTCCATTGAATTTATAAGAAGTTTGAAGGCAATGATGCAGATAACTAATGGTGACAAAGCAATGCGGCAGTACATTGGAGAGTTCTACTATCAAGACTCTGTGACGATAGTCAACAAAGGGATTGAAATGTTCTATGAGAAAGTCTTGACAATTCTAATTCTCAGGCCAACAGTGTGAGTGTTAAAGTATAAGCACAAGGTAAGTGTTATAGATATGGGGTTTGTATAATATATTGGTTTGGTTAAGCAATGAGTGCAGTTAGGTCAGCTCAGGTTTATGTGTGTTGCACCGTTGTACTAACCATTGGAGTCTGGTAGAGCAACGGGTAGGGTTTGTTAGCCGTTTGACTCTGCATTCTCTGATGGCAGTAAGCTCATGTATAAATATGCTGGTCTTCATTGAAGATATTACAGTCATATTAATAAAAATGATGAGAGTACCGCCTCTCTTTCCTTAGCCTTTTTCTGGAGAAAGCATGGTATTGTTGACAAATTCGTTGAGTTTTTTGATGAGATCTATGATCATAAATCTTGACCATGGATTAATTCTTCCGAAAATGTATTAATTCTAGTGTTCAGTTCCCGAAAATGTAAGCATTAAAAATAACATCAGCCTTATCATCTGCAAGCCTTCCTTTATCCATAGATTACTCAGCTTGGTTGTTTCAATAACGGTTAACCAACTATTTAAGTTAAACGGTACGGTTAACCTACCATAAACACCACTGCTCAAAGTAATATA